>CM057134.1:9954697-11251697 GCA_029964075.1 Patiria pectinifera
CTGTGCAGCTAAGTCGATTCTTTCCTTGTGAGAATTTTATGAAGATTTAGGGAGGGAAAGATTCCCATATCTGGCCATCACTTCTCACCCTGTCCTGTGCACAAACCCTATGGGACTGGCCTGAAATCTAAATGTTTTCTCAGTAAAAATTCAAAATGTGTCCCTGCTAATTTTGACTTTTTAGGACATATTGTCACTTTGTGATGGCTGATAGGTCATTTAAGGGACAAATTACTGATGGCCAGATACGGGAATCTTTCCCAAAAATAAACTACAAACAAAGCCTAAATATGAGAATCAAAATTTGACAAAGTTGTTCAGGTACATGTTCCAAGTGTGAACTTTTTTTTACGGAGGTAGTCCAGTAAATATGCCACATTTATGGCGCTACACTAGTGATTGCCTGTGTAATTTGAGTGACCAAAATCCCCACCCAGCCAGGGACAAGAGAAATGTGACCACATCCCAACATCGGACCTGGCTGGGGCAGCACGGGGGCGGAGCCCCTTGGTTCAAACATTTACATTTGATATATCTACTCTTCCTTTGTATCTAGGTCTTTTGAAGAATTATCATGGACACATCATCTCAAGAACATGACGAAGGCTGGACTGCTACGGCTGTGAACTTGCCAACTGATGAAGCAATATTTGACAACAAGACAATAAAGGATGGAGGAAAGAGGAAAATGGAGGAGACGACGACAAACGACGAGCCACAACTGAAAAGACAAGTCTCGTTAGACTCAGGTTAGCACCTGATATGCACTGTTATGTTTACTGCTCATTAATTTCCGTAACTATGTAATATCGCCTGATTTCAATATTAGCAAAAATGTGACAAGGTAAAAAAAAAAAAAGAGTTCTGCTGTCAATTACATGGCACTTGAAAATATGGTAGGTTAGGTAGGGATTTTTGTTTGTGAACGATATGGAGGCGTCTGCGTGGAGTCAAGGATAAAAGGTAGAAATTGATGGTTTTGGGTGTGTTTTCTTTCTCACTTTTCCCACCAAAAATAAATTAGAGTAGGGGCTGTAAGAATAGGGTAGGTAGAGAAACCGGAAGCAGAATTTTTTTTTTATTTCAGCCTTTGTAGTATTGCGCATGCCTACATGTAGGTGAAAATTTTGAACGTTTAACCGGTACATGGGTGAAAGGGACCAGATGTCATACGAGTGCAAATTTCATGTAACACCAGACAAGAGTGTTAAAAACCAGCCAGCCGGTGTTTTATCCACTTTTTTAACTGGCCACGTGAGGGGCTCTCAACTGGTTGGGAATTGGTATGCTGTCTCACATATTTATGGATAGAATTGTTAAACTCTCAAGTCAAAAGGAGTTGAAATCACTAGAACTGGTGCACTATTGTTTTTGTTGTGCACTTCTTGCAGGTTTCTACCGATTGCAGAGTTTTTCTGCCGAGAGGAAAGGAGAACGTGAAGACATGCAGGATGCATGCACTCTGCTGGACGACTGCACAGACAGCATCACTACACTACCACCCACTGTGTAATTACTAGTATTATTATTCATTATTAATCTCTTTCTGGTAATGAAACCAAGGATTCCTCAAAAGCGCCCTAGGCACTGTAGCTCGCAAGCCTGAAGAAACCTGTGGAGAGAAGACAATGAGAAAAAATGACAGTTTTAGAGGTGGAAGGAAAAGCCCAGAAGAATATTCTGGGGAAAACCCACGGAATCAAGTAGGGACTGAAAACCCAATCCACATATTGGCCCGGGCGGGATTCGAACCTGGGTCACAGCGGTGGAAGGCGGGGAAAGTACCGCTACGCCAATCTGACTCCCCAATGAACCTTGTAGAACCAGTATTTTGAATATAATTTGATAAATTAGTTTAAACTACTAAACGCTATTGGATATTCTGGCTAAAGACCCTGCTAAACAAAAGGTAGCAACATGCAACACTAGTCAAAACGACAAACCTGCTCAGTGTAGCAAGATCCATCAGGTCAAAAGTCTCAAATGGGTACCTGTGAAAGTAAAGACCAGATTGCGCTGATCTTGAGCTGCTGCAGGTCTCATTGCCTTGTGAACTGGGGTAATAATTGTGAATAATACCTTCCCAAATCCTCCAAAATCCTTTTTGCAAATTGGAGGAATTTGCAGGATTGAGGTTACATGGCAAAAGTGCGTTGCTTATTTCGGAGGACGCACTATGTCAAGGTCTTGGGCTGGACCTTGTTTTGTTTATGCTCAGCCGTGCATAAATGTAGTCCTTGATTATACTTGAAATCCTCCGCTCTGCTCCAGGATGTCACTGCCTCTGCCTCTGGAATTTGCAGGATTGAGGCAAAAAAAAGGCTATAATCCAAATTTTCCATGAGGCCAATTGGAGGACTTTGCAGGATTGAGACTACATCCTAGCAAAAAGGCTTAGGGAGTTAGGGTTTTAAAGCTCTGTGTAAGCACCAAATTATTCTTATAATGTTCTCTTTTTTGTGTGTGTAAAACTCTGAACAGGTCTAGGATAGCTTACTTTGCGGTTTTTGACGGGCACAGTGGAGCCAGGGCCTCCCGGCACGCCGCCCAGGCCCTGCACCGCAATCTCTTCAGCAAGTTCCCCAAGACGGAGACGGGGCACAGCGACAAGGAGATCAAACGCTGCCTGATTGACACCTTCAAGCTGACGGATGAGGCCTTCCTGAAACAGGCCTCTGCACAGTAAGACCGTCGCAGAGTTGATCAGTCCATGAACCCTCCCTATGATGGTTTTAATAATCTCCATTGTGATTTCTGTCTGACAATTTAAAGGGGCAGTAGGTCCTGAAATCCCCGAAAATGTCATGTTTTGGATTGTTAACTTATCCTATTTTAAACGTGTGGTTGAAAGGAAACCAACCTAATGTCTTACCGTTCCCGAGAAAAGAGGAAAAATCCCCGCTTGTTTACATCGGACACGACGGAGTACGAATACGTTTTTGGGTCGTTCTCATACAGTGTACGATATACACGTTGTGTGTCTCGGGAACAGCGCGCGGTGACCAATCACCAATGCCCAAAAAATGGTTTCTTCAACATCCGCAAAAGGCGAACACTTTACGAATGAAATCAAAACTAGCATCCAAACAGTTCGAATTTATGGGGTCGCAAAACTGGACCCTGAAATTCGTTCTCAGTGATATGGGTCTTGATATGGGTGATATGCCCTCACTTAGTAAAAATAGAAATCACTAATTTTTGTTTCAAAGACAAAATAGACGTATGGCATGTAATGTCAACCCATTTAGTCCACTCACCGCCCTAAACTGCCCTTCCGTTAACTCCTTGTGCCGCCCAAAACCAACCGAACACTCTGTGGTTTTATGGATTGTGCAGGGAATAAATACACATGTACAATGTAATACAATGTAATACCATGTAGTACAATGTAATACAATGTAATACAATGTAATACAATGTAATACAATGTAATACAATGTAATACAATGTAATACAAAGTATTGCTAATGGGTAAACATCTCAATTTGTTGTTCTTGCGAATGGTAGCCATTTTTTAGCTGGTATCCTTTCACATTTCTGTATCTCGTAAATTCTGCAGGAAACCGGTTTGGAAGGACGGTTCCACAGCGGTCTGCGTGGTAGCCGTCAATAACGTCTTGTACATTGCCAACCTGGGTGACAGTAAGGTCCTCTACCCACCTCGCTTTGTCTAAAGGTATAATCTGGACTCCTTGACATTCAGTAAACGGCAACAGAATCAACCCAATTTTGTGCCCCTCTTTTTTACGTAAATTGTTTGTTACAACAATAATTTGAGGCAAACATTCTTGGACTTCGGATACAAGTCCCAGTGAAAAAACAATACCATTTTCTTTCTGAACTTCGAAGTTCAGAAAGAATTGAAGGAACCATGAAAAAAAAACATTGGTAATATTTTGAAAGTTGAAAGAAAACATTCTCGTGCTGTGTACTTTATGTCAAGAAGATTATACCTTTAAATTGAGCATGCCTTTTGTGGAGATGTTTATATTGTTAAATTTATGTTCCCAACGGAGGGGTCAAGTTGTCAAGTTGGCAGTGCAGTGTACAAGATTTGACCCCCCCCCCCAATATATGACTTTAATCAATAAGTGTCCTTTAATGGGTCAGATTTTATTTCTAAAATCTTGATGGGTGCTTCTTTCTTTTGGGTGCATTTCCAACAGCTTCATGTAAAATTCAATGTCCATTGTGGTCAGGTCCGTGAAAATGTTCAATTTTGAAGTTGTTTGTGTTATATTGACGGCTGGTTTAGTTTTTTTTGGATAGCGAGTGATTGTTGGGTTTCCTACAATGGTCTCTCGCTGCAGGCGATGCTGTGTAGATTCAATGAGCAGACTCAGAAGCTGTCGTTGATCCCGTTGAGCAAGGAACACAACCCCACCATGTACGAGGAGCGGATGAGGATACAGAAGGCTGGGGGCACTGTCAAGTAAGTCACAGTCAAATACTAAAATCAAACACAAGTCCATCACAAGTCTAATCACAAATCAGTCACATGCCAAATCACATGAGTCACAAGTCAAAAGTCACATGTCAGTCACATGCCAAATCACATGAGTCACAAGTCAAAAGTCACATGTCAGTCACATGTCAAAAGTCAGTCACAAGTTAGCCACAAGTCAATCACAAATCAGTCACAAGTGTAATCACAATCAGCTACGGATCTAATCACAATCAGCCACGGATCTAATCACAATCAGCCACGCATCTAATCACAAGTCAGTCACAAGTCACAAGTCAAATCACAAATCAGCCACAAGTCTAATCACAAATCAGTCGCAAGTCTGATCACAAATCACTCACAAGTCTAATCACCAGTCAGTCGCAATTCAGTCACAAATCAATCACAAGTCCAGTTACAAATCAGTCACAAGTCAAATTACACGTCAATCCATTCATGTTTTTGCTGATTAGTGGTATAAGTTAATCTCGCTTGCTGACAGGGAAAAATACTTGGAAGATGACTAAATCTGATTGAGGGCCCTGCTTTCTCCTTCCCCAGAGACGGGCGTGTGCAGGGCATCCTTGAGGTCTCGCGCTCCATTGGCGACGGTCGGTTCAAGCATTGCGGCGTCTCCTGCGTGCCGGACATCAAGAAGTGTCAGCTGACCGATAGCGACCGCTACCTTCTCCTGGCCTGCGACGGGCTGTGGAAAGGGTTCAACGCCGAGACCGCGCTGCAGTTCATTCAGAAAATCCTCGAGGTAAATAAGTTGCTTGATTTAAGCTGGTGGTGTCCAAGCAGATGTCTATGCCCCCTCCCCATATCATCTGCCTTCAGTGCCCCCCTTGAAAAATGTGGGCACCCCAGGTGCCCCCTAAAACGTTAAAACCCTAGTTACGCCGCTGGATGAATGCTTTGGAGGTGTTCGTGAAAACTTTATGAAAATTCAAATTAGGTTTTGCCCTTCATCGACGTATCAACACTCTATACTCAGTGTGTTACCTTCCGGGTGAAAGTTGGAAAAAAATCACTTGGGTGGGACTCGAACCCACGACCTCCCGCCTTCTAGTGCTGACGCCTCACCAACCGACCACCAAGCTAACGGGATCGGTTGGCTGGTTCGAATCTGATGTACATAGCAGCAGGTACCGCATTAACTATTCATAAGATTGAATTTTTGTGTCGGGGTGATGTAAATCAAATTAGGTTCGAGTCCCACCCGAGTGATTTTTCTCCATCTTTCATTCGGGAGGTAACACACCGAGTATACAGTATTTATACGTCGGTGAAGGGCAAAACCTAATTTGATTTACATCACCCCGACGCAAAAATTCCATCTTATGTTTATGAAAATTCTCAATATTTTCATTTTAACAGCTAAAATTGTTTTATTCATTTTTTTTTAATGACAGGACAAAACAATCAAGCCATTACCTGGAAAGACCCTGGATGAGACCAGATTTGATTTGGCCTGCAACAAGCTGGCCTCCGAAGCCATCCGGAGAGGCAGCTCAGATAACGTCACCGTAGTCTTAGTCAGCATCTCCAAGACATAGCAAATGGTTGGGGGGTAATTCAGCAAGGTACCTGACTATTTATACAGAGCCCAGCTTTCTAATTAGAGCAGTCTGGATATCGAACAGCCCTTTCATTTTGCATTTGGGTTATTCTATGGGCTCCGTGCATGAACGCGAGAGGGCGCTTATTTACCACATTTGAGAGTCATGTGGACAAGACGTATTCACCCCGTGCGCGTACTGGTTTGCACACGTATGGTGCGAAGTACGCGCGACTAAATTTTTGCTGAATGTGCATAAAGCCATAACGTCTTGGCGTGAGCATCAGGCGGTGTCAGCAATGCGTTGGAATGTCACTTCAAGTGGTCTCCCCGAACTCTCCCTTCCCGACTGTTGAGGGGGTAATTGTGCACGGAGCCCAGAGAGACTACGTACCAATGGGCAAGCGACGGGCAATCCAAATATTAAGCATGTTTTTCCTGCCATTTTGCCCTCGTTAAGCTGTTTATGTCAGCACCTTTTTACACCAGTCGCATTTCAAGGGATGCACATGCAGTGCAGAAGAGAACTATTTGCTGAAAGTTGGCATCACATGACCACAACATCCAATTTGTAAACAAATGTTACATGGTCTTTAAAGCCCGAGTCCATCATTTGCAGCTATCCAAAAAGTAACTGGCGTATTTATTGTTGAAAAAACATACTTGGTTGAAAGATAATAAGGGGACTAAACTCCCTGTGAAATTATTCTTTCTAGCAAGCTGTCTTTTTGAAGAAATCAACGAAAGAAGGCCTTTCCAACGGTGCGTCTTAAGAAGCACCGTTGGAAATTTCTGTTAGTAGTTCGTTTTTTTATTCGGCGAAGCGCGCGCAAGCGTTGGCACGATGCACACGCGCGCGCAGTTGCTATAATTCGTCGGATCGATGCGCGACATCGCGTAGCTGCAATCGGCTAGTGAGAACGTGTCTCGGACGCTGAATTCAGGCCCAATTCAAAACATGATTCAGCAACTTTTGATTTGAAATCGAGATCCTAGAATGTTGTTTTTCTCGAAATATACAGCTGAAGCTGAGCTGAAACTTCATTAAGTTAGTTGTTCAGCACCCTGCGTTAGATTTTGAGCACTTTTGTTGCTTCAAACGAACAAAATGCACAAATTACAAATGATGGACTATACCTTTAATATAATTAAGAGTCCAAAGTGTGACATTTTTTCCCTGTCTCTAGTACCTCTGATCTTTGTATTTGCCAATTAAGTCTCATTAAAAATGACTTCAAAACTTGGGGGTTTTTTTTGGGGGGGGGGGGAGTAGGTAGTTTGCTTTTCAAAATCACTCTCTAAGAAAGAAAGCGCATCCAGATTTGCAGAATCTTAGATGCCCGATGTAACAGGGACAGGAAAAAATTATGGACCCCAAATTTATAGAATATCTAAAATAAATAATAATAATAATTAGAATAGTGGATATTTATAAAGCGCATGTATCCACAAGGTACTGGCGCTCACGGCGCTACATCATTATTACCCCTGCTCATTGGGCCCATGAAACATTCCAAATACCATCTCAGCTCCCTGGGGAGTATACAGCTCGATGCTGCCTGTTAGGCGCAAGGAAGCTAACTCAATCACAGTAACCATCTCTGCCCTCACAGGTACCCATTTACTCCTGGGTGGAGAGAAGCAATGAGTGACAAAGTGCCTTGCCCAAGGGCACATGCACCATGACCCCAGGCTGGACTCGAACCCACAATCTGCAGCTTTACCCACAGACCACGAATCCAGTGCCCTAAACCACGAGGCCACAGCACTCCACATTACCCCCTCAATGTCCATGTTATAAATGTATGTCGCTCAAATAAATTGACTCAAATACGCAGAACGGTGATTAGAATACTTGACGCAGTTCATTTATTTTCCAAAAATAATCATTTGCTCAGCAACTCTTCAGCTGTAAAATATGCTATTGTATGTATTGAAATAAAGACTGGCATTTTAAAAGAAATGAAATCACGTAGTATATCTCTTGATCCTGCGTACTTTATCTTAACACCTTTGTGAAATGATTAGCTTTTGTCTCGGCAGGTTACGTTGTGCTTCCACAAAGGAGGTGCTTAAAAGTGGAGGTGCTTAATTTTTCCCATGTATGTACAGTCGAGTCTTGTTTATAATACAAACTCGTTCGGACCTAGCCAAATTGTTTGTTATATCAGAATTTTGTATCAAGAGGAACATCAGTCCCATTCATTGTGCACATAAATGCCCAGTCAGGACCAAGGCTTTATGTTTGTTATAACCAGAATTTGTATTAACAGAGTTTGTACTAACGAGAGTCAACTGTATAGTTTAATTTCAAACTACAAGTGATTTTTTGTTTTCAATCGGCTGTGGGAGTTGTTGAACTGTAAACATGAACCGTGTCTGCTTTGGCAAAAAGGAAATGCGTGAAGAACAAAATTTGTACTGAATACATTTCTTCTCAATCTGAAACAGCAAAATTACATTTATACCATTTCACAACCTGGTACAGGTCACAGTGCTGAAGATGAAAGCTCTCCATGTTCAATATATAAAAAAAATAAAAATTAAAAAGTGACATCCGTGTGCAATTACATGGTGCATTATGCAACTGACTTTCACAATAAATTCTAGACAGTTAAAGGTAGAGGAGATCATTTGCAGTTATCCAAAAAGTAACTGACAAAAATTATTGTCGAAGAGCTTACTTGGTTTAAAGATAGAAATGGCACTAAACTCCCTGTGAAATCATTCCTTCTGGCGTGCTGTCATTTTGAAGAAAACAATAAAAGATGGTCATTTCCAAAGATGTGCCAAGTGACAAATTTTCGGAAATTTCTGTTACTAGTTGGTTTGTAATTCGGCAAATCCGTGAATGGGTTGCTGTTATTCTTCGGTTCAGTGTGTGACATCGCGTAGTTGCAATCGGCTGAATGGGAACGCGTCCCGGATGCTGATTTCAAGTGCAATTCAAAACATGACTATGTAACTTTTGAATTGAAATCAAGATCCTTGAATATTGTTTTCTCGGCATTTACAGCATTCACAGAGCTAAAACTTTATCTGGTTAGCTTTTAAGCACCTGTTTTATTTTTCAATAAGCAAATTCGTGGGTTCACAATTTGACCAACACCCCCCCCCCAAAAAAAATGAACAGTGTCTTCCTGAAATGACATCACAGCAATAGCGCCGTCCAGAAAAGAATGGAAAATGTTTAAATGTTTAAAGAAGTGCACCTTTGAATAGAATTAACCAAAAAGGGATGTGGGATATATTTTTCATACATTTTAAAGGAGTAGAAAGTGGCACAAAATCTGTTCTTCAGAAAAATTCACTTCATGGACCCATTAAGAAATCGATACAGGGCGAGTAAAAAAAAATGAAACTCGCATGTCGGGACCATTGTTTTAGTGAAGTTCTGCATGTAGTCCCGACATTTGGGTTTCGTTTTTTTGTTTACTCGCCCTGTGTAACCCCTTCAGCTTGGCACATACGTGTTATTCTGTACCCTGTAACCTCTAACCCTGCATTTTCTTATCATCAATGTTGAAGCATTCCTTTCGCAGCAGGTAAGCAACTTCTATCTCATTGATCTCAAACTCCCTTTGCCAAGAACCTTCTTGGAAGCTCTAACATCTCAGGGTGGCTAGCTAGTGCGTAAAGCCTCACTTCTCATCACTGTGGCCCAGGTTCGATTCCCGGCTCTGGTCACATGTGAGTAGAGTTGTTCGTTGAGTCTCTCCTGTGCCACGAGGGTTTTTTTCCGGGTTGTCTGGTTTTCCTCCCTCCGCAAAAATCAAAATTTTTGATCTCTGGTTTTGCTCTGTGGTCCAATATGGATCATATGGCAGCTGCGAAGGCGCCTTTACATGCCTTCCGTTGACCACATTGTATCTGCTTCCTTCGCAATTCAACCTTGCAGCTGCAAGTAAGGATAATTAGCCCCCCCCCTCCCCCTTCCATCCCAATATCAATCCACCACTGACCAGGAACCCAAGGGTGCAATCTTTGTGCTGAAACTCTCATTGGGCAACAGGTCAAGTGTAGAGTTATAAACAATAGATGGCACTTTGTGAACCCTTTCGAGAACCTCAGTTTGCGGCACACACCACGTGCATGTACTCGTTTGCGTATGTATTGCGTTAAGTATGCACGACTGATTTGCTTTCTGAATTTGTACAAACCAGTAGCATCCTCACTTGCTGTTGTCAAGTCAGTACTTCAGTATTAGGTTTTGCCCTTCACCGAAGAATAAACAGGGTATACTCGGTGTGTTACCTCCCAAGTGAAAGTTGGGGGAAAAAATCACCCCGGTAGGACTCGAACCCACGACCTCCTGCTTTCTAGTGCAGACATCTTAACCACTCCACCACCGACCTTACGGGATCGGTATTTGTTTGCGGAGTCCATAGTGACTGGGCACTATCTTTTGTAAATCCTGTGAAATCCTTTAAAACCACCTGCTGGATTTTGAAGGGTTTGGGCAGGTTAGGGATAAGCTTGTCCTGAGAGCAGCTTTAAGTGAGCTTATTCTCACAGGAATTCTAACTCTGTCAGTGAACATACTCCACCGCCACCGAAGATGACCCAGTTCTCAGCCTTGTCACAGGGTGTTATTCCGTCCCTGGTCATGTATGTTCGAGTATGGGCTGTGATTGCTGATGTTACTTGAAGAGTTCGGATACACTGCCCCGGTTAGTTTCATTTTACGTGGCCCGCTGCTGATGGTTATTCGAACGTTCCGCTCTGGTCGTATCAGGATCAGGTAGATCCGTGGTAGAAATAGGCAGGCAAGACACACTGTGGCGCAGAGGCTGATGGCTATGTACATGGACACGATCCGGAGTTCGATGTTTGAGATGGTTAGGATATAAATCGGAATCATCGCCAGCCAAACAATACAAGACGAGTACATGGTGAAGCCGATACACTTCGCCTCGTTGAAGTGTCCGGGAATCTTGCGAGTCATGAAAGCAAATCCGGTGCATAGGATAAGCAAGACGAGGGGAAACGCTAGTCCGAGGAGTGATGTTGATGTTATGAAAGCATTGCAGACGATCTGCACCTGTCCCCTGTCTGGATAATGTCTGACCGCATCCGGAGGCACGGCAGCCAGCCAGGTGACTGAGAGGAATCCCTGGACTAAGACGAGTATCATTGTGATGACAATCTGAGACAACGGGCTGATGAAATTGGGTCTCTTGGTTGTCGACTTCCCATAGGTAAAGATCCTGTACACCCTGTTTGTCTTGACCAGTAAGGACGCATAGCATAAAGTGAATGCAATCCCCATCAGGAACTGCTGCAGTCCGCAAGTCAAGATAGTGGGCGGGGCCAGAAAGAGATACGTCAGTGCGTAGCACAGGAACACGCCCACAAGGAGAAGCCCACTAAGTTCGCGTCCCGAGGCCTTCACCACGGGAGTATCCCGATGTCGGACGTAGATACAAGCGGTGAAAATGGTGGCAAACTCACCGATGGTTGCAAACACAAGTGCCGATATGGCGCTGGACGTGTTGGGCTGCAAGTACCGCTCTTGGATGTTGGTGCACTCCGTGAGGTTATCAGTGGGCTTGGTGCCGTTGGGGCACTCTGTGCAGGTGAACTCATCCTGCAGGAACTCGTACTGTTCGCATGGCAGACAGCTCCAGCAGCATTCCCCGTCACGCTTGAACTTCATCTCGTTGTGGCTGCACGGGCGCCAGCAAGAGGACTTAGGAAACTTATCGTCCATGAGACGGTACCGCACGGCACTGGTATTGAGCTGAAGGCCTTCCTTGTAGTAGCCGACGGGCACGAACTTGTAGTTGTTTGGAGACACTTGCTGATAATTGAGGATCTTATAGTGCACTACTGGTCCATTGCCATTGGGGGTAAACTGAAATGCGTTGCCTGATACACCTATCAAAACAAAACAACGAAACTTCAAAAATGTGAACTGCTGACAAAAACACATGAGAAGTGAGTCAGAAGAAACACACAGATCTGAAGTTTTTTTTGTCTAGAGATGTACTCCTTCCCCCTACTTTGTAATTTTGGTGTGTCGCAATACTTGTCTTCCTTCCTGCGGGAGTCAAGTTTGCATACAGTTGTTCAAACACCAACTTCCAATCCTTTGATTTATATTCATGACTGGATTAATGTACACTATGTTTATTTCCCCAGCTAGCAAGATTGGTTTGCTCTTCTTAAGCCTCACCTTGAAATGAGACGTTCCGGAGGAACTCCCTCAGCTCCTGACCCTTGACTGGTCGCATTCGATTGCAGAGACCGTCCCCAGAGCAGTAAGCCCTGTGCATGTCTCTGAGGGCGTGTGCAAAAGCCCAGACAGAATCGGCCACAAATTGTATCTGTGGATAGGGGAGAACAAAATGAGTTCATAAAGTTCATTGTCCTGAAACTAGACGTCCCAAGATTCATTCTCAGTAATGCCGAGAATTCAATTCACCATGGGACGGAAGGAGACCGGAAGCTTGTCGGGAAATTAGAATCCAGGAATATTGTCAAACACTCTGAGGACTTTCTGTAGCTTTTGAGAAGCACCTGTGCTGGTAAATCAAATGTTATGACAGTCGTGCCCCATCACCCCTCATGTGTATATTTCATGTATTAATGTTCAGTCAATGACCGGGTTCACCCTCTGCAAACTGGGATATGTCAGACTTTTCACTGTTTTCATTTGTAGTGCCGCTGCACTACCAGTGTTTCAGTTTCAGTTTATTTCCACAGTACCAAAACAATATCAATATCAATGACAATGACAATCTTATAGAGAACAGCAGAAAAACATATTGAATAAAGTCTATATTCTCGCAAAAACGTGTAGGCATATTCTCCCCAGGTAGCTGAGATGGTCTTTGGAACGTTTCATTGGCCCAATGAGCAGGGGTAATAATGACTCTTGTACAGTGCATTGGGACAATGTGTGAAATGTGCTTTAGGCCAAAAAAAAAAAATATTCGGTCTCTGGTCAGACCAAAGTTCCGGAATTGACGCGGCCACGCGGCTTTTATTATTTTTTTTGCTTTTTTTTTTGTACAGACAAGGTGGGTACTATTTTGCTTTTTTGGTGTCCTCATGTACATTGGTGTCCTCCATAATTTGCCTTGGTGCTTTCGATCATTTGCCTTGGTGCAATTTCCTATTCCTTGGTGCTCTTTGGTAAAAAAAATTGAGGAGGTGCGGAAATAGAGGGTGCTGTTGGAGCTACCGCGGACCATTTTGGGGAAAAAAAAAGATCGACGCGCATGCTTAAAATCGACGCGCGCGCTGACCAGAGACCGATTTATTAATTTTTTTGGCCTTATAGTTATAAGCATTTTTTTTTTTTTTTAAATTTTGAACAAGTGTCTGTATGGGTGTAGAAGAGGGTACGTTTTGTGTTACTCGCACAAAGGGAACAATGGTACCCCATCTGTCGGTCTTTGTCTAAAAGGAGAACAATGCAAGTACCTCATGAACCAAATCTGTAAGGTACGTGTGTTAACCAGTTGCTCACTCACATCAGGCCGCCAGGGGGTTGGCATGTCTGCATGGGTGTGTGCTCTCATGATGTGAAGCAGTTTTTAGTTCCCTTCTATAGAAAAAGGTGAGAAACCTTCAGAATGTTGTCTCTGAAAAAAGCATAAGGTTCTGTTCTCACCTGACCCTCTTGTGAATAGTTGTTTGCAGTCCCGAGCTTCAGGTTTGCCGGGCATCTAGGCCGGTCGGAGGGTCCACGCACGCCGGCCGCCGTGTTGTTGTATGGAAGACTGCAGTTAAAGTGCTGCTCCCAGAATTCCCTGAACCACGGGTCACGGTCGTAGGTCAGCGGGTTCAGCCTGGTGAAGTAGTCATCAAAAGCTGGAGGGAGAATGATGCAAGTGTGGATTGAATTGTGACTTCTATGTACAGCAGTTAGTTTTATGAGAGCTGGTTTTGCCAGACTGGCACGGCCAGTTTTGCCAAGCATATATCTGGTCAGGTTAGGAAATTGCCAACTTTTGGGATATATTGGGACATTGTCTTTCTCCCATGAAGTTTTGACCAATCACAGCCATGTTGGCATAACAACAAATCTGCAATTTCATATGATGCATGCGGCTGGATGGATTTTTTTAAATTTTTTTTTATATGGCCCATCAGGCTGGCGTTTATCTCCGGTTTCAGTAGCATGAAATGACTGAGAATATTTCTATTGCCCCTGGATGGGATGCTAGTCCATCGCAGGTTACTCCCCAGCTAATGCCGGTACCCTTTTACTCCTGGGTGGAGAGAGGCAAGTGGGGATGTAGTGGCTTGCCCAAGGACACAACGTATGGACAGCAGCTGGATTCGAACCCCTGACCCTCTGATCATGAGTCACGAACACAAACCGCTAGGCACACTTCCCAGAATTCATTAGATTTTATAAAGGTAAAAGAGACCAGATTTCATAGGAGTCCAAATAGGACACCGGCTTGACCTGGACATTCGATTGATTTTATCAACCGTACCTGGTATTGGAGCTGACATTGGCTGTATGGTAATAGCGCCCTCTACAAGATCCTCATTGCCAAAAGTGGATAGCTGTCTCCCGCTCCATGAGTCGCTGCCGATCCAGATGAATTTGTGCACAGCGTTGGCGCGCCCGAGGGCCTTGAAAAACTTATCAGCCGACTCGTCTAGAGCCCACAGAATCACAGCTAAATTCATGAACAACAGAGAATAAAACGTAAAAATTAGTTCTATTTTTCTTTAAACAAGCTGGTAGTCTGTGGATTTGTGGGGGCCAAGGGCGGATTCAGGGGGGTCCAAAGGGGGCCACGCCCCCCCCCCCCAAAAAAAGATTTTTTTAAATTTTATGTGACGTCGCAATAAAGGAGGGCAATGAGTACACCACCATCTCTTCCTCAAAAAACATTGGTTAAAGTGGTCAGAAATTGCCTCAGATCGCACCACAGAGCATCTAGAATCCAACAATTCTTCGGGGCCCTTAAGCGGGCCCCGAACCCCACGCTGTAATTTTTTTGACCGAAAAATGTTTTTGCCCCCCTCCCCCAAACAACAAAAAATGTGTCCTGGAACGCCCTTGGTGGGGGCTCATATGCCTTTTTGTGTACACTCTTTGAAACACTCAGGATCACTTTATGGAAATCTCAGCAAGCTCAAAACTTCTCTCCTGAAGACGGTCAGAGCATACTGACCGGAACGTCGAGTTTATACCTCTGGTTCTATTCCCAAATGGTGTTTCCGCAAACCTTCCATTCATTAAGTTAAAAAACCAGTTGATGCAATTTTTTTCTCTGATCCTTTTATGGGCGGGGTCATGACGTTAAAAAGTGGGGGGCTTCGCTCAGAAAAAAAACACGTTTCCGTTAATTTCTCTTTTCTAATTCGCATTTGGACAGTTCATCCAATGGCTACATCATGAGAATAAAATAATTCCAGAATTTGGCCTCTGCTGGGGGTTGCATGATTTTTTTTTTATCATAAGCCAAGTGGCTATGGTTTTTAATTTACCAATGGCAATAAACTAAGCTTATAAAATGCATTTGTATTATATATGAAAATAAAGCATATGTAGGAAAGAGTTCCATACCTGGACATCAATTGTTACCCTGTGCACAAACCCTATGAGACTGGTCTTAAAAATTGCAAGTGTTTCTCAGCTAAAATGCTTCAATATTTTCCCTGCTCAATTTGACTTTTTACTGCTCGCTTTCTGATGGCTGATAGGTCACTGTAGGCAAAAAGAAGTGATGTCCATGTAGGGAATTCTTCCCCACATGTATATTAGTATTCCGGTCTGCATGCTCTTTTAATATCGAAGATAACATAGTCCATTTGAGTTTCATTAAGAATAGATAATGACACATTGGGTACACCACCTTGAAGGCAAGTCATTACCCGACTAAATTAAATATCGCCTTTTTTTTAATAACCACCAAATTACTTTGGACGGCAAGGCGTCAAGTTTTTTAGCTGCCTGTGCCTGTGGAGTGTCATGGCCTAACACCGGACTCGTGCTCTGGTGTTTCAGAGGTAATAGTGACGCGGGTTCGAGCCCGGACGCGGACACCTGTGCCCTTAAGCAAGGCACTTAACCATTCTTGCTTCGTCCTTCGGATGGGACCCAAAGCCGTAGGTCCCGTGTGTGGTATAAGGTCTGACGCACATAAAAGAACCCAGTATTACGCTTATTACTAAGAGAAGGGGTTCGCCCCAGTGTTTCTGGCAGGAAGGATGCATATGTATACCCTGCCCATGTGACCCCTGAGAAGGGGTGTTGGTGCAGTATTCATCAAGACAACAAAAAAAAAGACAGGAAACGAAGATTTTCCTTACTTAAAGATTTGGACGTTTGCCGAAAAGCAGACAATCCGAAATCAACATCTAAAAAAATGTGTAGTGCAGGTGCGTGTAGTTGCCCTGTGAATCGCAGTAGCCTGCAATTACATGAAGAAGGCTTTCGAGATCGTGATTTTTGACACGTTACCAATTATAGAGATCATTAAAAAGTGAATCCTTTTGACGCACGCTGATCAAGGGAGCTGGATAACGATACAAACTCATAGTCTGTACCTAATGCAGTAATGTAGTGGCTCATAGCTGAGGCCTGCGTAGGTGGGCGAACGTCAATGAGAACAGCCATTATAATATAGCTGCCCAGGGGTTTAAACTTAGCGATCGGGTGCTGATCTATTCAAATAACAGAAACCTCTCGAAGAGGCTGAATTTCCTTTTTGATACTGAAAGGTCTCGAGCCCGTATTGAGTGGATTGAGGTGGGATGGGATTTTGTAGCAGTTTTCGAGTTCTCATCTGCTTGCTCGGCTCTCGATCGTCGATTGGATGTTGTATGCTGATTGCTGAATACATAGTAACCAACGTGATTCATTTTCTTGTTTAAAGTGTATACTAGTGAAGGCTTGCGGTAAAACCACGAAGAAAGCTCTTTTGGGTAGATGTGTGGTTCTGAAAAGACCCCGCAAACCTTCAATTGTTCATGCTACCACCATGCAAAGCTTACCTAAAGTGTATATGTTTCCCATTAAAGTCAGACAAGTAGTACAATTGCATTTATCCCGAAGTAACCCACTGAATATCAAAAAGCTTGCTTGGTATAATTATGTGTGCTGACACCCCCGTCTGGCTCGCTGTCATTTTAGAAGAAATCAGGAAATTATGGTGATTTCCAACGATCAGTCGATTTGTTAGGAAAAAGAGTGCCATCGACGAAATCGTGTTTCGATCGTGATCAAATGGCTTTTCACCATTTTCTCGAACTAGTGTAATCCACTAAGCTGAAACTCCAACGGTTAGGTTTTCAACGTTGGCTTTGAGTGGTGATATTGGAATCCAACAAAAATGCATGAAAAAAGCAAACGATCTCATATGCCTTTAACAACCGCTCTCTAACATGTTCATTCCGCCATTTATATTGCAATACGTCGACGCTTTCACGTCCACTCTTTAATTGTACATTTTAAGGAAAGACACTCAGTCAAAGAAACGTCCCGAACTCATCGATTCTTCATTGATGACAGTCTTGTTTTACGAAGTCAGTGGTAGACACTGTCCCTAGCTGCTGAATTTGATTGAAGACGCTAGAAACTCATCGAGGGCAATTGGTTTGTTTTCCGGAAATGTGAAACCTCTATACATCAGTGTCTGAGTGATCTACAGCCCTACGAAATGAAATTCATACCTATGCACTCCCATTTGACTCTGCCCGTGTTGATATTTTGACGGTTGTCCATTGTGACATTTTTTGATATGAATGGAATGCTATACCCATGCTAAATTTACCACGAATGCCTGCACAAAATGTCACGCTCTCTCATCAAACATCCGAAAGATGACATGCGCATATCGCCGGAAGGAAAACCTTGCACGACCCGCCACCTAACACCGGGATTAAGTTATAACGAGACGCCACCGAGACTGCTTCATCTTTATAGCCGCAATCTATATCTGTCATGTCTTGTAAAAATTGTATTTCCTTTCTTTTTTTAATGCCTCTGGAAAAAAGACCAGGGCGGAAATTGATTGTAGATGCTCAGCATGGACGTCATGTTGATGATACCGGCTGATGACCATGAATCCCCGGGTTCGTTTATGGGTCAACCCGGTGTTCCTGTGCCGGTGCATGTCTGTCAGTGGCTCGGAACAGCTAGCCGGACCCTTGATCTGCCCTCTCCGCAGGTCGGTTGTGGAAATTGTAGATCGAAGACAGGTCAAACAGATTTCTATGTGGAGCTAACACCGGACGTCAGTAAATAAAAACACAGACGACAGATCGTTCGTCTTTACAACATTCAGAATCCATACCCATGCCACGGACCTTTAACTTTTTAATTAGCCCACAGGGCACGTGTCCCGATGCGATGACGTCACGTAGCGAGGTTTGCGCCGGAAATCAACCACACCTGTACCCATAAATTTTAATATGTTTACATCGTGCCGTAAATCTTACTGTGTATATTATTCCATTCAATTCAATTTCAATTCAATTCATTTGTATTCGTCATGTAAAAACATGAAACTCGACTCTTCGTTCAGCATACTCGTTTCAGTTTTAGGGTGATACAGATATGGTCCAACCAATATCTTTGAAATGTATTCGGAACATTTCCTGCATACGGGAGATAACGGTCACGTGGGATCGATATGACGTCACCAATCGATACTCGCGATTGATCCCTGGCACCTGCAGCTATTCAAGTTGCCCAAAACTGGCGTCTTTTCAAAATAGTAAACCATGTGGTAGTGGAGTTATACTTTTAACATAGGTTTTTTTTTTTAAATGGCAGTATGATCAAACCGTTCTGCTGGTCAGATACAGAAGCAATAACAATAGGAGAAAAAAAAATATGGGTTCTATCTTAATATGTGAAACGTCTCCAACCTCGTGCCCAATGGGTGCGATCTTTGAGCGCCATTTTGTTTCCCATCACGCTTTACTGGTATTTGAAACATCATGGGAGGCATGGAGTGGAGGATATGAATGTCTCTTTTTGTATTATTACCTCGTGCATCGGTCGCCTTGAGCAGATTCCCCACAATGCGGTCGTACACAGACTCGTTCCCGTCCCTGGGGATCATCTCCTTGACCGCCACGCACACGTCATTAGCCCCGGCCAGCTTCTTGACTTCCTCGATCCCTTGCACGCCGTAGTTGGAGTTCTCGTAGACGATTGAGATGTAGGTCCAGTTGAAGTGCAGCACGATGTCGATCATGGCCTGGGCCTGGTACTGGTCGGACGGCACGGCCCGGAAGAAGTAAGGGAACCGCCGGCTGTCACTCAGGTCTGGACTGGTGGACCAGTAACTGATCTACGGGCAAGGCAGAAAAAAAACACAACCAGACAATTAAATATCAGATTCGAACAAACTAGCTGACCCCAGCAAGCTCAGAGGTCGAGTGGCCGGACGTCTGCACCTGTGAGCAGGAGGTCGTGGGTTCGAGTCCCACCCGAGTAAGCGTCTGATTTTTTTTCTCGCAAGCCCTTGGACAACACTGAGTAGACAGTGTTTATAATTAGAGTACTGACGAACCAGCCATTCGACTGGTAATACGTCTGTAGTAGTAGATGTCGTGGGTTCAAGTCCCACCCGTGTATGAAGCGTGGTATTCCTTGGACAACAGGACAGTTCAACAGTGTTAATTACAAAGATACCTCGGTGAAGGACAAAACTCAAAACTGTAATAGCTGATAGAGATTGGGCACTGTTGGCGTCGTGTACATGTTATGTTACAGAACATGCCCGTGACAGCAAAACAAAATAAGCTGTAAGATTAAAACCCACAACGGGGTGAACTGACGTCATTGGATGAAAACATCTATTCATTTGCCCACCAGTTTTCATCGGTTGCTATGTGTTACCATTCAGCACTCCAGACTCAAGAACCATGGAGTTTTTCAAGAACATTAATAGGTTGGGAGCTAGGTAAGCCAAAAATCCCGGATGTCCGCTCCACATACGTCTGCAATGTACGCGACACCGTTGCCGGAGAGACGGAAAGACTGAACTGCACTGGATTTGTGATTGAGCATCGATAGTTCGTACACCTTTCTATTATTAAAAACAAGCTACTTAAATGAAAACTATAGTATTGATCGGCAGCTTAAGGGCCATTCTTTAAATTTGTAGTCCATTTTTTTCCTGCCCCTTTTACAACCGACATCTATGATTTTAAAATTCGGGATGTACTCCTTAATACAGTCGTCCTCCAATAGCATTTGTTTTACTATACGTACCAACAAATACAAAGAAAAAATCGTTTGAAGTCATCCTTAATGATGCTTGAATGACGAATTACGAAGTTCAGAGGTAGGATGGGGACAGAAAAAAATGTCACACTTTGGACAGTCATTAGTTCTTAGAATATAAAAATATATTTACGAAAAGGTGTACAAAATATTACATCATGCTGGCTGTTTGGACAGGATGAACGTTTGTTACTAACGAACGGAAGACATGATGATTTGTTGAGCTGCTATCCGCAGCTAAAAAAATATGGGGGTCTGTCTTATGTGAAATGTCTCCAACCTCGTGCCCAAATACGATCCACAACGAAACTACTTAGAAGTGGTTCCAGGCAGCATAAATACTGTCTGGTCATCGTGGTCTGCCTGTCAGTTAGGCCCATATTCCAGACATCTATTTCCTTCATGAAAATGCATGCCTTTTTATGTAGCCCACAACGAAGTATGTCAGGAAAAGCCATTACAAAATAGCAAATGGTTTCCATTAATATGGGCGGTTCATAACCATCTCGGCTGGGTATCATCCCTAACTACGTTCCAAGAGCGGCTTCGTCATCACTCGAAAGACCCTCTGCGAATATCGATCCTCGCCGACGTGTACTTCGCACGCATCCCAGTTGTCCAAGGTTCCTGACCAATAAATAATTTGTTTCATTAAACGAGCTGTGCTCTTATTAATAAATTAATAATAACTAATGCAACAAAGGGCCTTTTGAAAACAGGTCAGCCTTGCGAGCCACGATGAAATCATAATAATAACAATTCTTTTGTGCTGGACAGAGGATATTAAAAATAATAAAAGGGTGTCCGAACGAAAATAAATTGAAATTCAGTGTAAGAGAGGCCAGCCTTTCAACTCGCACTTTCGTTAAGAGCCGGTCTTTGTTTCTTCAACTGACCAGTTGGTTGTACTTATAGACAAAACAAACTGGGCTTTGTGTCAACACGAAGTGACATGTTTATTTGTATGTGTCTGCGAAGATGTAGCCGATTTTTTTCTTCTTTTATTTTGATAAATGGGTCGAGCCTGACCATTTCTCAAACTTTATTCGGGGGACTGCACGTTTTTCCATACGTTCGCGTCCTTCAATTGCCCTCCCTCTGCGATCTTGAGTAGGCCTAAAGTGCCTGTCTGTCAATGCCTTGAAATTAGGGGTTGCGTTGATGTCTGTGTGGGAACGAGGTGGACAGGTTTGTCTTGTCGTTGACATGAATGAACCTTATTAACAACAAACTATGAGGAGCACTTGGAACGCACGGACGGCCGACAATTGCCCAAAATAACTGTTAACCCAAGGGTGACTGCTCTATGTTCCGACACCCCTATGTTCCGACAACCTAGATTTTGTTACTCCCGGTTAGGGTTAGGGTTAGGGTTAGGGTTGGGGTTAGGAATAGGAATATGTGCAGTCGGAACATAGGGGTGTCGGAACATAGCTCTAGGTGTAACCAACCCAAGCCTATGTTGTTTAACGATATATTTGGTATATACAGGGTGACCCCAAAAAATTCAACCCTGAAATTGCCTTTTTTCAAAAACGTGATCTGTAAATTTTTATGTTTTGGATATCAGATTAAAACTGAGAGCTTTCTCTTTCAAATACTGACAAAAATCATGAAAACAGCACATTGGGTTGCTGAGAAAATGCCAATTATGTAACACAACTCCTTTTTGGTCCACTGCAATGGCATTACCACAGTTAAGGGATTTACACTGTACCTATTTGTGCATGAAATGCATGTGTGGCGCATTGTGTCCTAATCATTAAAAACAACACGGCACATAATATGGCAATTAGGTACAAATGAATTTGATGGAAATACTTACTTTCCACCTGAACAGGTATCTTATCCTTTTAAGTTCTATTTTAGACCTTTTCAGCATCATAAATATGTAAAAAATTTAAAGAAATTGCACAAACGAAAGACAATTGCACTGCAGTGGGCTCACAGTAACACGTTTCACTGTTTGAAGCACCTTTGGAAAGGATGAAAAATCACTTCTTTTACATAATTGGCATTTTCTCAGCAACCCGATGTGCTGTTTTCGTGATTTTTTTTCAGTATTTGAAAGAAAAAGCTCTCAGCTTCAATCTGATATCCAAAACATAAAAATCACTCGATCATGTTTTTGAAAAAAAAAGGCAAATATTTCAGGGTTGCATTTTTGGGTCACCCTGTAAAGTCCATACACGTAGCATTGGACTAGGCCTACACAGAATGCATAAACAAAATTGTAATCCGAATTGAATGGGTTATTATTTGAAAGTTATTAACCTGAACACTGTCAAAGTGATTCCATTGCGACGGCACCACTTGGTTTTGAATTCCATATGGTGCTCAGTCATCTAAGACTGCAAAGATGCAAATAATGTATCAATGGAAAGCTCATGACTACCCTTTAAGATGGAGCTACTTTAACACTTAAGTGTTCAAGTTGAGCACCTTCACATACTAACCCATTATGTTTGTATAACTTTTTGTTGTTGCTATACCCTGTAAAGTCTTTAGTGCAAATGAATATTGGTACATTGTCAATAATAATTAACCTTTTTTCGGTAAATTTTGCTACTCCATACTTTGGCACCAGAAAATACCGCGTCTGTGGTAAGTTGTGCCGATGAAAATCTATTTTACCATCTTCTTAACTCTACATGAGACTGACAACATACAAGAGCTGACTCCATACTTCCATGGTGCTAAGGTCATTGCTGTGGAATTTCCCCTTTTCCATTCTGAGTGTGACTTATCGAAAATAGTGTAGTGCTATCTGGTATCAAACATGGTTACTCTTAAACGAGACGGATCCAGAACACAATTGTATTTTTTTTTGGGGGGGGGGCGCCAAAACAACTGTGGTCCCCAATAAGGTGGGTCCAAACATTACGGCGTGGGGTTCGGTGCCTGCTTAAGGGCCTGGAAACGTTTTGGATCCTAGATGCTCTGTGGTGCGATCTAAGGCAATTTCTGACCACTTCATCCACATTTGTTTGAGGAAATCATGGTGGTGTACGCAGATGCAGCCTATTTTTTGCGACGTCATTTTGCCCCCCCCCCCCCCGATCTGCCGTTGGTCTCAGAGAGAATTCAAAATATCCTTCGCGGAAAAAAATCTTATTCGTTTTCAGACTTTCTCCAATTCTGAATTGGAGCTTATAGCATCAATTCGTTGAACAATCCAAAACAATTTTGTGCACCACCGTCAACCGTGTCTGGTGCCCGACGTATGATTCCGAATGAATATTCCACCGAAGTGCACCTGTACATGTGAATTCGTTTCACGCATGCCTGCTTCGTGATGGAAAAACCCCGAGCCAGTCGTCTTTTCCGAGAGAACAGCCTTTTTGAAAAGCCAAACCGTGTCAAGTTCTTTTTATGGAAGCGCTCATCACGCGTGCGGGGCTGGCCGGCAGGAGACGGCGAAGAATGTAGCGATTTTTTCTTTACCTTCCGCAGAAATAGATGCGAGCGATGGAGGCTTCTGTTTATGGATCTAGGCCAAGAGGTTTCTAGTCTTCTCCTGGCCTGTGCAAACAACTCGAGAGTGGAGAGGGTAGCTCATCCAGATCAGGCGGCAAAATCGGCCGGCTGAAAAGAAAACATGGGTCCGTTCAAGGGAGGTTTTAAAACGCGCGTCTTTTTTACCCTCAAACGGCGCGAAGCTTTGCTATCTTCAGTAGATACTATTATTAACTGCTGAAAGGCTGCGGGGGCTTGTATGAAACACGCCTGTATGTTTAAATAGGCCAGGGTCTGGATCAAGATTTCAGACCCCCGGCTGGTTGCTGTGAACTCCCTCGCGAATTGGATATATTTGCTTTAATTTGGCCAATTTGTAATATCCCCTCAGCTGCTGTGGGAATTCCGATGACGTAGGTTTGTTTTTATTTTCTAGGCGAAGGTTTGAGAGACAACATCGCGAGGCATGTTATGGAGATCTCCGATAAGACGAGTCCATATTGTTGACGTGGACAGGGGGACAGGGGGTGATGAGCACGCGAGACTTCTTTATGTTCTCCACATGTTTGTTTCTCAATCCTATCAGGAGAGCCTCCTCCATCAAGATTATGGCGCTTATGCCCCTAAGGTGAAGCAATTTTGGCACATGTTTTCATCATGAAGTTTATGGTTTGCGTAATAGCGATATGTTTTGGAGTGTTTTCATGGAGATAATGTTGCGATATTTAAGTATTCAAAATATGTAAGAAACAAATTTGCCGAAAAAGCACAACAAATTGAACAAAACTTATAAATTCTTTTTTTATTCACGTGGCAACCGTGACTTCAGAGGACAGTGAAATTGGAGCATATTTGTACCATTATATTTTTACCTACATACACTGGATGACTGCATTTTGTGCTTCCGCATACTCTTTGTGCCTTTTTGCAAAAAAAGTGACAGACAGACAGACAGACAGCGTAGGATCTTTTAATATAGGATGATGTGAACAATTGACATTGGTCAGACGGCGGGGTATGGTTAGCCAACCCAACCACAAACTCTGATCCGCCTATGATGTGTTATGTTGGGTTGCTTATTATGAAATTCGGGTCTATACCTTTTTCTAAAAAGGATTGTTCATAGGTCTAAGGATAGGTCTAAGATGTCGGTGTCATGCACCAAACTCTCCTGCACTTAAATCATTCTTTTTGAGTCCTTTTTGTACATCATTTGTAAACCCGAGAGAAAGAGAACTGTTATCAAATAATCTACACGAATCTGTGGGTGGAAAAAAATATATCACAATTGACAAATTAAAAGGAAAGTCTTTGGGCAAAAAGACGACGTGCGTAAAGAATTGATTTTGTTTGAAAGCCACTTTCAGACCGAAAGACGCAAGCCGGACGTGAGTTGGCGATCGTAAGTCCTGGCGGTTATATTTTTTCCTATAGGATTGGTCTTTTGAAGAAGTCCCTTGACACTTTTGATGACGCATGAAGCCTGTCGTGTGAAATACTAATTGGCGACCAATTTGATTAAACCCAAATCTGAAGACTAAAGATTTTTTGTTATTGAATGCAGTTCAGGAAGTTCTGATTAAGCTAGTGGCGCCGCCTGGATAGTAAACAGTCTGAGACCGTGGTTAGGTTCAGAAGGGAAATGGATACACGGGAAAGTTTCTTCTTTTGGGGGAGTGTCTGTCCGACGCGTGAAATGTATGATATCATCTATACCAACATGCACTGGTTCGCAATCGGTGGGTCACACAGTCGGGCCCCGACGATTCGCATTTGGGTCTAATTGCATTGGTTTTTAGCTGCGGGAAAGCAGCTCTACAAGTACTCATGTCTCTCCATTGGCTGGTTGGTTGGTTGGTTAGTAACAAACGTCACCAAATGCCTTTTTGGCAAACAATCACCTTGGCCCTGAGGCCCGATCGCAACCACACTTGCTTCGGGTCTCAACTGACCAGAGCTACCAATTTATTGCAGCAGTCAATTGTGCCACGAGGTCACTCATTGGGGCTAGCACACAAATTGGATGTTCGACATGCTATAAAACGCTCCTTGCACCAATCGACGTTCAACAAAATAATTGGAATCCTTTTCAATTGACAGTCACGACCACATGAGTAGTTATGCACTAAATCATGTACATGACTTATAGGCTACAGCAGGTCTACAGTTGGACTGCCGCATCTTCCGAGATCATTTCGAGCTTGTTTTCCCAAAAAGTTTCATGGCGCCTCGTTAGAAAAACATCCGCGACCAGAGGGGACCTTACAAAGCAACATGAATCGAGAAAGGTAAATGGCCGCGAGATAGAGGTCCAAGTACATTTCCTCTGGGGGTCTTATAGTCGATCAAATGATTTTACCCCAGAGAAATCCGAGGGAAAGATAGATGAGATCCTTGAAAGTTTTGCAGACATATACATCATATAGGAGACATAAACACTGCGTTCATATTACGTACAGAGCACAATATAGAGTTTCTGAATGTCGCAAGCAAGTCCCACAGGCTCGGCATGGATGGCATATGCAAAACATAAAAAAGGTAATTCAAAATTGTGAATTATTCTATTCAATCATGTGGAGGTTATGACCAGAACACCGTCAAAGGGGCTCCATCTTAAAGGGTAGTTCATTAGCTTTCCCCTGATACCTTATTTGCATCTCTGTAGGTGACGGAGCACTTTTTCTTCTCATTCGAAGCATCAGGTCAAGACTTGGAAAATGCATGCACGCAAGTCAAATACGTTCAACCAAAAAACTGTATGTTGTTTTGACAATCAAGGTATGCATGCGGTCCAAGTGATAAATGGAGTCAGCCCCAAAACAGAACACGAAACAAGGTTTCAGACCACTCGGCCTTTGATATCTGCCTGGAAAAAAACCCTCAAATTAGAAATTCGACGAGTGTCGAAACGAGCCCTGGTTGACGACTGTTTACCAAACAGGCGGGATGTGAAGTCAGGGGAGGGTAGATTCGCTCGCCGTGAGCCCGTCAACCTTTGTCCCATCGCTCCCTCGGTAAATGTTACCTGGCGGAAACCAAACCATCCATTACACGGGCTAAATAGGAAGCCCCTACTCGTCCCGCCGCAAGACAAATTACGACCCTAGCTTGCTCTTTTGTGTTTAGTTTTCTTATTTTTTTTTACCTCGTGTAATTGCCTTGATGTTATTAGTTCCAGAACAGCGAATTGAAAGTGGCTGATGACTGCCGTGTTTTTTTTCTCCATTGACTCCAACGAGTGATGGGTGTAACGTAAATAACAGACTTGGGGGGAAAACACCTTACGTAGCGAATACACCTTTAGATTTTCCATCAAGTTGAATTGCTGCTTAACCCTAGGGGATAATTTGGTTGAATGCGGTCCATACAGCGAAGTGTTATTGAGAGGAAACCGTTACATCACTTGCCACATTGGTGAGTTCTCCCTCTTCACCCTGCAGATATACGTACACTGCAAAAACTGTATTGTTAATTTAACACCATTCGGTATCAATATAGGACAACACCAGTAAAATTTAACACCAGATGGTCCTATATAGATACCAATGGTGTAAATTTAACACCGCAGTTTTTTTCAGTGTACTGAACCTGAAAATGAAAAAGCAATCCATTTTTGACGTCATGCAAACGTAGCTCTTGTAACCAAAAGTTTTATAGAAAGCAGTAAAATTACCCCCTCCCCCCAAAAAAAATAGTTTACGAAACGTCGTTAGCTTAATCTGATGATGCGTTCGCAAATTTAAAAATCAAATGTTCATTTGCTTTGCATCAAAATTTAAATCAAGACATGTATCAACTGAAGTGAAATTTCGCCAAATGTGTTATTAAAATGTGAAGTGAGTTATTGATTTGATTTAAAAAAAAATGATCTACAGCAAAATGGCATAAGATCGAGTTGAAACTCCATGGTTGAACTGTCAATGGTATTTCCCTACATCAGCTGTTTGACATTCCCTCACGCAAGCGACCACACGTGGAGCACACATGCTCGTCTGAGCCGTTCGGGTCGCCTGAGGTCATATGAGGTCACAACCTTTGCCCCGAGTCACGATAAACATCATCGTTAAAACGTTTGTATGCAAAGAAAGAGAGAACCTGGATGCAATTTAGACTTCTGTTTTCAAATTACAATGTCATGAACTTAAATCATACAAACATTTATACAACGTTATACCCTATTAGGGTTGTGAGTAGATCAGTTCGTGAAAGTGCCGTTGAAGCATTAAACCGACGGTGGCTACATGTGCATTAATACGATTATATCCTTGATAAACATATTGTTTTTCGATTTCTAAGGCCATTGAATCAGATGTGTATGTTTTGATGTGTGTTTTTAATGTAATTGGATATAATTGATGTTTCTGAACAAACAAACGAGACGGATTCATGTTCGCGATCGATCAGCCGCGCATGCGTGACGTCTAGGAAATTTGGATTTTTACCCATGATGAACGCGTACAACGCATGCTCAGTAAAGCACCAAAACAAACTCCAACAAGCAATTTTGTCAAATCCTTATCTAAGGCCAACCCACATCGTACCCGTTTCTATAATGTGATTTAATATAATACCCATGGGGAGGGGTCATGGTGCGTGTGCCCTTGAGCAAGGCACTTTGTCACTCATTGCTTCTCTTCACCCAGGAGTAAATGGGTACCTATGAGGGCAGTGAGGGTTAATGTGATTGAATTAGCTTCCTTGCGCCTAACAGGCTGTATCGAGCTGTATACTCCCCAGGGAGCTGAGATGGTATATGGAATGTTTAATTGGCCCAATGATTAGGGGTAATAATAATGTAAAGCGCTTTGATCGTAGTTAAAAGCGCTATATAAGAACCTGTTATTATTATGTTATTATTATGGGCAGACCTATATGCCACATTCTCACCAACTTGTTTACCGACCATGCGCATAGTACCGTCAAGGAGTCTCCATTCTTCGTGGGTCCAGATATCCCTTCGTGGGTCCATATATCGCGCCACACCGTCCTACTATCCTGTCCATAATCCTGTTCATCGGTAAAGTTAAAAACGATAGCATCTTCTGCCTTATTATTGATTGAAATATTAACGCGTTATCATCGTCCAAGTACGCGGCTTCGTATATCTTGATCCACCCTTCTGGCTCGGGGCTCGAACCCGCTGCGAACCAGCCTCCGCCATCCAGGCCGTGTTATTGACCCTAATCCGAGACGCTGTCGAAGCTAGCACCTCGGGTGTTTGTCATAATCTCTCATTTTGTGGGGAAAGATTTTATTTCATTCTGTCAGGAATCTTGTTTTGATTAGACTATAGATCGAGTGGCAATAACACATGCAAGATAGTTTGTTTGTATAAAACAAATTGTAATTTGTGGCGTGCTTGATTCCTTATGTAATAATTACTGTTCATGCAAAATAACATTTCAAATTTAACAACAAATTTGTATAAAGCATTTCAAAAAAATGTACTTAAATATTTTATTAAATCTTGGACAACGTGTAAATATTGTAACCTAAAATAATGAAAATGAATGTGATATATTTCAAGCGACGTGATTTACATTTTTCCCTACATTATTGCCAATGTACATCCTTTCGCTTAATTCTAGGATTTTAAAATCTGCAGAATTACTGTAAAGGTAGTACTACGAATGTGTTGTTTAAAGAGAAATTTTTCCTCTGATGTATATTTTTTGGTTTAAGCAATGAAGAGATTTTTTTTCCTGTAATAGATCGACTTCAATATGGCGGCTCCTCTATATCTCGCCCGTTCTTCATCCGATACATTAAAGCGTGTACGTTTACGGTCCCATGTGTATTTATCCCTGGATTCTGATCTACACCACAGTTTCTCTTTCTCGTATTTTGCGAAAGCCAACACTCTCGGATCTATGTTTACGCAGAAAACACGATGAAAGTGACACACTCCGTTGACTCTTGCTTGACATAAGAAACTTAAGAAAGAAAGTGTGCATCATGTTTTCGAAGCACTGTAGTCATGATCAGTTTGTCCGATCCATTTGAGTTGGTAAGTTTGGTAGCACAATTCTAATATCTGCTCTCGGGAATTTGTGTGCAAAGGCGTCATTTTGCATTGTGTCGTATAGGTTTTGTACATGTACATGTAGGCCTATAGTGCCCTGCGAATGGATTTGATGAGTTGTGAGTGCTTGGGTCACCCATCATAGACTACAACCGAGATCTTCGCTCTAAAAAAATGAGCCCTGGGTATTAAAATCGGCTGGCTTCCTGCCTGTGTGAGATAGGACCGTACTGTTCATTAATTCCCGTCACATCTGAGGAGATCGGAGTGAGTAGAGCAGACTTGACCGTGCGCACAACCAGGTGAATGTCTTCGCGCCGAGATCTATTTATTCAGTTGATAGCTGGCCTAGCTGAAGCCGCTGACAAACAGCCTTGCTTGACATGATCGGGCAGGGGCAAGGCTTCAGCTTGCCTCACAACAACTGTGACAATAAGACTAGTTACTCCTTGAGGTAATGGCCTTATGTTGCGGAGAGGATTAGAAATCTTTGCAAGATGATGATATCTGCAACATAGCAGGCGATCATCAAAAGGTCTTCCATAAACCATGGAGAAACAAAATAATAAATAAAAAGGAAAAATTCAATAGATTTAGTGGTGACTTGGGTATCACCTTTTTTCTTTATACGCGAATAACACGACTCTGACGAAATCGGTTTTAGTTTTAGTATATACTCTATAAAAAGAAAATTAGTCAGATTTGAATAGAAACTAGTTAAAACTATAGCCATTCAGGGTCAGCTGGGTTCAACTGAAAATCAGTCAATCTGACTAGATTTTTCCAGTCAGTATTGAAAAATTGTTATGCAAACTCATTGGAGTCAAATCCAACTACTTTTTCTAGACATAGTATAAAACCTTGCATTTTTAACTAAATTCCTAGTCAGTTTTCAATAACTAGGAAAACCAGTCAATATTTTGACTAAGTTGTTTTCAGAGTGATATAGTTGCAGCAAAGCTTGAGGAAATTCAGAATATTGTTAGCTTCCAACTGTAAAGCATCGTTCCAATTATAATTGGGACGTCCGAACTAGTATAGACGAGACTTCCCAACTATAGTTGGGACTGTCCCAACTAAGGTGTGGCCTTACTGACAATATCATTGCCACATTGAATCATGGAGGCCTTGAAAACTCTTGGTGGCAGCAGACAACTTCCAGTTATATAACTTTCGCCATGTTATATATAGGCCAACGTCACACGGCTCATGAACATTGCAAACATGTGCATCTTTACCCTGTACCAACTGGGTAATCAAACGACGGCAGCAGTATCAGTTCCTTTCCTTCGTTCGTATTTTCTTAAAGGAAGAGGTTACAAATGGAGGTAACCGGTGTAGATTTCATACCAAGTTTCTGCAAGCGATCGAAGCGTCTTTTGCTTTTTGATACCTTTTGTCTCATATCTGTCACCGTACTCAAGGCGGTGGAAAAATGAGCGTGTATCGCGTTCCGCCATGGCATTGATTTGACGAGTTCATATTTCCTGTTATTGCGCAGTTACCGCCAAAAAACACATTTCCAACCTTGTGCGTCATAACACTCTTGAACGGAGCTCTTCATCCAGTGGTCAATAAGGTGGAAGCATTGAGAACCCAACACCCGAGCGATCTCAAGTCATGGACGGGCAGGGGCGTTGGGAGGTGAGACTATAGGCCCAGGGGACGAGGTTAACGACCCCCAGGGGTAAGGTAGCAAACAGCTACGTGCATCAACATCCAAGAGATCTGGTCCCCGACCCGAGTTATTCATGACGGTTAACACCTATACCTTAGAGCCACCCACACTCCACAACAACGTCAGTATTTAACAAGATGATTTGAAATTATTGGTGCACAAAAATGACTTGTGAAATATTTGGTTAACAAAACAAAAATTACAAATTGGCATTTTGTCATCCCGTGAAATCAACTCGTGAAGCCCGGCTCATACTCGGCGCGAAAGCGAAAGCGAACGCGAATTCGTGACGTCATGGCAAGCATTCGCGCTGCGAATTCGTAAAAGTTAAACACGTTTCAACTCGGGCGAATTTCGCAGCGAATGTACGTTTCATGACGTCAAATTCGCTTCGCATTCACTTTCGCATTAAGCATGAACCAGGCTTTAGTCGTACATTAATGTAATTGACAGTAAATCACTGGTTTTATTAGCTGAAATAAGTTTTATGATGTTTATGAAGATCGGCAGATTAGTTTTGTATATATAAATTGCATTATGTATTTGTCGTTTAGCGAAAGCAGGTTTATATACAACTATAACTTACTTAGAAAAGGTCCGCCCACGGCGAACATGCAGTTATCTGATTAAGCTTTAAAGGATAATTCCGGACTCTCCATTACCCGATTTTTTTAACGCTAAATTAGTGCAACAAGCATAAAAGGGCGAAAAACAACTTCAGAAAACCTTATATATTTGCGTTTTAAGTAAAATAGCAACATCCGCCAGCGGCTTTTCAAGACTTTCTTCAGAAATTGCAGAGATTGACTTTTTGATTACAAGATTACGGTTGTAACATATTAAGTTAATACATTACTTAGCGTCTTTTGGGCACTAAATGCAATTTGTTAAAATCAATTATTATGTAGTTCTTTTTGATATGACGTAGGCCTAATTAGTGCAATTCGAACACTTTGCTTGTATTCGAACACCAGTGACAAACACTAAAATCTAATTAGGTTGTGTGCCAATGAAAAGGACGTCAGGAGCACAGACACGCAAAACAAACCCTTTTTGAAATACTCCCGAGTTTAAAGGTTTTCGTACTCCTATTTCTGAATTAAAAATCACATAACTCTGAAACGTTGACTACTGACATGTTTTCATAATTTGAATAATAATGTGCATTTTTTTATTTCAAAATATTACTTGTTTTCAAGTTATTGAAATTGTTATGCTAACGATCATATGCCGGGAACTCTTCCTGGCTTAGATGTGCGCTTAAGCAGCACTTTTAAATCATTGCGTACCTCGGCACTTTAGAGGGAACAGCTTTTGTTACATTGATAATCAATTGAAAACATGCTAAGTTTGCTAACATCCTTTTGTCGGGGAAAAATAGTGAAAAACCTCCTTCCGTCTTTTCTACTCTCTTAATTACGTCAGAATGACGTAGCCCTGGGTTGGCAAAATATATGAAGATATTTCAATGCTCTATATCGATTACCCTAAAAACCTGAATTTGACATTTTGACCTACGATTTACAGGAGAGCTGAGGTTGTCTTGTGGGTTGATACTGTCCTTGACCGACTTGGAGGCTCACGTGAAATGCAATGAGACTTGTTTGTTATTATAAAATAACCTCAACTGACCTTGTTGAAAAAACATAACACAATTTTAGATTTTACGATTATAAATTTGTCTTCCCCGAACCAGCATTCACTCGTAATAATTGGCAATTGTTGCTCAATTTCTCGCAAAACGCTTGTCAACTTCATCAATTGCAAATATGTCCAGAGTTAGAGAACATATTTCCGAAAAGTTGGAAAAAAATTACTCAAATTTACCCAAACTTGAGGTTATTTCTATAAACATTTTTCATTAACCTTTGAAGTTTATGTGAAAATTTAAAGTTTCTCTACTCTGCAGCATATACGATTTTTTTCCCCTCCTGTATAACGAATTTTTCAATTTGTATGTTTTATTTAAACGGAAACAAAACTTTCTATGCTATATTTTCGACGTTTTAAACCCTCTGAAAATATGCCTAGTATTTGGGATGTTTTTGCACCCATAAACAAAAACAGATGAATTATTATCGTGCCGCAAATAAATCGATATCCGTAAAGTATTTTATCCATACAATTATAAACAGTGGAAGATGCTTTTTGTTCGTGTCTCATTCCAAAGTTGATTAGTTTCGTATTGCTAGAAAAGAATAGCAACTTAAAACTAAAACAAAGTCTATTTTCACGGTGAGGACAACTTTAACATTTTTTTTGTATTAAACAGAACCGGCCGGGAGCCTACCGGAAAATATTAACTAGTCTCGGGTAAGACATGCTGAACGACCCGCCCACTCCCTGCCTCTATCTCTCGGAGAATATTAATTGACAACACCGAACTCTCGTTTATCATACCACTAGTAATGGTTGTCAAATGAAAGTGATATGTCATGTATAGAGTGCATCGGTGTAGGGGGGGGGGGAAACCTCGGCGACAATGATTAATCGTCGTTTTGTACCCGATGCGTTTTGGGGAAAATTGTGATAAAGTGAAGTCAATGATTATTGATTCCTGCACTCAAATAATGTCAATATCTAAAGGGAAGGTGAAGTATATAAAATTGAGGTTTTTTTTTTTTAAGTTGAAATTCGGGTTCGTTTGAAGGACTTAGGAACATTTGTGTTACCGGGAAATGTACCTAGTACCGATGAGAAAAAACATTGCTCAAAGTGAATTAGATACGGCTTGTAAAAAATACCCTGTAGAAATTATTCCGCCAGTAATGGCATCGTTTAAAGGAAACATTAATTGAACGTGGTTAAAAAAAAAAAAGTCTGCCCTCTGGAACATTTTTTACGCGCGTTTGAAACTGAGTCTAGTTACGATGCAAAAGAAAATATGCACGTTTCTCCATTCTTTCTCAAAACTGATGAATATCCAATGAGCTGAAACTTCAATAGGTAGGCCTAAGCAATTTCGCACCCTATTTAAATGTAGAGCAATCGTGTTGCCTCAAAATTAATATAGTTGCGCAAAAAGCAATAACCTCAGCTTAGGTAGCTTAACTTGGTGCTTTTAATCATTGTACGGAAGGCTTAGGTTAAGGTTTAGTTTTCGGACCCGAAGAGACAACCTGACTGAATGACTGACTGAGTCACTGACGGACTGACTCAGCCACTGACTGACTGAGTCACTACAGACAGAATGAGTCACTGGAAGACAGACTGAGTCACTGACTGACTGACTCAGCCACTGACTGACTGAGTCACTACAGACTGAATGAGTCACTGAAGGACAGACTGAGTCACCGACAGACTGCCACTCAGCCACTGACTGACTGAGTCACTACAGACTGAATGAGTCACTGGAAGACAGACTGAGTCACTGACTGACTCCCCGAGTGACTCCCGAGTCACTGACTATTTGACTTACTGAGTCACTCCCCGACTGACTCAGCCAGTGCAAAACTGACTGACTCAGCTAGCGACTGACTGACTCCCCGAGTCACTACAAACTGAATGAGTCACTGGCAGACAGACTGAGTCACTGACTGACTGACAGACTCCCCGAGTGACTCCCGAGTCACTGACAGACCCACCGAGTCACTTACTGACTGACTCCCCGAGTCACTGACGGACTGACTCCCCGAGTCCTGACTGAAAGTTGAGAGTTTCGGTTTTAGCTGGACTTGGCAGCCTATTCTTGTTTAAAGTGGTTAGCGTCAGTGCTTATAGCCAAGCCCTGAACTACGCACCGCAGCCTTGGATTGGATTTGTAATCCAACTTGGATTGGGGCAATATTGACGTTTTAGTCTAGCTTACCTGTGGAATCTTGAACAGTTTCAGCAAGTTGGCCACCGTGATAGAATTCAAGCTGGAGGCGGATCCGACCACGCCCACCACGTGGGCGGAGTCCGAGCCCTGGTCCTGCTGCTGTCCCTGCCCAACGCCGGAGTCGTTCTCGCACACCGGCCGGTGCACGAAATCCAGCGACCGCTCCAAGGACTTGGACTCTTGGTTGCAGTCATCCAAAGCCCGTACGCCCAGCTTAAATCCAGGCAGGAAGGTGGAGTTGTTGATGACATCCACCGTGTATAGCATGGTCTCCAGGGCCTGGAGCCCCATCTGGCTGGCCAGGGCCCCGCACCCGTTCCCCTCAGCCGCCTGGTGGATCATGAACAGTCCTCCCAAGACCACATCCCCGGGCTCCACGGCTGCCGAAACTTTCTCCTCCCCGTCCTCGGTCGTCCTGCCCAGTTCCACCACGTCCAGCGGTTGGGGCCCGCCGGGCGTGGCTGTGGTACCTGAAGTCACGATTGCACACAACCAAACCAGCAGCATCATCCTTGCCGAATGCCGTGTGGAGTTGGCACGCGAGTTGGGTGAATGCATGACAGCCTTATTAAAAAACTGAACTCCCCGCTCCGTACACCACTTCTATCCTCAGTGCTCCCTGGGCCTGTATTGACGCGCCTCGTCGTGTTGGCCGAGCTCTCATGTAAATACCTACCGAATCGCGAACAGCCGTCCGTATCCCTTGTCAGCACTGCTTGTAATTTGATAACAAGGTCCTACCCTTGCGTTGAGCTAGAGCTCCGATGCCGCACAGCGCAGATGTGAGCACACACGGCGTGCTTCTGCCTTGATTATATGCGGGGAGCATGGGTCGCTCAGGCCGGCACGATTCGTCGTTCCCTCGGGGAAGCAGTGACTTGTTCCCATGAGCAACTAGACACGACCGTCGATATGAAAATGGATTTTTTGTTTGGTTCCGTCACGTGCTTTTTAGCAGGCCGGGTCCCTGGATACCTCGCTACACATTTTCATAACGCTCATTTGAACGTACTGAATATCCGGCATTCGCGTAGTGCTGCTGAGAGCAGAAATAAACGTCTGTACTTTGAAAAACTAAATTTCTTGACAATAACAGAAAACGTTGGCGAGCTTTTCGAGTTCTTCAGAACACCCTGGAAGTCTATTTGGGAAAAACAAACCGAACGTTTATGCTATCAGCTTGATATCCTTCATGAAGTTATTCAAGTCAATAATTGTTACTAAAAAACCTGTGGCTTTGTTTTTTTAAAGTCTGATTATTTTCCAGCCAAATTTAACAGTTACGTCGTCACAATGGAAACTAATGGCGCGGAAACTTCCATCTTCCTTTTTTTTTACGGAATTGTGAATTTAAAAAATGCTCCACGGTTACTTGTAGCCTAAATTGAACATTAAAAACCGACATCTAATGGCAGCTGTGTGCTTCTTTGTCATAATAGTTCAAAGAGTATAACACGCATTAAAGGAACCCTACAAGAAATTGTTGTAAAAAAGCTTGCCCAAGAACAACGCAATCCGATAAGAAATATTGACCTAAAGACTGACTGACACCTGTACACTAAAGTAAATGAAAGCAGCCTAAGATTGATAATTTATGTCCACATTTCTGCAAAAAAAACCCAACAACAACAGAGCAACCCGCAATACAATCACGAAATTACTCTTAAAATCTTAAGCACAGCTGGCTTTCACTGCCTCCATGATTTAAGATTCCAATCACTTCACATTGTTTGATCAAGCAGTAAAATTGAATCTGGCGGTAGGACGCCGATGTAGAAAGTCAAGTCCCCCGTTCCAATCTACTGGTATGAATTTCAATTTGGTAAATTAATCATTGTCTTCATGTAATGTATCCGAAGTAAACGTTGAACCACTAGCATCCTGAAGATATACCACCCGTGCGTTTTGAGCGTGGCATCCAGAAACATAGGTTCTGTTTAATAAATTTAAAGTTATACGTGCTTTTTGGGTGTGCCACACCTTGAAAAATAGTTTTTAAAATTGAATTGATAATTTTCTAGCATTAAAGTAGTTACGACTTTTCAAATGAGACATCGTACGACAAACTAGCCCACGACAAGTAATCAACTTTTTAAATTAAGAGCGGGACGCTCCTCAATAGTGTGCGCAATTTCTGAATTGGAGCGCACCACTTAAAACCACCTTTTAAAGACTGTACATAATTATGTAAAGGCCAGCACAAATAACCAGCAAATGTATTTGTTGCAGGATATTATATTCCTTCAAATTTCGCTCCAAACTGATGATTTTCGAAAACCAGAAACGCAGTGAGCCTTTGCGCGTAGCCCACGATGAAAAGTTATACACAACAGTGTTTACAGAGCATAAATAAAGCGCGGTGCAATCAGTGCCAATTCGGTCCAAAATATAGTGTTTTTTTCCCAACCAGCATTGATTATGCGCATTTCAAATGTAAGACCGCTTATAACACCGGAAATCTCTTTCTTATAGAAGCTCGCTTGTCTTGAAATGTTTTTCTCATTGATCGTCATAAATTATACTGCATTTACTGCATTTTAAATGTAAGACCGCTTATAACACAGGAAATCTCTTTCTTAGAAGCTCGTTTGTCTTGAACCGTTTTTCTCATTGATCGTCATAAATTATACCGAGTTACCGATGCGACCGCTGATGCGAAAGTAATCACCACATAATACATGGGACATTTTTTTCCTATCATGATGTGGGGATGAGTCTATAGCGAGACAATCCATGTCCCCCACTCCCATAGCACATGACTACTCCCCCCCCCCCCCGCTCTCCCTCCCTCCTTCCCGCGGGGCATATTGTCAACTTCGTCCGCTCCGTTACCATGGCAACGGTTCGGTAGGCAACCACCGAGTGATAACAAAAGCCAAAAGCTCAGTTCAATTGCCCGCCATTGAATTGGCGTCTTGTGCATTGTGCGCTCATTACTTACAGCTCGATCTGAAGAGAACGTGTGCATCGGTACTGTGCGTGAAGATAGTTCCATCAACGTAATATGTCAAAATTGGCTTATTTATTTTTGAAAAAGCACAATGTAAAGTTTGAGTCGAAAGTATCATGAAATTATTACTACATGTACCATCCTCGGTACATGAAGGAGGCATTGCCATTGGGAATTGCACAAAGAATTTCAAATTTTCATGACCCTAAAACCCACATTTTACCTTATCCTATACCCCCACGAGTTTTGATATATTTATCTATACAGCAATCGGTCTAGCAATAAATTGTGCCTCTTAATAGGAGTTGTGACATTAGGGAGACATTGAAATGTTTCCCTAATGTCCGGTGTCTCCCTAAAGGTATAACTTCTGACGAAAACAATTTTGTCTCCTTAATTTTTGAGCCGTCGTTTCTGCTATCAAAATTCTATTGAAAAATATCGTCGGTTGCAAGGAAGTAGGCCTGTGAATATTGTTCTTGTATGTGTACAAAATGGCAGAAAACTGGGGGGGGGGGGTTATGCCGAACTTTTAGGTTAAAATAACGATATCAGAAACGAAAATAGTTAAAATTGTACGTGTCCGCAGTTGACGTTGCATACTTAGTTGTACTACGGAACAAAACTAACATCTCTCTTGGGGGCGAGTAGACAATTTTTTGTGGGGGTGGGGGACGCCTAATACTGTTCCCCTACTTCTCTCCAATGTCTATTCATATCCATTTAAGAAATTAATTTCTCTTAAATCATTATTTCTCTCATCTTAGATTACATTCTGAGTGCTCTGGGGACACCTGCGTCCGACAGGTCTATAAACTCCCAGCCCGAAGGCTTTTCGATATAGCTTCTGAAATACGGCGGCACCGCATTGCATAAAGAAAATTCAAGCCAGCAAAGATATAACGCTTGAAAGTTAATTTTGTTTTTTTGTTTGGAATACAATAACATGACCCAGAAACACGGCAGCAGTTTCAAAAGAAAATCCTTGCGTTAACTATTGTATAGCATTAACAGTCGTGGTAAAATAGCATCACCTAGAAATTATTTTTTGTTATGGCGAACACACAATAACAAGCATTTAGAGGCACGGGCAACCAAATTGTTAAATTTGTTTGCGACACAAAAAGCACGTTTCCTGTTTTCAAACCTTTTGTATTGGGGTAAAATGCACACATCCCGTCTCCTCCTTCTTTTTTATTTTTAGACAGGATGTCAGTTTGGTATGGAATTAATTATCGACCTATTTCGTTTATCTATTGGAACTAAAATTAATTATTAATTAAACTATTGTTTACGAATAGGGGAAAAAAATGTAATATCTCTCTTTGAGTATTATTGAAATTTTTCGCAAATATTTTGGTGCAAACAGTTTACGTAGAACGGTTTTGCGGTCTTTCCGTTTAATTATTGTTTCTCATTAAGTACTTAGAAAAAGGGTTGCAATACGAAATTTCACTCGAATAGTCATACTGAGAAATGTTTACACCTTGCGTATTTGAGCATGTGAAACGGGATACTTTTTGGTTAGTTAGTTAATTCGTTTAACGGCTGGCTGGCTCCCCGACAGGCAGGCTGGCTGCCCGGCTTGTTGGCTATCTGGTTGGCTTGTTAGATGGTTGGCTGGCACGCTGATGGCTGGCTGGATGGCTGACAGACAGGCTGGCTACCCGGCTTGTTGGTTGGCTGGTAAAATGGTTGGCTGGCAGGCTGATGGCTGGCTGGTAGACATGCAGGCTGGCTGACAGGCAGGCTTGCTGGCTGGCTCGTTGGGTGGCTGGTTGGTTGATTAAATGGTTACCTGGCAGGCTGATGGCTGGCTGGCTGGCTGACAGACAGGCTGGCTCCCTGGCTGTCAGTGGCTGGTTAGCTGGTTGCCTGGTAGTCTGATGGCTGGCTGGCTGGTCGACAGGCAGGCAGGCTTGCTGACTGTCTCGTTGGATTGCTGGTTGGTTTATTAAATGGTTGCCCGACAGGCTGATGGTTGGCTGGTTGGCTGGCTGGCTGACAGACAGGCTGGCTGACAGGCAGGCTTGCTGGCTCCCCGATAAATGGTTCGCTGGCTGTCTGGCTGACCCGATAGGAAGGCTGGATACCCGCCTTGCCAGTTAGTTGATTGCTGGCTGGTTGGCTGGCAGACATGCTGGCGGCTGGCTGGCAAGCAGGCTGACTGGTTGGCCGCTGGTTTGCTTGCTGGCAAGCTGGCTGGTTGACTGGCCGCTTGCTGGCAGGCCGTCTGGCTGGTTGTGTCTGGCGGCTGGCTGGCACGGGCAGGCTGGCTGGTTGACTGGCCGCTTGCTGGCAGGCCATCTGGCTCTCAGTGGCTGGCTGGTTGGATGACAGGCAAGCTGGCTGGCTACTTGGTGGGTTCAGTAATTGGTTGACCTAGTACCTGGTTGGTTAGCTGGCCAGCCTATATTGGGCTTGTTTGCTTGCTTGTTGGCTCATTTAGCTGAATCACAGACCTGATATTTCATACTACTGACAAGATGGCTGCTGCCTTTTTTCGGCCATCAGCTGGATAAACAATTATTCCGTTGCTTGCAGCTGGCTGATTTCGAGACTTGGTTGGCGACGGACTATTATTTTGTTGTGATCGGATGGCTAGTCAGTGAGTTAACAGATTTGTTGAAGTGGCTCTCTGAATGAAAATAATGTTGATTGGATGATTATGGCGAACAATGGTGGCGTCGCATTTGAAATTCTGAATTCTGACTTCTCCGACATCCATTCCATGTTAATGAAAACTGGGGAACGAAGGGATTGCCTGACTTAAGTTGTGAGCAGTCACGATCTCCAATAATTCTGTGAACTATTTTTCTGTGGGGTAAAATATTGATTTGCCCTGCGGGAAAAAAATCAATTCCCCCAATTTAATACTCGGTTCATATTAGGCCTATTATGCATGCAGTTTAACAAACAAGGACACCTGTACTGCAAATTAATTGATTTCACTTTAATTTATGTGTGTTTATATAGGGCCCGAAGGGTCGCTTCTGCACTTTTGCTGGGAAGGTAAACTCAGCATGGGAAATCTCAGCACGCTCTCATAAACCAAACTGAAAAACGCAACAGACGCACGTATGGAACACTGCTTTGATTAATCATGGATGAAATTGTCAATTAAAAAAAAAGTCTGAAAATTTGATGAAAGGTCTGAAAGATGTATTTCTTTCTAAACTGATAATGTCTTTCTCTCAAATTCAAAAAGTCTGATTTCAGACTAAAGTCTGAAAAACTCATGCCTGAAATGCATCTTCGATACCAAAATGATTAATGGCTAGTCGCCAGGTTAAGCGAATGTACTTTTTAAAGATAATGAACTGTCATCGATTTTTTTTTTTATCAAACACATCCTATAATTATAATAGATAGGCCTACGCGTTGTGAACTTCCGATTTTGTAACAGTGATTGTGCCCGATTGTCGCTCGCAAGAACGCTTACAAACCGTACCACGTGCGTACACGTGTTTGAGTTGTCAATCAAAATGCATGCGGGGTCATGTGACCGCAGTGACGTCACTGAAGATCCGATCGACTCGGAGAGATCGCCCGATTCGCATCCGGCGGAAATTGCAACTCGCCGCGGAAAACTACGGACACATCGGCGGCGATAATGCGTTGTTACACGACCTCGCCTCAGAAACGCAAGTAATTATAACTTGTACCAACGGGGAAAACATGAAATGAAAAAGAAAAAAAAATCGCAGGCAGATTGAATTTGTTTGATAAGCAATGCCTGCTGGGCACTTCAAGGGCAGATGTTACATGGCGCAAATTACAGGCAACGTTTAATTTTGTAACTTGCCCGTAACAGTGTCCTGTGCTCGCCTGCGGTGTGTCTAAGTACAAGTCAGTTGCACAGTGTACAATCAATTTCCGTGCTGGACACCCTACCAAGGCTAGTACACATGTGGCAATATCATTTCTTATACCGAGTGGTCAACTACAAGATTAATTTTCCCTGTGTGAAATCATGAAAATAATTGACCTGCAGGTCCTAAAGGGTGAACGTGAGTTCGTTTCCACGTGGACTGATGCTGGTGCTTACGCATTTGGTGACCGTGGCATTTTCGGTTATGTAACATTCCGGGTTGTTTTTTACTGGTCAGAAGTTTTTTTGACGGCCGTCGCTCCTCGAGAGGGACGTCATAGTTTTGACTAACGGCGGTGTGATATCGTCAGACGGTATATCATTTTGGTTTTTGTTGATAACTTATTATCTTAGAGTCATTTGTTTCTTAACGAACGGTGGGACTTTTATCAGATGCTGAGAAAAACTTATGCGAAGTATATATGTTCTTGTTGACCAAACATCAGTTTGTGTCTGTCTAAACCAGTTTGCCTGACGTGTTTCGTTGAGCTGCTATAGTTTGCTTGGTAGGCTCATTGTAAGTGCAAAGAAGTAAGTGGGCACTGATATTTTTGCCTAAAATCTGAGGTAGAAAGGAATACACGTCATGTAGGCCTATCACTGTGGTGCTAAAAGAAATTTACAATTGGGGGAAGGGATGAAATCAGACAATCGCAGGATTCGCTTCCCTGTTTATGGATTACTAAAACACAAATTTCCCTCTTAACAGGTCCAAATAATGCACCCTTATGATTGAGATTATTGAAATAACCTTCGAGCTTCTTGAAGTTTCTGTGCCATTGTCCTCACGACAAATTAACAGCAGGTATTGCGGACGCGATAGAGATGCTGCCGTGAGCATACTCAATCGTGAAATATTCGCCCCAACTTCGTATTAAATAAATTGACTTCGGAGGGGAGGGGGAGGTGCTCGGGGGGGGGGGGGGGACAGGAACGTACAACTGCCGTTCGGAACGGCAGTAGCACTGCAGGCCCTGTCGAGGCATTAGAGGACGGTGCCGTGCCAAATTCAATCTGCCGATCTGATGAATGGTTCTAATCAAACGCCGTGCTCTTTTGCCATGCTGAATTCAATAAACTTGGTCAAATTATTGAGTCAGTACAGCAGTGGCACGGAATTTAGAAAAGGTCACAAAATTTCACCCAGGTAGCCCAGTTTTACTTAAAAAAAAATACCCTTAGCTGCATGTCGGATTAACGTATGCAAGAAAATGTATCATGCTTTTAAGAAAATTCGGCCAATTGTGTGCTCTAAAAAAAGTTGTCTTAACTACGTGTATACGACATTCATCTCCTCTTAACAAACTGTATGACATTTTGCCTATTGAAGCAAGAAGGGATCGATTTTTACCCGAACGTTATGTAAAAAGACTTCAACTCTAGTTACATAAATGCATCTTGTGCTCAGTGCATTACGGCCCTGAAACGTTTTGTTTTTCCCGAGTGATTAAAAAAAGAAACACTGTATGCATATAGGCCTAAACCGGTGGATTACGGTTTTAATTAGTGTACTTTTCGTTTTTTTAAACAATGATCACCTTTGATAGCATTAGGCCTACGGCTTTAAGGACACTAATTAATTCCACTGACGTCAAATTCTAAGATTTCATTCAATTAGGCGATTAAATAAATCCATGTACTGAATTATACAATTACACAAATCCTCCTTTCTTTTTCGCGTTTGCATAACACACGGGTTCTGTTTTAATGTCCTTAATAATATTCCTGTCCCGGTGGATTTATTTTTCCAATCGACAGACATTCCCAAATGTCTCACAGAAAGGTGTTGTTGTTTATGCAAGAGAGGACTTCATAATCTTTCTCGATATACGAAGACGGCAATTTATCCTTTCGTATAATTTAAAAAAAGGAATTTGTTCTATTACTATACAGATGAACACTTTAAACGGCTTCGTTGATGCATGATGTGCTTGGGGGTGTCTGTGTACGTCAACAGGAAATGACATGCTTCACGCCCGAGCGAAGATGAAGCGGGTTTTGTGCGGGATCTCAGGACTTATAACCCTGCATAAAAAAACCCAATTATTCCGCCTGTTGGGATTATACGTAGTGTAGATAGCTCGCGTATTAGGGTGATTATTAGAAAAAGAAAATATACAGATATCAACTGCAGCGTAAAAATATTTCGAGCTATCAACCGCGGTCAACTAATATATTAAATATATTTCAAAATATCTACTGCAGTGTAAATATATTTCGAGCTATCAACCGCGGTCAACTAACATATTAAAATATTTCGAGATATCAACTGCGGTGTTAAAAAAATCGTCACCGACACCACGAACTGACACCCTCTGCATCACCTGTGTACACAATTTTTTTAAAATTCAAATCTTTTATTTTGCCGATATTAGCTGTTTGTATCATGAAGTTTAACATGACGAAGTTAAAATTGCTGAAATCATCTAAAATAAGCAGAATTTACTAATGAATTTTCAGGAAATTGGTATTTCTGCAACGCTGACCACCGGGAGTCAGTTCGTGATGTCGGTGACGCAATATTTCGAGCTGTCAACTGCGGTCAACTAAGGCATTCAAACATTTCGAGATATCAACTGCGATTTTAATGTTTCACACTCTACGGAACAAATCCGGTTGACACCTTAATTTTGAGATCTGAATCATTGACATTCGATGTTAAGACAAGACGTTCCATAATTTCGCACGACTGTGGTAGTTTTAATTATTTTTTCTTCTCAAAACCATTCGCTTAACACCATGCGTCAGTGCGTGGAGCTATTAAGGACGATGTAGTGGTGTCTATGATTGGTGAAAGTCTCCAGTCAAATAGATAATATTGCGCCCGTCTTATAGTTTCTCACACTATTCCCCCTCGTACGCAGTTAAGAATAACACGCTGTCACATTGTATCAGACGCTCATCCATTGAAACATTTATCTTTTCATTACGTTAAAATGTCATCTTTCCTAAAGCAGACATAGTACACAACACATGCAGTTCGAAAGAAGCACTGTTGCCTTTTGAAGTTTTCGTCCAAATATATTGCTCATAAAAGACGGGATTATTTTTCCATCTACATGTACATATCATGAAAACCAAAAATCCATACTACAAATCGAACTCGAATATCACTGCAGGCATGTGCTATTTCACGTACTATTTTATTACACACACAAAGCTGTGCTAATTTTACACTAGAAATGTGCCTTTTTACCTGCATGTATAAAAAGAAAAGAAAAAAGAAGCGTACTGCCATTTAATATACACATTACAATCTGTGTCGATTTGCTTATTTGTACAAGTCCTTCATAAACACCTCAAATTGGAGCTTTAGATTTTTAAAATCGGAACGAAACAGTGTTTTGACCCGATTCAGGACTCGAGTTTCACAAGACCTAGGCTTTATATTTTCTTTCGACTGCAAAATTGTAAGCCATGCGTCTCAATTTCATGTAAATTAAATTGAGAGGTATCAAATTCTGTCCATTTTTGAAAACTCAGAAGCTTTTCGACATGATTGATGCATAGCTAGCTGTTGTCGTGAGCGTGTGTGTTCCACTATACCGATATTGGGTTTCGGTTTGTATGCGTTGGAGAATTATTTCCATAGTAATGTTTTATTCCTCAGTGATTCGGCCAACACGATAGCAGAAATGACGATATTTGACCAGTACATGTACCTATACCCAACACAACTTGGCCATTTTTAAACACCCCGTCATACAACAAAGTTATTTGTAAAGGCCGCTTAAAGAGACGAAAGTAAACGAATCCCCCCCCCCCCGGCTGATAGATGATCAAAATAACCCAGCCCTTGTAGGGTTAAACAACAGAATATAAAAAAATTGTAAAATGCAAAATTTCATTAGCAGGTGTTATAAGGGCTAATCGAAGTATCACCCGATGTCCACGGATCCCAGTCTCCGGTCTAACGTCTGATATATCTAAGCATGCAGATTTATGCGATCCCGCACCTCAGCCAATCGGAGTCGACTATCAGAACTAAACGTTTGATTGGTCAATTCGAATGCAGTGTTATATAGTACAACAACGGCTGGGCATAGATTTATAAAATCTAGACAAGCTTGGCGCGTATACGTAGCGCGTGACCACAGCCTTTGTTTGCTGTGTCTAGGTGTTTTTTTTTAACCATGTCTATGACACGATAACGGGTGAATGACCGAAGACCTGATATAGAAAGCGCCTGCTGATTGGTCAAAATCTAGAGGTCACGAGGTGGTTGTCTTGCATAATTTAGCAGCTAATCTGCTGACATATCATAGACCATGGCTCTTCGCCATGGTCTATTACATAGACTATTATAAGGGCAGGCACCTACAAGAAAAAAAGGCGATTTTGTTTCGATTATTTGTTTATATGAAATATTTTAGATGACGACAAATTTCACCTTTCAGGAGAATCGATCCAACGCAGTGTATGGTTTTCGCTTCTGATAGTTTTGATGTGAAGGGCTACAAATGACTGTTATTTGGTGCATGAAATGGTTAATAAGATACATGTCAATTATTAATATACTAATAAACATTAGCCAAAATCCAATTTCCCAAACAAACAAAAAACAAACTAAAGAAAATCATTTTAACACTATTTGATTTCATCAACTTAATGAACCACTACAATCTAATATATTTACATGTTAATGATATCAACTTCAGAACAGAAGTGGTCTTTTCTCTTCAAATGCCAGTGATTCTCCTGAAAAAAAAGCCTTTCCGCCGATATAGAAATCTTCAAAATTTTATGGGTACATGTAGTTGCGTTTTTGGCTAGAAGACCATGGTGAGTTTCTCAGGTAACGTGAACCTGTTTGTGGTGGGATAGTGGGGCAGGGCTCCCCTTGGGGGTGCCCTTGGGAGTTCCCCTGGGGTTGTGTAGCTTCCTCGTCTTGCCCTTCCCCCTGGGGGTGGGGTTCGGGTCCTTGTTTTCGGCGTCACTGAGGCCCTTCTCGTTACCCGAGTCAAACGCTGAATCTGTGAGATTTGCACAAATAAAAAATATAAAATGAAAATTTAAAATAATTATATCACTGAACATTTCAGATCGACCAAATAACCAAAAAACCCCAATAATACGTTAATACTTTATGTACATGTAAAGCAACTTGATCGAGAGATCAATATTTTTGACTAGACACCTGCAAAAAATGCATGGTTACTTGGTTTTCTTTTTTATATCACTGCTTCATGAAATTGATTTCTCAAAAGCAGACATAACAGCGCTTCTTTCCAGGTAGTTAATGAACACATCAACTCCACTGTCAAGTTGAATTGATTTTTTCCGAGAGGGAATAGATGCAAACTGCCTAGGCAGTAAGCATCACCAGAGGAGAATGCAACGTTACCATGGCAATGCATCAGACTCGATTGTAAGTGCAGGCAATCTGATTAAGCTGGCACAGCGCCAAAAAAAAGAGAGACCTTTTGTGCCATGCTAGATGCGGAAGCATTAATTTTGAAGTGCAGAGATTTTTTAATCATGCCAACTGGCGACACAAACTCAACTGAAATACACATGTAACTGGAAAGCCAAAAAAAATTAAATAAATGAAATAAGCGGCAATACAAGGCTTTACGCCATCAACTAATGCATACAATGAAAAATTCTCCAAAGTGTTTGCTATCTCTTTTAATGCATATCCTTTAGTGAAACCGTCTGTCGCGTCCCTGTTTGATTTGATGCCGTGGCGAACAGTTAAGTATTCACTCACTGCCTGCATCAATTTCCATTAGAATTTCCTTTAAACAAAACAGTGACATATGCTTCTGACCGGCAAGACAAGGTCAATTTTTTGTGTGTAATGACTGAAGCAATTCATTTAGAGGAGTTCCAACAAATTCCCAAGGTAGTAAACACCGCCCATAATTACACCCAAGCGACACGAGCCAAGATGCAACTAATCCGTCAAACCAGATTAATTCGGAGCGTAATGGACAGGCATGGCATTTCGCAGGAAGATTGCCAATCTGCTTGATAGCGTAATTACTGGTGATTCTGTGTACCGTGCCCCAATTTATGTTATGGATGAACTAATGCATGAAGGACCGGCTTATTACCAACACATTTCTTCAATAACATGAATCGGGTCTTGATGGCCAAACCATTCATCAAGTGATAAGACAGATAAAAAAAAAAGGGATGTGGAAACCATCTCCCAGGGGGTGATTTAGCCTGGTGCCCGGAGCATGAACCAAGGCGACGACCTAGACAGTGCACATCTGTCAATTGGAGTTATTCGGAGACATATCAAACCAGACACACCTGCTGGTTTCTCACCTTTTGACTCTGATTAGACACAATTACATTGTAATGTTAACCACATGAAAGGGTTACAAAATGATGACCTCGTAATAAGCATGGGAGATTTTGAAATGGTGGTGTCAGAAATCAGAATTTGCTCCTTGATATCCCATATATTTTTTCCTTCTATTTGTGTCATTGTAAAAATTTGGGGTCCACTTTTTTTTCTGTAACTGTTACATCTGACATCTATAATGTTATCGTTCTGATGCACTTCTTTATAAATGCATTCCTCCTCCAAAAGTGATTATGAATAGCAAAGTATCTATCCAATGGCAAATTACAAAGCACCAAGGTATCAGGGACAGGAAAAATTTCACACTCTGGACCCAAAATTTATGGAATGACCTATTTATCAGAAAACTACAAAAGAATCTGTAGTATTTTAAAGTTGATCATCAAGAACAAATCCTTCATTTTCCTTCAGTAGGTACTCATACGATTCACCTACACTGAAACCAGTTTTAGGAATTGCCAAAATTAGTGACATGAATTAAGCCAGGACATCATTCTCCAGAAGTGTCCAAATTTTATGAACATTTGGCTGAACACAAAATCAAAAAAAATTGAGGTTTTTTTACACACTGAAATTCAATATATCTAATCACTTAAGTTCCATTTTCATAATAACACCAAGTCCTTTTCTTACACATGGGTTCATATTGCAGTAATTTGTTTTGAGATCTTAATGTAGATTTCTTACCTTTTGCTCCGTTTTCCCCACTGTTTGCCTCAAACAGTTCGTCACTGTCCTCTTCCTCGTCGCTGGAGAATGTGACCGCCCGGACCCTCCTGCCCTTCCCCCGGGTCTTCTGCCCTGTGGTCTGTCGCTCCTTCTGGCCGGGTTTGCGTGAGGAGGGGGCAGGGGTTACGTGGGCCTGATCGTTGTCATCGTCTTCTTCGTCGCTGTCCAGTGAGGATTTTCCTCGGCCGCGCCTCTTGGTGTTTCTTTTTCTGACTGATGAGACAGGGATTAAAAAAAAATTTAAACAATTTTACTACTTATCTCTGAAGCTATTGTCAACAGCTTATAAACATGAATGACATATTGAATGTGATTTATGGAAAATGCACTGAGTTGGAAGAATTCTAGTTTTTTTTGGATGAGATCGTCTCCCAGCTAAATCCAACAATATTCTACAGATAACATGGAAGTGTGGCACTTGTTAAAAGGGATCCGAATCACATACTTTCTCACTGCTCAGCTTAACAAAATAAAAGAAAACAACCCAACAAAACAAAAAGCAAACAAAAATCACACTTCCCCCCCCCAAGAAAAACTGTATCTTCTTCTCATTGTCTTCTCTCCACAGGTTTCTTCAGGCTTGCAAGCAACAGTGCCAAGGGCGCTTTTGAGGAATCCTTGGTTTCATTACCAGAAACGATTGATAATAATAAGTTAAAAAAAAAAACTTTAAAGGGGAAAAAAAAAGTGTTGTCGGATCTTGTGGGATTAAGCAGAAAAAATATTATGTAAGCAAAAGAATCAAAAGTTACGAGGAAAATGTAAATTCTGGACAATACTGTATTCAATCTGTAACATCTAATAAAGAATGACAAAATATCCTGTGAATGTTCTACAGACCCTGAACATAAAGAAACTTCGCAACATCAGGTAAGAAGGCCTACAACATTGTTATTACAAGTTCCGGAATCCTCAGGCCGGTTCAATTAGTCATTAATTTCTGTTATCATTTTAACTTATAAGTCCCTGTCAGCGAGAAACTGAAACCAACCAATTTGTTAATATCGGAGTAATACGATCCCTCCATTCATGGGCGTCGCGAGGGGGGGCAAGGGCACCCCCCCAAAAAAAAAAAAAAAAAAAAAAAAAAAAAAAAAAAAAAAAGAAAAAAAAAGAAAGAAAGAGGTGGTGTAGACAAAGTGGTGTAAATTTAATGAGTTGGGGGATGTCCCTGCCCTAAAACTGATAAAAACTGATAAATCAAGAATGTGTTGAGAAAAAAAAAAAAAAAAAAAAAAAAAAAAAAAAAAAAAAATCCTGAAAACCCATGCCTCCATTGCTCATTCCTGACTTGTCATATAAATCATGTTTGAATGAGAAAAGAGTTAGCGCTGGAGTGCTGTGGCCTCGTGGTTAAGGACACTGATTCGTGGTCTGTGGGTAAAGCTGCAGGTTGTGGGTTCAAGTCCTGGCGGGGTCATGGTGCGTGTGCCCTTGGGCAAGGCACTTTGTCGCTCATTGCTTCTCTCCACACAGGAGTAAATGGGTACCTGTGAGGGCAGAGATGGTTATGTGATTGAATTAGCTTCCTTGCGCCCAACAGGCAGCATCGAGCTGTATACTCCCCAGGGAGCTGAGATGGTATTTGGAATGTTTCATGGGCCCAATGAGCAGGGGTAATAATGATGTAGCGCCTTGAGCACCAGTCCTGGTGGATACGTGCGCTTTATAAATATCCACTATTATTATTACCGGTATTATTATTAGTTCTGGAGCTGTGTTCCCAAATTACACAAAGGTCTTAAAAAAAGAAAAAGAAAGTCCAACCCATGTTACATGGTTACATCTGACATCTATGATTTTCTAATTCTGAAAGATTCCTTAATGCTTAATGCAGTCATCCTCCAAGAGTGATTATGAATAGCAAACCACCTACCCAACAAATAACAAAATCGTTTGAAATCATTCTTAACCCTAACAATCCCCAATCAGCCAAACTCCAACACCAGGTATTTTTTGGAATCTGTTAGGATGAGTGCTGCGCAAGTAAACTGACTGTGCTTTGGGTAAAACAGAGTCCAACTGTTAATGTGCACATGCAGTTTACCATATTGTTGGGATTTGCAAGGATGAGAAAGGTTCCTAGTAAAATCCCCCTTGGGAGTTAGGGTTAATGATACTTGAATGGCAGAATTACAAAGTGCCCAGGTAACAGGGACAGGAAAAATGTCACACTTTGGATCCTAACTTTATAGAATGACAGGATTACAGTAACGAGTGACATTCTTAGACCTAACTACTTGTACACGGGGTTTAGATCTGTTCCACTATACTGCAAATGAAGATGTACGTTGTTCAAATACATCAACCTTATTCAACAAATGAGAACTGATGATCAAGACAGAACCTGGGAACAACTGACTTTAAAGGTACGTGTATGTATCAGGCATGCAACTGGGAAGTCACAAAAAAAGAGGAAATTCAAATCTTTCCAAGACTTTGTACAGTGTATTTCTATTTTCAACGGCACACATGGGAAGTAAAAAAAAGAGGAAATCAGCTGATCCGAGGAAAAGTTGCATGCCTGATGTATATGATATCATTTGCTTTTTATGCATTTTTTTGTTTGAAGCAACAAAATTGCTCAAAATCTCATTAACTTAAAACTGAAACTTAAAACTGTACTGAAGTAACTGAACTGAAACTTAAAACTGACATTTGAATTATGTGGATAATATATACACTTTGAGAAAGCAGAGAAAACGTGTGCACAATATTTGGAGTCTCGTAACTGGATTCCGCTGCTAAAGCACATGAAAAAAAAACTGAGCCCGTGGGCACACTTTCCCATTTTAGGCGGAGTAATTTCACAGGGTATTTGGTACCAGTCCTATCTTCACTTTGAGCAAGGATACTCTCGTTCAATCTGTACGTAAGTTTTAGGTAATTGTAAATGTACGTGCCTTTAATAACAACTACTGCACACCTTGCAGTCTTAAAAATTGATGTCCTTCTGATGGAATGAACTCTGTGCTCTTTTCAGTTTTGTTGTTCTTTTTTTTCGGGGGGTTGTCATGTATGCTGTACAGTGTTCAGGACATTCTGTTTAAAAAAATGGATACTTATAATGACTCTACAAATTAGCTTTGGTCTCTTTTTTTTTTCTTTTCTTCTTTCTTTCTTCTAATAAGATTGGTTATTTATGACACTATGAATTAACTTCAGTCTGAATTTCTGCCAACAACACGGGATGAAATGAAACAGATCTCTCGCAACACATGCATTTTATTATAAACCAAACATTTTTGAAATGCTTCCCAGCAGGGGAAGTATTTAATATGCTATTTCAGTCCGAAAATGTATGATGTGTGATGACATACGTGGATTTTTGCTGAGGGAGGGGGTACCGTGACGATATATTCGTGTGCAGTTTTATTAAATTCTTTGGCATCCGGGGTATGTTGAAAAGGGATAAAACAGAAAGAGATTTTTTTTTATTGGTAAAACGGGATGATCATGATCCCTATACCAATAAGAATTAAATTGCCCCCCCCCCAAAAAAAAAACCCACAAAATCTTTCAAGTTACATCAAACAAGTTTGTAAAACGCGATTTTCGGGGATAAATCTGTTGAATGTAAAGAAAATACGATGAACATTGGTTCACCAAAATTAAAACTTGGCTAGGTCAAATCATCTTCTTATTAACAGAAACACAAAACCAGAGCATTTATAAGAGCTCTAGGTCATCAATTACATGTAAATTACTAAACTCAGTGGATATTTTTCAGACCTCTGAAGTTGAGGACATGGAAATTTTTATCTGAAATATTCCAACTTCTCTTCCACAAAATACGCTGTTAGTCCCTTGTATGATCCACCTTCCCCAGCAGGAGCACCGTTGGACAGGGTGCATACCAGAGTTATATTAATACTCACGTCCAGGGCTCAATTTAAGTCTGTCTTGAGTCCCAATTTCAGACTCATGCTCAACCCGAGTGACCTTGGCATAGGACTCGTACTCAGGCTTAGAACTCATGACTTTCGAGTCCCCCTTTTTTTTTTTTACCAACAAAACCATTTAAAAAAATAAATATTGTAAACAAAACAATACCACTACATTTAAATTCAATCAAATGACCAATGACTCGGACTATAACTCAAACCAAGCGACTTGTGAATTGGACTCAAACTCAACAAAAGCAATCTCAACTCCGACTCAACTTGAGTGACTTAAAATACAACTCTAGAGTTTACACTCACCCGAGCGGCCGCCGTTCTCCTTAGCTTTAGCCGCAGCCGATGCTTTACTGGCCTTGTCTGCCACGGCCACGTCGTCCACGCCTTTGTCGTGGCACTCGGCCAGTTTCTGTTCAAAGTCCTCCACCATCACCTGCAAGAGTTTAAAGGAAAAGGAACAACGTTTTATTGGAATGGCAGATAGAGCTGTTATCTTTTCCTCAAAAGTCATCTTAAATCATCAACAGTCAACCCCCGAAATCATCCGGGCGCAATTTAGGTAACACGTTTTTCAAATTAATTATTACCTTTCCTCGAGATTTGACTTCGGACTATTTTATTACTTCTGTTTTATTTCTCTCCACAAGTTACATAAAATATACAGGCATGCAACTGAGAGCTCACGAAGAGAAAAAAAATTTCAAGCTTTTCAAGACTCTCTGCAGTGTTTTTTTCCCTTCAAGTTTTTAATGGCATAATAGAGAACTAAAAAAGAGGAAATCGTCTGATCTGAGGAAAAGTTCTATGTCTAAATATAATAAAAAACAAACACAGTCAGATAAAAGTAACGCAGGACTCAGGAGGAAATTGAGTTACATCATTTCGTTTTTGCCTGATCTGTAAACAAAAAGAAAGCACAACTATATTGACATAAGATTTGAGGCTTTGCATGGTGGGGTATCGGTATCGTTTCGGTTTGCGGTAACACCATGTGGTAAGAACTACTGCTTAGAAGATATTAGTTCTAAAAAGAACTTGTCCTGCTTATTATCAACTTGCTAAGTAGTTTTTTGTTCTGATAAGAACAGTCCTGGAGACCAAAGACAAGTTCTTTTAGAACTTACAGCAGGACTGTTCTTATCAGAACAAAAAACTACTTAGCAAGTTGATAATAAGTTCTTTTCAGAACTAATATCTTCTAAGCAGTAGTTATTACCACATGGTGTTACCGCAAACCAAAACGATACACAACTATATATTGCTACAAACAAAACCACAGTGAAACAGTTCAGAGAGTAAACAGAAATTAAGCAAGTAAATAAAATTATTTGGGATTTGATTTATAAATCTCTTTTGAACAGACAAGAAATCCCAAAGTAAACAACGGAAATCGTGTTTGAAAACCTCAGCTGGGAAACACCTGGATTCGTACAAATGTCAAGATCTCTTACCTTGGTCTCTGGCTTGGAGAACTTCTTGGCCTTGGAGAGGATGGAAGTGAAGCAGGCGTAGACCTCGGCGTCGTGAAGCTTGTCGGCAAAGCAGGCAAAGTTCTCCTGCAGGCGACGCACGCACTTCTCGCTCATGTTGAGGAGGCCGAGGCAGAAGGCTAGGTCCTGGGGCTGTCGGTCGGTCCTGGAGGGTGGGGGACAGGGGTGACAAATTGATGGACGTTGTAATGACACACTGACAATGACAGTTAGGAGGAATATTTAATGAATTTTTTTAAGGAAAGTGTCTTGATTGAGAGGGTAATGACTGAGGGTAGGACCAAGGTGGTGCAGGAGGGGTAAGGACGGTGCAGGGGTTTGGGCAGGGGTGGAGAATGGGGTGGGGCTGGGGTTGGGCAGGGGTGGGGCAGGGGTGGAGCATGGGGTGGAGCAGGTTGTGGGGCAGGTTGTAGTAATTTGTACACATTCAGCTTTTTGATCTTTTCCATTTCATTTTCTTTGTAAATCACTTTGATTTTGCTAAAAGCGCTGTATATTAAAGTACCCATGTGTATAGTATTATACAACAACAAATGGGACAATTTAATTCACACATCATATGTGGAATTTGGGAGACATGTGGCATTATAGGGAGACATTTCAATGTTTCCCTAATGCCTCAGCCCCTTTGTTTAGAGGCACAATTTTACCGTCGCAAATACATGTAAGCTAGGCCGATTGCTCGTGGTCCAATTAGTAAAAATCTAAACATGTGTGGAGGTTGGAAAAGGTAAGATTGGGCATAGGGGTTATTAAAGTTGGGAGAAAAATGTGCAAAAGTCTATGGGAATGTCTCCCAAGTGACCCATTATCGGTAATCTCGATTATTATTATTATCAAACTGCAAAGAATGGTAATTTAAAAAGATCAAATCAAACAGACTGACCACAAATTTGAAATCAAAAACTACTTGCTCGGGCAGCTTAACTTGCCTCGCTTTTCTAAAGTCTTCCACATATTATCCAGGTCCCATAAATCTCACTCATTATCCAACATTATCATTCACAATTCTCCCACATGGGTCCAATTTTCCCACTGATTTTCAACTCGGCCTGTTAAAAATTGCTGCAGTATGGATGTGTACGGCACATTCACAAGATGTTTTTGTTTCATCAGTTTGGTGTTTGCCAAACCTTGGGAAGCATCTTAAGTACACTCTTCACGGATGGTTTCTACGTCAACCTCTGCCCATTAGTTTGCTAAGACTGCCGGGGAATTATTCCGAATTAAGGCGCACACAACGGCCGCATGCCGATCGATCAGGCGGCAAATTGGTAATCGCGCACACACTGGTGGAGTGTACACACACCAGTGCAGCAAATAATGGGAAATTATGTCCCAGGGAATTAACGCACGTGTGCATGCAAAGACAGTGGCATCAACTGGAAAAAATGTTAACTTAATCCTCAAGAAAATTTGGCAAGATATTTTAATGACGATCAAATATTGCATATGAAATTATTTTTTTTTTTTTACAAGATGTACTTTAATTGGAAACCTTTGTGGAGCTTAAGTGGGCTACTTGTCTAGGGAAAAAAAGACAATCCTTTGAGTTCTATGGACTAGCTAATGAGATATTTTACCATCAGTCGTAATGCAGGTTTGTTTTTGAACATCTTTCTTTTAACAAATTAAATGCAATACTTACTTCATTCCCAAACATCTGAACGTTTCAAACTACAAGCATAAGCCCCCCCCCTAAATAATAGTTCTGCTTCCGGTTACCCTATCTACCCTTTTTTGACAGCCCCCATCCTAACTTTTTGGGGGGGAAAAATGAGGAAAAACCACGAAAATCATAAATTACTACCGGTACCTTTTACCCTTGACTACATGCAGACACCTCCATATGGTCGTACACAAAACAATTTGCAAAAAAAAAATAATGATTTCCCTACCTACATGTACCCACCCTATTTTCGAATGCCATGTAATTGGAAGCAGAATTGTCATCTTTTTTTGGCCTAACCTCTACTGTACAAAATCCTGCTGCCATTCTGAGTAATTTAATTAAATTACAAATAGAATTTAATTAATTTAAGTGAAATCTGTTTCCTATCTTCAAGGCATTTATTTGAATTAGACTTAAGAATCTCTCAACTCTAACAGGCAAAACTAAAGTTAAATTTTTTTTTCGTATCACAGTTCTGTGAAAACTAATTCACCAGGGTTCCTCACACTGTGTGTTAGAATATCTTGGCATATATTTTTAACCCCCCCTCCCCCGATAAACGAGGGCAGGATCAACCCGGTTCCCTGCCAAGTCAACCATTCACCCAAAGAGGCATTTGACCCACTTTAATTTTCCCCTCCGTAAAGCCAAACAGGTCTGCGGTAATCCTCTCTCATGTACATCGAGATGCCGCGGATCGATCCGTCCATCTGCAAACATCGCGTTGTCTGACAAAACAACCTGTGTTTTCCCATTCAACCCTGCCCATCCACTTATTTCATTTCTTTATCTGCACCCCAGAAAAAAATTAACGTGAGTTTTTCTTCTTACTTGAAATCAATAGGAGCTGAAGACTTAAAACAAAAATAAAACTGACATAGAATTATTATAAGATGGAATTTTTGCGCCGGGGTGATATTATTCAAATTAGGTTTTGCCCTTCATCGACGTTTTTAAACACTGTATACTCAGTGTGTTACCTCCCGAGTGAAAGTTGGAAAAAAAATCACTCGGGTGGGACTCGAACCCACGACCTCCTGCTTTCTAGTGCAGATGTCTTACCACTCGAAAATTCCATCTTATAATAGTTTATGCAGTACCCGCTGCTATGTACATCGGATTCGAACCGGCCAACCGATCCCGTTAGCTCGGTGGTCGAGTGGTAAGACATCTGCACTAGAAAGCAGGAGGTCGGGGGTTCGAGTCCCACCTGAGTGATTTTTTCCAACTTTCACTCGGGAGGTAACACCCTGAGTATACAGCGTTTAAAAACGTCGGTGAAGGGCAAAACCTAATTTGGACATAGAATTTTCAGGGTTTTTTGCATCCATTTTTAACCGAATTCATGCAAGCATAACACATCTGAGTCTGCCTCTACTGTTGTTTTGACAGACACACTGCAGTTATGCCAACAAAAAAAAATTAATTAATTATTAAAACCTAATTATAAAAGTACCCTTCACGGCTCACAAAACAACTGTAATGTGATTTGATATTCAAGGTGAAGACATGAATAACTGTGATGTGTTTTTTTTTTTTCCCAGGGCAAAGTCGAGAGAAGTGAAAATATTTCATAAGCACATTAAAAAAAACACCAGGCAAATCAATATTGGTTGTTTCAATTAGAGTTGGCGTGGGCCGGCGGTGGTAGTTGGCGTGGGCCGGCGGTGGTTGCTCCATGCACCACCAGACTCTCAGTGTGTGTACAGGAATTAGGGGATTATTACTAATGAACGCGGTGCGTGACCTGTGTAGATATACATTTATTAGTTTAGCTGATGGACGGATCGAGTCGCACCTTGCAATTAAGACGGGCAATTGTCACGAATTAAGGTAACGTAGACACAACAGGTTTTAACACATTGCAAAGGGTGGGGGATGGGATGTGAAGGGGGGCTGAGCCAGGGGGGGGGGATGCAAGGCGGGAGAGAAATTTGATTGGTGGGGGTAAAGGTAATTGGGACAGGGTGAGAAAATGAATGTGGTTTGGCTAGGCATATTAAATCAATGAGCTCACACCAGTGCCTCATTCTGGCAGTAAAATTGGGCTAACGATTTGCCAGGAGTGAAAACGCGAGAGTATTATTAAATCTACGAAAAGAGTTGGCACAGGGTTGGAGGAATGCTGCAGGCATCAGTGTTTTATGGTCTATTATTATGTTTGTTTCAATATACCTAAAGGCAAACCTTAAACACCCATTTCTTTTGTTCTGTACCGGTATTTTATAGGTAACCTAATGAATTCTGGAGAAGTGTGGCCCAACAGTAAGGGTTTGTGACTCAGGGGTTCGAATCCAGCTGCTGGCCATATGTTGTGTCCTTGGGCAAGCCACTTCACCCCACTTGTCTCTCTCCACTCAGGAGTATAAATGGGTACCAGCATTAGCTGGGGAGTAACTATGGACTGGCATCCCATCCAGGGGGAATAGAAATATTCTCAGTCCTTTCATGCCACTGAAACCGGAGATAAACGACGGCCTGATTGGCCATATATTGGCTTGGGACAAACTTAACTTCATATAAAATTAATTCGAATTTCAAAAAGGAACACTTGAAAAATCAGGGAATATTCTGACCAAAAATCCTGAAATCAGTCCCAAAAAAAGAAAAAAAGAAATAGAATCCTGAGAAATCTCATCATCCCTGATTTACAAGAAAATTGGAAATTTGATCACGTACACGTACAGCCGTTCAGTCGCAAAGTCCGATTTCAGGTTAGTGAAGTGTTATGGATTGCTTTCTGACAAATTTCAACTTACCAAATATTAATATCCCTGAAGGCCCGGATACAAATATTAACGACCATTAACATGTAAAATGAATCCTGTTCATGTAATACCGATATAAAATTCATTCAATCAGTTTACTAAGTTGAGTGTTTATTCGGGGGAAATACTTGTTTGCCTAGCCAGGGTACTCAATTCTTCTGACAAGTCGGCTCCTGAAGATTAAATTTATGGCCCTCGGTCTGCAACATAAGCATTTCCCAAAGTATAAACATGTAATTCTGCCAACGCTATTGCTAATTTTTGTAAATGGGTAACAAAACTGGGTGGAATGCTTTTAAGTTGGCAATTAGCTTATCATACTCTCTGCTTAATAAACACTGTAAATATAAGAAAGTTCTCCAAGAAGATGAATGTTAGATAATGAAAGATTTGCGGAAACACCATGTGCGAATAATTTCTCAACTAAGAGAATGGTTCTGAAAAGCACCAGAGGTATAAACTCGATGTTCCGGTCAGTATGCTCTGACCGTCTTCAGGAGAGATGAATGTTGGTTCACATTATCAATAGTGCAGTGAATGCAAATTTCCCACGGTGGCCTAAAGAGGGCAGTGTTTATTCAACAGTAGTACATGTAGTACAGTTTATGGTTGCCGACTAGTGAATAAACTACCATAGCTCCCAGTGAAAAATACACCCACTTCCAAAATTCAGGCAAAAATACTCACAACTCTCCAAGGTGTTTGAGACACACATCAAATTAAAGCTTATGACATCGTCTTTCATTGTTATGTTCAATTTTTTTAGGGGGGAGCCTTATTCCGTTGATTTTGGGGAGAAATTTCCATCCAAAGACGATCACCCCTAAAAGTAGTCTTTAAGCCCATTGCCATATTGAAAAAAAATGATGCCTGCGCTCCATTGCAAAACTGAGCAATTTTAAGGCCAAATTTAAGGACAATAATTCGGCTCTCACAGCGGGTGGGGGTGGGGGTTGCAGATGCCCAAAATTCGGAACACAGTGGTTTTCTAACATTTGTTAGGAGAAAAAAAATACATTTAAAGAAAAGTACGGGCTATGCACTTTTACTGATGCATATGGGCAATTCCACGGTTACTCACGTTACATTTTTGATGTAATTTTGAGTTTCCTTAGGCTGTAATTACCTTACTGAAAAGGTTTAATAACTGTTATCCCCACGGTACATGTAGATAGAGTAGACCTAGACCTGTACCTAAGCACCAAAGATGACATCCAGAAAATTGTAGCGTCAGTAACCAATTTTGTGTGTCTTGTTTAGCATACATAACACATTTTTCTGGATGTCATCTTTGGTGCTTAGGTAGGTCTGGGTCTACTCTATCTACCATGGGGGGATGGGGGAACAAGTTTAAAACCTTTCAGTAAGGTAATTACAGCAAAGTACAAACTCAAAGTAACGTGGTGATCTTGTTAGCTCACCTTGTAGCCCGGAAGCGATGACACAGCTTCTCCACCAAAGATTCTGCCTGTCGGTCCTTCTGGATGAAGGCAAACACATATCTAGGAATAATGGAAAAAAGATAGGACTTTGATTCAATAAAGTAAACAATTAGACTTATTCTATTGAAAGAAAGATATTAACAAAAGATGATCAATATCAGACAAATATACTTTATTGTTATTAATATTATTTATTTCTGGTAATGAAACCAAGGATTCTTCAAAAGCGCCATAGGTACTGTAGCTCGCAAGCCTGAAGAAACCTGTGGAGAGAAGACAATGAGAAGAAATGACAGTTTTAGAGGTGGGAGGAAAACCCCAGAAGGATATTCTTAAGAAAACCCACGGAATCAGGCAGGGACTGAAAACCCAATCTACATATTGGCCCAGGCGGGAATCGAACCCGGGTCACAGCAGTGGAAGGCGAGGAAAGAACCGCTACACCAATCTGACTCCCCAAGTGGAAACAAACATTTTGAAAAAATACCATTGTAATGGAATTTAAAATCTTTCTGCTTTACATTTTTTTGAATTTTGAAAATTAAAATCACTCGGCTGGCTAGCCAGCAAACACAAACCAACCAAGACAGCCACCTCTCCACCTACAAAATTCCCCCAAAAAGATTAATCTAAATTTACCACGAAAATGTTTTCAACTGACTGACAAATGAAAAAACAACAATTTTTTTTACAAGCTCAAGCTCAAATGTGTGGTAAAATTAAAATGGTAAATTATCTTATCCAAGTACTCTTCTTGACTGAAACCTCATGACCACAAAAGACCTTTCATTTTTTTTTCCACCTGAAAGTAGGTCATAAACACAATCGATATTATCTCCAGTAAAACCGCATAAAGGTAAAAATGGTGTTCTATCAACTCTTTTATTATAACAACACAATGAAGTTGGATGCAGGATGCTCCGTGCGGAGCATCCAAACGTCGAAATAAATGACATTAAATATCAACTACACAACGAAACCAAATTGAAACTGTCCATTCAATGTCCATTAGATGATGAAAAGTGAAACCGGCGAGTTGGTTGTTGAATCAGATGAAACAATCTAAATGATTGCGGAGGAACCCTTGACTAAAAAGGGCTTGATATTTGTGGCCAATGTTTATTTGAAAGCAAGTACCGGTACAAGGCGGCAACGGGAAAGCTAGCAAAAGAACATACATGTACGTGTATGAAAGTGGTTTCAACAAAAAGTATTGCAGTGCTTTTTAAAAAAGGGTATAAAAATAGATTTATTTAAAAAGGTTAATTGTGAATTGCATGAACTATCCTCTTCATTCTTTTAAAGCTAGAGTCTATCATTTGCAGCTATCCAAAAAGTAACTGGTGTAATTATTGTTGAAAAACATACTTGGTTGAAAGATAGTAAGGGGACTAAACTCCCTGTGAAATTATTTTTTCTGGCAAGCTGTCATTTTGAAGAAATCAACGAAAGAAGGCCTTTCCAACGGTGCTTCTTAAGAAGCACCGTTGGAAATTTCCATTAGTAGTTCGGTTTTTTTATTCGGCGAAGCACGCACAAGCGTTGACACGACGCACACACGCGCGTGGTTGCTATAATTCGTCGGATCAGTGCGCGACATCGCGTAGCTGCAATCAGCTCAGTGAGAACGTGTCTTGGACGCTGAATTCAGGCCCAATTCAAAACATGATTCAGCAACTTTTGATTTGAAATCGAGATCCTAGAATGTTGTTTTTCTCAAAATATACAGCTGAAGCTTAGGTGAAACTTTATCAGGTTATATACTGTTCAGCACCCTTCTTTAGATTTTGAGCACTATTGTTGCTTCAAACGAACAAAATGCACAAATTACAAATGATGGACTATACCTTTAATACAGTGTGGAACTTCTTTTGCAATACCCTGACACGAGATACACGATACATTTGAAAAGTTGATCTTGACAACAAGGATGAAACGAGGGATGCGGAGATAATTACAGGAGCCTGAGGCAATCTAAGACAAGACATATCCCCACAAGAGTCAATGTTATCCATCTCCATTCTCCACCCACGTATCCGTTTGTGCCAGCGGCTTGTCGGCTTTCTAATTTTACTCTAAAATTTGACCTTTAACGAACAAAACAAGCTATTGAAGTAGAAAGTTCTACATTGCAGTCCTTCTGATTTGAGGGGATCACACCCCCACGCCATCACACGCCTTAAAGCTTCCTGAGAAGTGCAAATAATCGCACGCCTGTATCCCTCTGTACCGCACACCTCGGCATACATTTACAGCATGATTTTACATCTGTGAGCTCTTGCAATGGATTTACTGTAAACCAAGATGAATATTATAAAAAATATTAAAAAAATACCAGACTGTTCTGTCCCAGTTTGGACCACAGAATCACACGCCTAGAAAAATCACACGCCTAGAAAGATCACACGCCTAGAAAAATCACACGCCTCCAGAAAAATTCAGGTGTGCCTTTTTCCACACGCCCATGATTTTCAAATCAGAAGGACTGTACAAGTACTAACTACACTGGATCCCTCAACTTATCCAAGTCTTTTGTTTGGGACTTGTGGAAGTAAGCTTAACATGGGTCATTCTATGAATTTAAGGTCCAAAGCGTGACTTTGTTCCTGTTCCTGTACCTCTGAATTTTTAACAATCAAGTATCGTTAAAGTTCAGTTCTGACTCGTTATTATCATTGGTTGGGTAGGTAGTTTGCTTTACATCATCACTCTTTAGGGGGAAAAAAGGCATTAACCCTCCCTATGCAAACATACCGTGTCAAGTTGTCCCTGCGGTCAAAATCAATCAAGTGACTGTTTTCAACAGTTAAAAATTCCCAGCCTACATAAAGCAGGATTGACTGGCTGGGCCTGTTTCAGTAACTTGATACAGCAATGCTTTGTTTCCCGGACAGTGACAAAACAGCTGTGACCACAAAGTGCCTGCTTTAATTGTCTGTTGACCCAGTCAAATGACTAGTCACAGTGCTTGCTTGACATATGATCAGACTGCTGGTGACTAGCCTTTGTTAAAAGTATAGCAGGGGAAGTGAAAGTGAATTTTGACTGTCTGTGACTGTTTAAATAGCAGGAGGGTTGAGGAGTTACAAAATTGTACATGACAGATATATCAGGGACAGCAAAAAGGTGAAACCAAATGGTCACTTTTATAAGCAATTGTAATTTCTACCAACAATGCAGATCTAGAAGTATACAGGGTGAGTAAAAAAACAAACGAAACCCAAATGTCAGGACTATTGTTTTAGTGAAGTTCTGCATGTAGCACTTTCAAAATCTAGGATATGAAAGCCCAATTCATAAGCTTTCTTTTAGTACAAGAATCATTCAAATCACTCATGTACTTTTCAAGTTACGGAATTTTAAACACAACCACCGTTTTAAAGTTCTGTCCAGGAATCACAAAAAGGTAAGTGTTCTTTCAGCAAAACGAAAACAAATCACACAGGGATGTGTGTGAATTGTTTTCATTTTGCTGAAAGAACGCACACTTTTTTTGTGATCCGTGGACAGAACCTTAAAACGGTGGTTGTGTTTAAAATTGCGTAACTTGAAAAGTACATGAGTGATTTGAGTGATTCTTGTACTAAAAGAATGCTTATGAATTGGGCTTTTATATCCCAGATTTTGAAAGTGCTACATGCAGTACTTCACTAAAACAATAGTCCTGACATATGGGTTTCGTTTTTTTTTTTACTCACCCTGTATTGTACCTGGGTTTTATCCACAGGGAACTATTTACTTCGGATTGAACATACATTGACTTTGCGAGTCAATTCAATCCAATGTGGAAGTGTCTACATTCTACACAAGTCAAGAGCTCAGTCGGCTCACGGGTCACACATATCTAGGCTATTTCAGGTTCAATTCCGTCAGGCAGTGGCAGTGGCCGGGCCTAAAGCAACCATGCCAGAACTGTGTGTCTGGAATGTCTAACGCGTTCGTGTTCTTGCCATCAGATATGCCGTCAACCTTAGTGCGCTATACGGTCAGCGCTGTAAACTTGTCACCACTGTCTGCCAAATGTCTGATATCAGTGTCAGAAACACAGGTGACTTTGGGGTCGTCAAATCATTATCAGAATTCTGGGTGTTCCTTTGTCAAGTGTCAAGTTTTTTTTTTTTTTAAAGACAGTTACTAGATGATATGACGCCGTATTGTGAAAGGATATGAATTTTTGATGGTTGGAACACCGAGATATTTGCAGTATTTGAGTTTTTAAATGATGGGTTCTGCGTGAGCGACAAACAAAATTTTAGGAATCATAAACTTTTTAGCTTTCAAATAATGTGGTATCGTAGGTTGGTGCGACAAGAACTACATGTACAGGCCTTCTGGGACCAGCAAAAACCTAAATAATGACAAAATGACAGACATTTGAAACACATGGTGGCAGCAAATACACTGGTCCTTTTTCTATTGTTTGCATCTATTTTGAACACCCGCACATTAGGCCAAAAAAAAAAAAGACTCCGGTTTCTGGTATGGAGCTTGCCCAAAAAGTGGTGCGGCGATGCGGCTTTTTTTTTTTTTTAACCTGATTTTTTTGCTTCAAATGTCGGCTGATGACTGCAAATGGTGCCCGACTAAACTTAGTGCAAATATATGGAAGTCCAGAGAGGCCACATAAAGCTTAATTGCGACCATAACCCAATCTAAAAATACGTTAAAATTGTGCAGCAGCAGGATTCCAGTCAAACCAGTGAGTTTGGCGGTTTTAAGACATCATCTTTCATTGAAAAAAAAACTTTTTCATTTTGCCGACGCGCATGGCTACGGCGACGCGCGCGCATACCAGAAACCGGAGACTTTTTTTTTTGGCCTTAGCTTAAATGTGACGCAAACAATTAAAAAAGACCGGTGTATGGAATTCCATCTCTGCCAAGTTACACGGCGCATGTTTGGGAGATCCAAGCAAGAATCCCAAACATGCGCCGTCGACGGCGCATTGTCGCGTCGTGCCGTCGCATAGTCGCGTCGTGCCGTCGCATAGTCGCATGTGCCCGTGCATTGTCGTCGTGTCGAAGGGGCGTAATCATACATGTCGCCTACATTTTTTTAAAAATGATGCAATTTTTGGCCCCCACCATGCATTTAAGGCTGATGAACTTTTTTGAAAATTGTATATTTGCAACCAGCTAGGGAAGTTTTCTTTTGTGTGTGTCGGGAAACAGTGCATATTTTCTGTGCCCTTTTACGCACTTCGTCAGTCACCTTGTTTAATTAATTTTTACGTATTTACTTTATTGCTAATGATGGTAAAGAATATTTTTTACGCAGTTAGCATTTCTGTTATGATAAGGGATTCCTTATTTTTATTTTTTATTTTTTTTTTTTTATTTCGAAATCCATGCCTAAATGACCATCTGTTTCTCTCTCAGTTCTTCCTTGTACGTTCTCCTCATCCAAGTTTTTTTTTTTTTTTTTTTTTTTCTTGGGTTGAACTCTTGATCGGTTGAACCCATCCATGATTTATTTTTGGCGTTTTTATGGCGTTTTGTGATCTATGATGCTTGAAATTGGTTTAGAGTATGGACGAGGTCACTGGCTTGGTTCCGTTACCGTTTAATATTATTAAAACGTCGTCTTAAATATTGTATCTCATTCTAATCTGTTGATTGTGTGGGAGCTAATTGAATTTTTTTACTTTAATTATCTTTTATATTATATTTCTTTCTGACTGCATAGGCTTCCTTTAGCCGCCACCGCCATTTTCACAGAACTTTTTTCTGTTGAAGAATATTCCATATACACAATATATAAATATCCACATAGATCAATTTGCTTCAATGTCACGTTGTTAGTTTGTTTTCAAAGCACATGCCCAGAATCGTTGTGTTTGCCTTGTTGTTTGACAATCGGAAGCAGAGAATAGTCTATGTATTTTGAAATTGATTGAGTCGACCCTCCGCAACCACTAATAATAGGCTTCCCACAAATCTTTCTTTGGGTTTTTTGTGAACTCTTCTTAAGAGGTAGAGGCAGGGAGTTTTGATTTTTGTTGTCATGGTTGTGGAAACTGGTTGTGTTGTTTGATATTACTCCATCAATGTTTGTGAATTACTTGTGGCTTGTGAGCCTGCTGTTGCGTTTCCCAGTCAGTCAGATATTCCCCAATCATAATGGGCCAATTTCGTCTCGTAGCCTAGCCCTCATGTATATAGTCTTGTCTGCTCAAACACACACCGCGGCCTTTATCGAAACAATAATGACTATGGCTCGTCTTTGCTTAAGGCCGATTGCGATCTGTCCGCTTTTGATATTGATTTCATAGATATACTTTTTTATTTCTTGGATACTCCTCCACATTCAACATTTTCTTAAATACACGGAAATCTTCTTCTTCAGCTTCTAAGTAATACAATAATGTTTTCAAAAAATCAGCAGCTGCAAGAGCAATGTTTCCACCCTTCCATCATCATCATATAAGAAAGGAATGAGGAACGGCCCTGATACATCCCATATGCAAAATCCATCCTCCTCCCTTGTTTTAAAACCCCAATTTACGGCCATTTACTTGGAATGAATTGAACTGGATTATACAACAAGTTAGTACTTATTGATTACAATCCTGAATTCTTGCTTTTAACAAAATCGGTTCTTCCTTCCTATTTTCCTAGCCAATTTTAAGAAAACTTAATTCAAACAAAGTTAAGATAAAACTTAAATGCATGGTGGCCAAACTGCCGTAATTTAACTCAAAACTTTCCATTTAACGTATGATTACGACTAAACATCTTACACATAAACATTGATATAAAACATGATTGAAGCAGAGCCTGCAGATTAAAGCAGAGAAAACTAGCCAAGGCCGAAAAATTGAAAAATTTGACGAAACGAACGATGACGAAATATAGCAAAATGCAGACAATGCGAGCAATGCGACAATGCGATGCGACGACGCGACGGCACGACGGCACGACGCGACGCGACACGCCGGGAGCGCTAAAAACGACACTGCGAACATGCGACAATGCGACGGCACGATCGCGACTATGCGACGCGACGCGACCTTACGACGACGGACGACGGCGCTGATAAACGACGGCACGATCAACGCGACTATCGCGGACACGGCTGACGAAGCGCGACGGCGCGACAATGCGCAGACCGGAAAAACCACCATGCGACGGCGCGACAATGCGACGGCACGACGCTGATTACGGCGGCGCGACGGCACGACGCGACCGCTCGACACGACGACGGCTAGACGCGCATGCGACAATGCCGCACGCGACACGGCGCGACCACGATGCGACAATGCCGATCGGCATACGGCGGGACGCCGACGACGCGACAACGAGCGACCGGACGACACGACGGCTGACGACGACGACGACGCAACGACGCGACGACGCGACGGGCGTAATCAAGAGACCTTATCGGTTATAGACGACGTGAAATCGCGACAACGCGCGCGCGCGACTATGCGACGGCACGACGCGACAATGCGACGGCGCGACACGACGCGCGACACGGCGACGCGCGCATATGCGACGCGCGACGCGCGCGGCACGACCGCGGACGGGCGTAATCGGACGCTGACCGGCAAAATGCAATAACGCAATTAAAACCACACATCGCGACACGACGATATGCGACGGCATCGACGCGACAACAGCGACGGCACGACGCGACTATGCGACGGCACACGCGCGACAATGCGCGACGGCACGAAGGACGCGACAACGGCACGACGCGACGCGCCGCGCGACGGATACGACAAGCGCACAAAACAATGCGAATGGCGACAATACAAACAACGACGCGACACGGCGCGACGCATCGACGCGACAATGCAATGCGACGGCACGACGCGACTATGCCACGGCACGACGACTATACGGCGGGACGAGACGACGACTCGGCAGTTGCTGCGGGGCGCATAAGCGCCCTTTTGATGGGATCTCCCAAACATGCGCATATGCTTTTGCGAGGCAGACTTGGCCATACGGCCTGGTCTCCTCATTACATATTCACACCTACCGGTACATACATGTAGCATGTTTACTTGAGGCTTGTCAATTATCTGAGTAATAAATGTATGATTCTAATTTCAAATATTTCAATTTTTACTGAAATTCAAGCCATACTAACTAGCTAAAGTACATAAAATGCCAACAACCCTCCCTTACAAACAACCCCTAGATCTGGATCAAATTACAGTGCTTCACACATTACAGTCGAGTCTCGTTAATACAAACTCGTTTGGACCTAGCCAAATTGTTTGTTATATCAGAATTTTGTATAAAGAGGAACATCAGTACCATTCATTGTGCACATAAATGCACAGTCCAGACCAAGACATGTTTGTTATATAACCAGAATTTGTATATAAACAGAGTTTGAACTACATGTAACGAGAGTCGACTGTACATGCACTTTCTATGCTCAACTATAAAATATCCATTAGGAAAATTGCACGGTGATATTAATCGCGTGTACGTGTATTTATAGGTGTCATTACACGTATTCAAGATAGCTTTTGTATAATCTCTATGTACATTGGGGTGAATTCAAAGGCATTCAGCGAGAGATCAGACAATGCTCCAGGAAGTGGCAACATTCTCATGACACAAAGTATGAATGTTCCCCCGTCGGCAAAAGAGATATCTTGGCCTATAATTCCCCCTCCCTACCCCCTAAACCCCTCTCATCCTCAAAACTGCCCCAGTGTTTGCAGAGGCATTGATTTCACGCGGCGGTGCTTCAGTCGTTCTCTGTCTGCAATCAAAGCCGCCCCAATCAATATTCCCCACAGAGAAATTACAACGCTAAATATACGCTCCTACTCTGAAAGGCCTTTTTGTGCGTGACACAGTTTTTTTATGAGTTAATGTCTGCGGGTGATGTAATTCTAGCTGCTCTGATTGATTTTTTTTTTTTTTTTTGGATTCATGTGATATACGTTTCTGTGATCTTTGTCAGGATGTGATTTCTTTTCTAGATATTAATTTTAATTTGTTTTTTACGAGCTCAGAGTGATGGTCATAAGTTGATAATGCTTCACCTTTTAGAACCCCACAGAGCTAAGACAGATCTAGTTTCAGAACTTTAAATAATAAACTGAAGGGCCATGCTGAATATACTGAATATTTTATCATCAACCGAAAATCCAAATAGCATTTTTTTTTTTAAACAAAAATTAAAAAATTGTGAAGAGTCCCGAGGAGATCAAGAAAAATGTTTGTTTCATCATATTTGTTGCTTTGAAATATTTGATCAGGGTCAAACATGTAAAAATTCCCAAAGTATAGCGATCAAAATCCTGTTTCGAAAATTAAATCGTTCTAATAATTGATTTTTAATACAAGATAATTGAATAACTGAAAAACAAATTGTATATGGAATATTCTAAATCTATGAATACATTCTAAATTGAGAAAAAGTTAGGTATAAAAAAACTTTTAATTTTTATATGTATCTATGTACCTTTCCTTTTATGGAAACATATCTTTCTATCTACAGTATTTTCAAAAGATTGAGGATACAGTGACGAAACCTGACAAAATGAGTGGAAATTTGCTACAGAAGCCACATTTGATTTACAGGTCTATTTTTTATAGATACTGCAGGTATTGTCAACATTTGTGAGAAATGTCAATTTTTTTGCTCACTGTATATACATAGATGTCAGGGGCATAAATCCCAGGAGGTTTTTTTTTTTTTTATATATCCCCCCACTTTTAGGGGGGGGGGTGCGCTATTCATCATTCCTCCCCCACTTTTTCGTGATGGGTAAAATAAAATGCAGATTTTGAGGTATTTTTTCGAACATCCCAACAACCCAAATGCATTCAGTTGAAAAGTGGAGAAACAAAGTACAAAAGCTGTTTTGATGTAAGCGCGAATGAACATGTTGATACACATCTATATCCTGAAGAGCACACCCTAGTGTAATGTGGTGTCCAGCCCCACCTGCTTTTCAAATTTCACGGCCGGGGCAATTTTTGGATTTTGGTCATCCCCCATCCCCCCACTCGCCAGCACAGATTTACGCCACTGTAAGATGTCAACATACGTAAGTGATATCAGAATGAATGAGTAGGCCTGTGCTGTTTCTATTGGAAAATATCATCACGACTCAAATGTACAGTATTAGTAACATATGGTGTGTAATTTACCTTGTAAAAATGTCATGTCTGACAAATGGGGGGAAAAGAACATCCAAATTTCCTGCAGATGCTTGCATTTGCAGCCTTGTAAATCTATCGGGACAAGATGGGGCGCTTTTCCGTAATTGCAAATAAATCTACGAGATGAGCGACGTCAAATTAAAGGAGCTTGATGCAATCTGGCATTCCAATTATGACACTGGTCATGTCTTGAAGATACTAGATCGACTGAAGCCGACTACAGATTGTACTCTCCCCCCCCCCTGAAAAAAAGGCAATAAGAATGTGCAGAGCCAGATGGTTTAGTACCCCAGCCTTTGGGAATACAGAGCAATATCTTAAGACTGATTACATTCTCAGAATCATAATGGATGTGCAGTAGTAAACATACCGTAACAAGATATTCTTGGGCATAAACATGTAATGTTAAAGGGACATTAGCAACCTCGTTCCCCATGGGTACGATCGTGCTGCGCCATGTTGTTTCCCATCATGCCTTGCGCGATCGTAACCCCTAGAATTGTGTAATTTAAATGTGTCAAAATATGGCACATTAAAATTAGGCTGCAGTTTATCCATTTTACGTGCCGACGCCATCTTTAAAATGTTAAAAGTTGTGATTTTGAAGAATCAATCCTTTCAAACAAAACGTTTGGACATTGCGCTATTTAGCAAAGATTTGTATTAAATGTACGTACCCCTTTCGTCCCTTTACAACCGAAGATACAGGGGTTTTTTAGCGAAAAACGAGGCTGCCATAACTCATATCGTACAGCGCATTATGGGCGCGCCCGGCGTGCAATCTTCGAAATGCACGCGCAGTACGCTGTGAATAGCCAATCAGCGTCATTTACGTCATCGTCACGGAGTTGAGGCTGGGACATTAGGGCTGAAATCCCCCCCCCCCAAAAAAATTGTATGGTTTGGATTGTTTACTTATCCTATTTCAAAGGTCTGGTTGAAAGGAAACTCACCTAATGTCTTACCGTTCCCGAGAGAAGACCAAAAAACTTGGTTGTTTACATCAGACGCGGTGGACATTTTGTGGCATACGCATACGTATTTTTAGCCGTGACCATTCAAAGTACGGTACACATTTGTGTGTGTGACACACAATACACACAGCACCAAAAACAAGTGTTATTTGTTGACTATGAGTTTGGAAAGAAAATAGCTGTAACATTCCCAATTTGCTTCATGATCTCTGATTGTAACTGCATTCACTCTGCCACAATTTTCACGAAGAGGCAAATTCAGTGTACTGAGGGAATAGGAAATTTGTCTCTTCATGGAAACTGGTATATGAATAGTTTACAAATTCCATTCGTTTTATCAGAGAGTTCCCAGTCATTACAGCTCCAGTCCTTCTGATTTGAAAATCACAGGTGTGTGGAAAAACGCACGCCTGGATTTTTCTAGCCGTGTGATTTTTCTAGGCGTGTGATTTTTCTAGGTGTGTGATTCTGTGGTCCAAGCTGGGACTGAACAATCTGGTATTTTTTTTCATAATATTCATCTTGGTTTACAATAAAGCCATTTTCTCTTCACCGACGTACTTTATTTTTCACAAATTATGAAGTATAATTATGCCGTAAATGTATGCCGAGGTGTGCGGTACTGAGGGATTCAGGCGTGCGATTATTCGCACTTCTCAGAAAGCATGCATTTAGGCGTGTGATGGCATGGGGGTATGATCGCACGCCTCAAAACAGAAGGACTGCGGTTCTGGAGTGCTAATGTACAGTGTACAGGCCCAGTGATCATTGAATCCTACAAACTATACCCAGTCATAGGGAAGGGCATTGCATGTGGCACCTCACTCGTCACTTTTTGTTGGCATGACTGTGAACTGAGTGGGAACTTCCAGTGAAACCAGATAACCGTTAATAGGTTTGAAAAAAATTAGGATAACCTGATTTTGAAATCTCCGACTTCTCTCACCACTAACTTTACAATTAATAATGGCATCATTAACAAAATGCCATAATGTTGGCAGAGGCATTCCCCACAAACCGGCGACAAATAAGCAAATTCACACCAAGTAAATTGGTGGTTGTAATTTCCCCGCTAAATATTTGTGATCCCCAAATACCACATTTACTGGAAATAAACTGACAGCTTTGATTAATTGAACTACATGTACTTGCGAGTATCTCATGAATCACATGTGGCCGCGGTGTGGATTTAATCAACTGATTAACGGCCTCATGATCGTGGCAGCACGCGTACAAGAACTTGTAAATAGCGGTTTGATGGCCCATCTATCAAAAAGGTGTCAATAAATTATGTCCGTGAGATTTCCCATGGACCCAACCTGGTTTTGTAAGTAATATTAAGTGGCAAATAATGTTTCTATGCATGGTACATGCACTTATGCTGCTTTTTTAAAAATTATTATTCTAAATTTTGTTTTTCTAATTCTAAATATCTAAACACATTTTTTGTTTGCATATTTATAGTGGAATAAAATTGAAAGCAACATTCTCCATTAGAAAGTAAAATATTTCCCCATTCACAAAATTTTTTTTTTTGTAACAAAATTAGGCGAAATATTCACCAATTTAAAATACATAGGGCACGGTGAACAAGTTATACGAATTTTACTAATAAAAAAAGAAGAAAAGTTTTGTCTGTGATGATAATTATTCCCCTTTGAGCGTCATATTGTTTGCTAGGTACATGTTTATCTTTGACCCAAATAAACATTACACAGGATGTAAGTGTCGGTTACACCTCTATGTTCCGACACCCCTATGTTCCGACTGCACATATTCCTATTCCTAACCCTAACCCTAACCGGGAGTAACACAATCTAGGTTGTCGGAACATAGGGGTGTCGGAACATAGAGCAGTCACCGTAAGTGTCAGTAGGACTTTGTGCCGTATTATACACGGAAGATTTTGAAAGGTTTTGTTTCCGCAAATTTAGGCTGGGTCAAAATCTTTAAAAACAGGAAATACCAACCTTTTGAGATAATTATGGATAGAATTTTTTTAAGAGAAAATAAATGAGCCCAACTGACCTCATGATCGTCTTGAACTGTTCCTGGTCCATGCCACACTCTGGGTCCGACAGCCTGCTGATCATATCGGGCATCACATTGTAGATGGCGTTACCCTGCAAAGGGAACCCGTCAAAATGGTTTATCAGTAAAAAAGGTAACAACCAGTGTTGTAGTCGAGTACTTTTTTCCGAGTACCGAGTACTGCCGAGTACTTAGGTAGCCGAGTACGAGTACTTGTACCTCCGAGTACAAGAACAGGTCTCCGAGTACGAGTACTCATACTTCCAAGTACGAGTACGAGTACTTTACTTCCGAGTACGAGCACAAGTACTTGTAGGCCGAATACGCCATCCGGCAAATGGTCGATTGTGCGTAATAATTGGCCCAGGCCCAGTCAGACCGATGTACATGTATACAGACCCCTCACGGCTAGCTGTTGTGTTTGTGCGGATGTGCACAGAGGAAAATCAAGAAACTTCGATTTCTCCACAAGCCAATCAACCATTTCAAACTGAAATTATCAATAAAATAAGGCCATGGTGTATAAAGTCAAGCTATACCATTTCCCCCGAGTACTGCTATCCGAGTACGAGTACTTTGCTGCCCGAGCACGAGTACCGTCATTTCGAGTGCGAGTACTTTGACATTCGAGTACGAGCACGAGTACGACAAAAAAAGTACTCGAGTAGTACTCGAGTACGAGTACCGAGTACTACAACACTGGTAACAACTGTGTTTTGGCCGATTCAAGGAACAACAATAAATCTAAAGCAGGTTATTGAAAAACAAATAAACTGGGGGAATTACAGGTCAGTAGATATAATACTATATTAAAAAAATTGTGAAAACGCATCTTCATTTTACTTGACACAAAGCATAGGTTTTCTGTTCACAGCGTGATGTTAGATTCTCACCATCATGAGAAAAGGACCGTAAATTCCTATTTTCCTCCAAAATGACAGCATGGGCCTTATTCACAAATCGGCCATATTGAATTGAAAGTTAGGTAAAATCTCAATTTTGGAAATTGCGAAGGGAAATAAAAGCAAGTTAATTTATAATCAATTCCAGTCAGCTTCAATGAATAATTTAACATTTGAAATCAAACATTCCCTAATGTTTAAAGCCATATTTAAAACAAAAATGACAGTTACAATAAGGCTGCATTGTGCCTGCATAAAAGTCTGGCGCCATCCCATTCAACAGTTAGCAATTAATGAAATGCATTAAGGGAACTCGACAAAAATGGCCGACTCGTGAATAAGGCCCATACTAGGCGCAATGATATCACAGGATGCATCATCCTATTATTTACTTACAATCATGTAGGATGTTTCATGATATTTTGACAGTTTCATTTTTTAATGTTTTGCATCTGTTGTACTAGTAAAAATTTAAATTGCTGAAAAGTTGTTCCTTTTTTCTCAATAAAATGGACAGAACTAAGCCCTCAGACGCCAATGCGGCTTCAACTTGACTTTAGTTATGTAGGGGCAATAAACTAGTCGCCTGGGTATCTCAGATCTGCAGCTAGTGTGACAAAAAAAGATGAAAATCTACTTACTTTCTTGGAGAGCTCAAAGAAGAAGAGCTTAGCCAGGGAGGCGATGCGATCCTCCGAGTCCACGATGCAGGTGGCCATCTCGCTGATCTGACCTTTGACCTTGACCATGTCATTCAGGATCAGGTGGGTCAGCACCATCAGGGTGTTCTTGCGGACGTGGGGCGACGGGTCCCGCAGTCTGGAGTTAGGAGGGAAGGTTTGAATTTTTTCACGTTTGTTGCCCAACTGGTTGGTTGTACAAAATCCATCGCTACAAAACCAGGGGATAATTTTGTGCTTCTTACTGTACGCAAAGTATTAATGTCTAATAGCAGAAAATTATGTGGTAATAGTAGGGCAATTCCACGGAATTATAAACCTCAATGCCAAAACTTATTAGAAATACAAAAGCCACAAATGAAACATGTGTATCATTTTGAAGCTTAGTATCTGTATTTTATTGAAATACAGTTTATTTCTAACAATGTTTAACGGTTCGGCTGTTACTTGCAAATGAAAAATTAATGAATGGGTTACACAAACAAATTGATTTAGTTAATTTGGATTGCAAATTAAAGTTACACGTACCTTAAGTCTTAATTACAATTACATGAATGTAGGAAAATGCTTCAGATAAATAGAGGTTTCAAATGATGAAAATACAGCGTGTCCCCAAAAAAATGTCCCTCTCATAGACCACAGAATAATTACTAAAATCAAGTTTTATACTCAAATAAGTTTACATATTTAGAAAGCCCACTTAATTTTGTAGTTCCTGTGAAAATTTCAAAGGTCTCGCTTCATTGGTTTTGAATACACAGGCTTTTATGTAACAGCAGTGCATTCTGGCCCATTCCAAGTTTGATAAAAAGAAATGCACACTACAGACATAACATACCTTATTCCATGCTTCACTTTTAATTCAACAACTGTGTTGTTGTTTTTGTTATTGAGTAACTAAAGTCAAGTTCATTTACTTTTTAAATGAAAACTAATCAAAGTTAAGTTCCACTGGTCATGTTTGCTTTCACAGGGTGTGTTCCACTTATGATTTGTCCTTCAATGTCCAGCTTGTACACCTTTATTGTCCCCCTGCACGTCCTTCCACCTGCAAACTTGGAATGGGCTGAAAAGCACTGCTGTTACATAATAGACTGTGTATTCAAAACCAATGAAGCGAGACCAATGACATTTTCACAAACAAAAAAAAAAATGATGATTCTAAATCTGAAATACACTGAAATTGAGAATGATGATTGATTTTTTTATTTAAGTCAGTCTATCAGACATTTTTTTTTTGGGGACACGCTGTACAGATGTACTTTAATCAAGGTGTCTATCAAGATCTTTGATATGATTTACGAATGATGGGTTATTAAATGCTACCTGGCATATAGGTTTGGAGTCCAAGGCTCAATCAGGTTAGGGAAGCGGAAGGTCAGGTCGCCCAGGGCAATGATGATGTTGGCCCTGATGACGGGCTGTGGAGCCTGAAAGAGAACGAGACCAAAGAAAACAAACCCTCAAAACTAGTTATTGAGATTGGTCTGTAACACTGGGTGAGTATTGTCACGACAAACGCATTCACAAGGAAATGTAGAAACTGGGAAGAAAAAACAGAAACGAAGAAAGTATGATGGCTGTAGTGTTATTTTCGAAAAAGTTGGCTTTGTCAGCACATTTGACTTCAGGCTCCGGTTTTTAAGTCTCTGACTTTTGACACTCTGGGTCAATAGCCATCTGCTACAAAAAAAACCATGAAATTGCATCATCTAAAGCCTCGAGTCCCAATCCAAAATCTGGAGTTTTTCATTTGTCACATACCCGTTAAATTGGTGTTTTTTTTGGAGAAAGAAAAGGGTCTGAGAAAAGGGACGGACACGCTCCTACCTTTTCCAAGATAGTGAAGAGCAGCTGGAGGTGTGCCTCACAGAACTCGGAGCTGACCAGCATGAACTTGGCCAGGGCTAGGGAGCTGGCAGCTCTCAGGCCAGGCTCGCTGTACTTGACGGGGTTGCTGCAGACGGAGACCAGGAGAGGACGGACGGCTGACAGGAGGTTGGTGCCTGGGAGAGGTAGAGGGATGTGAAACTTGTGGTCAATGTGGTAGTGTTGTACTAGAAAGTATTTGCTGTCTCATTTCTCTTTTCGCCCCAATAGGGCGACTTTCCCATAGACTTGTGCACAAACCTAAACTGTCACCTAACCCAAGTTTACCTTATCTTTTTTCCACGAAATTTAGTATTTATACTAATTGGACCATGAGGAATCGATCTAGATGGTTTGCGACAGCAAAATTCCTTGTCCTAAGGGTCGTTTTCACAAAAGGGCGACAGTTATATGTCGCCTTAATAAGGTGTGTCGCCCTATTGTGGACGGAGTTAGCAAAATCTGTCGCCCTATTATAGCTGTTAGTAAAATAAGTGTAATAATAATAATAACAATAGCAGGTTCTTATATAGCGCCTTTTTAACAAAGATCAAAGCGCTTTACATTATTATTCCTCCTGATTATTGGGCCGATTAAATATTCCAAATACAATCTCAGCTCCCTGGGGAGTATACAGCTCGATGCAGCCTGTTAGGCGCAAGGAAGCTTATTCAACAACAATAACCATCTCTGCCCTCACAGGTACCCATTTACTCATGGGTGGAAAGAAGCAATGAGTGACAAAGTGCCTTGCTCAAGGGCACACCCACCATGACCCCGGCTGGACTCGAACCCACAACCTGCAGCTTTACCCACAGACCACGAATCCAGTGCCCTTAACCACGAAGCCACAGCACTCCACGTACTTGGTTACTCAAATTATCAGGCAGGGTTTTGGTCTGGTATCAGATTTACAAGGCCTGCCTTGTCTTGTTCTTATAGAAAATCTGCAGGTATAATCTGCTGAAATTACGGACGTCACCCGTTCTTCCAACCGTTCACCATTTTGTGTCTGAACAAAAAAGATCCACAGTCACAATGTGAACTGTGAGTGCATTTTAAACTTGGTGAATGAAATTTATGTTCCACTCACAGGCTTCATGAGTAAATGCAAGCACGTCAGATTTTTGTGGGGCATTCCTTTTTTTTGGCAATCACAACTGTGAATTTGTCAAGAAATCGTCAGGGGGGTCTGGAAAAATTGGTCTATCGTCCAGCCTATTTGTTGGTTCTGTCCAAAAGTCCAAAACCCCGCCTGAAAATTTGAGTGACTAAGTACAAGGCCTGGCAGTTTTGGGTGTTACGGAACAGACTTTGATTCTCACCAGTGACAAGTTCCAATTCGCATATCTTGCGGATGTATTCAGCCTCAGCATCCTCAGCTGCTGCTGCCCCAAGCCCCATCTCATCCTCAATGCCGGCCTGCTCACCGCTAACACTCTCCTAAGAAAACACACACAAACAGAAGGTCACCAGAGCAGATTCACAATTTTCAAAAAGCTAACTTGTTGAACTTTTCAGCTCAGTGGATGAAACTCTTTTAGAAAATAATTTCACAGGGAGTTTAGTCCACTTACTATCTTTCAACCAAGTATGTTTTTTCACAATAATTACGCCAGTTACTTTTCTGGATGGACTAAATGAATAACTATTTTCTTAATAATAAAGTCAAAAACTATGCACAGGCATTTGATCACAAAACATGTTATCGTCTACAGCACTCTTTATTTACAAAAATCAGTCAATTAATTTGTTAGAAATCGCCTACATTTCTTGAATTCATCTTACTGAAAGCAAGCCAGACGGAATAATTTCATGGGGTGTTTAGTACCAGTACAATCTTTAATCCATGTAAGCTTTTTGATTATAATTCGCTGGGTTGATTTTGGGATAAATGCAAACTATAGTGGCACGTCGCTATACCGAACACCACTATACCGAACATTCAGCTTTACCGAACATCATCCTTGGCTCCCAATTTTTGTGTACAAAACGTACTGAACATTGTTGATGAAAAATGTCAACAGAAGAGCGACAAATGGCTATTACTTCCCTAGGAATAGAAGGAAAAAGCCACCCGTGTGAGCTCAAAAACTGTGTAATTACACGATTGAATAGTTGTACGTATTCAAAGTTGTCTTTCAGTAACTACCAGGGCGTGCAGGGTGAAGTTCTGCTTACGGAACTGAATACATGGACAAGTTTGGCGAAGCAGAGCGCGGTTTGTAAATGCCACTATACTAAAACAATGGTCAAAAGAGGGCGCCACTAATGTATGTAAACCACAAGCTGGTAAAATCGCTATACCGCACGATCGCTATTACAAACAATTTCTGTGGATCCCGCAATGTTCGGTATAGTGACGTTCCACTGTATCATATACGCCTTTAACAGAATCTATCTAGCTCAAAGAAACCTGAAGTCATCAGCGCCCTCAACAGACTACGCAACGTGCAGTGTTCACGTTACCTTGGCGGCTTCCTTCTGTCCTTTGGTCTGTTTCTCCTTCTCTTTCTCCTGGATGTTGCGTCGGCGTTTCATCTCCCCGGACACCATGACGTCCAGGTGCACCAGCTGGGCCAAGGCCACATGGCCGGCAAAGGCCAGGAAACGGGATAGGACGCCGGCCTGACAGGCGGTGTTTGGCGCTGATTCGGCTGGGGAAAAATGAAAAGACAAGGATTGATGAAAATTATGAGTAAATGCATCATGTTCATAAGATTTTTCCGTAAATTGTGAAAATGATACAAAACCTTGACTCCATAGATGCAGCGTAATTGACCTATCGCTGTTTGCGAGTTAGCCACGCCCCTTAGACAACCCTATGGAGTTTTTGTACGTTAATTTTTGTTTGTCTCAAATTTTGCGCGTTCTGCGTCCATTGTATATCGTGTAATTGGACAATATTTTACAAGCTGTGTTGACGCGATTCTACCGTGATAGGTCAATTATGAAAGACCACATGATATGAATATTGCTTCCTTTTTATTTCGCAGGAATTTTTAAAATCAAATTCGAGAGGTTCAGCATTATCTGGAAAAGTGACGATCTGTTACCAACTAATTCTTTTCAAAACGAATTTCTAATACAATTATATTTTCTATAGCAAAGAGTCAACACTTGATTTCTCAAGTAAAAAAAATAACAGCCATTCCATAAATTGAAACCATTACAAACAAAATATTGATTAACTGATTATTTGCAAACTTGCAGCCCTGCGAATTACTAAATAAAACATTATAACTCCCAAGGCCTTTTTGCTAGGATGTAGCCTCAATTCTGCAAAATCCTCCAATTGGCCTCATGAAAAAAACATAGCATATAACCTCAATCCTGCAAATTCCTCCGTAGTTCTTGAATATGGTCCTTGGAGGGGTGACCACTGCCCGAATCCTACAAAATCCTGCGGCAGTGACTGTCAATATGTTGAGGCTTGGCCAGTGACATCTTGAAGCAGTATGGAGGATTTCAAGCATAATCCAGGCCTATATTTTATGCATTGCTGAGCAAAAACAATGCAAAGTCCGGCCCAAGACCTTGACAAAGTGCATCCTACGAAATCAGTAAAACGCACTTTGGCCATGTAACCTCAATCCTCCAAATTCCTCCACTTTGGCAAAGAGGAGTTTGAAGGATTCAGGACAGAAATATAAAAAAAGTTACCTTCCTGTTCTGGCTGGCTTGCGTCCTCAGCATTGTCAGTCTTGTCCTGGTCCTGGTCAGTGGTCAGGACAGCCGATGCCAGACCCTTGGTGATATCACCGCAGACACGGTCTGGATGCTCAGCTAGACGGTAGATGGTGTTGATGGCCTGCTCGGCTAGAGGCAGCCAGTGGTTCTTCTTCAGGTCAGTGATTCCTGAAACCAATCAATCAATCAATCAATCAAACCAATCAATTAAAGGGAATGTACATCATTGGCTTTTGCTGTAATTTCCAGAAATGAACTATTTGAGGGGTTAGTATAATAGATCAAATATTGTTTAAGTGACATGTTTGAACTTTTATGTTCGAAAATGCTTGAAAAACCAAGAAAAACAAAAATTGTTAAAGTAGTCTGGTTCCCTGACTCCACTAAAGATAAAATGGATCAATTTATCGATGTCAGAAAATTGTAAGGTAAGGGAACCAGTCTAGCTGGCCTGCATCCGTTCATGAACATGTAACCAATAGCAAACAAAATTTGGAGTGGAAAAAATTGTAAATTTGGAGCAGTAGTTGAAAAATAGTTAGGTTTTTCCAACGGTGGTCGGCCGACCACCGTTGGAAATTTATACAAAAATACCATTTTCTTGAAAATGACTTGACACCAGGTGCCATAATTTTACAGGATGCTTTAGACTGTCATTTACCAACATCCTAGTAAGGTATTTCGTAAAAACTTGGTAGTTTTATTTTTTTGATGTTTGCAAATGTTGTATATTCCCTTCAATCACATCGAGTGAATTTGCTGCTGATTATTTCTTTCATATATATACATATACCTGTGACTAGGATGGTTGAAAGCCGAGTGAAGATCTGATGGTCAGCCGGGAAGCGGAATGGTTCCTCACCGCCGAGAACTTTTGGCTACAAAGAAAAAATAACATTTTCTGAAAGTGTGTTTTTTCCCTCAAAAAAAAAAAGGGGAATATTCCAGACAAGTTTCTCACCAAATCAAACGGCACGGTTGTACTGATTTTAAATGACAATGCAATGTATAGTCAGGAACCATGACGAGACAAAATGTGGTATTGATACGAAAAACACTCTAGGCACTATACAGTTAGCGCGTGTTGTACAATACTCGTAGTCGTAAAGTTTTTAAAGTTCAATGTTTGACATCTAGCTGGCAAGGGTAGACCAATTGTTGCATTGTTTGTGGGAACACTCAGCCAACTATGCACACCAGACTGACCTTGTCCGCTTTGACAATCTTGAGCAGAGCTAGGCAGGTATCTCTGGCTAGGGAGAAGTCCTCCTGGCCTCTTGGCCCTAGCCCCTCTGACACCAAGACGTCCACGTTGCTGCGGGCAATGTTCACATCAGCACTGCAAGAATGGAAGGGGAGGGGGGGATGATAATTTAACACTTTTATCTTTATTCAAAAGTGAATAACTTGTGTATTGCTAAAAAATAGCAATTTAGAAAAGAATTTTTTTTTTCAGGAGGAAACTTGTAAATAGCACAGGGAACACAACTGTAACCCTAATGATCCCCAACCAGCCAAACTCCAACACCAGGGTTTGTTGGAATCTTTTAGGATGAGTACTGCACTAGTAAACTGACTGTGCTTTATGTGGGATTAGGCATACCACAAATAAATAGAGTCCAACTGTTTATTATTATTATTATTATTATGCATTTAGGTATGCTATTCATAGTATAACTATATCACAGCGATTACAATAGTAATGAGCAATATAACAACAAATCATTAAACATTATACAAACAAAACAACAATAATACATCAATTGGGAAAGAGGTATGTTTTGAGGATCTTCTTAAACACATCCACTGATGGAGCAGATTTAATATAGGAGGGAAGTTCATTCCACTCCTTAGCTGCTGTAACAGTGAATGTACGATCTCCTGCCTTACTACGAGTCCTGGGAAAAGTTAGCCGAGATGGATCTGCATTGGAGCGAAGATTAGTACGCAAAGGTCGATACAACTCAAGACACTCATTAAAATACTCTGGGGCCTGATTATGAAAGAATTTGTATACAAATAAAAGAATCTTAAACACAATCCTCTGTTAATAACGTTAGCACTAGCACAGTTTACCAAATGGTGTTGGGATTTGCAAGGATGAGGAAGGTCCCTAGTTAATCACCCTAGGGAGTTAGGGTTAATAACGTTAGCACTAGCATACTGCCATAATATGGATCTACTTATTCCCTGCAGCTATTCTGCAGTCAAAATGTTCTACAGATCGGACAAACACAACACCTACCCAGCAACCATGCCGATGATGACCAGCGCGGCTCTGCTCTCCTCGTCCGTGGTGTTGGCATGCTTCTTGGTGAAGTACTCCCACAGCAGCTGGATGGCCTGGGCAGGGATGTCCTTGCTCCTCATGAACTCGGCCAGCAGCTCCTCCAGGGACGTCAGCTCCCCGAGGCTGGCGCAGAAGGTCAGGGCCATCAGGTTCTTGACGACGGTCAGGCTGCGCGCTCTGGAATCACGAAGAGAAAATGATAATAATAATAATAATAATAATAATTGTGCTTTAATAGCGCTTTCCATCGTATCAACGATCTCCATGCGCTTTACAATTATTATCCCGTTCATCAGGCCATGGGACCACGCGGCAGCCGATATCAGCGCTCAATCGGTCCTCGACCCTCGCGGGTACCCATTTATACTCCTGGGTGGAGAGAGGCAATTGTAGTTAAGTGTCTTTACCCAAGGGCACAAACATCATGTTCCTGGCCGGGTTCGAACCCACGCACCACCGTACATGAGTCAAACACCGTAGCCACTGGACCATGGCGTTCTAGGGGGGCTTGGGCAATTATTTTTCTGAGGGGACTTGGGCAATTATTGTTCTGAACTTCCCGCTTTAGAAATGGCCAAAAAGGTATCATAAGCAGGGATGAGATTGTCAATTAAAAAAAAGGTCTTAAAATTGTCAAAATTATCTGAAAGATGCATTTCTTTGTATACTGATAATGTCTTTCTCTCAAATTTAAAATGTCTGATTTGAGACAAAAGTCTGAAAAAAATCTTATACCTGGGACTTTGTGTATTCCTGCTTTGCATGATGCACAACAGAGTGGGCTCCAAACATTGCATAATAGGGAAGTTCGGAAAAGTTAAATTACAGTTTCTATTGATTTCAAATTTTATAGAAGCACACTGGTATTATTTCAGATTTGTCCAACCTATAAGGAGATGGCTGATCTACATTCCGTTGGTTTGATCTATGGAAAATACAACACTCCAATGAGATCACCTTGGGAAGCTATTTTTTTACGACACTCACAGCAGTTGAAATTTATCCCCCAAAATTCACCTACCAGAAAAACTGAGCAAATTTAAGGCCAGTCTGAAAACTGTGACTGCGGACAACTGCTTTTCTGTAAAAAAAATCTGCTTCAACTGGGATTTGAACAGTTATAAAAAGCCTAACAAGCCTGTTGATAAGGGGTAATTTAGTCATTTGACCCATAACCCTGAGTGTCATCTTAAGGGGTCAGGTACAGACTTTTGTTGGCAGAAACTGAGCCTCATCCAGGCCTTTTGCTTTTGATCCCTTGTTTTTGCCAGGGACGGACAATTTTCCTGAAAAGTTTACAAGCCTACTGATCAGGGCCGGGTAATAATACACCAACCCGTTGCTCTGGGTGCCACCTTCTGGGGTCAGGTACAGCCTCTGGAAGTCAGTAGTCTTTCAACTCCTGCTTTTAACCCCGTGTTTGTTATCTACCCTAACTTTCACAGGATGTGAAAATTCCCAGAAATGGTTACAAGTCTACTGACCAGGGGTAACATGTCTACCAATCCGTACCTCTGGGTGCCACCTTGTGGGGTCAGGTACAGCCTTTTGTAGGCGGTCACCACGGCCTCCTTCACCCCTTGCTCCTTGGACCACACCAGCACCATCATGCGACGGATGCCTTCCACCGCGCTGGTCACCCCAAACTCGTGGGCCCTGACGAAGAACTCGATGGCTTCCAGGACGTCGCTGTTGACCTTGGAGCTGAGGAGCTCGCACAGGATGGGCACGGCCGTCTGGATTTGGGTGGCAAAGGTCACGCAGTCCTGACAGGGGTCAAGCAAAAGAAGGGACAAAATTGTAAGCACTGAATCTTGACATTAACCCTAACCCTGCCAGATGCAGACCGGTGCATCTGGTGTAAAACTCTGTGGGACCTTGCTGCATTGAGCCTTTAACATTAGTGCATAAACAGTAAAATCTGAAACAATGAGAGCTAGTCCCATTGAACAATGCCACAGTTGTATCCTGCTGCATTTGGTGACCACAGACTCTGGGGCAGTTTGGCATTGAGATTTTTTCACCTGATGGATCTTGCTATACTGAGCAGGATTGACAAGTGCTGCATGATGCTGCATTTAGCAGGGGGTTTCTAGCCAAATACCCTAGTGGTTAGGGTCGAATTAAAAATGCTCAAGTTGCATGCCGACCTGTAGAATATGATTGGATTTGCGTCTTAACTTTATAACCAAGTTTTAGCAGGGTTTGAAGAACATTATCTTCCACTAAGATAGGAAATTTCCCAAGCGAGTTCCTTCTATTGGAAATTTCTAATTCATCAAGAAAACTCTTCATTTGAAGAAAAAAGTGCATTTCAAAAGTCATATAAATGAGTGAGAGTATTGATGAAACAAAAAAGGTTTCAAGTACTTCAAACTACACATTTCTGTTAATAAAGGAGTGTATTGAAATACTAAGTGAGTATTTGAAATACTTTAAAACGATTGACACCAGGGGTAAAATTTCCTCAAATGTTTTGGTCAGTTTTACAAAAAGCCACGCACAGAAATTTGTTACGCACAGGAAATATTTGAGCAAAAAAACAGAACAATAGGTCTCATTCAAATGACATCATTTCCTACAGACCATCCAAGTGCATCAGCATTTTGAGCATCAACTTGCATAACGCCCATCGGCTGCGTCGTATTTATAACACATTTCGAACAAAAAGCGCGCGTGTTCGGAACATTTTTAACACTGCGCAATGCGTGCTTGATTGCGTAAAAGACACAGTTGCAGTTCTCCTACAGAGTTGGCCGTCATTGAGCGAGCCCAATATTACACAGCATATATTACTTGTGACTCGTTCCCAGCTTACTATTGCTCGGCACAGGAATTTTTTTAAGCAGTGTGTTGTTCTAGCAGCTCCAGGAATTGGGTCTTTTTGATTAGACAGTGATTTGTGCCCACCTGCAAGTACTTGACTAGGACTTGTTGTTTAGACAGCTCGTTGACCACAGGTCCTTCCGTCTCCGCATCGCCCCCTGCACCTGATGATGAGGGCGCTGTCTCCCCCGTCAGCTCGCCTACATTGTGAAGATTGAGGGCCTCCTCTGGGTCCGAGTCCACAGGCTCCGAAAGCTTCTCACCTGAAAGTAAATGCAAGAGAGTGTTGTTAGCTCTGTTGGTGAAAATTTGAAAGTGATAATATTCTGGCACATCTTCTCGTGCCCCTCTGTGCAATAAATGAGATGATGCTTCATGACCACTCGAGAGCTTTGCGTCTGGTACACACTGTGCACACATACACTCTTGTTTTGCTATACTCCCGAGGACAATGCTTTGTGTTTCCCTTTGTCCCTGTAATATAACACTCTCCCATAGACTAAGCACACGAACCTACTACAGATGACCATTTTGAACAAAAGACCCAACGCCCCAGGACTGAAAGGATCTGTTGCTCTCCCTTTGTGTGTCAGTCCTCAGGGGGTTATGTAAAACACGCACACACTGGATCGCACACATAAGGTGCAAAGAACGCATGGTTTATTATTTTATTACGAATGCGCTCAAACCACACACAAACCCAAGTAAGCGCCAGCCATACTACCCAAATAATGTTCGAGAGCCATTGCTTATTGTCTGTCTAAAGGCCAGTTCATACTCGGCGTGAAAGTGAATGCAAAAGCAAATTTGTGACATCCGGGCAAATTTTCGCACTGCGAATTCGCAAACGTTAAACACATTTCAACTCTGGTGAATTTTGAAGCGAATGTTTTGTGATGTCCAATTCGCATGGCATTCGCATGAAGTATGAACCGGTCTTTAGGCACACAAAATAAGTCTAACTGCCCGTTTTGGTACACCGCCTTGAAAAGCCGCAGGGTTATATGGTAACAATTCTTCAGTCAAATAATTACAGATATTAAAGCCAGAGTCCATCATTTGCAGCTATCCAAAAAGGAACTGGCGTAATTATTGTTGAAAAACATACTTTGTTGAAAGATAGTAAAGGGACCAAACTCCCTGTGAATTATCCTTTCTGGCAAGCTGTCATTTTGAAGTAATCAACGAAAGAAGGCCTTTCCAATGGTGCGTCTTCAGACGCACTGTTGGAAATGTCCGTTAGTAGTTCTTTTTTTTATTCGGCAAAGCGCGCGCAAGTGTTGACACGACGCACACGCGGGCGTGGCTGCTATAATTCGTCGGATCGGTGCGCGACATCGCGTAGCTGCAGTAGGCTAGCGAGAACGTTATCTCGGACGCTGAATTCAGGCCCAATTCAAAACATGATTCAGCAAGTTTTGATTTGAAATCGAGATCCTAGAATGTTGTTTTTCTCGAAATATACAGCTGAAGCTGAGCTGACACTTCATCAGGTTAGCTGTTCAGCACCCTTCTTTAGATTTTGAGCACTTTTGTTGCTTCAAACGAACAATATGCACAAATTACAAATGATGGACTATAGCTTTAATCCTGAATGGTAAAAAGAGTGGAAGTAGCAGAACCAAGTCTGTATCCTTACCGAGGTAGACAGCTTTGAGGGTAGCAAGGAGTTGGGCCTCAGCATCTTGAGATTCATCATTGTCATCTTCATCTCCATCCAGAGGGCTGAAGAATACAGCATAATAAGGGACAAGCGTTGGTTGGGGAAATAAACAATTGGTTGTGTACATATGTGCTCTGTGTGCCAACAAAAGAGGGCGCCTTTTTACAACTTTTGAGAACGTCGTGGACGGGACACAGAGCGTGTGCGTACTATGTACTGGTTCGGGCGCAAAGTACGCACGACTTCCTGCATGTGCCAAAGCTACTTACAGCGTCTTCGCGTGAGCATCAGGCATCGTCGGCGTGCAAATGCATTCAAATTTAACTTGCGATGGTCTCCCAGACTTATCCCCACCCCCAATAAATTTGGATCATTCGAAATTCGCAGTGGATGGATTGGGAACCAGGTTAGGTCTCCCCCAACTCTCCTTTTCTGGCCATTGAAGGGGTACTTGTACACGGAGCCCATACCCATTGAAGTCAGGATGTGAGAGGCAAGCATTACGAACAGACTAGGTACAAATTCAGCAGACCATCTTATGGCTCAACAGATCCACCGATTATCGATAAACAACCACCCGACAGTGAGTTTCTGCAATCATTGCAGGAATGTGATCCCGGACCGGTAGTTGTACCTATGCAACATTACAGGGGTCAGAAACAAACAACGGACACACAAGTTCCCCAGCTAGTGATCTACCATGAAGGTGTCCTTACCTAAAGACAGGAGGTGTTGCAGTGAGGAGCTGGCAGTCTGGCCAGCAATCCTTGGCAGCCTGGAGCAGACGTAGGGCCTGGCGATGCTGGGATTTATCCAGGAGCTCTCGCAGGCTCGTCACAACACTAGAGTGAATAGCAAATTATTTGTTGAAAGCCACTTTGGCACATAATTTAAGAGCTTCCATGTGAAATATTTGCTCAAATTTTGTCCTTATAATCGGTAAAACTTAAGCCATTCCACCACAGGTTCTTTATATTGATAACAATTTAAACCCTTTCAGTCCTAATAAAGTTGTACATCTACGAGGTATATTTGTTAGTTCGACAGTGCCAACCTCGTACATGTAAGAGGTAATGTTCGTACTTAAAATCGCCAAACCTCGTACATGTACGAGGTAGAGGCATGCAACTGGGAAATCACTAAAAAAGAGGAAATTCAAATTTTTCCCAGACTTTGTACAGTGTTTTTCTATTTTCAATGGCACATATGGGAAGTCAAAAAAGAGGAAATCAGCTGATCCGAGGAAAAGTTGCATGCCTGGAGGTAGAGTAAGCATGTTATCACAAAAGGGCGCTCTCGCTCTTTCTAATAATATCATTTTCATTCAGGTACGACCTGTATTTATTTGTTTCATTTGAGTTCTTGCAAGAGGGCGCAGCACTGATACTCGTATTTTCTGCAAAAAGTGCGGAATTCCCCTGTGTGCAGGCAGTGTTTCAGGGTGTATCACTATGCACGTGACTACTATAGACTTTCCAATATACCAAGGATATACCAGAGAGCAACAACAACAAATTTAGTGAGTAAAACTTATTTACTTTTTTTTACAGAATTGTGAACAGTTAAAAAAAAAAACGCTTGAAGTTGGACACTTTAGGGTTAAACTTTTCAAATTTCGCGGGCACCGAAAGAGTTAATAAGCTCCGTCAATTTTCAAAGAAGCACAGATACTAGCAAATCCAGATCAGTGGTCAGTTGAGCCCGGCGCATGTTTAACTTAATCAGTGTACTTTGTCGATTGAATATTTGATCAAATCTAAGCAGGAATAATTGAATACTAAATTATTCGAAAAATGCATATCCCTACTATCTTCCCACATACCTCTCCACGGATGCATCTTCAGGTATCTCCACCCGGCTGGCTTCCTCCTCCTCCTCCTCATTCTCTCCCGCCTCCTCCAGGTACTCCTTGACGGCGGTTACTAACTCCGGCTCCATGGCCTGCCACATCTCCTCAGTCTTGCCGTGGACGTCTGATGCCACAAATCCAAACGAACAATCAATTGTGAGTCTTTAAACTTGGTTAACAGTCACGAAGACAGTGCTAATGCCACGACTTGTGTATGGTGCCACTGAAAACTGACATTATTTGTTATTGTTCATCCACTGTTACTTGTGACTGGAGCTGTTAAAGGAGTTGTGATTTACTTGTGACTGGACTTGTGATGGACTCGACTGCATCCCTGGTAATGGGTGCTGACATAATATGAAATGCTAGTGCCATTACTCTCTTTCAACCCCACAGACATTTTATTTATACATGTATGAACTTCCCAATCGCGGGATCCAAAGAATTGTTCGTAATAGCGATTAAGCTGCCGGTGTTCGGGTACTCATTTCACCCTGCATGCCCTGGTAGTTACTGAAGACGACTTTGAACTCGTGCAGACTATTCTTGAGCTTACTACCTACAGCTTACAACCTACAGCAATGGGTGGCTTTCCCCTTCTATTCTTTGGGGTAACAATAGCCACTTGTCACTCTTCTATTAACAATTTTCAACAACAATGTTCGGTTAACGTTTTGTACACACAAATCAGGAGCTAAGCACCATGTTCGGTATAGCCGAATGTTTGGTATAGCGGTGTTTGGTATAGCGACGTTCCACTGTACTACACTGCGCAGAAACCTCACTTTTAAGTATTGACACCGAATGCAAAACTGAATCACCCTGTGTTACTATGGGGTCAGGATACTGCAGCTTGTGAATTTGTCAAACACTGTAAAACTTGGTTCTTTGTTCTTTGCTGGTTCTCTCCTAAGGACTTCCACAAGGGAGTATAACTAGGAGGCCAGAAACACCGGGGGGAACCCCTTCTCTTAGCGATAAGTGTTTACTGGGTTCTTTTACGTGCGTTAGGCCTTATACAACACACGGGACCTCCGGCTTAACGTCCCATCCGAAGGATGAAGCAATAATGGTTAAGTGCCTTGCTTAAGGGCACAAGTGTCGAAGCCCGGGCTCGAACCCACGCCACTGTTGCCTCTGAAACACCAGAGCATGAGTCCGGTGCTCTTAACCGCTAGGCCATGACACTCCATTGGGCTGGGAGAGCTAACCGATTCAGGGTAATGCATGTTTGATGTAATGCAAAGGCTGAGACTGACCTCCTGATATGTCTTGAGGTTCATCCGGTGTCATCGCTTTCAACTTGGCTTTCTCCTTTTCTAAGGTGGCGACCAGCTCGTCCACTGGCAGCTGTAATGAGAGAGATATTAACCTGTCACATGCAACGATCTTTGCCACAGATCTTAATGTTTATATAACCGACATACAGATCCTTGTCATTTGATTGGTGAAACTCACATCACGTGACATTCGTTATTGCTCCCAATCACGCCGTGGCTCAAAAAGTACTTTCCACCCATGGGGAATGGGAAATACTATTGAACAGTTCGGATCATTCTTGTTCCATGATGCGGTATTTGTGTGCAAATGCATACTGGTGTGCGCGTTCAGTGTTGCACGTAGCGCGTATTGTTCCAAAGAGCCAGCGCTACAGCGTTGGGTTCAAACATTTTCGTGAAGAGGTGGTTTGGAAGAGAGAAATACATTTTCCTCCAGTTTTGTATTGAAATAAAAGTTCAAATATATCAAATGACAAGGATCTATATGTCAGTTATATAAAACAAATATTAAGTGGCTTTAAATTGTGAAATGGGAGGAATATTATCGCTCGGTAAAATCTTGACTTTTGCAGAACACTCGGCTTTGCATCGTGAAATGGAAAAGTCAAGATTTTACCTTGCGATTATATTCCTCCCATTCCACGCTGAGCAACTCAATATTTGTATAATATCACATCAGTTGAGGTGCTGGGATTGTGCACATGCTTTCAAGTATTTATGCTTGAGTGTCAAGCTTCATTGGCAATGCATTCACGAACCCCTTCCAGTGGTCCTTCACAACATTCTCTTTGCAACAGTTGAGGGGTACTTGCACACGAGGTCCATATTATCGAAGTTTGACTCGTGTGCCATGGTACATCGATCCCAACCCTGACGGGGAACATACACAGAACATTTGAAGTTACAATCTTTTCTTGTTTTTTTCGGTTACAGATAATTGAATCTTGACAGTCACCAGTTCCTGAGAATTAAACCTTGAAAATGGAAACAAAAATGGACAAAATCAGCCATCGTGTCCAAATACTTGTGTTCTTGGGCAAGACACTTTACTACAATTACCTCTCTTCATCCAGCAGTGTGAATTGGTACCTTTGAAGGTAGAACCAGATTTTACTGATCTCCAACTGCTGCAGAATAAAATGGTCTCACGGCCTGATGAATGGGAGTAATAATTGTGGAAGCACTTTGAGCCCTTTGGTATAAAGCACTAAATGAGCTCCACGTTATTATTATTATTAAGATAAATTTATACCTTTGCAGCGAACGGGTTGCTTGTCAGGAACTCCGACAGCAGCTGCACAGCGTTCTTGCGGACGATGCTGGACTTGTCTTGCAGACGACCCAGCACCAGCGACATGACGCTGCGCTGCCTGGGCAGCGGGATGGCCTTCTCCCTGCAGAGGTGCAGCCAGACCTGCAGGACGCGGCTGCGACTGAAGGCGTTGATGTCATGGATGTGATCCTGCATGTGTAGGGTGGAGTGGGGGGGGGGGGAGGAGAAATCATGGAACTACCTCAATGTACTGAACATGTTATTAGACACTTATAATTATACTGATGAACAGAAACTGAGATGAAACTTTCAGATGCTACATTATACAACAGCTGTGATGTTCTTGCAGTGCCAGAGTTCTAGTGAGTATGGGCTCCATGCGCCAACGAAAGAGGGCGCCCTTTTACCTAGCAACGACGTCCCATGGGCGGTACATTTAGCTGGTTGACGCGCACCGTTCCTTGTGTGTGACGCACGTACACCAGGGGATTTGTACTATGTACACGCAGTGGTTACATGGTACGGCCGCGCGTCACGGCAAAATTGCAGTCAGGCAAGATGGCGTCAGTCGGTCACCCCCAACTGTGCTTTCTTTCCCGGTGAGGGGGTACTTGTGAACAGAGCGGATAAACCATTAAGGGTGGTTCATACTCAGCATGAATGCGAATTTGTGACACCAGGGCCGCTGTGAATTTGCAAAATTTGAACACATCTTCGGCGAATTTCGCAGCGAATGCTTCGCGACGTCAAATTTGAAGTAAGAACCGGCCTTTACGGAGTAAGGGTTAGTCATGGAACCCATGGTTAAACCCGCATACCTCTAGCTTGTCCAGGAGCTGATCCCTGGTGCTCTTGGCCTTCTTGTCCAGTCCGTCCTTGCTCAACACCTGAATGATGATCTCACCCAGGACCCCCAAGACTCCATTACGCATAGTGTAGGACTGGTGAGAAAAACACACAGGAACATCATTCAATCGTCTATAAAACATTGAACAAAGAAATTGACTACAGAGGGATTTGAACCTGCGACTTCTGGATTGCCGTTCCGGTGCTCTACCGTCTGAGCTATAACGCCCTATGTTGGCGGTACCAAAGTTTGCCAATGTCTTTGTTCAAGGGTGCTGGTCAGAAGCCATAAACACGCACTTTTTACATATTCAAGGAACTTGAATATATTCAAGGAACTATTTTGCAATGATTTTGAAAGTGCAGTCATACTTTTTTTGTCTTTACACCATCGCGAGCCGGGCTCACATCCCACCTAGGCCAACATGTGGATTTTTCAATGGAACAGCATAATGGAATATTACTGTATGGTTTCTCCACACCTCAAATTTTTTTCTTAACCCTTTGGTCATTGTACCGCCCGAGACCGCCCTGCCTATTTCTCCCTTGGTTTTTATGGATTCATCAGTGATAAACACAATGTAATACGATGTAGTACAGTTGCTAGTGGGCATATAATCATCTTCTTTCTTAGGTTTTCTAGGCTTCTGAGTCTTTACTGCCTAGGATCCTTTGGTTTCATTACTGGAAAGACAACTCTGGATATGATTTTGTTGATTATACCTCTCCATCTAGGTGGCAGAGTAGCAGGCTGATGCTAGGCAGCATGAACCCAGGAATCTTCTCAGCCAGCTCCACGAGGAAAGCTGCGTAGGACCGGGTGCCGCTGTTATCCCTGGCTAGGTCCCGCGGGTCTAGGCTGCCTATCTCCCTGCAAGATCACAGTATACGGGCTGAGTATAAAAAATTGAGCACAGTAAAAGTGTTCTTTGGTAAAATTAGGTTATAATAAAGTACTGCAACAAAAGCACACCACACATCACGGTCTCCCATGGCCGTCCTGATCTCGGTAGCGGAGGTTAGCCCAGTATCACGACGCAGCTGGTCCACGTAGGTTAGCGTCTGCCCACCTCGAGAGGCTACTCCATGAGCGGGTTCCCATAAGATGAGTTTGCTTGCAGCTATCTCTGGATGTCGAACGCAGTGACCAGCCAATCGCAGGTGCCTAAGTCTGATAGTTGTAGAGATCCTTGGCAGGTTGCCATAGAGCACCTCATTCCTGACTTTGTCTCTCCAACTCAAATCAGATTAACAGCCAAGACGTCATATAATTATACAATGCCTGTGACTGGTTTGCTTATCCCACATTACGTAGGTTATTGTTATTCATTGATTATGTAACTCGTTTACATAATCATTGGAGCATACTTTTAGGTTGTTCGGTGAGACTCATTTGATAAAAGTAACATATACTTTTTTTTATAAATTCAAAGAAAATTTTGTTGGTGGTTTGCTTCCTCTTCCAAGAACAGCTTGACAAAATCAAAAATCACGTCTTTGAATTATTTTCTTCCCAACTTAATTTACAAGTTTAACAAAGAAATTGACTGCAGCAGAGTTTTGAACCTGCGACCTCCGGATTGCCGTTCCGGTGCTCTAATAACTGAGCTATCCAGCCCGATATTGGTGGTTTGCCCATTTTGTCAATGCCTTTGTGGCTTACTTGACAATTTGGTTTACCTCATGATTTCGCTGACGATGTTCTTGGCTCCAAACTGAGTGACGATGGTGTGCACACCCTGGGCCATGGGACTGACCAGATGCTCAAAATGCTGTAGGAGCTGGATGATCTTCAAACTGGCCCCTACAAGAAAAAAAAACACGGAAGAAATGGAATATGCAACTAATGAAATACTTCAAAGTTTCTAGTTCATAAAGTGTGATAACAGTGCAGTTTTGATTTTGTGGGAATATGAGGCTTTGGATAATAGATGAGGTTTCAGTGTGAAAATGTAATTCATCTTTGAAAATAATCAATGCTTTAAAGAAACAATCAAATAATTTTTGTAAGATGAAGAAAAACTACCTTCATGTTGGCGTTTTTATGCTGAAAACCTTCCTGAATTGCCTTAAAATGCTCTACTTTACAAGGGTCTCTAGTTGAAATTAAGTGGGCTTCCGTAATAGAAGTGATAGCATGCCCAGATTGGTCAATGGGCAATAAACCTGAAACTTGCGTCTTACCCAGTGTGTGGTTGTATCTCTTGATCAGGAGGCCCAGCAGACTGAACAGCGCCTCTTTTGTCCCTGCACTTCGCCCAATGGATGGGTTCTCCAACAGCTTGTAGCAACAGCAACTTACAAGGCTGAATGGGGACAAAATAGCATAGACAGTGACAACAGGCATGAATTAACCCTTACCCACCTCACTCCTCCAAAATCCTCCTGGCGGTTTGGAGGATTCTAGAGGATTGAGGATGAATGGTGATTGAATCAAATGAGGATTCTGGAGGATTGAGGATGAATGGTGATTGAAGCACATGAGGATTTTGGAGGATTGAGGATGAATGGTGAATGAAGCACAAGAGGATTTTGGAGGATTGAGGATGAATGCATTTTGAGGCAGGACTGTCTGATGATTTTGAAGGATTTGGCGTTGGTTATCCTTCATTTAACACGAGTGCAAAGTTTTGGGATGAGGAGGATTTTGGAGGATTGAGGATGAATGTATTTTGAGGCAGGACTGTCTGACAATTTTGAAAAATTTAGGCGGAGTTGAAAAATTTTGGAGGATTTTGGAGGATTGAGGATGGTTGTAAGCAACAAGGGCCTAGGGGGTTAGGGGTTAAAGTAGTCAAAATCAACCTATTAACTTTCAATGCAGTTTTGCAAAGAAGCTTACCAATTAATACCTATTAAACACCGCCATAAACCAATGTCATTTTCTTTTTACTCCCAAATTAAGACACCATATTTGTAATATTCACACAAATAGTAAAGTAAAAATTTCTGTCCTGAGCCAATATGGTCCATTAGGAAGGCAATCACCTCCAGTTTCGGTGGCATGAAATGACTAAGAATATTTCTATTCCCCCTGGATGGGATGCCAGTTCATTGCAGCTAATGCCGGTATCATTTATACTCCTGGGTGGAGAGAGGCAAGGAAGGGGGGGGGGAGGGAGGGGGAAGGGAACAGAGGGGCGGTCAAGTGGCTTGCCCAAGGACACATGTGGCCAACAGCTAGATTCGAACCCCTGACCCTCTGATCACGAGTCATGCACCCACAACATTAGGCCACACTCACCCATTGCAAATACTGCTATACTACTGTCAGATTTGGGCAGATCTGTATTAATTGAAGTCTTTATTGAGGAGACAATTAACAACTCACTTAACAAATTCTTCCTCTACGATGGGCGGGTCCCACAGCCTCCAGACCTCTAGCTGTAGGAGATGCAGGATGCCTTGCAGGAAGCGTTCCTTCTCTTCCTCCCAGTCCCAGCCGGCTGCCATCTTCTTGCTCTTGGCCCGACCCTGGCCAAGTCACAAGAAACGAGGTTTTTAACAATCAGTGAGTGTTTGGCACCGTAGTTTCTTTCAGGGAAAGACTTTCAAACTATTTATTTATAAACAATCTATTCATCCAGGATATTTCATGTTATTTCATATATTGTCCCCTTTGAACGTTACTGATATATTGTTCTACCAGTTGGTAACTATTCAATTTTGATTTATAACTACCCACAATCTAGTTGTTTGACATATTCTTTTTGGAGGATTCTCTTTTGTTTCTTAGTTAGAATATAGACTCTAGTGTATGTGGTTTGGCCTTGTAGAATTTTTAAATTCAATTTGGCCCAGCCTAGTAACCTTAGAATAAATGGTTCTCCATTAACGTACCCAAAACAACTTGACCATTTGTCTCCTTTTTTGTGTGGTTCATTAATTAAACCCCTGCTATCAAAACAGTCACAGACGGTAAAAAAAAATCACCCCTCTTCCTCTGCCATGCCTTTTACACAGGCTAGTTAACATCAAACAGATATTTCAGGCAAGCACTGTGACTAGTCAAATTCATTCAACTGACAAAAGCAGGCATGTGGCAGGCACAGCTGGCTTATCAATTACCTACAGTCAAAGCATAGCTGTATCAAGTTACATAAACAGTCACTGCTTCATATAGGCTGGCAATTTTTAACTGTGAAAAAAAAACAGTCACTGGACTGATTTTGACTGAAAGGACAACTTTACACAAAGTGTATGTTTGCATAGGAGGGTTCAATAAAAGAAAATACTTTGAAAATGCACTCCACTCTCCATAGACTTTGTACAAAACCAAAGAAGTGGCGTCTGGATACTACATTCTTTCCATACCCAAGAAACTCTCAGTGAATAAACTGATACATTAGACCCCATCCCTGGCCAACAACAAATGCACTTCTCCGGAATTTTGCACATACAAGTGTCGGATTTCTGCATTTGAATGTTGGATATTAACCACGGCTGTGATTGATCAAAGTATAGTAGGGGGGCAGGGCTGAATGGATCAGTCTTTTTCCGACTCACCCTTCCTCCCTTGACAGTGGTATCGATGGAAGGCTTGCAGGCCTCGGCTTCAAACGCCTCGGCCGTCTGACACAGCAAGTAGCACAGCATCTTGAGGGTGTTCAGGTGCCGCTGGGTGTCGTTGTGGACCTCGGGCTGGTCCAGGGTGGAGGAGAGGTTTGCGGTTAGCTGCTGCTGAGCTGATGGAAGACAGACAGACGAGAATCAGTGAACAGATGGTGAAAATATGAACGGTGGAATTTGGACTTGGAGTTGTGTGAGACGCACTCTCACACAAAGTTTGCTAAGCTGTACACAGGCATGCAACTGCATGGGAATTTTAAAAAATGAGGAAATTCCAAACCACACAAGTTGACTTTGTACAGTGTTTTTCAGTTGGTTATGGAATTCATGACAATTGAAAAACGTGGAAATCAGCAGATCCGAGGAAAAGTTGCATCCCTGTTAATTTGCCAAAAAGGAAGTGAAGTTACCTTTAAGGAGGAGTTCCCATGCTTCTTCTCTTGTTTCTTGTTCAACTTCATTGAAGTGCCTGCAACACGGAACCAGAAACAACACATAAACGTTATCATCAGCAAAAACATTTCAGATTGTGAAATGTGGATAGTGACAAGTTGATGTACATTTTTTTATAAAGATTGATCTTCCAAACTCTCGGTCCTTCTTCAGTGAAATGTGGCCAATCTGCTACTTAGTCAGAGGATCTAGCCTCACTACGAACGTCTGATATAGGCCTATTGCGTGTAAATTTTATGCGAACCTGCGCCCCAGCCAATCGGAGCTGCTTTGAAAAGTTGTGATGTCATTCACAGCAGAAATTCGGCTTGATTGGTCGATAGCCACCATTTCATTTTTGTCATACAACATCGGGTGTCCGAAGACACGATAGAATCTAGTGGTCAAGATGCACTGTTGTTTTGCACAATCTTTTTGGATATCATAGATGCTTGCCATGCAAGCAGGCTCCATAGACTATCTGTTATTCGCAGCACTCTAAAATATCATCAGTAAAGAAGCAATCAAAAGAGCAGTCTCAGATGGTTCAGTAAAAGGTTAAAAGCTTCCTAATTAACCAGTGACATTTCCGTGTTCTACCTGAGCAAGCTGTAGAAGCCGTCAAAGTGATCCAGGATCATGGAGGGGCCTTCAGTCCGCAGCGCCGTCTTGCAGCCAAACACCCTATCTGGGACCTGCCTGGCCGGGGAGACTTCCTCTACCACATACTGGTTGGTTCCGCTGCTCTGGAGCAGGTCCTTCTGGTGCAGCGGCAGAACAAACTCAAAACTCATTGTGACTGGGTAGCTGTTGGCAGCAAGTAAAATTGAAAAACAAAATCGGTTGTTTTTCCTTTCTCACTCTATTCTTACATATATGTTTTCTTTTTTTGTGCTAACTTTTTTTCGCACTTTACTATAGATCGGGGCGGAGTGGCGTCAGTTTTCATCAGTTTCTATGTGTTACCATTTAGTACTCGAACAGTTTTCATTGTTTTTTACGTGTTACTATTCAGCACTCCAGACTCGAGACCCATTGAGTTTCTTGAACCATTTCCTACCTCCATGCTTGAACAAAGGTCTGGGAGCTAAACATTGCTAATATATTGTTGGGGCCTATCGTGAGGTTTAAATTCCTACAGTTATTGAAGCGCTTCAGAAGATCAATAATGCTCAATCTATAGTATTTACAACTAGGGCGCTAGAAGTCCTTTTTTGACATTTGGGAAGTTGGTCTGTTGTACCATGGAGGATGTTCTTATTCCTCCATGGTTGTACAAGCATCCCACTACAGAAGCATTCTTTTTTTTAATTTCCCCAACTAGACCCCTGGCTCCCCTATATATTTGTTCTTACTTTTATCATTTTTCTTTTGAATGTTAGGCCTACCAACATGACCAATATTCTTACTTTTCATACCTTAGGTCTTAGGCCTGTTTTTGTTTGGTAAATTTTAGATTTAATTTTGTTTCTTTGTGTGATTCATCATAACGTAGTCTGGGTGGCCATCGTTACGACAGCCAGCATAACGCAATTTGATTTTCAAATGTTTTGTTTTGTTTTTGGACTTTTGGTTTTTTATTTTTTTTTGGTCAAGTCAAGCATGTGGGGATGATGTGTCAAGAACCAGGCGATAAATAAAAGGACATGCAGTCACAGGTGTTCAGCAGTTGAACCCCAAGTTTAGTCAAGAGAGTTTTTTTTTTAATGTATGTTGATGAACGGTACTTGGGGGCGAACTGATAATGTTATTGGGGCGACTTGACAATATGCGGTCGCTAACGTAACGAACGAGATGTTAATATAAAAATCATTTCACAACACAATTCGACTTTATTTTTGCGGACAAGCTTCATTCGCCTTATTTTCTGGACGTAAACAAATAAAATCCTTACCGACGATAAATGAATCTTGTAAAAAAAACACTTTTTGATGTACAAAATTTGGTCAACCCGCCAACATTAAAATGGCCGCTCTTTTTGAGCCTCGATTTCGATGACCAATAAAACGCGATCTTGATTTTTGAAAACTATCGTTTTCACCTCGTACCAAAGTATACAAATCCATTGCATAATTTCTGAATATTTTATTGTGTTGATAAATATAAGATAAAATATATATTGAATGATTTCTATATTTTACAACAAAAAATCTTTCGTAAAAACATTTTGGTACTGAATTTGTTTGATTATAAAATTGAAGTTCCAGACTAGTGGCATGTACTTCAGGATGACCGTTTTAGCCGATTTTCGGCTAACTTTGACAGAATTTTTTTTAAAAAACGAGTTTAAAGGAAATTTGACAGAATGGATAGTTTTGGCAGATTTCTGGCAGAATTCTGCAAAAATGGTTATTAACAGAAAACCATAGCAATTTGAACAAAAAATGAAACATTTGTTTAAAAAATCTTCAATCTTTTCAAACAAACCCTTGCATAATAATGGGACAGGTTGGCTGGTCTTGGCGCTGAGGTTCACTGGGAACCGGACTTCACACCACAACCACCTTTACCTGAAATTTACGCAATACATGTAATTTCATAACATCTTTATGTGACTATAAATTGTTAATAATGTAATTTGAACCTTAATTAAGGCAGTACTACAAATCTGCATGTGTTTTAAAGGTTTTTTTAGTGTATTTCGAGGAAATCTGGGGAATTTGGCCGATTTTTGATAAATCTGACAGATATTTGAAGCGCATTTAGCAGAATCTTGCCATGACCCTACGGTCACCCTGCTGCACTTGTTTTCGATAATGCAGCGCAGAGTCGCAGACATGCGGTGGACGGGCGACTCGTGTCGACTGCTCGCCCTTTGTGGCATATTAATACCTCTTTGTCTTGTTTATATTCTCAAATTCAGTGTGCTATCAGCTTTGTTATTGTGCATAATATTAGGAGTTTCGATCTTGGTGCTGAAAATTGCAGGCAAAGCCAACAATGTCGACAATGGAGTGCCGAGAAATATTCCACACGCATCCGGGGTCAAAGGTCATGCGGGGCCAACTGATGGTGGACTTGTCAAAAATAGGGAGAAAATTTCTCCCGTCAGACCAACTCCGAGAACGAGTTCCTCTCTGAAAGAAACAGAATTTCGGCAAAAATCTGTGTACAGTGGAACCGATTACGACAAATCTGGTTGGACAGCGCAGAGTAAACATTTCCCTCTATCCCCGATTCCGTCGACTGAACTTGGGCCGCCGCAGACACGGTATTTTTCACAGACACGCTCCCCAATGATGACCGCAGCCAGTGGATTTGCATTGCCCGTTTACTCCATGGCAAACATGGATTCGAATTTAAACAGGAGCCCGTTGTCGACTGTGCGGTCGCCAGCTTGGATTTCACCCGTCAAGTCGGTGAAAAATATATTTCGGAAGTGAGTTGTGATTTAATACGTGCAGTGTCTGTTCTGAGAAACTACATTTATTTACGTGTAGCTCATTTGGATTCCTCGCCGCTGCCATCGGTCGGTCACCAATTCGTGGCTCCATAGGATTGTAAAATCTGAAATTTCCCACAGGATCAACTAATTGCAAGGTTGCACACCTATGTTCCTACAGTACACACCTGTGTTCTGACATCCCCATGTGCCGACACCCCTATGTTCCGACTGCTCAACCTATGTTCCGACACCCTTATTTTCCGACACCTCTGTGTTCCGACACCCCTACAAACGTAAACATAGGCTGATCTCTGGCCCCAACCAGTCTAAACAGGCTAACAGTACACAATATGATGTGCGGGTGGTCAAAACATAGGGGTGCTGGAACATAAGTGGAGCAGTCGGAATGTAGGGGTATCGGAACATAGGGGTGTCGGAACATAGGTTGAGCAGTCAGAACATAGTGTCAGAACATAGGGCAGTCACCTACTCGCAACATCGCATATCTGTGCATTAACGCAAATCAACCGATTGCACCCAAAAGATATTTTTCTTCTTGTTTGTTTTATTACACGTAGGTCGGCAACTGTCATCTGTAGGTCGGCAACTGTCATTCAAACATGCTACATTCTCACAAATTACAATTTTCAAATTGGGCTTAAAATGAGCATTGCAAACCCTTTCCAGATATCACGTGTGACAATTGTACATTCGTTGTTTTCTTCCCTTCAGCTCATCACCACAACACGTGAAACCTCCCAGCAAAGTTCCTCTGCAATCGGACTTCAGCAATAAAGCAACAGTGTTCCCGTTGTCCAACCGCCACTTCCCGACGCACCAACCCGACTACACCCGGACAAACATGGGCATCCTGCCGGCCAGTTCCATCTTCTTTGGAGACGGGGCGGCGGCCAATTCGCTCAGTCCGCTAAGGAGAGGGGATCGCGTGAGAACGCACAGCCCCGTCACGGTGAAGATAGCGAGACCCGATAAAAGACGGTCTGCTAGTCCTCTGTAAGTTAGTTGGGGATCGTGACACTTTGGTTTGTTTGGGTTTTCAACAGAATCTTAAAAAAGCTCAGTCTTTTTACAGTGTCTGATTAGTGGAATATTGTAAAGCACAAAATAACCCTAGGTTTTTAAAACCAATTGAAATGAAAAGGACCTTTTTTTACCTCTTTTCTTTTACTACAGTTTCCAACGGTTGTCCCTGGAGCGCAGCAGTGGGAGCCCTCTCCGTAAAGAAACCATCATGGCTGCATTGAATGAGAAAAGGAAGAGGCTGGCTGTTGATGACCAGGATGATAGCAGTAGTGTCGCGTCCTCTGCAGGGGGACAAGCCACCTTTGCCAAACGCAGGTTAGGATAACATTGGGACAGTTTCCGTGAAGCTAGATCATTCCGTGCCACATCACCTAAAGTTGAGACGATGTAGATTCATCGATTGAATGATGTCTAGATCTTGTGAGCCGTTACCATTTCATGATATTTGAGTGTTTTATTTACATGCATGGTAATGACACCAAGGATTCCTCAGAAGCACCAAAGGCGCTATAGCTTGCAAGCCTGTAGAAAATTGTAGAGAGGAGACAATGAAGAAATTTACAGTATTAGAGGTGGGAGGAAAACTCCAGAAGAATATTTGGGGGAAAACCCATGGAATCAGGTTTTCAGGAATCTGAATCAGAACCACTGTTTTGATCATGGAAAATGCAAAAACATAAAAGATTTATTTGGGATATTTAGAATGGGAATAAAAGCAGGGCTGTATCTCAAAAATGACTTGGAGTAGGGATCTGAATTTTGTGGGTTTTTTTTGTGATGAGCTTAGGACTTTTACCAAAAGCAGCAACGACAGTTTTGTTACTGAATTTTTTTATATTAATTTCTCTTTCCTTCATGGCCTTTGTTGATGCCACTGACAGACGGTTAGACAATGGTTCCCGATGCAGCACCCCCAGCCTAGCCAGCTCTTCCAATTATTCCGCCATGGTCAACGGGGACGCAGACAGCTCAGCGGACGAACAAGCTAGGATCCGATTCAAAACCGCCTGGATGGGTGCTAGAGGTCTGCAGACTCGCACCCCACGCAACGCCATTGACAGTTCCATCAGTTCAAGCAGGAGAGCTGCCATCGCTATTGTATGTAGAAACGGAATTTTCAAGTTATAGATCTTTACAAAAAAGTTGCTAGTTGAAATGGGTTGAACATGGCAGTGTAGAAGATTTAATTGACATATGTTAGCTGACATTTGGAACCGTATATGTCTTACCCCACAAGATCATGTCCAGATGGGGCCAATTTTTGACAGATTCTCTTGAGTGCTTAACGAAAGACTTTTTTGTTGTAGATGTTGTATATATTCGTTTAATACCCAAAACACTGTGGCTGTTCAAAAAAAGTAGGGGTGTGCATCTGAAGGTCCGCTGATGTCAGGAACCGGTTCCAGATTATGGGATCGGGTACCCGTCACCAACTTGACAAATAACTTGACAAGAAAAAAAAGGAACATTATGAATGTCAATTGTGGGTAATTTTTAAAATGAAAACCAGGCTATATGGAAAACCAAAACAGAGTTCACGTTTATGTGCATTTTAACACATAACAGATGCTCGCGAAAGTTGCAGCTTGCACCTTAAACCAAGTATCTTGGTACATGTTAATTTAGAGGGAGAAACAGGGAAAAAATAACCGCTTTCCAACTTTTTAACTTTTTCCCAGCACATGATGAGAAAGAGGATGCTTCTTCAACCAGCCGAGCCCGAGAGCTCCCCTTCCAAGAAGTCTCTCTTGCCCAATGATGACATCCAATCGCCGAGCGCCGACAAAACCCACCAGCCAAGCAACTCATTTGCCAAGACCGGCCCCAAAGTTGCAAACCAGATCGGGGAGTCGGATTCAGAGGGACAGGAGGCCACTTCCAAAGATCGGAGCAGTTCGTCGGAGGACGGCACTCCAACGAATGCGGCAGGGAAGAACCTGGGAGCGTCCAGGCTAAAGACACCCAAAATGAGATCGCTGGGACAACAGATGCTTCGAGTAAGTACCTCATTATTTTGAGGAAAATTGTGAAGTCAGCAGATTGCTGCTACAGCCATCCAAAATTGTTAGTTGAATACCTAGGTATCTGAAATAATAAAGGTTATTACAACAAACTCTTTAGCATATCTCTGTTTTTAATTAAATTAGAATCACCATTTTTTATGTAATGCCCTGCCAGAGAGCCAGTAGCTGTTCTTCATCGGTGTTTGGGAGTTGACCGTAAACAGTAGTTTCAAATGTCATAGAAAGAAACAATGAAAATGTGTAGTTTTATCTTGGCTCTTTGTGAGGTCTTATGAATGTCGAGTGGTTGTCAATCAAAGTTGATGTCCTTGACCTGTTTCAGAATTCTAGCCCTCCTGGGGAGTACACTGCAGCTGATCTTGAGGAGGATCGTCACCTGGCCAAGCAGAGAGTCGACTACATCCTGGAATCCCTCAAAGATGGCGAGGAAGAAGCGAACAAGAATCTGCCCAAAGGTACGTGACTTCTCCGATCATAGTCCTGTGTGACGAAGAGATTGAGGAAAACTCAAATTTAAAAGTTTGCCAATCCAAGCCAGATTTTTTTAACCCTTTCCCTACTGTGGAAGCCCCGGATGTGAAGATACTTGGGTGATTCTATTTAAAATCTGATGAGTTTATGATTTCTTTATTTCACTTGTACAGACAAAGAGCCATCGACCTCAGTGGGCTTTGTGGCGCCGCTGACACCGTTGGTCTCTGCCGAACCCGCAGTCAGTAGCTCAACTCTCACATCATCCAACTTACTCCAGCTGAGCAAGATGAAAACCTTGCCCATTTCGGCTGTCCAGACAGGCCAACTGCTGCTGCCCAGTGCCAAGACTGACTCTGGTCGTGCTGTCAAGGATGACCAGGCACTGACCAAGGGCACCAGTGCCCCTGCAGCTAGTACCCAGCAGACAGAAGCTGCCACTCAGAAGGGTGTCACATTTGGCACTCCTCTGACACAAGGCTCAAGTGCTGCAATGACACAGGCTACCCCGGCCACAGCTGCTATGTCCTCATCAGCTCTTGGATTCACTGTTGTGGATTCCTCAAAGTCGGGAGCTTCCATGCCGTCAGTTGGACAAGTTCCTCAGAAGGATCCTCTTTTGAAGGGGATACTTGCGGGATATAATCCAACCACAACAGCGACCTCCGTTGGATTTGGACTTGAAGGAGCCACAACAAATGCAACTCCTGGACTGATGACCATGGGGAAGCCAGGGGGCACAGACCAAGCAGGTCTGGGACAGGCCGCCCCAAAGCAATCCCTTGGTGGACTGTTGAGCCAAGGAACTCCAGTTGGTGGGTTCTCGCTCGGCTCCAATGCAGGGCAGCTCCAAGCATCCCAGGGAGCTCTGGCACAAACTTCAACAGCCACTAGGTCACTGCAAGGCAGCACCACAAGCACCTCGCTGATTCCTCAGTCTGGTGCTAGTGGTGGTATGGGACTGATGACTGCGCCTTCTAGCGCACCCCCTATTGGAACAGGGATAGCTGCAAGTTCTGGATTCCAGTTTGGCACTCCAATATCAGTCGCTGCATCTTCTGCCCCATTGGTTGCTGCAACCTTTGCACCAACTTTTAGCTCTGCCCTCCAAGGTGCCTCGACCGCCAGCACAGCACCCTCACCTTTTCAATTTGGAGCACCGACACCAATCACTCAGAGCATTGCTGGGTTCCAGATGCCCTCAAGTACTCCAGCAACCGTTTCCGCCTCTAGTACAAGTGGGATACAATTTGGCAACACCACACTGAAAACGGAGGCCCAGTCCAGTACGCCGTTTATGTTTGGAAGTGTATCATCCACAACAGCCAAAACAACAGCCCCAACATTGTCATTCGGTGGTGCAGCAAGCAGTTTAGGAGGGCAGACAGGCCTTACGTCTGCAGCAGCCGCATCAGGATTGTTTAACCCAACTACAGCAGCTTCCAGCAGTATTTTCGGGAGTGCCCCCACCACTGCTGCTGCTGCCACCAAGCCTAGCTTCACACCAGCGTTTGGCCAGTCTGTATCGGCTGCGCCTGCCCAGCCCTCTGCTCCGGCCTTCAACTTCGGGGCCCAACCGCAGAGCTCCAGCACGAACTCGGGTGGCTTTCAGTTCCAGCCTGCATTCGGTGCTCCATCCCAGTCCCAGCCTTCCCAGAGCCAGCAGCAAGCGAGCAATCCAACGTTTCAGTTTGGCAGCGGTGTAACAAGCCAGCCAACTGCGACTGCTGCTGCTTCCTCAGGCGGCTTTGCGTTCAATCCAACTCCTGCCACCAGCAGCTCGTCAGTATTTGGAGCAGGTGCAGCTGCAACTGCAGCTGCGTCTCCATTCCAATCTGGCATGTCAAGCACAGCAGGTGGGATATTTGGACAACAGCCAGCCACCCAAGCACCATCCTTTGGCGCAGCAACAGCACAGCCAACGAATGCCTTTGGAGGTCCCACACCGGCACAGAGTGTATTTGGAGGCCAACCGACAGCACCTGCACCAAGCACAGGAGGCTTTAACTTTGGTGCGCCTGCTGCATCGCAGACCAATTCTTCAACGTTTAGTTTTGGTAAGGAGGCTGAAATTACGTGCTGACCAGAGGCAGTTGTGTCAGAACTGGTACATTGTAGGTTTTCCAGCCTCGTAAATTGGGTCTTGTAGTCTGGGTCAAAAAGTGCACTTTAAACATTTTTTAAAAAAATGTCCATACTTTTCCTGACAACTGAGGGCGCTGTTGCTGTGATGTCATTTCAGGAAGACCCTGTTCAGTTTAGGGGTGTTCCATTCAATTTGCCTATTGAAAATATTGGTGAGAAACGTTTGCTCATTGGCTAACTGTCATGTACTGACACCACATCGAATCACCAAGGAAAAGAAAATCTACAACAGCAAAACTCGCAAAATGTAGCTGTAACATTGAGGTTTCTGCCTGAAATGACATGACACTTTTGCTCATACGGCAAATATGGAAATTCACATTAGCATAAAAACGAAAAAGGGCACGAAAATACCCTTGAAAATGGCAAAACCAAAATTGAAAACAAGGTTAAATCAGACACAAAAGGTGCATCTTCAAGAATTGCATGGACCGTTTAAGGTTGTTTTTGCTTTGTATTTTCAGGCCAAGCGGCAAGCCAGCCAAGCAGTAGTAGCATGTATCAGTTTGCCCAGCAGGCAGCTAGCGGTCAGCAGGCAAACCAGCCCATGGGTGGGTTTACGACACCCAGCAAGCCACAGCCATTCAACTTTGGTGCAGGTCAGTTTTTGTTATTAGGAAAAAAATAAAATCCTGATAAAATTCCACCATGGATTTTTTTTCCCCCCGGAAATTGTCTTTTGGAAACCCTTTTGGAAACCCTATTTTGAATTTGACCGTCCTGTTGTTTTTGCAATCTCAAAATGAACATATTGGGCACTGCAGTTTTTTTCTTTTTGGAAATTATGATGCATCCAAATAATGTCTCAACCTTGGGGCAAGTTCCATCAAGGACCATAGTTAACCATTGGCCAACTAACTCTGATCAAACGCACGCTATCTGCTCCGTTCACAAGTACCCCCCTCACCGACCGACGTCATCTTGCCTGACTGCAATTTTGCCGCGACGCACGGCCGTACCACTGCGTGTACATGTAGTACAAATTCCCTGGTGTATGGAATTGCAGTAAACGTTGTAGCAGTATTCAAGGGCACCCTATCTATCAATCCCCTCCAACAGGGTTCGACAGTGATGTGGTTTACTCCGTAGGGGTTCTGGTAGGTGGTGACCAGCCTGTACAAAAGCTATGGTAGAGGAAGTGGATTGGTTTTGTGACAGTTGTATCAGTAGCAGGTTTAAAAAATATTGCTATTGGCCGCCTGCTAATAATAATAATGGCATCTTGTATAGCGCTCATGTCTGTCACGAAGTGACGCTCCTGGTGCTCTTATTATTACCCTGGCTTTAGCACGGCTGCCATTACGGCGCTCAAGCATTGAAGGAATTTCTTCCTACCAGTCACCCATTTACTACACCTGGGTGGAGAGAGGCAATCGTAGTAAAGTGCCTTGCCCAAGCGCATGAGCACCATGTTCCCCGTCAGGATTGGAACCCATGTACCACGGCACGCGAGTCGAACACCGCAACCACTGGACCACAGCACCCCCACAATGATTTGTAATGATTTGTACTGTTTCATTTTTAAAACTTTTTGTAGGTGCAGCTGGTGGTTTTGGCACGCCTGCTCCGTCAGCCGCCCCAAGCTTTGGTGGGGTCACCCCAACCAACACCGGCAGCTTCAATCTAGGCATGGGATCCACAGCCAACCCAAAACGGGTGAGCAGGATGACTCAACAGAGGCGAAACAGACGACGATAAATGGAGTTATTTTGTGAACAGTGAGACAATAGCAAGGGCGGATCCAGGGGGGGGCCAAAGGGGGCCATGGCCCCCCCCAAAACGAGACCATTTTTTTTTTTTTTTGACGCAATAAAAAAGGCAATAAATGAGTACACCACCCACTTTTCCTCAAAAAACATTGGTTAAAGTGGTCAGAAATTGCCTCAGATCGCACCAGCACGCAATCAGAGAAAATCAAAAAAATTTCGGCCCCCGGCCCTGGGCCCCACGTTTTTTTTTTGACCTTTTTTTTGACCCAAATTTTTTTGGCAAAAAAATTGATTGGCCCCATTAATAATAGTGCTGATAAATATTGCTTTAAACCAAAGGTCTCAAAGCGCTTCACAATTATTACCCCTGTTCATCAGGCCACGAGACCATTATGTCTGCAGCAGCTCGAGATCAGCTCAATCTGGTCTCTTATCTTCACAGGTACCCTTTAATACTCCTGGATGGAGACAGGCAATTGCGAGTTAGCCACGCCTCTTAGACAACCTTATGGAATTTTGATACGTTAAGTTTTGTTCGTCTCAGATTTTGCGCGTTCCGCGCCCATTTGTATATCATGTAATTGGACAATATTTCACAAGCTGCGCTGACACGAATCTACCGCAATAGGCTAATTGTAGTAAAGTGTCTTGCCCAAGATCACAAGCGCCATATTCCCCATCGGGGTTTGAACCCTCCTCTATACCGTAATAAACTGTATCTTAGGTAAATTGTACAGTTACGTCCTGTCACTTGTATTGGTAGTAATATTACCACATGGCTTTCCCTCAAGTTTTGATATGATGAAGTGTTGCCAGTGTGTCCAGCTTGGAACATTTTTACCCATGTAAAAAAGTAGAAATGTATATGTACCCATGGAAAATATCATGGCACTAAAAGTGTGAAATGTCGTTTTAAGAGCCGCGACTCAGGAATCCAAAAAAAAACAGATAGCGGGTTTTGAAAATTATATGTTGTGTATTATTTTTTGTTGCACTTGATTTTGTGAAGACCGTCAGTTGATGACTCGCATTACCATCGTGGATATTATTTTATGTTTAGTTCATGATTGTTTTGGGGGTGGTTTTGTGTGATCTTTTTGTTAATGGGTGTAAAACACTTTGTAAATAGCCAAGATTTGTGTACATATATAAGACACTGATCATGATAAACAGTTGGCATGAAGTAAGCCTGTGTGTTGATGACGTCACACTTTGCAATACCTGTGGGTTTTAACTATGGGGCTACAAAGAAACTGTCGTCCTTCCCATAAGAAAGCACGGTAAACAAAGCGTGACGTCATCAGTACAGAGGCTTATTGAAGTTATTCATGAATATGCAAATATGGCTACTTGTATATTCTTAACCTAGACAGACCTCTTTGCTACTTTGCAATTATTATGTATTTAGAGAAGAAAGACCATGATGCAGTAATCGTTTAAAGTAAGATGTATTAAACATTTTCATATTTTGTTGGAGTAAACCCTGAAAAGTTTCATATTCTAAAATTTTAAAATGAAAAAGGTTGATGCCAAAAGTACACCAAAAAAAAATCCTACATAAAACTACATAAAGCGTGCATTGCATGTACTTAAAACGTAGTATACATTTGCAAACATAAAAATAAGGAAAACTGCAAAAAATAGTATGAAATCCTCGAGTTGACTGTAAGTGAATAATAGTCTGAAGCATCTTGTGACATTGTTGCACCTGATATGCTGTCATTTGCAAGAAAGGTGGAATTTGTGTATCAATTTTCAATCGGCCGATCAGCATTGGAAAAAACTGACCTTTGTTCAAATGCTCTCCCCAATTTACCAAATTTAGCTAGTCCATTTTGTTTTCAATTGGTTTACACATCCGTGAATGGGTTCAAGCCAGCTAGTCTGGTTCCCTGACCTGACAATTCCCCAACGGCTACAAAGTGCTCCGTTTCATCTGAAGTAGGGTCAGGGAACCAGACTGCAAGAACAGCATATTTTCCTCTGGCTTTTCAAGCATCTATGAACGCAAAACTTTAAACAGGTCAGTGTAACAATGCTATAAAATAGCTATCCCCCCCCAAAAAAATCCATCCATTCCTGAAAATTACAACAGCAAATGTTGTATATTACCTTTGAATATGTTTGTTTATCCATTATCATTCAACTCCACTTGAAAATTTTATTTTGAACAGGAAACCCGGGTTTTTTTTACCCAGATGTACCTTAAACTTTCAGTTCCAATATTTTTGTAAATATTTTTGACACCAAAAAGGAAACTGTATGCAGAGTTGTATGAAATAAACTACTCTCAAGAAATTAACGAAATGAATTTCCTTAGATTGGCATAATTTTTCCCAAAGATTTCCGGAAATGTCCTTAGAATTTTCTTGGAATTTCCGATTTACGTGTCCTTTATTAATGAAATCACCAAAAAATTGCTATTTCATAACTTTTTTATAACGTCTCAGTTTTTCAAAAAAATCTCACCAGTGCTTAGGCCTAGCTGCATCCTCATCATCTACACTCGCTTTCAATATGCAGACTTCAGCCAAGGCTCGTCACATGTGCTGGCCATGACTGTGGACACGGTCCTGCAGCTGTAGCCTCGACCCGCGTTCCATATGACCCCCCCCCCCACCAATTCCCAAATGGCCCGAGTTTTCATTTGGATACAAATTTACTATCCTTTCAATTGATTTGCTTGTTTTTTGTTCTGGTACATTTTTTATTTCAGAAATGTCTTTGAAATGTCCTTCAGATTTTGGATTTTCCTTAAAAGTTAAAAAAATCCTGAGTAATTTGCTTAGGACATTAGAATGTCCTTAAATAAGGAAATTTCCTTAAAAAGTGGAAGCACAGAGTTATAAATGCCCCTTCAATGCAAAGCAGTGTGCCTTTAGACCAAGTAAAAAATAAATATGTATGGAAATTCAAAATCTGGTACAAAGGGTGGCAGCTCATTCGAACACGTAAGTACATGTAGTAGCCTTGACCAAGGCTATCAGCTTGTTCCAATACGAGCTTGTTCCCGCTACCGCACACAGCGCGACACACTTGTTCTACATGTATACCGTTAGCCTAAACGACAAATTGCATGTGCTTTGTGTGCATGTATGTACACCCCACACATACTTCGGCAAACAGCCATACAGTAAGTCGAGGCGGATCCTCCGGCTCGACTTACTGTACGGCTGTTTGCGGAAGTGTGTGTGGGGTGTACGTACATGCACACAAAGCACACGCAAGGGTCGTTGAGGTGTCGCGGCGCGTGCTGTGTGCGGTAGCGCATGTAGCGGGAACAAGCTCGTATCGGAACAAGCTGATAGCCTTGGTCAAGGCTAATGTATCAGCAAGAGTTGAGAAAATGGAAGAATCAATCTGCCCATCTTTGGAGGGGAAGAGGGTATCCTCTTTCCATATTATTTCTCCTTTCAAATAGCCCAGACGAGAAACAGTATGTAATATTAGGCCTTGTTGTACAGCCCATGCTGGATTATTAGAACAATAGCTAGCACAATGCTATAGCCATTGAAGGGGGCCACTGCGAGTGTAGATACAGTAAGGGCATGTCGGGTTTGTCTGTACGAAACTGCAAAACATTTTTTTTTTTAATTCTGACACTGCGCATGCAACCAGAATACGATATATACACGTAGCACATAAACTACTCCCAAACTATGGAATGATCTCCCTAACCATATCAAAACCTGTCCCACCTTGGATCAATTCAAACAACTTGTTAAAACTCACCTGTTCACTCGCACAAGCGCATAGAACTATATAATGCGTATTATGCGCTATATAAGAACTGTTTATTATTATTATTACATGTATAAACAAAACACTCTTGAAAACGGAAATTCAGGTTTTTATCTTTTTTATTGAAATACGTTTCGACACTTGGTCTGTCATAAGTAATAACATAATGATATAAGTTTTATACAAAGTACATTTTTTTGTTCAACTTCTCGACAATGTTTTGTACTACAACATACGCATTGTACAATTTGTAGCCATCGTTATGTACACTTAAATAGTTACAATGAGCAATCTTCTCAGGAGTCAATTACCTACAATACACCTGCCTCTATGTGGCATGCTGCCCTCTGCAGAAACCAAAGAAGTGGATTTCCCTGATACATGTACTTAAACCATTGCTATGACGTCACACTATTGTTACAAGTGTGGATTCGGAACTACGAATCTATTACGCTGGTCACAAGGTGTGGATTCGGAACGAAGAATCTTTAGTAAAGTGTGGATTCGGAATTACGAATCCACACTTTGAACACGTCAGACAATTGTTTTCTATAATGAGCATAAATAGGACCGTCTGCGTGAAAATTTCCTTCCGAAATTACCAATGCATCTTCCCTGTCAGATTCTCCGCCGTCACTGCAAAACCTACTTTGAGTCAGAAAGAAATCGTCGTCTGAACTATCAATTTGTCAACGGAAGGAGCCGGGACAAATGTTGCAACCTGACGCCACTTTTTTTTCTCCATATATCATCTCAATGAAGGGCATTCATTGCAAAAATAATGATAAGACATGAATCTGGGACTAAGAAATATTTCCAATTTTGTTAGGAAATACTTTAAAAAAAAAAAAGACTCTCCATAGACTTTGTACACAATCGCGGAAGTGGCGTCAGGTTGCAACATTTATCCCAAGTCTTTTCATCTCCACTCACTGTTAATGCATATACTTCTTTTTGACGCAATGGTTTAAGTCGAAGAATACACTCGCAAGTGTGGATTCTTAATTTACGAATTCACTTGGCGCGAAATTACGAATCCACACTTTCTCGTGTATTCTCCTTAACATCATTCCTAGCCGTTGGACCAAAATTACATTTTCTGTTCAAACTCAAAGAATCCCCTAGAAAAGCCCTCTTTATCAAATGTAACCCAGCACCAGGAGACAGTGAGAACAGTCGACAAAAAAAACACCCACCTCATACCTACCGATTGAAACATCCCCCACCAAAAAGGTGTCAAAGTTCTCTGCAAAATCACAAACACGCATCATCCTTAGAAGTACAAAAATTCAGGATTTTTATGGCATTCATACATTTATTTTACATTTTACCGTCATTCTTTCCTCATCAGCCTTATTTTAGTGAAAAAAAGAAAGAACGTGAAACAAATAATTTGAAAAGAGGTTTAATAGTCACTGTTTTTTGTTTTGTTTTTAATTAATAATTAGCACATAAGTCACGACCTGTGATTGCCTGTTTTTACAATGAAGGAAGTGGCCCTGTGATATCAGATTACAAACATTTAACACCAAAAGAAAACAAAGCAACAGTGTCACATAAAAAAAGACTCAAAATTACTACCTTTGTTTTGGAGAGAAAAAAAAATTACCCACTTTGTGAATTTTAACTTGCCTACGAATACATGTACGACAATTTGTAAGGGAAAGAAATTGATGAGCTCTCTTCTTTACCGTCTTCAAAATGATTTGTAATAATGATTATTTTTAGTTCTTGTCGATTTTCTGTCTACTCCCACGCCCTCTCACAAAAGCCCCAAAGGAAAACAAATTAATAGGAAAACACCAAAAACAACAGGTTTTTTTTGCTTTTTCCAAAGCTCTCATTTTGCCCCCCCCCCCCAAAAAAAACCCATTACAAAAATGTTTTCTTTCTTGAAAACTACATACAAAAAAAGGCGACTTCGTCAAAATGTATTCTGTGCAATGCACAAGGTCATTCAGGATCTGCAATATTTCAAAACATCTCGTTATGAAAATATTGGATCTTTGTGGCATTCAAAGAACGTGAAAACACCAGGAACACCTTCCTCACAAAGCAGAAACCAACATACTGTAATGATTCACACTTTCATTAACTTCTGAGGGACAACGTTAAACTGACCACAATTGGGGTTTGAAACATAAAATATCTAAAATACATGTAATAACATATTGAGGCACTTCTTGAGTGACCACACCCATCATCACCTGCGTCTCCTGTCTCTGGATCTGCTGTGCCCACCGGAGTCTCGCTTCCCTCCTTTTCGAGAACGCTCTCTGGAATGTGATCGCTGTCGCCGGTGCTTCTCCTTGGACTTGCCTCCCGAGTCCCTACCGGGACTGTCCTTGTAATCGTATTTCTCCCTGCGGATCGGCGACCGGCTGCGCGAGCGGCTCCTGCTGTCGCGCGACGACGACCGGCTGTGCTTGCGCTTGCGTGATCGGGACTTGCCGCTCTTGGCGTACTTGCGGTCGCGCTCCCTCGCGTGCTCTCGCTCCCGGTCGCGCCGGCTCCGCTTGTGGTCGTCCTTCTTCTTGTGTTTGCCCGCGTGGCTGCTGCTGTAGTGCTTGTCGTTGTGGGACGGGGAGTGGCTCGGGCTGCGGCTGCTGCTGCGGCTGTGGGAGGAGTGCGACCTGCTGCGGCCACGCCCTCCCCGCCGCGGACTCTTGGAGTGGCTGCGGCTGTTGGAGGCGCTGGTCTTGGAGCGACGGGCCACTTTGCCATTGCGTTCTTTATGGCTACAATACAACACATGATAAAAATAGGTCCCACTACATATAGTTGTACAAAGTAAAAAAGTAAGATGGAGGGATATTTTATAATGCCCTACAGTGTTTGAGACATGAAGGGATGAGCTCTACATGATAGGAGTGAGTTCAGTTACAAAGAACTAAGGAAGCATGGAACTTGTTTGTTTTCCCTTGATGCTTACAAGTTTGATGGTGGAGGGATCAGGGCAAGGGAGGAACTAGGCAGAGTTTTGAAGGGAATTATCAAGCCAAAAAAGGTTTCTACTTTTGTTGTTGGTAAGACTGAAAGAGACTGGCGCCTTACCTGCTTTGAGCACTGCCTCCAGACGCTGGCTCCTCCTTCACACGGTGGGGGTTGTAGGAACTAGGAAGGCCTGGTGAGTCTGCATTGACTTTAGGGGATGCTGGGTCAAAACAAATAAAGAATAGAAATGTCTATCACAATTGAGACTATTTCTGGAAACACTGTCACATCTGCATATCTTTTGAACTAGAAGAAAATTCGAGTTGGCTGTTCCACCTTGAACTCACAGCATCAACGCGAGTATGTCAGTTCTAATGCAGACCTTGAACAGTCACAGGAAATAATTGAAAAACTTTGAGAACTGTTTCACAAGTATTTTGATTAATCGATCATTTCTTGATATCCATTTTGATTCTTGACACAACTTGAACTCTACAACCTACATTATTTTGTAAACTATGCCCCCCCAAAAAACAAAATAAAAAAACAAAACAAAACAAAACCACTACATCTTGTGAGTTTCATGTCTTCTTATTATGACCTTTGACAAAAACAACACCAAAAACCTGTCAGAGACCAAAATGTCAACAAAAACATGAAACTGTTTTCGTCTTCCACACACGGAACACCAGAGATGTTACTGAGCAAACTTTCTGGCTGACTTGATGTGGAAAAAAGGTTTGCACTGAGGTTACTTGCAAAAAAGATGCGGGTTGTCGCGTTCGCTGTACCCATGCATGTTGTATGGACCTCAAATACTGGAACTGAGAAACCATGTAACTGCAAGACATGCCAAAAACATGATGGGTCCTCCAGTTTACTCCTGTAGAGCATTTTAATAGAGTCTTTGCTGAGAAGTTTATCATCTAAGGCACTCCCTTGCAAGAGCCGTATATAGGGATACATGTAGGTGTGACATGAGGGGTGCCGATTTCGGATGCCATGTTTTGTCCAAGAGTGCTGAAAACATTCGGTCATGAGATTCTGGAGTTATTTTAATGGTTTTGTCAACATTAAAGGGAAAATACAACATTTGCAAACATCAAAAAACGAAATGATCAAATTACCACGAAATACCTTACTGAATTGTTAGGGACTGACAGTCTAAAGCATCCTTTAAAATCGTGGCTTCTGGTGGGCTGACATTTTCAAGAAAAACTGTATTTTTCCAACGCTGGTCGGCCGACCAGCGTTGGAGACAACTGGCTTTTTTTCAAAAACTGTTCTTCATTTTTCATATTTAGTTATTCTGACTTTTCTTTGCAATTGATCACACACCTGTGAAGGGGTACACGCCTGCTAGACTGATTCTCTGACCTTACAATTCCCCAAAGTGTATTAATTGCTTCGTTTCATCTTAAGTGGGGTCAGGGAACCAGACTACAAGAAAATGATTGGTTTTGTTGGTTTTTCCATCATCTACAAGCCCAAAACATGAAACAAGTCAGTTTAACTATATTTTATATAACATACTAATCCTCCAAAGCCATTTATTTCTGAAAATTGCAGCAAAAGCAAATGTTGTACATTCCCTTTAATAGTGACAGAAACTTCTAGAGACTGGCGTGTATGCACAGAAGTCCCATAACGTTACGGACACAATGCAAGCCGAGTTGGACCTTTATTGGAAAGATCTCGGGGCCTACCTTGTCTGGAAGAGTGAGGGGAGAAGTTGTTGGGCGTGCCTGCCGCATTGTTCGCGTCCAGCGCGTGCCCCTTTAGCTTGGCGTACTTGGCCTCCTGCATGGCCAAGCGGCACCGCTCCACAACCTTGTCCAGCTCTTCATAACTTTTCTGAAAAAACAAAAGAAAACATATACCATTTAATACATGCGAAGAGTCAACACGTCCTTTCCAAATGTAAGACTACCTGTACACTGTTCTGTTCAGAGGTTTAGGCTTCTACGATGTGCTGCACACTATAACATTAGCAAGGTCCTTGGGACTTTACAAATTACCTTGTTATAACAGGCAACAAGTTATGAAAAAGAAGAAAAACAAAGACATGGGACCTCAAATAGCCCCTTGTCAAGGTGCTCGTCATTATTTATCCGTAGCGCGATACCTCGCTAGCGCTAGCAGTAGCACTAGACTATGCATGCAGCGCATTAAAAATACAGCGCGAACAGCGACCTCACGCGGCCACTATTTCTATGCTTATCAGAAAATCGTCCCCAACTGATTTGCATAAAAATAGTGGCCGCACGAGGTCGCTGTTTGCGCTGTATTTTTACATGCACTGCATAGCGCGGGAGAATATGCCGCCGATTGTTTACCGCGTACGGGATGAATAACGACGAGAGCATTGACCAAGGTAGACCTCAAATTGTCCTTGTTACAAGCAGGATGTTGTATTAACAGTGCTTTTCTTATCAGGGTTCGACTGTATTTGGTTTGATGCAGAATTTAAAAAAAAAATCACTGGTAAAGTGATCAAGGAGTTGGGGGAAAGCTGATAACTGCAGAGCAAGCACTCACCTTGGGTCGGGCATACAGCCGGAGGATCGTGAGCGATATTTCTTGGATTTCATCCTCGTCCGTTCCCAGGAGGCCATACCATGGAGGATTGTTTGGCAGAATCACCTGTCCAGAAAAAGACGTCAATCAAAGTTTTGACCATGTAATTTTCACTAAACAATGTACTTCTAAAAAAATGTCCCTGCTTGTTGTAGCAATTGTGGTTGCAAAAGTTAGATCAGAAGCAGATTTGTGGATAATCAGGAACATTTGTATGGCAATGTCAAATGAAAATAAGAGATCAAATTTTTGGAAATAATAGTGAAATAACGACAAGTTGACAATCCAACCGAGACAACTTTCCCCAAGCAATTTAAACAAAAACTGTATTTGCCACTGAATTGCTACACCCCCAGTGAGTGGGATCGCAATACAAAATAGCAAAATGTGATTCCCTACGGAACGTGAAACTTGTAGTAAAGATTTCTCAATTAACAACCATGACAGAGGCTGGACTTACGTTCAGCTGCCTTGCGGACAAGTAGATGCACGCACAAGCGATGGTCTCGGGCATGTACTTCACGAACACATCGGTGCGGAGACTGTCATTCATGTAGTTCCTGTGACAATGAAAACACAGAACTTAATAACATACGAGGCACTAATTTTTTTTTAAAAAGCCATGCACATTTACAATGCACAAAAATACATACAGCACTTACTTTTTTCCCCCTGAATTAGTAACAGACTAGAAGGGCATTTCACCGAATGAGATTTCGGTCGACAAAATTCAATGGAGTAAAAAAAACATGCCATAACACTATGTTGTATCTGCATTCCAACACAAAGCACGTTGAAAACAGTCAATTGAGTGACATTTCGTGCGGCAACATTTAAGTTGTATGTGAATTCCATCATACATCTAAAATATAATTAATAACGACTTTTAAACCAAAAACATGTATATGCATGATTCGAACAGGATTCTACAACTGAGAAAGTTCTACTTCTCTGTTGGTACAATCGTTACATACTGACCTTCCATCCACACCAAAATTGCACTTTTTGTTACCGTCCTTATCCAGATCCAGAATGCTCGTCCATCAATCCCATGCTCAAGCCTGTCCTCTCCGGTAACCAAACAGTTAGTTTTGGTGCATCGGTCCAAATCCTTAATTATGCAATCAAGTTCCAATGCTTGGATCTTGTAGTCAATAGTCAATTCTGCCACATTGTTGACTGTGATAGTTTGTGGCGTCTCATTGCCTCAACATCCAGCACATTTCCGGTAACAGCGATATCTTTTGCGCGACTCCGCCTTGGCGTGCATCCTTTTCCAACAACTACTCATGCTGTGTGTAATTATACTCACCGCAGCTTTGTTTGACAACACATTAACCATTACCCTTCTGAACTAAACCATATCTGTACCTCTGGTTCTTTTCAGAAGCATTCTCTTAGTTGAGAAATTATTCGCACATGGTGTTTCCGCAAACCTTTCATTATTTAGTATCTCCACCATGCAAAGCCTCAAATCTTACTCATATCTAAACAGCAGCAAACCTCTGTTGGGTTTTTTCTTGATCTGAAACACGTTCAAGCTGTTAAATTCAGTACATACTTCGCTGTTCTTGGATTCAGCAGCTTTTACAATGTTGGATTGGGAAAGAATGTAGTATCCAGACGCCACTGCTTTGGTTGTGTACAAAGTCTACTCAGAGTTGAGTGCATTTTCAAAGTTTTTTTCCAACAAAAGTGTTCCAAGTCCCACATTCATGTCTTTTCAACATTTTTACAATGACTGACCTTCATTGAGATAACATAAAAAGTGGCGTCAGGATGCAACATTCTTTCCTTGCATTGTTAAATTTTGGAAAAGTTTCTAGGATTTACTGAAAGAGTGTTTAGGTTTAAAACAGACATATTGCCATGACTTTGTAAGCACAAAATTAAATCAAAGAGGATTTTGTTTCGATCACAGATATCTGTTATAATAGCTCTGTGAACAGAAGTTTTGATTTCAAAACTGGAATAATAATTGCTTCAATAGTTTGTCACTGGGAATTCTGCTAAACTATGAAATTGAAGAGCGACAAAAATGTCTTCTGTGCGTAAAAACAACCGAAAAAACTTCCACATCTAGTAAACATGACTCGGTCAACTGCTTCAGCAGTAAGCTGAAAAAGAAAACGTTACAATGAGGATACGATAAAAACCCACGCAAGTATTTGTTTGCACAATCAACATTTTCATACAGCAGTTAGATGGAGATCCTCGAGATGTTGCAATAGCCATGATAGCCATTCTTCAGTTTCGAGCTTATCAGCCAGTAGATGTATCTTTCAACTTTCGGAGTCGTCTTCTGCAGTTTGATGAACCATCTCATCACAGGTTAACATTACCAACTGGTTCCCAGCCGACACATTGAAGATGTTTGTATTTTGCCACTTGTTGCCAGTGGTGAGCCTACCAGTCCTTCATGGCCACTGCAAGTGAAATTCTCCAATAGAAATCAATCTGTCCAAGGCACAATCCTGCTATATCAGTTTGTTATCCACTAGTGTGCATTTACGTCTATCGGAGGGGTGGGTTATTGAAAGTGTCAAAATCAGCTCCTATTAGTACTGTTTCCAATGGGTATAAAAATGCAGCAAACTTTGGCCAGAACACTACAGTTCGGTTGGCACAACACAAATTTGGGTTGCATTTTAGAACTCGAGTTCTGTGCCCAAAAAAACAAAATCCGTTTTGGCTGGTTGCAAATTCATTGACATTTTCTCTCCTGCACTTGTGAGAGATACTTGTACTCCCCTACTAATGTCACTCGTGTTCTTTGATGCTCTCATTTTTCTAATCCTACAAAAGGTACAGTGTATGTTCGTCTACATGTACTCATTACGTCAAACCTGTCTGGTTCAACCTCGTACAGTGCTGTCCCTGGCCAGTAGTTTCTTGAACAGTCGGTCAGTCCTTGGCGGGATGTTTAGAAGCCATATACTTTCCTCGGTGGTGCGAGATCGAAGAATAAATGCAACAGATATGTCCACAGGCAGAGCTCCACGTGATTAACCTCAACCGACTTAAAGTTCCTTGAAGGCAGAAGGCTAAACCCTTGAGGAAGAAAACTGACAAAGATACTCATTATGCAACAGAGTACTTTGTTCGGTTGAAATCAGTTAATAATTATCTCCAATCTGACAGTGATATTTTCCGTATGTCAAAAATTTAAACCACATGATTTTTGTTTGATAAAATTTGCATGAAATCCATATCTTTCCTTTTTCTAATTGTTCACTCTGATATGTTTTGATATTTGAAATATTTGTTGGAAAATTCAAACAAAATCTACTTAATATTAGTAAACTTTTGATAAGAGTCTTCTTGATATTTAAATGTTTTATGACATTCCTCTAAATTTCTACTACCCCATTGAAAAAGTACATCCAAAAACATCCTACACTATCTTTAATACCACTAGGCCTAAATAATGTATGACCAAATAATACAAGAAAAAGAAAATTGATTTTTTTTTTTTTATCAAGAATTGGAAAAGTGCAGTAATTGCCAAAATTGATACACAAATATTGAAGCACCATAAACTGTAAACACTGATTCTCTTATTTCTCTGATGCACACGAAACCTCGGATCACCCATCCATGACAAGACGAAGATGCGTTGCTGTGGCAACAAGCCCGCAGGCAAGTGTGCACTGCGGTCTGCACTCCCCACGGAGAACAGAAGAGTCCAAAGCGATCCAGAGGATAGATTGAAGCAGAGAGTTGGCTGGGCTGAACATGGGACGTGACTGGAGCAGACCGGATCTGGGGCTGTCCCTTCCGCCAAACAACGAGCCATTTCAGTTGAGAGATGGCCGGCCATTTTAGGGGACGGACGGACGACTGGACGGTTGATTGGTAGGATGGAAGGGCGGACGAAGCCGCTGACCGTCGAGTCTTGGCCTCAAGACCGTCAGCCGGCTACCTCCCTATTAGTGTTTACTTACCCCTAGGTACCTTGCGGTAGGGGGAAAGATGAAAAAGTTTCCAAGTCATAATCGGAAAGATAGCAGTATAAAGCGGTGAGGTCACGCAATAACATGCGCTATTCCTGGAGTTGGTGGCAGCAAAAATTAAATCCTTTTATCCATATTTTTTTTTTCTTTTACATTTGACATTACATGCAGATATTGTTTTCTTGGGCATGGGGAAATTGTGCATTTGGTGCAAATCATCATGTTTTAATGGTACTCATTTTACCATTCACAAGGTGATTTTGTATGGTTTAATCCTTTTGAAAGTCAATCACAATGCACTAACTTGCTAGGTTAAGCGTTCATCTTGTTTTGGAACATGCTTCTGCATGCATTTTGAATTAAAAATGCAACTTTATAGAGTAGACTCTGTGAGTGGTCTTTAATACTGTTACACTCAGGACAGCATTGGATGCGTTTCAGCGTATTACAATAAACCAAAAATTGTTAAATGCTAAAAGTTACCAATTGTAACTTTGGAAGAGCTTACATCCTCCTCATACCGTCTGATAAAAAGAACGTGTCCGATTTTGTTTCTTGTATCCTACTATCAGATTTTTTCATCCAATGTCAAGTCCTGAAACAGCCAATAAACACCACACACGTGAGCTACCGCAAAGCATCACAACCGGCCAACTTACCAGGCAGTCTGCACAAGTTGTGCGTTGCGTTCGCACTCCAGCACTTGAAGGTAAGTCACAATCATCTGCAATCGCAGCGTCAGTGCGAAAGAGACAAGACCAAAATATCGGTTAGCTCTAGCAACTGATCTTAATACACAAACCCTTACATTTAACCCTTTTCTGTGGCGCGCCTAGGAGGCGCCACAACCTGTTAACGAAAAAAAATCCTGTTTCAAAGGGAAATGCTGGTATTAAATGCAATTGTGCTTGGAGCTCCATCAAATCCAAAAGTTTCCTGCAACAAAAAGTAACTGTAATACTTTTAAGACAGCGAGACCATGAACTGGGATTTAACCCCCCAAAGTGGGAAGTCAACATTCAGAGCGATATAATAAACCCTGCACGTCAGTGTCAGGTCACTCAGGAGAAGGGATATGAAGTGTAGAATAACTGTCTCGCACAGAGACTCACTGCACACAAAAAACAACGCGGTGGAGAGCAGTGAAGCGTGACTGAATCTGCCTGCTTGCCCCGAGCTTATCCATACTAGAGAATGTGCAGGGATTTGAAGTGTTATCCATACTCCACTGAAGATTACCTCAACGGAATTTGAAGTGTGGGCGCTAACACTATTGGCAAAAGTGGTTTGGCAAAACTTGAAGGGTTGTGAAGTGCAGAAGCCTAGGAGGGTTAATGCAATTTCCAACAATGCCAACACTTTTACAGCACTATTCTACATTGGTCAAACCTTACAAAAACCATTACATAGTTAACGTATCATTGTCTTCGATAACAGCAAAAAACTGTACTTTAGAATGGGTCCGCTTTGGAGAAATTCAGGAAAGTGGCGTCTCTTCTCATTTCAGCAAAAAGTCACTTAAAAAAAACAAACACAACTCAGACATTTACTTTGTCACAGTGTGCGGTAAGGAAGCATAAATGGGAGACGATCAACTTCAAAACTTGTAAAATAATTACTAGAGGTTCATGAGGTGGCATACGTGCGGTCATGGTTCAACGTTGTTTTAAAAAAAAAAATTTGACTAAACATGCCTTTCACTTTTTCGAACTACATGTATGCACCTGCAAAATAATGTAGTGTCAAGTATTTCATTCATATTTTGCACAAGCAAGACGATGCTGAAAAATGAAAACAATTGAAACAATGCGAATTTCCTGTAAAGATTATTCAAATGTTGGGGGGGAAAAAAAACCAAGACAACACTGTCAGCATCATTAGGTAAAAGTCTTAAGGAAAGATACCAACCTTGTGCGGGTGCTTGACGTGAACGCAGAATCCTAATTCTTTCAGGACTCGGCGCTCCGCCTTGATGACCTGGTTCTTCATGTTCAGGTACTTCTGGTCCAAAACCATGGGCTCGATCGACCTGCAGCAGAAAGAATTTCTGGGTTTTCTGGTCCACCTTTTCTTCGCATTAAAATATGACTTGATTTCAGATGTTACCCAATTTTTGTGATTTGATACTGTGGCATTTGGTTTGCATCAATAAAACAGAAAAGGAGCGTGGTGAACTTTATCTCCAACACAAACTTCGTCACTTAAAATGTCATTGAAACAGAAGGAATATTTACTCCTTTTCTTAGAAACAAGAAGTCAGAACTTTTGTTCTAATTGAAACTTGGGAACAAACTGACGCTTGCATTTTTTTCAAGAATAAATTGTCTTTTTAACCCTAACCACCCCAAATCCATCAAAATCCATCCCCCCATTTTGGTGGATGTTGGGGGACTTGGTCCAGAAGGCCTGGTGTGACTAAATATTGATGGAGTATGATGGACTTGGGCCTAATGGCCTGAAGCAGTGCTAGGGGAATCTTATTGGTTTTGCCTAGCTTCCTGTACTTCTATTGTGATAAAAGCCATGAGTATCAAGTCCATCTTTTAAAGTCCTGGTTCCAAGCAACCCCCCCCAAAAAAAACCGACCCACTTAATTAATCTTATCAGACTTTTTATAAACACCCTAGAAACAGAGAATTTAACATTTTTTCTTGTTCAAAATAAGATGAAACGAATAGACTTTGGGAATTACAACTTTTGACTTCTATTACGTTGTTTTCTTCGGTCAGATTTCTCAGGTGGAAACTGTCATGCACGTCACCATATTTTATCTTAAGAACATCCTACTTATATTCAAGCAAGTGAGTGAAACATGGATTCTGTAGAAAGATACTGAAAAATGATCTCAAAGGCTGAGACAAGCAATGAAGCGTCATGCAAGAAAATGTGCAACTCCCGGGGAGGGGACTGGTCATGTCAAGATGGAAATCAGACTAGCCAGCCAGGCGGGGGGCACTACCACATACAACACCGAAGCCAAGTACCCAAGCGACTCTTTGAGAGAGGGGGGAGTAGGGGGGTGACTGGCACAGTGGATGGTAGCTGATCGTCCTGCAAACCAATCCCCTTTAAGTCTGCCCTCCAACCCTTCAGGCCCAGGCCGGGGACTGGACTAACGACCGGAGAGTCGGGGCGAGTGAGTGTGTGTGTCTCATTGGGCAGGCAGGGCTGCGCTGTCCGCTGTGGGGAACAACCACAGTGAAGGAAGAAAGACGAGTTATGCATAGTCAGAACAGAGACACTAGCTCATCTAAGATTGTATCTTGTGTGAAAGTTCAATTTCAAATCGAGGCTTTGAAGTTTAAACTAACAACAGACTGAAACAGAATTTGATTAGCAGACATGCAGTAAACACTATACATTTTCCAAAATTCTTGCCAAAACAAAAAGAACAAAGACTTTTACGACTGAAATTCGTCAAATCACCTTGAACAAGCAAAGATGGTATAAATGAGTTGATTTATTTCTGAAATATTGATAAAACCAAATGCCACACTATCAAAGAACAAAAGCATACAAAAACCTTAAACCTAGCCTTCCCAAATCCATCAAAATCCATTTCTCTCCCCTCCCCTCCCCTCTATTTTGGGGATTTTGGTGGGCAAGCCATCAGTACCAAGTCCATCAAAATGCACCTATAGTAGTGGTGGTCTTGGTCCTAAAGCATTATGTGAAGCAGGGTCAGTGATGGATTTTGGCAGACTTGGTTCAGCACTTAGTAAAAGACACTAGCTAGTTAGGGTTAATGTTAATACCAACCTTTAATCAAAGTCAATTTATAGTATGTTACATGAGGCGGTTATCAATTTCCCTAATTTTTATTAGCAGATTTAAAAAGCAAAATACAAAAATTGAATACCAACGGCGGACAAATTTAATAAACCCACCCTTCCTATCTGTAAATGTTAGCCATTGAAGGAACTAACCTTGTGATTATATTTTAATTTGAACAATGAAACAGGCGGCCAGATCGAGTCCTTGTAAAAAAAAAAAAGGTTCAACTGCTTGCACTCTCATGACTTTTGAATAAGGACATCCAATTTTACAAAATTCCGACTGACTTCAACTTTGCCTACCTGTTGTTTCGCTTCTGCCGAATGTGATGGAATACATTGATTACATCACGGATGCGACGCGGCGCCTCTTCGATTTTCGAGGCTAAGTTGATGCAGGCCATGGCTACTATCTGGAGCAAGGAAAAAAACGACAATAGTGTACAGTATGTCACAAAATTATTCGTTCTAAAAGAACCCCCACAAATCAACAATATAAAGTCTTGCAAAATCAAGAATAAAGCCACCAAAATAGATTAAGCAAACATTATGTTTGAGATTTTTACAATTTGTTACATCACTCGCTGACATATTTTATAATAAATTGCTAGTGCATGTTCCACATCTTTAATTTTAAAAGTTAGAAATTAAGTCTGAAAATCGGGAGAGTTAAGAGTATAATCTACCTCCATGTTATGTTTAACAAATGACTTGGAGTAGTAAAAACGCTGGAAAAGAACTTGTCCAGTTGCCATGGCGACCTGTATGAGAAACAAAGGAAATGTGATTGAAAGGTTTGTTTTGCCAATGTAAGTACAATTTGAATAACAACTTTGTTATCGTTTCGGTTTGCGGTAACACCATGTGGTAATAACTACTGCTTAGAATATATTAGTTCTGAAAAGAACTTGTCCTGCTTGTTATCAACTTTGCTAAGTAGTTTTTTGTTCTGTTAAGAACAGTCCTGCACACTGCACAGATAGCAAAGATAGAGGGCAGGGTTTCAAATTTTTTAGGAAAATTTGGGGGTAAAATGACAATGACGACGACAAAACACAACACGCATGCACAAAAATAAAGATGGCAATCACCACGATCGCAATCGCACAGCAAAAACTTAACCTACTTAGAAATTGTAATTTCTACCCTAAGAAGCTGTTCAAAATTACAAAAAGGTGTCATTAGAATAGAGAGGTCTGATTTAGGTTGAAAAGGTAATTTTTGAATGATAAAAAACACCCTCCCTTGACTCTAAATTGATCGAGTAAAGAGGGGCCCGTACTACACAATCGCCAATTTTTAAAAAATTCTATAAGCCCTACAAAGACAAAGTGTCTGTATCACAAAAACCACAAGACTGAAAAACCTGGCCACACGAGGGCGCTAGTCATGCATGCATTGTCATGTAGGCCTAGGCCTACCATTTTCAACATTTTTTTTGCAATGATTTTTTTCAAAATGAGTTAAAAGGTGGTTTAACATGCCTAAGGAAACTGCGTTATTCCATATTACTGGCTTTTGACCTAGTACGTAAACATTTTGGAAATATCAAAATTGTAACTTTTTAATATGTAAATTCATCCACAAGGCACAACTGTCTGAGAGTGAGACATCACAACAACGTCACCTGCGGCAGTTTCAACAAGATTCCTGCCGTCTGAATAAACTCGCATCCCAGCACCCGTAGATTTGTTTCTGTCTCCGAATCCAGTCCATCTCGAACAGAAGGAGTCGGGGACAATTTCTCATGAGGAATTACACAGTTTTCTAACGTGATTATGACATCGCCGTAGGTTTTTGCCGGCATCGTCGACGAGAGTTCTTTCTTCCCGTCCGCCATTTTGTAAACGGTCGACCAACGTTACGAAATATGAATATGCATAACTGATGAATCTCAAGCTCACAAAAAATAGTTCCAGCATTGCTCAACATTTTCCCCCTGAATTTCAGCAGACATGTCAATTTTAAACATTACATTCCTTGTTTAATGTCTGAAATATACATTTGGATTCCCTATTCGAACAATGACGATTTTTTTTCAACTGAAGGCAACACTTATTATTTTGTTGCATTTTATTGTCTTATTTTACATTGTGGATGAACACATTAAATTTGCATACATTGGATGTACGTGCGCGCGAGCGTGCACGCACGCGCCCTGTTAAATTTTCATTGGTAAGCTGACGAGGTCGTAGGAAACAACGATTATAGTTTCAGAGTACCAACTACATTACCGCGAAACATGACGTCAGGGTGTAAAAACTAATTTAAAGGGCCGGAAAACTGGCTCGATAGCTTATTTTCAAAGAAATCGCCAGGCAGCATTGATTCGAAGTGCTCTTTCTTTTTGAGTCTTTTTAATTTTATGTAACCTCACTTGGAGAGCTTAAGAAGGACATTTCTCGAGTCTGCATGTTGTAAAGCTAGAGAGATTTTAATTGACTCACTGGAAATTTCGAGACATAGTATTACTAGCTCTTGACTTTATGTTGATTCCAAAACATTTGTCTATGGTGGAAGTTTGATAGCGCAAGGAATTATAGTTTATTTACTTTACTCAAACCTCGATGAGGAGCAGCAGGTCTCTTCTCATTTTAAGTACTATTTCTGCCTCCGGTTTGCCAATCACCCTTTAGATTTTCATTACATTTATTATACACTTACCTACTGTTCTCTTATACATTTATTAATTTGTGTTTATTATGTCCTTATTTAATGTGTCTTTATCATTAAATACTTATTCATGTAACTTATTTAATTTCATATTCAATTGCGTACATTATCTTCATTCATTTCCAGTAATTCCTTTTCTTTTTATATTTAAATATTTTTAAGTTCTAACTTTTGGCTTCAAATTTTTTTATATTAGTATTTTTATATATATATGTTTACTCTGTACATAACTTGATGAGGAGTGGCAGGTCTTTGACCACAGTGATTGTTATCGCTTTTGCCTCTCCTATGGCCATCTTGTATGTGATGAAATAGAATTGGCATGAATAAATAATAATAATAATAATAGTGGAACTGAATATCACTTATAATGCCATCTCGCAATATGTATTGTGTTTCCTTGAATAAATGTCTTCAAATTAATTAGAGGGGCTGTATTTGTGAATAATTATGTTGCAGGTGGCTCGAATACCTGGTTTTTGTGGTTATATACGGCGACTGTCGGCTTAGAGGCCGATCTGTCCGCCGCCGCGCCCACATTGGACCCGGGCATAAAGTACCAGGCATGGACCATCGGCAATCTCAGAGGACGCCAATCATGCGGCCGGGCTCAGTTTCGCCAAATTAACACCGTTATAATTGGCCAATCTCTATTTTTAAATTACAGGGGAAAATGCCAGATCTTTAACATTCATAAATTGTCTACAATTTTCTATTGAAATTTGTCAGACGTAATCTTCGATCAAAGATGGTGTACATTTTGAAGTTTTGTGTAATCATAGACAGGGGTGTGAGTGACCACTGTTAAAAATAGCTGAAAACAGCTGAAAAGGTGTACAAAAGCTGAACTTTGGAAATCTCCTATACTTTTGTACACAGCAAGTGAGGGGAAAAGCTGAAAAAAAGCTGAAATCCAACACACACAAAAAGTGAAATCAGCTTTAAAGCTGAGATTTCACACCCCTGCATAGAGCAAGTTTTCAAATATCACTGCCCTTTGAATAATATATTTTAGAACAGCAGATTATTAATCAATTTGTTGAAGTTATTGAAAGTCTAACCTTGAAATATCTCACGGTGACAGGTTGAATTTCCCATTATCAAAGTGTTTTCAGTTAGAAGACGTGAACAAGTAAGAAACATTAACATTGATTTTTGTTTGAACTTTGTTAACGTTTTTGTTTGGAACGTGTATAGTTCATGTTCACATTTGGAACATGTTGGTGATTTTATTTAGAACGTAATTTTATTTCGAACGTGTAGTTAATGTTTTTACTTATGTGTAGATAACTCTATTTTTTTGGTGTTTTGAAGAATAAAATAGGAAAAATGCAAATGTAACAAAGAAACCATGGGTGCATAATACAAGAATAATTATTTTATTCAACTGTTTTAATATACACAAAAAATCCACTCCTACTGGATTGGACCAGTTGAGTCAAGTGCACATTCAATGCATAAAAAACCCATAACTGTATATAGATCTGGAAACAAATAATGCAAGAATTGATGAAAGAAAAAAATCTTTGACAATATCGTTGCTTCTGGTGTGCTGACTTTTTAAAGAAAACTTGTATTTTTCCGACGCTGGTTGGCCGACCAGCGTTTGGGGGAAACTGGCTTTTTTTCAAAAACTGCTCATAGTTTTCCATATTTAGTTATTTCGCATTTTCTTTGCAATTGATTGCACACGTGTGAAGGGGTACAAGCCTGCTAGATATAGACTGATTCTCTGACCTTACAGTTCCCCAAAGTCTAAAATTGCTCTGTTTCATCTTAAGTGGGGTCAGGGAACCAGACTACAAGAACATGGCTGGTTTTCTTGGATTTTCCAGCATCTCCAAACCCAAAACATGAAACAAGTCAGTTTAACAATATTTGCTTTAACATACTAATCCTCCAAATCCATTTATTTCTGAAAAATGCAGCAAAAGCAAATGTTGTACGTTCCCTTTAACAGGGAGGCAACATTCCCTTTTTCCCTATCGTCTTATCTCTTGTATACATTTGTGTGTATTTTTTTCCTTTTCCAATCTGTAAATGGAAAAGGGATAAATAACATTGAATTCAAACGTTTGTCTTCAATTCCCTTTTGGTTTACTTACTAATAATTTTTTTTTTTTAAAGAGACTTATCAGGGGGCATGGCCCCCCTTTGGATCACCCCTCCCCCAGATCAGCCTATGGGCGTACACAGGGTCCACTTACATGGAAAGATGGTAAACAGTCCATTCATAAGCAACCATTCTGACTGCGCTCAAATTTACAATTTTAACACACATTATTTTGAACAACCTTTTCAATTTTATACATCCCGTGCATGAATTCATAACTACAAAACAGACTTTATATTTATATACAAGTAAATCTATTTTTCAGTTCGTCATGTCAATTGGTTGGAGCTGGATGTCTTCTCCTCGGCGCTCAGCCGGAGTTTCTTGACGGACTCCAGCAGGTCGTCTTGGGTGGTCTGCCTCAGCAGCACTCTGTCTGGGTAGGTTTGGACTGCGGCCAGTAGACCCTCTTCGTGCTTGGTCTTGGCGAGCTCGGCCAGACACTTCGAGAAAATCCACACGAGACATGAAAACATAAAGAGCTTTTTTTAAAATCATATTAACATTTGAATCCTGGTTAGGGTTACTCTGAATTCAGATCATTATATTTTCACCCCAAAAGTAGTCTAACTGAATGGAAGGTCCTACCTCCAGAGAATTTAGAGTTATCCATATTTTTTTCTTTAAACTTTCTTACCTTGAATGTCTTGGGTTCTGTAATTGCGAGGTTGGCCAGCATCTTTCGGTCTAGTTGTATGTTGTACTGTAAAGCCCAAAAACAAAAACAACGTCATCCATTACATCAAATAATGGAAAGATTTCAAAATAAGAAGTTGTTACTTACTCATGCAAGGAGTACATCCTAGTTAATTTGTTTGTTCTTTTATGGCTGTGGATATTTCCTAATCTCAGGATCAGACAATTCATGTGTGCAGAGCCACACTTCCAAATCAGATATATCCTAGCAAGCAAATTTTATGCGACCCACGTTCCAGCTAATTGGAGTCGACTCTGGAAAATGTGACGTCATTTTAATCAGAAATGTGGACTAAAATGTTGATTGGTCAATATGTTCTTTTAATACAGTGACTTATGCAGGACCCGATAGAAGGCGCCCGCTGAATGGTCAGAATCTTTAGATCAAAACGCAGTCTTGTTTTGCATAATTAATCGACGAATCTGCGCAAATATCATAGACGCTTGTCTGCAAGCGGCTATTCCATAGGATATATTTCCCCCGGCGCCGGGTTTCTTTTTTATAATAAACGTCACTTTCACGGAGGCTTTCTCTGATTGGCTGATAATTACTGCGCTGACTTTCTTTTAGTAAACGCTACTTTGCCAGAGGTCATCTTTGATCGCTGATGCCAGTCAAATACCCACTGCCTGTTTTGACCTTTCAACTTTCCATTTATATTATTTTGCAAAGCACTGATTAACATTTACTGCATACATTTTTTACCTTTGTTAGATTGCCAATGAAAGGACTGTATCTCATACCATGCTCCATCACTCCAGAGCTGATTCGCTGAATCCATAGCTGAAACAGAATTGGATAAGATACTTCACGACACTGTCAACTACAGGAAAATGTAACCCAATCCCGCCAACATTCTTCACAAAAGGCAAAGGATGTCCACGCCCATTATACTTTGAGAATCGTAGTTGGGGCTTCTCACAACTTTAGTTGGGGCAGCTGCTACAGTTGGAATGTATCAACAGGCATCTCACCCTTCTTATTTCCCTTTTCTTGATCTTCCTCCCAATGTATGCACTCCTCCATGCTTTATGAAGGGCACGAATAGCAATGCTGTAGCAGTTCCGTCGCCGACCGAAGAAATGCTGAAATTCAAATACATTGGATTGAACAATACCAAATATTAGCAAAAAATAAAACAATCCAAGTGAAAATGCCAAATAAAACTCTAACCTGAATCCAATTTTTCTTAAGTTTTACCTGAAAAGTTAAAAATGATTGAATACAAATTATTGGAAAGAATGCTGCAACCTGATGCCACTTTTTTCCCCTTATTATCATCTCAATAAAGGTCAGTCAAAAATGTTGAAAACATATGAATCCTAGACTGAGAAACATTTCCAATTTTGTTAGGAAATACTTATAAAATGTTCTTGACTCTCCATAGACCCCTGAACATGGCTATATACATAGCCACGCTCCACAGTTGTGTAGAAACACTCGACGCACGAGATTGTACGGGCACCCGGACGGCGCCTATCATTTCACGCGTGCATGACTCAAAGTACCAGTGTATCATGCGTGACCTCAGAAAATCAAACATTTTGCTTGTGCGTTTGTTGTTGTGTCGAGGTCATTTTTCCCCTCAAATTTCTTTGCAAGAAAAGATCCTATGCTTGCGTGAATTTACAGAAAGCTTTGTACGTAGGCTACGTACTTAAAATACAGGTGAAATAACGTGCCGCGTGACAATTTTGAGTGTATTTACGCGAGGCTGGAGCGTGGCGTTCTTATTGACGCCACGCTTACGGGTCTATACTCTCCATAGACAGAGACTTTGTACACAACCGCTGAAGTGGTCAGGATACTATATTTTTTCAAAACTTTTTTTTTTAAATGACAGTTAAGTCTGGCCTTTAATTGGAAAAAATGTTGCAACCTGACGCCACTTTTTTCTTCATATATATATATTATCTCAATGAAGGTCAGTCATTGCAAAAATGATGATAAGACATGATGATGAATCTGGGACGGAGTGAGAAACATTTCCAATTAGAAATACTTGGAGTAACTTAGACAATTTTCTTGACTCTCCATAGACTTTGTACACAACCACTGAAGTGGCATCAGGTTGCAACATTTTTCCCTTTAATTTAATGCTGATATACAGACTATGATTATGGATAATAATCGATAGAAACAACATCGAGGAAGGAACACAAACATGCACTGATGCAGATCAAATTTATTTTGAAATTGAATGAGTCTTAAAAAATTTAACTTACACTTGTCTGGTCGAAAACAAACTTCTGTTTCCAATACTTTGGTGGACCTCTAGCCCGAATTAATCTGACTGTACTGAGGTAAACCATTTCAGCATTAATTAGGATAAAATGGCAGAAAAAATATTCAACTAACAAGGTTAGAAAAAACTTAGATAAAATCACTGAACTTCCAGAATCCAGATCCCTGCTACTTGACTTGCGCTAGCTCACGTTGGCACACAGAGTGCGCCCTCTCGTGTCCTACAAAATTTGTAAGTTTTTTATTAAGCCCTATTTTATTTTCACGACTTTACAACGATTTTTTATATTTTAAAAAGTACCACTAGATATCTAAACAACAACTCAAAGTTAATAACTCCTGGTTAAGAATTAGATATTAATTACGCAAAATTATTGGGACCGAACGAGGATGATTCAAAATGGCGCTTCCGTCCGAGGGGTGGTTAAGTTTACGTTGGTTTTTGCAAGGTGCAGGCATCGTAATCGTGCCTTTATTGCACAAATTAGTTAGAGTATCGGATCCAGCAGTGGCAGATGTACTATATAACTATTTGTTTGTGATTTGCGGAGCTTACGTAACTGTGAATTTTGCAGTTTTGTTTGTGCTCCATCGGCGGAAGTACTACAGACAGGTACCCTGTTCAATGCGCCTACCTTACATTGTGTGAAGAATACTCGGTACCAGACACTGGTGTCTGATATTTTTTTCAATCAAAATATGCTGCTTGTTTTGTTTGGTTGTTGTTTACTGTTTTATTTTATACATCAATGTATAGCAAGTACTGTAAAAGAATGTTGCAACCTGATGCCACTTTTTCTTCATACATGATTTTATATTATCTCAGTAAAGGTCGGTCATTGCAAAAGAAAATGTTGAAACTTGAACTTGAAAACAGACATGACAGAAAAGACATGAATTTGGGTACTCCTAGAACGGAAACAGGTCAACTCGTACGCGAACCAACTCGTACGCGAGTCAACTCGTACGCGGATTGGTCAACTCGTACGCGAGTCAACTCGTACGCGAGCCAACTCGTACGCGTGCCAACTCGTACGCGAGCCAACTCGTACGCGAACCAACTCGTACGCGAACCAACTCGTACGCGGGCCGTTTTAGGAGTGGTTTCGAGGATTGGGTTGGTATGGTTGGGAAGAATTTGGGAATAGTGTGACGGGTAGTCCGTAGTTCAATGTGTGACCGTTGTGTGTGATTGGGAGTGAACCCGTGAATGATGATAATAAAGTAACTGATTTTTGTAGTTTTTCAGGGCCACACATTTTCACAAAAGAGAATAGACAATTGCACTGTCTAACTGAAAACCCAATCGGTCCTTTTCAGGGCCACCACGTATTTGCAGTGATATTAAATAAAATCCAAATTTTTAACAATAAATCAAATTCACCTCCCCATTGTTTTATTTTACAAAATATAATTTGGAGACATAATAATTAGGACTACAAAATTATCGGACCCAAACAAACAATTAATTTTCTGACCCAAGAAAATCGCATTTGACCCAAGAAACCTCGCATTTCCGGTGAAATTATATAAAATTCTGATTTTAACAAAAAAATAAAATAAAAATCTTTTTTTACAAAATATTATTTGGATATATAATAATTAGGACTAAAAAACTATCTGACCCAAGCAAAAAACTGACGGACACTGTCCGTACAACTGTAGCATGCGTGATGCTATATTCCTTTTTTTTTTTTTATAGTAGCTCCTTTTTATACAATAGACCTCGCAAATATCGGTGTTTCTTGTCATTTTACTTGTCTAACCAACCACCAATTGTACCCCGGCATACACAGGTTACAGCGATTCAATCATGCATTCTTTATACAGTGCGCGGTGCGGCGGGAATCAATCATACTGGTTATCGCGAAGACAACTTCCCAATCAATCAAGCGAACTTGTAAAAAAACAAACAAACAACGCAGAATTCTCCTCTAAAAAATCGCGAATGTAAGTAGCACTGGCGGATTCAAAAATCAACTACATTTAATTTGAAAATCTCAACCTTTCAGAAAAGGTAAAATTATGCCGACCTACCGTACCGAACCTAATTTCATCTGTCCATGTGAGCTAAACCAATCGTCTAAACTCACGCGTACGAGTTGGTCCGCGTACGAGTCGGTCCGCGTACGAGTTGGTCCGCGTACGAGGCGGTCCGCGTACGAGTCGGTTCGCGTACGAATTGACTCGCGTACGAGTTGGTCGCATACGAGTTGGTTCGCGTACGAGTTGACCTGTATTCCCTAGAACTATGAGGCTCCGCGTGAGCGGAGCCTCATAGATCAAGAGGCCCGCAAAATTGCCTGCAGCACAAAACACTAATAAAGTACAAAAACGTCCATCAAAATGCCAGCCATTTCACACAGAACCGCTGCACAGTTTGCCCCTATACTCCGTACTTTATCTCTTGACATACTCACGTATCTTGTGCGGAACTAACATAGGTGGATTCTGTCGGTTTTTAGGCCAAAATGATGAAAAATATGCCCTTTCCGCACTGAGCCAACCTGACACTTGAACCGTGCACGCATATGATCGAGCGATGATTTTCGGTTCGCTCGGAGCGCGCCGCGGGGGGTACGGTACATGCACTTGTACGCATGCACATACTATCATTTCGCTTGTACCATACCCCCCGCGGCGCGCTCCGAGCGAACCGAAAATCATCGCTCGATCATAATGCGTGCACGTTTCAAGTGTCAGGTTGGCTCAGTGCGGAAAGGGCATATTTTTCATCATTTTGGCCTAAAAACCGACAGAATTCACCTATGTTAGTTCCGCACAAGATACGTGAGTATGTCAAGAGATAAAGTACGGAGTATAGGGGCAAACTGTGCAGCGGTTCTGTGTGAAATGGCTGCATTTTGATGGACGTTTTTGTACTTTATTAGTGTTTTGTGCTGCAGGCAATTTTGCGGGCTTCTTGATCTATGAGGCTCCGCTCACGCGGAGCCTCATAGTTCTAGGAGTAGAATTTGGGACTGAGATTTATATTGAGAAACATTTCCAATTTTGTTAGGAAATTTTCTTGACTCTCCATACACGCCATACTCTTCAGTCTTTGTACACAACTGCTGAAGCACAACTTAATTTGCAATTAGGCCTTACCACCATGATGAATAAGACATCTGGACATGATGATAAAAGAAAATCATTACCTTCATTTCTTTGTCAAGTAAGCACTTGTCTTTCATGAATATGCGCCATCTTCAATGTTGAATGCGAGGCTGTTGCTCGCATGTAAATCAAAAAAGTTCGCGATTCTAGGTCATCATGAGTTCATTTCAATACGCGCTCATGTCTAGCAACTTCCACTTCTCTTTTTCCACTTCTATACTTTTCTTTTTGCCACGTGAACTAGTCCGAGTAACTTGGACCCAACTTATCGCCTTTTTAACATTCGAACATGGTCTGGCGATAGTGGGGTCCAAGCTAATGGTTATATGTCGAGCAACACAATTCTGTCATTGACCCAAAAACCCAACATTGCCCAACAAAAACATCAGATTTCACCCTCAAAACGGCCTCCAAATTACTAGATACGCCACCAGAGGTACAAGTAGACATCGATAATTAAGATGGTTGTACTGAAGTTTACTTACGATCCGGATGAAAAGTGAAATTTCCCTTTCAATTCCGAGAGCTCCCCTCGCGATCGTGAACACGTTAAATTTCCGATGCGGTTTGAATTGCGATGTGGTCTTCATGCCCAGCGTTCATTCGATGGTCCCCGTATCCTGAGTGCAATTCCGTTACCGAGGGCGCGCGATGCAACCGAGCGCGTGCGATGCATCGATTATGATAATGAGTAGACTGGATCACATCTTAATTATCGATGTCTACTTGTACCTCAGGTGGCGTATCTAGTAATTTGGAGGCAGAATTGTGTTGCTCGGCATATAACCATTAGCTTGGACCCCACTATCGCCAGACCATGTCCGAATGTTAAAAAGGCGATAAGTTGGGTCCAAGTTACTGGGACTACACGTGAACAAGGTGGCATGTTAATGTGAAAGTGCTAAAATTGCTAAGAGCAAAGGCAAAAAAATATATATTGTGTGCTTATATGGTAAATCTCCCTGTTTATTCTTTTTAAAAAAAAATTTGGCCAAACTGCAGACCTCAACCTTTTTCTTTGCCACATTTTGCAAAAAAAATTAAAATAAAGTACATTTTGAAAATAGAAAAAAAAATTCCCAATACTAGTACTCTCTTTCCTGCTCACACAGCACGTCAGTCAAATTAAGTCTTTGATGGTAAAGGATAAATTTAAACAAATATTTTAAAGCTGATGTCATGATTTTGTGATATTTCTGTCACAAATCTACCCACAGATTGCAACTCAGGCCTGCTTCATTGGGATAGTCTTTGGGATCGGCCTGTCCATCTCCTTTCTTCATCAAGCCGTCGCAGTCTTTGGCTGGTACCTGTGCGTCCTCGGCTTTTTCCACTTCTCTGAGTACTTTTCCACATCGATCTACAACTACGAGAGTTTGTCGGTGGACTCTTTCCTCCTCAATCACAGCGTGGCTTACGCGCTTGCTGCTGCCTGCAGCTGGTGCGAGTTCTTCGTGGAGCTGTATTTTTTCCCAGGTAGGTTTTCAGTAAAACAAATTGTTATTAACCCTAAACCCTAGGAATTTTTGCTAGGATACAACCTCAGACCTGCACAATCCTGTATTATTTCTTGAATGTGGTCCTTGGAGGGTGGACCACTGCCTCAATCCTGCAAAATCCTCCAGTAATCACTGTCAATATGTTGAGGCAGAGCTAGTGACTCCCTGGAGCAGTGGGGAGGATTTCAAGTATAATCTAGGCCTAAATTTATGCTTGGCAGAGCATAAACAACACAAGGTCCAGCCCAAGACCTTGACGCACAGTGCATCCTCCAAAATCAGCCACACATTTTTGCCATATAGCCTCAACCCTGCACAATCTTCCATTTTGCAAAGAGCATTTTGGAAAATTTGGGAAGGTTAGGGTTGGGAGATTATAGTTCCACAAACAAAGTGCCTCATGTAGCAACTAGAAATGTGCACTTTGTGGCTTATTGCTATGTGACTCTATACTCCATAAATGTCCAAAGTACAACCGTTTTTTGTGTGTGTCTCTGTTACACCTGACCTGTGTAATTTGCCATGTAAGTATCATTAATATTGACTTCAAACTATTTTAAAAAAATTTGTTTGGCAGGTCTTTTGCAATACACAATCACTCTCGGAAATAGAAGGCATTGAAGAATATGTCCTCAATTTACCAAATCTTACATCAGATGTAAAAGGGAAACGAAAAAAATTGGACCCCAAAATTATGGAGTGACCCACAAATAAGTTTGTCTGGGAAAGCTATGTTAATTTGAACGACATGCAAATGCACCCTTCTACCGCCTTTCCAAAATGATTATAAATTGGTGTATAAGTGAGTGGGGAAGCATTCCATACATGGACATCACTAAATTTTTCCCTGCAGTGACCTATCAGCCATCAGAAAGCGATAGCATGTCCTAAAAATTTAGCAGGGAAAATATTGAAGCATTTACTGAGAAACAGTTGGAATTTTTCAGACCAGTTTCATAGGGTTTGTGCACAGGGTGTCAAGTGATGTCCAGGTATGGAACTCTTTCCAGTGACGGTGTCATACACGCCCACGCACTGCTGATTACGCGCGCCCATTGGCTCAACACGCCACTTTGTACTACTTCCGGTTCCAGTGGTTCCAATGCTACTTCGCGTGCAGTGGGCGTGGTTTAAGTTGCAGTGACGTCACACTTACGAACCCGACAGGCAATACCTCTCATGTAGAGTTGAAATGGAAAGAACTCCGCCTTAAAAAATATTTTTTCTTCTTCCATTCATCAGACTTCAAGCAGTTTTGGTACGTCAGCTTGCTAGGTCTCTTGCTTTGCATGGGGGGCGAGGTCCTGAGGAAGGTATCCATGCTGACTGCAGGCAGGAGCTTCAACCACTACATCCAGACCACCCGGGCCAGAGATCACATCCTGGTCACCCACGGCGTGTACGGCTGGTCTAGGCATCCCTCTTACGTGGGCTGGTTCTACTGGAGTTTAGGAACACAGGTGGGTCGGAGGTAGCCTACATGTAGTGGTGGGATTGAAATCCAGATATTTAACCCTAACTCCCTAGGATTTTTTGCAAGGATGTAGCCTCAATCCTGCAAAATTCTCCAATTGCCCTCATGGAAAAATAGCATATAGCCTCAATCCTGCAAATTCATCCATTATTTCTTGAATATGGTCTGTGGAGGGGTGACCACTGCCTGAATCCTGCAAAATCCTGTGGCAGTGACTTTCAATATGTTGAAGCTTGGCCAGTGACATCCTGGAGCAGTGCGGAGGATTTCAAGCATAATCCAGGCCTGTAGTTATGCATGGCTGAGCAAAAACAACACAAGGTCCAGCCCAAGACCTTGATAAATTGCATCCTACGAAATCAGTAACGCACTTTTGCCATGTAACCTCAATCCTCCAAATTCCTCCACTTTAGCAAAGAGGATTTTGAAGGATTCAGGGCGGTTAGGGTTAAATTTCGGTTTGAATTCCAGTAATGGGTTTGGATCTTGGAAACCCGATATTCAAAATAACCGTTACAAAATATAAGCCTTCCGTTTTTGCGACACAAGCTAAAGAAATCAACTGGAATATCCCTGATTGTAACTGTATAGCCTGCCCATTGGACGGATCAGAGAGTTTCCATCCTATTTTTTTTCCAATATATTTCAGCTCTGGAGTGGTTTTGTAAGGCCCAGTGGTTGTTGAATCTGGCAAATTATACCCAATTATTGTGATGGGCATTGCGTACTTCGCCTAACTTATCACTTTTGATTGGCATGATGCCATGATGACTGTGAGCTGAACGGGAGTTTCCGGTGAAACTGGATAACTGTTATTCGGATAACAGGATTTTGTAATCCGTGTTTTCTCCCACCACTAATGCAGACTTTGATTATCTTGTCTCCAACATGCTTGCTAATCTGCTGCAGTCCAACTCTCTGCTTTGACCTAAAAAAAAAAGAGGAAAATAATTTTGACTTCATTATGACTACAACTTCTGTAACATGTAGCAGTGCCTGGGCTCTCCCGACCTGAATCAATCAATGAATTTGGGTAAGATAGCCCTAACCGTCCTGAATCCTCCAATTTCAATATAATTTTGCACGCCCCCTAGGAAGTTTGGGTTCATAATTCATTGGATTGTGCCCTTTTAAATTCCAACCGATATTAGGAATTTAAGAGGAAATTGAGGAATCTTATCTTGGTTATTAGAGAGTGTTAATAAGGGGGATGCCGCAGTCTGTCTTAAAGATGATTTTTGTCCTGTATGATTATGGGATTACTCATTATTTTCTTGTACATTTTTGGGTTTTCTTCTTGACAGATCATTTTGTGCAACCCTCTCTGCTTCATCGCCTACACGGTAACGTCCTGGAGGTTCTTCAACGAGCGGGTGGAGGACGAGGAGATCACGCTGCTGAATTTCTTCGGCGAGGAATACTTGAACTACCAGCAGCGCGTCGGCACCAAGCTGCCGTTCATCACAGGCTACAAGATGGAGCTATGACCCTCGGCCCCTTCACGTCCAGGTGCAGAGGACGACAAAAAAGACCTTTGACATCGGAGCTTGTAACGGATGTGGGACTTTCGACAAAAGGAGCAGCAAACAGTGGTTCGATTCCCACTCGAGTTGCCATTCATCAAAGGCTACAAGATGGCACTGTGACCTTTGACCCCTCCATATCAAGGTGCAGAGATCAACAAAAAAAGACCTTCAACATTGGAGCTACATTGTAGTAACAGATGTGGGACTTTTGACAACAGGAGCAGCTAGTAATGGGTTCGATTCCCTACCGCGGTACACAGCTACTATAAAAAAAGCACCAAGCTTACTATGATAAAACCTGCCCTACAAGATGGAACTGTGATCTTTCACATCAAGGCACAAAAAGAAATTGATCAAAATGGATGCCTGGCTTTTTACAAAGGAGCAGCGAGTTGCGGGTTCGATTCCCACCCATGTATGACATCTGCCATGAAGTAGGAGGTCACTGCAAATGGTAAAACGTGTATGCTCCCAGCATGTATTTTAGTGCACGCATTACTGGATCACAAAGTTCTGTTTTTTTATGTGTGAGTCATAATATAAATTGGGGGTCCACTTTTGTTCCTGTCCCTGTTACATCCGACATCTATGACTTCTGATGCACTCCTTAATGCAGTCATCCTCCAAGAGTAATTATGAATAGCAAACTACCTACCCAACAAATGAAAAATGTGTTTGAAGTCATTCTTTAACCCTTTGACGCCAGGTGACGGCTATAGACACACGTCGATGCAAGGCAATAAGCCGGGAACTGCTATAGTCGCATTCCTGCTACATAGGTCAAGTTCGCGTAAGGACTATAGTTGACCAATGGTTAACTAACGTTTGCCCGAACTCTGTGTAGTCGACGATGGTTGACTACGCTAGTCGACTATTTGGAACCAGCCTACTGGGGTTGGTTGCTTCACTGGTAACCAATAGCTGCGCGCATTCATAACGCTAGCAGAGAGCCAGGATCCAGAAGTTTTGCGATGACGTTTTGACCAGCGTTTGACTAGAGACGTTCGCACGTTGCTATCAGTGCGCAGGCGTAAGGTACGTCACAAATCAACCACTAGTCGACTAATGGTCCTTGCCCGAACTTGGCCATAGCTGAACCCATTCATAGACAACGGCCGGATTGCACGTACACATTCCACTCAAAGTGCAGCTGTCTGTGGCGAACAAATACCGGCGTTAAGGGATTAACCCCAACTCCCCATCCTAATTTACTAGGAACCATACCCATTCTGGCAAATTCCAACACACGCGCTGTTAGACTCAGTTTCTGGAGGTATGCCAACCCCAGTGTAAAAGACCATCTGTTTAGGGGTACTGTACCTATCCCAACAGATTTAAACAAAACCTGTTGTTGAACTTCGATGGGTTGAGTTCGGTTAGGGTTAATGACACTTGAATGGCAAATTACAAAGTACCAAGGTAACAGGGACAGGAAAAATGTCACACTTTGGACCCTAAATTTATACAATGACCTGTGTGCGTATTATTCGCTTACTGTGCAGCAGTAGAACAAGGCAGAACTTGGCAATTGGTGCATTACTCATAATGACTTTTTTTAAGAACATTGCCATTGTCATTGCTAGATCATGATCATCAATAAGGTGATACACAGTGCTTAATGTGTATGTACAATCGGCATTCATTTCTCACTTTGTATCTCGCGGTACCATTTTGACATCAAGACAATTTTGGACTCTGTACAGAATTTAATAGCGCACATAAACTCTCAAAATGTTTGGCTAAGGGCATTATTATGGCCACAGGGCTAGGACCAAAAAAAAGCTATCGTTGAAATTTAAGTTGCAGTAACTTCAGAGCCACATAAGGGTCTTTCAGTTGTTGAATGTGTGTGAATCGCGACAGATAATGGAATGTTAGGTGTGAAGATTGGAAATATCTTAAACTAAATATTTGAACCTTGGAACAATTCAAAGGTTTTGTGAAAGATTTTCCCAATCAACCTCTCGGCATAGATGTGTGAAGTCTTGGGCTTTTTCTGCCGTTGATTTTGTTTTCCTTTTTTTGGGGGGGGGTGGTTTGCTTTTACAAAAATTACTTGAGTGTTGCGCTCAGGCTTACAGCCTTCGAAACATTCCATTTCGCTTATTTTCTCAAGACGTACAGGCAGTCGGGCACTTAAGTGGCCAAAATGTCATGAAACTGATTAGGGAAAAAAATGGTCAGTAAATTAATGTTGCTGAACAAAAATCAAGGAGTACCAAATAATAAGAAGTGTGGTTTTTTTTGTGTGTTTTTTTTACTGAACAACGCTTTCTCGGGCATTCCAAGGCAATTCGGGTGATTCACAATGCAGTGCGCCACCAAGAGTTTGCCATGGAGAGTCCATTTTTCAAGTTTACGGCCGACAAAACATGACACATTGGAATGAGTGTTAGTAGACAACTTGAGCTAATTTGTTATAGATTGGGGCATAGCGTTCTGCCATGTTACAAAAAACACCATATGGATAAAAAGCAAAGAAATGGGCAAACAGATACTCGAATCATACGCTTGCAAAACTACTGACCGGAACAATGAACAATTTCAAGTGTCCCGCGCTGCGAATTTGTCGACAATCACAATGGGAAAAATGAACTCTCCATGGCAAACTCTTGGTGGCGCACTGCATTGTGAATCGCCCAAATTTGAGAATAAATGTATGAACTTCAGCATTCCATTTAACTATTTAGTGGCCGAATTAGTATTATAACATTAGTCAGCGGGGGAGGGTTGCAACTTAATACAATTCTTGTGTTATCATGTCAGATTAAAGCAACAGGCAGGAAAACCCATTGAGGCCCGATGCTGGCATGGAACGAATATCGTTCCTGTTATGAACTGTCTTTCTGATCATACATTGCTATTTCTAATGAAATACCAGAGAATAAAAACTGCTCATTTTTGCAAAGTTTTTTTAATTTCAAATTTGATCTTGCAGAATAAGTTTACAAGTGAGCACATATTTGCAGATTATTTTTTAAATCATCTATGCAATGAGTTTCATGCAATACACGAGTTGTTTGCCTTTTCGTCTTGTACCTTGTTCTGTGTTAGTGTGACCATCATGATTTTGTAATATAAGTGTACATTTCCAAAGGTTTGCTCAAATTTGAAGTATTTTAGTTACATTCAAGACAGTGCAGCTAATTTTCTTTTCGTATTGCACATATTTTGCCAAAATAAAACAAAAAGCAAGTGCAATAATTTCTCAACTGTCCAGTTTTTATTGTTTATTTATCATTTATTCATTTATACCTTTCTCATCGAGTGCACTTTACTATCGGCATATCCTCATTTTTTTTTCTCAGTTTTTTTTATCCAATAATGTGCTTCAGGGGGACTTTTTTAAGGTATTGGTCTTCTGTAATGCAAAGCTCGCGGGTAGTAAAACGTCATTGAGAATTCACTTGGATAATGCACAGTGAAAATTTACAGCAAGAGTACATGTACATTTTTTTGGGTTCAATTTGATATGCACAGCCTAAACGAGGGTATTGACAATTTGTTTTGGTTTTGTTCCAAACAAAAATAATGCAGTTAATGCACACTGAACATTAACAGCACAAATATATATATTTGTTTGAACTATTTATTTTCAAGGTTGACACTACTTGGCTCTTTAGTTGGGGGTCTTATTTTTACAAAAATAAAACCACTAAGACGCATGCTTTACGAAAGTGATCCATAATGGTCGCCCGTGCGCCGATCATAGACCGTGAAATGTGTGTAGCGCCCCCACCCGACGATACTTGTTTTCATTCCGCTGGCGAACTAAAAATAAAAACACCAACAATATCAATGACAAAAATAATGTAAATCAATCTTACATGATATTTGGGTTCACTCATTAACAGACACAAAACCTTGTAATTTTCATACTTCAATTTTCTTCTTTCTTTTTGTAAATTATTTATCTAATGACAAATTAATATGTAAACATCAGTATATTATTATGGGTGTATCATCAAACCGTTTTTATTACTCCCTGGTCAAACCAATTTGTCAAACAGGTGCAAACATCTTAAATTCAATTATCAAGTATAAGTTCCAATATAAGTCGGGGGGAACAAGTATAGGGTAATTTCAGAAAGGAACTTTCTCCTGAAAAAGCCCCCTTCATTATGTCGGATAGCCACTCCCCTCCACAACAACTTGACTGGTACCCATGCCTAAGACGACGACAACACTACTACTCTCAACGGGAACCACTTGACCCTCGCGAGGGAATTCTTGAACGGTAGCACACTAGGCATGAGTCACGTTTTGCCACAAGGGCTGACTCATTTTTGCGTACATTTCTGACCGATTGTGACCTCGGCAGGCATCGTAGCAGCAAAACGAGCAAAGACGATTTCTTGTGAGATGAGCTGAGACGACTGAGCTAATTGTTGTGAGGCGCAAACATGGTGAGTTCTCCCAAATTTTACATGTTTTCGATATTATTTTGAGGGAAAGTTTTGGCAAACGTGGCATGCAAAGTCATGACGAAAACTCAGCTCGTCGAGTCGTGTACAGCATACAGATTCAGATTGTAGCCTTTGCGGTTTGCCATTCTCTTTCCACATCTGGGCCCGTTATCAATTTGTACACTAACACTCACAGAGCCTCCCCCCCCCCTCTCCAATGGCGAATGCATGTGCCAGCTTAATAATTTTTCATGGGGCAATTGCTTTGTCATTTTTGTGTTTGTACAATCATGACAATGGCCGGCACAACAAATGCATTCGTCATTGAAGGGGGCCTCCATAATGAGTAGGGAGTCCGGCAAATTTTATTTTTTTTAGCGAAAACAATATTATAATCATTATCTTTTTTGTATCAATGAAAAGAGAATTACACAACAAAATCAATGACCTTTGAATCAGCTTTATAGGTGTTTGCATTTTGGAGATACAACAATTTAAATGGCCAAATTTGGAGTTTCAATTCAGTAAGAAATAAAATTTACCTTGTATACTTTGAGCATTTTTAATTAATAAATCTTATTTTCCAAACCTATCAAAATGTTTGATTTCATAGGAATCTCCATTTAATATAATAATAAACATAAAGTTGATTTTTGAATCGGGTTTTTACCATTCGTAACAAAAAAGGTACAATTTTTTCCCTGGACCTTCGCACTGCCCAAGCGTGCGCCGAGCAAACACCGCGATGCGACCAGACAATGCCAGATGACCTGCTGTTAGGCACGGGCAAAGTGTAGTTCCGATCTCGCTCCACACAACGCAGCACACGGAATATGTGTCCACTCAATATCCCTGTTATAAATACCAACAAAGTCTGGTATTTTTTGTGGTGGATCCCGCTCCATACAACACGGCAACACGGAACATGCATGCACGCGCTATTACTGTTACCGCGTGCCAGACTACGTACGTCTGGCACCGATGCCATCAGCATACAATAACATGCGGTAGTAGACTAGTCTGGTTGCAATGGCGTCTGGCTGTTGTACCAAATTTCTCTTGTTTCGCCTCTGTGACCTGACCTTTAAAAATGTTTGTGACAAGGTGCGGTAAGCTTTTAATCATTTCTTTTAATACCACTGTTTTAATAAAAGCCTGAACTGTCTGGGTACGACCAGTCATAAATTTATTTATAAAGTTATGATAAAAACAGTTCGATTTATCAAGTAGATTTTAATTTTACACGGTGGTTTAAATGAAAGTGCCGGCACACACGGTTGGCCTAATGTTTGGGGCATCTGTCGATATGGAAAGCGCGAGTTGAGAATTTGTTGGTTTTTGTTTTCATCCAAATGAATGCAAAGTTCTGAATAAATGTTTTTGATAATAGGAGTCGGTATTCCTCTTGGTATCAAATTCACCCAAGCATTATTCGTGACATAGATACTCATCAAGCCTGTCATTCTAAATTTACCATGGGTGATTAAAAAAATAATGATGATGATGATGATTCGAAAAAATTTACCGGTAATTGTAAAACGATTCACTCTTTGTGACGTACGAGACGTCATTCAACGCTTCAGAAATTTGCAAAATTACAATCACACATGTGTCGGGCACTTCCAGGATCTTTGATCACGCAAACTTGTGACGAGTGTTCACTTGAAAAGAGCAGGCACAACACATTGGAAAGCACTCGGTCAGCTTCAGACGCATGGTTTGTCTGTGGCCGCTTCTAGCATTAATTGCTCGTTGCTTCATTAGGCCCCCAAAAATAGTTCTGCTGCCGATTACATGGCATTTGAAAATGGGGTAGGCAGGTAAGGAAATGTTTGGTTTTTTTGCCATTTTTTTTGTGTGTACGATCATATGGAGGCGTCTGCATGTAGTAAAGCGTAAAAAGGTAGAAATTGATGGTTTTGGGTGTTTGTTTCTCATTTTTCCCATAAAAAAAAGGGGAGGGGCTGTCAGAATAGGGTAGGTAGGGAAACCAGAAGCAGTTCTTTTAATTTTTTTGGTCTTACTAATGAAGTCTGTGAATGAGTGTCGTGCGATGGCCTTCAATCATAGTTCACACGTCATCAAAAGGTTTCATACACTGTATGTCATACGTTTCTATTTGTGTTTTATTTATTGGTGCAGTTATGACGTAGAAATTTGTCTTAATGATGGTCATGATGTATGAACCAACCTTAAATTGACCTTATCTCTCCAGTTGTTTTTTGTTTACAAAAACATTCGCTTTTTGTGCATTTGTTTGTCCGAAACAACAAACAACAAACTTGCTTGAATCTTAAGAAGTGTGCATATATAACTAACTTGCTTTTTAACTAGTTCGCGTCAGTTGACGTGTGAACAAATCCAGCGTGCCTCGACTTACCTGGGGATGACCTCTAAACGCGCTAATCCCCCCTTGGCGACGGGCCTGCACGTCACAGGAATGAATCTTACATGTAAAAAGAAACCAACTCTTAACAAGAAACCAACCAACTCTTAACAAGATACGCACGTCTACAAACTTTAAATTTGAAGTCTGATTTGCATTCACGTAAGTGTACAATTGAGTTTAGGTCTTGCGAACTTTGTGAAAGCATACAGGGCTCCCCCGTTTAAAAAAAGATTTCTAAGCAAAAGTGTCTACGTACATTTTATATTTCCTAAGCCGTGTGTAGACCTTACATAATGTTCACACGCACATGTACCTCTCTGACGTACATGCACATGTACAATTGCGTGTTTAACGAGACTGTTTGTCAACACAACACCAAGCAATGTACAGCGTTACCACCCTAATGAGACATTGTTTCAAGGGTGTTTAGGAAAAGCGCGTGTCATAATGGGCCTGTTTTATGCAATGCTGAGTTTGCAACTGTAGTAGCAAGTACGTGTTCTTACTACAAATGTATTGGGTTCTTTTGGGGTTTCAGTGCACGACCCTCAGTCTTTGCTTTTGTTGGATTCGGTCATAGATTCAGCAATGTCCTCGGTAAGTAAGGCTGTGCATTTGCAAATTAATATTTGATTCTTATAAGTTGGATATGATGAGATATATTCAAGTATTTGATATGTGCATGCTGCTCAAGTTTAACATGTGTAGTTTGACAGGATTTGTGTGCTCATGCGGTTGTTGAGAATTGACAAAGATCTCACTCAAGAGTTAATTCTCATGGAAGCTCTGAAATCACACATTTTATGCAGAAGTTGATAAATTTGTGTGTGGCATTTGACAAACAATGAATCCATGCAACAGGGTAAGTTGTAAGTAATAAAAGCTTAAAAACCGTAATCTTCCCAAATCCTCCAAAATGCTCTTTGCAAAATGGAGGATTTTGCAGGATTGAGGCTATGTACTGGTATGGCAAAACTGTGTGGCTGATTTTGGAGAATGCACTCTGTCTCAAAGCCTTTGGCCGGACCTTATGTTGGTTATGCTCAGCCGTGCATACTAATTTATACATGTAGGCCTAGATTATTACTTGAAATTCTGCTGCTACATGCACTGCTCTGGGATGTCACTGGCTCTGACCTCAACTAATCGTGCCAATTTGTAATACTACTAGCAATCTTGAGGCACATACACCAATACCATAAACATAGCCAAATTGGTAGAAGATGCGAACTTGCTTTCAACGATGTGAGTGTCTGCCCAGGCAGTACTGTACACAAATATTACAGGTGACGTCATCAAATGTTAGAGCGCCCTCTGGGGGCATGTTGAAAAAATCAAACATGGATTGAAACATGCATTTTGAGGATGTGTGTGGCATGGCAAAGTTTGCGGTAATCCATGGCCCAACACCGTGTGGTTGTTCCTAACAACCTGTAGTTTTTTTGGCCTGATCAGCGTCCAGGCCCCAAGCCCGAAAACTGGCCGAGAACGTAATTCCCTTATTATTTTGTGCCACAATGCCATTGTCTTCCAAACAAGTAAATAGTGACAGTACTTTTTTTTTAGTAGGTAATTGTTTGTCTGTAAAATTACGGACTGCTCAGTACGTTATTGTACCAAGGCCTTTTCCTTGAACTGTCCTTATTGACACAGGTTTACCACTCATGTTTGTCAACTACCTTGACCCTCTGGTGGCCCTGGCTTGCTTCAGTGATTATGTTCCTGGTGACTGTGACCTTGCGTCTTGTGACCAATGTAGGTCGGATAGTGTTACATAATCACACTGTCCACTTGACAGTGGTACATATTTCTAGTTTCCATGCCTATTGGTTCAAGCACTTTTTTATTCCCATTATTGATGCCTTAATACATGTATGTATAGGCCAGTAAAGAATTTAATTCATTTTTCTAAAACATTAATTAAACCAAGCCTGTTTGGGTCAACAATTTTCTAAAGGTAATATAATGGGTAATAAGATGTCGGGTCAGGGAACCAGACTAGCTGGCTAGCTTGCGCCCCTTCATGATGCGTAACCAATTGCAAACAAAATGTAGACTAACTAAATTTGGTAAATTGGGGGCAGTATCTAAACAACAAAATTCCCAACGATGGTCAGCCGACCAGCGTTGGAAAGTGATACAAAAATTCCACTTTCCTTGAAAATGACACTTTACCCAGGTGCCATGATTTCACAGGATGCTGGAGACTATTATTCACTTATAGTCAATTAATGTATTTTTTATTTGGTAGTTTTGTTTTTTTATGTTTGCAAATGTTGTATACATGTATTACCTTTGATATTGAAGTCTACTTATTTTTCATTTTTTTCATGATTTAATTTATTGTTATTTTATGATTACTGTATTGATCTAACCAGTGCCAGATCGTCAGTTATGCACATCGTTCATTAGATTACTGTTATACTTTTTCACCATTGTTGTACAACTACAAAGGTCTTTGACTGATGTTCCTAGGTTAACGCTGCAGCGTCCCACTTTATGCTTCGACCACAGTGCACACAAACACGCAACCCAATCGGCTTCCCCGAACTGACTCAGTTTAAACAAACCCACGGGGGCGTGGAGAGTGGGCACTGCTGCTCTTTTGCCCAGCAAGCGAGCTATGGCCGCTGTGTGCACAGTAACCAGTGACAAATCGTTTCACGGTAAAAACTCCAACTGATTTCGCATTGACACACTTTAATCTCGTGTCAAGGTGCGCACCTCCAAATTCCAGTTAATAGGGTCATTAGTTTATACTCGTAGACCATGGTTTCAGAAAAAAACTGTTTCAACATGGCTTTTTATTAGTGTGTGATGTGGGGCAATTTTTCAACTTACTGTGACCGGTCGTCAACCCCAGATTGAGTCTGTAGTGTGTACATGTATACGTGTGTGTGTGCATGTCTGTCATTGTAGTTAATAAAGTCGTCTTTGGTGAATGTTTGGGCTGGACACCCTTGCAGTGTTGCTAAAATGACAGATGGAACATGGAGGAATAAAATGGGATAACGAAGGTGCACTTACATCCTCAATTGAATAATTTATTGTTTCGGATGTGTTGAAGTGATTTATTTTTATGGGACCTGTGTGGTCGTAAATTTTATGTTTTGTGGGAGTGTTAAATATATTTGACCAACCCATTGTGGTTTTTTTTTTTTTTTAAACCGTCATGTATTAAGATTTCATACATGTCTACCTTTACTGCACTCCTCATTTTGATTTTTCACTCAATTTGGCTCGCTGAATGGCGATACACTACATCTACTTTGAAACCCTTCTGCTGTCTGAACAGTCACAGACAGTCAACAAATCAATCCCCTTCCCCTGCCATGCCTTACAGGCTAGTCACCAACAGTCGGATCATATTTCTAGCAAGCACTGTGACTAGTCAAATTCAGTCAACAGACAAAAGCAACCAACTGGTAGGCACAGCTGGCTTATCAATCACCTAATGTCAAGGCAAAACTGTCTCAAGTTACATAAACAGTCACAGCCAGTCAAACCTGCTTTATGTAGGCTCGGAGCTCTTAACTGTAAAAAACAGTCGCTGGATTGATTTGACTGTTGGGATACCATAGCTGTGTTTAATTTCGACAGCCAGAGACGGAGGGTTTTAATTTTACGGAACTCAGTCTGTCTTGTAATTTGATTCACCTTCTAAAATTAGCGTGGTTTAATTGGTCTTAATTCCGTTCAAGTGAAATGATAAATGTGTACTGCAATTTCAGACATCTTCCTTGTGAAGAGGCTGTTTACAAAAATAAATCAATGTATCGTGTTAATAATGTATCAGCACTTCCCCCTGCTTGTATTCTTTCTGTTATAAAGGCACCAGATTGTTTGACATATTTGTCAGGCATAAGAGACATAATGTTAACCAAACCTTACACCACTTTTGTCTTACAATTTACATTGCTATCAATTGTCACATCATTAACACTAAACAGGAACATCACTACCTACCTACAGGAAAAAACAATGTGGTCAATGACTCAATGAAAGGGACAGATTGATGGGTCTAGCAGTTTAAATCACCCATGAAACTTTTTATGGTAAGCTCAAAAAAGACCACACAGGGAAATTCTTGTTACCACACAGGGATTGTGCCTTTTGTGGAAACTGTTGTGTTAAGATTGTGGTCTGATGTTTATTTTAGCAGGTAAACAAGAACCTCAAGTAAATTTAATTTTTGTTTTTGACCAGAACAGGACGGGCACCCACCTCCAAATTGTCTTCTTTTTCACAAACTGCAGTGAAGGAAGGGCAATTATACGTACATGTGTACATTATGTAAATTATGCTGAACACATGTATTAAAGGGAATGTACATCATTGGTTTTTGCTGTAATTTTCAGAAATGAACTATTTGAGGGGTTAGTATAATATATCAAATATTGTTACACTGACATGTTTGACGTTTTGTGTTCGAAAATGCTTGAAAAACCAAGAAAAACTAAAAATGTTTAAGTAGTCTGGTTCCCTGACTCCACTATAGATAAAATGGATCAATTTATAGGTGTCGGAAAACTGTAAGGTAAGGGAACCAGTCTAACTGGCCTGCACACGTTATGAACATGTAACCAATAGCAAACAAAATTTGGACTGAAAAAAAATTGTAAATTTGAAGCAGTAGTTCAAAAAAAGTTTGGTTTTTCCAACGGTGGTCGGCCGACCACCATTGGAAATGTATACAAAAATGCAATTTTCTTGAAAAATGACTTGACACCAGGTGCCATAATTTTACAGGATGCTTTAAACTGTCATTTACCAACATCCTAGTAAGATATTTCATAAAAACTTGGTAGTTTTATTTTTCGATGTTTGCAAACTGTATATTCCCGCTAAGCGAATATAATTTATGCAGCCTCATCCTGTGTGAGAAAATGATGTGAAAAGTTTGTATGGGACCAAATTTTGTTTCCCAACAAGCATAAAATCATGTGATCCTTCTCATGGTCAGAGCGATTTTTTTTTAGGGGGGGGTTTCATGTTTTCAACTTCATATGTAGCTTGTTTTTCATCAGTTTCTGGTGAAGGTTACAGGTAAACATCTTCAGCTCAATGTTTATTGGACCACTTCCCTGCTGGCTGGAAAATTCAAATATTTGCTGGTCAGATCAATCACATGCACTTGTTTGGCAAACACGTCTGATTAGATTACTCCTTGAGGTTTACGATCACTGCTGTCTATTAGCCTTGATAGAATGCCAATCAGACATGTGGGTAATGAACTCAACCCCTTAAAGTGATTTCATTTCAAGCTGAGCGCTTGTGTCAACTTGGCTCGACCTTTGTGGATTACTACGTTTATGTGTAATGCCAGTACCGTACAATAAACATGTAATTGGTGTGTTTTTTTAGATCGTTGTGGTAAAAAGCGGGTATACAAGCATGTGAAGTATCACCTCAGTTTTTGGTCATTTGATATAAAACATTTACTGAACATGGGCCACAGCTTCAAGGCAGAGACTTAAATTGCAAAAACGAAATGAAAGGTGTCTTTCGTTGTGGAAAAGGTAAAATTGAAAAGTGGGAGTTTCCTCATCAACCTGTTAAAGCAGTAATTGTCGTAAAAATCTCTCATTTGAAAATGTGTGTTTTTATGGTCCTGTGCATAGACTCTGAAGCCAAACATTTCAGCTTGTACAACACCCCCCCCCTCCTTTCTTTGATAAGTGAATTATTTTGAGCGGTTTGTTTTCTTATGCAGGGTGGTGAGGAGAAATACAAAAGAGGGTTTAAGTGAATTATTTTCTGTGCTTCGCAAATATAATTGGAACCCTTGATCTTTTATCAACCGATCTCTTTTTGTAATTGTATGAAGCAGGGCTTTGTGGGTAAACAAGTTTTTCAATTGAAGCAGTCAGGCACAGCTGGTAAACATTGTATGCAAAGTATAATTTTTGTGGAACTTTTGTATCAAGTATAACAATGTACTCAGTCCACCATTTATGTGATTGTCACTGAACCGGCGTCACTTTCTTTGATTTCCACTGTTGCACATCAACAAACACTTTCACAGTATTTCTTGCCAAAAAGACAACTCTTTTGTGACTTTATAAACAAACAATTAGTGTTATTACAAGAAATAGTTTTTTCTATAAGTATCCTTCAACCTTTGTGCCAAGAGTCACAGAGTAAACAGCCAATTCCTCTGTTTGCCTGGAGCCAATTATTCCACTGGATAAAGCCACGCTGTCATCAGGGAATGGCTTTTACAAGAAAATCAACCCCCACGAAGTAGGCCACAAGTTAACCCCTCTTCAGTTCTGAAAAGATCACAAACAGGCAATTATTAGTCTTTCACGCTGACTTAAACACAGTTGGATTCTTCAATGCAGACATTGTTCACTTAGTTTTTCAAGCTAAATACTTAAAGGGAAGATACAACATTTGCAAACATCAAAAAACGACATGATCAAATTATCACGAAATACCTTACTGAATTGTTAGGGACTTACAGTCCAAATCATCCTTTAAAATCGTGGCTCCTGGTGTGCTGACATTTTCAAGAAAAACTGTATTTTTCCAACGCTGGTCGGCCGACCAGCGTTGGAGAAAACTGGCTTTTTTCAAAAACTGTCCCTAAGTTTTCATATTTAGTTATTCTGACTTTTCTTTGCAATTGATTACACACCTGTGAAGGGGTACAAGCCTGCTAGACCGATTCTCTGACCTTTCAATTCCCCAAAGTCTACAATTGCTCAGTTTCATGTAAAGTGGGGTCAGGGGACCAGACTACAAGAACATGATTAGTTTTCTTGGTTTTTCCAGCATCTACAAGCCCAAAACGTGAAACAAGTCAGTTTAATAACAATATTTTCTATAACATACTAATCCCTGAAATCCATTTATGTCGAAAAATTGCAGCAAAAGCAAATGTTGTACATTCTCTTTAATTTTTCAAGCTCAATACTTTAAGCACCACAGTATGGGTTCCAAGCACAAGTACCCCTTTACGGTAAAAGAAAGGGAGAGTTGGGGGAGACCACTGGGAGAGACATTTGAATGCAATGCCGACGTCACCTGATGCTCACGCGAAGATTCTATGGCTTTGTGCACATTGAGAATGATATGCCTGTAAGTTGTGCGTAGTGGTCCAATAATCGCCATGCCATGCACACAGGACAAAATTAGTTTATCCCGCGAGCGCGAGTGGAACACAAAATAAGGTACATGTAGAACGAACCAGTACACGCACGTGGTGTGTCCCGTCCACTGGGCACTCGAACATGGTGAAAAAGCGCCCTCTCTTCTTTGCGTAGGGAACCCATAACTTTAACTTTACATCACAATACAGCACAGTCACACTTACACACCATGCCACTTTATCTAGTGATGATGTTCATGTACAATGTACAACATCCCGTAACTGCTCCTTTAAGATGTATTGTGAAGACAATAGCTCAAACCTCTGAATTGGACTTTCAATGAATGGGAATAATAATCCAGAATAGTAGAAGCATTCTTAATACCCTCCAGGCTCCACTGCCCCTTTAAGTTGACTGGGAAAAAAAACTGGTTTAAGGCTACAGATCAAATCGATGGAGTAACACATGGATTAGCTGATCCTTAGATTGACAACAATAAGTGTTGGTGCATTAACTGGAAGAGGGTGATTAGATCAGTACTGGGAACTAGAGGTGTGGTTTCAACTCTGAAGACTTGCGCTGGATGAGAGGATTTGGCTTGCTTCCAATACACACAAGAGTTTGAATCAATTTGTGAACATTAAAAGTGTGCAAAACATACTCTTGATATATAGGCCTAAGAAAACTTTTTTGAAGAAACAACTTTGTTAATAACTTGTTGGTTTTAGAGGAGAAGTCTAAGAAATGTAATGTAAAAAATTCTACATGTACCGAGGAGGATATGGTGACAGACAAATCCAAGTGAATTTGTATATATATATATATATACAGATATCCCATCCCCCCCTCCCCCACCCCCGCATTCCCCTATTCCCATCAGTAGTCCACCTCACCCTTGGTGGAAATATTTCAAATATCATCTGTATGCTGTTTTTTTTTTTAGTTCCTCTCTCTTGCTCATTGTGATCCCCTTTTTTCAGGGGGGGGGGGGTTAAAAGTACCAGTATGCTGAAAGGCATCCCTGTTATCCTTGACCCTCCTATATAAATCAGACCCTCCGTTAAACTGCCCCCCCCCCCTTTGTAAAAACCTTTCTTTCCAAAATTGATTTCCCATCCCTTTTATCAAATATCTTCCCTGTACTACTCCCTTCATCTGTTGTTAACCTCGATGAAATGAACTTCCATCTCAGCATTCCGTTGTGATGTCACCGTGATGTCATCGTGACAGTGCAGTATTACGTTGTCCGTCATAAACACAAGATATGTAATATTGCCATTTGTCACTTGCGTCAATCCGTAATTGTTAAGAGGAAAAAAAAGTCTATAATTGGGCTTTACTTCGAAACCGGACATCACTCTGAATTGCACCGGATCCCATTTTTGGTCATTAACATCAATGGCGTCCCTGACCCAATCAAGTTGTCCAAGCCCCACCATAAAGACCCATTCACAACCCACATTGTCACCAGTCTAAATTTAGCCAAGGCCTCCCAAGAACAATCCTCCAAAAATCCGTTCACACCCGTTATTGTACCGCCATTACCACAACATCGGTCATGAAGTTCTACTTGAGCAGACAAAAAAAAATTGATCGATTGACCCAAAAGTGACCAGCTCATCACTTGTGTATTGTCCGGATAGCTCTTCAGTCCCCACCCGCTTTCAAGGCTGGACACACCATGTAATGCCCTACGTAATCTGTCCATGGCATTGTGAACGGTCAGTATCCGGTCAAGACTCTATTGGTCTGGCCATTTTATTGCATTGCCAGCTGGTCAAGGTTCTCCAGCTAAGTCCACTGTGTCATACTGGTTTGATTGACTGACCTCCAACTTTTCAACTCCTGATTATACTAGTACTGTGCTAAAATGCCTTCTCTCAGGCTGTGAGGCCAGTGTGCCATACTTTATGGACTGACTATATCCCATCTCTTTGATTTATGTTTCCATAAATGTGCAGTGTTTCCATTACACCATGATTACAGATTCAGATGGTTGAAATTTACTTTACTGATGATATTCATTTAACACGTATTTCAGTTGGTAAAGCACCAGTATGGTACGTAATCCGGAGGTCGTAGGTTCAAATGCCACTCCAGTCAATTCCTTTGTTAAATTACTTCATAATTATTTATTGATCCATTTTACTGTATGAAAAAAACCCACACTTGATTTCATATACTTTGTCTAAGTGAATACATGGGTGAAAATAGCCTGAATACAAATTGACATCCCCCTAGATCCCCCCCCCCCCAAAAAAAATTGTTGCGTATTTCCTTCACATTTCTTGTGAAAAGCATTGTCAATCCCCTATATATACATTTCAAGTTTCCTTTATTGAAAACAAAAATTAATTTGTTTTCCTGCTTTTGTAATGAGATCATCGTTGGCACGTTGTGATGAATTGAGGAACATGGCCATGACCTGATCGTGCGTTTTACTTGTTTCATTCTGTAAAACAAACAAAATATCCCACAGATTAAATTTCTGTGAATGTTTAAAACCAAAATGTATACATTGTTTGTAAAGGATACACTGTAATACATTGTGGGAAAGTATTTAGTTCAAAGTGATACATTGTAATAAAAGGATGTGCATGTTGTTATTAGGCCTACATGATGAAATGGGGCAATATGGCGTTGTCACCAAAATTAATATAGGCAGTGACAGGTCAGGAACAAAACAACCAGATAATTATTTATCAAATTAAAGGTACTGAATTCACATGAGGATCTACTTTAAAGCCCGAGTCCATCATTTGCAGCTATCCAAAAGCAACTGGCGTAATTATTGTTGAAAAACATACTGGTTGAAATATAGTAAGGGGACTAAACTCCCTGTGAAATTATCCTTTCTGGCAAGCTCTCATTTTGAAGAAATCAACGAAAGAAGGCATTTCCAACGGTGCGTCTTAAGAAGCACCGTAGGAAAATTTAAATTAGTAGTTCGTTTTCAGCTACTGCGCCAAATTTACAAATTTTTTCAGTCCAAATTTTGTTTGCTATTGGTTACATGTTCATGGATCAGTGCACGACATCGTGTAAAGCTGCAATTCAAAACAATTCGAAACATGATTTAGCAACTTTTGATTTGAAATTGAGATCCTAGAATGCTGTTTTTCTCGGAATACAAAGCTGAAGCTGAGCTGAAACTTCATCAAGTAAGTTGTTCAGTATCCTTCATTAGATTTTGAACACTTTTGTTGCTTCAAACGAACAAAATGCACTAATTACAAATGATGGACTATAGCTTTAAGATATTGACTTATTGCCACTTGACAAAATTTTAAGGGGAAAACTAGATTTAGGTCACTGCTATATTAATGGCTCATTTCGCACTCGCCCTCCTCCCCCACCCCATCCCTTCCCAATACCTAATCTCACACAAAACATGCTGGATGATAACGGAAATTAAAACCTCCAATCCAGGCCCCGTTGGGAGTGGAACCCTGGTCGGGGTTCGACCCAGACAAAGAGGTCACAGCAGACGAAGAGGACAGAACCACAGCATGACCAGAGAGTTCATGTGTGGCAGTGCTTTCCTCTCCTTCCACTTCTGTGACCCTGGTTCGAATCCTTCCAGAGGCCAACATGTGGATTTTTTATTATTCAGTCTCTACCTAATTCTGTAAGTTTTCATTCCACAGTCTCTACAAAATTAATTTCCCCTCGACTTTAAGCTTTTTACCAAGGGACCCCACAGGAGATACCAGTAAGTTGAAACTTGACAGTCTTTAAGTTTAAGAAAAAAAACCTGACAGCCCCTCCTCCAAATGTTGCTCACACTTTTTTATCACAGGTATTGAACTGTTCAAAAGATTTGTCAAGATTTTCCTGATACATGTGTCGGTATCAGGATTTTTGGGGGTAAGGACTTTTCCTGATTATATTATTTTTTGCGGGTTTTTCCCCAATTCTTTTGTGTGTGTAAAGAATTCCTTTTGAAATGTGGAATTCATGAAGGTTTAACTGCAGAGGTGTTTTTACATAAAAAAAGGTTCTTATTTAGAGCAAAGAAATGTGCATTTTAGAGGTGGACAAATTTATACAAAAATGTGCCATAGAAACACTAGATTGATTTTTTTTGTTTTTTTTTTCATTTTTCTCCCAATCCCACGTCTGTTTTGTCCATTGGTGGTTTTTTTTTCACCTTTTGGTGAACTCTATCAATTCTTGCCACATGCAATTGTACCCATGTGATTGCAACATGCACGTAACATGATTGGATATGCAAGAGACCCAAGGTCGAATCATAATCCACGGGAAAATTTCAATACCAGTAACTTGTTTCCTGTCTGGTCCCAAAAATCCTTGAGATAAACTCTTACTGCCCTCTGATGTTTCAGCAGTGTCCTTCAAATAATGTTGTTTTGCTTCTCTGCCTCTTTGTTCAAAATTAATCCCCCTTGACCCAAGGGACTGTTGTTGAGTGGTCTACAGTAGAGCACATGATCGGTAACCTTCATCATATGGATTGCCTTACATGCATGTATTAGTTACATACATGTACTGTATGTGTTGTAGCCTACTGGTAGTAATTATATGTAAATAATTCAGGTTTGTCCCAGCTGGTTCGTTCCATTCCCGTCCAAGGGTTGAAATTGTTGTTTTTTTCCTTGGCCAGTGACCCTCAATTTCCAGAAATTTTCAGTCAAGGTCTGTCTTGGAAAAGCAACTGGGAAGTATCAAATTGGGATTGGGTTTGCCGTTCTTCTGTGTAAAACAAATGGCAAAGTAATTTCCTCTTTTTTAAAAATTCACAGAAATGATTACGCGGATTGTCGGTTGTCCTATTTTTATTTCATGGCATGGATTGTGATGTCAGTTCCAATATGGTAAAAGGAACAAAGTAAAGCAGAATTGTTTTTAATAAGAAATTATCAATTTTGGGGGGATTTCTGGAATTTTCTGTCAATTTTACTTGGTATTTTGTACTAGAGAAGCCAAAATTAGTACCGTATTTATTCAATCTAGTTAAAGGGTCACTCACTTTGCAGTACCCATACATTAAAAGAAAAATCCATTACCAAATTATACTTCAATTATAATTAGATTTGTACTATGACCAATATACTTGAATAATATGACGTTCGTGGCATTGCACTAATGAAGTAATGGCTACACTCGGGGTGGTTTGTCATCCTATTAGTCAATTTTCATTTTTAGTCACGATCGATAGCCTTTGCATAGCTGTGCCCTCTAGGGAGACGATTGTTAATAATGAAAGAGGACAGACTGAAGCACCCTAAATTCCTCACAAATTCCTACTGTGACGTCCTACCCACGAAAAGTGCACCATCTAAACCATTCAAGAATGGCTAACCCACACTGCACATTATGACATCACATTTCTGAGAATGAAAACCACCTACACAAAAAACACAGTCAGCATTACCTGCACCCCTGCCAGAACACACAGTGGAACAGTCTGTATGCTAATGACATAAACAGCAGGAGTTTATGAATGAGCAGTATACATACTGCTTTTGTTTGATCAAAGCCTAGGGCCAATCAAAACCACTGTATTAGGAGGGGGGTGTCCTTCACTGGATTGCCCGATTCGCCTTGGGCGTTTGATGACATCACAGCAATGTCCGGTCTCTGAACAAAAGGAGATCAAGCGAATCAATACGCCACATCTGTGTCTGTGTGTGTGTGCCACAGGATGCGAGTTCACCAGTGGGTAGAGGTCATCGGTCCATACCACTTTGCCAGCATAAAAAGGGGAGGCTTGTGGGAGGGTGTTCCTCAGTCTGACTCACAGTGCAGGATCAAAAAGGGACTCTTTGTCCAAACTCTCCTCAGTTGCATATCTACCACAGTACTGTACAGAAGCTGTGTAATTTTTGTTCACGGTTTGAGAAACATCTACTGCCTTGGATATAACAGTTCATCGAGTGTATACATTTCATCATCAAGCGGCAAATTTGTTTCTCCGATTGGATTTTTTAATGCCGTGAGTATTTTTTTTCTTTGTTCTGAAATGAAAAACCCCAAAGCCGGCCTCGCACACTGCACAAGTCTATGGTGGTCTTTGTTGTCATGGGTTTTTGTGTGTGTGTGTGCACACTGCACTGTTGCTCATTCATCCCATATGGATCAGCACAGTGCAGCTTCGATGACTGCACCTTTAACTTTTTTTGTGGGCAGGAAGTGGGAAGCCCATTGAAACCCTGTGGGAACAATGCCACATGCTTGAAATTTGTGAGCATTTTTTAATGGGTATGTCCACTTCTTTGTTCAGATTTTAAGTGGAAAGAGTAATTCTTACTGTGCCCTTGCATATTTTACATTTCTGAATTTGCCTTTGTTATTATTATTAGTCCACTCCCTTTTTCCCCCTAAATCTATTCTATATGGAATCGTGATTGCTATAATATTAATAAATTTAATGTGAAGCCTCAAAACCAATTATTTGGAAACGTGTGGCTTGTCCCTTTTGGAGCTTCCTCAAAATTTGGATAACGATGTGATATTTTGTGTTGAATTTTCTTTTGACCAAAAAAAAAAAAAAAAAAGATTTTTATTTTTTTTGGTGAAGAACTAACTTCAACATTTTGAAAATTGCTTCAAAATGTAAGATTGTACATTATCATCTAATACAAAAATAGAAACGAGCACTCCACGCGACTGCGCAGGCGATATCGCCGTTTAATATTCACAGTGGTGACAATAATGGAATATCATCCAGCTGTAATATATTTTTATATCTAGGCCGATCGCAGAAATCCACCACCACCCCAACCCCAGTTTCAGCTCAGTTGCCCAATTTGTTCCACACTTCTTCCTGATTGACTGTTTTTGCCCACCCTTTGTTTCACCCTCCGTGGTTTCACATCCCCTCATAATTTGATACCACACACTGATAAAAATGGTTATGACCATGTTTGGTATGCCATACACACACACAGCAAGGAGACAGACAAGAAATGGGATCCTACACACTGTGGGCAGTGAAATGGTCCATGGATACACAGTCAGCGCAGAGGCGGCGTACTTGACCCATAAACATATGCTTGACCATTGTCTTGACCAATTCCTGTGAAATCTGGATATTGCGTCCACGGAACATTAAGCAGATGATTAGTCATTCATGTGTTCCCAAGTGAAAAGCCCCCCCCCAAAAAAAGTGTTCCCCCCCCCCAAAAAATAAGCATATTGAAAGATTTATCTGAAAAAAAGATTGTCTAATGTCCATTTAGTTGGACAAGTTGTTTGGCTGACGGCCCCCAAAAAGCAAACTGCAAAAGTGTTGAAGTATTTTGTTGAAACACAACATTTATTACAAAACTCAATAATCTGAATTCAAAACACAACATTGAAAACCCCTTCAAAAAACTCATTTATGTTGGATTTTAGTGTAATTTATTCAGTATCAATGACGTCGCTAACTGAAGTTGGCAAAATTACCTGGCCTACGTGTATATCACCTCCAGCCTATAAACAGTATAACTCAGTCAAATTCAAAATTGGAAATTTAGAAGAGCTTTTTTCCCCCTTGGGTGGGGGTCGGGGGGGGGGGGATGTAAATTAATACAAGTTCCTGCCTTTCTCTATCGATGTTTGCCACTAGGCACACAGCTGACTGTGTGTACGGTACATTTTGCACCTACCGGTCCGGACATGCCTTTTCGACACACACAAAATTCACACCAAAATGTACTGGTACTACTGTGTGCATTTCATCTACATATGAAAAGAGCCCATTTTCTTTGTTCCCGAAAGTTTAATTATGGATACCATACAGGCACATTCGCAGTCCTTTGTTCGCCGCTGAAATGAAAGTCAAATATTGGTATTGGGGAATACATTCACCACTTAATGTAGACCAGTAAAGTTTAAAAGCCGGAGGATTACCACACAAAAAATAGAGAGTTAAGTTAAACAAATGATTGCAACATGTTCACACATTTTGAAAGTCACATGGAAACATCGAGACTTTTTAAGTGCGCGGGGAAATTTTTTTCATGTCATTAAAACAGGTTTTATTTAAGGAAATAAAATTGTTAATGTACTTTATTGCAACATGTTCAAATATTTTGAAAGTCGCATGGAAACCTCAACACTTTCTAAGTGCGCGTGATTTTTTTTTTCTTGTCATTAAAACAGGTTTTAATTAAGGAAATAAAATTGTTAATGGTCTTTATTGCAACATGTTCTTCATGTCATTAAAACAGGTTTTAATTAAGGAAATAAATTGTTAATGTTATTTTTATGATCCTCAGCTGAAGTGACATCATAAATCATTCTTGTGGCATGACATCATGTGTGTCATATCTCCATCATCCAACGTAATCCCCCATTATCCGAGAAAACAATTTTATAAAGCTGTATTTGTTCTATGACATGAATCACCTTATTAAGTGCAAACAAATTGGGCACACACCACATGGCCTGCGTTGAAGACACCGCACAGCAGAACACATGCAGCTGGAGGTGCGATCCCGTGATGTAATCGTGTGGTTCCCTGAACCCTACCGTGTGTAATGCAACAGTCATACCTAGGCCATGAATCATTTGACCGATCACACTGACTCATCTGACCAGCTTTTAAAATAAAATACTGCGTGTGGAATTCCCTACCAACAAACATGAATTGACAATGGAATTTTATATTTTGATCAATATTTTTAATTTTTCATGTGTTAGGGTGTTTCCAGAATTTTCAGTGGCTGTGTTCTGACTCATTTTGCACCATAATTTCTTTGTTATGTTCATTTCTGTACTATAATTAGATCCACAGAGACATTAGTGCAGGTTTTATGACTAACTGGTCTACATTCCTTCCTCCATAGTAACATCTGTGGATATTTTGGGATATTAACCTATAATTTCCACCGATCAAGGAAATAAACTGTCAAATAAACCTTTTGAATCTTCTACATGCATGTTTTTCAAGACAGAATATTGACATCTGTAAGTTCGACATGTGTATTTGTCTCTCCACAGCTCACAAATGTACATGAAAATCTGCACGTACGTACATGTACCTCAGAGCCTGCAATCCGACATGAATTATTCATTCCAACTAACACAAAAACTCAAAAATCTAAAGAATCCACAGTATTTGCCTGATGGCTATGCACGTATATGCCTCCTTTGTTTGTCCGTTTCCCCTTTGTATAAAGGCCGACATGGTGACCGACATGGTTTCAAGACCACGCCACTGAATTACTGAAAACTCCCCATCCAAGCATTTGATCCCAAATATGCACTTTTTTGCTTACTCTCCTTTTCTGCGTACTACGTGTATTCACTTTGGGTGTGTCCGTTGACCAAAAAGAAGGGGGATAATAGGCACACATTCCCCTGGCTATTGATGGTACAATAACCGAGGGCTCTCGGTTGAAATTGCTTCTCTTCTATTGCCATGGCAACCGCGGGTGGGTGGCTTGGCAAAAAGAAATTCTGTTCACCAATCTCGTGCCTGTGTACGTTGTTGTCGCAAGCCTACAACCGGCATTGTTCAGCGATTGCTACTGACGTGATCCTTTGTCGTAGCATTGAGGGGGATGATTTTTTTCCCCCCTCCACGATACAGTTAGCATAACACAGAGTTCATTTGTGTTGTCGTTGAAGGGGCGGTGCCTATTCAGTGGTCCGTGAAAAAGAATGAAGGTTTGTATAGTGGAGCACGGATGTAGGCGTACAACAACCATGACTATGAAAAATTGAAGCTGTTTTGGAATGAGATATGCTGTCTCACTTTGAGTCACGCATCCTGCGCGTTTGATAAACAATACGTGTTTTTGCAAATTCTAATTTTGGGGCATTTAACTGCCTTTTAACATTTCCTCTTCAATTATTGTGTGCTAAAATTGGATCACTAAAATTGCATTAAATTTTATACGGGTTGTGCTTTGTAAATTTCATTTGTTTCTTTTTAAGAATTGAGATCATTTGATGCCCTACTTCTAAGAAAGCGACCCCAAAGATTAAAAAACAAATCGGCTGATTGTCACAGTAGGAAGGACAAAATCTGGACAAACATTTACTTGAAATACAGTACCTGATGAAATAACAGATACGGAGTATGGTGTGTTCATATACGCACAAAGGCTTAATAATAACAGACAACATGATAATGGCCATTAGTGCAGCACGCTGCATTGTCTGCATATCCGGTTCATGGAAAAATTTGCGAAATTTGTTTGGCGATTGTACCAACATGAGATGAACCTTGTACAGAGTGAACCGCGTTCGGGGCGCACGTGCCTGAGTGCGTGAGTGAAGGGACTAGTCCGAGAGGCCAGCTCATTAAGCCAGACAATGCTTCCCAACGATGGGCGGCACCGCATAAATTTTGATGGCACAGAAACGTTTCGTCAAGGCTATAGTACCCCAAAAAACCAAAAACGAAATCAGATCATGAAGTATTAGTGGTAGGGCCACTATTCGCTGAGAAGAAAATATGGCTTAGCAGATACATATTTAACACATTTATATAATAACAAATGGACTAAAGAACATCAAAATTTGAACAAAATTTATGAAGTTAAAATCGTTCCGTTTTTTTTTTTCTTCCATTCCTTTCATGTAACACTCTGAGTAGACAATCATGATTTGTCCGTTAAATGCAGACCAGATCTTGAATCATGAAACGTAATGTTACTTTAATAGCCAACTGACACAAAGAACAATAACGATACGAAACCGTTCGGTTTGTATTGTTGCGTTTCTTTGTACGGATAACATTGTTTTATCATTCCCTTTCGCTTTCGTACTTCCGCGAGGAGCTACCTCATCCTGAGAGTTCTTATGAAAAATGTATTCATTTAATATGATCAAAAATATACATGCAGTACGATTGAATTTCTTCAAGGCTTAGAAGTCGGTCCTGAATAATCTGCTCATTTGATTCCCTCCTTCCATACTATCAAGGATTTATCCCCCTGGGGGACACGAACACGTACGTACGCTGCCCTTTCAAGGAACAAAGCAAAAATTCAATAAATTCTACCATGCACTCCGTTCATGTTTTTTTTTAGTGTCCATGAGGCGGCTAAAGCTTTTTCTGTGTTGCTTGTATCCGTTTCAAGGCAACCCCCCCCCTTAGATAATCCATCCCTTGATGAATATTCATGTAAAAAAACCGACACAGTTTTGTTTGAAAGAGGACATTCCAGATCACAATCAATGAAATCAGGTCGTGAACACAATTTTGTTTCTGAGAATTAAGGATTTCCTCGTTGTTTTTTTTTGGGGGGGGGTTTGTTCTGATCCTTGTATTTTTCCCTCTGTGACATCATCTCATTGCATTTAAGGATGAGGAAGTCATGAAGCTGAAGTGGTCAGCAGGGCTGCAGTAGAATTGACCGTAATCATATTTCCCTGATCGCTGATACTAATGAGAACATGCCACGCAGTCTCTTTGAAATCGGAGATAGGGTGGGCGTTTTTTTTTTTTTGTAACCCGATTATGAACTCCATTCTGTCTCCATTTATTGGCGAATCACGTCAATCCCAACTCTTTGTGTGTGCAATTTTTTTTGTGAGTTTTCTTTTAGGGCAGTTTTCTTTTGCAATCGGGTCCTTTCCAGATTAAAACAAATGTAGGAGGTATTCTTTTCTTCTTTTTAATCACCCCCTCCCCCCCCCCATCATGTTTGCCATGTGTGTCTATTGACACAATGGATTTTAAGCAGTTGTTTACCACGGCTTATCCTCTGGCCCTCAGTCTGTGGCCTAACCAGTGATTCCATTGTTTCTTTTTACATCTAAAGGGGGCTTTTTGTTTGTCCCCCGGACTGGTCAAAAGTGTACCTTGCACTCCTCGTCATTGTGGTCCGAGTTGGCTATTATTGAACAGTGTTCTGACAGGTTTCTTTTTTTTTTTTTCTTAATCATCCTTGATGCAGGCCTCGCATTAGTGACGTCAGTCGTAGCGGCGGGTCACCGACAACAGAGTGCAAGGACTCGTGTTGACAACAAAAGCCCCAACAGCTGATAAGTTGGAGCAGTGTGTGCTGACTGCTCTCAAATGTTCGTCGGACGCTGAGAGGAGAGGATCTTAAAGAAAAAGTGGGATAAGTGCTTAAGCATAAAGAGAGAGCGGCTAAAAGGAGGAGATTTGTGATTGTGTTCGTCTGTGTGGATCGTGTGACGATCGTCCTGGATCTTCGGAGCGGTAGTGCCTTCCCAGGAGCCAACACGGCGGGCAATTGCATGAGTCGATCGCTGGTCATGGGGCAGAAACTGTCCGGCGGCATGAAGCAGATTGCCAGAGAACCCACCCACAAGATGAGCCAACGGGAGCTCATCTACAGCGGCGATCTGGTCAAGCCCAATCGCCTGGACACCTTACTGGACATGCCCCCAGTGGACAAAGAATTGCAGTACAAATATGCCTGGAACGAGGAGGACCGATCGCTCAACATTTTCGTCAAAGAGGACGACCCCTCGACATTTCACCGGCACCCGGTGGCACAGAGCACGGACTGCATTCGGGGGAAAGTGGGTTTCACCCGGGGACTGCACGTATTTGAGGTGTACTGGAACTCGCGGCAGCGCGGCACGCACGCCGTGGTGGGCGTCGCGACAGCCGACGCCCCGCTCCACTGCGTCGGGTACCAGTCGCTAGTCGGCAGCAACGCAGAATCCTGGGGTTGGGACATCTGTCGCAAAAAGGTCTTCCACGACGCCAAGCACAAAGCAGGCATGTCCTACCCGCTCTTGCCCAACTCGGACAATTTCCCCGTCCCGGACAAATTCTTGATGGTCTTGGACATGGACGAGGGAACGCTTAGTTTTATCGCCGATGGACAGTTTCTCGGTGTGGCATTCCGCGGCCTGAAGGGCAAAAGACTATTCCCCATCGTCAGCGCCGTCTGGGGACATTGTGAAATCTCAGTCAGGTACCTTGGAGGCCTTGAACGTGAGTATCTTTCAAATAAACGTTGATCTTAAAACAAGTGGATTCACTGTTAAACATTGTTCAATCTCTCTTTGGGAAAACTGAAAATGTGAACAAAGAAAACAGATACTGATCCTTTGTGTAAACCATGAGTGTGACCCTTTGTTCCATAAGCCCTGTACAAATAAACAACTGAATTTCATCCTTTACAAACATGCATACTACATTATACATTCGCAACAGAAACATAAATTCACGGACGTGTACATTCGTAGACAATAGTGGCACAGGAAAGTGGGGAAAAGTGAAATACTCTTTCTGTAGAATTCTGGTAAATGTCCGGAAACAAAGACCTGTAATACCTAACCAGTATCGATATCGCACCTGGCTCTTAATCCAAGAAGGATTTATTGTATCATGAGAACGTGCAAAAGATCCCGTCCCTACCAGTGTATTTTTTTCCCAGTCTTTGTGCAAACTCAACATAATGTGCATTGTGGGTGCAGTGGCCTTGTCCCCAAACCAACAATAGGATGTTATGCCCTTCCCGTGGAGCGCCATTCTTTTTTTTCTGTGAAAAGATGACACTGCATCGTGTGCCTGTGTCCGTTTCCTCCGGGTTGGTCATTGTACTGTGAATGTCTGAAGGCAGCTGGTATCTGGGATGGGGGGTGCTGATGGCGCACTGCCTTTGTTTAGTGGTGGGGGGGGGGGGGCTGTCCAAAACTATTGATAAATGGATAAACAAGTACTTACGGTGCTTAATCTCAAGACAATGCTGGACTATCAGTGTAGGAACACAATACAATGATAAACAGCGCAATTGAATAGTTGTGTTGCACAAACCACAGCAGAACATTCATCGCACACAGTGTAGAGCTCGGAACGGTTGCAGCCCTCTCGCAACATTTCATCCCACAATTTCTCAAGTTATGCAACAATAAAATAAACTAAATTTCTTGTTTTTCAAATACTCATTTCAGCCTTTCCCAGAATTTTGTTGACAAAGAATTCTACATTTCTGTGGAATGGTTTACGAAACATTCATCGTGTTTGATTTTCTATGGTTTTTTTTTTCCTCTCAATGTATTGCAACATTTTTTTTATAATTTAACGAGCAAAACCACAATTGCAGGATTTGATTTGGGGGGAACACACACATAGGAAACCTGAAAATGTCAATGTACTGGTACATTGCTTATTTTCCTGTTAGATCGAGGGTTTGGATTGTTACCTAAAGTCTGCTTGTAACTGATGTTTTGTCCATCACAATTAATTATTTGTGATCAAAAAAATCTGTCCAAATGTCTCTGAAATTCTCCCAAAGTCCACTGAGGGTTGCCTGTGGAGCCAGCCATGTATTACCTTTCCCAACCCTCTTGGGAGAACTTGACACGTGCGCATGTGTAACATCCCGGTCAATTTCCTGTTATATATTCTTCCATGTTTTGAAATAATGGCATGTGGCAGTGTACATGTCGAGCATGAATTCAAAAACGCTCTCCTTAATGTAAAAGGAAGCCCAAAAAATGCGGCATGCGAAATCCATTCCACTGTGGCGAAACAAACTCGCCCAAGTTAGTGATCTACACAGCTAAAACTTGTCCTAGATTCTTAATTTCAAGGGTTGAATATTTGGAAAGAATTCTTGACACACGATCTGTTTTCTTTTATGTGTTGTTGATAAAGGAAGTTCGATGGCATAATAGTGCCAAGTGCAATTTCATTCAAGCCAAGTCTAACTGCCGATGTATGTACTTCCGTAAACTGGAAGAGTGAATCGAATGAAACGATAATTGACCAAAGCCCCGTTGTTTCTTCTCCTGTCCTTTACAGCCTCACCCCTCCCTCTTCAAGACCTGTGCAGGCGAGGCATCCGGGTGTCGGTCGGCAAGGAAAATCTGGAAGACATCTACCAGCTACCACTGCCCTCCATGATGAAACGGTACATCCTCTACCAGTGAGCGCATCGTCACCGACAACCAGCCCTCCCAAGAACTAAAGAGGAAGAAACACGTCCGTTGATGATCTGTCACCCAAGCTCCAGACTTTCTTCAATCTTTTAAAAAGAGAAGAAATTTCAAGATGAGAGCTGTTGGGAGAAGCCTGCCTTGCCTAAGAGAGTACTGTACTGAGGGTCGGTGCTTTACTTATGTGTGTAAAAAAACAAACAGTGAACATGCTGCCATTTCTGCGGTCTGAATTTGGTTTTTTATTTAAGAAATAAAGAAATGAAAAAAAATAGGCAATTGACGATTTCGCTGCTGTGACAGAAATGTTTTGTCAATTTGATGAATTTAATTGTGGAACGCTGCGGAGCTGATAAAATCAAAGAGGGACTGTGTAGCAATCGCGAGAACGTGCAACTCTACTAATTAATTAAAAAGGGAAAATTCGGCAAAAAGATGAACAGCAAAGTAGATTTGAGGTCAGGGGTTGTAAGGTGAAAGGTTATGAGCTTCTGGAAACCTCAAAAGAATCGAGTCTCCCAGTTGAGAGAATACTCTCCGGACTTTGAGTATTTTGGTATTAAGTGCTTTTCTTGAGGCACCGTTGCCACGGCGACTGGCTCAAGAGATAACAGGTCCCTCCTCGAGGGATGAAGTCTTCAATAAGACTCTCCTCCCCTCCTTCAGGGAAGAATGGATCAGGCCAAGAAACTGTGCACAGTATTGCGCATTCCCACAAGAATGGACCAATGCATTTAGTATTGCCGGGGGGAGGTGCAGTATACCTCTAAAAAAAAAGAGGACTCATTCCAAAAAAGACAGAAGAGGATATCCCAAAAAAGATTGTTCAAATTGAAGGGTGGGCCTCGGAGAATTGCAAATTGGGGTTTGCACAGGAAATTCCTTGCAGTTTTAAGCTCAAGATGAGTGATTTGCGTTTTCCCCGTTGCGATTGCGACGCGACTGTTTGGCCTGGGGCACTTCCGACATCATCCGCTTTTCTGGACTGATGGAATGACACGAAACAAAATCTCCAATTTCTTACTGTTGTTACTTCCACCTAAAGTGCATTTCACAAAACTTGAGGTAATTCTTTTTGTACATGTAGGACTACACACAGGGTCTTAAGATTGTGTGACCAATTTCTAATTTTGTGACAGAGACTCGTTGGTCATTTCCGGATCAAAAACTAGAAATGTTTTTTTAAAAACCACAAGCATTTTTTACTTTAAATTGTATCACTGTTGTCAAACCAACAAGTTGCCTTTTTATGACTTAAATTAAATTACCCAATCCCATTTAGTGAAAACTGAATAACATACAGGCATCATTTATATATTGCATAATTTTTTTTAAACCATTTTCTAGTAAGCAACTTGAAATTTAAAAACCACCGTTTCATGAAAACAGTACTGTTAAACAAATCTGTATATTGGAAAATACTGAAGCCTCAACAAGTCTGTAACGTTTTCCATCGCCATTTAAAACAATCTTCTTAAGCAACTTGACTCCATTTAAAGGCTCTTGAGAGATTTAGCACATTGTAAGTTCATGTATTGTATTTGCATCACCGGTTAGTTTCCACGGTAACATTTTTAATTTTAACTTATGCTTTAATGTGTTTTAATGTGCATTGCCTGGTCAGTGTCAAACACAAACGGCTTTTTGTTGACCAGAGATGTTTCAGGGTTTTATGTTTCAGCAAACAAGTTTTTTGTTTTGTTAAGTATTTATCAATGCAATTTTGATTTGTCAGTGTACTTCTTAAAATCATGGTTTCAGCTTTAATCAATTTCAGTCGTGTGCCCTCAAGAAAATTATTAATACATGTATGCAGGGCCCGAGGGAAAGGAATGAATTTCTCGCTTAAATGAATGGGAACATTTCAGTGCTAAAAGCAGGGCACCAGACTTCATGACACGGTAGCCATCGGGCTTGGCACACACACATTTGAATGCGGCTGAAAGTGGGGCAACCAACCAAAATAGGCTGGCACCATCCTAGAAGCTGACATGTTAGGGTTACACCATTTATGAATGTCATTTAAGATACATGTACAGCCGCATAACCAAACAAACAAAAACACCCAGTATTGGCATTTGTGCATGCGTATTCTTTTCAAAAAAATGACATTTTTGTACAAAAAAAACATCTGAGGAATTATGCTCTGTAATAATATAAATTGTATTCGGGTATTGTAAAGGCGGAAAAAGAAGAAAAAAAGTCGTTGATGGAGTTGATTACATTATTGCTGTATACGGAATAATAACAATAATTAATGTATGAATATTTATATTTTGCCGTATTTATTCAATGAACTCGGAAGTGTTGGACAAGATGGAAAAGTGCTGCCGATCTTAAAAACCTGAAATTCACATGTATTAAATTTGCTTTGCATATCACACACTAAAAAAAAAAACAGAAAAAAGTATTTAAAAATGTTCCACTGTCTGTTTTTTTATTCCAACTAGGTGCTACTAGTCTTGTCTGCAACTCAAGTGATATTATTTGTGTAACGAATTTAACTAAATTATTGGCGAGATCTTTGAATTTAAAAAAAGAACTCACAAATTGTGTTTTAAAGCGAAACAACTTAGCTGATGCAAGTATTGTTCTCAATGCATCACTGTGTGTGACACTGTAACATGTGCAATCATTGGAGACAAAACGTCTTCACAAATCTTGCTACGATAATATTTAACACATTTTTTGGTCAGACTGTTTTTTTAGAAAAAAAAACCTTTCAGAAGTGTGTCCTTAAAATACACAATTCAACGTGATATCTTTTTGTCTTGAAAAATCAAATCATTTGGTACATTTTCACTGCTTCCAGATTACGATAAAGTACAACTAGCCTTGAATTTAGAGAACAACTCAATTTGCCTTCATTGACAAGAAAATTAGATCCATTTGAAATTTGATTTGAGTAATTTCGTTTGGCAAGCGCAAGTATTGAACGAATTGTATTTTCAAGAAATTACATTCTCTTTTTAACTCTTTGGATATGCCTCATGTACTGAAACAGCCAGACAAGTCTACTTTTTACTAAGGCAATATTGTCAGACAAATACTGACAGTTCAATTTTTTGTACATTTACTGACATGACATCATGTGTTTAAAAGACTATAGAAACTGTTGTATATGTAGAATTTTTTTTAAACTGTCTTTAACACTGGAGGTGTGTGTGCGTAACCATGTATGTGATGCATGTCGGCCTGTTTGACATGTGGGTGACTGTTTTCTCTGGTCAGATTTTCATCGTTCATTTGTTTTTTTTTCTTTAAAAAGTATTGACGGTTTTTAAGTGCTCAACTGTTGTGTCCATTTTTAAAAAGACAAAAATATCTGTTTACAAAATTGTGTTATTGTAATTAAAGTGTATGCCAAACCGATTTCTGTTCCACTTTAATATTAAAACACCTTTTGCAAATATTTTGAGAATCAAGTTGCTGTGTTCGTCTTGTGACATTTCTTCTGAACGTCTCGCCTGGCAAAATTGTGTCCACCCCTTCAAAAGGGAAATGCTATTTTTCGAAGAATACAAATATTGATGTACATAATAGTACATTGTATCCTCGAGTCGCCATAATCGGCGAAGGTAACGCTTGCAACGCGCGCGCGTTGTCCAACGCAAATTGGACCTCTTCTTTTAAGGGGGTCTGACGATATCTGCAGCTTAGGAAAGTGGTCCAAATTTCTGTGGTAAAATAAACCACAATTTTTCTGGATGCCTAAATAAATAAAAAGCCTTTGTCTAGAATGGCCCTTACTTAACCTTGCCAGACAAACTTGGGTTTTGTCTTCTACAGGGTAGTGCAAAAAGAAGGAAACGCACTTTTGACGGCAATTTTCACCTACTTGTTGAGCATATTTCAAAAAGTCAATTTAATAGTATTAAAATATTGATCTTCAAACATAAGTGACGAAAAAAATGATTGCAACTGCATATTTTGTCTCTGAGATATGGTAGTTTTAAAATTTCATGTGCCAAACTTGTTGGTCAACGAACGGCTTTATTCCATAAACAAACCATTAACTAGATTTACACGTGGACAACAGTGATTTTTGGTGACTTGTAAGTTGTATTCAAATTAGCACAATATAACACTATTCTCGTGATTTTTAAAAGATTTTTGTCGCCATGTATGGTTGAAGAGCTATATTTCACTAAATTATAAAAAAAAAGTTCAAATAAGTTAAGTAAGTAGCTTAAAATTCCTGTCAGAAGTGGGTTTCCTTCTTTTTGCACCACCCTGTATTAGCTTCAAGATTTCCTCCTAAAATAAAGAGATCCAGGCCTGGCAGTTCAGGAAAAACAACAAAACATAATGCTGAACGGTGTCCCATCCTTGATGAAAAGGATTCCCTGACATAGGGGAAAAACCAGTAGTAACAGCGCTTTTCCTGTCTACCCATTTGGCCTAAAAATAGAACCACCGTAATTACATATTCATATTCTTCCTTCTTTGTTTGCCAAGCACTTGTTATTCCAAAGAATTCCCCCACCCTCCAATTTACCACCAAGCAATGAGTCAGAAAGGATAACATTCTTCTAGAATGAGCAAACACCCTTCAATATTCATGACGGATCTGTGATCCTCTTGTTTATGAAGTTATAACAAGAAGTATCATCATAGGAACGTGCTGCGGAGGTTTAACAAATATGAAACATATACTCATGATTAAAATAGAATACTTGACAACATCGAATAGTTTCAAAACCTTCTCGAGTCTGTGTATATACATTGTACAATGACGCCCAGCATTATGTTTTTCCTATTACATGTATAAGCAGATTATCAAATGTACCAACTTTTAGAGGTCGTTTGCCTTGTTATAACTTTGTTCACATTGAGACACATTTTCTGAGTATCACCCGTTATCCACGGAGCAAAGTATTGGCACGTGTCTAGACATGCAGATATATGCAAGCCGCGCGCCAGCCAATCGGAGTTGACTTTGCTAAATCGTGACGTCATTTCATTCCCAAATCAGGACTAAATGGTTTGATTGGTCAATTCGAATTCAGTGTTTTGTAATACAACAACAGCCGGGCGCATATCGCGTCACATGATACAGAGCGCGTGTGACACCGGTTTTTTTATCCATTGTCTATGACGTGCATTGGGCGAATGACCGAAGACCCGATATAGAAAGCACCCGCTGATTGGTCAAAATCTAGGAGGTCTAGAGGCGGGGTCTTGCCTAATTAATCAGCGAATCTGCTCACATATCATAGACCACGGCTTTCGCCACGGTCTATTACATAAACTACTTTCAGATAGCAATGAAGCTAAAATCTTAACAATAGTTAATTCTAAATAGTCTGAAATTGTCCGAACACCCATGCTTTTTCTCTCTATAAAACTAGAAAATGTTCTACGAAAAGAATTAGAAAATTTGGCAAAATATAAAATGGTATTCTTAGTTGTTAAAATAGATGACGTAACACAGGCGGCCTAAAGTCCTGTTAAATCAGGTCTCCCATACACTGGTTCGTAGAGTCTTCTTTTTTAACGAGGCGAGTTTTGTGAACCTTTGTTATCATTTTGTTTCACACCCAACAGTTAAAAAAAAAGACACCGAACCTCCTTATCAGCTGTGTGTGAAAAGGACCTTAAAGGAACAATTGTGTGCCAGCTGGAGTCTTTCTTCTTTAATGAAGGATTTACTGACCGAAGCAGAAAGCTTCAGATTATCTCGGATAAGAAACCATAAACTCTATTGTGAACTTAACAAAGCAAAGGTCTTTAAGTTGTTGTAGCCGTAATCATCAACCTGCTACAGTAATGTTTGTCTTGCCATTAAAGGGGCGAACTGGCCATGGATTATTCAAATGAGGAAAACCACAGATTACCATCTTTTTTCATGTTTTCTTATTTTGAAGTTTTTCTTCTCTGGTCTCATAAGGCCAGCCTAGTGCACAATGTACATCTACTCTCTGTACCCATCTCACCAACTTAATGACTGTCCGAGTATATATGAATCGACTGCATGTATGTTTATAGATTGGTGAAAAGAGCCGTGCATGCAGTGCTATTGCATAGGATTACCCCGTTATGCCAATGAAAGGGCTAAATTTGGCCAATCGCAGACCAGATGCATGACAATACTTCCAGTAGGTAACTATTCCGAGTCAATTGAATAGAATTTTGTGCACTCTGTATGGGACAACATTTTATAGGCTTGCCTATAATGTTTTGGTTTTAATTCCTGAGTTGCCGAACGACTGTATTCAAGTACACAGATACTGAGGTATAACCATATCTCGACTCCAACTCAGTGGGCCAAGTAAACTTCGAGCTGAACATTTTCCAATCGAATTTTATTGGTTTATTAAATTTCAGCCGAGAAACCAGTCAAAGGCGGCATTTTATACATCACAGTTTGACTGATATAATCGGTTTTTGGCTGGGCAAGATTTTTCTGTTCTTAGCCAGTTTATACTATCTCCGGCTCCCTAAAGCTAACTGCTTCGTCTTAAGGTCTGTTGAAATCCCTCATTCATGTGAGAAAACTACGTTCAAATTCTGTATACTTTAGCAGCCCAATGAACAAAGCATTAGAAATCTTTCGGATCTTAGCTGTCCAGACCTCCAACAATGGTTCAAACTACAAAGAACCATAGGCTAAACCTGAGGTCAAACTGAAATTGCAAATAGTGATGGTCAAATTTAGGTCATGGTGGCCCTGACATGCCATGTTAGCAGGCCCGTGACCCAACCAAGGCTGCATGTCTACATTGTACGACATTGCCCCTAGGTTTGCATCTCAAACTCAAAGAAAAACAGAATTTATGATCTTAACAGTCAATACAGTTTGTGCATGAAACCATTAAAGTTCATGGGCTACACTGTTGGGTTTCGAAAGCTATCATTTAAGGGAGTTTCAGTTTCACTAGGCAATTGATTGCCATGATCAAGTATTTGATGTGGTTTGTGATATGACGTTTGTGAACTGTGTGTTTTGCTTCTGTATTATCAACAAATCCACTTGAAATCATGGAAATAACTTCGTCAAACCAAATTATTAACCCTCTCCCTGCAAAAGTGTATGAACAACATAAAATATTGGACCCAACCCACGGACTCCATCCCATACCACGGTGATCTCTTTTCTCTTGACATGTTTTCCCAGTTGACATTGTACATACACATGTCGCATTTGATTGATGTACATGTATGTTTTGAATACAGTTTGTATACCTATAGTCATATACCTATCACAAATCTCTAGTTCATCAAAAATGTGAGAGCTTGTCACCATGCAGCATCATCATATAGTTAACATAGGGCCTACATCAAATTTGTTTTAGAGTACATGTATGTTTTGAATACAGTTTGTACCTAGTCATATACCTATCACAAATCTCTAGTTCATCAAAAATGTGAGAGCTTGTCACCATGCAGCATCATCATAGTTAACATAGGGCCTACATCAAATTTGTTTTAGAGCCATATAAAAATACAACAAATTAAACCTGTTCATCAGACCTTTTTAATAAAGTGCTTAAAACCTGGTCCAAGTCTCAGACAATTCCATCTTTTGTTGTGACTCAAATAGACGTTTATAATTGAAAGCTTTAGAAATGCAGTTGGACTGTCTATGGACAATATTTGGCTATTGGCTTTTATATATTCTGCATGGCAACATGGGGTCAGGGTCATGTCTAATATGTTTAGCTGGTCTATTGTGTTCTAATCGAAACGCCAGAAGCATTAAATTGCACTGTGTGGATAGTAAAACGCTTTGCCAACAAATGCAGTGTGTAAACCTCATGAGAACCGGTACTAGAGTCTGAAAAACATGAAAGCTGTGAAGAAGGCATTGAATTACTCCAGCAAAGCCGTGGGAACCTCTAAAATTAGTAAAAACAACAGTCTTGCAAAATATAAAACGTACATCTTCAATTGATACTTTTCAATAAAAGCCCAATCAACATGCCTACCAAAAGAAAAAAAAGTTGAAACTCTACCTCAAATAAATTTGCTGTCGTTCAAATTCTTCTTCGCCAAAATAATTTTAAGATTCAATAAATTAAGAACAATTTACCAAAGCGGGATTGGAACCTTCAACCTCGAGAATACAGTACCGGTGCTCTAGTAAATGCATGCAGCCCCTAAAAACATTTGGTAAATTATCGTACACAAGAAGCATCAATTACGTAACTCAGAAATTTGAAGACAATTTTATTTAACCTTTTCATCTGGACAAATCTGTTGAGTCAACTTTAAAAGTGAAAAAAAAAATCAAGTGATGGAATAGCAAATCAGTTTGCACTGTAAACTGTGTGAACAGACTAGCTCTGAGAAAATTGTTACTCTAACATTTTACCGGTCCATAAGCAGGCATGCAATTTCTTTGTCATGAAAAAACAACAACATTTGAACTAAGTCAATGCCGTACAATTAAGCTCTGCAGCAGCCTCCCAAAATCTGACCCCAGTTTCACCCACCACTGCAATTCATGCTGAGGCCATACAAATAAGTTTTTAAAAAATGCTAAAAATAACCGGGACTATAAAAACATGGCTCCTGCAGGTCAGGGTTAACCAGGTGTGAAGTGGGGCTTAATATGACTGGACAATCGCCGCGAAGTATTTGGTTAAATTTCAGTATTCATTGTGGATTGACCTCTGCATTCGGCTAACATAATTTTGTCTTTCACAACCGCCTGTATACAGCATTTAAGTAACCCCGACTGCTGAAATTAAGATGTGTTATACCATATAACATTTTAGGGAGTACTGATATATTTGCTAACAGATAAATTAATTAAGTTCATACCTCTGGTTCTTTTCAGAACCATTCTCTTAGTTTGAGAAATTATTCGCACATGGTGTTTCCGCAAACCTTTCCTTCATTAATATCTCCACCATGCAAAGCCTCAAATCTTACTAGATTATTTACTTATACCGAAACAGTTTTCCAACCAAATTATCATGCAGTGTATAATTGCCAGTGACTAGTATATTCAGCTCATTTTAGCTTATTAGTGGAATGCATTTGCTAAGCCATATGTTCAGTTTCACGGCTGTATAATATATGAGGAATTTAATACTGCGAGTCTTTGACATCATTTTGGTTTCAATGAACTTTATCAAAGTTCATTGTTATGCCAAGAAAGAATGCACTTCAGAAAATGCACTTCTGCTAAAAAATTTAATTCTGATATTGTTTTGATTTTTGCTTCACAGTTTCAATCTTTTAACCTTTATGGTGGAAAGTAATGAAACAAATTCACCAGACAACTATTTAAACAACTGGTTAGACTGGCTCTCATTTTCGTGCTGGTTGACATGGCAACATATGCTCCTCCCCCCTTAGAGATAGAATGATGGACAGATGAGGTTTTCTTTGTTTTTTTTCTTGGCGTTAAAAAGTGAGGAAAACTACACACTATATTCATGAAAAATACACGGTCTATTACCATGGATTTGAACTTCATGTCTACGGTTTAGGCATTACAAATATCAAATCTATTATACTGTACCCTCCCTTCTCCCCTTTAGAGAATCTTGCACACCGCGTCGCAGAGATTTACTAAGTACCAAATGATTACAACCCATATGCGCAGTTCCTTTTCTTTCTTTCCTTGGAAAAACAATGACGTAGAAACACCTAACAACAAAGCTCTAGGAAAAATAACAACAAAACCAGGACAAGTTCGTCACGGATCTAGAATATCCTGAAACTATTGAATCAATACGGCACGCACAAGACTTAGTGAGCTAATTTGTGTACGTGCTTGCAGGCTGCAGACATTTTCAAAGGGCGAAGGAGGAAATATAACATTCAACGACTTTTTTAATAGTTCCTTCCCTCTTTGGTGAATTCCTGCCAACATCCGTGTGGGCAGCAGGAATACCTGCCAAGTGGCATGCCATTTCATGTTTTGATTGGCTCGATTGCAGTCACGTTATTTCATGTGCAGGGGTGGGGTGACTGTTAGGGGAATTGTTATACAACAGCAGTGGCGTCATTTTCCTTGTTTAACTCTAATGTCCAAATTTATTCACAACGTGTATTTGACAATTATACAATTCACACTGATAATTTTTTTTTTTTTGAAATCATCTGTAGATTTGTGTAACTGAATGTACATAAGAAATTCTCAAACATGTTATTATTACAGGTACTTATCTTGCAAGAATTTATTCAGAAAGGGTCAAGACAGCCTTGACTATGTTTTGTGTTCCGCAACTTTATATACTTTAACACAATCATGAGATTAATGAACTCAAGCTACTTTTTTGGAGGGGGGGGGGTGGGGGAGGGGGTGAAGAATTGCTTATCAAAATCCAAATTCAGCCTTTGACCCAATAATGGCTGCAAACAAAGGTCCAACAATGTCCAATGCCATGATTTGATTGGAGGAATGTCTGCTGATCCTCAAGCTCATTATTGATTAAGGGCTATGATTGGTTGGAAATCAGGCTACCAAGATAAGGTAATCTGATCCAACGGTTCTGATTGGTCAAATGTTTGCTCGCACTTGGGTCATTCTATACATTTGGGGTCCACTTTTTTCCCGTCCCCGTTACATCTGACATCTATGATTGTATAATTCTGATGCACTCCTTAATGCAGTCATCCTCCAAGAGTGATTATGAATAGCAAACTACCTACCCAACAAATAAACAATCATTTGAAGTCACTTTTAATGATGCTTGAATGGCAAATTACAAAGTACCAAGGTAACAGGGACAGGAAAAATGTCACACTTTGGACCCCAAATGTATAGAATGACCCACTTACGGTCCAATGCAAATGCAGAGTTGTGATTGGTTCACGAGATCTCAAGTTAGCAGCAGCCGCCTCAAAAGTTGACAACTCCATTGATCTGATTGGTCTAATGCTCGTTGATGTTTATTGCATAGATTATACATAGATTATACAAACAATAATACCTCTGTTCATACTTTTAAACTATAATCACACATTGAATAGTCACCATGCAAAAGTGAATTAAGGTGGAATTTCGAGTACTTTGTCTAGCTTTAAGTATTTCTCATTCAAATAATTAAGACCAAATAAGATTAATCCAGGATAGATGAAACATTAGGTTAAAAAAAGAGTAATAGGCCTATGGACCTTTCTTCCCTTACACTTGCCATTTTGCCAATGATTGCATATTAACACCGTCATTATGTAGGAAAAAGGGAATTTTATTAAGTCTTTGCCAACGTTTGTTGGTTATTTTGTATTTTCATAATGATATGGAAACATTTATAAATGTTCTTTTATTTTTGCAACATTGGCCTATCATAGTTTGCCAACCCGTACTTGGCAAAGAAAGGTCTATGAATATGCAAATACATAAAGGATTTGTACATTCCAATCAGCTACACGGAACTTAAAAGAATATTATTTCTGTACTTGTCACACCCTAGCTCTTATTTCAATTCCCACTCTGCAACACATAAGCCCCGAAGGCTATCACGGTTCAGTACAGTCCCGTCGACAACCCTCATGCCCTTATCTCGACAAGAATCCTTCTAAAAATATAATTTCTGCTGGCGAGTAATTCGCAGTTGATAGCAACGTCATTTCATCCTCCCCAAAAATACACCCTATCGGCCAGATCTTCCCGCGAATCAATCGCGCCCTTTCCGTTCGAGCTAGACTCCGCGACAACTGACCAATTACAGCCCGCCGCATCGTGCCATCTCTCAGTAATAGAATATATCCTCTTTGGCATATAAGCCTCAATTTCTTTTTTTGACTTAGGCCTGCAGTGTGACTCGAAACATTTTACACTGATAATTGATAAGTGATGGTTTAATTCGGCTAATTCTTGAGGCTGCCACACCCTCGACTATTCAGAAGCACTCTTCAACGCCAAGTACGTGTTGCATTTAACGGTTTCATAGAAATCAATTTTTAGAAATCCAATATTTTTTCAATGGTCCTCTTGCTAAATACCAAAAGAAAGAAAGTAAAATGGTTGGATGGAATTTTAGTGCAGAAAAAGCTCTGCAGATGACAACTTCCAAACTTAAAGCTGCTATCGTTTGAAGACAAGTATATACCACGGTGGTGCTCTCTAAATACCAAAGAGTGAAATTAGGGACTAGACGTTTAGAGTGAAAATCACTCTCATTTTCGATTGGAAATAGTCTGAAGAACGAAGCACTCCAGTCGAAGCTCGAGTGAAAACTCGATCTTAACGATTGAAGGAACTTCACTCTAAACGCCTAGTCCCTAGTTTCGGACTGTGGGGGTGAATCTTCACTCGAATGGAGTGAATGTTCACTCTTTGGAATTTAGAGAGTGAATTTACACAGGTACCATTTTCTACAAAGAAAATAATATATATTTTGTCTTGCATTAAAAGAAAAGGATTCGGAAAAGAAAGAACATGGGCAGGAAATCAACCAGCAGATCAGGTAAATTACCCATGAGCAAACCTGGAAGGGAAGGCTGTTCCACAAGTTTGGCAAACTGAAAAAAAAAGAATAATTTGTTCACAAAGATTGTCTCTTATATAAAAGAAGTCACTGTAAAGGTTTTCCTTTTACAATGAAATTCTTTGTTATGAATATGTCACTCTGAAACTTTAGAAAAATGTGCAGTCTTTGCAAACCACTCCAGAGAATTTTTGTCGCACATTTCCATACTTATCATTCCCCCTCCCCCCAAAAAATCATACTGAGTAAACGAGGCATCAATATCACAAATACATGTACCTGAACGTGCTGAACATCAACCTGAAAGGAAATTCGGTATTACAGGTATAGCAAAGTGGGGATATCTCAAATTAGACCGTCTTAACTAAAACGCTCAAAGGGCATGGCCCAACTTTGGTCCCCGTAGCCAAGGCCCTTAATTCCCCTTGCAAGAAACTATATAGCCACCATCTTGGCTCCCTCGTTGAAAAGGACGGAAGACGTATTAGAAGAAAAGTACAAATTTAGAACGGTGATGTTGCCGCCTCGAAACAGAATACTTCCTTATTGCGTTAGGTTAGAATTCTGTATCTTGGTTGAGTGCATGGTGATATTATGTTGCGCACTACAGCTCACAACTGTACACGGCAATCAGTCAGGTTTTATCAGTTCATACGAGGAGCTGTTTTATACAACTACCTAGTATCAACATTCCCAACATTATAATCTGTCTATTTAGTCACACATACATGCAGTATTTTAAGTGTTATAATGATGCAAATAGTGAATGTTCTCAAAAGGCTACTTCATTGGCAAATGCACCACTTCACGAAGTCAACAATTTCTCTGCTGTCAAAGTACATGTAAACATCACAAACCTAAAAAACAAAATTGTTCACCAAATTAAAATAAATTGATCAAAGTTATCTTACAGAGCACAACTTAATTGAAGTGACCACACTAACGTCCAGCTTTCATTATGTACATAAGCTCCAGGCCTATCTCACAAGAAAAATTGTCATGAAACTAAATTTTCCAACAACAAACAATTCTTTGTCCTTCCAAATTCTCCTTTATGTGAGAAATTGCCCCTATTTATACCGTTTTTAACTTCTGGGAAGTGTGATAATACATAAATCAAAACCCTAGAAGTGCAGAGCCGTAATTCAATTTGTGTATTAACACAGGTGGTAGCGTCATTAGCAGTGGTACACCTTTGGGCCACAATTTGGTCACCATGGGGGTCGAAACAGACACCCTATTCTGCTATACAATGAAAAGAAACGCCCTTTGGCCAACTCTGGCAGGAGACAATTTAAAAGTCATGAATTTACAAAGACATTGACCTATATTGAAATATGCACATGCTTCTGACATTTTTGTATTGTGTGGAATTTTGCATTCTGACCCCCAAGATAAAAAGTAAACGGGGAAATAAAATTTAAAAACATAAAATACTAAAGTAAAGTTACTATACGTGTACTGTACCACAAACCTTCAAAGCACAAAATTAATAGAGTTTTTGTTTTCACAAAAATATGTCGTCATTATTCTGGGAAATTGGATAAACGTTTTCGCATCAGGTTTAAAATTAGCCACAATTTTCTGACAAATAGTGTTAATTACTGATGAAGGAACTATACTTCAAATCCCTAAACTATTTGACAAACCACATGCAGAAACAATGTACTGTACAATATAATGTTCAATGGCCAACTATTTTTTTTCAGAGTTTGACGGCCAATTTTCCCCTCTCCTTATACCAACCAATGACAAAAGACTGCCATCTTGGATTAACAACATCCATGGAAACGTTTCTTAAAACCTTCCAGAAACCCTCAGAACCAATGTGAAAAGCCAGTGCTATGTTTTTGGTCCAATTTTTATATTTTTAAATACACCAGACGGTGTAGTCATGAACATTTTTTTTAAAAATCATTAGAGATGAAATAATGAGTAAAATGCAATGTATGTGTATGGTTTCCCTCTTTGGGGCAAAAGGAGGTCAATTCTCTTGATGAGCAACTCAGGGGGTAGAACTCTGAGCTATATTTAGACTCCTGAGTAACATCTCAACAATGGACCGCTTTGATTGGCGTTTCTGTTCCTTGCTCCATGGTGTTAGGGGGGCCTATAGAAGTAATGCTCATATGGGTCTGTGGTTTGGTAGGCTAGTCTAAAACATCAACCGCAGGCATTCTTTTCATAGAACCATTAAAGGGTGATAACACATTTTTGTGCACATATCCACTTCTAGTTCTCTGAAGTGTATAAAAACTGTTGAGACATCCCCGGCGTTTTTGGTTTTAAAAAAATGGTGAAGTACACTTTTTGTCTGTTCTTGCTCTACGCATTTACAAAGTTGAATGCTTTTCCTGACAACTGAGGGCGCTATTGTTATTTGAGCTAGAGACACACTCCTCGTTTTATGGATTTTCTGTTCAAGCTGTGAACTCTGCTTTAAACATTGTGCATAAAGTTTGATCGTTTACTAATAGTCATTAACTGAAACAAAACCAAAATTCTCTGACAACTTTTAATACTGAATTGCAGCTGTAATTCGCTTAAGATTCTGCCTTGAGTTGAATGTCATAAAAGTTTTGCTCATAAATATGGAAGTTCTCACTAGCATAAGAACCATGCAGAAAGCACCAAGCACCCTTGAAAATGACAAGTTAGAGAGTAGACATCAATTGAAATAGGTCACAAATGGTACATTTTTAAGGATTGAATTTGATTTTTTTTTGGTCGTATATGGTGGCCCTTTAAGTCTATGGTAATGATGGAGCTATAAGTATAAAGCACTTTTTATAGCTCCATGGTAATGGAGCCAACTTGCTGTGGAAGTACCGTCTGCGGTTGAAACCTCTGGTGACATTGCGATCTCTGTACCGGCCTCAAAGATCAACCAAAAAGTGTATGACATAAAACATAGAGCAAGGAAAGGTGCATGCCACTAATCTTTGTGCAACGGTGTTGGTTTAGTTCCTTAGGGAGCTTTTGTTCATAACATGTTAAATAATGTACTCCGAATGACAAAGGAACTGACTGGTTCTTTTTTAGTCTTCGACACCTGCAGGGGACTTTCTGAATGTGGTTTGAAGAAAATGAAACTTGCTTACGAAATTCTTGTTTTGCCGGAGTTTATAACAATAAGTCTATTGGTCTCGAATGCCCATGGTGATTTTTTTGTTAAAGAAACTTGAACAATAATTGGTTTGATTACTCATCTAGTTGTAAGAAATGAAGTTGCTAGTGACATTGTTGTTGAGCTGAGGTGTTGGACAAACAAAGAGCACAAACCAACCTGTTGTATTCAAAGTGGGCAGTAAGTTTGTAGCCTATGATGCAGAGCTGTTTGTCTAGGAATGAAGTTGGCGGCCATTGTACAGGTATGGTTCATTTCATTTGAATGAGCTCAGATTAGTGCTTTGCCAACCAAACCATCTAATTTTTGGTGGCTTTGTATTGGGGGATGTTTTCTTCATCCTTTTGACTGCCATTTGAAAATGTTTGACTGGTGTTTGAAAATTATTTAAGTTTGAAGCGTATGACTGCACTGGCTAATAAATCATTTTTTTCCCAATTCATTGAAAAGATTGCCATTCTGAGTCTGTTGGCTTGACTTGCACAGATCGAGAATATATAGAATTTGAGACTTGGAGCCGCATGTTTTTTGTACATGATGTACTTTACTCATGAACTATTCAAACTGGTACTGTCATTTTTTTTTCGCGAAGCAGTCAATTTTCTTACATCTATTATTAACAGACACAATTAGAGACCAAGATTTTCAGACTAGAGTTCACCTTGTCGGACAATTTGTCTGACTTTTTGCCTGGAAAATTCAGAACACAACTTTTCATAACAATTTAGTACATGATGCCTGAAGGGGTTTCTGCATGTTTGTCACCAAGTGCATTATGCATGTGTTCTGCGTTTGAAAAGCCGATAGGGTTTCGACAATGCAGGCACCACAGGGCACAAGTTCAAACCACATTGAGCACTATTCAAAGAGCCACTGAAAAAAAGTTTTTTGGTTTTACATGACTCAATTTTGAAGCTTGACAACTGTATTTTATATATCAGATCCTCCTTTATTAATAAAATCTTCCAAGAATGAAAAAAAACGGACCAATACATCTCAAACTCTTGCCAATCACGTGGATGCTTTAAGAGAATTACTTAAGGAGCGTCTTAAAAATTGGAACTTTCCAAACATTCCAACTTTTGAGACATCGAAGTAAAAGACCCCATGAAAAATGAACTGCATTGCGGAACATGAATGTTAAAAAATGATGATGAGGAAATGAAATAAAAGAATTCCAACAAAATTTTAAAGAGGAAATTAAATGTAGGCCTGTTGGAATACCTCATTCAAACCGAAGAGGCACATAATATTGAATTATTTAATATAAATATCGGGCACAGGGGGAATAAGATTGTTCTCTGAGTTTTCTCCAATGCCAATTTAAACAAATTCAATTTCGAAACTTCCTGTAGTATAAAAACAACTCTCCATTTACAATTATTTTTAGTACAAATTGAAGTACCATTTTTAGTACCATTTGAAGGAAAAAGGTAGTTGCAAACTAAAAAATGGGCAAAAATTACTGCTTTTCATGAGCCATGCAGAAATGAACGAGAAAAATTTATATCGTAAGAGTTTATGGCTAGGAAGAAACTGCCAATTGCCAGTAGGGGGGGGGGGGGGGGGCTGTTTATACCAGAGACACTGCGCTTCAAAGAGATGTGATAACTTGGAGCTAGTTCGATCAGCAATTTATTTAAAATTCTTGTCAGAAATCACACTACATATTATTTGATCCAATAAGAACGTTTGTCAAGGGACTGTCCAATCTTTGTCAACAGAGGGCAGCAAACACATTTGTTGGTCTATATCTGTTATGGCAAAGGGTTGGCTGCTTTTATCATCAGCATTTTACATTTTACTGAAATTCCAAATTCTATTCCCCTGAACTAAATAAATCAGATAAATCAAATACCCCCCCCCCCGCCCCCACAATAAATAATTAATTACATACACAAATCATTACAAATCACATTGAAAAAATGATTTCGCTAATTATAATTTATACAACAAAGAAATGACTAGAAAGGGATTGAATCCTGTGACCTTCAGAACAATGTATGGAGTACCGAAGTGTGACGTCATTTAGAACCAGAAAATGTAGTGCAAACGAATGGAGTGCGCGCGCGTGTTGGTTATTGGGCTGAATCACGCGCTGATGTCTTTCACACACACTTTGTGCGCGTGACGTATTCACTTCGGGTACTCCATTAAGAATAATTTTCAAGATTGTTTTTTTTCCCAAAGAAATCTCTGCTTTTTGCAAGTGGCTTTTTATTGTACTGTACGTACCGTGTACAGCGAATAGCGCCACCTATTGTCTGACACTGACAGCAAAGCCCCCCCCCCCTTGATTAGCAGGAGGCCAAGTGACCGATGAAAAAAATTGTCTACTTATCAGAATGGATGAAATTTGGAGCCCCCCCCCCCATGAGTACCAAGGTTACCCCGCTGGTCTCAGAGTACGTTCATATTAAGAGCATAAGATGGAATTTTTGCGTCGGGGTGATGTAAATCAAATTAGGTTTTGCCCTTCACCGACGTATAAACACTGTATTCTCAGTGTGTTACTTGTCTGCACTAGAAAGCAGGAGGTCGTGGGTTCGAGTCCCACCCGAGTGATTTTTCCAACTTTCACTCGGGAGGTAACACACGGAGTATACCGTGTTTATACGTTTGTGAAGGGCAAAACCTAATTTGACATATTAAGAGCACTTTAGCCATCTTTAAACAATAATCAAAGCTTGACCAAATTGAATGAATAATGACAAGATTAGCTGCATGATTTCGCATTGCAATTTCCACATTTCCCCCTTCCCCCTCAAAATGGAAAATGAAACACTGGGATTTTCAAACCTGTCACATTCAATACAGGGTGTCTATAACACCACTCTGACTACCAACATGCATAGAGTGAAATATAAGTAAGAGTCAAATTAAATAAATATATTTTAGAGTTTAGAAAATTTTCAAAGGGCTGCTAAGCAGAGAAATGTTGAGATTAGAAAAGTTTTTGACGTCTTCCAAAATTCCAAAATAGTCTGGTGCACAACAAGATTCAACAATTTTTTTTCGGGATCAACGTGGCAGATAAATGGACACAAGGCTATGGGGGATGTGCAGTCGAAAAGAGACGGAACTCACGTTTGCACAAAAGTTTGGACACTCAAGACGCTAAAACACTTCACTGTCCAAACGTTTTGTTTTTGCAAAATGTTAGGTCGGAACACGATGATCTCTTCATTATTGCTGGTACCCCGCTATGCTTTTGCATGCATACAATAAATGTTTATCCCAAAAGACTAATCGTCAAATCTTGATGTGCACATGCACAGTTGGAATATCGAACTGGCTTATTGGCTTGGCTCTCTGCCAATTGGCTTGGCTCTCTGCCAACTGGCTTGGCTCTCTGCCAACTGGCTTGGCTCTCTGCCAACTGGCTTGGCTCTCTGCCAACTGGCTTGGCTCTCTGCCAATTGGCTTGGCTCTCTGCCAATTGGCTTGGCTCTCTGCCAATTGGCTTCTAAAGCAGATTTTCTTCTGCTTAGCAGCTCTCTGAAGTTCAGCCCCACGGTCACCTTATACTTTGAGCAGCATGGGTGGGATGAGGAAATCCGCTACTTCTTTGCCTTTGAGCGCCTCCACCAGGGCCAGGGCAAACTCGAAGGCGGTACCCGGCCCTCGGCTGGTGATCAGGTTGCCGTCCTGTACCACACGCTCCTCCGAGTACCTGTAGATCCCTGCAAAGGGAGTGACAAGATAAAACAATAAATACAACAGTGTGTATCACAATGAGGCATTCCTTGATGGCCGCTGTTGTCTCTAAATACAGGGATTGCTCACCTGCTGCCACAATCTTGTCTTTGACTGCAGGATGTGAGGTCAGTGTCTTGCCCTTTGCAATGCCGTGGCTAAGAAGTGCTATCGGAGCTGGGGGGGAAAAACACATAAATAGCTATATGACTTGATATCGTTTCGGTTTGCGGTAACACCATGTGGTAATAACTACTGCTTAGAAGATATTAGTTCTGAAAAGAACTTGTCCTGCTTATTATCAACTTTGCTAAGTAGTTTTTTTGTTCTGTTAAGAACAGTCCAGCTGTAAGTCCTAAACGAACTTGTCTTTGGTCTCAATGTTTCGACTAGCCTGCTCTAGTCATCGTCAGGAGACTACGAGATAACTAATATATGACTTGAGATAAAGTAGATGACTTGAGATAACTAATATATGACTTGAGATAAAGTAGAAAGGTAACACCATGTGGAAAAAAAATCTCTTCTTGAAAGAAGTGTAAATCTGAAAAGAACTAGTTGGTTGAGTGTAGAACTCGACGTTTCGGACAGTGTGCTCTGTCCATCCTCTGTCACAGTGTGCTCTGTCGGTCCTCAGGAGGATGAGTGATGGGACGTCACCCAACACACCCAAGCGCACAAGCATGCAGTCACACCCCACTGCACACGCACAGCCATAAAACCTCCAGCATCATCACATCTCAACACTCACCCTCCTGAGGACGGACAGAGCACACTGTCCAAAACATCGAGTTCTACACTCAACCAACCGGTTCTTTTCAGAACCACACTTCTTCCAAGAAGAGATGACTTTCCACGTTGTGTTACCCGCAATCTCGCATGATTCCTAGAACAAAACTAGCAGATGACATAAATGGACCAGTTCGGTTACATACATATGTATGAGGTAAAGTAGATAATTTTTAACCACACACCTGCACAGATTGCAGCAACTATCTTCCCTCCGCTCTCGTGGGCCTTCAGTATTTCACCAACTTTTTCTGACTGCAAAATGAAATTTTCACATAAAGTTTATCAGAATGTAATGTTGTTTGTAAACCGTTTTGATATATGAATTCCATGTTTTGTGCGTGGGTAATTTCAGCATGATGTAAAGTCCGTAACAGAGCTTTTAAGAGCTCAGTGAATAAACCTCAACATGTAGTTTTCTAATCTTTTTCATCTATTATCTAGTAATGGACAAGGAGATTACAGACTAGACGTTTTGGATCATTTTGGTAAATTATTAATAAGGGAATAAATGTGTGCTCCAGAGGTTTTTATCACTCTGTTTAAGACCACTTAGAGTCTGGGTGCTGATAATTACCCGAGCCGGACGCGAGGGTAATTATCAGCACCCAGACTCTAAGTGGTCTTAAACAGAGTGATAAATACCGACGGAGCAGATATTTATTCCCATTCATAAATACCTTTTCAGTAAAAAAAAATCACATAATTCGTTCAAAACATCCCGATTTTGTTCAACAAATTCACTTTATGCTTTTTGAAACATCCCTTTTGCAAAATAATGGAGTGTTCAGCTGGCAAGTAAGATGTAAACAACCCTTTTATGGAGATTGACGCGCGCGTATCATGTTCTGCGCGATGTCGCGCAGAACGCACCTGGCGCGTTGCGTTTTGAATTTAGAACTATAAAATTCTGACTCCCTGGTAGTGTTGCGCATGCCTACGTGAGGATTGTGAACGTTCAACCAATGAAACGATAAGAGGCACTGGATTTTTAGGAGTCCACATTTTATTGTGACACTGGAAAAGTGTTTAAGACCAACTAGCCATGTCTTTATCATCCGTTTAAGACCGGCCACGTGACGGGCTCTCGACCAATAGGAATGCGTAAACTGTCTTAGGTATTTATGAATTCGAAATCATGGTTTATTTGCTCCGTTACGGACATGACATTGCCTTTCATGACACTGGAATTGCCCACAAGATCGTAAGTTCCACACTCAGCACAGACAAATAAACTTTAATTTGAAAATTTGGTTCTCACATGAACGGCTTGAATTTATACTCCTGGGTAGAGAGAGGCAATTGTTGTAAAGTGTATTGCCCAAGGGCACAAGCACCATGTTCCAAACCATACTACAGCGGCTGGGATAAACAGTACTGACTCCTTCAAAATATTTAACAATATTTGTGGATTTTGTACATTTTCATGAATAACATGCGACTGATTTTGGTTGAAAATTACACAACCTGACGTCTCACCCCAGCAAGATTTTGAGCTCCGCCGTTGCCTCCAGGCATGATGACAACATCGTACAGTCCCTGGAAACCAAACAGAAAACAATCATTAAAAAGTCTTGATTGTTGTTGTCCAAGCTTGTTATTTCAATGATAACATTTGGTACGAGGGCACAATGTTTTGGAGTGCCGAAGCCTCACGGTCTGGCTCATCAAACTTTCAAAATCTTGTTGGCAATTCTGCAGGTTGTGGGTTTGAGTAAACCCTGCAAGAGAGAGTTGTGGACTTTGGCTAAGCCTTTTTCACACTAGACAAATCTTGGGGTTGACGCAGGGTTGAAAACATGTATCGTTTCACATTTGAAGAATTTCAACCCTGCGTCAACCCCGAGATTGATTTCAACCCGGGTTGAACTCAACCCTGCTCCAGACCAGGGTCGAGATTTTCAACCCGGGTTGACATTCTTGCCAGGGTTCAAAACAGTAGTAACTGAGCATGATAAGCTTGATTTGCATGAAACAAGTGTGAAACGATGCAGGATTAAATGCGGGGTTGAAAAATCAAAAACTTAACCTGGGCGGCTCTGAGTTCGCCCAGGGTTGAGTTCAACCCGGGTTGAGAGGCTCTAGTGTGAAAAGGGCTCTAGACACTTTGATACTAATTGTAAGGGCAGACATAGTCAGTGCGTAATTTGCTTCCATGCCAAGGACGGTAGCACGTAGCATCAGTTACAAAACATTAACCCTAGCTATAGGCATTTCTGCTAGGATACCTCCTCAATCCTGCAAAATCTTTATCAAGGTTGATACAAGAAACGCACAGTACTTGTCTTTGAAGGAAAGGATTGCTATTTTACTCATGACAGAGTTTTTAGAGTTGTCGCCGAAGAAAGTCGGACAAAATTATTTTCAATATTATCCTCATCCAAGAGCTTTAGATTATTTAAAATGTTGCACAGCTGCGCCAAGTTTTGTGAAATTTTGATTGTGCGCAATAAATTTGTTGCTCATCAAGTCCTACGCATGGTCTAAGTTATGCACTCTTTCGTGAAAATGGCTGCAGCTCTAATGCCCGTTGAAAATGTACATGTTATACATATTTTCCATGTCAAATTTCTAGTGAGCATTAGACCAGGGGTTTCTCAAGTTACCCTGAATACAGTTCGAAAAATTGGGACTCTCAATACTGTGCATGAGAGTCCCAAAACTTACGGTACTGAAAACATGCAATACAAGAAAATAGACTGACACCTGAAACAACCAGTCCAACAACTCTTCAGTACTGCATCAATCAACTGTCAGCTGACTGTGCCAAAAGAAATATCTACGATGTCGGGTACTAGGTCACTATTTCTACACTTTTCTCTATAGTCAGGCACCAGTATACTGACAAAGAATGAAGAAGTCAGTTTTGTCAAACAGTTGGACCATGGTATAAATTTAGTCTAGTCTTGTACAAGTCTAGTCTCATGTACAAGTCTAGTCTATTTAACCTCATTTTGAAATCACTTGACTTCCCTCTCATGTGCAAGCCACTGCCAAATATTGAAGGAAAGTCTCCTTTAAAAATTGAATTGAGTCTTCAAACTTGGTTGGTGAAATACTGAGGACCTTTCCTTTGCCCAGTGAATGTTTTGGAGAAATTTGCTGGCTAAAGAGTGAGTAAAGTTGGCCTGATCTTCTTTTGCATAGTTTTTAGCACTTAAGGTTCCAGTCTGCCCTGAGTACTGCAAAGGGCATGATGCAGTGCAATGTACTTAAAGATATAGTCCATCATTTGTAATATGTGCATTTTGTTCGTTTGAAGCAACAAAAGTGTTCAAAATCTAATGAAGGATACTGAACAACTAAACCTGATGAAGTTTCAGCTCAGCTTCAGCTGTGTATTCCGAGAAAAACAGCATTCTAGGATCTCAATTTCAAATCAAAAGTTGCTGAATCATGTTTGGAATTGTTTTGAATTGCAGCTATACGCGATGTCGCGCACTGATCCGACGAATTATAGCAACCGAGGGCGTGTGTGCGTCGTGCCAATGCTTGCGCACGCTTCGCCAAATAACAAAACGAACTACTAATTTAAATTTCCTATGATGCGTCTTTAAGACCTGGAAAGGCCTTCTTTCGTTGGTTACTTCAAAATGACAGCTTGCCAGAAAGAATAATTTCACAGGGAGTTTAGTCCACTTACTATCTTTCAGTTTCAACCAAGTATGTTTTTCAACAATAATTACGCCAGTTACTTTTCCGATGGCTTCAAATGATGGACTATAGCTTTAAAATCTGCTGTAATTAATGATACATCAATCAAACCTACATACCTGCTTTGCTGCCTCTTCCAAGCTTTTATCAGGGACGATGACAACATTGCGACTGCAAGTGATTGGTTCAGTGCCAGACAACCCAGCAACTGTCACACTTATCTGTGCAAAACAAAACAACAGGAACTCCAGTCAACTGCATTCTCATCAGATGCAAGTTTTACACTGAATGTTTATCATAAAAATGAAAACGAATCAAACTGCTGCAAACTGCCAACTGCATGACCTGAAATATATACAAATTATTCTTATTTAGTTTATTTGAAATTGTGTTGTACTAAAACTTTTAGAGAAATGCCCAAATTAGGTATTGGTCATATTAAGCTGATCCCCTGATAATTGCATTTAAAAAAAAAAGTAATTTGCATAATTGCAGTATTTTACCACACTTAATATTTTTTTGAAGTTGAACAGAGCAATGCAAAGCCTACTTATTTCTGTATTTTCTGTTTTAGCCTCTGAAGAAGAACTTGCTAAGTTCGCAACGTCAGGCCACATTAATTTTTAGATTTATTTCTGTATTTAGTAGTAGACTTTGAAATAGTCCAAGTAACTTGAACCCAACTCATCGCCAGACCATGTCCGAATGTTAAAAAGGCGATAAGTTGGGTCCAAGTTACACGGACTAACTTAGAATAAGCCTTTTCACAATTTCAACTAAGCGTGCGCACAACAGAAGTTGACAATTTATTTTTGAGAGATAAACAAAGCAGATGAATGCACATAATAAGTCTATGGGTTCGCGGTAATCAAATCCACAATGTGCAATTTTTCATGTAATTGGAAAGAAGATGGAAAGTTTTGTTCGCACAAAGGATGGAGCAAACAAAACATCTTAAACAATGGTGACGCAAAAAAATATCAAAATTTTGCATTTAGGCCTACTTCAAAACAAGAAGTTTTCTTCGATTATAGTTGGTGCCAAGTGGGGAACTGTTTATCTCTGGAAACAAAATCGTTAATCATGAAGATGTGCGCATGTAGTTTGAGTACTTTGGACCCAACTTATCGCCTTTTTAGCATTCGGACATGGTCTGGCGATGTTAAAAAGGCGATAAGTTGGGTCCAAGTTACTCAGCTCTGACTATAGTGCGCATGTACGTATGTAGTCCGAAAATTTGGGACTCTCAATACTGTGTATGAGAGTCCCAAAACTTAAGGTATCCATATCGTGCAAAAGTTTGTGCTGCATAATAAAACCAGTGTGAATCAAATTTGCAAGCTTCTTACTCACTACAGTTTCTTCAATAATCCCCGAAACTTCTGCCCTGCAAAGTTGCTGTTGTGAGCATTGCATCACCAAAAATTCAGCATTTAATTCTAATTTTGCAGGGAGTTATCGAAATCCAACCGCGAAACATTACTTTGATGTGTACTGCAATGCATTGTGCAAAAAGACTCCTCAGCTAAAACATTTTCATCGTGTAGATAAAACAGCGCCCTCTTGTTGATCTGAGTGAATGCAGAATGTTCCATTTTTTAACAGAGGGCGCTATGTTCATTTGGCCATCGATTAAAAACAAGTAAGCTGCAAGGCTTTTCCTACACCTACCCAGAATACCTTGGGAATCACACCACCATTTCTAAAGCATGGAGAATGACGTGGATGGTTTTTGAACTGTCAAAAACTTGCCTTAAAATTGGATTAAAGGTCTCAAATTTTGCAGGTGACATACTTGCAACTTAAGCATTTTGATGTATGTGTTGTGTGGGCATTAATTAGCCCATTGGTGAGTAAAAAAACGTCAGTAGTAATTTTGCACGTTTTTATGCACTCACGGTCCCAGTACGTATGTTGAAATTGTGAAAGGCTTATTGAATTTTGTACACAATCATCACTTTGTATTTAGGCCTATAGCCTCATAAATGTGTCAAAATTTAACTGGACTACCTCCGTAAATAACTTTGTTTTACTCCAGTAAATTGGCCGCATTTATGGCTAATCACATTGTACTTCCAGAATTAGAAGGCACTTCTCGTTACGAAAGGTGCCTTTTATTTCTAGAAGTAATCTCATTGGTGTCAATAAATATATATCGATTAAAATTAAGCTTAAAATCTGGTCGAGTTGGTCAGCTCAGAAGTTTGTTGGCAAGGAGCGTGTCTTTTATTTTCAAGGGGCGATTAGACCTGCGAATTGGAACTAACTTGAGCCCGTCGCAACACATCGACGGCGATAACCGTCTCCATTTCCTCGGCTCCCGCCGCCAAAATCAACAGCGCACACATCCTGCTTGTCAGTGAGCTCGATCTACGCCTCGTATCCGTCGATTCGGTGGTCACAGAACCGCCGATTCCTGCGTTTTGATGACTGTTGTAAAGAGAGGGTATATCCGAAAATCGGCCAGATAACGCTACTGCAGCCTTCATGACATTGACTGCTAGTGCAAGGCGCATTATTTACTTTGTGTATGCGTGTACATAGCGCGTTCGTGCACACTGTACTTCCGGTAAAATGACACTTGACACGTGCTACTTTCACCTGGTCAAAGTTCATGTTTATTTTCAAACGCGTGTATTGTCAACTCATGAATATTCATAATTAAGATTTTCTCAATTTTCGGCATGTTCACGGAACGTAACATACAAAAAGGACATTATTTCTGAATCATGGGATTGCTGTTCATCTGAAACGGGTAAATTTGGGGCAAAAAATCTCTTATTTTAATTCAGCAGTTTTGTGGACAACCGTTCCGCCGACAGAGGGCGCGTGACTGTTGATATGATGATCGTTTTTTTGCGTTCCCTAGAAACCACGCGCAAGCGCACTCGGACAATGAATAAATACCAATCAATTAATTTTGTGAACAGGTGAATTCGGGGTAACGCAGCAGTGTTTTACACCCGGATTAACAGTATTTTGCTGGAAATCTGGACGGAACAAAAATGAAACAAGAGGATAACTGCCTCAGAGAAGCTTCAGTGGTTCATCTGCAGGAGTAATTGTGGTGTTAGTCGAATTTTCGTCGAGGAATTTACAGCTCTTTTCGTGCAATAAATTTTGCAAAAATAAAACTGCCTACAAAAATGGTGAAGGGTTTTATGAAGAGCTCGGAGGGTATTTTTCAACTTTCTCCTGGAGTGACAGTTATAGGAAGAGAAAACTGTGACCTTGTGATTGAGGTAAGTATAGACACGAAAAAATTGAAACTGAATTTTTTTTTAAATTAAATGGAGCTCCTTTAATTTCTTCACAATTTTAAACGAAAATGTTTTCAGCGAAAATAAATGAGCTTTTATTTTAAGCTTATCATCAAGTGCTCATTTATTTTCGCTGAAAACAACTTGATTCCAGTCTCAGTCATGATAATGATTCTTGAAACTTGGTAAACACGAAAAATGTTTGATTATTTTAACCATACATCCTGTCATTCCTGAGCCAATTGCAGGCAACTGCCCCCCCCCCAACTGCAGTTAAATCTTTTTCTTCACTAATTCTAATCCGTTAGGTAATGTTTAATTTTAATATTAATATTTTAATTTTAATACAAATTCGGCCTAGGCCTACAAAAAAAAATTTTGCTGCAAAAAAACACACATTAAAAACAAACAAATAAACACCCCAACAAACAAACAGAAAAGGCAGTTGCCTACATCAGCAATGTCAACATGGTCTGTTTTAGTTTGTTCTCTGTTGCTTTTTAGGTTGAATACATTAGGCCTATTTTGTTATTAACGGACGTCTAACGTTTCCTCCGACAAGCTGATTTTCTTTCTTTTTTTACCTCACAATTATTTGCCATGAGAAATTGAAAAACACTGTAAAATCTTGTATTTTATCTTAAACTTTTAAAGCTTGGAATTTCTTTTTTTTTTTGTTACTTTCAATTTGCATGCCAGTATTAAAAAGTTTCCTTAATACTGTGAAGGGCAGTGTTATTTTCATAACATAAAATTCCTTACATTTAACTTAAAACTTTCAAAAAAGGGAAAGATTTCCATATACGAAGTTCACTAATTTTCCTCTGTATTGACTAACAAGCCCCCAGATTGTAATTTCATGTCATCAAAGTCGATTTGAGCAGTGAGAAAATACAAGCATTTTCTTAGAAAAGACTTAGAATTTTTCAGTTCTATATCATAGGGTTTGTACACAGGGTTTTGAGTGAACTTCGTATATGGAAATCTTTCCCAAAAAAGAACTTTTTGAGAATTCAACTTAAAATCACATTATATTCATATTTCTCCAGTCGCCCACCGTAGAAGTCCAGCATGCCGTCATTGAGTACAGTGACAGCGAGTCCTGCTACGTTCTGCAAGATCTGAACACAGCGCATGGGACGTACGTCAACGATTGCCGGGTTCAGAATGCCGCCGTGCGATTGGCTCCCGGTGACATCATCCGGTTTTCCTACTCCGGGTTCCCAATGGAGCTGGACGTGGAAGACGCCCCTCAGGTAAAAAAGTGGTCCCAAATTTGTGACTCAGTAGGCCTAGGCCTAGTATGGATTATTTTTCTTTGACAAACTGTAATCCCTATGTGTTAAAGGGAATGTACATCATTGGCTTTTGCTGTAATTTTCAGAAATGAACTATTTGAGGGCTTAGTATAATAGATCAAATATTGTTACACTGACATGTTTGAAGTTTTGTGTTCGAAAATGCTGGCAAACCAAGAAAAACAAAAATGTTCAAGTAGTCTGGTTCCCTAACTTCTCTAAAGATGAAATGGACCAATTTATAGATAACGGAAAATTGTAAGGTAATGGAACCAGTCTAACTGGCCTGCACCCGTTCATGAACATGTAACCAATAGCAAACAAAATTTGGACTGAAAAAAAAATGGTAAATTTGGAGCAGTAGTTGAAAAATAGTTAGGTTTTTCCAACGGTGGTCGGCCGACCACCGTTGGAAATTTATACAAAATACCACTTTTCTTGAAAATGACTTCACACATGGTGCCATAATTTTCCAGGATGATTTAGACTGTAATTTACCAACATCCTAGTAAGGTATTTCGTAAAAAAATGGTAGGTTTGTTTTTCGATGTTTGCAAATGTTGTATATTCCCTTTAATTCCTATGAATGCAAGTTCAAAATCTGGTACAAAGGGTGACAGCTTCTTTGGACACAAAAGTATCAGCAAAAGAGTCAAAAAAATGGAAGAATACATCTTGGAAAATTCGCCATCTTATTATAGAAAAAAAAAAAAGGGCCGCCGCCTCTCTTTTGTGTGAGTTTCTTCTATCGGGAAGCCGTCTAAGATGCCTCCATGTAAAACCAACGGAAGGAAGTTCTCGTTGATCCCAGTGGCTATTAGATTTATACACAACTGATAATTATTTGTATTTTTAGGTCCATCATTTTACTTGTCATTTCATTTCATTTGATTCCTTTTTGTAATGCAACCATTGAACAGAAGGAGGGTATCATTATCATTATTTGAGTTGCCATTACTCCAGAGGCCATTAGACCATAAAATAATGGATATATCTGCATTTTATAGGTCCATCATTTTAAGTGTAATTTTTTTACTTGCCATTTTACATTTTATGTCATCATGTGTACATTCATTGTGTAATTATTTTTATATATAGTATAAGGTGTGTTTTTAGAGAAGTTTTACACCAATTCTAATCGAGATAAGTACATGTTGTTTGTGATTGTTGTAAGTTGTATATATGCTTACTTGATTTGTAATTTATGTAGTGTTTTTAATGAGCTGTCCACCCATATGCAATTGCCTTTTCAAGGATAAATACATGTATTTTGAATTGAATTGAATTGAATTTTTCAAAAAGCCCAGATGTGAAATTATTTTAAAGAGCTTGCTTGAAGGACTTAACCAGCTTACTGGGATGAACTCAAATCTCATACATGGGTGCTGAGTCTTACCAGTAGAGCACTATCCTTGCTGGAATAGGCTGACTGATTTGAATCAAATTGCAGTTGGTGCTTGAATTCTGAACTATGTGTTTCTGAATGTCCTCAGCAGGTGTCTTACCCTCCAGTCCAGCAGCGTCCGGCCTGGAGTTCCCCCTTACAAGTCATCAACACCCGCATCCCCATCACGGGTACCCAACAGCAGCAACAACTGCCCCACCTTGCCAACTTCACCGACTCCGCCTACCCGGCTGGGGGCGGCCAATCGCAGCTGCCCTTGATTCCCACGGCCCCGCCCGCTGCCACCCAGTCTCAGTCAACCTGGGCCACGCCTACAACCACGGCCAACGTGGTCATCCCGAGACCGCCCAGACCTCGACCAAGCAGCGCTGGGACACGCAGGGGTAGCAGTGGCAGCCCGATCGTCAATAACAGCCCCACAAACAGCCCTCTGCCTCCAAGAAGAGGTTTGTTGTAACAATATCTCTACGACTTGGCTTATATACCAGATAATTAAGTATAGGTCTCTGGCAAAGACGGCCATCTCTGTAGGAGAACTGCAACTGCGTATTTTAAGCATGCATTGCACAGTGTTGAAAATCTTCCAAACACGCGCGCATGTTGGTCGAAATGTGTTCGAAATACGACACAGCCGATGCGCGTTACGCAAGTTGACGCTCAAAATGCGGATGCACGAAATGATGACACATAGGAAATGACGTCATTCGAGAGAGACCTTTGTGAGATATGTTTATTTTTACCAAGACATTGGCAATCTTTGTAACTGATCTGATTCTATTTTTCCTTTGATCATTTGTAGTGACCAGTGGCTGGGTGAGTACGGCCGGAGCCAGGACAGTGGTCACTTCACAGCAAGGGTCAGGCAGCCCGGGGACCCGAGCATCCCCAGTCAACGAGATGGTAGTACTGCACGAAAAGGTAGAGGGAAAGTTCAACCTCTCTGTTCCTTTTGTTAAAGTAGTATACTTTACAATGGCCACGGTCCATGTTTTACAAAACATTAATGTTTCCACAAGAATGGGCGCCATGCACAATGCCAAAAAAAAAATAGTTAGCTGCGTCCAGCTTTCCTACCTACCCTATTCTGACAGCCCCTACCCTAATTTTTTTATGGGAAAAATGAGAGAAAAAACACCAAAATAACATACATTTCTACATTTTATCCTTGACTACATGCAGACGCCTCCATATGATCGTACAGAAAAAGTTAGGACCCCCCAAAAAATTCCTACCTACCCTATTTTCGACTGTGATGTGTCGCAAATATTATTGTAAAAATGTTTGCAAATATTTGCAAAACTGTTTGCAAAGATATTTGCAATGTGTGATGTCCCTTTAGGGCCACCATACTTAATTTAGCTGACCCTCAATTGAGGAAGAAAAATTGCCACTGTTCTAGTTCTCCCCCAGGTTTTAAGAAATGACCTTCCATAAGAAAAAAACCTTTATAAAACCATTCATTCAGCAAGCCTTGTGGAGACCCCAATTCCTTTATACACTGCTTACCAAATCCCTGTCTATATATAAAGTCTTGTGTATGCAATCTTCAAGTAACACAAATCAACTTTTCTTTTCTGGCACCAGGAGCAACGTCTGTTACGCATGGGGGACGAGATCAACCGCCTGGCCGTCTTCGAGTCTGAATCCCTCCGCAAGGACGGCGTCATCGCCCAGCTGAGGGATGAGATGGAAGCCATGGCTGCCGAGCTGCATCAGGGCGTCAGACCCACGGCCGGCGGGGACGCCAACAGCCACACCGTGGCCCTGCAGACCAGGGTGAAGGAACTGGAGGCTGATATACACAAGAAGCAGCTTGAAATCAACGCACTCAAAGAGCAGGTGGGTCGACAGACTTAGATCTTTAGTATTGAAAATAGTGTTGATGAGTCGATCACAAGTGTTCACAAGTCATCCAGGCTAGAGGTCGAAAACCACGCTATCCAAATGAACTATGACAAAAGCATTCCTTTGATATTGTTCATCCCCTATTACCTGTGACTGCATGGACTTGTCTTGTGGCAAAAGTTGCGATGGTCTCAACTACAACACTGAGTGAAGAAACGTCCAAAATAGAATCAGGTCAACTCGATTTTTAGGCAAATAAATACTCTCCTGTTTTTCAGAATGAAAAATTAGTCCTCCATATTTCTCTAGCAAAATTTGAGGTCGCAATTCAAATTTTAAAAGAGAGTTTCTTCAACACTTTACAACAGAGAGTTATTTTAGAATTTGAAACCTTGGACGGGACGTGACCGATGCATGTTCATGTGCAAGTCTTTATTTGTATATTTTTGTGTTTATGTTTTGGGCCTTTCAGTACACATTATTGAGAGGCAAGAAATTTTCCAGACAGAATGTGCAAATGACTCATGAGCACAAACAATGACACTGATGTGAAACAGTTTAAAGTGAGTGCAGTCACGTCACAGAGAAGAGGCCAGTTACATACAGCTCCTCAGCACATAAATTGGCTCAGCGCAGGAAAAATACAATAAGATAGAATGGGCAGCCTGTCAAATTATCATACATGTAGGCTGTGCATAGCTTGTAAGGGACCATGACCATTCAGCCCTGGTATGAAAAGGGCCCCCCGGTACCTCGTCCGGTCCAGAGCCAGTCCGGTCTTCAGCCCAGTCTCGTCCGGTACATGGTCCTGTCTGACCAGAAGTTTTGAAGTCAGTCAGGCGCATCAATTTATTGCCATTCAGAGAACATCCAGAGCAGAACAATAGCAGCATTACCGGATTAAAGATAAAATCCTTCCAAACGCCTTTGTTATTTACGGTCCCATTGTGCGCAAAACTGCATGGCAGGGGTTTTGATCAGCGCCGATGAAAGTGTCCTATTGTTTCGCGCTGAGAGATGAAAACCACAAGCAGGTTTCTTCTGGGATATATTACATGTGTCAATACTTGCAAACAATAGACCCCAGGATAGAGGAGTTCCTGATTAGCAACCGGACCAGCTCCTGGGCCAGTAGCTGGGACAGTACAAAAGGACTTCTTGGGAGGGGACGAGCTTACCGGGGGGCCCTTTTCATACTGGGGCTGAATGGTCACGGGCCCTGACTGGTCCCTATCTATTTTTTGCTTAGCTCACAGTTTGCCTAACAATATTTTCCCGCTTAGCAGCTCCGTGTACTAGCCCTGTTAGGCAAGATACTGGCATGCAGCACTTTAACAGAGTACTTATGGCAAGAAAACTACTTGTAACTTTTCTTCAAGATGACAAAAATGCGTCCAGAGAGCTCCGATCCCATGGAGAACGTGGCCAACCTGCGCAGCACCCTCATCCAGAAGGAGCGGGAGCAGACTTCCCTCAAACAAGAAATGGAACGGACCAAGAAGGAGAAGAACACAGCCAATGGGCTGGTGACCACACTGCAGAGGGACATGGCCAACCGGGACAATACCATTTGCCGGATGAGGGGGGAGCTGGAGATTGTCAAGAGAGAGTTGAGGGAGAAAGAGGTGTCGCTCTCGGCCATGACAGCCAAGGTATGATAGGTCGTGCCTGAGAGTGGCAGTTCTGGCTACGGCTGTGACTTATTCATACACGTCAATATGAATAACCGGAAGCCATGGCCATAAAGCAGCCAAACAGAGTGCAACCTAAATTATGATTACATTTTCTATTGTTGCAGCAATACTTAGCATTCTCCACTTACAGCATGTGTCTGTATTAAAGAAAAAGAACAAAAAAACCTGTGTTAGAAAGGCACAGTAGAAAATTCCAAACAGGCTCAATAATTTGCTTTAAGGCCAAAAAAAAAATAAGTTGGTCTCTGGTCAGTGCGCGTGTCGATTTTAATCATGCACGTCAATCTTTTTTTTTTTCCAAAATGTTCCGCATTAGCTCCAACAGCGCCCTCTATTTCCACCCCTCCTCAATTTTTTTTACCAAAGAGCACCAAGGAATGGGAAATTGCACCAAGGCAAATGATCGAAAGCACCAAGGCAAATTATGGAGGACACCAATGTACATGAGGACACCAAAAAAGCAAAATAGTACCTACCTTGTCTGTACAATCCAAGCTTGAAAAAAAAAAAAAAAGGCCAAAAAAAAAAAAAAAAAAGCCGCATGGCCGCGTCAATTCCGGAACTTTGGTCTGACCAGAGACCGAATATTTTTTTGGGGGGCCTTAGAAAGGCACAGTAGAAAATGCCATGCAGGCTCAGTAATTTGCTGTAACAGACAAATTTTGAATTAGCTTTGATACTGAGGCTCTCACTGCTAAGCCATTGTATGAATTGAGGACCTTTTTTTTTTTTAATCCTCTCAACAAAAGAGAGCCAATTTGAAATTCTACTATTAAAGACATGTTGGAACCATTGGCAGTTACCCGGAAACGTACCTACCATATTATGAGAAAACCTCGCTCAAAGTGAAGATGGGAATGGTACCAAATACCCTGTGAAATGATTTTGTCAGAAATGGTTTTGATTGAAAGAAAGAAATAATTGAAGATGATCTTAAAAAGTGTGCGTTAGCAACGGAATCCAGTTACGAGACCCCAAAGTTGTACGGATATTTCTTTTTAACCCTCCTATGCAAACATACATTCTGTAGAGAGTCACTGAGCTAAAAGTTTAACAGGTTGGTTGTTATGCATCGTTAGATTACCTAAGCCCTTTCACACTAGAGCCTCTCAACCCGGGTTGAACTCAACCCTGGGCGAACCCAGTGCTGCCCCGGGTTGAGTTTTTGATTTTTAACCCTGCGTTCAACCCCACATCATTTCACACTTGTTTCATGCAAATCAAGCTTACCATGCTCAGTTACTACTGCTTTGAACCCTGGCAAGAATTTCAACCCGGGTTGAAAATCTCCACCCTGGTCTGGGGCAGGGTTGAGTTCAACCCGGGGCGAAATCAATCTCGGGTTGACGCAGGGTTGACGCAGGGTTGAAATTCTTCAAGTGTGAAACGATGCATGTTTGCAACCCTGCGTCAACCCTGAGATTTGTCTAGTGTGAAAAGGGCTCTACAGTTTGAGCAATTTTGTGGCTTAAAAAAAAAGACAAATGTGCAAAGAGCAAACGATGCCATGTACTTTTTAGGAAATAAGAAATCGTTTGGATGTCCACTATCCACATTTTCAGACTTTAGCAAAATGTTGGAAGGAAGTGTTAACTGTTCCTTTGGGCACATCTTCATTACGCTTTTTTATCATCTCAATAATCTCCCTGTACTCATCGTTCCCAGTTCTCGAGGTTCCGAGAAAACAAAAAACACGTGGAGGAAATGGCTGCCCGGAACAAGGAACTCATGAGCCTCAAACACGTAAGTCTCTCCCGAGTGCAGTGTGTGGAAACCAAACATCCCATTAACGCGGCTTGTTTTCTTATTCACTAGTTGATGGATTCGGAAGTTGGTAATACTCGGCTGCAAGACGAGCTCTCGCGCAAGGACCGCGAGGTTCTTAGGAGCACCGATGTAAGTTTTAACGTGGCTGTTGCAGGTCATGAGATGTAGATCGCAGCTGACACATGTGCCGTCGCATGCCTAACCCCCTGGCCTTTGTAGACCAACTTTGCAATGGAAAGTCTGTCGTCGGTCTCAATTCTAGAAATAGAGTTTGAATTCTAGAAATAGATGTAGCTCCAGACAAATAATAGAACGTGATAGTTGTATGCAAATGCTGTTCAAGAAGCACTGAGTAAAACAAGAAAATACAACAGAAGCATAACAGAACTGAATGGCCATCACAGCCGAAGAGGACCTAACATTTTTAGTACAGTAAAGTCTGTCAGGCCGACGTTTATCTCCACTTTCAGTGGCATGAAATGACTGAAAATATTTCTATTCCCCCTGGATGCGATGCCAGTCCATCACAGGTTACTCCCCAGCTAAGGTCGGTACCTGGTACTCCTGGGTGGAGAGAGGCAAGTGGAGGTGAAGTGGCTTGCCCAAGGACACCTTGTGTCCAGCAGCTGGATTCAAACCCCTGACCCTCTGATCATGAGTCACAAACCGGTAGAACAAACTCCCCAAACCTTTTTTTAAAGTTAAACATAAATATCATGCCCTCAACAATTTGTACCGGCTTAAAAAAAGAAAAGTGATTTTCTTTAAAGTGTAAGTATTCACTGAGCAGTTACTTCACCAGATTTGTATATCATCCCGTTTTTGGTCTTTGAGAGCTGTTGCTTCTAAGCATTGAAAAAAACATGTAAACTGTGTTGTGATCTTCAAATTTTATGTTTTTGCATTCCCATGTCTGCATTTTGGTTGCGCTGTCTGTAGAGTGCTTCTGTGTGTCTTTCAAAAAAAAAATACACAACACAAAAATCCATTAGCAAATTGTTACCGTTGAAAAGGCCACTAAAGATTGGAGATATCTTTTCCAACCCAACGGCTGAAGTTGGCGGCGCAGGACGTTTACAGCATCTTGTTGCATAGTTGGTCTGCAGACTGCCATCGCCATCCCATGCATATACTGAGCTAGCATTCATTGCCATTTGTCTCATTGCGAACTGGATGATTGTCGTAAGTCGTGGTCTATTCGGTGCGTGCATGACCGGTAGAGGGGGTGTTTTTCTCATTTCCTGCTTGATGTGAGGCATGTGCTGCTTGAGGTGCTACGCTTTAAAGTTGGTGTTGGTTTGGCATTTTCTGTAGACATTACTGACAGAAAAGCCTTGGTCATATGCAGTGTACTTCGAGCCGTTATTGGTCAAAAAAAGCTATGAATTATTTAGGGTGCATTATTATTATTATTATTATTAATCATTTTTGGTAATGAAACCAAGGATTCCTCAAAAGCGCCCTAGGCACTGTAGCTCGCAAGCCTGAAGAAACCTGTGGAGAGAAAACAATGAGAAGAAATTACAGTTTTAGAGGTGGGAGGAAAAGCCCAGAAGAATATTCTGAGGAAAACCCATGGAATCAGGTAGGGACTGAAAACCCAATCCACATATTGGCCCAGGCGGGATTCGAACCCGGTTCACAGCGGTGGAAGGCGAGGAAAGTACCACTACGCCAACCTGACTCCCTCAGAGCTATTCAACTATAGCTCACCCAGCTCGACTCGGGCTAGCCCCATGCCATTTAATTAGCTCTGACGTCATTTCCGTGGCTCACCGAGGTCAGCCACCACAGACCCTGCTCGTGGAGCAGAGTCACTGGTGGAAATACGTCACTTGCATGCGTTGTTCATTCCTCATCAGAGAACATTGACAATGTGCATTTATGGATATAATCCTACACATGTACTGTTATGCATTCAGTACGTGCATTACGTCGAAAACATACATCCATTTGCTTAACATATTTGTACAATGCAAAGGCTTTTGTCTTGACTTTTTTTTTTGCCTGTTCTCTTTGTGTTAGTTTAGTAGCCATTGTTTTGTTGCTTATTTTTTCTGTTTGCGTGGATTATGAAATTTGTTTTACAGTTTTTTGGGAGACATACATGTATGTCCATAGTCTCTGTTGTCGTGGAAAAAATATTCTTGTTGTTAGATTATTAAAGAAAACTGCTCATTTTACATTGAAACATTGCCTGCTGAACTTTTAGGATTGGTCGTCTGAGGCTCCAATTTCATTATTCACTATTCATTTTTCGTTATAAATTTGTTGGTCTGATTTTCTTTCATTGTTTCATTTCAAAGCTAATATCGTACATAGTTATGAAGCTATTTATAGCAATTCATTTTGAAGATTAAGTGTTTTTGAATAGTTCTTTTTAAGTGCCACGGCCCCAAATACAGAAAATGTATTTAGTAGTATCCAGTGAATGCCTGCTTGAAAGCTGACCGACATGTCAGGATGTTACAACATTTTCAGCACTTAAGAAAAATGTGGTTAAAATTGGGCAATACACCAATTGCGTTAAGCAGCCATCTTTGAGATTTTTCTTTTGTTATTTCAATCCAGTAACAATGAATACACAAAAAAATTTTACTTTACGTATTCTTGGGGAACAAAAGCACACACCTCAAAGATGGCTGCTGTGCAAAAGGTCTATGGAGGTGTGATTCAGGGCAAAATGGACCCCGTGCACGAACAAGAGAGGGCGCTTTTTTACCACTTTCTAGAGTCAAGTTGGAGGGACACACCGCGTGCACTTTCTGGTTCACGTGCGTATAGCGTGAAGTGCACGCATCCGTTTTCTGAATGAGCACACAGAGCCATAGCGTCTTCACGTGAGCAGCAGGCGTCGGCAGCAATGCGTTCCAATGTCTCCTTCAGCGGTCTCCCCCAACTCTCCTTTTCTTACCGTTGAGGGGGTACTTGTGCACGAAGTCCTTAGTTCAAGCCTAACTTACTCATCAAATTGGCTGGCCCCAAATGCATTTGAATTCTAAACTTCTATGTAAATTTCATCCTATTTGTCGCTGCTGCTCATTGCAGAAACTGCGATCGTCGGAAACCCGGGTTGGCGAGCTGACTCACGAGATGGAATCTTACAAGCAAGACATTGAGAAGCTGAAGAAACACATCGAGGAAGAAAAAGAGGTTCGTCTACTGAGGGAAAAAAAGTAGTAGAGGGCTGTAAAAGGTCTTGGCACTGAGCCAGGAAAAGAAATTAATTTGTTCCTCTTCTATTTATAATATATGTCAAAGAAATTGACAATAATTATGTTTTTCTACATTTGTAATTGGAAAACATTCCAATTTGCATAGAGTGGTAAAAATGATAAGGTGCCAGCTAAAGTGTTATGTATATTGCTCTAGAAGGGTTTTACCAACTGATTTTGTCAACTAGAGAAAACAAGCCGAGAAGTGAAGCCATTATGCAGTAATTTCATTGATTTTATTTCTTTTCCATTTTCTCCGATTTTAGATGGAGGAGAAGTATAGATCGGAGCGAGACCATGCCAAGGCCCAGTTTGCTGAGATGCAGCGACTGGAGAAGACGTCCAAGACCGACGTCGAGCAAAGTCAGAAGAGGGTACGAATCCGTTCATTTCCTTCCAAGAAAACAGCGTAGCATCTGTTAAAGAATAAAAATTAAGATAAAGTCAGAGTAAATTGTCTTGCCCAAGAACACAAATGCAATGAATTCTGTTGTGGTACTATAATATACATATATTCAGGTCTTCTGTACTTTGCCGATTTACTTCTTAGCTTGAGCGGTTCCGGACCCGCATCATGCAGACCACCTTCTCCGCGCCAGGCTTCAAGATGCCGGACCCGGACTCAGCCGTCAGCGATGACACCATCGTGGAGACCATGACCAAGCTGATCGAGGACCGTACGGATGGCAAGAACAAACTCCGCGAGCTGAAGGAGACAAACAAGGCGCTGGAAGCCTACAAGAAGGACTCCAAGACCAACTCCAAGACACTCAAACAGCAGATGGTGGCACTGGAGGTGAGATGATGATTCTAGACAAATCCCTGTCCATTCCAAACAGAAATCTTTGTCTGTGGAGAACCAATAATTGACTCCAGCAAGCTTTGATACATTAGCTTGATGTTCAGCTATTGAACCCCCTACTCTAGCATCCTGGCCAAGTAAATGGGCTTTCCACAGAAATTTGACTGTTCAAATTGTATGGTGTTATAGAGATTTGGAAACATAAAATGTTTAGCAGTTTTTATCATTTTATATGTTTTTTTTCCTTTTCTTAATATTTGTGCTAATTATAAAGACAACTATAGTAGGAAAATTATATTTACCAAATTTGAGGGCTTGCTTTGCGAAACAATTTGGCCAACATGGGTAAAAAAAAAGTAAGTAAAATAAAAAAAACATTAAACTGTTAAAAACAAAACAAAAGTGGCCTACCACATGGGTAAACAAAAAGTAAACTGTAGTGTTTTTTTACCGCCTGAGTTAAAATTCCCACCATATAACCAATAACCAAAGAATGTGGTTGTTGTCTCAAAGCCAAAAATCCCTTCTTACTTTCCATGCCCTCAGACATTCTGGGACATTCTGGGGTATGCGGAAACTGGAATTCAGCTGTGTGTAAACTGAATGCTTCCCAAAACTAGTCTGGTTTTATCATAGAGCTATGTTAAATTACTAGAGTGCTAACTCGTCATTCTACGCGCGGAGACGCTTTGAAGCCGTCCTGGGCACAGACATTTTGAAATTAAGTGGAGTGAATTTTGAAAGTGTATTCTACATGCAACGCGCAAGTAGAACATACGCAACAACTTAAGCGCGTCATTGATGGTTAAAAAAAACGTGACTGCAAAAAGCATCTGCAGCGAATACGCGCACGCGTTACGCTGTTTGCGTAGAGCAAAATGACACGCTCATTTGCTGATAGTGCGTTTCGGTTTTGGGCATATTGGCTTCGATAATGCACCGGTATGGAATACAAATGCAGATATACAAATAGCAGTACAAAAGCCGTACAACATTTCTAGGTCTCCATAGGTTTGTGCACAAATATGGATGCGCCCAGCAGGCATTACTTTGTACACGAAGTTAGCGCTCTAGTAATTTAATATAGCTCTATGGCTTTTATGGAGGTTTATTGAACCTAAGTACACTTCTAATGCATAAGCTTATAAGGTTAAAAGAAATAATATAATTTCATTTGCTCCCCTACAGAAACGTTTGCAAGAGGGAGGGCGGACCTGCACTCACCTGCGCAACGAGATCAAGCTTCTGTCCTCCGTCACCGTGGACGAGAGCCTGCAGGGCGTGAAGGACACGGTCGCTATGATGCTGCAGGATGAGTTGGCATGGCAACAGGAGTATGAGGGCACGCTGGAGAAGTGCGGTATCGACGCGGCCACGCCTGGAAAAGGTGCGGTTGATAGAAACGTACCCAAAAATTACTGTTGCAAGTGTAATTACTTAGGTGGTGTGAAGCTTACAGAAATACACACACAGTCTTAATTATATAAAGGGGCATTTGTTATTTGACAATCCTTTTGGTCAAAAAAAAGTGTACAAATGCGCACATCATATGCATTCTTACATTCAGGCACATATGTCTTTTGAAAATCCTATCGGTCGAAAGGACCACTAATAATTCAGCATTATTACCCTGCAGCCACTTTTACTTCACATTGGAGGATTTTGGAGGATACATGAGTTAGCGTAAAGTAAAACTTAAACTGAACATTTCTTTTTCTTCCTAGGTCTGGCAGCATTCATCGAGGACCTGAAGTCTAAGAAGGAGAGCGCCCAGAAGGAGGCTGCCGACGTCCAGTCCAAATTTGACAAGTTGGAAAAGACGTTGAAGACAGAGACGGGACAGGAGGTGACTCGACTCAAGACGGAGTATGAGACCAAGCTGGCTGATGTGCTGGAGAAGACTAGGCTGGAAGGTGAGACCAGTGAAAGGCTCTTTGACAAGCTGAGGGAACATTCTCCCCCCCCCACCCACATTCCAATTTTCCCTTGCACCAAACAGAAGAGTATTATGAGCAAGTCACATTAACCCCAATAGATTTTTGTTCAAGGCAGTTGACTGACTGCACGATTTTCCATTTCATCGCGTCAGTGCAACAAGGTCGTAACTCCATTCTGCAAACGAATACGCTCCTTGCAACAAGGTCGTATCTCGACGTCCATTGACTTTGCGTGTACATCCGGGTTATTTTAAGCGAGATACGACCTTTTGACATTCTGAAACTCGCGTTTTGCTTTCACAACTCCATTCTGCAACAAAGTCGTATCTCGCGCGAATATGCTCCGTGCAACAAGGTCGTATCTCGACGTCCATTGACTTTGCGTGTACATCCGGGTTATTTTAAGCGAGATACGACCTTTTGACATTCTGAAACTCGCGTTTTGCGTTCATAACTCCATTCTGCAACAAAGTCGTACCTGGCGCGAATACGCTCCATGCAACAAGGTCGTATCTTGACGTCCATTGACTTTGCGTGTACATCCGGGTTATTTTAAGCGAGATACGACCTTTTGACATTCTAAAACTCGCCTTTTGCGTCGTTCATGGCATTTTAGGAGATACGACCTTGTTGCACTGACGCGACGATTTATTAGACTCTGGAGTCATTCTGAATGACTGCAAAAGTCGATCTTTTGATTTGGTCACTCCTAATTGTTCTCTGAAGTTCTGATTGTAATAATTTGGTCTGGCAGTACCCGGGAACACTAGTCTGTAAGGGGTGTTACAACCGGAAATTAGCTTTCAAATCGAATCTGATTGATAAGAGACTCAGTGTAGACTCATCAGCAACAACAGACTTCAGCAACAGGAGACCAAAGTTAAGACCCTCTAAAGCGTCTTGAAGAATCGCTGAAGAAGTGCCTACACCAAGATGATACCTGTCACTACCAAATACCCATAACCCACTAAATGGAATTGACGACTACTTTTCCCTGTCACAGCTGAGAATAAACTGCAGACGTCTCTGGAGAAACTGCGTCAGGAGGAAGCTACCAAGAGAGAGGATGCAGTCAAGGCCGAGCAGGAACGGGTCAAACAACAAGAGGCTAACCTACAAGAGCTCAGACAGGTACAGAAAAACAGTAACTTTTCGACACCAACATTAGGAGGAGCAGAGGAGTATCAAGAGCCCAACTTAATTGAGCTGTCAAGCAGAAAACCGCCTCAAAAGCACCCTAGGCACTGTAGCTCGCAAGCCTGAAGAACCTGTAGAGAGAAGACAATGCGAAGAAATTACAGTTTTAGAGGTGGGAGGACAACCCCAGAATATTGTTCTGGGGGGAAACCCACAAAATCAGGTAGGGACTGAAAACCCAATCCACATATTGGCCCAGGCGGGATTCGAAACCAGGTCACAGCGGTGGCAGGCGAGGAAAAATACCGCTGCGACAACTTGACTCCTGAAGTCACAGAGGAGAGGTAGAATTATTGGATTCTTAAAGGGAATGTACATCATTGGCTTTTGCTGTAATTTTCAGAAATGAACTATTAGAGGGGTTAGTATAATTGATCAAATATTGTTACACTGACATTTTTTAAGTTTTGTGTTAGAAAAGGTTGGAAAAACCAAGAAAAACAAAAATGTTCATGTAGTCTGGTTCCCTGACTCCACAAAAGATAAAAAGGATCAATTTATAGATGATGGAAAATTGTAAGGCAAGGGAACAAGTCTAGCTGGCCTGCACCCGTTCATGAACATGTAACCAATAGCAAACAAAATTTGGACTGAAAAATGGTAAATTTGGAGCAGTAGGTGAAAAATAGTAAGGTTTTTCCAACGCTGGTCGGCCGACCACCGTTGGAAATGTATACAAAAACACCATTTTCTTGGAAATGACTTCACATCAGGTGCCATAATTTTACAAGATGCTTGAGACTGTCATTTACCAACATCCTAGTAAGGTATTTCATAAAAACTTGGTAGTTTTATTTTTCGATGTTTGCAAATGTTGTATATTCCCTTTAACAATAAATAATGTTTCCACGTTGGTTCGCCTTGAAACCAAAGGTACAATGAATATTGATTTTCTTCCTTTGTGTAAAATGAGCATGTAAAGAAGGAAGTGAGGACACAGAAAAATCAAAATTTTTCGTGACATTTTTATTTCACGTTTTTCACTGCAGCATTTGATATGCTTTGGGATATTTATTCACAATTTGGAAGTTACGTTTTCAGATGTTTCACATTTTATTTGACAGGCTTTGACAGAGAAGAATTCAGATGAGGGAAGGCTGCAAGTTCTGGAGAGGCAGCTGGAGACTAGAGAAAAGGAGTTCACTGCGACGGAAGTAAGTCAGCCATCTTAATAGCCACATACCAAAAATGATTCCTAAGCATCAGTTAGTGTATTGTCCCACAATCCGTATCGATAGTTTGCGCCCAAAATGAAAACCTCTTTTTCAGAGGGTTGCAGACACCCACAAAAGTAAAAAGGAAGGTTTTGGTTGCAAATAAAGCCCACAAGTTGAAAATTTCTTAAGTGAAAAAAAAAAATCAAATTTGTTGACAGGCATGGGGAAGCAACTTGAAATGAAAATAATTTTGTCCGATAGGAGAAGCTGAAAGTAGACCTGTCGGCCTTGCGGGAGAAGCACCAATCGGAAGTCAGCACTTTACAAGACAAGCTGACGGCATCGGAGGACCAGCACGGCAAGGAGACGGTGGCTCTCAGGGAGCAGATCAAGCAGCATTCGCTGACCATCGTCAGCCTGGAGGATAGGATCGTCAAGTCTGGCAAGGACCTGGCCATGGGACAGGCCAAGGTGATGGAGCTGCAACAGAAACTCGCTGGTGAGTAACCAAATTCTGATGCCATTCTCAGACCTTGAGCTCTGTACGTAATGGCGTACCGAAGTGTGACGTCACTTAGAACCAGAAGTGTAGTGCAAACGAATGGAATACGCGCGCGTGTTGGTTCGCGGGCTGAATCACGCGCTAATGTCTTTCACACACATTTTGTGCGCGTGACGTATTCACTTCGATACTCCATGAGTCCATCATCATGGAATCTTTTACTGACACCACGAACTGACACTCAGTGGTGCGTGAGTGCCCGGCACGCACGCGTACTTTTACAGAACCGCGTTATTTTGGTTTTCACAAACTCACTCCCAAGTACTACATGCGTGCACTCCGTACCTTTTCGTTTTCGCGACTTGAAACCTGTCTTAATTTCACCAGTTAAAAGGTTTAATTAAATGTTTCTGTAACCCCACAAGTATATGGATGGAGTAAATTTGTGCCAAACCTTCAAAGTGTTTTTCTCTGGATTGCATTTCTGCCACATGCTTGCGTTTCAGTTCGTAAAAACCAAAGTAATTCTTTCGCGAATCAGTGTACGAGGTGCGCGCGCACACCCGCTTTGTTGATTACGTGGTTTTCACTGGTTTCACTGATTACGTGGTTTTCACATAATCACACAGTGCGTGCATGTTAACTCGTGAAAACAGTGATGAATTATTAGCTTTGTGTTCCCGTTTCCTGAGTTCTCAAGATTTCTGTCCAAATTTTCTGTTGTCCAATCAGAGCAAACTAGGAAGGCCCAGGAGATGCTGTTGAAGTTCCAGCAGCAGGCCAGCAAGCCGGAAATCCCGCCCAAACCAGTCATCATCCAGCAGCCTGCAGCTGACGTCAAGGGCATGGAGCAGCTGATTGTCTTACTCAAGTAGGTTGTCAGACCTAGACCCTGCCCCCTGATGAATATTCACGCTACATTATCCCTGCGCAGAGTGACCTCCGTACCGTGGGTACGCAGGTGACCAAATTTTTTGAAAAAAAAAAAAATGAGGGCCAATGACGGTCACCTTCCATCTAATCCTCATTCAACCCATACCAAATCAGCTGGTTCAATGAACTTTGCAGCCAGGGCTTCACCCAAGCCGTGTCAACAAACTTTCGACCAGGCCTCCTGCCAAGTCTCATTGAAACATATACAAACACCTGTAACTTGACACAGCCATCTCCCTTCATAGCCGCAAACCACAGCCGCCAGTCAATTATCTTTTAAGTGCCCTGTCTGGCAACTGCCTGGAGAGGGTCTGGCACATGTTTTTGTGTCGTTATGACATGGATAGGGTCTTGCGTAGCGGGGGAAGTACCTGTAGGTGGCGACTCCTGATACACATTTCTTTTAAACGCTTCGCAGGGTTAATGAGGTGTTATGAATGCATAATTTGTGTTGCTGCTAAGGTTGGTTCATAAACCACATCACACAACTATCGATCTTAAGATAACAGATTGAATTAAAAAAAATTATGTCAGCTTGAGATTTTGTCTTCGGATGATTGTATGAAAGGTTGTCCCCTCACAGCTATAAGATAACTAATAAAATATCAGGCCTTTATTTACAAACGTTTGGTTGAATTGTCAAATTAAGCACTACAAAATTAGCAAAATCTTTAAGTTAATGCTAGGAAAAATATTCTACAAATTACATTTTTTTGAAAAGCTGTTATAACTTAAAATAATGTCCACATAATTTGTTCCACAAATTGTGGAGCCAAGTAGCCTTTACCAGAACTTTTTTACTGCTCTTACCTTTAACCCTCGGTATGTGAATGAAGCCCCCATCTTTGATCAAACAAATGAGCTAAATAATTCACAAGGTATACAAGCTTCAATTTTTTGCCCGGGGTTATCAAACTATTGTATGAACACTCTATCCTCATTGTTGTCCTAGTGCTTGTGAGAAAAACTTCACAACCTTCTCGGGTGGGAATTGAACCCACGACCCCTGCTTGCTAGTGCAGACGTCTTTACCACTCAACCACCAAGCTTGCCGGAGCCGGCAGGCTGGTTCTAATCTAATGTAGCAGCAGGTACCGCAACCATAAACAAGCTTTTCTCTTTTTTTTTTTGAAGGAAAGACAACAGCAACCTGAAGAAGGAGTTGCAGGACCAGCAGGACATCATCCTGGGCCTGCGACGAGACCTGGCCGGCGCCGCGGCCAGATTGTCGGACATGACCGGCGAGCTGAACGAGCGGCAGAAAGAGGAACTGGAGAACAACCGCTTGCTGGTCCGAGACCAGGAGGCCGAGCTGACCACCCAGCGACAGCAGCTGGTCAAGCTGTCGGAGCTGGTGGACAAGAAGACGGCCGAAACCGAGCGATTGGTCAAGGATCTGGCGTGAGTTTGGCTTTTCTTTTTGAAAAGGGGAGGGGGGGGGGGACTCAAGGATGTTTTGTGGATGCGTTGAATCTTGGTCTAGACTTTAATTGGAATCCAGTCTTGTGTTTTGAAATTCATAACAAAAAAACCTGTTGAAGTTTTAGGTCAGTGGATAATATGCGTTTTGAGAGAACAGAAAGTGCCCATTTTTTTGGGTCTCATAACTGGATTCCGTTGCAATGCAACAAATCAAAAGTGTTCCCAAGGGCACCCATTTTGAAACCACCTTTACTGTTGGTTTTCTTCCATGCGTTTTTATCCCCCTGGCTGTAAGCCAGAGGGGGATATTGCGATAGCGTATTCCTTCTGTGTGTATGTCTGTGCATGGTATGCTTGTGCGTGTTTATGGTATAAATCGAGGACGCACACGTGCAACATCGATGAATCCAGGACAGAAACCGAGTCCAGGACTCCTCGGTTGGAAAACATGTACAGAACCAATGATGGTACAAACAAAGGAAAAGGGAAGAGGAACAAATGAAAATCCTTGATTTACACCATAAACAAACGTGCTAGTGCGTGCGTATGTCTGTGTGTTATATTTTGGTTAGGTTCTTGTTTATAGGTGGAATAATTTCACAGGGTATTTGATTCCAGTCCTGTCTTCACTTGGAGCGATGTTTCTGTTCGTAAAGCATCAGGTAATTTTTCTGGTAGTGGCATTAATTTTCCTGACCAAATTTCCCCTCACCAAAAATGTCTGGTTTTTTTTTAATCCATTAGTGCTCAGAAGGAGTTTGTGTCCAAGCACAAGCAAGACGCGTTGATGAGGGGAGACGAGCTGGCTAAGCTGCAGCTCCAACTGGGCCAGGAACAGGAGAACAGCAAACGGGCCCTGGAACAGGTGCAACAAGAGGTGAGCGGCACTGACTTGATCGGCTTGATCGCCCCCATTGCTGGCCCTCCGGTGGGCTGGCTGCAGCCTTCCCCTAGCTAGGTCCCCAAGCTAGATCCCCAAGCTAGATCCCCAGCTTAGTGTCAGTTTTCTTAATGACGTAGTCCAGACCTTCATAGAATTGAAAATACTCGTTAACTCCAATGTGAATGAGCAAATGATACAGACCGATCAGTCAATTTATCAGCATGGAGAAGTTGGAATTCAACGCATTATTTAATTGGGTCAATAGACCTTTATCATGCTGCCACCATTTCAGTCATGTTCCCTGTATCAAATAACAGTACTGAATGATACTGTTTCTTGTGCAAAAAGGAACCAGACTGTTTTTCCTTCCAGCCTCGTTTGTTACTTTGATTTGAATGGAAAAATATCAAGATAGCTGCAACATGATAATGGTCTATAGAACTTTAAGAGGTCACAAACATGTATGTCTTGTTTTGGCTCTGAAGACACACACATTTACACCCGACGACGAATGTTAAATCTGATATTAGTATTTCTTCATCAAATAATAAACCCTCCAGCCTAGTTCCTTGGCTCATTTTTCACTGAAAATGTATGTAATAATTATAAAAAAAAGAGGTCTCAAAAGTTCTTGAGTAGGTCTCGACTGCAACAGAGTTTTCAAGGGCAGGCATTAGTATGGACTGCTTACCAAGTCTGCTGAGTCTGAAATGAAAATTCTTTCTTTAGTTACCACTTGGACACTGACCCTTGAAGGCTAAGTTGGCCTTCGTTATGCTTATTTCACTCACAAGTTTACCAAGTCTGCATTATCCGCGAGCGAATATAATAGGTCTTGAAAGTTCCTTGGTAGGTCTCTACTACAACACTGAGTTTTGAAGGTGGGCATTAGTATGGACTGTATACCAAGTCTGCTGAGTCTTTAGCTTCCACTTTGACAGTGAGCCTTGAAGGTAAATTTGGATCAGTGGACTTCTGTTAACGATAATTTCACTCCCCACTCCTAACTTTACAAGCAAATCTCACAAAAAAAGCCTCATTAACTCTAAGCATTTCTGAACATTGGTATCCAGACTGGGCCCAATTTCATGGAACCTGTAGCGGTTAGCGAGAAATCGCCGCTAACTATAAAACGATTAGCGTATTTCACGGGTTAGCAAGGAATTGTGCGCATGCGTACTTCCCGTAACTAAGGATTCTGTGCTTACAAGGTAATAGCGCAGAATTTTTGTGCTAGCTCGGTTAGCACAAAATTGCGGGCCGTTAGCACAAAATTCGGCGTTACGGATTCCATGAAATTGGGCCCCTGTCAGTCCTCATTGACACTCTGTAGAATTCTGATAATTGTTTCCTTGTTTGGTTTTCTTGCAGGGTATGATCACCAGCGAGATGTCTGCCTACGGAGCCCAGTGTAGGGGAGAGAGACACGAGCAGGTTATCGCCAGACAACGAGAGGCCCTGGCGGAGCTCAGATCACGCATCAAAGGAATTGAATCCAACAGACCACCATGTACGTTTTACTTTCACTCTGCTCCGTGCTGACAAACTACTGAAAGAAAGCCATATTCACTGAGTATTGCAAGCGTAGATATTAGAGCTGGGCCCAATTTCATAGCGCTGCTTAACAGTAAGCAGAAAAGCTGTGCTTACTATAGCAGAAAATCATGCTGCTGCTTAAGCTTACGGTTGCGCGCATGGAGATTTCTATTGTTACGTCACTGATTTAAGCAAAGTTTTCTTCTGCGGTTAAGCATGCTTTTGCTGTGCTTACTGCTTAACGGTCCCTATGAAATAGATGGAGGCTCAGTAAGCACAAAGTCAGCTGTTAAGCAGCACTATGAAATTGGGTCCTGGTCACTATTTCAGCATTTTGAAAGCTACTTTATCCATGCTGTCCTGAAAAGTCCTCATATTTCTTCTTGCCAACAAACTATTCAGGAAAACTTAAGTTTTGGATGAAGAAAAGCACCTGTTACTCTTTGTACTGTTATTCCAATAAAATTGTTTTCATCATGTAGCAAACACAAAGGTTGAAATATACCGATGGTCTAGGAACAAGGAGCGATTGAAAATTAATTTATTTGTCACTTGGTGAGACAAGTTTACTTATTTGGGTTTTTTTTATGACTCAATTAGAACCTTGTGGTTCAATTGAAAAGTACAAATTAAAAATTTTTAAGGGGAGGGAGGGGTTGACACACCCAACGGTTTCAATACACCATCTTTGAAATCATTGAAATCGTAAATTAATGGGTAACAACGCTGGCAAGCTTGATGAATGAGTGGTCTTAGGGCCGGTAAAAAAAAAAAAAAAATGAAGCTACAACAATGTTGCGCGTTACTATGCACAAATCAGTGAGCAAAAAAGAGCACAACTTTGTTGCTTAAATGTGAATGCACCAGTTGATTTGTGTGTATTGATAAACATGTGTGACTTAGTCATGCGACAAATTGGCTGTAAAACATCTGGACTAGTAAGGAGAAGGTCATGGGTTTAAGTCCTGACGGTATAAACCTTACAATTTTTTTCTCGTGGCTCTGGAACATCTTGAACTTTTAACATTACATTGGTAGAGGGCAAAATGTAATATGAAAATGATTATCAGTTATAATTTTGACTTGACCCACGTATTGGTTTTTTGTGGCTCCAGTGCCGACCCAAGACCAGGCCCTGCAGCAGGTCATCCTCCTCAAGAAAGAGCTGGCCGAGATGCGAGCCAAGCAGGCCCAGATCATGGACCAGAGCCAGCCGGGAGGGATAGGTGGAGGCGGGGCCAACCCGGAGGCCGTGCTGGACAGGGAGGTGGCCAAGGCCCGGGGCCAGATCTCCACGGCGTCCTCGGACGCGGCCATCGAGAGGAGCGCTCGCATCGAGATGCAGCAGGGTCTGGAGATCAGCGAACAGGCGGTCAGTTGTCTCATACCAGCATTCAAGTCAAGTCCATCACAAGTCCATCACAGATTTTGTTGCAAGCAACAGGGGATTAATAATATAAGAATGCGTTTGCCACAGATTAGCTTGTGACTTGACTTTTAACTGGAGGACTTGTGAGGACTTGTTATTGATTCAACTAAAATCACGTTTGTTTTCACATCGTGTACTTCCCGTGAGAACGAAAATGTATAACGGCGCAAAGATTTACGTACCTACAGCTGATGGGTTCTAGATTTAGTTAGGCTGGCTTGAATGCAGTCCTCATCAGCGGTCATTTTAGATTTTTTTTTGTAAATGCTAATGAGTCCTTCAAGCGTTTACTCAAAAAAATTGTGCATCCTAGAAGACATTTTAGTATCCTAAGTAACTTTCAGTTTTCACCCATTGACTACCCTAAAATTATTTCATAAATGTTTGCCTTTGTATGAGTACATCGACTTCTGTTTAATAGTCCTCATGTATTTTCGATTTTCAAAAGTGAGGGGTCAATTTTTGGCACTATATTTCTCTTTCACGTCCGGTCATTTTTCAATTTCCATAAATTGGGATGCTGGTAACAATTTTGCAAAGGCCTTTTTTTGACAGTGAAATTTTTAAGGAATCAAAGTATCAAAATTAATTGCTAATTTTAGAAGTTTCGCACGTAAATTTTCCTACACAAGGGTTCCGGAAGCGTGCCACCAGGGGTGAACATTCAGGCTCTATTATCTTGGTCTTCATGTAACATGCTAACGATTGATAAAATCACAACTCTTGACACCTGTTTCGGACACGTCCTTACGATTTTATTCTCTCAAATGTGTTTCACAGTACCTCAAGCTGACCCAGTCAGTGGCCAACCTCCTGAGCCTGGGCGAGGTAGCCGGCCAGGATTCCATGGGCCATCTCCCCAAGGACGAGCGAGACAGGCTAGCTGAGGAACGAGCCAACACCCAGGAGCTGATCGCCAGCCGGCTGCGGACGCTGAACCAGCGGCTGGAACGCAAGGACGAACTCCTGAAGGACTACGAGAAGGACCTGGAAAAGCTGCGATTGGCTGAGCGGCTGGCCAATGAGAAGGCGACACAGGTGGAAGCACTGGCTGTAAGTCTTTAAAGTGTACAGTTTAGAAGTCAAGACTTTTCCAAGACCTTCCAAGACCTTCCAAGACCTTCCAAGACCTTCCAAGACCTTCCAAGACCTTCCAAGACCTTCCAAGACCTTCCAAGACCTTTCATTTTTGATCCATTTTTGATAGTTTTGGGATAGCCTATAGATCTTCATTAAACCTTCTAGGCTTCTGCACTTTACAACCCTTCAAGTTTTGCAAAACCACTTTTGCCCAAAGATTTGGCACCCATATTTCAAATTTCTTTGAAATAATCTTCGGTGGAGTTTGGATAACGCTGAACAATTCTTTGGTGGTGGTTAAGCTCAGGGCAACGAGGCAGATTTCGGTCACGCTTCATTGCTCTCCGCAGTGCTATTTTTTGTTAATTGACTCTCTGTGTGACACTTCATATCCCTTCCTCCGAAACTGACCTGTAGTGTTTTGAAGGGTTTTACCTCTTGCTCTGAATATTGACTTCCAGGGTTCGACCTTAACTTTTTTGTTCACTAGCCAGCCGGGCTACTGAAACAGACTCTTATCTAGCCCGGGGGCATTGTCACTAGCCTGCATTGTTTTTTTAGCTCAAATACAAAATGCCGTATTTTCAGGCTCAATTCTGAGGCAATTTTGTCAGTGTTTTAAATAAACAGATCTAATTTAACCCTTTAAAACAATTGATAAAATTAGATGAGGTTTGCTTTCTGAATTTAATGATTTATTTCTTCCTGTCCTTTCATCTTTGCCGTAGCCCAATAATTTGGAATATCCAGCCGGGCTTCTTAAGGAATAGTGTGACTAGCCCGCCGCTGTTTTGACTAGTATTTGGCTAGCGGGCTACTGCTAATTTCGAACCCTGACTTCCCGCTAGGAGGGTAAATCGTTGAAGGGATTGCGTTTTTTGTTTCAGAATGATCTTCGCGGCAGAACAGAAGAGGCACACTACCTCCGGGAGACATTGAGACGGACCAGGGAGGGGCTTGACCAGGAGAAACGGCTGAACCGAGCCATCAAGAACAAAAAGGTAAAATGCAAATGCCAAAAACAATGAAGAAAATTAACAAATTGTCTCAACATCATTGGATAGAAGAAAATGTTGGTCATAAACTTTGGATGATAGAACTCCAGAAACTTTGAAGAAGTTTGAATCCTTGATGCTGTCTGATACCTGATGATGTATCGTTTTTGAAGCGGAATAACTGATCCAGCCATTTGCACTGAATTTTTATACGAAGTTTGGTATTTTTCATGTTGGATATTGTATTTCTTGGTGATGTGTTTAGCTTCTGACTGTAAACACACATGTAACACATGCATGTCTGAAGTGTCATGTTTTACTATACGCCCGAGGACAACCTATTGTGTTTCCCTTTGTCCCTGTACTTTAACACTTTCCCATAGACTAAGCACGTAAACGTACTATCGAGGACAGTTTCGAACAAAAGCACCGTCGTTCGAGGACTGAAAGGATCTTTTGTTCTCTGTGTCTGTCCTCGAGCGTAATACAATACAAGAGCGCACACGTTTGTTTATGGTGTAAATCAAGGATTTTCTATTGTTCCTCTTCCCTTTTCCTTTCTTTATACAGCTCTCATTGGTTTTGTGCACATTTTCTAATCGAGGTCGTCCTCAGTTTAGTTCCTGTCCTCAATTCGTTGATGATGTTGCACGTGTACTGTGTATCCTCGATTTTTACCATAAACCTACTCTAAGTGTTCCAAATTAGGTTCCTTGAAGAAAAAAAATATCAGTAAAGAAAACTAATATGTTCTTTATGAGTGACCGCCAGCGTGATTGCATGTTGTGCCAATTAATGCCCACAATAATGTAAAAATTGTGTTTATCGACAGACGTTTCACTTAGAGAACGATGCCAAAAACAGCAAGCAGACGTGGCCCAAGCACAACTGCTACGAGGACGAGGTGACCAAGATGAAGGTGGGTTGTTCTGACTGCTAAGTCCAATCAATGAACCTTTAGGCTCTTAGGGGTGTGTCTACAGTCGAACTCCTTTATAACAAGGTCCTTAGGACTGCACAAATGACCTTGTTATAACAGGTACCTTATATTAAAGGGAATGTACATCATTGGCTTTTGCTGTTATTTTTAAAAATGAACTATTTGAGGGGTTAGTTCAATAGATCAAATATTGTTACACTGACATGTTTGAAGTTTTGTGTTCGAAAATGCTGGGAAAGCCAAGAAAAACAAAAACGTTCAAGTAGTCTGGTTCCCTGACTCCACTAAAGATGAAATGGATCAATTTATAGATGCCGGAAAATTGTTAGGTCAGGGAACCAGTCTAGCTGGCCTGCACCCGTTCATGAACATGTAACCAATAGCAAACAAAATTTTGACTGAACAAAATGGTAAATTTGGAGCAGTAGTTGAAAAATAGTTAGGTTTTTCCAACGGTGGTCGGCCGACCACCGTTGGAAATTTATACAAAAATACCATTTTCTTGAAAATGACTTCACACCAAGTGCCATAATTTTACAGGATGCTTTGGACTGTCATTAACCAACATCCTAGTGAGGTATTTCGTAAAAACTTGGTAGTTTTATTTGTCGATGTTTGCAAATGTTGTATATTCCCTTTAACAGTAATGAGAAACAAAAACAAAACAAAGACTTGGGACCTAAAATTGTGCTTTTTATAAACAGGATGTTGTATGTGCTCTTCTTATCAGGGTTCAACTGTATTTGGTTGAAAGTCATTTAGAGCATGTGAACCAGCTAAATTCAAGTGCCGTTTGCTCAAGCTGTCATGTACGTAGCATAAAGAGCGCCCTCACAAGTTCAAGCACGGAGTCATAAACTCTAAATAATTGGGTAGTTTGTGATTTTTTGTTTCCATTTGCAGAAAGACGCAAAGAAGAAAACTCAAAAGGAGAAGATGCTTCGGAAGAGCTACGAACTGGAGAGTCTCAAAGCTGTAAGACAAAAGATTTAATCATTTATATTTCAAAAGCATAGTACAGTCGAGCCCCGTTAATACAAACTCAGCTGGACCTAGCCTAAATGTTTGTTATATCAGAATGTTTGTATTAAGAGGACCGATGGTCACATTCATTGTGCACATAAATTCAGTCGAGACCAAGGCTTTTTGTTTGTTATAACCAGAGTTTGTATTAACGTGAGTGGACGGTATTTCACTCTTTGTGTACCCATGAGCTGATACGTCCAATGGGAATCATGAGCCAGTTTAAAGGGAATATACATTGTTTGCTTTTGCTATAATTTTCAGAAATGGATGGAATTGGGGGGTTGGAAATATATAGCAAATATAGTTACACTGACTTTTTGAGGTTTTGGGTTCAAAAAATGCTATAAAAACCAAGAAAAACAATCATTTTCCTGTAGTCTGGTAACCTGACTCCATTTAAGAAGAAACAGAGCAGTTTACATACATTGGGGAATTGTAAGGTCAGGGAACCAGTCTAGCTGGCTTGTACCCGTTCATAGGTGTGTAATCGATTGCAAACAAGTGCGATGGTCAATTGGGGCCAGTATTTGAAAAAAAGCCAGTTTTTTCCAACGCTGGTCAGCCGAACAGCGTTGGAAATTGATACAAAAATACCACTTTTCTTGAAAATGACAGTATACCTGGTGCCATGATTTTACAGGATGCTTTACACTGTCATTCACTAACAGTCCAGCAAGGTATTTCAAAATGATTTGGTAGTTTTATTTTTTGATGTTTGCAAATGTTGTATTTTCCCTTTAAGCTCATTTTTAAAAATGGCATGTAAAATTCAAGCTCTTTGTCTGCAGCAGTCCAACATATTGACTTGAAATGCCCAAAAAATGGATATCAAAATCTAACAATTTGTAATTTTTATGAATGTCAGACAATAGCATTTGAAATTTCTTTTATAATACGTAATACAACAAAAATTATTGCAGGAATTTATTTTCTATTTTGTTATGTTTATGCAGGAATTAAGTGAGAAGGATCAACAGCTGTGTGACACGACAGCCAAGCTGATCAACTTGGAACACGCTGTGGTGAGTCTGGCTGACGCTCCCTAATGAATATTCATTTTTGAGGACCAAATGAATATTCATTTTGAGGACCAAACTTTTGTACCTCAAAATTCTTCTGGGTTTTTTTCCGGGAACATAGCTAATTTCTAAGGCCTAGTTGTGTGAATGTTCCTATTCTACTTTCTAATCATCTTTCCAGATATTATTGTGGAAACAATTTAAAGGGAATATACAACATTTGCAAACATCAAAAAAAAAAACTACCAAGTTTTTATGAAATACCTTACCAGCTAGACTGGTACCCTTACCTTACAATTTTCTGGCATCTGTAAACTGATCCATTTTATATTTGGTGGAGTCAGGGAACCAGACTACTTGAACAGTTTTGTTTTTCTTGGTTTTTCCAGCATTTTCGAACACAAAACTTCAAACATGTCAGTGTAACAACCCCTCAAAAAGTTCATTTCTGAAAATTACAGCGAAAGCCAATGATGTATATTCCCTTTAATATTTATGGAAAATTTCATTTTCGTGCACATGTGGATGCTTTATCTCGAAAGTACTCTTTTAAATGTTCAAGGTCTACGAGAGGCTTCCATAGATGTTTGACTCCTGTTGTTTACTTCTTTTTCTCTGCACAGGCTATCAGCTGAGCTGGAAAATGGGCCGTTCCATTTCTGGGATTAGGGGAGGACAGTAAAGCACTGATGCAGCAATCGATGAGTATTATGCAAAATATGCACTAATCCTTTACAATATGTAAATATGTCAGATTCATAAACATTATGAAAAGTTGGATACATTTTTATGAATTATTAAAGTTATTTTGGGGTTTCAAAGAAAAGCGCAAATTCTTTTGAAAGGTGAATGCTAGGTAGAATAGAGAAAATCAAATGTGAGAAATATAGTAATATGCCTGTTTCTTTTGGTAAAGATGGAATTTTTGCTTTCTTTGTAAATTTGTAAGTGATGTCAATGTTGAGAAAAAGTATCGCAGAATTATCTTCAGAGCTAAAACGCAGATTCATTCATTCTTTTACCTTTGGCCGCTTTTGATTGTAAATAATTATGTAAATCAAATAGGAAACAAATTATTTGTGCTAAAAATCAAGTTATAGAGTAAATTAATTTTATGTGAGCTTTTTCTCAAAAAAAAAAGACCGAATTCTTGGATTGTTACTTTGTTGAATGAAATGGTTGAATATGATAATCATGGGGGGGGGGGTGGAATAGATAATGCTTTAATTTCACAATCATGGTCTGTAAAATATTTTCATCCTTCGAACTTTTCCATATTTTTAGGTGCATGCTGTTTCTAACAAGTAAATACTCCATCAAATTTGATTCATGTCGGAAAAAGGTTTAGACTAATCTACGCAAAGAATCAGAGTTAACTTTAATAAAAAAAAAAAGTTTTGAGGAGTTTCTTTAGTTCACCCTCCAAAACTTTTGAAACTTGAAATAAGAAAAGTTGTGCACACTCAAAAATGGGTATTTTATGAATACACATTGTCATGTTCTTTTCTTCACAATAGGCTGAAAGTTAGTACTATAATTTCTAAATGTGTGTTTTTGATGTTTGTAAATAGATAAAGCGCAAAGCCCAAATTGTAAATTTTAAACAGGCTTTTTTAATGCTGTTGGAAGATATGTTAGTGTTAATTAGTGGGCATTGACATTCAAAACTATTTGAAATTTTACAACACGTACTTAAAGACAAGTTTCTACACAAATTTGTCATGGCAGTGCGCTGGTCCCTGAAGCAAGATAAAAAAAAATCCAATCCGAGGAAGTTTGGCAGCGCTACCCAGAAAATCTGAGCATACCTCATGCGCGTGAATTACCTTGAATACAACAGCCTGCAAAACTGTATACATTAATAATAATAATAATAATAATGGAGTCTTATATAAGGCACGTATCTACCAACAATTAGGTACTCAAGGCGCTGGAAATTATGTCAATTATTAAAGAAAGGTAAATAAAGTTTATGAGAAATATGAGACCCACTATGTAGCACCTCAAAAGGGTTTACAAGGTGCTGCAGCGCACATTGCAGCCACTGCCAGAAACACCGGGGCAACCCCTTCTCTTAGCGATAAGTGTTACTGGGTTCTTTAACGTGCATTACACAACACACATTCTCCAGATCATGCAGCTACAGTCCGACACCTTTGTAATAAGGTCCATGGGACTTCACAAATTACGTTGTTATAACTGGTACCTTGTATTATTACAATAATGGAAAACAACGAATAACAAAGACCTGGACCTGAAATGAATGAACAGTGCTCTTATCAGGGTTCGACTGTATTTAAATCATGGACAAGATGGCGGTTTTCGAATTCCCTTCTATTTTTTAGTGCAATGTGAGTAAATAATTATGAAGTAGCATTTTGTGTTAGTCGGTTCACAATCTTCTCGGATCTTAAATCATGAGGCTTCTGTCAATATAAAATGCTGTTATTGAAATTTGGATCGATTTTGTGTCCCATTTAATACCGTTGTGTTAATTTTTTCCCCTGACATGCAGCGAATTGACATGCGCTTTAAAAAACAAATTGAAATCGTCCAGGAAAAAAAGATGGAAAACTTGCTTTGCGTCGAGGAAATGAAGATGCCTTTTCACACTTTTCTCAATAAGTTTATCTATAGGCCTACTGAATTGAAATTTGTCAGTTTTTAAATAACCTGCTTTAGAATTATTTTTTTTGTTTCTTGAATCGGTCAAAAGAAAAATCTGTTACCGAGTGTTTTTAATCTCGCGGTGATTGAGAAAGAATGTTCATAACACAATGTATATAACTTCATTCCGATCCTATTGTACTTTGTCATCAGCTGACTTGGAAAGTCGTTTGGGAGGCAACAACTCCAGAAATACAAGATGTTTTAAATTGAATTTTCGTCTAGTGATTTGTCATCATGTTTAAACATTACCAGATTTAATTTCATAAGGAACCGTCAAACAATGAAGCAATATTGACCGTAACAATACAGTGTTTTAAGCGGCGACAAATGCAATCCGAATGAAAATCAATGTGTATTTTTTGCGTGTAAAACACTTCATTGTTACGATCATATTATTTTTTATCGTTGGACTGTTTCTCATGATATTCAATACACCTCTGTTACACTTCCTAGAATAAATTGCACGAAATTTCAGTTTGATACATCTCGTATTTTTTGAGTTATTGATCGGAAACTTGTTATTTTTGTTCAATAGTACAGCATCCGCGCCAATATTCTTTCAATAGAGGGCGCGCCACATAAATAGTGGTCTCGACAATTATCCACCGCCAAACTCGTTTGGGGGCAACAATTCCAGAAATACAAGATATTTTAAATTGAATATTCGTCTAGTGATATGTCATTATGTTTAACATTACGAGATGTAATTTCATAAGAAACCGTCAAACAATGAAGCAATATTGACCGTAACAATACAGTGTTTTAAGCGCGACAAATGCAATCCGAATGAAAATCATAATGTGTATTTTTCGCATGTAAACCATACACTACATTGTTACGATCATATTATTTCTATCGTTGGACTGTTTCTCATGATATTCAATACACCTTTGTTACACATCCTGGAAATTAATTGCACGCAATTTCAGTTTAATACATTTTGTATTTCTTGAGTAAATTGATCGGAAACTGAGTTGTTATTTTTGTCGAATAGTGCGGCATCCTGACCAATATTATTTCAACAGAGGGCGCGCCACATAAATAGTGGTCTCGATAATTATCCACCACCAAACTCGTTTGGAGCGCAACAACTCCAGCAATACAAGATGTATTAAATTGAATTTTTGTTTAGTGTTTCGTCATTATGTTTAACATTACGAGATGTAATTTCATAAGAGACCGTGAAACAATGAAGCAATATTGACCGTAACAATACAGTGTTTTAAGCGCGACAAATGCAATCCGCATGAAAATCAATGTGTATTGCTCGCGTGTAAAACACTACATTGTTACAATCATATTATTTTTATCGTTGTACTGTTTCTCATGATATTCTATACACCTCTGTTACACATCCTGGAAATTAATTGCACGAAATTTCAGTTTAGCACATTTTGTATTTCTTGAGATATTGATCGGAAACTGAGTTGTTATTTTTGTTCAATAGTGCAGCATCCGCACCAATATTCTTTCGATAGAGGGCGCGCCACATAAATAACGGTCTCGATTAATTTCATAATAAGAGAGCGTCAAACAATGAAGCAATCTTGACCGTAACACTGATACAGTGTTTTAAGCACGACAAAGCAATCCGAATGAAAATCAATGTGTATTTTTCGCATGTAAACACTACATTGCTACGATCAAAATTATTTTTATCGTTGGACTGTTTCTCACGATATTCAATACACCTCTGGTACACATCCTGGAAATTAATTGCACGAAATCGCAAGGGCGAATCCGAAGGGGGGGGGGGGGCAAAGGGGGCCATGGCCCCCCAAAAACTAAACCTATTATTTTTTTATGTGACATCGCATTAAAGGCAGGCAATGAGTACACCACCATCTTCCCCTCAAAAAAAAACATTGGTTAAAGTGATCAGAAATTGCCTCAGATCGCACAACACAGCATCTAGAATCCATTTTTTTTCCTGAACCCCACGCCATCTCAAAAATTGAGTAATGCATTAAATTGAACGGTGGCCAGGTGATTGATCATGAAAAATAGACAAACTAGACAGAAGATTTAGACAAAAGATTGTTGTTCTTTTCCTCAACAGTGTCTTGTGTCAACGCAGAGAAAAACTTGGAGATAGGATGCAGTCCCAGTCCAAAACATACTATTTTCCTCACTTTTAGCTCGAAAACGATAGTCCTTGACGACAAACTATCTCAGAACTTAAGTAATGCATTCAATTAAACGGTGGCCAGGTGATTTACCATGAAAAATAGACAAACTAGACAGAAGATTTAGACAAAATATTGTTTTTCTCTCCCTCAACAGTGTCTTGTGTCAACACGGAGAAAAAGTTGGCGATAGGATGCAGTCCAAGTCCAAAACATACTATTTTCCTCACTTTTAGCTCGAAAACGATAGTCCTTGACGACAAACTATCTCAAAACTTAAGTAATGCATTCAATTAAACGGTGGCCAGGTGATTTACCATGAAAAATAGACAAACTAGACAGAAGATTTAGACAAAATATTGCTTCTCCCTTCCTCAACAGTGTCTTGTGTCAACGCAGAGAAAAACTTGGCGAAAGGATGCATTCCCAGTCCAAACATAACATTTTTCTCACTTTTTGTTCGAAAACGATAGTCCTTGACGACAAACTATCTCAAAAATTAAGTAATGCATTGAATTGAACGGTGGCCAGGTGATTTATCATGAAAAAGAAGACAAACTAGACAGAAGATTTAAAGGAAATATTGTTTTTCTCTCCCTAAACAGTGTCTTGTGTCGCGACACGAAGAACAACTTGGCGATGGGCTGCAGTGGCAGTCCAAACAGAACATTTGCCTCACTTTTGCACAGGAACGATAGTCCACGTCTACACGCTATCTCAAAAATTAATTGGAGCATTGAATTGAATTGTGGCCAGATGATTGGTCATGAAAAGAAGACAAACTAGACCGAAGATTTAACGGAAATATTGTTTTTCTCTCCCTAAACAGTGTCTTGTGTCGCGACACGGAGAACAACTTGGCGATGGGCTGCAGTGGCAGTCCAAACAGAACATTTGCCTCACTTTTGCACAGGAACGATAGTCCACGTCTACACGCTATCTCAAAAATTAATTAGAGCATTGAATTGAATTGTGGCCAGATGATTGGTCATGAAAAAGAAGACAAACTAGACCGAAGATTTAAAGGAAATATTGTTTTTCTCTCCCTAAACAGTGTCTTGTGTCGCGACACGGAGAACAACTTGGCGATGGGCTGCAGTGGCAGTCCAAACAGAACATTTGCCTCACTTTTGCACAGGAACGATAGTCCACGTCTACACGCTATCTCAAAAATTAATTGGAGCATTGAATTGAATTGTGGCCAGATGATTGGTCATGAAAAGAAGACAAACTAGACCGAAGATTTAAAGGAAATATTGTTTTTCTCTCCCTAAACAGTGTCTTGTGTCGCGACACGGAGAACAACTTGGCAATGGGCTGCAGTGGCAGTCCAAACAGAACATTTGCCTCACTTTTGCACAGGAACGATAGTCCACGTCTACACGCTATCTCAAAAATTAATTGGAGCATTGAATTGAATTGTGGCCAGATGATTGGTCATGAAAAGAAGACAAACTAGACCGAAGATTTAAAGGAAATATTGTTTTTCTCTCCCTAAACAGTGTCTTGTGTCGCGACACGGAGAACAACTTGGCGATGGGCTGCAGTGGCAGTCCAAACAGAACATTTGCCTCACTTTTGCACAGGAACGATAGTCCACGTCTATCTCAAAAATTAATTGGAGCATTGAATTGAATTGTGGCCAGATGATTGGTCATGAAAAGAAGACAAACTAGACCGAAGATTTAAAGGAAATATTGTTTTTCTCTCCCTTAACAGTGTCTTGTGTCGCGACACGGAGAACAACTTGGCAATGGGCTGCAGTGGCAGTCCAAACAGAACATTTGCCTCACTTTTGCACAGGAAGATTTAAAGGAAATATTGTTTTTCTCTCCCTTAAACAGTGTCCAGTTAAACACTCGAAAACGATAGTTCTGGTCGACAGACTGTAATGCATTAAATTGAACGATGCTGCACTATTGAACAAAATTAACGACTCGTTTTCCGATGAATAACTCAAAAAATACAAGATGTATTAAACTTTAATTTCGTGCACTGATTTTCTACAATGTATGTCAGAGGTGTATTGAATATCATGAGAAGCAGTGCAACAACAAAAGTAATATGATCGTAACAATATAATATTTTACACGCGAAAAATCCACATTGACTTTCATTCGGATTGCATTTGTCGCGCTTAAAGCACTGTATTGTTACGGTCAATATTGCTTCATTGTTTGACGGTTTCTTATGAAATTAAATCTCCTAATGTTAAACATAATAACAAATCACTACTCGAAAATTCAATTTAATACATCGTGTATTTTTTGGAGTTGTTGCCCCCCAAACGAGTTTGGTGGTGAAAATTATCGAGACCACTAGTTATGAGGCGCGCCCTCTGCTAAAAAAATATTAAAGTGCGAGACCAGCCGATGCTGCACTATTGAACAAAATTAACGACTCGTTTTCCGATGAATAACTCAAGAAATACAAGATGTATTAAACTGAAATTTCGTGCACTGATTTTCCACAATGTATGTCAGAGGTGTTTTGAATATCATGAGAACCAGTGCAACAACAAAAACAATATGATCGTAACAATGTAATGTTTTACACGCGAAAAATTCACATTGACTTTCATGCGGATTGCATTTGTCGCGCTTAAAACACTGTATTGTTTCGGTCAATATTGCTTCATTGTTTGACGGTTTCTTATGAAATTAAATCTCCTAATGTTAAACATAATGACAAATCACTACTCGAAAATTCAATTTAATACATCTTGTATTTCTGGAGTTGTTGCCCCCCAAACGAGTTTGGTGGAAGATAATTATCGAGACCACTATTTATGTGGCGCGCCCTCTGCTGAAAGAATATTAAAGTGCGAGACCAGCCGATGCTGCACTATTGATCAAAATTAACGACTCGTTTTCCGATGAATAACTCAATAAATACAAAATGTATTAAACTGAAATTTCGTTCACTGATTTTCCACAATGTATGTCAGATGTGTATTGAATATCATGAGAACCAGTGCAACAACAAAAATAATATGATCGTAACAATGTAATGTTTTACCCGCGAAAAATCCACATTGACTTTCATTCGGATTGCATTTTTTCGCGCTTAAAACACTGTATTGTTACGGTCAATATAGCTTCCTTGTTTGACGGTTTCTGATGAAATAAAATCTCCTAATGTTAAACATAATGACAAATCACTACTCGAAAATTCAATTTAATACATCTTGTATTTCTGGAGTTGTTGCCCCCCAAACGAGTTTGGTGGTAGATAATTATCGAGACCACTATTTATGTGGCGCGCCCTCTGCTGAAAGAATATTAAAGTGCGAGACCAGCCGATGCTGCACTATTGAACAAAATTAACGACTCGTTTTCCGATGAATAACTCAAGAAATACAAGATGTATTAAACTGAAATTTCGTGCACTGATTTTCCACAATGTATGTCAGAGGTGTATTGAATATCATGAGAACCAGTGCAACAACAAAAATAATATGATCGTAACAATGTAATGTTTTACACGCGAAAAATCCACATTGACTTTCATTCGGATTGCATTTGTCGCGCTTAAAACACTGTATTGTTACGGTCAATATAGCTTCATTGTTTGACGGTTTCTTATGAAATTAAATCTCCTAATGTTAAACATAATGACAAATCACTACTCGAAAATTCAATTTAATACATCTTGTATTTCTGGAGTTGTTGCCCCCCAAACGAGTTTGGTGGTGGATAATTATCGAGACCACTATTTATGTGGCGCGCCCTCTATTGAAATAATATTGGTGCTGATGGTGCACTATTGAACAAACTAACAACTCAGTTTCCGATCAATAACTCAAGAAATACGAGATGTATTAAACTGAAATTTCGAGCAATTAATTTTCAGGATGTGTAACAGAGTTGTACTGAATATCATAAGAAACAGTCCAACGATGAAAATAATATGATCGTAACAATGTAGTGATTTACACGCGAAAAATACACCTTTGATTTTCATTCAGATTGCATTTGTTGCGCTTAAAACACTGTATTGTTACGGTCAATGATGCTTCATTGTTTGACGGTCTCCTATGAAATTAAATCTCGTAATGTTTAAACATAATGACAAATCACTAGACGAAAATTCAATGTAAAACACCTTGTATTTCTGGAGTTGTTGCCCCCCAAACGAGTTTGGTGGTGGATATATAATTATCGAGACCACTATTTTTGTGGCGCGCCCTCTATAAAAGCATGTTGGTCACTGCGGATGCTGCACTATTGAACAAAAATAACAACTCATGTCAGTTTCGATCAATAACTCAAATAATACAAGATGTATTAAACTGAAATTTCGTGCAATTAATTTTCAGGATGTGTAACAGAGATGTATTAAATATCATGAGAATCAGTCCAACGATAAAAATAATATGATCGTAGCAATGTAGTGTTTGACACGCGAAAATGCACATTGATTTCCATTCGGATTGTGCATGACGTCGGTCTTAACTTTTTCTTTCAAATGAGGCTTGCGGTCGCTGCCGAAGTTAATGGACCGATCCAGTAAGCACCGCCCCATGGTATTCTGACCAATCACAGCCGTGATTTATGTCCGACATGCGTGCACAAAAGCCCGACATGCGTGCGTGCGCGTGCACGCGCGTATGATGCGCGCGGCAGGAAAATGCAGTGTGGCATTGGAGAGGAGCACGTGTTAATTTGCCCACGTGCGCAGTGGGCGGGGCTTACTGGATCGGTCCATTGAATGGGGAGAAATAAATAACCGTCTGATATTTTCTTCACAAACCCCCGTCCCAGGGTAGGGGTTTTTGCATAGAAATATTCAGATACCAACTTTTACGACAATGTGTTAGTAATGTAGCATTTGCGCACATCGTTTAACTGCGGTCCTCGCTCGTACCCCCCCCCCCCCCCCACTACCGTGAGCGAATTTCGGCCGGTTGCCAAAACAACCAATAAAAAAGATTTTAAACTTTTTGGGGGTTGATTTCGAAACTCGCAAATTAGTGTCGAGCTCAGAAGAATCAAATTTTGTTTCAACTTTGGCACGAGGATCCTAGCATTTCTGAGCACACCTCACCCAAATTCTATTTTTTATTTTTTTTTAGGGGTCCACATAGCGAATATCGTGCCTTTTGATAATAATTTCACAGTTTTCAGAGACACCGAGCAAACCCAAAGCGAGATGACGTAATGGTCACGTGAAGTCCGTATATCCTCAGTTTGTTGTTGGAAGTCACGCAGCACAGACCGTCTAGGTTCAACGCTCCCGGGGCCGTATCACGCCAGCGCCGAAGTATCGGACGGTGCCACGCCACACTACAAACTACACGACCACACGCATAGTACTAGTAGTAGGACGAGCCATGGTGAAATTTTCTACTCCTTATACATGTACCAGTTCTAGAGGAACTAGAAAGACGGTAATCAATCTCCTGTCTACTACACAGTACGTATGAAACAGCTCAACAATTGGAATTCGACCGCACTTCGCATCAAAGCAACCGAAATCGGTCTTGCCCGAGTTAGCCACCACCCTGCAATAGCAAGTTCGTATGAAGGGACGAAAACCAGAAAAAGAAAAAAAAGAAGAAAAAGAAGAAAAAACAGAAAAGATTACAGGTTGAATTTAGTAAAATGACAAAGGATTGCCAAAGAGCATAAAGAGGGACAGTATGCCAAAATAATTAAATTAGAGTGCAAATGGCACAACGATGGACTGTTTACTGGTGTGCAGGAAATAGGAGGAAGAAGGGAACACATACCATAACGATGGACTGTTATGCATTAAAAAAAAAAAAAAAAAAAGAGAGCAAATAGCATAACGATGGACTGTTATGCAGTAAAAGGAGAACAAGAGAACAAATAGCATAACGATGGACTGTTATGCAGTAAAAGGAGAACAAGAGAACAAATAGCATAACGATGGACTGTTATGCAAGAAAGAGGAGGGAAAAGAGAGCAAGTAGCATAACGAAGGACTGTTATGCAGCGAAAAGTGGGAAAATGCAGCAAATAGCATAACGAGGGACTGTTATGCAGGGAAAGGAGGAAAACAGGCGAATAGCACAACGATGGCGGCCTGGGGAAGGTGAAAAAGGAGGAGCAAATGACGGGCGGTGGTGCAAAAAAAAAAAAAAAAAAAAAAAAAGGTAAAAATTAGACCAAAGAACATAACGATGGACCGTTCGGCGGAGGGAAATAACATTTAAAAAAAAAAAAATCAAAAAAAAATCAAAAAAAAAAAAAAAAAAAAAGGGGAAAACAAAATTGACAACTAGGGGCTTAGCTACGGACTGACACGCAGGGATCTAGGAAACGACATGCAGGGTTTAAGGGAGCAAAGGGCGTAAGAAGGGTCTGTTATGAAGAAAAAGAGAGGGAGAGAGCAATAATTGAATAATGATGGAACGAAATAAAATAAAATAAATGGGCGCAATTAGATCATGAAGCGTGCCTCGGGTCTAATGGCATTGCCAGTGCAAAATTCCAGTCAACTTGTTCCACACGGGCAGTTCTGATCATGCGACAGTAGTTACGTAAGGGTGGCTCGGTTCTATCTCACTGACGGGGCATGCGTTCTCTAGCTGTGGAGGGTCAATTGGATAACACCTATTGTACAGTACACCATTGAGATTGTTTTGTCAATAGACCTTCAAGGCGCATCCTGTGGTATAATGCAGGTTGGGGAATTTCAACGGAATCTCACGGAATGCGACCTCATTGCATTGTTGGGGTCCCCTCCAACTTTCTCTGGGGGAGCCTCTGGCAACAAAGCCTATTGTTCTGGCTAGTGGCGGTCGCGGCGTTCTCTCTCCCTATTGGAATTTTTGGGAACAAAAGTTCATTGTATGGTACATTGTTGGCAACGGTACTATTGCATCATACAAGGGGGTACTTATTCACCCCTAACACAATTACAAATTTCAATGGCGCACTCTGCCTGTACCAAGCAGCGATCAAGCCACACCCTCGCCATGGCCAAGACTTGGCTGAAGGACGGCCACTCCCTCATAGGGAGAGACGTTCTATCGGTGGTTATCCGACTGAGAGATTCCAACAGCAACCTAAAACCGGAAGAAATGGCAAGTTTCTCAAAGAAGTATGAGCTGAAGTCGTTTGCATGTGAAGATCTAGCAAAGGAGATAAAACGTACCACCGGGTACGAACCGAAAGTGAGTATGATTTTGTATACAGATGAGTTCAATCATGTGGGAAAAGTAGACCACTTCACTTTCTGCTTTCCGGGGCTACCTCAGCTGGCCCTAGTGGACTAACAATCTACGTGGAGAGCAGGGGTGGAAGGGTCAACCCTTACATAAATAACTTTTCAATCGTATCAAGCACAAAAATATACGAGTGGGCCTACCAAAAACGATAAAAGCGAACCAAGGAAAAATATAACAATGAATAGATATAGTTATTATAGTAAGCGAAGGATACGATGTTTATGTTGTTCAGCTAAAAAAATGTGTAGATATTTTTTTTTTGACAACGGTACATATATAACGTTGACATCTAGCTATGTAAGGGTAGACCTCTTCCATACCCTGCTACTATGATACTCATTTTAGAGGTTCAGTCGGCTCGCCTGACACTGTCTTGGCTAACATTTGGGCTAGCGGGCTGGTGCTGTTTTTGACCCTGGTTGGCCATTAGGGTCAGATTACGGTTAAAGACCGGCAAAGCAACAGTTGAGGGACATTACGTTCGAGAACACACTTAGGAAATCCATCTTTCGGACGAATATAAAAGGCGCAAAACATCAAACATACTTGTAAAACTTGTAACAGTAGGAGGAAAAGCCTATAGCTAGCACTGAATATACATGTACCCTCTCATAGTATACGGGCGAACGTAACAAAACTTATAAATCGAACCATATATTTTATTACGATAGATACTGCTTCAGATGGCTGGCATGGAAGAAAACCTGAGAAATCTGCAACTATTGTCTAACTCTGTCATACTACAAGCAAATCTGCAGGGAGCCCCCGCAGGTCAGTCATTGCCCACCGGACCTACGTCACAGTATAAACCGGGGACATCCGGCGAAGGAAAGGAAACTGGATTAAAAGAGAGAAGCGTTAAAAGAGTAGGTTAATAAATGGTCTTAAACAAAGCTACATCGGGAGCGGGTTAATATTTTAAACATATGTGGAAGTAGTAGTAAATCTAAACGAACTTCTGGCTAATAATGCAAAAAGAAGCATCGGGGTTGCAGTTTATCGACATTAACAAAGTTCCCCCCCCCCAAAAAAAAAAAGGGGGGAAAACTGAAATTACCCAAAGCCGATCCGATTAGGAACGTATTCGAGCAAATCAGCATCACGTAGCCAAAGTTCAACGTAGCGCTATGTACAGTCGAGTCTCGTTATAACAAACTCGTTCGGACCTAGCCAAATTGTTTGTTATATCAGAATTTTGTATTAAGAGGAACATCAGTCCCATTCATTGTGCACATGAATGCACAGTCGGGACCAAGGCTTTATGTTTATTATAACCAGAATTTTGTATTAACAGAGTTTGTACTAACGAGAGTCGACTGTACCAAGTTACAAACCTATGCTTATTACGCATTCATGGGTAATTTGTTGATTTCAGAACATACAGGAAGCAACGCCCGAGGAGCCAGAACCGGCGGCCAAGAGAGGAAAATCAAAAACGGCAGTCGACAGTACCGTGGGTGACCGCATCGAGACGCTCGAGGAAGAAGTGGAAAGAATGAAACAGACACAGGAGAAAGCCAACGTTCAACTATCTCTCTCTCAGGTGAGAACACTGGCGTCGCGCTCCTCCTCCACAAACGCCGTCATGATAGCAGCCTTGGAGACCCTTTACGACGCAGCTACTCTTTCAAACCATGATCAAAAGGACTCCTATAAATTTGCACTAAAAGCCTGTAGAGAGAATGAGGCTTCGGGGGCATTACACGGTCTAATTATCAAGTTATTAGGCACAGAGGAGGCTAAGAAAACCCAGGTAGCTCTAGAGGCTTGGAAGAGATCACAAAAGAAAAATCTTCAGGAGACTAACAAAGATAACTTAGACGATAAGTCTACTAATCGCCCCTCCCAACCGTGGGAAAATTTCTGGCCACCCTTCATGCAACCCCGTTACCCATATACATGTAGAGGTAGGGGCAGAAGCTATAGGGCAAACCGTTACTCCCAGAGCCCCAGATTATGCTTCGTATGCAGAAGCCCGGACCACTTCGCGGCTTCTTGCCCACAGGTACCAGAAAATAGTGACCAAAAGGTTTTCAAAAAAGAATAAGTACCAAGTAAGGAGACCGGTTCGACCTCTCCCTGGGCGCTAAATCCTCCACTTAGCCTACTTAAAAAAAAAAAATAAAAAAAAATGATTGTACCCTGATCGGGTTGGCCGCGTATAGGCTTGACGTTAATATTATAATCCTTAATCTCCAAGGACCTCAGAATTTGGTCCTCATAGGCAGAACCTCTTTATAAAGCGCTCTTTATAATCAGAGTTGACTGTACTATAAAAGTTCCGTCAAAAGGTTGGTTATGTAGCAAAGCCACAGGATTTCAGCTTGTATGTATCAAGATTAATCCTCCATTAAGTGTAGTTAACTAGTAGGCATATCTTCTCATCTCTTGCAGGGAAAAGAGGCACAGAACACCCCTGATTTCTTTGGGCTCCAAGCAAGAGTAGATTCACTCAGGGCCGCCCATAGGAACTCAAATTATCAATTGAGAAAATCAGGTTTACACAGCGAACTCGCACTCTTCTTAGGCCGTCTAGGCAAAAGCATGGCCGATTCCACTGTCCTTGCATAGGACAAAGGAAACCGCCCTGTTCATGCCCAAGATGACTGGCCTTCGGCACAGTGGTTACAAAAACGGCCCAACTGAAAGCCATCTTCCAAAGTATGGGAAAACAACACGACTGGCTTGGGGATTCGGGTAACCCGGTTTGTTCAGATATAGTCAATGCCCACGTGAAACAAATAAAAACAGAGCAAAGCATTAGGCACACCTCCCAAGTCCAGGCTAAACCGATGTTCACCTCCAAACTGTCTTTAATGGCACAGTATATAGACGGACACTTATCCGATTCTGCAGACACAAAATCTCGATTCATACTAGCGAGGGACCAGGCTCTATGGAAACTTATGTTTTTTGGAGGCGATCGAGCGCACGATTTAGGCCTTATGCTTACTCAGGAAATTCGAATTCTACCTAACCAGGCCGGTTATGCAATAAGGCACACATGCTAAATAGACCAAACGTCTTCTCTATATATAAGAACCCAGATGAACTCCTCTGTCCAGTAATCGGTCTTGACATGTATTTGTTGGTAGCGCATGAGCTAGGGATAAATTTAGCCACGGGATATCTGTTCAGACCAGTTATTCAGAACGTTGTCCGCGACGACCCCCTCGATTACCAGGCAATATACGCACGATTTAAGTACTACCTGAACAAGCTGGGTATTGATGTGGGAGAAACCCCCCATAGTCTCAGAGGTGGTTGTGCCATTTCTCTGCAAGTCATGAACAGTCCTGGTCTGTATGGTCTTATGAGCCATGTAGGGTGGTTCTCCGAAAGCTCGACAAAACGTTATGCAAGAACCGATAAAATTCAACAAGCCTCCACCTTGGCGAAAGCTATGGCCAGCCAAAGCTGGTCAACTGTTGAAGGTCAATACGTTGAAGACTCAGACTTGTGCAGTTTATCCTCTTCCTTAGCTTCACCTTCGCTGTAATCATGAGGCCACGTTAGATTACATTGAGCCAGACCGAGACAGAACCTTAAAATGTTCATAACTGTCAGTATTATTGTTGTCTCTAAGAACTGTCAAGATGAAGTCACCATGTCAAAAAATAAATAAAAAGAATTAAATAAATAAAAGAAAAGAAAATAAAAGCAAATCTCAGACTACTTGTATAAGATAACATTGAAGTACTTTCATGTTGTTAAGTTTAGAGGGTATATGAAAGGTCCACAGGTAATGTTGTAACGGCCGCAGTCACGTCGTGCCGAACTATTATATTAAGAATTGTAACAATGTTCTTCAGGAAGCCTTAGGAATAATAATAATAATAATAAATACCCGTTTACTGCAGCATCTACAACTAGCTCATTTTGTGTTTCTTTCTCTTGCATGGACTATATGCGTATTGGGCCCATATTTGTGGCAGGGTGTACCCTCAGTATCCCCTGCTGCATTGACATGGCAGTTTTTCTTTCGGCTTTAAGCATGTTGGAAGGCGGGATTCCCCTAAAAATTCAGCGCCAATCCAGCAGGGAATCCTTTCGGATACACCCTGCAGCAGTGGGGTTATAAGAGTTGGGGGAAAAATACTGGGCCCAACACTAACATTTCGCTAAGAACAGGAGGTGTCGGGAACCTTGGGGAGAGTTAGTCATTTTCCCCAAATCTAAGGACGGACACATGACCGCACCGTGTCTCGCTTTGGTTATATTATAACCCAAAGCGAGATGACGTAATGGTCACGTGAAGTCCGTATATCCTCAGTTTGTTGTTGGAAGCATGCAGGGCGGAGCCCTAGGGGTAAGGCGGTCGGGATACAATCTAAGGGAGGAGCTCCAATGTTGTGAGGGAATAGAAACAGCTTGCCCACCCTCCCACCCGAGCGCGATCACAGCTTTGACACCGGTGCAAGTCGTGCGTCGGTCCGAGTTAGTCATTTCCCCCAAATCTAAGGACGGACACATGACCGCACCGTGTCTCGCTTTGGTTATATTATAACCCTAACTTCCTAACGTGACAAAATAATAATAATACACCCCTGCAAAAAGTCGTGCTTTCCAAAGTTTAACATTTCACCTTTGAGTCACTGGTACTCTTCGCGAACAACAATAAAACAACCGCTGTGTACAGAGACCAGTTAAAATGTAAGGAGCAAAAATAATCATTTCCTTTTCCGCGTTCTCGTGGACGAAGGTACCGTACGTTCCCCGCAAGTTTTGCAACTTAAATTTCAGCAGAAAAATTCACCATGGCTGACGATGAATTGGCGAGCAAGCTTGCGAGAAGGGAGGCATTGAATGAAGGCAATGAAGAACCTAACACGGACAAAAGGACTCTGGTTTTCAACCCTTACACGGAGTTCAAGGAGTTCAGCCGAAAAGAAATCAAACAGTACGAAAAGATGTTCAAAAAGTAAGTGGTCAGTCCCATTAGAAAAACCCGTAAAACTATTGTACTTGTACTATCACGACTATATTTAAATTTTAGTGCAACTTGTAGGCCCACTTACATGTAGTGAAAAAAATACGTTGTCATGTAAATTTTCCCTTGTGACTTTTTGTGCTGTTAAAGTTTAATAAATTAGGTTTATAAATTTATATAATTCAACATATGTTTGCCTTGTCATGCTTGTTTACTGAACTATGTTAAGACATTCATCAAACATGTCAAACAATGTTCCTTGCTCTTAATGCATTGTCTATGGTCAATGTAATTGCCAATGCCTGGTCAAATTTTATTCATTAAAGTTTTGGAGGATTGACATGATTGAGGATGAGTGGTGTTTGAGAAACACAAGGATTTTGGAGGATTGAAGATGAATGGTGTTGAAGCACATTAGGATTTTGGAGGATTGAGGATGAATTGTTTTTGAAGAGGAGGAGGATTTTGGAGGATTGAGGATGAATGCATTTTGAGAGTCAGGACTGCCTGATAGTGATAACTTTTGGATTGAAGTGCTGGGTATCCTTCATTTGAATTTTTAACATAATTAAGACACTGCAAAATTTGGGAGGACTTTGGAGGATATTTCATAGCAAATTGGGCGGAAAGATTTCCATATACGAAGTTCACTAATTTTCCTCTGTATTGACTAACAAGCCCCCAGATAGCAATTTCATGTCATCAAGGTCAATTTGAGCAGTGAGAAAATACAAGCATTTTCTTAGAAAACACTTAGAATTTGTCAGTCTAATCTCATAGGGTTTGTATACAGGGTGTTGAGTGAACTTCGTATTTGGAAATCTTTACAATTGGGCCTAGGGGTTAGGGTTTAAGCTTGTATACGCCAGTGTTGTAGGACTCGGACTCGGGACTCGGACTCGAGTCCGGACTCGAGTCCTTTTTTCAAGGACTCGGACTTGGACTCGAGTCCTTTGCTCAAGGACTCGGACTCGGACTCGGACCCCAAGGACTCGAGGACTCGGCTTCGAGTCCGGCTCGAGTCCGGCAAAATCGGGTCTTTTTTAGGTGTTTTATTTCAATTATTTTATGTCTTTCACCTTGATTTGGTTTTGCTGTGGAACCGAATTCCGCAGTTCTGCCGCTCGCAAAAATAACTTGCCGATTGATCAATGATCATATATTACAGAAGACTTTTTCAGTTTCTTTTAGTCTTTACATATTTTGTAGACTTGATCTGTGGTTCTGCCTTCTGTTGATAGTTTGTTTAACAGTTATGCTATTTACAAGTTTTTTAACCTTTACTGTAAGAAAGGGAAATAAAGAAAAGCAACAAATGTGAAGAATAATTACTGAAGATCATATGCTAATTGTAATTGTCACTTTATTGTAGTATCTGCGTCAATATCTGTAGGCTTCTACGCATACTAAGGTAAAAGTTAATGCAAGGTTTTTTTAATGTACATTATAGACATAATGAATGCATTGCATAGTACATACAGCCAAAACCATTACCCCTTCTCTATCACCTGACATTTGATAGTGACATTTGGAAAACGTTAATATAGTATTGGTGAACCGCGACTTGAATTTGATACATAAGGACTCGGACTCGGACTCAAGTCCTTTTTTCAAGGACTCGGACTCGGACTCGGACTCGGACATCAAAAATTGACAAGGACTCGGACTCGGACTCGAGTCCTTTGCTCAAGGACTCGGACTCGGACTCGGACTCGGATGAGGAGGACTCGACTACAACACTGGTATACGCTCTCGAAGTTTATTTTGGAGGATTGAGACTGAATGACAAACAACAGTGTTGGTTGATTTTGGAGGATGCATTGTGTCAAGTTCGTAGGCTGTGCCACCACCCAGCAATTGTTAAATGTTCAGTCATGCATAATTGAGCCCTGCATATTGCGCTTTATCATCAACACTGCTTCTGAATGTCATCGACACTGTTTCAACCCGAGTACAGTGATTCTTAGAGAATGTTGAAGGACTGTTGAGACATCCACTGAATAGAATCAAGAACTATACGGACAATTTTGAAGAATTAAGGCTGAATCCAATGTTTACAATTACATGGTGGCAATGGGAGGATTTGGCAGGATTGAGGATGGGGAAAGATGGGGAAAGATTTCCTGGGGGCTTGTTAGTCAATACGGAGGAAAATTAGTGAACTTCGTATATGGAAATCTTTCCGAGGATGGTTCCTAGCCAAAAGGGCCTAGGGGGTTAGGTCAATCCAGTCAGAAAGCAGTGTGCAGCAGTGTTATTCATGTTCATGTTAAGACAATTCCATAACCAGAGATCGAGGTCTATAATTCCGTTTCTCCTACATTTACATGTACTTCCTGTTTGGACGAGATGTGGTCATACGATATATACACATTGTGTAGACCTCCATGCAGGAAATATGCACTGTGCATCAAACATCCACTTGAGTAAACTGCATTACTCCATTACTGACATCATGGTGAAATGTCGGAAAGAATGTTGCAACCTGACGCTGCTTTTTTCTTCATATATCATCTCAATGAATGCCATTCATTGTAAAAACGATGATGAGACATGAATCTGGGATTGAAAAACATTTCCAATTTTGTAAAAAAATTTGTAAATTTTTTTTGGGACTCTCCATAGACTTTGTACACAACTGCTGAAGTAGCGTCAGGTTGCAACTTTCCTTCCGTGTCTCCATTGTTACATTGTCCTGTTGAACACATCAGGAAATACACTGATATAATCCAACTCACTGCAACAAGGAAGCTACTGACACTATTGTGCCTCAATAGGATACTGAAATGGATAAAGAGTAATAATAGATGTAGGAATTAGGTGTTTTCCCTGGAAGTGTTTTTTCTGACCTTTATTTTGCACTTCCTTCTTGTTGGATTGTGATCCGGTGTCAGGGAGCTGCTAATCGCAGCTAATGCCACTTGGCTAGTTTACATAAATGTGCTAAGCAAACACCAGCTGTATAATGTTTGCTGCAAATTTGCTACCATTGGTAGACTCAATATAAACAAACTTAGTCCCAAGCAGGAAGTAAAGAACCATGTTACGCATGGCGAACACTCGCTGAATAAATACACATCACGCAGGGAGCCCTCTTGACCTAAAGGCATCAATATCCATCAGAAACATACATTTGTTGTATTGTGTCTGTGATACTGTAATTTCATTGCAGTAGAAGGGCCAGGTGTCCCGTCCATAAAAAAATAACCATTCACTTCATATACATTGCATTACCTCATATATCTGTATATTTATGTGTAGATTTCTATTCGTTTAATGCTTCAAGAGTTTTGTTAATTTTGGTGATATTTTTGAATATACATGTGTCTGAATAATGACAAAACTTAAAAGGAAAACTCAGGTGGAAAAATGGCTCCACACATAAAAATGACAAACTCAGTTCACAAGTACACACTAATACAGGAACGGCCACTCAGATGTGTTGACATATTGATAGCCCTTAAGAGTTTAGTAAACTTGTCCAGAGATAAGATTAAGATTGGCTGTGAAGCTTTTGCTCATGATGAATCTGTCAGTCTGGACTGAGTCTGGGGAAGCATACCAGAGAAATGTGGTGCTAGTTGGACACCAACATTCTTTTATTTTAAAAAGAGTGCTGACAAAAGTGTCTACACTCCCCGAAATTTGGAATAAGACAAAAAGGGTGGTGTCATGCAAACACATAAACCAATTTAAAAGGAAAATGTGCAAAAAGGAGTGTAACTAAATAATTAATTTAAAAAAAAAAATCAGTTTTATTGTAAATAATTCAGATTAAAAAAAGAGATGCAGCAGCGTTTGTATTAATTTGTTTTTGTTTGGCTTGAAATTAATGTTGCCAAAAATTCTTTACTTTAAAGCATAAGTTTTGCCGTAAATTGCACCATTCCTTGTGGTGTCACTGCTTTAAGGTATGCTTAAACTGCCCCTTTAACAGTGGATGTATTGCCCAGCAGGCACAGTAATGGATGAGTCATTCATCGGAGATGGTCAGTGACTTTAATTATACAAGATTTAATCCCTGACTGACCCCAAGCAAATGTTGGATATCTGCGGGTACCATGTCTACTGCCAAATCTACTTTTACATTCAGCTTGGTAGTACATACATGACAGATGAATGAACCCTAACCTTCCCAAATCCTCCAAAATCCTCTTTGTAAAATGGAGGATTTTGCAGGATTGAGGTTATACAGCAAAAGTTTGTGGCTAATTTTGGAAGATGCACTATGCCAAGGCCGTGGGCCGGACCTCAGCCGTGCATAAATTTTATTTTTACATGGAAGCAATTGGAGGATTTTGCAGGATTGAGGTTACATTCTAGCAAAAACGAGGGACTACTGGGGTTAAGAATTTTCCTGGGAAAGATTTCCATATACACGAAGTTCACTCAACACCCTGTGTACAAACCCTATGAGATTGGACTGAAACATTCTAAGTGTTTTCTAAGAAAATGCTTGTATTTTCTCACTGCTCAAATTGACTTTGATGACATGAAATTGCTATCTGGGGGCTTGTTAGTCAATACAGAGGAAAATTAGTGAACTTCGTATATATATGGAAATCTTTCCCTTTCCTTATCTTTTGTGTTAGGCTTAAACATGTACTCAGATACTTGCAAAACAACATGTATATTTGCAGAACAATCTGGGCACGCTGTCAGTTCTGTCACAGAGGCCCCCTTCAATGGCGAAAGCATTGTGCTAGCTATTGTTCACATAAACCAGTCATGGGGCAGTAGAAATTTCCATTGCCAGTAATCCAATGCAGCTTATGTGCAGTCTTCCATAGATTTTGTATTAGGCAGTTTTTTTCAGGCATAGATTGCCCATATTTATCGATGCTGCTTATAATGAGGACAGGCAGTTTCATATTAAGACAAGAGTCTTGTTGGGTCAATGTCTACATTTAGATCAATGGAAAGTGAGTCATAAATCAATTGGGATTTGACTGTCGGATTGTCTTGCACCTGGAAGCTTTTTCTTTCATATGTGCACGTAAAAGTGCAAATAAGAACAATCATTGTGAATTTTTTATGGAGCTAAAACCATTAGGCCAAGTAAAAAAATAAACCAGTTTCTCATCCCCACCTGCTTCAATTTTTACTGGCCAGCGTCCTTTTATTTTTTTTTCATACATTTTCAATATATTGTGGACATATTATTGCCAAATTTTGTCTTTTCATTTGTTTCCAACAAATTTGCTCTACATGTATGCAGAAAGGGTTATGGCTCCTTAAGACACAATTTGGTATCGGCAAAACAGTAAAAAAATTGGAAGATTCAATCCGACATCTGGGAAAATCTTGGGGAAAAATAGAAAAGAAATATTTTCAAGGTCGGACGAGAAAGTACTTATTTTTTTTTGACTCGGCCTTATGTTTTTGTTGTTGTACAAAATAAAAACATGTGCAGCAAATTGCTACACAATTTTTTAATGGGATTGTAACAAAAAAATTGGCTGCTTTATGCAATTATTCTGATACCAATATCTGATACTTTCATTTTGTTTACTAATAATAAATTGAATTTGATTTCAAGTCATCAACACTGCTTAGTTTTGCTATACTGTAGGTACATGTACATACAGTATGAGTTTCTTACATACATTTGTACACTGAAAGAACACGAGGGCTGGGTTTATTATGGACTCCGCTATCATTATCAACACGAGTTACACCCCCCCCCAACGGTTACAAAGAGCGAGTTGGGGGGACCATTGGGAGGGACATTCAAGCGCATTACCACTGTAGGTCCAACACTCGTGCGAAGATGCAACCGTTTGCCAATCAAGGCACATTTTGTGTCCCTCCCTCTGCGATCCCAAACAAGTCATGAATTACCATCTACCATCACGGAGTCCATGGGCTAAATTGCTTTCAATTTAATCCATTGGCATGTTAACCCTAACTCCCTAGGCCTTTTTGCTAGGATATAGCCTCAATTCTGCAAAATCCTGCAAAATCCTCCAATTGGCCTCGTGGAAAAATAGCATATTTAGCCTCAATCCTGCAAATTCCTCCATTATTTCTTGAATATGGTCCGTGGAAGGGTAACCACTGCCTGAATCCTGCAAAATCCTGCGGCAGTGACTGTCAATATGTTGAGGCTTGGCCAGTGACATCCTGTAGCAGTACGGAGGATTTCAAGCATAATCCAGGCCTATATTTATGCATGGCTGAGCAAAAACAACTCAAGGTCCGGCCCAAGACCTAAACAAAGTGCATCCTACGAAATCAGTAACGCACTTTTGCCGTGTAACCTCAATCCTCCAAATTTCTCCACTTTGGTAAAGAGAATTTTGAAGGATTCAGGGCTGTACTGTTAGGGTTAATGTTTAACCACAAGTCTTTTCATTCTACAACCATTTTGTTGTCTCGTTGCAGTTACGATACCGACAAGAACCACTTCATCGAGATGATGGAACTGAAGTTCATGATGGAGAAACTCGGAGCCCCACAGACGCATTGCGCCCTCAAGGACATGATCAAGGAAGTAGACGAGGACCACGATGGCAGGATATCATTTCGGGAGGTCGGTTTTGAATTTTTCCTTTTCATTTCAAAATGAGTCAGGTTGGAATGGTGACCTTTTCCTCAGCTTTCACGCTGTGACCCAGGTTCGAATCCTTCCCAGGTGATGATTAGGTTTCAGTCCCTGCTTGATTCTATGGGTTTTTTGGGATATGTCATTCTGGGGAATGTCAGGGATTCCCTCCCATTACTGAAAATGAACATTTTCTTCGTCGTCTTCTGGATTGTTTTAAGGCTTTTTAGCTGCAGTGTCTCTGCACTTCTCAGGAATCCTTGGTTTTATTAACAAGAAGATATTATCCCCCTCCCCTAAAAAAAAAAGTTAAAAGTAATTTTGATCTGGTCCATAATAATGTCACATTGATTGCCACAGCGGTTCTTTCCTCGCCTTCTGCCGGGTTTGATTCCTGCCCTGGTCCACATGTGGATTGGGTTTTCAGTCCCTACCTGATTCCATGGGTTTTCCCCAGACTATTCTTCTGGGGTTTTCCTCCCACCTCTAAAACTGCATTTTTTTTCTTCATTGTCTTCTCTCTGCAGGTTTCTTCGGGCTTGCGAGCTACAGTGCCTAGTGCGCTTTTAAGGAATCCTCGGTTTCATTACCAGAAATAAGAAGTCGTAATAATACTAATAATGTTGATGTCACTAATGTGTTCCCTTGTTGGTTTTTCCCCCACCCTCAGTTTTTGCTGATTTTCCGCAAGGCAGCAGCAGGAGAGCTGGACTCGGACGGCGGGCTGAGCGCGTTGGCCAGACTAACTGAGATCGACGTGGACAAGGAGGGGGTGGGCGGAGCTAAGAACTTCTTTGAAGCCAAGGTGGGTCCACCTAAAAGGAAGTGCAGAAACAGTGAATTTTATACTTCCATTTTCACCTTTTTTTATTTGATGCAGAGGATTTCAAGTATAGTCAAGGACTAAATTTATGCATGGCTGAGCATAAACAACACAAGGTCCGGCCCAAGACCTTGACACAGCGCGTCCTCCGAAATCAGCAGCACACTTTTGCGATGTAACTAACCTCAATCCTGCAAATTTCTTGCAAAGAGGATTTTGGAGGATTTAGGATGGTTAGGGTCAAATATCGTGGATAACTGACTCTTGTCACGGAAATAACATTCCCTTTCATAATGCTTTAATGGCCCCTCTTTTTTTTTTAATGAACAGACCGCTTGAACGCCATGGTCCAGTGGTTACGGTGTTTGACTCATGCACGATGGTGTGTGGGTTCGAACCCTCAAGTCCCCTCAATAATAGTCAACATTTAGTCCTGCATAGCTCTTGATGCATGTCTTGCGACCCTTTCCCTTAAACCAACTGGATATATGCATCTTGTAATGCCAAAGATTTTTTTGCTTGAGTCTCTCTGACCTTTATTCCACTGATCCCCACACTAAGACTCCCACCTACAAATGTACCCTTCAGGCCAAAAAGAAAAGTAGTTCTGCTTCCGGTTTCCCTACCTACCCTATTCTGACAGCCCCTACCCTAATTTTTTTTATGGGAAAAATGAGGGGAATTAATACCCAAAACTATCAATTCCTGCCTTTTACACTACATACATATGCAGACGCCTCCACATGATTGTACACACACAAAAATTGGCCAAAAAATAAAATTCCCTACCTACCTACCCTATTTCTGAATGCCATGTAATCAGAAGCAGAACTATTTTTTTTTTGGCTTAAGGCCTTGTCCTTAGTAGCTCACCTTCCTGTGCTCATACTGCTCCACTGTTTCCTAGGGTTGAGTGATGGGTGAGGAAGTGTAGACTTGATACCAGGCTGAGTCTGGTCCACGTGATTGAGGAAGTGGTGGACCAAAGCGTGGTGCAGTGCTACTGCGGCTGCAGCAAAAACAATATCACTTTGTGCACCACAAAGCCACTCATTCGAGTGAACTCTTCTCCAGTCAACTTCTAATTTCCATGCAAAATGGCAGTTTGCCACAGGCCTCCCAAGAATGATACTCCTGACTTATGACTTGAATCAAGTCTACTCCAGCGTAAATGTTTAGCAAGACTTCCTGGCAAGTCTGTTCCTCAGCTGACCTCTGACCTTTGCAGGCTATGAATAACATCCACCATTCTTCCACAATTTCCATGACACGCATAAGACGATTATAAATAGAACACAAGATTTAGTGCCAGGTTAATTTAAGCATCTAAGTATTTTGTATTAAAAATGTGTATTTTCATAGAATATTACAATCTTTTGTGGGAATCCTTAATGAAATTAAATTTGCAATGAATATTAAAATTATATTGGATCATGGTAAAGCAATTATTAAAAAACAACGTGTATTTAAGAGTACAAGTCTGACCTGAGTCAATCCTGGAACTATTAGGTTTGGAGCAGGGATCCTCCACACAAGGATAAACGACTTCCCCAGATTTCTGGCTAGAGGCGTGATATGGCACTTTCGCGTTGTTCGTGCCCAAGACTGGGAGCGCGACTGCAGTCTTTTAGTGGTCAAATTTCTGTCTGGACGCCAGCTGTCGGCAATCATGGCGCGCTCGCATTGTTCTACATGTTCTATGCGTTGTTCTATGCGCGGACGTGGCGTATCACGCATGCAGACAATTGGTTCTGTTCCTTTTGTACACAAGCTGAGATGAGTCATTTATTCCTTGTGTAGAGGATCCGTGGTTGTTGCGACTCTGGAATTACCAGTCTCAAAGATGTGTAACAATTGACTCTTATAGACCTCATGCACAAGTACCCCCTCAACGGACACAAAGGGAGAGTTGGGGGAGACCACTGGGAGGGACATTCCAATACGTTGCTGACAACGCCTTATGTTCACACAATGACTTAATGGGTTTATGCACATTCTGAATCAAACTTTGTGGCATACGCACGCGAACCAGTACGCACGCTCGGTGTGTCCCGGCCACAGGGGCTCTCGAAAGTGATCACAAAGCGCCCTCTTCTGTTCATGGACTGAGTCCATTGGCACATGAAATTTCACAGTATCTCAGGCAGATTTAACCATTCTGTTATGCTTTATTTGATGGTTACCTTCCACAGATCAACGAGCAGACGCAACTCAAGAAGTTTGAGGAGGAGATCCGGCAGGAGCAAGAAGAGAAGAAACAAGAAGAGGAAGACCGGAGGAAGAGGAGGGAGGAGTTTAAGGCCAAGCAGGCGGCTTTCAAAGTCTAGATCTGGACAGGGGATGGGCTGTTGAAAATCACACACCATCAAACTCACCAAAGTCAGTTCCTGTACTCTTGTTCTCATAGAAGTATAAAAACTTGTAGGCAGTGCTGAAGTGTTGTTCTCTCATTCGCAAATTCATCCGAATTATGTACATTGGGATTTTAACATGCATTTATCACGTGCACCCATGCATAGGCCTTTAATACTGTGCCATCGTATCAGTATTTCTTGTCTGCGTGGAATAGTCCGGGATCTTGAGATCGGTGCATGGTGATGAGATTTTGAGGCACCCCTATGTGTATAAAAGTCATCATGTTGTGTTTCCGGGTACCCAAACATAGAGTCAGAAGGTGAATCAATTTTTTTTTTTTTTAAATAGAGTTTGATAATTTTTTTATTTTTTATTCATGTACAATATTTACATGTAGGTTTATTTTGGAAGCGAAAAAATACCCCGAATACAAGTCTGAAATACTTGTAAGTATGTAATAAGTATCTTCTGCAAGTATGCACATAATAATAGCAGAGTCTTATATAGCGCACGTATCTATCAACAATTAGGTACGAGAGGCACTGGATATTATGTCTATTATTCAAGAAAGGTAAATGAAGTTTATGAGAAATATGAGACCCGTTATGTAGCACCTTATTAGGGGTTACAAGGTGCTGCGGCGCATATTGCAGCCACTGCCAGAAACATTGGGGCAAAACCCTTCTCTTAGCAAAAAGCATTAGTGGGTTCTTTAACGTGCATTACACAAGACACGGGACCTACCGGGTACGGCTTTACTTCCCATCCGAAGGACGAAGCAATAATGGTAACGCGGCTTGCTCAAGAGCACAAGCACCATGTTCCTACGGTCAGGATTCAAAACCATGTGCCACGGCACACGTGTCGAAGACTGTATCCATTGGACCACAGCACCCCACTTGTATGTGTATGTGTACCTGTCCAGTTGTCCTCCAACATGTGCATGTACATGTATGCGTACATACATGCATATACAACAATTGAACAAAATACCCCACCTACGGTACTGACCCTTCCTAAATTTAAGGCGATGTTCCTGGAAACACAACATTATTTTGTTTGTGGCCCATGTTCGTTGAAGTATTGTGACTAGAATCTGTCATTGTCCCTGGTCTGGGCACCAACAGTTCCACTCTTATTGTTTATGTAATCCAATTTGTAGGGTTTTGTAAATTGTAACCACGTAAAATGTATATTTTTTGTATTGTTTTAACCAAGATATGTAATTATAGAACGTAAATCAAGGTAAAATATTTGTCGTTTGGAGGGTTCACCTATCAAACGTTATCGTGAAACTTTATTATCCTGCCTCCCTGCTGTGCATTCTAATGCGCTCGGCTATTGGTAACCAGTGATGGAGGCGTGCCCTGGGAGCGGTGTTTTTTTTCTGCAGCACACATCGTCAATGGATCACGATTATTCAGCTAGTTCCGATGTTTATTTATAAGAAAATAACAATGACACCACACCATTGCTTTCACTCAGTCATGCATGTGCATTAAAGCATTTTAAAGAACGGCTTTTGTCGAGCTGCCACAGTGGCCTAGTGGATAGTGGAATGAACTATGGATCGCAAGATCTGTGGTTCCAGGTTCGAACCACCCATGTCCATTTTCATCAAATATTTTTGTTGGTTGGGCTAATTTTAAATGAAGGGAAAACACTACAAGAACCTGAGTGTCTTCCATCCACACAGCGTGATAAATATTCATGTTAAGGTGCGTAACGAGATAGCTTAAAATACGATGTATGCTGCATAAAAAAATTATAAATAAAAATACACGCCCTATGATCCGGTTCCAAATACAGTGGCCAAGTTCGCGCAAGGACTATATTTGACCAATGGTTAACTAACGTTTGCCCGAACTCTGTCTAGTTGACGGTGGTTGACTACGCTAGTCGACTATTTGGAACCAGCCTACTGGGGTTGGTTGCTTCGCTGGTAACCAATAGCCGCGCGTATTCATAACGCTAGCAGAGAGCCAGGATCCAGAAGTTTTGCGATGACATTTTGACCAGCGTTTGACTAGAGACGTTCGCACGTTGCTATCAGTGCGCAGGCGTAAGGTACGTCACAAATCAACCACTAGTCGACTAATGGTCCTTGCCCGAACTTGGCCAGTGTTGTCAAGTAGAGTAGTGACTAGTCCAACCATCCAGTGTTTGAGTGAAGGTGGTCCGAAATTATGGCGAACCATAGTCTTTGCTAGAACTTAGTTCTAGGGGACAGATTTTGTTGTCCCTTTTTGAAGTAGTGGTAAGCTTTAACAGGAACTTGCACTTTTGTCAACATTAACATTCCATGCTGAGTTGACACATTGACACTAAAGAACAATTTGTACACACTATTGTATATCGTTTTGAATCAAGTGTTACACACATGTAGTGCCATAGTTTTTCACTTCTTCCAATTTTGTAATTTTCTTTTTTTTATTGAAAGTCATATATTTTGTCTTGCTGAATTTTGAGTATATGCAAATTATGTTACACCTTGATTTATATTGCCGTAACACAAAATGCCACACCTTGTATTGCCCTTTTTTATACTCTTAATGAAATGTAAAAGTTCTTGCCATTAGTTTACTTGTAAGAGAACCCAGAAATCAAGTGGATCAAATTTTTTACATTCTCGTGGATTTGGCCCCCCCCCCTCCCCCCCCCAACCTTGCCTAGATCTTTCCCTGGAAAGAATTGTCCAATATAAAAATTACAGCCCACTCTCGGCAAAACAAACTATTAATACAAATTCTGGTTATAGTAAATATATGTGTATAGTGAACAGAATCAATGCTCCTTTCTACAAAAATTCGTATAGAACAAACATTTGGGCTATGTCCGGCTGGGTTTGTAAAAGAGAGTCGAGGGTGCTGATATTTTTTTTGTAACTTTACTAACAACGTATTTTGGATATTAACATTAAATCTTATTTAGGAGCTTCAGAGGTTTTATTTAGCAAGTAAAATGAACAAGAAAATACTGAAAACTTGTTGGAACAGCCAGAACAAATTGTGAGCCCAAATGGACAGTGGCCATTAAGGAAAGGCAGCTGTAAGGAAAAAGTGGCCACAAAATAGAGCCAGAGCGTACATTGGCCACCACAGACAGGTAGCCATAATTGTCAAATGGCCATAACACTTAAAAGGCCACAATGGACAGTGGCCATTGAAAACAGGCAGCTGTAGGGAAAAGTGACCATTGTATAGCATTTTTTTTAACAATATGTCAACTTTTTTTGCATACCAGTGGCTACCAATTTGCCCCCAACACAAACATTTATGGTGACTATTGTATTTTTCTTCAGTTTGTAGTATAGAGCTAACAACTTATAGTAGAATTTACATGATTACTCGATGAATTTTTAAAAAAAGATGTAAACCATTTGTGAATTCTATAATCATTGTTAGATAATTAGAACGTGTGTAAATATTTTTATTATCGAGTTAGCAGATGCATGCTTTCTTTAAAAGCGGATGTATCGAAACATGCGGTATGTTTGTAAGAATTATTTCTGTATTGTTTATTAAACCTCCTGCAAGTAACTGGTAGGCACAGCTGGCTTATCAATCATCTACAGTCAAAGCAAAGCTGTATCAAGTTGCATAAACAGTCACAGCCAGTCAATCCTGTTTTATATAGGCTGGGAGCTCTTAACTGTTAAAAAACAGTCACTTGATTGATTTTGACTGTTGGGATAGCTGTGTTCAATTTGACAGCCAGAGAGGGAGGGTTAAGCTTTTTGTTTAAAAAATTTAACTTTTTTATCGCGATTTTCTTTTTTGGTGCCAAAATATCTATTGAGTCATATTTACATGTAAGGATGGTACATATACATGTACGTCAGGGTCCAAAATATGTTTCCATGAAAAATATTTTATTTGCTTTTATTTTTCAAGTGATGTATTTTATATTTTTTATTTTAATGTGTTTTTTTTTTATATTTGTGTAAGATGCTTCCGATTTAAAACCCGGAATTTGCAATTAAGGATTTGTATACTGCATTAAAATCTATTACTTTAATTGTGTGTTACTTTAATGCTATTATTCGTGTCATATTGAAGTCAGTGTTTGATTTTCCATTGTTTATTAAAATAATTATATCAGCTGGTGCATATCTTCAAATTACTTTTGATTTCAAGACAAAAAATAAATTGATGTGAAAAAACCCCCTGATTTTGACTCCATCATTTACCAAATTGCATTATTGCAACTACATGTACATGATTAATACCCTTTACTTTGCTACACCACAAGCCGTAGTCTGGTTCCTAGACCAAAAGATTCTGACTATTCCTGATGAAGCCCAGCTTCGTTTCCGAATGCGCCTTGTCACTTTTAGCTTTTAATGTTCTGATCAAACGTTTTAATAAGTCACTTGCTTCGTAATATCATACAGTTATGATAATACAGTTTAATGTTTCTGTAAGATAACATTGACGAATTTTGATCTGGAATCTTCAAAATTAGGCACCCGAATAGCACTGTTAGCAGGCGGAGCCGAATGAAGACCGAGTTTTGGAAAATCTCGGTAACAGTCGTCAAATTCAAAATTGTACATGACGCAGCAAAAAGTTCGCCCATATATCCGAGAATATTTGATGCACAAAATCGTCGTTGAATTTAAGTTTTCTAAATGAAGGCAATGAATATTAATTATCAACTCATTTAAACAAAAATTAATAAGCAATTAGCAGTTAATTAAACCTATATTATACTCGAAAATACTCGGGTGCCGTCCGATTGTCGATGAAACGAATTCGGCAAACTTTGGAAATTTTCGGAAAAAGGAGGAATTCCTCCCGTTTTAGTCACGTGACGTAAATTGTAATACAATGTATTACCGGAGGCTACCTGATTCATCGGGAATAGTCAGAATATCTTTTGGTCTGGGACCCAGACTATACCTCTGGGGGCGATCAGTAACGGTCGCCCGTAGAGGAACTTCCGCTGGGGGCGACCAATAATTGTCGCCCCTAGCGGTATAACGCTTGTACCGCTGGGGACGCCCTTTGTCGCCCCTAGCGGTATATACCGCTGGGGGCGACCATTTTTGTCGCCCCTAGCGGTATATATTAACGCGAGTACCGCCGGGGGCGACCGTTATTGTCGCCCCCAGCGGTATATATTAACGCGAGTACCGCTAGGGGCGACCGTTATTGTCGCCCCTAGCGTATACCGCTTGGGGCGACCATTATTGTTGCCCCTAGCGGTATATATTAACGCGAGTACCGCCGGGGGCGACCGTTATTGTCGCCCCCAGCGGTATACCGCTGGGGGCGACCAATAATTGTCGCCCCTAGCGGTATATATTAACGTGAGTACCGCTAGGGGCGACCGTTATTGTCGCCCCTAGCGTATACCGCTTGGGGCGACCATTATTGTCGCCCCTAGCGGTATAACGCTTGTACCGCTGGGGACGCCCTTTGTCGCCCCTAGCGGTATATACCGCTGGGGGCGACCATTTTTGTCGCCCCTAGCGGTATATATTAACGCGAGTACCGCTGGGGGCGACCAATAATTGTCGCCCCTAGCGGTATATATTAACGCGAGTACCGCTGGGGGCGACCGTTATTGTCGCCCCTAGTGGTATACCGCTGGGGGCGACCATTATTGTCGCCCCTAGCGGTATATATTAACGCGAGTACCGCCGGGGGCGACCGTTATTGTCGCCCCTAGCGGTATACCGCTGGGGGCGACCAATAATTGTCGCCCCTAGCGGTATATATTAACGCGAGTACCACTGGGGGCGACCATTATTGTCGCCCCTAGCGGTATAACGCTTGTACCGCTGGGGACGCCCTTTGTCGCCCCTAGCGGTATATACCGCTGGGGGCGACCAATAATTGTCGCCCCTAGCGGTATATATTAACGCGAGTACCGCTGGGGGCGACCGTTATTGTCGCCCCTAGCGGTATACTGCTTGGGGCGACCATTATTGTCGCCCCTAGCGGTATAACGCTTGTACCGCTGGGGACGCCCTTTGTCGCCCCTAGCGGTATATACCGCTGGGGGCGACCAATAATTGTCGCCCCTAGCGGTATATATTAACGCGAGTACCGCTGGGGGCGACCGTTATTGTCGCCCCTAGTGGTATACCGCTGGGGGCGATCATTATTGTCGCCCCTAGCGGTATATATTAACGCGAGTACCGCTGGGGGCGACCATTATTGTCGCCCCTAGCGGTATAACGCTTGTACCGCTGGGGACGCCCTTTGTCGCCCCTAGCGGTATATACCGCTGGGGGCGACCATTTTTGTCGCCCCTAGCGGTATATATTAACGCGAGTACCGCCGGGGGCGACCGTTATTGTCGCCCCTAGCGGTATACCGCTGGGGGCGACCAATAATTGTCGCCCCTAGCGGTATATATTAACGCGAGTACCGCTGGGGGCGACCGTTATTGTCGCCCCTAGTGGTATACCGCTGGGGGCGACCATTATTGTCGCCCCTAGCGGTATATATTAACGCGAGTACCGCCGGGGGCGACCGTTATTGTCGCCCCTAGCGGTATACCGCTGGGGGCGACCAATAATTGTCGCCCCTAGCGGTATATATTAACGCGAGTACCGCTGGGGGCGACCATTATTGTCGCCCCTAGCGGTATAACGCTTGTACCGCTGGGGACGCCCTTTGTCGCCCCTAGCGGTATATACCGCTGGGGGCGACCAATAATTGTCGCCCCTAGCGGTATATATTAACGCGAGTACCGCTGGGGGCGACCGTTATTGTCGCCCCTAGCGGTATACTGCTTGGGGCGACCATTATTGTCGCCCCTAGCGGTATAACGCTTGTACCGCTGGGGACGCCCTTTGTCGCCCCTAGCGGTATATACCGCTGGGGGCGACCAATAATTGTCGCCCCTAGCGGTATATATTAACGCGAGTACCGCTGGGGGCGACCGTTATTGTCGCCCCTAGTGGTATACCGCTGGGGGCGATCATTATTGTCGCCCCTAGCGGTATATATTAACGCGAGTACCGCTGGGGGCGACCATTATTGTCGCCCCTAGCGGTATAACGCTTGTACCGCTGGGGACGCCCTTTGTCGCCCCTAGCGGTATATACCGCTGGGGGCGACCATTTTTGTCGCCCCTAGCGGTATATATTAACGCGAGTACCGCCGGGGGCGACCGTTATTGTCGCCCCTAGCGGTATACCGCTGGGGGCGACCAATAATTGTCGCCCCTAGCGGTATATATTAACGCGAGTACCGCTGGGGGCGACCGTTATTGTCGCCCCCAGCGGTATATATTAACGCGAGTACCGCTGGGGGCGACCATTATTGTCGCCCCTAGCGGTATAACGCTTGTACCGCTGGGGACGCCCTTTGTCGCCCCTAGCGGTATATACCGCTTGGGGCGACCATTTTTGTCGCCCCCAGCGGTATATATTAACGCGAGTACCGTTGGGGGCGACCATTTTTGTCGCCCCAAGCGGTATATATTAACGCGAGTACCGCTGGGGGCGACCAATAATTGTCGCCCCTAGCGGTATATATTAACGCGAGTACCGCTGGGGGCGACCGTTATTGTCGCCCCTAGTGGTATACCGCTGGGGGCGATCATTATTGTCGCCCCTAGCGGTATATATTAACGGAGTACCGCTGGGGGCGACCGTTATTGTCGCCCCCAGCGGTATATATTAACGCGAGTACCGCTGGGGGCGACCATTATTGTCGCCCCTAGCGGTATAACGCTTGTACCGCTGGGGACGCCCTTTGTCGCCCCTAGCGGTATATACCGCTGGGGGCGACCATTTTTGTCGCCCCTAGCGGTATATATTAACGCGAGTACCGCTGGGGGCGACCATTATTGTCGCCCCTAGCGGTATAACGCTTGTACCGCTGGGGCGACAAATAACGGCCGCCCCTAGAGGAACTTCGCTACTGGCGACCACTAATTGTCGCCCTAGCAAAATATTATATTTATATACTCGGAAATACTCGGGCGCTGTCCGATTGTCGACGAAACGAATTCGGCAAACATCGGAAATTTTCGGAAAAAAGGAGGAATTCCTCCCGTTTTAGTACGTGACGTAAATTGATGTAATACAATGTATTACCGGAGGCTATCGGACCTAAGGGGTGCACTTAACTAATTCAAGCGAGAATTTCTACGCCAGCTGATTAGCATAAAAAGTGCCCCCCCTTTTTTCTTTTTTTAAAAAAGAGACCGTTTGGCTTAAATTATTTAAATATACCCAAGGATCAACTCCCTGGTTTGGGGGCTTCCATCTGAAGGCAGGCTTGATAAAAATCACGGATGAAAAATTGGTCCTATTTGCCTGTGAAAGTGGAAGGATGCCACTTGTAAAATGGCTGCATGCAGGCTCGGGAACTATCACTTTTCGGGAGGTGATTTTATTTGGGTGTGAATATTTAAAAATGTAATTGGCTAATGTACCTAAAATTGAAAAGAAATGAAAAGATGAAAGACCAGACAATAATTTAATTTTTGTTGGTTTGATTTAATTTTTGTTGGCTTGCATGTTACTTGGCCCTGAACTTTGTTGATTTTTCACTGTTTTCAATGGGGCTTGAATTAGTACAGTGGACCCTAAGATTCATCAGGAATAGTCAGAATCTTTTGGTTTGGGAACCAGACTACACAAGCCGGCCTAAAAAAGCTAAATAGCGCCCTCTGTTAATGTTCCGCTTTTTCCCATTTTTGAGGAGTAAAAGTAAATAGCGCCATCTATTGACTAGTAAGCGCCTTTCTAAACCTAGTGCCCTCTATCGATGATCATTTGAGAACATTGAATAGCGCCCTGACTATTCAGCGGACCATTTTAGGGAAACAATTAAATTGGTTCTTGATAAGAAATTTCATTTTTGCATGGAATGTAGTATAATTTTAATGAGAAAACAGGTGGTTGGTTAATAAAGAATAAACAATGTTTCTTTCGCCATAAAGGTTTTTTTTTTATTCATCTTGGAATCATACAAAATGTATCCGAAAATGCTTTTATGTTTTAATTTTGTTTGAATAAAACAATGGTTGATGTTATTACAATATTACTTGACATGGCTATGTACAAAGTTGTTATTCGTGGTTAACAATCTTCTGGTATTTTGACTAGTTATAAGGGTACTTCTTGAAATTCCCACTTGTCCAACAAAAGAGGTTAAAAGTAAATGTAACCTTTTTTTTTTACACGTATGTTTCATGTTAATGGACACAATTTGCAAAAAAAAAAATCCGAAGCAGGTTATTAAAAGACTAGCCTGTCGAAATTTCAGCTCAGTAGATATACTTTTTGTGACTGCAGCGTTATGGTTTCCTTTCTAAAAAAAAAAAGTGACAGTATGCGTGGCACACTGATTTAACAGGATGCTTGTTCGATTATTTACTTGCAAAATATTTGATATTTTGACAGTTTCATTTTTAAATGTTTACAAATGATTACCTTTCTGTATAAGGAACTGCTTCCATGTTTTAGTAAAAACATAAAATATATGGGCATGCTGCATTGTACATATTTTACAACCCTTTCAAAATGAACAATTTTATGAAGCTTGTCTGGGAAAATAATGGTGTTCAAATGAATTGATTAAATCCATGTTAAGAAAAACAAAACCAACAGTTCAATCAAAGCTAGATGAACAATGAGCATTTAGTATCTTGAGAATTTAAAATTAAAACCTTAAATACTGGCCAGCATTTGAACTTTAACAGTATACACAATTGCGATGACTTAAAAATACAATGCTTGTTAAGAATACACAGTAACTTATATATTTGAAGTTCTATTTTTTTTTAAGGGGGATCATTAAGATGGGGTTGATATTTTATACATGCCACATCAGAAAACAAAGCAATTATTAAAACAGACTCCAATTTACTGTGAAAAAAAAAAATTCAAACTTTTTTGAGTTGTGCACTTCAAGAAATGTGGCTTTGTAGTTTTATTATTTTTTTAAAATTATGTTGATATTTGTACATGTACATGTCCCTTTCAAAACTTTAATTACCACCGAGTTTTCTACTATGTGCTATATAACTTAACCAAACGGGGTCCGGGCAGATTTTGAAACAAGGCGCCTCCAATCACAAATTCTTACAAAAAGACAGGGAAAGGGTGTCAAAATTCTTCTTACAATTCTAGCTAGGGTACGCGAGGCGCTTTCAAGACACATCGAGTACCCCAAAAACCATCTGAATACCTCAGGGTTACCAACCCTAATTACCTGATCAATTAGTACTTCAATAAAACCAACCATGTTCTTCCTAGTTTTAGAGCCAAGAACAAATAATTGAATATTATCTAAATAATTCAATGGCCTGCTATCATCTCCCATCAACAGTTTTCCAGGATACCAATAGAAGACTTATACTGCATTTTGTATGGTGAGGAAACAGCGCATTGAAAAAAAAAATATTGGAAGCATTGAAATGTGCAGAAAAGAATAACGCGTTCCAAAATTGCAGCCAAATTTGCGTCATAGACGCTTCCTTTACAAAAATGACTCAAAAAAGGTATTTGAAAGTTACAAAATGGCCTCCAACTTAAAATTTTTCTGAAGGAACTTGTTCCAGGAAGTGTAAAGTCCCTGGCACATGGGTGTACAAACTGTGGATTTATATGGTAATGGATAAAACAAAGGATTGCCGGGAAAAAAACAAAGGAAATACAAAAGTATATTTGTCCAATAATATACTTGAGAGCAAGTCTACATTTTTTAGGTTTCGCAAAGGCAAAGCCGTGTGAATTACAGTCGACTCTCGTTATAACAAACTCGTTCGAACCTAGCTCGAACCTTTGTTGTATCAGAATTTCGTATTAAGAGGAACATCAGTCCCATTCATTGTACACACATAAATGCACAGTCGGGACAAAGGCTTTATGTTTGTTATAACCAGAATTTTGTATTAACAGAGTTTGTACTAACGAGAGTCGACTGTAATTGCTTGGTGTATAATTACCCTAACATGTAGTCTTGATTTAGTTTTTTTCTGTTTATGAATGTATTTCTGTATACATGTACATGCATGTACCAGAAATTTACATGAAGGAGATTTTTGGTTTTTCTCCCGTTATGTTAGGAAGGTGAGGAATGGTTCTTGTAAAATAGCTCAAAGCAATTTTCTTCCTGCACCATACAAAACTTCTCTATAGCAAGCATTACAGCCAATGACCCCCCCCCCCAATACTTATTTTTCAAGAAAACGATCAAAAAATCTTCCCGGTTCCTCCATTGTGCATTATAGGCAGAGTTAAGAAGCATTTTCTCTTAATATATACATTTTGTCTTAATATCTATATATTTAACAATTTACAAAAAAGAAATTATGGGCATCAAAATAAATCAGTTTTTTGTTTTGTTCATATTTACAAAAAGTCATTTTGGCATTATGTTTTCTTTAAATATTCCTCGGAACGCCTCGATTTGACAAGATTGTTTCTTCATAGCATCGGTACTGTTACGACACAGCTCCGTCAAGAGGAAAAGGTGCCACATGCAAGGGTTGAACCATCAGTTTGGAAAGGGCTAGGTGGCATACATGTACATCATTCATTGACCACGCATTGGGTGTGCGGATCAAGAGAACGCATTCGTCATGTAACAAATGGCTCCAGCACATTATGAGCATTAAAGCTATAGTCCATCATTTGCAGCTATCCAAAAAGTAACTGACGTAATTATTGTTGAAAAACATACTTGGTTGAAAGATAGTAAGGGGACTAAACTCCCTGTGAATTTATTCTTTCTGGCAAGCTGTCATTTTGAAGAAATCAACGAAAAAAGGCCTTTCCAACGGTGCGTCTTAAGGCGAAATTTCCGTTAGTAGTTCGTTTTTTTATTCGGCGAAGCGCCCGCAAGCTTTTGCAATCGGCTCAGTCAGAATGTGTCTCGGACGCTGAATTCAAGCCCAATTTAAAACATGATTCAGCAACTTTTGATTTGAAATCGAGATCCTAGAATGCTGTTATTCTCGGAATACACAGCTGAAACTGAGCTGAAAGTTCATCAGGTTAGTTGTTCAGCACCCTTCTTTAGATTTTGAGCACTTTTGTTGCTTCAAACGAACAAAATGCAGAAATTACAATTGATGGACTATACCTTTAACGGGTAAATGAAGTACATGAAATTTAGCAGCGTACATATTTATGAAGTTCCACTGATGTTCTATCACTGCCTGCTTCCAAAACATCATATCCAACCAATTACACGGCAAAGTGTACATTTTCGCATAAATGGTAAGGCAGGAGTGAATAGGACTTTTCACATCTCGCATTCCCATCTTAAAATTTTCATGGGTCCAAAGCTCTGTCGAACACGGGTTGGAAAGGCATAATGATGACACTTACACCTGGTCCGTACACGGATTTTCCATAGATTTTGGATTTACAACCCGCCCCTTGCACTGGTACCAATCAGGGATTGCACCTGTGTAACAGTGCTGGAACCCTGTTGAAGCTGTGTTGGCTTCTTGATAGTGCAAAAGGGGTTCCCAATATCTCCCCACATTGGAGCCTGGGTCCAATCCACACATTTTGGATAGTGTGAAAGGCCCCAAGATAACAAGCCTGAGATAACAGTGAAATTAGCCTGAAATTACCCACGCTTACAGACGGTAAGATCAACACATGCAGTGGAAGATCACACAGGTAGAACTGTTCCCTCCGGACGACAAATTTTGGTAGCTAATCAGGATCGTCGAGCGCACATTGAGCCACAGGTTTCAGTCCTGCGAAAATTACTTCTTTGAGATTGCGCCGTGAGGAACATCTCTTAAATCAGCTGCACCGAGGAGGGAGCACATCTGTGATACAAAGTGCACCTGGCCGGAGAGGGTCTCTCTTCAAAGGATGCGTCGCCTCGACAACCACTTCATGGCAGGAGAAACAAGTCCTCTCGCACAGCACAGTAAATTTCAGCACTTGTGATTGTTTTTTTTGTTGTCCCCTTTTGTCCGAGTTCTCACCCTAGACCCGATTAAAGAGGTAGACGATGAATTCGTAGGTGCACATCATGATGGCCGTGTTCGGGATCTGCCTCACGAGATGCGTGGCGAGTCCACCGTACATTCCCCGGTAGCCCTCTTCCCTGGCGACCGTGACCAGTGTCTGGAAGAACGATCGGTACTTCTTGCCTTCCTCTCGCAATCTTGTCCGGGCAACCTCTGCAGGACGATCAAAAAAGATTAAAAATAATTTCCATCAACTTTTGTACAAATTTTAGTTTTGGGGGGGAATCCTTGGAACTAAAAAATAAAGCATTTGAAATCATGCTCATGGTTTCATGAGGCGATTTTGCTTTTCACTAACACAATTGGTGTGGAATGAAGAACCAACCAAAATGAATGTATATTTTAAGACCACCATCTCTTAGTGGCATCTGCTAGTACCACATTAAGTGCATTCTACGCTTCTATTCACCACTAAAGAGAACGCAGTAGGCCCTATCTGTCAAACAAATGGTAATAAAAAACTAGTCTTCAAAATGGTGTCGCAAATGTTGTCAAATTAGAAGGTCAGGGGCACAAGCTGATAATATAATGTGGTGCTTATATAGCACTTTATACCAAAGGTCTCAAAGCGCTTCTCAATTATTACCCCTGTTCATCAGGCCTTTGAGACCAATTTTCTGCAGCAGCTCAAGATCTGCGATCTGGTCTCTACCTTCACAGGTACCCATTTATACCACTGGGTGGTGAGAGCCAATTGTACTAAAGTGTCTTGCCCAAGAACACCATGTTCTGGTGTGTAACTTGACTTCAACTTACCGTGTGGGTAGGCCAGCGTGGCAGCTATCGTCTTGGACGTGGCCGCGGCACCCATGAACTTGACAAAGTCCAGCTTCCTTCGCTGTTCCGACACGTCCCCGTGTTGCTCTGTCAGCAAGGCCTTGATGTGCTCGTACAGGACAAAATGGATGGCCGTCTCCGAGATCCCCATGTAGGAAGCGGAGATGCCGCGGTAGAACCCCCGCAGGCCCTCCTTGCGATGGACGTACTGGGCGCAGCGGAACATGTTGGCGTGCTTCTTGCCGTTGCTGTAATTAGTTGTCAGAACAAAGTAAAGTTGTTTACCTAGCAGTCACTAGCCAAATTGACCTGTCGCGGTAGAATCGCGTCAACGCAACTTGTGAAATATTGTCCAATTACATGATATACAAATGGATGCGGAACGCGAAAAATCTGAGACAAACAAAACTTAGTGTACAAAAACTCCATAGGGTTGTCTAAGGGGCGTGGCTAACTCGCAAACAGCGATAGGTTAATTGTCACCAAGTGCACATTTCTTCCAACTGATGTTCAACTGATTCATGCTTAGCACATGAATTTGCTTTGACAGTTTTGCTGTAGCAGCTCCACAAATGTGTCTTTGGTTTAGTGCTGGAATTGCGACAGTGGGCATGAGTTGTGAGCGCAGAATAGTTCCCTAACTATAGCAGCAAATTCTGCATTTACGATGAGCGTATTTTACAACTTAGCAAGGAATTTCGCGCATGCATACATTCTGTAACTAAGGATTTGTGTTTGCAAGGTTAGTGCAGATTTTAATTCTGTTTTGCTTGCACGATAAGCACAGTGTCGTGATTGTAAGAACAAAATTTGTGTGATCGGCAGTCCTTGGAAACTGGGCCCTGGCCATTCACAGGTTTATGGCTTCAGACTAGAGCCCCTTCAACAGTGACACAGACTAATTGAAACCACCAACTTAGGGCTTGACGGCTCAGCTAGCAGAATGGTCACCTGACACACAAGTAAGTATATGCGCCAATTCCCTCGGCACTGCAAATTCACCATATGCCCTTGTGAGTGTTGCATAAATAGTCTGAACTTTGACATTCACTGAATTCTCACATTTCAATTCGGCTTGGCAGTTTTTTTAGCCTTGGCTAGAAAAAGTGGGACTGAGAAAGTCACTCCCCCTCCCCCGACAATGTCTCGAGGGATTTGTTAAGTTGTACATATGGACAATCACTTGATGTTGTTACTTACACATGTTCCAGTTGGAGCCTGGTTTTGACCAGCCATATGGGGTTCGTGAGCGTGCACGCTGTGAAACCTGCAACAGAGAAAGATACGGAAACTGCCCATTAGCACAACCACTTTGCCAGACAGGATGACACCTGACTTTAGAGTCAAAGTAATATTGTTCATTCAAACAAATAACAAGGATGTTATTCAGAACAACACAAGTCAGTTTTGTTCAGTTCAGTCAGGAGGGGGACATCTTTAGCTTTGCTTCATTGATGTGATCTCTGCAATTAAGACAATTCAATTTCTTTACAGATGTTACATGAGAGTTGCTTTTCCAAATTACTTGAAGATGTCATCAAGCGATCTTGAATAACTTTCTAATTTCACAATTTAACTGTTCTGAATATGCCTTTACACTGGAGGCCCTAAGAATGTACCGTTCTGTCATCAATGACGAATATATTCTTCAAGCAGGCGGTGCAATTTGTTTCTTGGATTGGGGGGGGGGGGGAATGATGAGTGTCCCTTACCTGCAAAGCCTGCTGACAACAAGTGTACTAGCGATGACTCAGGCTCTATTCTGTCATTTAGGAAGCTCTTTGTTTGTGCGTAAGCGCCAAAATAGATTGCCCTGCAAAGAGAACGCATACAGCAGAATGTTGAGAAAAGCTACAGCTGCAGCTTGTTGTTGGAAATGAGGAGTTGCACTGAATTCACTGTACAAAATATTCCTTACATTTATAATAATAATAATAACAACTAACTCTTGTATAGCGCCAAATCCGTCAAAATTGACCCTCAAGGCACTTCACAGAGATAAAAATGAACCAGTTAAAATTGAAAAACAAACTAAAAATTATACAAAGAAAAACCTTACAATAACTAGGTGAACGTGAAAAAACAATTGTCCAACACAGTAAAGCAACAGCGACCATGATAAAGAGACTTAGAAAAGACTTACACAAACAGTGGGAAACGCACACCAAACGGACAGATAACAGAATAACCATGCAATTAAAGGATGCACACAGACGAGTTATTAAAGTCTTAGCTCAGGGCATCCAAATTCCTCTGTGACAAATTGGCATTGGAGGCTTTTCAGTAGCCCTCAGTCCTTCATTGCAATATTTTTAAATTTTTTTTATCTGCAGATATTTAACAGTGAAGATGTTTTTTGGGGGGCATAATCTTACCTTGATGGTGCAACACCGATGAGATTTGGGCCTAGACCTCTGAACAGTGCAGCGGGACCTTCACGCTCAACGATATACCTAAGAAAGGAAGCAACGATAGAATTTATCATTATGTCCAGTTGTATATCAACTTCAACTTGGATCATCTTTATTCAATTCATTACGGTCATCTTTGACAAATTCAACAAATTTAACAATTCTAAACTCTGTCAACAATCATTAACCCTAACCTTACCAACTCCATCAAAATCCACACATCCCCATTTTGGGCAATTTTAGCAGAAAAGCCATGTGTTCCAAGTCCATTAAAATTTACGAACACCAGTGGTGGATTTTAACGGACTTGGTCTGTTCTTCTTCCAAGTTTTGCGCCAACTGCATTATGTGAAGCAGAGCGAGTGATGGATTGACATGGTCTTCTACTTAGTAAAACTAAGTAGGGAGTTAGGGTCCAACAAAATTGATGGGAACATTCGGGTAAATTCAAGTGCAAAGTTTAATTGATCCGTGCACTAAGACTACTTCAAGTTAAAAGACCATTACAAAACAAAAACCTGTGCCATGTATTACGTGATATTGTTCCCATAATCGGTTTTTCACGGTTATCACACGGTGTAAACTAAGTGCAAACTTTCTTTTTCACGTCATGCTGGATGTGGGACAAAAAGCATTGTTTGAAATGTTTTCGGCAGGCGGCGACAACAAATTTCATTGAATTAGTTTCAGCCTACTTGATTCATCCAACCATTGAAACATTTGTTCATCAGATTGGTCAAGTCGTCTCAAACTGTTTTGAAACGTACCTGTAATTACTTTCGTTCCTTTTTGTTACGAGAAAATGTCAACACCTTTTTGTTTACCTGAGGCATCTGATAACTCCCAGGGACTGCCTGCTGTAACCTTTGACCTCAGCGACCCCTTCGGTTGTGGACAAGCCGGCGTTCACGTTGGGAATATACACTTTGCGTAGTGATGTGTTGGACGACTGTAATCTCGTTTTGACGACCTCAAGTGGACATGTTAAAATTGCACCGACTGTACCTCCGGCTCTGTAAATGAAAAAAAATTAAAAACTTAAAAATTAAAATATCCTCTATTATCCAACAAAGGACCCCATGTTTCTGCTTAAACTAACAAAAAACAACAGAGTCAGATCCTTTCTTGTTTGATCCAGCACGGTATTGTTTTTACAGCTTTGTTATTTTTGCAATGGTGTTACAGTCAGGAGCATTTTTTCCCTAACCAAATAAGTCAGTAGAAGGAGGGAAAAATGGGAAACAGTCCCAATTAGAAGATGCTAGACTAATTAAAACAATAGTTTGCAGCTTTCTTTATAACCGACTCGGAGCTGGAACCCCCCCCCCCAAAAAAAACCCCACATTTTGTATCACCTTTTTTTTAACTGTTCTCTCCCAAAGTCCCGCCAATTTCAAGAGGAACAAATCTTTTCTATAGCTACAGTACATGAGTACTAGTTCAACTCCCATTTATACCCTTATTTGGTACTTTGAACCATGTTTAACCATGTGGCAATGTCGTGCACAAATTATTCCAGTCGAACCCTCATATTGAGGTGACGCAATACAGAATTATTAGAAATACGACAGGAAAAAAATTCCCCCTTCCACCATTGACTAATAAAATACAATGTGAATAATGGAGCACGCGGATTGAGCCACAAAGCACCAACAGAATACCAATCATGGAAAATCCTTGGGAAATAACCCACACACTTCAGTGGAAAGGAACTGGTGAACCATGTAGCCACTGTGGGAGACCAGGGAGTGAGTAATCAATACTAAACTGCAATTGTTTTGCTACATAATAACAAATAGCGAAAAAAAATCGGCACGGAGTAGCCAAATGAATATTCATCAAGTACAAAACTATAAAAAGCCTTTGTTGGTTTTGTCTTGCTTGATCTCATTTGACCTCTCCCTTTCCCACATTGAGTGAATGCAAACTGCAACACTCTTGTTCAAACTGGTTTGGACTGCTCATAATGTGCAACACTGATTCGTAACCAGTAAAGGGGTTTACAACTGCTAATACTTGTACCATTTACAAATTGTCAGTGACTGCCCTCATAACTATTCATCAAGTGAAAGCTGAAGAAAAAAAAATACTTAACAATGTTTTTCTTAATCCCATTTGCCCTTCACTAACACAGAGTTAATGCCTACTGCAACACTCTAGTTCAAACTAGTTTGGACTGCCCAAGCACGCAATACGTAGTCAAGGGTAGTGACTGCCTGCTTCTACATGTGATATGGATCCAAGACCAAAACAAATTGCCAGTGAGTGCCCTCATAAATATATAAGGAAAGCTGAAAAAAAAAATTAGAATGTTTTTCTTTTTCCCATTTTTCCCTTCACTTACGCAGAGATAATGCAAACTGCAACTGTTGTTCAAACTGGTGTGGACTGTTCCCCAGGCACACAGTAAATTGTTGATAACTTCTTGCTCGTTCGAAGGTACGTGTTTTCAGAAAATAAGAGGTACAGGTTATAATGTGAATTTACTACACTTTTACCTCTTTATTGTGCACGAGTATCTGCCTTTTGAGAATGATTAAGAAAAAACTTTTTCCAAATTTGGTAAAAAACAACTTGATAAGTCACCAACATCTCCTGACTTTATCAGCAGTTAACATCATCTGCACACAAATGTGACAATGAACACATAATCTTTGGACCCAAGTTCTTTGCGCAGTCCAGTCAAGGCCAACCACAAATTGTATGCCATTCACCTTCCCGGGCGCTCCGACCTAATTCTACTTCAAAGGGTAATGAAAACGCACCATGAAACCATCGAGTGGTTTGACCCGAGTGATAGGAAGGCAGTCTGTCTCGCTCCCATGTTCAAACCCCGATCCACTCACTAAAATTTCAACTAAAATTGATAATTAATTTCACAGAAAAAAAACTCATCAAGACAGTGACTCACTGAAGTTGAAGTTATTTTTTATACATAAATCAATTCTTAAAGGGAAAATACAACATTTGCAAACATCAAAAAATAAAACTACCAAATCATTTTGAAATACCTTGCTGGACTGTTAGCGAATGACAGTGTTAAGCATCCTGTAAAATCATAGCACCTGGTATACTGTCATTTTCAAGAAAAGTGGTATTTTTGTATCAATTTCCAACGCTGATCGGCCGATCAGCGTTGGAAACAACTGGCTTTTTTTTCCAAATACTGGCCCCAATTGACCATCGCACTTGTTTGCAATCGATTACAAACCTATGAACGGGTACAAGCCAGCTAGACTGGTCCCCTGACCTTACAATTCCCCAATGTATGTAAACTGCTCTGTTTCTTCTTATATGGAGTCAGGGAACCAGACTACAGGAAAATGATCGCTTTTCTTGGTTTTTATAGCATTTTCGAACCCAAAACCTCAAAAAAGTCAGTGTAACTATATTTGCTATATATTTCCAACCCCCAATTCCACCCATTTCTAAAAAAATCACAGCAAAAACAAATGATGTATATTCCCTTTAAAGGTTTCTGAGCTGGCTTATCTTTGTTTTATGACTTCACCAAAGTTTGCGCTATCACTTATCAGCAAGGCATTTTTCAAAACCCTCCCCAACCCGAGAGACGAACAAAAAATGGGAAACTGATGTATCTTGAATTTACCTCAGAGTAACTCACTGTAATGATGAATCTCAACAATCGGCATGGATGCATATCACAGTATACATTCCTTGGAATTCATGCGCATATTTATTTGTCATACAAAAAAATATGTACACACGTATCGTATTCCTACATAGGCAAAGTAAAAAATTGCTGCTGGGCATATTGATTCAAATTCCTCGGGTGGCAACTTCAGAGAAACTGATGAGCCAGCATAGTTCACCATATTATATCATGCTGAGCAATATACTGTGTAATCTCCGTTGAATTTCTGCGTGCACAGATGTATGCACCATTGAAAATCCCACCCCTACGTTCCATCCAATCATCTGATAGGCATCAGCTGCTTTATATGTTAATGGGGGCAGTCAATTGTTTCGCAAGTTTTACTCTCTGATAACAAACAGCAGGCTGGTTATCCCATTCTGTTATGTATGGCGAAATTGCACTCGGGAAAAAAACACATAGGAAGTGGCCTGGATATCCTGTGCATTGTTCAGTGCACACAAGATAGGTAAGACCAAAAGAATTGAGTCTAAAGAAGATGGCAACAACAACTTTAGTTGACCAATAGGAAATTAAGATTGCCCAACAAAGAAACTAAGAAAGAGAAAGTTCCAAACATTTCACAAGAGTGGCACAAAATGTCTAAAAATCCAGGCGCTTGTGAACATGTGCACAAGCCCTGCCCCATTCCTTTACATGAACAAAAAATCCACTTTCAGATCAAACTAAAACGTTCAGTCCTGATCTTCCAATTTCAATATGATTTTGCACACCCCCTAGGGAGTTGGGGGTGACTCAAATACTGGTCCTCCTCTGTATTGGAAGCCACACGTCATAGGTGATACTCGTTTTGAGGAAATCAAATTGGGACTTTTTATTCACTTGATATTCACAAAGAGCATGGAGATGATATTCACTATGGAAGATACATTATTCCTAACCAATGTAATCTTTAAGGTCAAAGGTACATGTACATGACCCATGAGCTCAAGTTAATAAACAGTTTCTTGTGTCTTAATTTAACGATGTGGCACCCAATAATAAATAATTTGGTTTATTACTTAACTATGTGGCACCAAATAAGGGGGAAGTTCAGTATTCGAGGCAAGACTGCGGGGAATCTTTGGGATAAACTGATGACGAAGCAAACAAATGGTAACACAAAAACAAAGCCAAGGTGGCAATCGCCGCAAACACGACTGCAATGCACCGTGAATGCACAAAAACGCATTCATTTGCATGGCATATCCATCCATTGGAAAATTGATCACACCTGTATTTTCTACACACACACAAAATTCAAATTGTAATTGTCCACGTCTTTATACTGCAACTTCACAAAAGCAAGTTTGCAATTGGAAACAAATGTTGCACCCTGATGCCACTTCCGCGGTGTACAAAGTCTATGGACAGTCCAAAAAAAAGAAGTATTTCTTGACAAAATTGGAAACGTTTCTCAGTCCCAGATTCATGTGTTATCATCATTTTTGCAATGCATGACCTTCCTTGAGATGATTATGAAGAAAAAAGTGGCGTCAGGTTGCAACATTTTTTCCTGCAATTGTTTTGCCAAATTTTGCTTCACGTTCAATAAATTCTGAATTATGGACGTTAAGCGTACTGCAGGTTTTACCTGCATGATACATCTCTCTACAACTTACAAACGCAGGTAACGCTTGCAGCGCCCACTCGTTGTCACACACAAATTGAAGGTGAGCGTGTAGAAATAGGACTGCGTAGCTTTAGGGGTTCGACAATATGTTTGACTTGTTTGACAAGTGAACATGTGAAGTGAAGAGTTTATTTAGGCCTGTGCTTGGGATAAAACAATCAATATTTACAATCATGACAACCACATATTGTGGTTTACAAGTTCAGCAAGTGAGCAACATTTAATTTAAGGGTAAACAATGCAAGATAGACCATGCTTAATTGTTGAGCAGGTTTAATATTTGATTGAATACCTTGAAATGCACCTCGTTTGTTTTTTGGCAGTGCCTCCCTGGAACTTGAGGTTACGTAATTCATGGCGTTTTGACGACACCCCCATGCAAATGCAATGCAATGTTGATGGCTGACCAGGGAGGGCTCCCCCAGCGCGGGTGTGCAGCCGAGGCGAGCCCAATTTAACGTTACCTACAAATTATGCAACTTTACTCTCACATTACACTGTCATAATTGCAAGAATTACTCACCCTCCTGCAATAACATGGGTCATATGAGCTGAAACCACTTGATTGTGCATCTTGTTGTCTTGAACTCCAGCAGTTGGGGGAGAAATTGCCATACGTATCCATTCCTTTACATCTAAGAAAATTCGCCAACCGCCACTCTCTCGCGTGTACTGTTTATTGTGTACACATTTTCGCTAGATTTACGGAATCCCACAAAGTTAGCTATCACGCGTGTACCACATGCTGAAAACATTACACACAGCCTTCCGCTGGAGGCTGATTGGCCAGACGTTTGACCCCAAAGTTCATGGACGATCATTCACGTGAAGCAACACAATTGATTGGTTAGTATTTTTAGCTCTTATTGAAATCGCATGATTACGCTGCGGCGCAATAACATGAATATGCATTAAATATATGAATAAATCATTACAGGAGAAACCGCGGTCTTTTCTGGGTATGGAGTGCGTAAGCGAACAAAATATGCTGAGCTAGAACATCGGACTATGGTATAATTATGTACATTTTTTATTAGGTATTCCATTCGAGACATTTTAGGTTCTTTAGAATATCATTGGTGAATTCTTATCTAAAAATTTCTTTGGCTTAAAAAGTATGCCTGACGGCCGCTCTCGGCGACTTGGTTACCTCGTTGCTATTATACCTTTCGAAAATAGGCCATATATATCATCGTTGCCTATTTTGTGTCTTATCTTCTTGCAGTTTAATGGGAAAAGCAAATTCATAACAGTGTTGAATTACGGAAAACAGATACATAAAAAGTTGAACAGGCATCCCAATTTCCAAAATATCCATATTTATTTATGTCCCCATCACAAAACTTTGTGACGGAAATGCAGATGTCGCAAAGAATTGTGGGTAGCTCACTCGTCATTATCAATGTGCTGGCATCCAATCTGCACAGGTCATTGAGTTAACAAAATCTGCCCAATGAGTGCTCAAACAAATTGGAAGATAGCGCCCGGCCGAGCCGAGGGCGTGGTCCAGTCTACCGTCAAATTAATTCGATTGGAAAAATTGAACACCTTATTTTGCAAATTTCGCCCGCTGTCACCTGGTAGACCGCGGCTAATTATTCAAGGACCAATGACCTGCTTCCGGCTGCGCTAGCGCTAGGCTAGACGCGCCAGCTCAGCTCAGAACACGTAATTGGACGTGTGACGTCATCGTTATTGCTTTTCTTACACATCATTACCGAAAACTGTGGACATAAAAATGAGGTGTAATTAGGGTGTTAATATTTTCCAAAAGAATAGGAGGATTATCTGATCGATATGGGTCAAGGAGGGGGGGGGGGGGTACGGGCTAGGCTAAAGAGCGTCACTTACAAAGCTCTTAACTTCTGAGAAAGGGACAAAGGGCATTTCCTCCGCCACCAGTTACACCACTAGCTGGGATTATCAGAGGATTACGACAGGATTATTCATTATTATAGCTTAAACCATGGCAATTATGGCGAGTGTTACTGTAAAGTCTAGACACTGACGAAGCCCGTGAATCAAAGTAATGTGCAAATTAGTCCTTATCGATATCGATACCAAAGGTTTCACAAACTTAAAAGACATCATTACTCACTCGGACTTGTACTTTATTTTGTTCGGTCGATTGGTTGATATTTGTCGGTTAGAGTGTTTGTTTAAATAAAGATTATGTCCCGTGTTCTTAAAATGTAGTTTCTCCTAATGAAGTTTTGTATGTTTTGTCTTAATTAACGAAATAAAACTCCGATTTTGGGCGTCTGCAACCCATCTCTGAAATTTAAAAGTGGCGCACCAAAAAATGAATCGTGCCGCCCTTTTAGGCCTTAGAGCCGAATTATCGGGCAGCCTAATTTGATGCTTTTTGGAAAGAAATAATTCAATAGCTAAACATCGATGAATTCTTCTGTTTGATGTCTCATTCAAACGTAACGGGGAATGGACACATCCTAATGTCCATTCCTGCTTTTGCCTCAGTATTTAAATAAATTGTCATAAAATTTACGCAGTAGTTTGAGTTGAGGCCTGGCATGCCTGGATTTTATTGATAACTAGATTCAGAGTCAGACTTGCATTATATATTCGACAGAGGGCGCTATTGCATTTAATTGGTTTGTCCGTGGCCGGGGCCGAACGGATGTCGCGGTCACATTATATTACCAGATTACAATGTACATATTAAATACTAGTTTTAGGTGGGATCTTCGCACTTTCGCAGTCGGAATGAGGTACTTTCTTTTCGTGTTTTGCCAAAAAACTCGTAACACTATAATACACATGGAATACTGCTGTTTGCAGTGCGACCGGGGTGCATATTTTTGTCCTCTTTAATATTGATTCGTAAACAAATCGGAAGTTTGGGTGCACCCCTCCAACTTGTCCAACATTTGTCCAAGACACTCAACTCACAACTGGGCTAGGGGCTAGGCCTAGGCCCCCTGTTTTGTGTTACCTCTTTGTTGGCCTACCTTGACAAGGTAGTGTTATGGGCCTACTGTAATTTGCAGTATTTGTTGCGATTGTGAGGTTTAATACTAGTAATAGGGCCCCCATTCCTGTAATTTAAAGAAAGTGCTGGCACTGTCATGACTTTACTAAAGTTTTTGGGTTGACTCACTCAACTACGTCATTATTATGTAAAACATGCAACTAATTTGAGATGTTGAAGACCATCAGGAGACAGGAATGTTGTAGAAAAAGGAAAAGATATTGATATCTTTTAAGGAGCTTCAGTGTGAAGGTGTTCAGTTAAAATGACGACAAAGTAATGCAACCTGGTAGCCTACACCATAATTGCACACTACTGCAGCATTGTCCAACAAGACTTGAATTCAGATCATACCAGACCACAGTCAGACACAGTGCACAGACTGCTAGTCTGTAGTGACTTCTGCTTCTGCTTCTGCTTCAGTACTGCGTAAACACCCTCTGGAAACACGCAGGCGTGCTGCTGGTAGCGCGAGAATCTAGTTGAGAGGGGGTTGTGGTTCTAAGAGGTCTTTAACATCCACAGTTCATAAATCTGATTTGATTTGATCTGGCTGGAATGTGTGGAGAGTGGAACTGGAAGAAGGTTCTACTCTGGCATGGTACCGGTACATGGAATGGGGCAGTATTTGTAGTTAGTCAATTTAGGTGTGCAGCCCCTAGTTGACCTGGTAGATATTTTGGGTAGTTTGCAGCTACATTTTTGTACCATATTCCAACAAGTACTACTGGGTCGCCTCGCCATACCAACGCAAAAGATCTTGCGTCCGGTCCAATGATCAAGAAACAGCACATGTATCCAACTTGCAACCAACAAAAACTGTCTGAAGTATTCCTTCATGCCAAGAACAATCATCAATTTGAATGCTCTGCCATAATCCATTACAGCAATAGAAGACAAAGACAAGTTCAAAGCAGCCACCAACAACTTCCAACAAGCACTACAAGAAGTAACGCCAATCAACAAAAAGCAACCGAGAAATTGCGCCTCCCTACTCGATTTGCTCCTTTCAGGGGCGTTGAGTAGTATTCTACCAGAACCATGCTATTTATGGCCGAGGCTTGTATAGGAAAGTTAACCTACTAACTACCCGGCACTCTCCAAAGTTGATCAGTCCAGTTTTTTCAACACGTCTGTGACACTGGCAACCCTCTTGTAGTTCCTGGTTAGTTGACACGTTTGTTGTCTCTAAGTATTTACTGAAAATGAAAACCTTGTATGTGTTCTTGTTTTTTCCAGAAGCTTAACCAACAACTTGCCTGACATGATGTGATGACGACACAAGCTAGTAGTTGCCGTAGCAGCATGAGATACCCGTTCAGGAAGAAGCATGCCTTGGCCTTGTTTGCCATGCTGCTGTTCGTTTGTGCTCTTTGTAAGTGCCATCGATAGATAGCTTAATTTATAAGATAAAGATGTACCTTGAATTTGTGCCTCAAATTTGTAGTCTCATCACTAGTTCCTATAGCCTCCCTAGGAGTTGCACAAGGATGGAGCACGTTTTGCTGCATCAACTCTTGATGAAAATTTGCATCTCGCAGATGCAAATTGTGATATGAGTGTGCCCTTCACTGACATAATCTTTCCTTGTGTGCACTAAAAAAACTACTTATATACTACTTTTTAGTATCGAATGGTGTCGAAGAAGGGCCAAATCCAGTATTAAATTATCTTTTCTTTGACGCAAAAATCCATTAAAAGCCATGTTTACAATTCACACGGGCAAGCAGACCCATGCAAACTTTGTGGTTAAAGGTAATATACAACATTTGCAAACATCAAAAACTAAACTACCAAATTATTGTGAAATACCTTACTTGACTGTAAGCGAATAACAGTCTCAAGCATCCTGTGAAATTATGGCACTTGGTGTGCTGTCATTTTCAAGAAAAAAGAATTTTTTGTATCAATTTCCAACGTTGGTCGGCCAACCATCGTTGGGAAAAAAACCTGACTGTTTTTCAAATTCTGCCCCCAATTTACAAAATCAAGTTAGCCCACATTTTGTTTGCGATCAGTTATGCCCGTGAACAAGCCAGCTAGTCTGGTTCCACAGTTTATTTTTCTTGGTTTTCCCCCAGCATCTATGAACACAAACTTTAAACAGTCAGTGTAACAATATTTGCTCTAAAATGCTGACCCCCAAATCCATACCACTCTGAAAATCACAGCAAAAGCAAATGTTGTATTATTACATTTTGAGTGGTGAGAAGTCTGCACAAGCAACCCAAAGGTTTTGGGTTCGAGTCCCAACTGAGCAAACTATATTTTCCCCCCATGCTCTTGGACATTACTCAGTATACAGTGCTCTAGGTGACATTCATTTTTCTGGTATTTCAGGGATGCTGCGGCAAGAAGAGGAGCTCAGTAAAGAACTGTCCACGTCATCCGTACAGGAAGTACAAGTCAATCTGATGTATCCCCTGGGGGAGGGACAGTACAAGAAGCAACAGCAGCGCATCGTACTGGAACAACAATGGCAGAGCTTTGGTTTGTACTGGCTAAATCAAACAATAGATACGGTAATCAGTAATGGCCACAGCTTACTAGGATAACCCATAATAAGGTTGCTTCTGAATTCTTGGCCTATTTAGTTTTGTGAAGTCATTCATTTTTTGCAAAGTTATTTACCCTAACTCCCTAGGCATTCGGGCCAGGATGCAGCCTCAATCTCAAACTGCCTCCATGTAAAAATTGCATACAGCCTCAATCCTCCAATATCATCCGTTATTTCTTCAATGTGGTCCTTGGAGGGGTGACCACTGCTTCAATCCTGCCAAATCCTCTGGTTATCGTTGTCAATATGTTGAGGCAGAGCCAGTGACATCCGGGAGCAGTGTGGGAGGATTTCAAGCCTAAATTAGGCCTAAATTTATTCACGGCTGAGCATAAACAACGCAATGGTCTGCCTATGGCCTTGACACAGTGCATCCTCCAAAATCAGCCACACATTTTTTGGCCACACATGTGTAGCCTCAATCCTGCAAAATCCTCCATTTTGGAAGATTTGAAAAAGTTAGGGTTAATCCTACTTGTGAGTTTTGGCAATCTGTGAATCTGTTTTTGATTCCGTAAATTTACTCATGATTTGATTTTCTGTTCCTGTAAAATCAATTCATGACGGTGATGTCCCTTTTGGGCCAACACAACTAATTTGATGCCTTAATAACATATAGGTTAAAATTTTCTCATATTTCTTTTTTTCTCGTCTTTTCCGCCAACTAGAACAAGATGTGGGTCCAGTTGAGATGAAAAGAGGCAACTACCGCCAAGCAGCCTCCAAGACTTCGGTGAAGGAACTGATCATTCCTCCCCAGGACGAGCAGAAGCCGTCGAAGAAGAAAAACAGCGTCAACAAAAAGGTTGAGAAACTTAAGAAGAAGAGGGCCAGGGCGAAGAAAGTTCGGGAGGAGATAAGCGATGTCCCGGAGCTCTCTACCGTGGAGATGGAGGAATTTCAGGGGAGGATGAGGGAGTATTGCAACCTGCCGTGGGAGCCTGTCAATGGGGAGGAAGGTACAGGTCATTATAAGGCTGACCCTTGTGCCTGTTAACTTAACCCTAAAAGGGCTGGGTTATTTTGACCTTCTCTCAGCCAGGGGGGGGGGGGAAGTGACGAAATATTTTGAAACTCGGTACATGTATAGAGCAACTCATCATGAACATACCCACAAAATTTCATGACTATAGGTCAAAGGGTTTTGGAATTATTGCTAATTAATTATTCATATGTACAAATGGCAATTCTGCTCTGTGTACACGACGTATATGGGAAAATTTACTTCTCAGGGTGCGTAGCGCTGGAAAATTTTTCGTTGCGCAACAACCCGTGGTCCAATTTTTAGGTTTTTGGTATCAAAAGATGCGCAAGGCATAAAGGCTAAAAAGTCATGTTTACCAGACCTTATTGGATGTGATCCAAAACAATGGGAACTCATTTGCTGTGCAACCTGTTGGTAGTGATTTCACTAGCACTCATTAGCATCTTTTATTGATTTTCAGGACAAGTCAATGAGGACTATGAACTCCACCATGTGCATGTAATTGCTCGTCACGGTGATCGCACCCCTATGACCCAGTTCAACATCCCGGATATCACCGTGGATACGGACTTCAACTGCAACTTGGAGACGGCCCGAGAGAAGCTGCCATCCTCCACGCTCCTCTCGCGGTTTCTGGCTTCCATCATGGCCCAGGAGGAGGCGCTAGGGGGCTGGCCCCAGATGCCTTGGTTCCTACGCCAGCTTCCCATCGGTGGAGCAGCTCGTCGCTGCGGCATGGCCCAGCTGACCCCTACGGGCTGGCTGCAGCACATGAAGCTAGGGGAACGTTTGCGTCAGGCCTACACCAGCAAGTTAGTCCCTCACCGGGCCTACTTCCGCAATCCCAACATGACCCGCTTCAAGAGCACCATCAACTCCAGGACGCAGCAGAGTGCCTTTGCCTTCATGTTTGGCTTTTTGCCTCGGCTTGAGCTCCGCCACGGCGAGTGGCTGAAACCCTCCGACAACGTCCTCTTCTGTCCCTCGAACTGGAACTGTTCCTGCCCGGCTTACTCGCGTCTGGAGAAGAGCAAGCAGCAGCTCTACTGGGCAGTGCAGAAGAACACGACAGAGGTCCAGCAGCTCCTAAGGTCAGTGGCAGTGCTTCTCATGAAGGAGCCCAAGACCAAGAGCCTTCCAGGAGTCACAGGCCAGCAGGAGATGTACTCGGCTCTTATCTGCCACAAGAAGCCCTTACCCTGCAGCCCCTACGGCTGCGTCGCTCAGAAACACTTGGCCAAAATTGTAGCCTACACGGACCGCGTTGGGCGGGAGTTGCGGAGCGACGAGCACGGACCCCACCAGAAGCTGGCCCGCCTGAGCATGCACCCGCTCCTGACCGAGATTGCCTTACGGATGAAAAAGATTAGCCACGGTGCCTCCAACTACCCCAAGTTTGCCTTTTACTCGGGCCACGATGTCACCATGACACCTCTCCTGGATGCTCTAGGGCTGGGAGAATACCACTGGCCGCCTTACGCGTCCAATGTCATCTTTGAAATGTGGTCCAAAGCGGGCGAGTTCTTTCTCCGTGTGCTTTACAACGGCCAGGACAAAACGAGTTTGGTGCGCTTTTGCCGGAAAAACCTGAATGGGGATGGGCTGTGCCCATTACGCTTCTTCTTGAAGTTCGTCAACAAGGATAACATGGGCTTCTTTCACGCAGACAGTTTTGAGAAAGCTTGCCAGTTGACATTCTAAAGTATTCTTTAACGTGCATTATTAGTAGTAAATATTGCTTCTACGAACTGTCACCTTAACAGAGCCAAATGCTGCCCTTTTTCTTGATTCAGAGAGAAATTTATGCTTTATACTTGTCCAAAATTCACAATCAAACCCAAGGGGCAATATACTAAAATTTAATTTTTGATTTTATTTTTGCAAATTGAAATTTGCAAATAATTAAGCAGCCTTAACAATATATGGAGCCAGTATTTTGAATGTTTATTGTTATGTGGTATATTTTAGAGAGTTTATGTAAATGTATAAAAGAAATGCTGTTTATTTTGTTTAATACCAGTTAGCTTGCCATGGGTTATTGTAGGGAATGAAAGATTTAGGGAATGAAAGATTTAGAATCTTGACGCTCCTGTTTTAAATCAGATACAGCCTGAGCAATGGTCAGTTATTAGGGACCGATTTCAAATTTTGCTTGTTAACTGAACGAGTTCACAGCTCGGTAATTTTTGTATGCAATCATCAGGGTGTCATTTGAGTACAAAAGGAGCTGCATTCTTTCCTGTGTCATTTACTGCCAGTTCGTGCCGGGATTATTTTTGCCGAAAATTTCGATTTTTCGAAAAAGGCAAGATATAGCAGCCAACTTTTGATATACAGCGAAACGCTACAACTATTGATTCGCAAAAGTAATTTCAACAGTATTTGTACAATATTTCTTGCCGAAACCTCATATTTATCAACACTCCGGGGTGTGCCCCCGGACCTTTAATTGTACCGCAACAGGCTGTGCACATCGGCCAAGTTCAAGTACAACACACAGTCTGCCTCCACAGACGTTCTCAGACTTTGTGTGCGTGTACGTACAAAACAAACGGGGGATTAGCATGTTTAAACTTCATCCAGAGGCGAGGCGCAGCACGCTTGTCGTTTTAACCCGTCAGCTGTGCCTGTGTATAGAAACAGCCTGATAGTGTAACTTACAAAAGAAAACTACTTCAAAAGAAATCTTGGGATCTTTCAATGTAGTGAATAAAAGAATGTACATGTACAATGTATTGTACATTGGGAGCCAGTTGGAGTTAGGGTATTATGGGCTCCGTGCGCGAACAAAGAGGGCGCCCTTTTACCTAGCAACGACGTCCCATGGGCGGGACATTTAGCTGGTTGACGCGCAATGTTCCTTGTTCTTTATGTGCGACGCACGTACACCAGGCGATTTGTACCATCTACACGCAGTGGTACGGCCGCGCGTTGCAGCAAAATTGCAGTCGGGCAAGATGGCGTTGGTCGGTCACCCCCAACTGTACTTTCTTTGCCGGTGAGGGGGCACTTGGGAACGGAGCGGATAGAGGGTGTCCCCCCAAAAAGTCGTGCAAGCAGATATCCTTTAATTTCTGAAAGACTTCTTAACATAAGTATCTCATCTTGATGGAGCATATTAATGATACTCTTTGTGTATATTCAGTGAAAATGCCATGGAAATATGCTCACGCAAACCAGAGATCTAACAGATTATAAAAGGCTATGGGTTTTTCACCCATTCCAATGGGATGGGATTTACACAGTTAACTTAATTTACATCAGAGTGAAAAGGCCCATGACAATCTGATGCACCGATATCACTAACTGTAAATCCCATTGGAATGGGTGAAAAACCCATAGCCTTTTATATATGCACTTATAGTGCACTGTGAGTTATTTTAATCATATGAATAAACAAAAACAAACAAACTGAGCAACTCATCGAACAAAGTGACACGACAACAAATGTCTCCGGTTTGGGAAAGTTTTAATAGTCAAACACATGGCGTGAGGGAGTTTTAATTGAGCATGGGTTTAATGCATGATGCGTCATTACTTTACGGAAAAGGAATGCGACTTTAAAAACCAAGACATAAAGAAAGAATATTTCCGTAAAAATGCTTTTGTTAATGTATACGCTACACATGCAGAGCATAATTACTTATGAAAAATACTACACCAAACCAGGCAACAGGTTGGCAAGGTTTGGTTTAGCATTTTTCAACGTATTAATCTTAATCCAAATATGGTGCTAATTTATAAATTTGTTTAATATTTCGGCCTTTCCACAGAAGTGCTATTATTACTGACCGACAGTTAAATATGGTTATAGACTAAAGATTTGTTCAAGGATGAATTAAATCAATTGCATCATTTCACCCAAGTCATATGTTTGACCTTTTTTTCTTTTATTATAATTTTTTTTTTTTTGGTGGCTGTGACTTAAAATTGTCCAAAAAATTGAGCAAATAAAAAGGCAGGATTTTCATAATTTATTATTTGATAACTTGAAACCCCATTACTACCAGAAAGCATTGAATATAAATAAGCTTAAATTAGTCTGAACCAATCATCTGCCTTCCTCTCTGAATAACATCATGAATATGCAAATAGGGGTCAAAGGTAGCAATGGGGCACAAAACTATCCAATACCAGTCGAGTATGCAAACTAAAGAAGCACGACTTGTGCGAATTTAAAAATACTCAAAAATGTGAGAATGAATCCGAACAAAATGAGAAAACGGGGGAATGCTGAAAAAAAGCGGATTTAAAAAGATCAATTTTGCAGATCTCAAAACTACATTATGGCTTCCGCTTTATACATTTTGCCATTGCCGTATGTATTTCTAAGGTTTCTGTTTTATGATAATTCAGCTTTGCCTTTTTGATTTGTGGCAGGATATATGCAAGCTTGCAAGAAAAAAAAAATTAGGGTCTTTAATATTAAAAAATACACAATCACGAGATATCAATACTGATTGGAATTAATGATTACGACAAATTTTACAACACATAAAGTCAACGCCACAAAAAGCCATGTACAGATAATAGTCATGATGTGCAATGATTTGAATAAAAATTTGAGGCCAGTCTTGCAATTTATTTATATTTTTGGATGAACTCAATTCAAGATGTGTCAGCTATGGTTAGTGTTTAGACCGAGGTTTTGTTTGCAAAACTCATATAATCTCAAGACAACTAAAAACATTTTCAGAAATACTGCTTTGGCATCTGTTGGCATTGGAAACCAGTTTTAGACTGGTGCCGTTCCACCACTGATTGTTTTCTTATATGACAAGACTGGCCACCAATTCTATTTGCAGGCATCTGACTAATGTGCCTCAGCGATGAGTGCTTCTACAAGTCTGGTAACCTGAATACAGCTATAATACATCAATCCACAGAGCGCTGACACTGTACAGTTATGAGGAGTGTTCCAATTGTGTCCAGACGTTATTATAATAAATGGCAAACCAAGTTTATATAAGAAGACAAAAATATATCCAGCAATTTAGGGCACGGTACCCTCTTCTCTAAAACAAACAGTGACTGTACAAGCTAAATGTTTTGTTTCTCCTCCATTTTATAGTATTAGTGTAATTTTACAAATATCGGTGTTACTTTGAGAAATGAACCCCCTCCTCAAATCTGAACTCATATTTTTACAAAAACCCGCAGGAGGAAAACTGGCAATTTTTTTTGTAAAGTTAACTACCGTGGCGAATGACCAATAAAGCTTTTTCTTTATCTATAAAACCATGTATTTGTACGCACAGCTAATTTTTAAACATCTTTCTTCTTATTGACATACCATCTACAGGAATTTTTTCTTTTTTTACAATTTTTAACAACACTGGATATTGTCCGCTATCGATCACTGTGTTGTCTAAACTCTTACAGGAACGTATTCAAGAGAAAAAAATGCAAAGATTGCACAAGCTTTTATTTTTTTAAATAGTAACTGGACACAAATCAAATCTAGTGCATGCAGAACTGATGCTAGGAATTAAAAGATTGTTGATGACTTAACACAATCTAAAAAAAAGTGCACGTTAATGAGGTCTCCACTACTATAATTGATAGAAAATTACTCATTCTTGCTAAGTGCAAATTCTGTAACATCGTTTCCACATACCATTTGGGACGCTAAATGAATCAGGATTAGTATTATTTTTATACAAATATACAGTTAAACCCATCAACACATATTTCTTTTTTCATTAAAATATTTCAACAATCTTAAAAACTTATTTTTATCTGGTGATTTTTTTTCTTTCCTAAAACTGCATGCACTATGTAACAGATTCACTGATAAATTGGTGGCAAAATTGTTACATCGTGGTTATAACATCTTTACACAAAACTTTTCCGACAAATTTCTGTTTTACGTCAACACAAAACTTGAGCTATTGAACAAAGTGTGCGTCTATCAGGTATGGAGTGCAAATGTGACTAAAAATCTAAAAACTAAACATGGTGAGATACAAACGCTTCTATATATGTTTAATATTATTCCTTTTTATACATCAAAGCTTATTCCTTTAATATTTAGAAATGTGGGGAAAAGTGAACCCAAAAAAATCCCCCTTGAACCTCAACATGAATTGAAAAAACGTTCAAATTCAAAATTTTTTGCCAGGGCCGCTGAGTTCCAAGTTGTTAAATCTGTGTATTTTGTTTCCCTCAAAGTTTCTGTAAAAACCAAAATTAATTTTACAAAGATGATTTTTTTTTTACGATGAAATTTACTCAACACAATTAAACCACACATAAAGGAAATGGTTAAAGCCACTCGTTTATATGACGGTTGCCTTTTGGGTCAAGAAAATTTAAGCTTCTATATTGCTGTCAACAATTTTGTCTTAAATGCATCATTATTTTTTTTTTTCTTCGGATCATCTGAAAGCACCACTTGAATGAAAAAATGCATACCTAAAAGTTGACCAGAAAAGAACATCGTTTGAAAATTTAACTGCGATTATTTGAAAATTTCTTGAATTGGACTTTTTCCCCAAATACAAATCTGTTGGAGAATTTTACGATATATACTTAATTTCAGATCCATTTGATTAAAGTTAAACTGGGGATGCACACAATGACTTTCACCCGCAACTTCCCCCCCCCTTTTTTTTTTAGTAAAATAAAAATTTACATAGCAGAAAAATAAAATCCTTGGTTTCTACTAATCTGTAAATATAGTTCGCAACTAAAAATGGCTAAAAATGTCCAAATCAGAGCAAAACAAATCATGAAAGAAAAATATCATTTCAAAAGTTAAAACAGGACAGACCTAAAATAATAAAATGCGGTAAAAAGCATTTTTGAATACATCACGATTAGCACTTTTCTGTCCAACTTTAGTCCTTTTTTTTGTACATCCTAAAAGTCAAATAATAAAAGCACCCTGAAGTGGCATGGCGTTATAATAAAGTATGTCATTGTGCTGCTGAGAAGACAATTTTATGCTTAGCACACAACTAACTTGCTCAGCGAAGAAATAGTCGAGAACCAGCCAAAAGCAGTATACATCTCATGGCCATTTCAGCTGGTAACCTTATTTTTGTGCTAAGCAATTATGTGTTCCTAGCAGCACATTGTAATTGACCTTTGACCTCCGAAGATTTCTATCATACAATTATTACATGTCTATGATTTTTAAAAGATTTTTTAAAACTTTGCAGCAGATTTTTCAATTATAGGTGGCTTATTCCCGCACAACTTTTTTTTATAGAAAAAAAAATTCCTCCGAACCTACCGAACTGACATGCACACGAAACCCACAACGGAATAAATTGAATGAAAATTTATACAACATCCCTTGTCGCCCACCAAAGGCAAAATTAGCCACTAGACTTGTTAAACTTATCGTAACAATTTTTATTCCACGAAATAGTTTTCTTATTAAAAATGTACACTAGAATGTTGTATAATTTACGCTCAACCGACGTCGAGTTTACCCGCTACGATGTTAAATATCCTCGTCCAATAAAAGCAAAATTTAAAGATGCATCGATGGATGCATCTTTGCCTTAAATTAAATTTTTCGGATTGTTTTTTTTTTTTTTTTTAGAACTTGAGTGTGGAATCATCCCACTCTAGCTGGGTGCCTTTAATCTCGACGTCGATTTCTCCGGATCCGTCGTCTTCTTCGTCGTCATCATCGTCGTCGTCCTCGGAGCTGTCGTCCAGGTCGTCTTGGCAACTGTCGTCGTCATCGTCGCTGGAATCGCTTTCCATACCAATGTGGGTCTCAGTGGGCTGTTGAATCAAAAGTATAACAGCATTTATTTATTACCAAATATAATATACAAAAACATGGGCACTATGCCAAAAACAATCAATGTGACACATTCTCAAGCACAGTACCATGAAGGATTGAGATTTTGGGAAAATGAAAAATCCATGAAATAATCGGCAGAGGGTTTTGGGGTTCATCACAAAGGGCCCTAGAGCAAAGCAGACCATCTAAAATTTTTGAACATCGAAAATTTTGGTATATGTTTGTTTTTACCTAAAGGCACCATTTAAAACACCAATTTCTTATGTTCTTTACAAACTTTTTTATAGAGAAAACACCAGTACGGTAAAACCTCAAGAATTCCAGATATCAAAAGTGATTCTTTAGAAATTCTGAAATCAGGGGGAAAAAGTTACAGGTCTTTGTCCTTGGTTTGCAGACCCTTCTTTGCTGGAAAATTTGGGTAAAAGTGCTTCAAAACGTTCAAGTGGGAAGTCCTCCAACTCAAAAATGCTTAGATTATAAATTTGATTAATTAATTTGTTTCAGGAAACAGAACTTTAACAGCCTTGAAATGCAAGGGAAAATAAGTTTTGGATTTTTAGCTATAACCTCTAGAAAAATCTTGAAATTTTTGACATTTTTCCAAATTTATATGGACTCTTACAAATTTCCAATTCAACCTTGGCTCTCAAATTTTTCCATAGGGTATGAAAAAAAACCACCTGAAATGACAGTTTTTGATGAAATTAATTTTTTTTTTCAAGTTTTTGTTTAAGTGTTTTTTTTTAGTGTCCATTCTGAACGACTGAATAATCTCCCTGTACATGTACATGTAAATGACTTACTAATCAACATTTTGCGCTCTACTGAACAATGCTATGCTAATATCTGATCAACAATTTATGAAGCAGGTTGCTCTGCTGTATCAATTCTCAGGATAGAGTTTAGTTACACAAAAATATTTTAACGACACAATATCATTCATACTCATGTTCATTAATTTCTTTACTTCGAAGAATAATGAAATGCTATCGTCACTGTTTTTTAGTTCGTGTAGGAGAATACTTTTCTTTCTTTTTCAATAAGGAGGTATAGCCTTCTTATAGCTACTCACTCCCCACAATTTTTTTTTAATCAACGAAGGCCCTGAAATGTGGGTTTTTTTTCGGTAAGTGAACATAACTTATTCCAATAGATTCTCCTTAAAGGGAATATACAACATTTGCAAACATCAAAAAACAAATCTACCAAATTATTATGAAATACATTCCTGGACTGTTCGTGAATGACAGTTTAAAGCATCCTGTAAAATCATGGCATTTGGTGTGCTGACATTTTCAAGAAAATCTGTATTTTAAATTTTTTTAAAAATCTGGTAGGCCTACCAGTGTTGGAAAAAAACTGGCTTTTTCAAATACTTTTGCCCCCACTTTACTACATTTAGTTAGTCCGCATTTTGTTTGTAATCGATTACACATCTATGACAAGTACAAGCCAGCTAGACTGGTTCCCTAACGTTACAACTAGTGGCCCATGAGCTCTGTGCACCGACAAAAGAGGGCGCCCTTTTACCTAGCAATGGATATCCCATGGGCGGGACATTTCGCTGGTTGTAGCACACCGTTCCTTGTGTGTGACGCACGTACATTTACACCAGGGGATGTGTACTATGAACACACAGTGGCCGCGCTTCGCGGCAAATGAATTGCAGTCAGGCAAGATGGCGTCGGTCGGTCACTCCCAACTGTACTTCCTTTGCTGGTGAGGGGGTATTTGTGAATGGAGCGGCGGATAGTATCCATCCTGCACGCAAATTTTAACCGGCGCGCTTTGTCTATGCAATGTTTGACCAGCCAGGAAGGCAGCTGCAGCTGGCGTGCGTAAATCTTGATCGGCGAGTTTCAAATATTTGAATATTCGGGCAAATGCAGTTTCTAATCATTGAATACTATTATTCGAAAGCGGACAGCCCAGTCACCTTGAAATATATTGTCTGCATAGCAGGCCCCACAAAGTTGGGGTTTTCTAGTTAACTTATTTTTGAATGTAATTCCCCAAATTAGGTTGTTAGGTTGCTTCTTACCCCTTCCATTGGGTTGACGGTGATATTGAGGGCGGAGTCGTCCCAATCAAAGTCCTGCTGATCGTAGGCGCTGTCGCGGTGGGCGGCGTAGATCCGGAACACGCCCAGCACAATCATGAAGACCAAGAAACCCACGCAGATGACGATAACAATGGTCATGGCTGTACCTGAAGCGAAACAAAGAAAGAACAAGTGGGGTTTTAATAAAGAAATAATGACACTTGACTCGTGTTTATACAAATGCTGTCAATATAAATTCTGGAGGCAGCGGTCCTGACTGAGCATTAATTCGCATACTGAAGGAGACTAGTGCTCCTATTAATAACTTCTGATATACATGTTGGCAATTCCTTAAAGGCAAGATACAACACTTGCAAACATCAAAAACAGAATGATCAAATTATCACGAAATACCTTACTGGATTGTTAGGGAATGACAGTCTAAAGCATCCTTTAAAAGCGTGGCTCCTGTTGTGCTCACATTTTCAAGAAAAAATTGTATTGGAAAAAACTGGCTTATTTTCTAAACCTGTTCCTAATTTTTCATATTTAGTAATTACGCATTTTCTTTGCAATGGATTTACATAACTGTGAAGAGGTACAAGCCTGTTACATGTAGACTGATTCTCTAACATTACAACTCCCCAAAGTCTACAAATTGCTCCGTTTCAGCTTAAGTTGGGTCAGGGAACCAGACTACAAGAACAGGATTGGTTTTGGAAAGATTTCCATATACGAAGTTCACTCAACACCCTGTGTACAAACCCTTTGAGATTGGACTGAAAAATTCTAAGTGTTTTCTAAGAAAATGCTACTTTTTTTTTTTCTCTCAACAAATTGATGATGAATGACATGGTGCTATCTGGGGGGGGGTAACAGTCAATACAGGAAAAAAAATTAGTGAACTCTTGCCTTGGTTTTCTTGGTTTTTCCAGCATCTACAAGCCCAAAACGTGAAACAACAATATTTGCTATAACATTCTAATCCTCCAAATCCATTTATTTCTGAAAAATTACAGCAAAAGCAAATGTTGTACATTCCCTTTAAATTTGGATGTACATGTCAGACACTTTAATGAGCTGCTGTTGGATTGAATGTGACACATCACTAATGTGTGGCATCTACTGAGTACACCAAACCAAGGTACCATCACCTTCAAACAACCTTGTGTACATGCATGTACATGTACATCATGTGGTCAGACGTACGCTTGATTTTACGGAATTGCTTGGGGTAACAGGTCTACGGACTACAGTAATTGTTTTGCTTTTGTTGCCCCTAGCCCACTTTGGTGATTAGTTTTTTGATTCTTTTGTTTTCTCTTGGTTATATCGTCACCGTTTTCACGAAGAGCCACATACATCACAAATTTCCATTTTTCTGATTTTGATTTTTTTCAATATTTTGCTTTAAAACAGTGTATTAACCATTTTGACATGTTTCTGTAAGCAAAACATCATTAATTTCCAAGTTACATTAATGTTTCAAGGGGCAGAAATCTCGATAAATGCATTTTGCGTTTTCACGAAGAGCCACATACATTTTGGCCCTTTGAACGCGTACAAAACCCATTGCACGGAAATGCGTGTAAGTAAGTCAAATGAGATTTCCGTTTTCATGAAGAGCCACAAATCTTTGTTCAGCTGCACACGCGTACTCACGTGTGCCTGTGGAAATACACGTTGAACAGAAAGGGCCAATATGTCGGAAACCTGAATTTACGTTCACGAAGAGCCACATATCTTTACTAATTAATTTTCACCTATTAACTGCTGTATTAAGTCTTATTACTGGGTTCATGTAAAAAATTCAGCTCTCGTAGAATCCTTTGATGGTTTCCTTGCTGCACAAAGTTGTTGCAAAGTGGTATTTTTGGCAGTTTTAAAAATATTTCTTCAAAATCCACATATGTGGCTCTTCGTGAAAATAGTGACAATGTTGTATATTTGTATTCCTTTTCTTTGGCTGAATAAATAATAATAATAATAAACAAAAATTTTGGCTAAGTCGGGCTGACATAATATTAATACTTGCAGTCAACTTTTGGTGCCTGTCGAATGAGGCTAGTGCTCCTATTAATAACTTGTGGGCAATTCCTTAAATTCCGATGTACATGAGCTGCCGTTGGGAAAAGTGCATGTGCTACATCACTAATATGTGACATCTATCGAGTAGACCAAACTAAATTAAAAGTACCATCACATTTAAACAACCTTGTAACATGTACATCATGTGGTTGGACGGACATACGTTTGATTTTACAGAATTGCCTTGTAACAAACATTTTGGCCAAGTCCAGCTGACATAATATTAACATTTGCAGTCAACTGTCGGTGTATGTTGCAACCTCAGCTTCAATCCGGCAATCTGACCCTGGATGCAAGCTTGCTTAATAGCATGGTTAAGACATCTGCACCAGCAAACTGGAGGTTGTAGGTTCCAGTCCCACCCAAGCAAAATTGTGATAGTTTCTCACAAACTCTTGCCAAGGTACTGAGCATACCACTATTAAATCTAAACACATGAAGACTGCATTAATTTCGTCCAAAAGCTGTGTCAGAGAAGGTAAAACAATGGAGGATAGATGGTAAAACCTAACATTAAAATACACATCTCCGCAAGCGTTTTCCCCATCAAAACCATTTGCAATACAGTTTTCCTGTACTTTTTTTTTTTACCAATAAAACCAGTACACAGATCCCTAATAGCTAATTATGCAAGATATATTTTGAAAGCAAGCTTATTTTTATAGCCCCCTTGTTGAGTATTCTGTATAGCAAATATGATCGCTGGAACAATTCTGGTCAAGTTTATGGCCAGATTAATAATAATATATGCCCGGCAGACCTTTAAAAATGCAGAACCTCGTTGCTAATAGGGGGTTGGCGTTATTGCAATTTGCCAGTGTATCACCCACGCAGTCGTAAGGGCAAATTGGATGGAAAGGCACTGTGCATGTATGTGCAAATTATAAACTGCAGAAAGACGATCAAGGTCAAAAGAAACCAGGGAAAAATAATTGCTAATGTGAACTGCTGATGACAAATTCAATTGAACATTGTACGAGGAATGGTAACCAATGAAATGCAGAGTACCGGTTAGGTTACAAACAAAATGAATGGGAATCTTTCCTTGCAGACATGAATTCTACGCATAGCATTAACTGGAATGTAATTTTTAATTAATTAATTTGTAATTTACTGTAGTGTAACTTTTTTTAATGTAATCCTTGAATATGCACCGTTGTGTCTCATTCAACCCTATTTTCAAGTTTTGTTTTGAATTTTGGTGCCTTTTTGGTTTTTATGCTAATGAAGAGTTCCATATTCATGAGCAAAAGTGTGATGTCATTTCAGGCAGAAACCTCAATGTTACAGCTAATTCAGCACCAAAATTTGCCAGGAATTTGGATATTTCGCTGTCATCTGTAAATTTTTCCTTTCTTTGGCTACTCATTGTTGTCAGTACTCGGCGTAAGCCAATGAGCAAACTTTTCTCACAAATGTTTTCAATGAGCACAATTTTACGTTCACAATTTGTACTGAAAACCCCTAAACTGAACAGTGTCTTCCTGAAATGACATCACAGTAACAGCACCCTCAGTTGTCCAGAAAAGCATGAAAACTTTGAAATGTTTAAAGAAGTGCACTTTTCAATAAAAATTAGCCAAAAAGGGGTATCAAATCTTTTGAATACATTTAAGGAGTAGAAAGTTGCACAAAATATGTTCCTAAGAAACATTCACTTCATCGTCCCTTAAAAAAAATATTAAAAACTACAAAAAATTGCACAGTCATAATTTGTTGGTGACAGGTTTGATATATATATCATTCTACGAAAACTTCTGAAGTGCAAAACTGCACGATGCTGGCCCGCTTGGCAAATACAACTTGTAAAGTATTAATAATATCCGTTTTCCTTCCTCCATGATATTGCCAATAAACACAAGATAGTTAAATCATGGAGTTATAAAACACCTTTTTATAGCTCCATGGTTAAATGTCATGTCCTACCTCCATGGTTTTGTGTATCAGATAATATAAGAGGTGGATATTCTTACAGATTAAAAAAAAAAAAAATGAATACTTAATCGTGAATACATTCCATCTTACCCATTAAGAACACGGCTTCGTTAATCACATAACCCCAGACAAATTCAGCAACTATTTCCTTGATTCTCGCATAGCATTCTCATCTCATACATGTATGTTCCACAGGAGCTTTCACCATAATTAATAATTCCTCACTTTCAAGAAAAATTTGCAATGCTTCCCAGAATGCGACAGACATCTAATAACCAGCCCAATGGCCACTTTATGGCTAATACAGCCAGGCATGATTGGCCAACCATGACTGATGACTAAACCACCAGCGGCCAATCACAGCTAAGCAGGATCCTGCTGTGCCAGCTGATTGGCTCACTGCAGCACCCTGTGACCTTTGTGAATTTGCATAAAGGTTTGCACAAGTAGTTGGTGTTATATATGGCCAGCTGTTTTCTTATTTGAACATGTAGTTGACTGTGCTAATGGATGTTTACTCAAGTAAGCAACCAAAGGAATTAGCATTTGTTTGACTGGAGCTGTAAAAACTGTGCAATCTTCAGCACTTAGAGATAACAAAAAGATTATCACTGATAACAAGTCTGGAACTCTTCTAGTATCAACAAAGTAACAAAAGGCCTGTTAACAATGGACACAAGCTACATCAACACTGGATACATTGGTTTATTGGCTTCTTTAATTGTTGATGTACAGTGTTATCAGAGTCAACTGGCAGGTGGTTGGATAGAGGGGGTCGCTTGTCGTCACATAAAGTGGGCCCTCTATTGACAGCAAGAGAGCCGGACAAAGGAAAGCAATGCTATGTGTGATCAATGAAATCTTGCGATCAGTCAACACCGTGTTTTCAAATAAGCAATCTGGCTAGGAATCTTTCAAGCAAAGTTCTTTTTTGTGGTTAACACATTTTGCACCAGCAATTAAGAAAAAAGACTTTAAAAACTCAAAAGGTACACGATGTCGACCCAGACTACAATTGAGAATACAGTTGAATCCTGATAAGGAGAGCACTGTTAATACAACATCCTGCTTATAACACGGAAAATGTCAGGTCCCAAGTCCGTGATTTTCTTTGTTTTTTCATTACTGATAATACAAGGTACCTGTTATAACAAAGATATTTGTGAAGTCCCAAGGACTTGTTATGAAGGTGTCCGACTGTATACACATTGTCATTGACAGCAGAAATTCAACGACTGTTTTATTCTATTTTCTATTTAAGGGATTTTCAACACAACGGGGAACGAGTAAGAATAGGGTAGAAATTTATCTGATCCAGTTGAGGGAAACCGTAGAGCTGCAAAGCAGGTTTTTAAAGTGGCCTAATTCGGGCGATTCACAATGCAGTGCGCCACCAAGAGTTTGCCATGGAGAGTCAACTTTTCAAGTTTGCGGTTGACAAAATATGGCCCATTTGAATGAGTGTCAGTAGACTACTTGAGCTAATTTGTTATAGATTGGTGAGGGTGATGGGTGAGGGTGTCAGGGGGGATGGGTGAGGGTGTCAGGGGTGATGGGTGAGGGTGTCAGGGGGGATGGGTGAGGGTGTCAGGGGGGATGGGTGAGGGTGTAAGGGGGATGGGTGAGGGTGTCAGGGGGGAGGGTGTCGGTGTCAGGGGGGACGGTGAGGGTGTCAGGGGAGGGTGTCAGGGGGATGGGTGAGGGCGTCAAGGGGGGATGGGTGAGGGTGTCAGGGGAGGTTGGCAGGGGGGATGGGTGAGGGTGTCAGGGGGGATGGGTGAGGGTGTCAGGGGGGATGGGTGAGGGAGTCAGGGGGATGGGTGAGGAGGTCAGGGGGGATGGGGGAGGGTGTCAGGGGGGATGGGTGAGGGTGTCAGGGGGAGGGTGTTGGTGTCAGGGGGGACGGGTGAGGGTGTCAGGGGGGAGGGTGTCGGGGGGGAGGGGGGAGGGCGTCAGGGGGGTGGGGGGAGGGGGTCAGGGGGAGGGGGTCAGGGTGGATGGGTGAGGGTGTCGGGGAGGATGGGTGAGGGTGTCAGGGGGGATGGGTGAGGGTGTCAGGGGGGATGGGTGAGGGTGTCAGGGGGGATGGGTGAGGGTGTCAGGGGGGGGGGGGTAGGGGGGGAAGGGTGTGGGGGCCAGGGGGTATGGGTGAGGGTGTCAGGGGGAGGGTGTCAGGGGATGGGTGAGGGTGTCAGGGGGATGGGTGACGGTGTCAGGGGAGGGTGTCAGGGTGGATGGGTGAGGGTGTCAGGGGATGGGTGAGGGTGTCAGGGGATGGGTGAGGGTGTCAGGGGATGGGTGAGGGTGTCAGGGGATGGGTGAGGTGTCAGGGGATGGGTGAGGGTGTCAGGGAGGGTGTCGGGGTGGATGGGTGAGGGTGTCAGGGGGGATGGGTGAGGGTGTCAGGGGGGATGGGGGAGGGGGTCGGGGGATGGGCGAGGTGTCAGGGGGATGGGTGAGGGTGTCAGGGGGATGGGTGAGGGTGTCGGGGGGATGGGCGAGGGTGTCGGGGGGATGGGTGAGATTGTCAGGGGGATGGGTGAGGGGGTCAGGGGATGGGGGAGGGTGTCAGGGGGATGGGTGAGGGTGTCAGGGGGGATGGGTGAGGGTGTCAGGGGGATGGGTGAGGGTGGCAGGAGGGATGGGTGCGGGTGTCAGGGGGGGCCGGGTGAGGTTGTCAGGGGGGATGGGCGAGGGTGTCAGGGGGATGGGCGAGGTGTCAGGGGGAGGGTGTCAGGGGGGATGGGTGAGGGTGTCAGGAGGGATGGGTGAGGGTGTCAGGGGGGATGGGTGAGGGTGTCAGGGGGGATGGGTGAGGGTGTCAGGGGGATGGGTGAGGGTGTCAGGGGGGATGGGTGAGGGTGTCAGGAGGGATGGGTGAGGGTGTCAGGGGGGATGGGTGAGGGTGTCAGGAGGGATGGGTGAGGGTGTCAGGGGGGGATGGGTGAGGTTGTCAGGGGGGATGGGTGAGGGTGTCAGGGGGGATGGGTGAGGGTGTCAGGGGTTCTGTACTTACTGGATGCGGTGATCTGTCCCAGCTTGGTCAGTGGCATCTTCTCTTTCATCTCTTCCTCCAGGGTGTTCTTGCCGGGCTTGAAGAGGATGTTGGCATGGGGGGCCGCCTTGTCATGGTTGGGTCGGATAGCTTGCTTGATGGACTTATGCAGGACATTGACCTGATCAAGGAAACAAAGAGAAACACTTCAAAAAAATGACTGGTTTTAGACCAATGCAAGTAAATTGAATACGCTTGTAGCCATCTGTATATGTACTGCACAAAATTATTCAAACTATGGCTGCCACAATACTGTGGCTAAAAATTGCATTGCAGTGTTAAATGCCAACGTCATCAAAATGGTGTACATTGCAAGTTCTGTTTTAAATTGACTATCGGTTTCTTGCTGCAAATATCTTTCTGTTCTTCTTACAGACCAATCCGGCCACGGTATCAATGCTATCACGGAGGCCCCCGTCAATGGCGCATGCATTGTGCTAGCTATTGCTCAGATAATCCGTTACAGGGCAGTTGCTGTGTACAATAGCATGCACAATGGTTTCTCCATTGAAGGGGGGCTCGTGAGTGTACAGTGATCATGAAACCCGGATTCGTCCATACGTATCTTGCCACGTATGCATGTTCCAAACTCACAGCCTGAAATTATTCAAGAAGTGTGACGACGACTTTTTTCGAGAGACAACTCAACTTACCGTGATCTTGTACTCGTTGCTCTGGAACCGTCCGTTCAGCTCGGTGCACGTCACGGTCAAAGTGTGGGACAGCTTCTCAGTAGTGTCGGAGGAAGAGTACACCACTTGGCGAAGGACCTCGACATAGTGCTCAATGGTATCAACTCCTACAAAAAATCAGCAAAAATAGGAGAAGAAATCATTTTCAAATTTTTGACTTCGACGGGAAGAATACATCACTTGGCGGAGGACCTCAACATAGTGCTCAATGGTATCAACTCTTTTCAAAGTCTGACAAAAATAACTTTCAAAACATTCCCATATTTGTGATTAACACACACAAATTTACATTCTAATTATGTACGTAATCACTGACTGATGATGCTATATTGGACCGAAACCAGTCAACAAGCAGTAGGTTTACACCAGTTAAGCAGTAGGTTTACACCATAGAGCTATATTACATTACTAGAGTGCTAACTCCTCATTCTTGCATGCTGAGACACTTTGAAGCCGCTCTGGGCGCAGACATTTTGAATTCATGTGCGTGTTTGTAGAATACAATCAAATTAGATGGATTGAAGTTTAAAAGCGTACTCTAAATGCAAGGCGCAAGTAAAACATACGCAAACAACTTAAGCGCGTCATGATGATTAAAAAAAACATCACGGCAAAAAGCATCTGCAGCAGATACGCGCACGGGTTGCGCTGTTTGCGTAGAGCAAAATGAAACGCTCATTTGCTGATTGTGCGTTGCGGTTTTGGTTTTGGTTTTGGGCATATCGGCTTGGGTAACGCACCTGTATAGAATACAAACGCAGATATGCAAATAGCCGTACAAAAAACGTACAAAATTTCCAGTTTTCCATAGGTTTGTGTACAAACATGGATGCGCCCAGCAGGCATCACTTTGTACATGAGTCAGCGCTCTAGTAATTTAATATAGCTCTATGGTTTACACCCACTTATAAAATATCAAGCAATGTGAAAAGAGAACATAATTTTTACCTTTGATGGACATTCCTTCTGACGATTCAAACTTGAGGAGGTGGTACGAGGCCAGCAGCTCGGCAGGGACGTTGAAGGACTCATCGCCAGTAAGATAGGTCCCCGTGGTAATGTTGCAGGAGTCCAGGCGGTGAGAGACGGTCAGGGGGACGTCTGGCTTCTTGCCAATCTCTGGAGATAATGAAGACAAATTAGAGGGATGGTTAAATGGCACAGAAAGCCATTCAGAAAGGTAGACAAGTGACAACTGTTGTTATGACACCATCATGCTGAATTTCACAAGAACCTGTATACGTTTTCAATGATAAATGTTACGATTCAAATTCAACCATTTTATGAGAATGGTTTCACTGCAAGCATTTCAGTGGAACGGTTCAAATGTAGCAATATCATAAGAAAATGCGCCATTTTATTATCTGGAAATCATGCATTTATGCTTTTTGACTTTTGTCCCGACTCTGAAAAAAGCCGAAAGATGAAAATTACCGTCCAACAAATTATTTGACACTCTCATAAACATGTGTATTCTATTTGGGGTCAATTTCAACAAAGCTACCAAGCACAGAAACGTGCTTAGCACCAAAAAATTCCTAAGCGAAAAAAAAAGGTTACCAGCCAAAATATAAGGTGAGGCATTAGGCTCGTAACTGGTACTTAGCTGATGTTCGCTTAACATGTTCTTTTTGCTGAGCAAAAATCAACAGGGAACCAGTCACATACAATACAGGTTGCATAATTTTTTGGTCGGTAACCATTTTTTTTGCTAAGCAAATACTTTTTGGGCTAAGCAAGGAAAGGTTACCAGCCAAAATGTAAGGTGATGCCTATGACCTGTGTTCGGTACTTGGCTGATTTTCGCTTAGCAGGTTCTTTTGCTAAACAAAAATCTACAGGGAACCAGTCACACACCATGTTGGTTGCAAAAAAACCCTGGTTACCAGCCAAAATATAAATTTATATTTTGGCTGGTAACCTGTTTTTTTTTGCAAAGCAAATATATTTTATGAGCTAAGCAAGGAAAGGTTACCAGCTAAAATGACATGCGATGCCTATGGCTTGTGATTGGTACTTGGCTTATTTTCGTTGAGCATGTTACTTAACACAAATTGGAAGGGAACCCGTCACATACAAAATAGGTTGCAATTATATTTTGGCAGGTATTTATTTTTTTGCTAAGCAAATATTTTATGGGCTAAGCAAGAAAAGGTTACCAGCTAAAATGTAATGCGATGCCTATGGCTTGTGACTGGTTCTAAGTCAATTCTGGCTAAGCGAGTTTCCTGCTTACCTTCCAGGGCAGCCTCTTCTTCTTCTTCTTGATCCTCGGACATCGTACTGACGATGCTGATGGAAGCGAACGGGCGGATGCCGGCCTCGATCTCATGCCCCTCCTGGGCCATCTGGCTGGGCCCCTCGATGGTAATGGTAGGTTCCGCTGGCTGGACCACCATCACATAGGCTGACACGTCGGTCATGGGCATGGGGATACCATCGCATCTGTGACGCAGGGGTGTTGAAAAACAACCAGAGGGGTGAAATCTTCAAACTTTGTAATTATATGAGGCCCAAATGAGTCAATTTGGTCAGAGCTTTTAAGTTATGTGCAAAGCATTAAATGAGGCAATATCAAAGCCACTATCAAAATTTATGTCAAATTTCATCAAGAAGAATCTGGATCTGTAACTAAGTCCTTACAAGTCAATCACAAGTTAGGCAGTCTTAAGTCAAGTTGTGGTTGATATGCCTACAAAAGTAGACACGAAGGACGGGGTTGGAATCCAAAGCAAGTTGCCGCAATTGTGTTTTTATCCTTACAGGAAACAAAAATCTTGAGCGTCATCCTTGACTTACATGGTAATGGTTTTGATGGTGAGCGCCCTCTGTCCAGGGGTGGGGAACTTGCGGGAGTTGAAGTAGGAGACGCGGCGGAGAAGCTGAGAGGCATCGTTAAGATCACCCTGGAAAGAGAAAGATTCAACAGTTATTTACTAAAAACTGACTGAATAATGGTCGTAATTTTTTAGCTCCTTTTACACTTTCACTCTCGGCCTGGTAGTTTTTTTGACATCATGGTTGTGGTAAGCAGACAGTGTTAGATCTCCAGGTGTCCCCATTGGACTTCATCTACATCCGATTACATCACACTCTTCGTAACTTACGATGCATCACAGCGATGCGATGCGTCATATCCCTACGATGCGTCGCACCTGCGACGCGTCCTGCGATCCATTTCACAAAACACGTCGTAAGTGTGACGCGTCGTAGGTGTATTTATAGCACAACTCGGTGATTGTTTTATGTATTTAGTCAGTGTACAGTAAATAGTCGTCTGATATTCAACAAAGAGTCATTGGATCTCAGCTCGAAATTTGTTAAAACATAAAACAAAATGGCGGTCGTGTGATGCAATTTTGAAGGAAAACAAGCTTTCAGTGGACTGTATAGCTACTTTGAAATTTCAACTGCAATATTCCAGTCTAATTCGTAATTATTCAATAAATTTTCTATTTACAACTTTACACACATTGCCTCGGTATTATAATCTCATTTTTTTTAATGTTAATGGCATTAAACTGGCTTAGAAAGGGACTCTTCTTATTTTGCGATGACCACTAGACACGTCGTAACTTGCGACGTGTTTTAAACCGTTGTCAAGGAACTTACGACGCGTTCAACACATCGCAACTTTCGTGAAATGGATGATACAACGCGTTGCGATGTGTTACACGTCGTAACTTGAGTTGCGACGCGTCGCAGCGCTTCGTGAAATCGGGTGCTGATGATTTGTGGGTAAATCACGGTACTTTTACCCAAAAAAATCCAATAGGAACACAGTTTAAGTGAAACTCAATACAAGCACTGTGATAAGTGTACAGAATTGAGCCAAAGGAGGGCATGGCTTTGGACCAAAACCAGAACGATCCATTGTCCAACAGAGCAAAATTTGTTCATTTTTCGGTACAATGAAACCCACCTTGATGACCAGCTCTGTCTTCATGGCGTTGAACTGGATCCTGTCTGCGGCCAGGTCGTCCGCCGATATGCTCAGCCCTTCCTTGCAGCTGTACATGCACTCGATGGTGGGCTCCGTCTCCACGTGGCCAGGGAGCACACTCAGGCCGGCCAGGTAGCCTTGGAAGTGGCCACTAAAGCGACCCTTGCCACCTGCGCGGGCATCAGTATCAAAGTCTTTGGGTTATCCAGATGGCATGCAAGGGAGGGGGGTAAGGGGGCAAAAGCAAACGGTGGGAGGAAGGGGTGTAGGAATGGGGTGGAGGAATGGGGTGGGGGAAGGGGTGCGGTTAATTTGAGAAATACAGAAAACATGCAAGGGTAGAGAGGCAAAAACAAGAGGTTGAAGAAAGGTGCGGGTTGGGGGAAGAGGGGGGTTAAGATAAGCAAGAGGGCATTATGGCAAAGAGGATGCGGGGAAATCAATAAAGGGTAGAGGAGGGGCATCCAGTTTGTAAGTTGGGGAGGGGTTGGATCAGAAGCAGGTGGCAAAAAAGACACATATCCCACAATGGTAGCACGTACAGAATATTGGACAAATGCGGGTGTGGTCGGGGTAGAGGAAAGGGGAGGAGCAAGTGTTTTAAGAGGGGTGGGATAAAATCAATCATCGTTTCATGCATGAAGAATCAGAGTGGGGCGAGAGAGTGGGAGAAAGAGGACCATGGAATGGTGTTTAGGATGAGATACAAGAAAAAAAGGGAGGTGCCAATATACAAAGGCTGGGCCTAAGTACTACAAGACTATGGAGATACCGCCACCACAAAGTGTGTACAGCAGGGAATAGTCACAGGGTGCGGGGAAATCACATCAGGTGACAGCTGTTTCATGTATTGATTTACGGGTAAAGTTTGTGTATAAGTTAACCTGTGCGGTAGGGCAATTCTCAAGTGTAGTCCCTTCTTTTTTGGACAACACGAAATAGTTACAGGATAATGGAAAGGGGGAAATCTCAGAATGGTGAAGGCATTTTCAGTCACAGAGACAATGCCATGTACATTGTAGCTAATTTTGGACGCTGAAAGCAGGGTCATTAATATTCATGTATTCAAAATTTGCTATGGTGGGCAGATTCTCTCAAAAAAAGTTCAAAATATGTTACATTCATTGTTTGTAAAAATCTGTAATTATCGAATATGAATACATGCATATCGGAACTCAATACATCATAATAGATTTTCTTCTTTCTTAGGTACATTGTATAGTACAAATTTTATAAAAAGCAAACTAAACGACCAGTATTTATTCCCCACATATGTCAAGGGTCATTGCCATGACAACTCACCATCATAGCATGCACCGACGGTCAGCGCTACTGGGTAGTTGCTGTGGTGCAGCGGCCAATCGTCGGAGATCATCTTGGTCTGATGGAGCTCACCGTCAATGTACAGCATCACCTGCAAAGCAGAGATACCATTAGTTTTAATCCAATCAACTATGCGCCTGCCCAAGCGAGGGCGCCGGATACGTGTATAATTACATGTACATGTACATGTACACATCATAATCTGCATGTGGGGTGCTGTGGTCCAATGGTTCCGGTGTTCGACTCGTGTGCCGTGATACACGGGTTCGAATCCTGACTGTGGGAACATGGTGCTTGCGCTCCTGAGCAAGGTGCTTTACCATTATTGCTTCGTCCTTCGGATGGGACGTGAAGCCGTAGGTCTCGTGTGTTGTGTAATGCACGTTAAAGAACCCAGTAACACTTATCGGCAAGAGAAGGGGTTTGCCCCGGTGTTTCTGGCAGTGGCTGCTTAATGCGCCGCAGCACCTTGTAAACCATTATAAAGGTGCTACATAATGGTTCTCATATTTCTCATGTACATCATTTACCTGTCTCTAATAATAGACATAATTTCCAGCGCTTTGAGTACCTAATTGTTGGTAGATACGTGCGCTATATAAGACTTTGGTATTATTATTATACATTAAGCACAGAAACCATTATTAAATTTAATCAGCTATACCCCATGCGCTTGCCCAAGCGAGGGCGCCAGATACATGTACATGTACATGTATGTATTACATGTACACAGCATAACCTGCAATGCACAGAAACCATTATTATATGCGCCTGCCCAAGCGAGGGCGCCAGATACTGTACATCTATGATCACATGTACACAGCATAATTTTATTAATCTCATCCCCAAAATTAATGGCAGGAATAAATGAAAGATTTTCAACCTATGTGCAAGAAAGGGCAAGAAAGGGCAATGCAAAATGCACTAATCACTCTTCTATGATTGAAGTGCAATAAATGAATTATACCGGTAGGACAGAAGAAATCAAACCAAAAAACCCCAAACAAACAATAGTTTCGCAAAACCCAGACATGTAAATATACGACGACTGCCTATTGTTTTTCATCATTTGCACAATGAAGGTCAGATGTCATCTAGGGTTTCTGAATTCTGTTGACTTTCCGCAGATGATCAATCATTAGTTCCCAGTGTTTGCGTGTTATCAAACCCAACAGAGTCATTAAGCAGCGTATCACACAACACCACACAAACACACTAGCACGATGCTGCCTACGACCGTTTCATGAACATTGTTTTGTTGAACCATCCCCTTTGCCGGATTATTTTCGCTTTATTAAAACATGAAACGGTGACTGTTAATCGGTTTGCAGGAGATGCCTAATAGCACCAAGACCTCATTAGAACTCTTGCGGGAAATCATGCACGGCGATTTCTCCAGTCTGGGCACTTTACTTGGGTCCTTATTGCAAGTGCAATATCCTCGTCTCTATTTACATGTAGTGTATGTAATAATCAGGCATGCAACTGGGAAGTCGTTCAAAAAAGAGGAAATTCAAATTTTTCCAAGACTTCGCACAGTGTTTTTCTATTTTCAATGGCACACATGTGAAGTACAAAAAGAGGAAATCAGCTGATCCGAGGAAAAGTTGCATGCCTGAATAATAAATACATGTAAGGCACAAAATGTTTGATGTTTAGCTCGTAAAGTTGAGCAAATTGAAACAACAGATCGAGTGCTAATTACTGCAACACAATTTGAAAACTCAAATGAACTTCACTTTTTCACTTAATTACTAAATTAAATTCACATTTTGCACCCCCCCCTCCCCGAAAATTTGGTTCTGGGTCCACCCTTGATTACTTATTCACTGTTCAAATTTTATATTGAGCTTATCTTTGCTGAATTACGTTTTGGTGGGTTATTTAAATATATGTTACAAAAGCAAATAAATAGCAATGTTACTCCAATGTCCCGTCGCTACAAACAGTAACTTTGAGTTGGTGCAATATTTGACGTAACATAGCTTGTTTCTCATTTGGTTTTTCAGCAATTGTTTTTTTTTTTTGTTCTCTCTTAATACATTTACGTTATGTTCTAGTTGATAAGTTTCATGCTTAGGGTTTGTCTCGGTCCAACTGTCCGTGTGTATTTGTTTTTGTTTCTGTTTTGTGTTTGTCCATTTTCACCTTTTTGACAAACTCTATTTGTTGATTTATGTACTTAATCGTGTATTCTATGTTTGTATTTATCATTTTGGTATGGAAATAAATGAATGTGAGTTTTGAATTGAATTGAATTATTTTGTACACTATTTATGGCTTCAGAAGGGAGTGTTGGACTGGGTCAAGTCTACCAGCAATCTGATGCATAATTCATTTGTTTGGAGGCTGCACCTGTGCTCTGTGCATAAATTATAAATGAGGATCGAGGAATATTGCACATGCACACACACGCAATGCCTGCCTTCAGGGACGATGTTGTAATTGAGGGTCCATCTGGGTTTACTTTCACTGACCTGGGCCCAACTTCATGGCTCTACTAACCACAGAATGCTTTGTTTGCGATCACCATTTTGTGCTAACCGTGCTGGCAGAAAAATTCTGTGCTAATCCTGTAAGCACAGAATCCTTAGGATGTACGCATGCGCAGAAGCCACAATTCCTTCTAAACCTGTGAAATACGCTTACCGTAAGCACATAATTTTCTGCTACAGTAAGCATAGATTTTTCGCTAATGGTCAGCAAAGCCATAAAATTGGGCCCTGCTTAGGGGAGAATCTTGCTTAGCAAATATTGGCACTCAGCCAAAATCTGCAGAGAACCAGCCACAAGCAATGTACATTTGCATGACACTTTGGCTGGTAACCTCCTGTTGCTAGGCTAATATTTCTGTGCTTGATAGCAACTCCATGAAACGGGAGACTTTTGAGGTGCTTGGTGGCACAAAAACACACCGGCCTTTAAATTATCTTAACGCCGGTTCACACTTCACGCAAAAACTCCACAGCAGAGCGAATTTCACAGCTGAGCAAATGTTTGGAAAACAGCAAACATCACAACAAAACTTCAACTGCTGACGTCATGAAATTCCCTCCGCTTGCGCTTTCGTGTGTAGTTTGAACCCATCTTCAATGACGTCTCTTCTGGCAGTTGCTTACGTACCGAAGGGAAATCAATGTTGAAGGTGTAGCGGTGCCACTGCTTGTCGCAGACCTCGTCCAGCTTCCAGCGGAACTCCGTGGGGAAGAAAGCGTCGCTCTTTCCCTCGTCTTGGTGCCGCAGCAGCAGGACCAGACGACAGTTGTGGATGAAGATGGCGTAGTGGTGACGGTTCAGGCCTAGGGAGACGAGAGACAGAGTGTGAGAAGAAATGACAATTAATCCTTCACTCCCACGGACGTTTTGTGAGGAAGGTTATCAAATCTTGCGAAGCACTTCCACTGTTCCGCAGTGTTAATAGTAAACCCCTAGTCCATTCACAAGTCTAATCACGAGTAACAGGGTATGAACATTATCAAAGAAATGCTTTCGTCAAAGCTCATTCAAAAAGATTGCGACTTGACTTAAGTGATAACTAGTGAGGACTTGTAAAGACCAGTAGACTTGACTTTTAGTTTAGAGATCATTTGTTCTATAGCAGGGCGATCTGCTCTCTACCCTCATAGATACCCACTTACACTCCTGGGTGGAGAGAGGCGATTGTAGTAAAGTGTCTTGCCCAAGAACACCAAACACCATGATCCCTGTCAGGGTTCTAACCCACATACCACTGTATAATGAGTCAGATACTGTAACCACTGAGATCAGCGCAATTTGTTCTCTGCCCTCACAGACACCTGAGAGACAGGCAATTGTAGTAAAGCATCTTGCCCAAGAACACAAACACCCTGATCCTCGTCAGGGTTCTAACCCACATACCACTGTATAATGAGTCAGATGCTGTAGTCACCGAGATCAGCGCAATTTGTTCTCTGCCCTCACAGGCACCCGTTTATACTCCTGAGAGACAGGCAATTGTAGTAAAGCATCTTGCCCAAGAACACAAACACCCTGATCCTCGCCAAGGTTCTCACGCAGCATAACCACTGAATCACAGCACACTGTTAAACAGGTCAGAACTCACCCTCGCTGTCCGAGCTGCACATGATGTGCTCCTTGTTCAGTCCCTGCGTCTCGCCGTGCTTCATCCAGAAGGAGACGCTGAAGCGGTTGGTCAGGTTGGTTGGGGCGTACTTCTCCGGGATGATGACCGCGCTCTCCTCGCCGTCAAACTCGTAGATCTGCTCGCTGTCGTGTCCCTCGTCGGTCAGCAGGTCCTCGGTCCACTTCTGGCCCATGCCGGGGGAGGGCAGGAGGTCGAAACTGCCCGACGGTGATCCTGAAAGTAAAAATAATATACAAGTTTGCCAGACTGCCATCCCAGGAATGCTAAACCAACTTATTCTGTCGATTTGAACTTGATTTTTGGAACAGTGTGGAATTGAAACCGTGATTTAACAACCGTTTACTTCTGCATTCTCTCTTGAAACTATTTGGTTTGGTTGACTTATAAATAAATACAGGAACTACTGTCTAAAATTAGATGCCATAAAGCTCCTATGCATGTACTTAGTGCTCCTTAAGCCAGGGTTTTTAAATTACTAGCTTAAAAGAAATAACCCTAACTCCCTAGGGTGTGTAAACACTCTTATTAAAATGGGAGGATTGGAACCGTTAGGTTGAAGAATACGTGGTACATGTCAGTGAGTGCTGGTGTCATCTCCTTAATGACCCACTCTAGATTTATCAATACTAACCACAGAGTTTGCGCTGCGACTCGGACGAGTAGGTCTCGCGATCGCAGCCGAAGCCGATGTGTCGGGTCTGGAGCTTGACCGTGGTGATGACCTCGCTGGTCGTGCAGTTGGGCTGGGTGCACGTCTCCAGGTGCATCATGGGAGCCAGGGGCTGCATCCCGGAGGCTGGGGTATACTCGATGCGTCTCGCTACGCCTGGAAGAGGAACGAATGAGACGGTTCGTATTTAAAGGAAAGAAACATGTTTTCTCTCCATTTTGTGAATATTTCAAAGTGTGAAACAGATGACAGAATAATATAATTGCAGAGCACTAAACAGAAAGACAGACAGACAGACAAAGCTACAGATCTGAAAGAGAGACAGACTCGTTTCCTACTTAAAATTTGACAGTGGCTGGTTCCCTCCCATTAAATTAATAAAGTAAGTGGTGTCCGTCATGTATATTACAAAGATGATAACTGGTTCCCTATTCTAGTTCACTTAGACAATAACTGGTTCCTCAACTATAGAATAAACAGACCGTGACTGGTCCCCTTCCTATAGATCAGACAGAAAAAGACCGGTTCACACCCTCACTTCATATGGACAATAACTGGTAACCTGCAGAAAATCTACAACCACTGACTGGTTCCCTACCATAAGATCATACAGACTTTGACTGGTACCCTACCTTTCCATCCTGGAGAGCATAGTGTGCTGACAGTGATGGTGACGGGAACCGGCTCGCTGCTCCGGCCGCCGCAGTCATACGCAACGACGTTGAAGAGGTAGCGTGACTCGGTGTCACCGTCAAGGGCCTTGGTGGTTGAAATGCGCCCTGAAAGACACAATAAAAACAACCAAATGCATTATACTGCCGAAACAGGAACATCTAACCAGCTACAAATGTATTGCCAAGCTAAGTGGTTTCATTGCAAGCTAATTCACATGACATTGGCAGTTTTTAAAAAAATACTAACTTAATTATGATGCTGCACATGTGACAATGCATACAATGTAAACAAATATTACATCAAAAATATTCCTTTTAAGCCACTTTGTGAACTAGGAAGTGGTTTATTAGTGGTACAAGCACAACTCAGTTTTATAGCTCATTCTTTATTCAACCGATAGAAAAAAGATGATACGCATATATGGCTATGGCAGAATTCCTGTAAACTTACTTGGTCCCCCCCCCCCCGAAAGCCAAACCAATGCAAAAATTTCAACATGCAGCTGAAATTAATTTGCCATGGAATTTCATCATTTACCATGAACAGCATGTCCCCACCATAAAATAAAACACACATGGACTACGATTTCAATAATTAAAATCTAAAAATTATATTCGTGTCTTGTGGTGAAGGCTGGTTGTCATGGCAATGAACTTCTGTGGTAAATGACACAAAAAGGAGATTAAGCGTGAAGATTACATCATTTTCTCGGAGTTCAAGTACAGGACGACAGTGTTGAATAGCTAAACGCAAAAAGATTTGGCATCAACATTACACGAATGCCTTGTAGAGTAATAACGGCTGGTCAAATTCGCAGTTGAAATCACTTCAAGATTCAAGTCCAAATTTTGCGCAATGACCCTCGTGCCGTTAATTGCTTGTGTACTTTCTGTGCCCCCCTCGCCCCAACCTGAATATCCGCTACTAGGAACAGTGTGTGTCGTGGACGTGACAGTTTGCCAGGCTAGGAGCCAAACAGACTCCTCATCAGCATGCAGTCCTTCGTGGGGCCTGAACTAATTACCTCCACAACCAGATTTTTTTTTTCCACTTTTTTTTTTTTCACAGCGTATTCGTGAACTTGTCCAACTATTTATGCCGCGTCTGGGTCTGATTTGGCTAATGAACTCCAGATATCTACGACATAGATTTGACCAGTTGACTCGGCTGAAATTCTTTGAAGTCAAGGGCAAAAGGAGACGGGTGGGGGGAGGTTGTAGTAAAAATGCAATGGGCCACAAGTCTTTCCTGTGAATTAATACAGCATTGTTCTTGTTCTTCCAATTGTCAGTGATTTATTTTGAGCCTCTAAAAGGTGAATTTATGGTCAGACATCTGGCATTCACCAAACCGTTAAGCATATTTGTTGGAGAAAATGTTGTACTGTTGGTACATTCTTGGTGTACAGTATCTGACAGCTCAAACTTGATCATACTATTAAGTCATTTTTCTGAGTCAGTTTTGTTTTGGTTCTTTACTTTAAACCAATACTTCTCCGATATGAGTTAAGTGAAAACATTCGCCTAAATCCTATGGCAGGGTTGAAAATGGGCAAGTCCAAGTAAATGTCCCCTTTTTGTCCCCCTTGCCCCCATCAGATCCTGTAGCATACGCAACACAACATTTTCTTAAAGGGAAGATACAACATTTGCAAACATCAAAAAACGAAATGATCAAATTATCACAAAATACCTCACTGGATTGTTAGGGAATAACAGTCTAAAGCAGCCTGTAAAATCGTGGCTCCTGGTGTGCTCACATTTTCACGAAAAATTGTATTTTTCCGACGCTGGTCGGCCGACCAGCGTTGGAGAAAACTGTCTTTTTTTCAAAAACTGCTTCTAAATTTCCATATTTAGTTATTTTGCATTTTCTTTGCAATTGATTACTCACCTGAGAAAAGGGTACATGTACAAGCCTGCTAGACTGAAATCTGACCTTACAATTCCCCAAAGTCTATAAATTGCTCCGTTTCATCTTAAGTGGGGTCAGGGAACCAGACTACAAGAACATGATTGGTTTTCCTGGTTTTTCCAGCATCTACAAGCCCAAAACGTGAAACAAGTCAGTTTAACAATATTTTCTATCACATACTCCTCCAAATCCATTTATGTCGGAAATTTCAGCAAAAGCAAATGTTGTACATTCCCTTTAAATTACATCATCATCGCAACCACTAATAACAAAAACATTCTTGCGGCTATTCTCCTTGCAGATGTCCAACAGCAGATAAAAAACACTGAAATCCATGAATATCTTAAGAGGGTTAAACGTTCGTTACTTACTCTCACACAGCGCGTGAGAATTGCGTAGGTTTGTTGACCAAGTCCTAAGTACCGCATGGACATGTCTCATGCACCATTTAAAAAGTAAATGTTGGACAGCGATGGACGGCTTTAAACTCAGTCACTGGCCACGAGTGAAAAAAAAATTACGTATTTACTTTAAGGGTCATTTACCTTTGAAGGAGTACTTGGATGTGAATTACATGTAGTTGAATTTTTAGGACTTTGGGGAAGACCGGGTAATTTCAGATGACGGATGTGTTGGGTAAATGTAACGTTTTGCCAAAAGCTGAACTAAAAAAAACCCAACAACCCAAATTCACAATTTTCAAAATTACAACCGAGATTATTAACCCTCGAGCTGTATACTTCAAATAATTCAGTACTGCACTACACAAACCAACCGAGTCCTCAAAAAGGGAGTCCTTCTCAAAACCTGTTTTTAAGGAGCTTTGCTTGTGATCAAAATTAAGTCACTCGGCCAGATGGCGTCAGCCAGGGGCAGAAATAGGGGGGAAATACTACCTCTGTCCCATGACAAGTCCATTAGTGTGGCTTAGGGAAATACACGAAGCTATTACGAATACTATCTCGAAAAATCTGAAGAAAAGCACAGACGAATGGGAAGGGCTGTTTCAACCGGTTTTTAAAGTCAATGCATGTATGTGTGTGTATTTTCCAAACTGTCCCTTCAATTCGGTGCGCTAGATTGCAATGCTCTGGTGACACACTGAGTGGCCCGGTATTTACAGAGCGCGTGCGAGGAGGCTTCGCGCAGGGGGATAAAACGGCCAGTATTTTGAGAGGGATAAGTGATGAACACTGTGCAATATTCATTGTCTGGCAAGATGAAATTACGTCAAGTTTCTTCTGCTATTTACTTGCAATTATTACGAAAGTGTTGTTTTGTGATTTTTTTATATAATAACCTTTTAAAAACAAAACTGAAATCTGTTACATTTCACAATTCGTGACATTCTAAAATTTCTTTTCTGTGGATTTCGATGTTTGTTTTACATGTGCCGTTTTATTTCGATACATGTAACATGTTCATGCACTCAGAAATATACATACATCATTTCCCTATTAATTGCCAAAACCATGGATTTTTTTGTGTAGTGAAGGCATGGTTGTCATGGCAATGACATTTAGAATTGTACTTAATTCTAAGGATGGGAACTCTTGCTGTATATCATTTCGGTGAATAAATCTCAATTAAATCTCAATCAATTTCTTGATTATTTGGAGGCAGTTATTAAGTAAGAAAAAAAAAAAACAGTCCCTTTCATTCAATTTTGACAATTTATATATTTTCTTCCTTATTCATAATAAAGAAACAGTGGTGACCAATCACTATCAATGCAAAAAAAAGTGGTTTCTTCAACGTCTGCAAAGGCGAACACTTTACGAATGAAATCAAAACTAGCATCCAAACAGCTCGAATTTATGGGGTCGCAAAAGTGGACCCCGAAATTCGTTCTCGCACGCATAATACAGAAATAACACAAAAACGCCCAGTTGTGTAAGGACAGTTGTGTGGATGTTTATATCCTACTTTTAAATGTTATTTCCGATTAACATCATCTCGTTCAAAGTGCGATTTGTAGCCCAATTGGGCTGTTCCAGGACCTAGTGTCCTGTAGGACACAATGTGCCATTTGCTCCACGCCGGCCGGCTTCCCCGTAGCGACCACCAGGCAAGCTGATGGAGTGACAAGTGATCTCATCCAATTAAAACCAGAGTTAAACGGTTCTCCACCTGCAGACAAGATGCTCTCGTCAACTGGAGAGAAAGACCTGTAGACGAACATGTGCAGATCGATCCAGTATTAAGTTTCTAAGTTTGTAAAACACGACAGAAAAAATGTTGCAACCTGACACCACTTTAGCGGTTGTGTACAAAGTCTAAGGAGAGTCAAGAAAATGTTCGAAGTATTTCCTAACAAAATTTTGAAATATTTCTCAGTCCCAGATTCATGTCTTATCATCATTTTTTGCAATGACTGACCTTCATTGAGATGATATATGAAGAAAAAAAGTGGCGTCAGGTTGCAACATTTTTTCCAACACGACAGCAGAAAAGGAAATTCAGGGGTTTGTTTTGGCCGAATCACCGACTGTATGAGTCACTGCCTGACTGGGTCACAGACTAACTGAGTCAATGACTCACTCACTGAGTCACGCATACAAATAAGGTCCAAACCTGAGACTATCAGGTCCAGCTCAACTTGGATTTTTTTATGCATTTTTTTTTTTAGCAGAACTTTGTTACTGGCTGCACTGCCTTTTATCTCTGCTAATTTTTGTAATTTGCTGAACAACCCTGACAGGTACCACACCCTCAAAAAAACCCATCTTCATCAGCATAATGGCAAGATGTCAGATTTTGAATTTCAAGAAAAAATATCAACTGAAGCAAATTCTTCTTCATGTATGAATTATAAACTCGACCCCCTCCAAAAAAAAAATCTTTTAACTCCCAAATTTAACTCAAAATTCATTTAATACCAAATTCTACTCCGTAAAAGAATGCTCCTATGTACTAGTAAACTCTTTACCTTCAGACATGTCAGAAGTCACTGCCTAACTTCAAACAATGGCCAATTAACGTTGAGTTTACATGTTTGCCATTTCAAGCCATTATATGCACAAAGGAAAATACTGATGTTTTGGATTTGTTTGGGGGTGCCACCGTCAAAATAATCACAGGCAGCTTAAAGGGAATATACAATATTTGCAAACATCGAAAAATAAAACTACCAAGTTTTTACGAAATACCTTACTAGGATGTTGGTAAATGACAGTCTAAAGCATCCTGTAAAATTATGGCACCTGGTGTGAAGTCATTTTCAAGAAAATGGTATTTTTGTATACATTTCCAACGGTGGTCGGCCGACCACCGTTGGAAAAACCTAACTATTTTTCAACTTCTGCTCCAACTTTACACTTTTTCAGTCCAAATTTGGTTTGCTATTGGTTACATGTTCATGAATGGGTGCAGGCCAGCTAGACTGGTTCCCTTACCTTACAATTTTCCGGCATTTTTAAATTGATCCATTTTATCTTTAGTGGAGTCAAGGAACCAGACTACTTGAACATTTTTGTTTTTGTTGGTTTTTCCACCTTTTTCGAACACAAAACTTCAAACATGTCAGTGTAACAACATTTAATCTATTATACTAACCCCTCAAATAGTTCATTTCTGAAAATTACAGCAAAAGCCAATGATGTACATGTACATTCCCTTTAAAATTGACACTGGGAGTTCTCAATTAACCAGATGTGGTAAATAATAGCAGACTGGCCTTGCCTGTAATATGACTGATTGATTATTCCTATTATAATATAGACCAAGGGCAGACAAAAAGTGCAAGGCGCACTGGGAGGTGGTTATAACGAACTACAGCTGACAGTTAATTTGTACAATGTAATTCCAAAATTCATGCCACAGGTTTAGTCAAATACGTATGGTGGGCTTATGGACATAAATTTAAAGTTGAAAAATTGATGCATATTCTTTTGTTGAATACCGGTAAGCTGTACTTTTTATAGTTCAGTGCAAGCAACTTGAAATCATTTGATTTGCTTTAAAAAAATGTTTAACAGATATTTTCAAACTTCGGTGCGTTTCCTAAATTATGCTTTACGTCAATGTACACGTTGTCTTCTTCACTGTGTACAAATAATGTTATATCAAATCAATACAATGACACTGTGTGCATGTTGGATCTACAAATCGACCGGTTGAAATTGCCTTTGAAAAACAATTAAAGTTTATTTGATTACATATTGATTGCAGCACACAAGCACATTGTACATGTACATGTGTAGCTGTACATACAATGTACATGTATTATTGAAACCTCCAGTAAAAATACAATACAGCATCGTACATTTTTTTGCTGGAATCGTTCCGTAAGTGCATGAGCTTCCATTTTTGTAATAAATTAGTTTGAAGCATTCTTATCTACATATTAATATGTAGATTATATATTGATGTACATGAATGTTTTCTGTACACTGTCAATTTCTGTGGATAATCTAAAAATAACAGGCAATTGTACATGTACAAAAAACAAGGACTCCTAATGTTTTGCGGCATCAAAATGCCCATTTTTGCAACGGCAGCTACTGCGGGTATTGCATCAAGACGACTCAAAATGAAAAACAAACAATGGGAACGACAAGCAGCTCATCTGTGAAGAAAAAAAAAAATCACGAATCCCGAGGCACATTCGTGCACAGCCCATTATCAAATAACAGAGGAAATGACGCGGCAACGAAATCAAAATGACAACCAGAAAAACAAGACACTACTCAGAGAATGTTTATGGACACTAAACACAAAGGCACTTGGCGTGAGTGTGTGAACGAAAAGCAAAACACTGAAATGCAACCCTGTTAACTTCAAGGGCACTTAACTGGGAATAAATGAGCTGCACGGCAGCGGCTTTAATGGATTTGTCCCCGTTTATATTAATATTCCTTCTGTTACTATCGCATGTGAAGGTACCGGTACATACATAAACATACGACGTACTTTTGCGGGCATACAAATAACAGTGTAAACAGTCTGTTAAAAATAATTTGGACAATGTACATGAACAAACACTTAATATTTCGTGTGTGCAAATAGAAACGGTTCATTGTGCACTTCAAAATGAAATTGGGGAAAAAATGCCAAAAATGAAATTTCTCTGTTAATTTTTTGCAACGGGTAGGTCAACTCAAGATTTATGAACGGGAATGTTTAGAGCTTGATGAAAGTGCACTTACGTGTACTGTGAAATTTCAGGTAAAACTTTTGTGTTAGCAAAGCACTAGAGGCGAAAAATCAAAGTGCGTCGCGTTAGGGGCCGCACCATGTTAGGAGACATCAAGAATTTATGTACACAGCAACACTTTTGGGCTGGTGAACTGTTTTGCGCTAAGCAGTTATTCCCCACGCTTAGCAAATTTCCCTGACTAGCAAGTTCAACAAATTAGTCCCAGTCTCCTACGCTATAATCTCTGTTTGAAAAGCAAGTCACACTGCAGTGGAAGGCAAGGACAGAAATGTACCTGTCACCCATCAGACTGCCAATTCTGCTTAGTAAACTCTAGCTTGCAAACCAATATTGACAGTTTCAAATATACCCGTCCCGCAACGCTCTGCTTCGTGCCAGTATGCTAACAGAACCGGAAACAGAAAAGAAACAAAATTAAGGAAATCGTATGAGATCGTCTCCCTTACTTTCGAGTAGTGTGGGCCCACGAACTGCCTCTCTCTGATGTACACTTTTTATTGCCTTTTCCAATTTCTTCCTCGTCCCCCTCCCTTATCCTGCTCAAGAAGAAAAATAACAGCCGCAGTGATGCATATTTCCCCGCAAGGCAGTTTGTAACTGACAAACAATTTCTTCCCTTCATCCACAGGGGAGTATATTTCTTGACAGAATTGGAATTTTTTTGCTTTAACGGTGTTTACAAAACTTCAGTTCAGATTTTTGTGTATTAAACAAAACCGAAGTAACGCTTACAGACACTATCTCCCGTTGTGATCATCATTGATTCGCATTTCTTTTTATTTTTTTTGGCCTGCGTGCGCAATCCTTCGGAGTCCAGCCCCTCCTGTGTCGCGAGCAGGCGAGCGAGCGAGCAAGTGACGGAGAGACAAAAACCGAGAAATAAACGATGGGGTTACGCTCCGATGGGAGCTGAACGCAAGGCCCGTCAAGCCAGTCCATCCAGCTACACCGTACGAATTGCCGGACTCGAGATAGCCACGGTTGATGAAAGTGTTCCCCCTCCAGGCAACAAGAGAGGGAGAAAAGACAGAAGATAGGTGATATCTTCTGATAACGAGGGATCTATAGCTCGAGTCGTAGTGTGAATTATGGGCCCAATCCTCCTGCTGTCGCTTAAACCCTGCTGAGATGGAGCTCTACTTGTATTTCAACTCTCGGATGATACCTTTTTTTTTCTTTTTTGGTTAATCCCCTTCAGGTTGTCCTCCTCCAGCAAGTTCCACAAAACGAATTACCAAAGTAGGATAATTTCCTCATTTTGACGGCCGTTGAGAGCTAAAGTTCCTAGCCTTGAGGAAGTTTAAAAACGGCACAGTAACTCATCAATAACATGTTTGTTTGATTCGGTAGTTTTGTAAAGGACAGATTTGAGTAAAAACGCTGCAAATTTGGGGGTTGGGGGGTTGGAAATACTCTTCATGTTGTTGACGTACAATTAGTAAAACAACTAACAGTATATTTTTCTATAAATGAGAATTCTGGGGCACTAAATAGAAGCAATCCAGTGAAAAAAAAAATCCAAATTTGATTTGGAAATGTCATATATAAAACAATTAATAGTATATTTTTCTATAAATGAGAATTCTGGTGCACTCAATAAAAGCAATCCAGTGAAGAAAAAATTCCAAATTTGATTTGGAAATGTCATATATTATCCCCCATGACAGATTTACCGGTACATATCACACAGAACAATGCACATGTTTACAGTACGTGTGGACTATCGATTTTATCAGACATAGATATTTTTGCCTTTGACAAAGATCCCGCCAGAATCGAAATGTAAGGCCTTCCAACTTTTTTGACTGTAAGATTGAATACACGTCCAGCTCTGCATAAAACTAACATAATTATGTTATGTACTAAGCTACTTTACATACATGTAGCGGTAAAATACTGCCACGGGGAAAAAAGTATGCTTTCCCCATTTTCATGAGGATAAAAAAAAAAATTATTAAAAAACAGGATAAACCTCCAAACCTCAATCCGAAACTAGACAACCACCTACTGGGTGCAAGTCAAGGTTCAGCCTAAACAACATATTTATGCCTTCCTGTAAAGGATGCAGTTGAGGTCTGTAAAAATAACGCAAACTGTTTACGGACATCTGCGGCGATCCCCCCCCTCCACCACCCCCCCCCCCTCCTCCAGTTCTGGAGACTGTCTCGGGATCTTTTTATATTTATCAGATTACATCGCAGCCCGGTTGGCAGTCGCCTGAAAAATTGTTCAGGCTGCCGTGCACGTGAATTCGTTTAAATGGCCACCAAACTAGCGCCAAAAAGACCAAACCCCTAGAGGTGTGGGGGGGGGGGGGGGGGGAGAGACGGGAGTGGCTGGCTTAAAGAAAGTAGCTGTAATCTACCGAGTGTTGCGTATCTGTGAGATCACAAATCTTGTTCTTTCTGAGATCCGAATTTTTCCTTTCAATCTGTTACTCTACCACATCCCATAAGATATAAGTTGAAGACATTTTTTTGTTAATCTCCGAACAAAATTGCTTTGAGAATGGCTTATTACTTGCATCCGGAGGGATTCAGCTACTGGGAATTTTTTTTTTTAAGGTTTTAAACCTTATTTCACTCTTCCTGCAAATTTTGACGGTGAAGTGAATACTTTACAGAAATGGCCAACGTCAGAATGAAACTAGAATTATCCTTGACGTCAATGATTTTTTTTTTTCCATTTTTTTCCTTTGTGGCATTTGTGGCGTGAACCAGCCCGTTGGGACAAAGATACTGTGAAACTGATCACACACCCGAACTAAAACTTGCATCAACAAAGGACTTTACATTACAAAATGAATACATTAGCAGATTAGAGACAAATGTATAGTCTTTGTGTCAAGGAAACTGTACATGTACTTTCCTTACTCCTCAGTTATATAAAAACAGGTATTGGTTTCATTCTTGCTTAATGATCCTTCTGTACAAAAGATCATGAAAAAAAACCCCTCCCAATTCTCAAAGGGCCCATACAATGTAATTTTTGTAATGCAGCCCTTGAAAATGCACCGTGTGTCCTATTTAAATATATTTTCAATTTTTATTTTGCCATTTTCAAGGGTATTTTGGTGCCTTTTTTATGCTAATGCAAATGTCCACAGCAAAACATTAGAGCAGAAACCTCAAAAGTTACAGCTATTTCAGCACAAAAAGTTGCTAGAATTGTGGATATTTTGCTGTCGTAAATTGTCTTTTCTTTGGTGATGCGTTGTTGTGTCACTACATGGCAGTAAGCCAATGAGCAAACCTTTCTCACAAATGTTTTCAATGAGCAAATTTCGGGGTTCACAATTTCAACAGAAAACTCCTAAACTAAACAGTGTCTTCCTGAAATGACATCACAGCAACAGCGCCCTCAGTTGTCCGGTAAAGCATTGAAAATTTTTAATGTTTAAAGAAGTGCACTTTTCAATAAAACTAACCAAAAAAGGGATGTCAAATAGTTTTCATACATTAAAGAGGAGTGGAAAGTTGCGCAAAATGTGTCCTTAAGAAAAAAATCATCGCATGGAAGCATCTGTTGTGGTTGGTTTCACCAGAGGATTTGAAAGTAGGAAATCACACATGCGTAAAGTCTCTGTTTCCCCCTCACAGCACCATAAAAATCCTGCATCTGCTGCAAGATTTCAACCACCAGAATGTCAACATTACTTGTAATGAAATACTCCACCAGCATTCATGTACATGTAGGTCTCCATGGCAATGACTCAGAATGATATCCACAGACAGGCGCGGACAGGATGAGACACAGACGTCGAGGCTGTATGCGTGAATGCACAATATGCAGTCAAGTGAACATCGTGCACATCCCAACTCAATTGTGCCTTCGAGGGGGTTTGTTTGTAACGGATATATGGAAATGTGGCTGACTACTGTTTGAGCATTTCTCAGACAATGAACAACTAATTTTCTAACAGAAAAAACAGTTTTAGAATGTATGAATGGAGGAATTCGATCTTTAAAAAAAATAAAAAAAATAAAATAAACTCTTAACATATAACCTTGACTCTGAGCATTTTTTAAGAAAAGAGTACCAAAAAAATTGTTTTCCTCCAAGATATCATGCACATGTGGTATTACTTTTTTTGCATAAAGAGGGTTCAAAATTAATCTTGAAAATGTCCTTTTTTTAATTAGTGATTTTTTTGGTTATACAATGTACTTACAATGTACTCATTTAGGGGCACACATCAAAATTACATTATTAATGATACCGACAATGTGTAACATTGTGCGGTATAAAAATTAACACTGTGCATATATAGAGCAAGTTTTGCATAATGTTGCTCTTTTGTAATAATGCAAGTTCGGTGGCCACACCTCATGCATAATTCATGAGTATGGCCCCCTCTCATCGTCATGCATTCACCTTTCTCCCCAGCGTACTGCGCGACTGTGACTCATTCCATTTCACCCCTACAGTACATGTCCACACTTGAGACGCCGATGTGGTGAAATATTATTCATGGCACATTTGCACAGTGTGCCATCTTGAAATCCACTGGGGGCCCCGGAACATGAACAAAAGATAATGCCCCCAGCTCCCTATTCAGGATCACATCCCTTCTTCCCCCGTCTCCCCCATCTCTTATAAATGATTAGATTTATCCAGGTTCAGTGGCCACGGTGATGTTGCCACTCGTCAATGATGAAAAATAATACGATATTCATATTACGGACACGAGACATACAAAATTGCCGCACATGCAAACCTCCGTTTCATCTCCCATCTCACAATTTATCTGACATCTACAAAATGAAATAATCAAAAAGGTCACTAGAATGTCAATTTAATTATTGTCTAGAATTTCCAGGAGGTTAACTATATATTATGTACATGTACATGGTACATGTAAATCGTTTACTCAGGAGTATGTATATAATGGTAATTCAATATGAAGGAGTGCATACTTGTACATGTATGTACATACTACATGTCCCATACTGAACAAACCAAATCTTGAAGGAATAATGATAGGAATGACAATCAGCAGTACTTGTTCATCGATCAAGGACAAAATATTGTGTGTCATTTTCAAGCCAGATGAATTTTATTTCCAAAATACATGTTCAACCTGCCCGCAATGCTTTTGATAAAGGCCTGCTCAGGGGGCAGACAATGTTTTTTTTTTTGGGGGGGGGGGAATTTCAAATTTTGTTTATTTATCAGTGTTTTTGAAAACACTAATTGTAAGTGAACGAGATGACACAAAATTACACAATCACTATATTTCTGGAGTCAGGTTTTTGGCATGAGGACAGTCGAGCTGTAAAGTGAAAAAAAAATCTGAGTTTTTGTCAAGGTTTTTTTTACAGTGACAGTTTCTTTTAGCAACAGCGATCAATCACTACTTTAAATACTTTATTTAATTCCACGGGCACGACAGCATTTTCTGACAACAAATTATGCAACGCTGCAGTCCAAATGTCACTCTTGTATCCATGCACGTTCGCGAGGAATTAATGCTTTGGAGAACGTGAAGCTGAAACTTAAAAAAAATTTAAATTCATCAGAGCCTTCCCCCAGGCCTGCGTAAGAAAAAAAAAAAAAAATATTGCGAACCTCCTTGCTACAAAAAAAAATTAAAAAAAATCAACCTCTCTCGTATTTGCCAAAATGTCTGAAATGATATCTATCACGGAGGTGGGAGTTAATTTGGCAAATCGTTCCGGGGCTCAGATGATAAAATATTGAAAGCTATTGGATTTTGCAAGAAGGGGAAAAACAGACACAAGTGCCTCGGCAGTAGTTAAAGGGGGTGTAAAAATTACGAACGCTCAGGTCCTGTAAAAAAAAAAAAAAATACTGGCACATCCGGAGAAGCAATCTGGGTGATTAAAAGCTAAATTCGTTTGCAACGGGGATAACGAGGCACAGTTTAACTGAGCGTTCTATTGGGCGAGCAGCCGTCCCGGCTTGACTTTTTTTTGTTGCTGCGGAATTAAAGGAAATTGATTAGACAGGTTGGCGCGGAAAGTATGATCAAGGGTTACGATGGAAAAGTTAATTACAATCGATTGATCGGAAACAGTGTGTATCACAACACGTGTGTGAACAGCTACTGGTCTTGCTAGCGGTACGCTGTACATGTACATACATGAACTGGTATGTACATGTACTTTGTATGATTATGTCTGTTGATTTTTAAAGTAACTTTACGGGTGTGTGCAGAAGTGAGCCACATTTTCCCTTTTGAATTTCTCAAACCGGTCTCCTTTTTCTCTTCATTTAAAAAAAAATGGAAGATTATTAGAAGATGGAATTTTGCGTCGGGGTAATATAAATCAGGCAGGAGGTCATGGGTTCGAGTCCCACCCGAGTGATTTTTCCCATCTTTCACTCGGGAGGTAACACACTGAGTATACAGCGTTTAAACGTCGGTGAAGGGCAAAAACCTAATTTGAAGATTATTAGAGATCTGAATTTAGGTATTAAATATTTTTTTAAAAGTTCATTGAATTTACACTTTGTACATAAATATGTACACTTTGTACATAAATATACATGTTTAGGTGATAAAACACTGATATACAAATATGAAAAAAAAGTTGTTTTACCGATGCGAATGAAGGAGTTAATGCCACTCTCAATGGTGCAAAGTGTCCATCGACATGATTTTCATCTTTGTATTTTTTTTCTTCATGAATACATGTGTCAAGTAAAGACTGATGCTTCAGGGAACTGGCATTTACAAGATTCTAGCCAGGAAAATGTCAAAACACCCCCTACACTGTCAAAATTGATAATGGAAATTTCCACAAGTACCCTACATGTATATATATTCAGAGTTGAATGAAAATTGTATTCAGTGGGGTGTGAGTGGCCACTGATGAAAATAGCTGAAAACGGCTAGAAAAAGGTGTAAAAATGCTGAACTTTGGAAATCTCCTATACTTTTGCACACAGAAAAAGCGAGGAAGAAGCTGAAATCCAAAACAAAAATAGCTGAAATCAGCTTTAAAGCTGAGATTTCACACCCCTGATTCACTGTAGTGGTATTTTTAAAGAGGCTGTGGAATGCTCGAAGACATTTCCGTCATTTTTGGGGTATACATGTATGTAGCCTAAAGTGTGATGAAATAAAAACGACTATTGTTTCTGTCATGAAATGAGTACAAGGGTACTTTTGAGAGCTGTTTTTCAGGTCCTGTTTCGACCCAAACGTGCAATTTGTGTAAAAGTCGTCGTTGCGGGCAGCAAACAAAACACAGTAAATCGTGACGTAATAAACAGGACTCGTTTATGCTACTCTGCATCGGGAGTCCTGTTTATTACGTCACGATTTACTGTGTTTTGTTTGCTGCCCGCAACGACGACTTTTACACAAATTGCTCGTTCGTGTCGAAACAGGCATGACAGGACTTGAAAAACAGCTTTCAAAAGTACCTTTTGTACTCATTTTATGATAGAAACAATAGTCGTTTTTATTTCATCACACCTTAGGCTACATATACCCGAAAAATGATGGAAATGTCTTCGAGCATTCCACAACCTCTTTAATAGGTCTATCAGAGTGCTGCATAATGGAAGATTGAGGACAGTTACTGTAAAAAAATTGCTGATAAATTCTTCTAAATGCCAGCTTCTTTCAGCCTAAGAAGTTGTACCAAAAAAAGCTCTTTCCCATGAACGGGTACCATGTGATTTCTTTTATGACTTCCCTCTCAAATTTATGGAAACAGGTCAATTAGGTGTACCAGTGTACAACAACATGTTTTTCCACAATGGCGTCTGGAGCATTTAAGCCTGTACATGTATATCAGCACTCTGATGAAGAATCCCATTTAAGAGATTTCTCCCTGTTAAATAACGAACTGTTGATTTGTATTTTTAAGTGAAAAAGAACACTTCGCTCTGTGTGGTTTATCGTAAAAATGTTTTCATTATGACAGCACAAGATGATTGATACAGAGTTCATTTAAATCAAGGGAATTAGGAATGGTCTGCTCCGAATTTACATTGTAAATTCCAAAGCTTTTGTAATCTGTTTTTTACATCTAGCGTGGGCCGAATATTTTGTAAGAGCTACAAAGACTCGTAACCTGTACTGTACAGTAAGAACATTGTAATGAACGTGTGTTTGTGCATGTACTCACGTATACAGGCTGTTTTTGAAAAAATAATGCAATTCAATGACAAATTTATCGTTTTCCGAAAAGGTTTGGACAGTACATGGCTTTACATGTAAGCTTCTGAGAGTCAAAATACGATAAAAGGGGGACGGAGTCAAGAAACGTTTCAGCCGTGTCAAAAATTATACCGCACTTTCCGAAACCATCCATCACAACAACAGTTTATTGTACCGACCGGTCGGTCGGACGGACGCACCGTCAACAGTTTTCAGAGAGTGGAATAACAGAAGTGATGTGATTGGAAAAGGGTTGTGACACCATCCCCGCACTTAAAGAGATTAGTTTGGTTGAGGACAAACGGGGAAGTGTATGAAACGAGATGAGGATTCAACTCCACAGATTTGTCTTGTGAATCATTCGATGCGTAGGATGTTTAAAAAATGGCAAATTTAGAATTTCTGCAAAATGCAAGTACAAGGGACGTTCTGGAATGCGCCCACTTGGGCAACAAACAAGCATTTTAAACAAAATGGTGCTTATTCGGAAAGAGTATTTAAAAGTAGGATATAAGCGTCCACACAACGTGAGTATAAATGTCCGACACATTACTCACAGCTGTGATTGGTCAAAAAACATTTGTCAGGGCTTAATGATTGTTCTATTGTCCGCACAGCTGTCATTTCTATCCGTTGGGATTTGTTGGATACCAAAGTCCTCTAATTTCCAACGGCCGTTGGATTTTGTTGGGTGCAGGACGAGGCTGCGTCCAAAATAAGCTAGGGTCACAGATATGAAAAGATTGAAATCCTTCATAGAGAACAAAGATGTTTATTTGTCGCTGTTGGATTTTGTTTGATCCAGCAGGCTTCTAATAATTTGTTGGATACCAAAGTCCTCCAGTTTCCAACGGCTGTTTGATTTTGTTGGGTGCAGGAGGCTGTGTGCAAAGTAAGGCTTAGGGTCACAGATAAGAAAAGATTGAAATCCTTTGTAGAGAACCAAAGATGTTTATTTGTCGCTGTTGAATTCTGTTTGAGCCAGCAGGCTTCCAATGTCAAGTTTCAGCACTCGTTCTTAAGTTATACAAAAAAAATCTTTTAGTAATATTGTTCTCATGTGTGTGGAGCAATCTACAATTAGTCAATGGAGACCGTGAGCAGAAAAAAATAGGCCTGGACCCATCAAATTATTTTTCTCTTGAGATGACTTTTTTTCTGTTCCAAACAATGCTATACATGTATATCATGTTGCTGTAAGTTCCAAAGCAATTTTTTTGCCCCAAACTTCAAATTGTAATTTAACTCAATCTGTCAGATCACCGATATTTTGGTTATTGAAATTTCCAATTCTGTTCGGCCTTTTCCATGACTCTGCGGATGACAATTCCCTTCGTCCTTCTGTTCAGCAAGTCAACAACCTGGTGATGCTAATTTTATAGTTCCCCCCAATGCCCCATGGGTGCAAGAGGATACTGAGCGCGCTCCAAATCAGATCCAGAAACTGCCTGCAGGCCTAAATAATGGATACATACGTCAGTGAAATGGGGTAGTTCATACATGTACAGAGTGCGCATGCGCAAAAGACACAAGCACCACTGAGGGCGCTGCAACAACGGCATTTTTCCATTGGTGCAACTGGTAGAAATGCCACAGTAACTGAAGCAAATTATCGGTGTTTTTTCCCGTCAAATCTAAAAATCTAAAAATTTGATTTTTGTATCTCCCTCATGCACTCCAAAACATTACTGACTGTATTTAAATGTGACCCATCATTGTCAGTGTACACAGTTCAGACAATGATGGTAAACAAATGGCGCCCTCTATCGATTATGCACAGATTCTCTGAACTCCTGCAGTTACATATCCACTGTGATAAATGTTTTGCATTCGTTCAGGCGGTATCGGCACTCGGAGCCTAAACATGTCCATGGTGAATCATGTAATGGGATATAACGTGTTCCCACAACGCCTTACAACGATGGCACCATTTGAAACCCGTCTTGAGGCCCCATCTAAACACTTGATACCTGGCCATTCCGGCAATCTCATTTCCCTCCTGGTGTTTTGCTTTCAGAGAGGCAATATCGTTGTTACCTCGGTAGCATTCTGAGATTACCCTATTCTGAGTTTACCAACCCCCACCCCCCCGGCCAAAATTTCAAATTTTTATGTATTCTTGTCTTCTTGGATGAGCAGAAGAAAATTTGGGGAAGATGATCAACATTTTCAGAAAAGTGTTACAAGTGTTGGGTTATTGGAGATTTCTTAATAAATGTCAACTGAATATTGAATTGAAAAAATATTGACACCCTGTTATCATTAATCCTTTGTTTTGTTTTGTTTAGTTTTTTGTTTGTTGTGAGGTATTTTCTTTCTTTGTTTCATTCTTTTCTCAATTTTTGTTGCCACTGTAGACAGACTCGGAGCAGCGTAGTGCAGCAGCTGTGGCCGGACCAAAACTGTGTCAGAAGCAATGTGTCCACTTGACCAAAATACGGACGACTGCAAGAGTATGCACTTCATGGGGAAAGATCTTTCCACGGCCGCATGCGTGTATAAATAGCGGCAGGGTAAATTTACTACTGTACGTGAACATGCGAATGCGCACCGGAGCTAAAAATACGCACGCGTGCACGCTTGACTAAGACACAAGCAACTCTTAGCAACTCTCAAGCCAATGAGCTAGGTCAAGAAGATACATCTCACGTCAAACAACGATTTCCCCGGATGGCCGTGCTGGCCCTTTAACGAGAAACCGGCATCTCCCCACACCGACGAATTGGAGTACACTACGGAGGGTTGACAACGATAGTTTATTTTGACGCTCGCAGGTCCAAAACGCCGAGCACTTCTTGTCCCTGATATTAAAAAACCGTGAAGAGATTAAATTGACGGGGCTGGGGCGAGGGGCTCGCTGACGAATGGAGCCAAAATGACACACGAGTCCCCGAGAAAAAAATAAAGGGGGGGGGGCGATGATAACGACGATGGAAAACAACGTGCGGTGCTGCAGCGATTCCGCAGGATATGGTTTCCTGTCACCGGCGTTACATGTATCACATCTCGACGGAGAAATTGACAATTATCTCCACTTTTTTTTAGCCTTCTTGAGGTTAATCGAACCTGCACTTTGCTAGACATTTTTGGGTCACCATTTTGTCATAATCTATTTTCCACTGTAATTATATTGTTTTCTTCTTTTTTTTCCCTCTGTATTTTCCATGTTCTTTGCCAGCTTCTCATTCATAAAAGAGCACCAGTGATGTGTTACATGTATGCTCAATAAGTGAAATTATTAAAACTCTAAATCTGCATCTGCATCTTGTGTGTCTGTTAACTTTCCGCAGTGTTTTAGTAAATACAATATGTAAAACTAGCAGACTTTACTTTAAAATTTTCTACATTTGGTTACTGGGGTAGCACTTGTGAACTGTCTAATTATATACTAATTTTGCTCACGTCAGGACTAATAAAAAATTTCTTAACTCAAGCCCCACCTGCATTAAAGGTAAATACGCGCATGGCAATTAAACTCTTTAGATTTTATAGCTCTTCCACGTGTATAGCTGTAGGCTTTCCCTTAAGTTGCAATCCCCCCCAGGTTTTCGCTCCCGTTCATTTCTCAAAACCTGTTTTTAATAACCATTCCACCATTTCTCAAATTGCGCAGCAGCGCGCCTGTTGGGGGGGACAACAATTACCGATCCGCTCACCGCCATCCTCACACAACAAACTGCTGTGCTTTTAAAAGGGTCGGGTTTTTCCTTGCTAAGGGCACCAGTTGTTGGCGCTTTTATTGAACCCCCGGTGGCCTTTTGATTTGGACGCTGGATCGACTCCTTAACAGGCTTATTTCATTTAGCGAGATCGGCGGCGTAATATCGCCGGCTTAAGCCGGCCAGAGTGAAAAGGCCACCAAAGTGCGCACTTCTTACAAAAAAAAACAAAAAAAAAAAATCCTTTTTTTTTTCTCTACTACATAAGGGACTGAATTGGAAAGTAATTGTTTTTAGATTTGGAAGCAAAACAATTCCACTCGAGAAAATTCTGAAGCTTATTCATGCACTTATAAATATGCAAACACCCTTTTTTTTGTGATGAAAAGAAATTTAATCAGGCTCAGCATTCAAATAGAGCACTTTACATATATTTACAATTATTTTAAAAGGTACAAACTGTACATACAGATGGAATATAATTTCAAAAATTCTCCGAAGTGATCTCCAGTCAAGTGCTCTTGTGGTAAGACGCGAAGTAGCAAATTATGAAAACTGAGATACATGTAATTCTTTTGGTTGTCCACTCCTTGGAAATTTTAAGGGAAAGAAAAAAACTCCAAAAACTATCACTTTACACGCGTATGTAAACTTTCGGCGCGTTATCATCCATAATTGAAAAGCACGTGGGTGATATTGAGAGCAGAAGGTTCAGACTTTAAGTGCTTTGGAGAGAAGACCCTTAAAAGTGAGCTGTAAAAAAACCCACTCTTTTAGCTGTTTTTGTGAGCAAAGCCCGGTCAGTTTCATGATGTTTTTTTCAATGTTGTGTGACTCCTGTGAGTCAATCGTTTCTTGTCTGATGTAGTTCCTTTCTAAATTTTAAGTAAAAAAAAAACGCGCTTTTTTTTTAAATTCGGCATCTATTGTAAAATACTTCAATGTTATATAGGTTCTGTTAATCAAAATTAATAATTACGTCAATAATAAAATAATGATTAACAGTACTATAGCCTATATCACCGAGCGGTCCCTAATACAAACTATTCAATTCCATCTTAGGCCCCCCCAAAAAAGTCTCCGGTTTCTGGTAAGGAGCTTGCCCCAAAAGTGGTGCGGCGACACGGCTTTTTTTGTTTGTTTGTTTGTTTACTTTTTTTCCCTTCAAATGTTGGCTGATGACTGCAAATAGTGCCAGACTAAAGTTAGTGCAAAATATATGGGAGTCCAGATAGGCCATATAAAGCTCATACTCGATCGTAACCCCATCTGAAAACACATTAAAATTGTGCAGCAGCAGGATTCCAGGCAAACCAGTGAGTTTGGCGGTTTTGAGACATCATCTTTTTACATTGAAAAAAACCCAACTTTTTCATTTTGCCAAGGCGCATGACGACGCGCGCATATATCAGAAATCAGAGCCTTTTTTTTGGCCAAAACCAAAAGACCACTGGAAAAAAATAATGATAACAAAACTTTTGATAAATGAATGATTATTAAACAAACCACTCACAATTTTTTCAAGAGATGGTTTATTTCATTAAGCCTTAAACTCCCCAACTCCATCAAAATCCCCCCTTACATGGATTTTGGGGGACTTGGTCCTGCAGGCCTGGTGTGACTAAATATTGATGGAGTATGATGGACTTGGGCCTGGAGGCCTGAAGCAAAGCATGCATTGGAAGCAGTGTGATTGTTGGATTCTGGCGGACTTGGTCCAGTACCATTACTTAGTAAAAGGGAGTTAGAGTTAAACCATTTTTTCAACTACCCCGGTACACACGGTACAGGGTAAGTAAAAAGAAATGAAACCCAAATGTCGGGACCATTTGTTTTAGTGAAGTTTTGCATGTAGCACTTTCCAAATCTAGGATATGAAAGCCCAATTCATAATCTTTCTTTTAGTACAAGAATCATTCAAATCACTCATGTACTTTTTAAGTTACGGGTTTTAAACACAACCACCATTTTAAAGCTCTGTCCATGGATCACAAAAAAGGTGTGCGTTCTTTCAGCAAAACGAAAACAATTCACACACATTCTTATGTGATTTGTTTTCGTTTTGCTGAAAGAACACTGAACTTTTTTGTGATCCGTGGACAGAACCTTAAAAGGTTGGCTGTGTTTAAAACTCCGTAACTTGAAAAGTACATAAGTGATTTGAATGATTGTTGTACTAAAAGAAAGCTTATGAATTGAGCTTTTTGAAAGTGTTACATGCAGAACTTCACTAAAGCAATGGTCCAGACATTTGGGTTTCGTTTTTTTTTATAACTCATCCTGTGTATGTTATATTTTTCTCCATTCTTTTCACCCAAAGATTTTGAATTCGACCCTCCTTTATTTCCTTTGGCAAAAGCATCTAACAAGTGCTCACATCAGAGCATTAGTACCTCTTTGAACATGCAATGTTAATTAACTGCAGAGTTTGCTGGTACAGGTACATGTCCAAAGTACAGCATACTAATTGAAAAGAAGATTAATTCAACGAGCTTAGGGGGACATCAATATTATCAATGCCTGTGCGAATATTTGCTCTTCGCTATCTTCCATGGAAACCCTTTCGTGCCATCATGTTTTCATTACCTTTAAAAATGAGAGGAGGGATCAATTGCAGAAACACCCTCGCCCCGGCCGCAAACAAACATCGATAATCCTTCCCGTCTAAACTAAAAAAAAAAAAAAAAAATCCCGGCTCTCACGATCTGGGCACAGTTATTAAACATTCCGTCGTGCCTCGGGTATTTATTATTCCGTTGGAGGACCTTGCATTTCCACAGAAGCCTTGGTGCATCAATACGATTTTACGGAACAACTGTTTTCTTTAAAGAGACGATATCCCTATTTGATGCCAAGACAGACATTGATCTAGTTACTGGTACCTAACCAACTTTCTTTAATTCTGCTGAAGGGCAATTCCATTGTTACTCACGTTACATTTTTGATGTACTTTTTGAGTTTCCTTGGGCTGTAAATTACCTCACTGAAAAGGTTTAATAACTGTTATCCCCATGGTAGATAGAAAGATGATGTCCAGCTGAGACAATTATTTTAAATGCCATTTTGAAAGGTGCATCACAAACACAACAAATGTTTCCCTTAAAAAGCATTTTCAATATCTTCAGTCTTTTATTAATTATATCCTTCAAAATCCTCTTTGCCAAAGTGGAGAAATTTGGAGGATTGCGGTTACATGACAAAAGTGCATTAATGATTTCGTAGGATGCACTTTGTCCAGGTCTTGGGCCGGGCCTTGTGTTGTTTTTACTCAGCCATGCATAAATATAGGCCTTGATTATGCTTGAAATCCTCTGTACTGCTCCAGGATGTCACTGGCCAAGCCTCAATATATTGACAGTCACTGCCGCAGGAGTTTGCAGGATTCAGGCAGTGGTCACCCCTCCGTGAACCATATTCAAGAAATAATGGAGGAATTTGCTGGATTGAGGCTACACTACCGGTATTTTTTTCATGAGACCAATTGTAGAATTTTGCAAGATTGAGGTGTACATCCTAGCAAAAAGGCCTAGGGAGTTAGGGTTGAGTAAACACATTGTTGGAAATAGATTGATTGCATTTCAGGAGCCATCTTTGAGGTGTGTTTTGCTATGTTAATTCATTAACAATGAATCCCCAAGAGGTCTGCTCATGCCTATCCCTGTTGAACAAAAGCACACACCTCAAACATGGCCGCAGTGCAAACAACCTATAGGGGATGATGTGTCAGATTTGTTGACAGATAAATAAATTATTTTTATAATCCTATTTTTTTTTTCATTTGCCAAAACAAAATAAGCTGTAGCCGTTCGTACCAGTACTTAACATAAAATAAATGCTGAAAATTGGTGAACAGCCCTTTAATGCACTGGTAACCGACCCTCAACGGCATTGATTACCACCAGTTTGTTATAGACGGTGCCCAAACAGCACTTATTTACTCGCTGGAAATTCTCCTCCGACGAGCAAATTCCAAAACACACGTTTCCCCGCGAGTCTGCACCCTAGGATAATGTACGTGTACAGTCCCCGGCGATTGATATGGATTCCGCGGTGATTTCAATAAGGGGACAGGAGCGGGAATAAAATGACAAAGAAATTGAAGAAGAAGAAGAAGAACGAAAATAAGAAGAAGAAGAAAGAACTAGAGATTGCTTCCTGGGAAACGAATCTGCCCCTATCTATTCCACGATTTGTTTTTCTAGCCCCGGTTGACGCTCGGCGATTTTCGCCGAGTTTGATCGGCTTAATCAATAATTGAGCCTGAGCCGGGGATAATGATGATGAGCCTCAAACTGATTCAGTCTGGACAAGTAGAATATTGCTCATCGGATGCGGTGTTCGCTGCTCGTATGCAATATCAAGACACTTGGCAGACTAGAGTCTTGAACGCTTCATGTGTAAACCAGTGTGAAATACTGGCACACTTTTCATCTTTCCTGCATCAGTTTGCTTCAAATTACCGAGCATTTCTAGTCCTGAACATTCAAATCAAATCAAGCGAAGAAGACACAACAGGTCTTATTTTTTATAAAGATATCTTTTATCACTTTTCCCCCAGATTGTTAAAAAAATGCTGTATGCACTGTGCATATGTAAATTTATGCAATTTTTGTTTTTCAATAATCCACCCAGTCAGAATGGGATAAAATTGTATGTATTAATTAATATCATTTAGTGTTCCAGCAATATAATTTTGAATTCAGAGTTACTGTTAGGTGCACGTACATGTAGTGTGTCTAATGGCCATAACATATTAATTTTTTCATAGGGCCTATAAGTACGATCATGTACCGGTACATTACATTTGTAAGGGACTACATAAATCTGTATTGAGTTGTTGTTTTTTTCAATTTGATAGCAAAGTTGGTTTTTTTTTTCAATTTGATGGCACAGAAATCGCCAAAACACAGCCAATCCGCTTCAATTTATTTAAGAACATCTGCCAGGAGAGGTTAGATCCCCATTTCCTGTGTGCTGGCATCCAGATGGCACTTTATGTGCTTAGCCCTAGGGATAAGTACATTTAAGAATCCTGCGTTTCTCATTCTGTGTATAAATATATCGTGCCCTTTCCTCCACGAAACGAAAGACGGTGGGGAGGAGAATTACGGGCCAAAGCAGATTGCTCGGAGATTGATTGCCGCTGGCAACATGGAGAATGTTGTCCGGTGTCATTCGGCGAATCCGCATGTTGCCATGACATCATGATGACATCACCGGTTGTTTACCCCATGAATATTTATATGCACATATCAACAAATGTTTTATTCATTTTTGTTAAAAGATTTCTGTTAATAAAAATTTGTGAAAACTATTTCACTGGCACATTTATTACTCTTAAGAATCAGTCTTTATAAACTTGGCCAAATTTATCATTTGTAAGATTCGGTCTTTAAAAAGTCAGGGATTCTGGCTTCAATGGTAAGCAAGTTGTTTTTCCCTTTGTAAAATTGACTAAAAAATACTCGTTCTTGCCAGAAATAAGATTGGCTGGCAATACATCCATTTTCAACACTTTCAGCCTTGCGTTGGTACGATAACGCACAGCAGACTTACAAAAATAAACACTTCCCAAAAAGCCCATCCGGTTGACCCAAAACGGCTGTCGCCCTTTAAAGTAACCAAAACCCTAGCAAATTAAGCGCTGATCTGGTATTATGTAACGCGACACCGCGAAACAGGATGGCCGGGGCCTACGGAAAGCTGCCCGCGTACCCCAGCGCTATCCTGCGTGTACTTTCACATCCACGCTATTGATGCTCCGCTTTTTGCTCCTTCTAGGACGCGAGGGCTTGCCGTCTTGTATCGGTTTACACATCATCATTAAGACGTAGGGGGAATTTCTCAGGCCATTTCGGGCGCTGCTGGATGAGAAAATGCCGCATTCCTGTCTCACTCCTATGTACGTTTGCACGACAGTGTGCTTTGGCATGGGTGACTCTGTGATTTCACCGTCACTCCGGATTTCAAGGAAATTAAGTGTCGCTTGCCAGGATGTTTGACAATGCTGCACTGCAGATGAGCTTGAACTGTTAATTTAAAAATACCTTTTGGGTTCAGCCTTACAGCAACAATCTTTGTACAATGCTGGGTACGTACCAGTACATTGTATGTACGTACAGAGAATCGCCTACATGTATGTACATGTAGATCATGAAGGAGCAAATTTTGTGGTTTAAAAAAAAAAATACTCCAACTTTGATCAGATTTTGCACCATTAGGCCTAACATATTAATGGGTGTTTCAGTTACAGCTGCTTCCTGCTGCTTTCTTCACTTTTTTACGGAGTCGATAATACACTTGTATAGTAGCCATTATATCTCAGTGAAACAGTTTGCCAAACATGTTTGTGGACAAACAACAACAACATCCACAACAACATAAACGAAAAGAGCAAATTCTTTTACAACAGAATGGCTTCTGATTGCAATCAAACAGACGCTTCAATTCAAACAAACGGTGAAACTTATGAGTAAAAAATTTAAGGTGCATTCCACAATAATAATGTGTACATGATTTTTTTTAATAACATTCTGAACTCTCAGCATGCAGCTCTTAAGGTTTCTTCTCTTCGTCTGGAGATTCTCTCCTCGTCCACAGACCCTTAACGAACTCCTCTACGAGGAAAAAACAGTCGTGTCTGGCCGGTGCCCGCAGGTCAACGCTCAATTGCTTACTTACCCTACAGGCTCTCTTGTTTCAGCGGGCTACCGGTTGGAATTTATCCAGCGGTTTTTCTTCACTCTGTAGTGCCGGTCTTTTCGGGAAAGAACAAAAAGTGCAGACGTGCGGGCGCATAGCGTACATGAACATGTACATGTACATGTCCGCACATGTATACATGTAATCGCTCAGATTACGCCATTGGTAATACAATGGCTACATGTACATGTATGGACAGATTGATACAATGAACACGTACATTGACTGCAACATGTTTGTCATGCGAGAGGGAATGACATTTTGAAGTGAGAGCTCGCCCGAGTAGGCCGGGACAAATTTTTGACATGCTGTTGGCTGTGTCAACATTGGTCGAGTAGGCTTTGGACACTTGCAACTTCAGTCATTGCAATTCAGACATGTTTTTTTTTGTGGGAGGACATACAGTACAATATATAGGCCTACATGTACTGCAGTTTTTGTACAAAGAACCATCCACTTTGAGATTATAGTGGTGGGTATGTACATGTGTGTGATACTGATTTTGATGGGGAACTTTAAGTAAGTGTATACATGTATTGTACTTTTTGTAGAATGTGATGTACATGTATACATGCACCGGTATGGTATACACATTTGATCAGCATACATACATGTCATGTATGTCATTATCTCAACTGTTCTTGTATTGTGTTACAATGTATTAAGCTGGCTTTATGCAGCGTATTATGCGATGCAATTTTAAATTTTTATGGCACGTACATACAAATACAACTGTACACTATACATCCGCTTGAAACTACTTTAAAATGTGCGTACGTGCACATTTCCTTAAATTTTACGGCACTGCATAGAGTGCAATATGCAAATATGTTACGATAACACAGGATAGTACATCTCAGATTGCATTCGATTAACATGAATTCACAAGTACAAGTACATGTATAGTTAAACCAACGTTATGCGTATTATTCATGATGGAAATGATAAGGGCGTCCTTTCCACATTATACATTTTTGCAATTTCAACCCTTGTGTCTATTCAAGCCTGCGGCGTTTCCTACGAAATTTCAAGTGGTACACCCACAAATATGCACACACACACACACACACCACACAAAATCCCCTCCCACCAAATAAAAACCTTGCGGGACTCCAGGACAAAATGCATAATTGATCAGTGAAGGGGTCCCATGCCCCCCAAGTTTGCCACGAGGCAACATTTATGCAATTAAGCTTCGCATCCTTGGCAAATTCGCGGAAGGCTCCCTTTTTGTTTTGCTCACGTTGCTAGCCGATTACCGAGGGAAGGGGGGGGGGGGGGGGACCAGAGGGTAGTGAGATCAATTGCAACATACACCCCTGGCGAATTCTTTGCGCGTGACTGCGTACTCTCTTTTTTGTTTGTTTCGTTGTTCGTGTCCTGATACCCCTTTACACAACGATGGTTCCAACGGAGCTTAAGCCTTATGAACTAATACGATTCCCGCGCACTAATGTAATAGTGCGGCGTGAGTCTGTGCGCTTGATGCCCCGGCCCGATCAGGAACTAGTGAACGACGAAAAAAAGGAAAACAAATAAGAACTAGCGGTACATGGAAGGCATCACTGATTGGCAGAGATATGATAATTAATCCGGCTGCGCTCTGGCGGCGCATACAGAAGGAAGAACAGGGGGTCTTTAAGTGCCTATCTCCCTCGAGCTGCCGTGCATTATGGGCATTCTGCGGACTTAGCTGTTAAATGTGTGTGCGCATACGATCCGGGAAGGTAGAGTTTGTTTTCGGATGTGTTGTTGACATTGTCACGGCACTCCACACTAGGTGAAACCCGGCGCCCACCGGGGTCCGGCATGGATAAACACAGATTCCACACATTGACTTGTGGGGGGCTCGTTTTAAAACTGTTGCCACGATTTCCAGGGTCTTTTAAAATATACTTCTTCTTTTTTACTGTTTGCGAATCGTGTTTGTCGAGCAACTTTCACAGGAAATTGGCTTGAGGGTTTGAGAGGGGGAATGGGCTGCCTGACTTGGGGGAAAAAGGTTCCTTCAACCGTAATCTATGAGCCCTTTTGTTTTTTTTAGGAGAGTGATGTTGGATAAATTGCGGTTGGCATGGTTAGGGGTTTGGGCTGCCCAAAGCTTGAAAACACTAGACTTGCGCGTGTATCTAATGCAGACCTTTGAAACGAAGATTGTCATCAGTGAACGACTTGCAAAAAGGTATCCAAAGTTCTCCATTTTTCATGTTTTTGTTTTTGGAAGGGTGTTTTTAAGAATCAGGAGAGGTTGTACAATGTATGCACTTAGAAGCTGTACTTGTGGCGGTAATTTGTTGAGAATCTGACACAACCACTTACAGAGTGATATCAGACACGTGAACTGCTTGGCAAAAAAGAAACTACATGTAGCACAATCAGGTTTCAGCTGTCTTGTGCATAATGTCAAATTCCCTCACTAACTTAGAACAGTCACAGCAGGAAATTTGACAGAACTCCTCTGTTTTTCGTGCTGCTATTTAAATAATCAGATGTCTGATACCTCAACCGCAAAATGTTTCAACTTTGGACCATCACTCTGCAACGACTTACCGTCAAAGCCGATGGCGAAGGGAACAGTGGCCCCGTCACGCGTAGTGATCTCGTACTGGCATATTGTAGAGAACGCAGCAGAGCAGTCGCTGTCCTTGGCCTCTACCGTCAGGACGTTGTCTTCTATCACGCCCTCCGACACGGTGGCCGTGTAGCTGCTCTGGACAAAGCGCGGTGGGCTGTCGTTGCTGTCGTTGACGACAATGTGGACTTCCGTCCTGATGAGAAAAAGGGCCAAAACTATGATTGCGTGAAATTTTATTGATGGGTTATGCCTTGTTTAAATGCTTCTCTCTCAGTGGTTTTGGAAAGCTGGAAAAAACATGGTTGCAGAAAATCGTTTACACTTTTTCAGACGCAGATTTCTTGGAATTGGGGAGACCTCATAAAATTGTTTCAAGATATTCCTAAACTACAGCATCTTTATGATATACGGTAAAAACTCTGAAAACAAAGCCAACATTAAGAAATTGTGATGGTTTAAAGCCAGTTTGTCCACATGCAAGTCTATGAGATATGGTCAACACAATAGTACTGCGCACCCGTAAACAACAATTCAATTATATTCCAAGTCCATTTGTATGCAGGAAAATGTTGCCCGCATAAACAATTTCTCCAACTCTGGTTTGATAAGTAAGATGAAAAAAAGTTTTTGAACAGATGTCTGACCTATGTGATGTTTTCTGTGGCATGCCACCATCCAGGGCCTGGATGCTAAACTGCCAGCCGGCTTGGCTCTTCTCACATCCCAGCTCCTGCGTGTCTGTCGCCCTCAGCACCGCCTCGCCGTGCTCGCCTAACGTCACGGCGAATGGCACGTCGACGTCCGGGTAGAGGCGGTAGCCGACGATCTCGCCGTCGGGTCCCGCGTCATCGTCCCGCGCTACCAGCTGCGGGTGGATGGTGACGACGCCGGTGGTCTTGTTGACCTCGCCGTGGTAGATCTTCTCCGGGAAGTACGGCTTGGTATTAGGTGTGTCTTCTGCAATGGATGGAGACAAAAATGACAAAGTAAGATGAGGACAAGTTGAGATCAAATGGTCAACACAATGTGTCAAAGGTTAACCTCCGAACCACTGAACAATTTTATACCACTGGACAGTCATGTGCTCAATTTCAGATGTCCCATTCAAACCAGTCTCTCTGATTTGAAAATCACAGGTGTGTGGAAAAAGGCACACCTGGATTTTTCTAGGCGTGTGCTTTTTCTAGGTGTGTGATTTTCTAGGTGTGTGATCTGTGGTCCAGGGAAATTCAGGAGTGCAATTGTTCACACTTCTGAGGAAGCTTTTAGGTGTGCGATGGTGTAGGGGTGTGATCGCACGCCTCACATCAGAAGGACTGCAAACTGTCTCGTCCCCCCAAAAAAGTAGTCGTGAGAAGGGGGCATTTTTGTCTAGCCCCCCCCCCTAAAATTTTTTCACAAATAACAAAAAATGGCAGTAGTCAATTTAAGAAGGTGATGTCCCATGCGAATTGTCTCAACCCTAAAAAAGGGAGTCATGAGAAGGGGGCATTTGTACACTGTGCATGATTGTAGGATTTTAACAACGCTCCCCACTGAAAATGTGCTATGAGCCCCCCCCCCCCCCTGCTTTTCGGAGGCCTCAAGTGTGGGGAGAAAATAAACCAGTCTACATTTCAGCATGCGTCCCTGCAAAAATTGCTGGATCCACCCCTCCTAGCCCCCTAAATTATAGGCTCTAGAGCCGTGCCTGCTCCCACTAACTTAACTACAACATCAGTTGTAAAGTAGAAAGCTTTCCTTTCTAACAAGTCCCATTAATGTATTTACAAACTACATTGCAAGATACAATGTACATGTATGTATGATAAAACATGACAAACATAACTTAGCAGAAAGGCGATAGGTCTTCCGAGACATCGCAAAAGCTTGCAATCATGGATTATTTTTAGCCACATGTAGTAGGTCGGTCAGCACCGCAGGGGGAAATGACGGGGCGTAGTGCCAGACTATTTAAGAGGCCAGGAAGTCATTCATGAGCACATGACTGATGGCTGACGGCCTGCTGAGTCCGATCACAGACCGGGGAGTGCTTCCAAAAAAAAAGCGGAAAATGACCAACGATTGGGCTAGTCACAGAAAATACGTATAATTTGCAAGTGCCGGTACATGTAACTGAATTTATGTCTAGACTTGTTCTTGTGTTCGTCGATCGTAGGTGCATGGAACATCCCAGATAACAAGAATTATGAACTCTGCGATGTGTGACATTTAGGTGACATTTAGGCGATGTTTTTGGGAGGATAGGGCCTAAGGAAGGAGTACTTCGTTATGGGTCCACAAGGGGATATGCATACACCCCTACCCCTGAAAAACAATAACAACCTGTGAAACAATGTCTACAGGTACTTCTTAAAGAAACCTTCATGAAATGTATACATATGGCAAAAGCTTTTGTTTGTTTCTGTTGAATTCAAAACAATTAAAATATTCTAAAAGTTTCTCAAATTTCTCATTTTTTTTTTTAATAGTCTGAACTTTCTCTCTTTAAAAAAAAAATAGTCTGAATTTTCACTAAATAAAGAAAAAGTGTTCACGATGGAATCATTTTGAGCCCCTGGAAAGTTGGTCTGTTGAAATCTGACCTAACTTATGGAGAATGTAATATAACTGTAATTACTTCGTGAGCATTTCTTGTAGTACTTTTTTTTTGTTCTACGAATTACATACATCTACAGATCAATGGTGAGGTACATGTACCAATTCAGGGCGGATACACAGCCCATTTGTACCTGGCAGTGCAAGGCATTTTCTGCCTGACTTTCAGCCAGTCAGTGTCAGTTCCTGACGACTGTCTAGCCACAGATGTCCTGTGGTTTCATCACAGGATGTGGAAAACATTGGTACGAAATCCAACAATTAAATTTAAGGGGGGAGTTTACAGTACAATGTATAACCTTTTTTCTCTATTCTGGTGGAGACAGGCTGAAGTAAAAAAAAAAATTTGTTTAGAATTCAATAGGGTTCACCTTTGAGCAACCTGTGACCACAACCGACTCATACAGCAAAGGATTTGGACAAAGGATGACTTGCATTGTAATACGTACATGCACATCGCGTACATGATTGTATTTCTCAACAAAATGGCAGCTGCCAAAAAATAAACAAGTACCAAGTGGTACATTAACCCACGGCGGTTCCACGAAGTGTAAAACCATGAATTCTGCAATGCAATGTTGGGGGGGGGGGGGATTTAATATGCAAATTAGACGTATGCACATCAGTGTCACAAAACTGCAGGTATTCCAAAGAAACTCACTGGCAAAGCTGTGATACACGCGTGGCATGGAAACAGTATAACAGGCTGAGTAAAGTGTCCACCAACCAACCCACCAACCAACCCTCCAACCAGCCCACATAAGCAGCTCAAGCCCACGGCGTGTTTCACACCGCCGTGGGAAAAAATAGCCACTGGTGTACTGACAGTGTGAATGATACCGGTAGTGTTTCCTTCACGTGCAAGAAACCTGCCAATCGGATCCGAATTACAACTGCCTGATTAAACACACAAGAGTTATTAGGCACTCCATACATTAACCTTTCACAAAACCTCGACCCCTATGCTTGACAATGTCAAAATTTCACCTTTCGATTCTATGACAATCTGCCTGGGTTCCAGAAAAACACACCCGAGAGCTACGTATACGTGTACGTACATGTGGGTATAGGCATGTATATGTGTATGTATAGTATGTAACGTAATTTTATGTCATATGTAAGCAATACGGAGAAACTGAGTATGTCGTCAATTGGAGACCCGTATTGATTTCATGGATCTCGGAATTCTCAAGGCAGCCATGTTCTGAATACATTAACATACAGTGGGTTGCCTTTTGGTTACTTCCATGCTTTGATCAACCAGTACACATTAAATTTACACTGATACACCGTGCCCTCTGGAGACATGCACACAATAGAGGACAAAAGATTGTATACGTCTCCACATAGCAATTTCTATAGATGAATAAGGTTTTCGCGAAAAAATTTTACTCAAAAAGTAGGAATTTCCAAGGTGGGTTGATCTGTCGCAAATGAAATAGTTTTAGAAAAGGGATATTATGTCCGAATTTCAGCCAAGGAAATTAATTCTGGTTAAAATAAGAGCTTTTTGAAACTGTACTTCAAACTCAAAAAGTTTAGTACACGAGAACATGTACATTTGAGAACATGGGAAATGTTTGTTTGTTTGTTTAAAAATCAACTTCACTCTGAATTCTGGCTTCTCTCTTTGACATGGTTTCATAAAAATCATAAATTTACACCCAAAGTACCGGTAATACCACATGTATCAATGTGCAAAAAGAGTACAAAATAAGAGTCCTACATGTATTAGCGATTACAAGTGCAATGCCCCTTTTTACATTGTACCTGTTGGATTTTTGTTCATTGCAGGAGAAAGTAAAGTTCTTCTGTTTTCTATTGCTGGATTTTGTAAGATTTGTACCCTTTGTAGGGTACATGAACAAAAAAAGTTTACATGTACATGTATGTGCCTAAAGGAAAGTCTGAGGGCCAAAAGGTTTGCAACACACAGGTACATGTATACAGAATGAATACATTTGTGCACAACCATTTATAAATGCAAACTTGCACACAACTATTTGCTGAGTTGCAAAATATATAAAAAAAATCTACGTCATACATGTATTTTCTCGAAACTCAGCGGTTGAAAGTTCAAGTCCGTGAGTGCAAGGTCGCGTGGCAGTGACTGTATTGTTCCAAGGCAGTTGATTAGCCAGCACAAAAACAGGTGTGTTCATAATTTGACATTTGTGAGGCTGCCCATGCTACACTGACAGGTTGCGTGCCAAGGAGTGGGGGAAACTGTGCACGGAACATAGGGACATGAAAAACACTCGCAACGCGTTTCAATTTCAGAAATCACAAGTTGCTCAAGGGCTGCGGGGTTTATTAGCGGAAATAACAGCAAAGGTCGCTGAGGACTTGCCAATTTCTATGCGCATTATTCATTTCTTGTTGTACCCTGCGCAAAGCCTACCGATATATACAGGACACATGTGAGCAAGGGTTTCCATATGGGCCAATCAGATCAAGAATAAGGAACTACGTGTACACTGTACATGTATTTATATAATTTAATAATCAAGAGTGAAGTTCAGGGGCAGCTGTCACTTTTATTAGTGTCAGTCACACACACATTTGAAGGCTGGGACGTGGTATGGAACAGATCACGGTACATGTGCAGTTCTTGTAAAACTTGACTGTTTTTCACAATACACAAAATTTGAAAAATGAGTAATTTATAGCCTCTAACAGCAATCGAACCCGAGATGCCATGACTGAAAAGCTGCTACACGAAGATGTCGATGTCCTGCCAATCTCTGAACTTTCTGGGGGGGGGTGTCTTATCTTTTGTCTCAATTACAATGTACCTCAGATTTAATCTGACTGAGTGGGAACAAATCTAAATACAAATTGTAACCTGAGTAGAATTTTAAAAGAAAATACATTGTACGTATGTATTATGGTACATGTACATGAATTTTAAAACAAATACATGTACCACTACCGGTAGCTCTGGAGTTTCAACACCAGAGTTTACATAAAAATCTCAACAATAAACTAACATGCAGGACTTCATTATAAATATTTTGTTGGGGGGGGGGGCCGGGGAAGGGAGGGAGGAGTTCTGTTTGTTTGTGTTTTGGGTTTTTTGAACTATCTTTGCCTTGTCTGGACTTAAATTCCCATCCACACTCTGTGCTTGAGTCCCTGCAAAGGTTGTAGCGATAACATTTTTTGGGGGAAAGAGAGTCCCAGCAAAGGTTGTGGCGATCCTATCTCTCAGTGTCGGAGCGCATTTCCTATCTGTAATGAGCTCTGCATTCGCAGACCCGATCGGACCGGAACACAGACCAAGAGAACAAGTGTGAACACCGCTGACTGTCATAACATCGGGATTTTGGCCATTGTGCCCCGGACAATGATATTGATCAATGAGAAAACACCTGTGCTGATATGTGTATCTGTGAATTACATTCCGCTCCGCAGAAGAACGTCCATGACGTGGTCTGGAAAGCTAACATCCTGTTTCTCCATTCAATACTTTTCTTCTATTTTTCTTGGAAAATAAAGCACTGCAGTGCGTCAACAAAAACTTGTACATTATGTATACAAGTGCATTGTGCAAGTACCGGTACATTGTACATTATACATGTATTTTCATAACCACTCGACTGTACTTTCTAATAAATCATTTCCTATTGCTCCTATAAGAACTTGGTTTTTTTTAATATCTTATTCTTTAAAGGGAATATACATACATGTACATCATTTGCTTTTGCTGTAATTTTCAGAAATGGATGGAATTGGGGGGTTGGAAATATATAGCAAATATAGTTACACTGACTTTTTTGAGGTTTTGGGTTCAAAAATGCTATAAAAACCAAGAAAAACAATCATTTTCCTGTAGTCTGGTTCCCTGACTCCATTTAAAAAGAAACAGAGCAGTTTACATACATTGGGGAATTGTAAGGTCAGGGAACCAGTCTAGCTGGCTTGTACCCGTTCATAGGTGTGTAATCGATTGCAAACAAGTGCGATGGTCAATTGGGGCCAGGATTTGAGAAAAAAAAAGCCAGTCGGCCGACCAGTGTTGGAAATTGATACGAAAATACCACTTTTCTTGAAAATGACAGTATACCAGGTGCCATGATTTTACAGGATGCTTTAACTTGTCATTCCCTAACAGTCCAGCAAGGTATTTCAAAATGATTTGGTAGTTTTATTTTTTGATGTTTGCAAATGTTGTACTTTCCCTTTTAAGTGCTGGCCTGAAACGTCAGGCCAGCTGATTTTCTTGATTTGTATATTTCAGGTCAATACAGTCAGTAGGCAGTTTGCAGCAGTTTAATTCATTTTCATTGTTTCATTTTGAATATGTATACACGATACAAATTTTACATACACAATGACAATAAAGGTGACGATTACAGTGACAACGAAGGTGACAATGACGACAATGAATGCGACAGAGATTACAAGGTAGCTGACAATGACGACAACAAAGGTGACAATGATGACAATGAATGAGTGTTCATTGCTTATGAACTTTCCTCTCAGTATTATTTACTATCAGTTTCTGTTGCTACCGGGTATTTAAGAATGACAAACAACTTGTTAAAGGCCTAATTTGCATTCATGACTTTTTCTCACATTTACAAAAAATTTTAACCCCCGCTAAAAAAAAATGATTTCATTTTAAAAAAAATTAAAATTTTAAACTGCGAATGGCGTGCTGGATGAAAAATGACATGTACAAATGAAGAACAGGGAGCCATAAGTAATTAAATGAATGTTTTAAAAACAGAACAACTGTGAATTGGCTCCAATTTTCCAGAAAATTTAATCGCCCTACGGGGGCACTTTTAAAAAAAACGAGAGTGTATCCAAGGTTCATGTCCGTGTGCATAGTATGAATCAGTGCAAGTTTCTCCCCAGGTTTTTCAAAGCCGTGTTGATTTTGAAAAAACGTCGACAATGGCACTCAACCGCAGTGGCACAATGGTTACGGCAGGGGGAAAATTGGCCATTCAATTCAATGCACAGTGGTGGCCGTTTTTCTGGGCTGTTCAAATAACGGGAGAGAAAAAAATCGTTGGCGCAGGCACGGCAGCGAGATACATTCAATTGTGAAGCTTGCAAGGGAGAAAAAAAATTCTGAGCGGGATTAAGAGATTTACATGATGCGTGTTGCGTGACAAAGGCTTGTACATGTAATGTATAGAACAGTAGGCCTACATGTACCTTTTACTAAACTACCAAATTTTTAGCCTGAATTCCGAATAACGGAAATCTCATTTAATCTGTCACTGATATTGGCCATTACAATTTCAGAATTTTATCAACTGTAAAAAAAAACTAATACAGGTTTCATCTATCATTTTAATTTATATGCACGTACGATATATCATTTTCTGAATGTGTCATCAAGTACAATATTTTAAGCATTCAGTACAAAACGTACCAACCTTACCATCTTTATGTGGACCTGACAACAAAACAGGTCCACATAACGCAGGTTGTGTGAACGTTATGTGGACTATAGCCAGGTCCACATAAGGTTTCGCCCTCTCTGGGAAAACAGGTTTAGAGGCATTTTTTGGGTTAGGGTCATCCGTCGCAAAATGAAGAGGAACACTCAAGGAAATCAGGATAAAACATTTGGGTTGAGAGAGTTTCCCTTAACTGTGCGAAAACAAAGGAATGTCCACACAGGGTATGTACAATGTAATGTAAACATGTGTGCACCTGTTTGACTTTGTAAAAAATAGCCACACATAATATACCTGTACACGGGACATAAAATGCGCAAACTAAAAAGCAAACTTTATAGTAGCATAAATTCAAAATTCCGAAACTTGAAACGTGATGGATCTCTTCCAAGTAGAGCTGAATGCAAATTTTTCTCAACCGCTTCCCTTCACACTTTCAAATGCTTGACATTTAGCGATATCGTTTTACTTTTAGAGAAACAGCGGTTATCCGAGACGACCGTTGAAGAATGGATACATCTGCGGTCAAAACTGCGCGAAGTCTTTTGATGATTCAATGAATTTTTATTTTGCAAAGCAGTCTAAGACCATGGAGCTTTTTAAGGTCTTTTCAAGTTGAATGTATCTTAAAGACAGTTTAACTTTTAAAGTCTCTATCACTAAATTATTTCAAATTTAATAGATTCTATCAGCACGAACAGAAGCCTCACGTGGGCAATTTCACTGTATTACATGTATGGCTGTGACAGAGTTTTATAAGAGCTCAGTGAATAAACCCGAAAATGTAATTAATTTTCAAATCATACGCATCCATCATCTAGGAATGCTAATGATCAAGGAAATTACAAGGAGAATCAAGTGACTGTTTTCAACTGTTAAGAGCTGTGACTGTTTGATACAGCTGTGCTGACCACTTGCCTGCTTTTGTCTGTTGACTCAATTTGACTAGTCACAGAGCTTGCTTGGAAAACATGAAATAAGATCTGACTGTTGGTGACTAGCCTGTGTAAAAGGCATGGCAGGGGAAGAGGATTGATATTTGGACTGTCTGTGACTGTTCAAACAGCAGGAGGGTTAATACAGACCAACAAAAGGGTCATTCAATGACAATGAAGTCATATGGCTTGCTTCTTTGCTACGTAAAATATAAGGTCCAAGAAAGAACAAATTTCCATCTGGATATTTACGCCAGCAGCTCTCCAAGGCCCTGCAAACCCCATCCAAACATCTGAGCGGATCACTCCACCAGCTGAACGCGCATACCTGCTGATCCAGAGTGAATGAAATAACAATTTCATCAAATTTGTTCGTTGATGGCTTAATGCTGGCACTGAATGGCGGGTTCAGATGATTGATGGAGCGAGGTTGACACTGGAGACACATTTCTGGGAAGGCACTCGCGCCGCCGGAGTTCAAGAGGTTGCATCCTAGTTCTTGGGAGAAGGAATTTTTGAAACTTCCAAAAATATCTCAGCTCGTATTTCATCTACTTTGAATTGAAAGCTCAAACTTGTTGATTTTCTTGACTAGCGGGGTGGCGTCATAAAGTTTGTATTGTTTGCACTATTGCATGTTTGAAAAAGTTTAGTTATAGTCCATCATTTGTAATTTGTGCATTTTTTCGTTTTGAAAAAAACAAAAAAAAAAAAAGAAGGGTAAGGGCGGTACTGACAAACTAACTAATAAAGTTCAGCTTCAGCTTCAGCTGTATATTCTGAAAAAAAAAAACAGCATTCTAGGATCTCAAATCAAATCAAAAGTTGCTGAATCATGTTTTGAATTTCTAATTCCAGCGTCCGAGACATGTTCTCAGCTGCTGAGCTGAATGTATACGATCTGACGCACACTGATCTGACATTATAGCAACTGGGGGCGTAGCGTTGTGTAATGCTTGCGCTGCTTCGCACAACAACAAAAACAACAAACGATACTACTTTATTTTTTCCTACGGTCGTCTAAGAAGCACACTTGGAGGCTCTAAACATACTATGACAACTTGCTGAAGAGAAATAGAAGAAGAAATAATTTCAGGAGTTTAGATTCACTATCTTTCTTGAAAAGTATGTTTTTTTCAAATATTACACCACTAGCTATACTGCGCATGGATGCAAGCTTTAAGTAGAAAAGAAAGACTAGGCCTACATGTATGTGAATAACATTTTCTCATGCTAGTGTGTTTTTCATATCCAAAAAGACACTGCAGGGCATTTCTGCTTTCAGGATGTGCATTAGCACAGTGTGCAATTTGTATACTTTTAAAATCTCACTGGATCAGAGGCAACTTTTAACAGTTTTTTTCCCAGGTTGATGCAAATTTGGTCAAGTTCTCCAAAACTTGGAAAACAAGATGTCTAAACTCTCAGTGAAGTCATATATCCAAAAAGACACTGGGGCATTTCTGCTTTCAGCATGTTCAGGATTTGCATTAGCACAGTGCGTATACTCTTTAATCTCACTGGAACAGAGGCCCAAAAAATACATGTAATTTCTTGTATAAAAGCAGTTTAAGGTCTTCACGCAGGTCTTCTTTTCAGAACCATTCTCTTAAGTTGAGAAATTATTCGCACATGGTGTTTCCGCAAACCTTTCATTATTTAGTATCTCCACCATGCAAAGCCTCAAATCTTACTTTCTATACTCGACCCTGTTTGAAGGACCATCAATCAATGGCAGTGCTCAACCATGGGAAACTGAAAAACTGGGAAGGAGGATTAGCAAAAAACAACATCTGTTTTTTTCTGAAAGATGAATCGAAAGCCGACGGTACCTGTCAGCCTCAGTGGTATTTACACGAAGGCCCAGGAAAGAAGAAAACACTAACAGTACGCTCGGCGTCACTAATGAAAAAAAAAACACATCAAATTTACATTGATGGATTCAATTTCAAGCATTGCCATGGCCTAGTTTTTTTGTTCCTCAACGGAGTAAGGCTCAGGGTCTCCTTACAATTTACAAAACTGATGGGAAAAGCTGGGAGTTTCATCACTTGGAAAGCGGCACGCAAAAATAAATTTGATCGGCAAAGATGAGAGGTGGTGGGCGAGAACCAGGCGACCATCTTGGACGCCTCAAGGGCCAGATGTTGACACTAAACAATCTGGAAACAGTTGAACCCAAGCCGAGATGTTTTTATCCAAAATGCAGTTTGATTGTTTAAATTTGCGCAGTGGTGAAAATCACAGTGTAATATTCATGCTACTACCTTTTGCTTTTTTTAGTTGGCAAGAAAAGTAAATTGTAGTGTCCAAAACTGCAGTCAGATATTTTTCAGATTTCAAAGATTAAATTCAATCCTGGCAGGGCATTTACACTGTACATGGAGCTTACAAAGCAGAAATTTGCTTTGATACAATTTATTTGTTAGCTGTTAAATGAAGTAAATTTATGTACATGTCCAAAAATGCAGTCAGATATTTTCAGATACACATGTACATGTACCCATATTAACAGAACAGAATTTTGCTCAGATAACCCCCCCCCCCCCCAAATTAAAAGGCAGTTTTTCAATGGTTACAAACCAAATATATATCATGTGTGGCACTGGTATACCAGTACATGACTGCTTGTTTGGTTAAGGCCAAAACAAAAAAGTCTCCGGTTTCTGGTATAAAGGTTTTTTTTCAATGAAAAATGATGTCTCAAAACCGCCAAACTCACTGGTTTGACTGGAATCCTGCTGCTGCACAATTTAATTTAACATGTTTTTAGATGGGGTTATGATCGAGAATAAGCTTTATGTGGCCTCTCTGGACTCCCATATATTTGCACTAAGTTTAGTCGGGCACCATTTGCAGTCAACAGCCGACATTTGAAGCAAAAAAGTCAGGTAAAAAAAAAAACTTTTTGGACAAGCTCCATACCAGAAACCGGAGACTTATTTTTTTTGGCCTAATGCTGTTTGGGATTTGTTGTCTTTCGTTTATGCCTTTAAATAAATTTAAACATATTTGCTTACATGTAATGATAGTTTCTTCCAGCCGCTCTCTGAAACTGGCCCCAGATCTCAAGGCCAGATGGGAAAGATAAACACACAATTAAAACCAAAATTACATTTTATTGGCATAGGCTTAAGTCTCCTTTGATCCTTAAGTAATTAGCGCATCCTCCGAACTCATCCGCCATGCCCGAGGTGACCTCACGTATCCAAGCTCTCTCTACCTGGTGTGCTGATCTCATTATGCGCGGGCCCCAAATGACTCATCCACGCATCCTTGCTAATCACCAGATAGGTAACCATGGCAACAGGATGATACCGTAGGGCCAAAAAAAAAAAATTGTGGTTGTCAAGGGACAAAATTGTGGCACAGTACTTGTAGGTTGTTTGTCAGTTTTCGTTACAAACATGTAAACAAGTACAACCTGACATATTTGACTGTTTCGGGGGATTTTGGTGGATTCAGGATACCTCCATATTGAAAACGTTGGGGGATTTTGATGGATTCAGGACATGAAGCCTAGTGGTACTGCAGGATTTTGATGGATTCAGGATACCTCCATATTGAGCAGTTGGGGGACTTTGATGGATTCAGGATCTCAACAGATTTACTCTCGGCTAACTGGTGGATTCTGATGGACTCACTGGCCACCAAAATGTTTTTGCATGGCAAAATTGATGGATTTTGGCGGATTCAGGATACTTTCTAGTAAATATACCCAAGGGGTTAGGGTTAAAATGCTCAGCCAAAGCAAAGTTGTACTAAGTCTGCATAAATTGAATACGCACATCATGAAGAACGTACCGGTGTACACATGTACACATGAAAAGAATTTTGAATTTTCCCGAACCTTTTCAGATCAATTGACAAAGAGGATTTTGAAGCATTTTGCAGGATTGAGAAAAATGCCAGTATGAGGTACGTATAAAGTATGTATACTTGTACAAAAAAGCTGTTCTGGGGCTTCATTCCCCAAGTTAAAGAGTATAGCCTACAATGTAAAAAGTCAAAATTGTATCAATGGCCAAATAACGTCAAGTTTTACAACCACAAAAAAAGAATGTACACTAACCCTAACCATCCCAAATCCTCTAAATTCTTTTTGCAAATTGGAGGTATTTGCAGGATTGAGGTTACATGGCAAAAGTGCGTTGCTGATTTCGGAGGATGCACTATGTCAAATCCTTGGGCAGGACCTTGTGTTGTTCATGCTCAGCCTAGAATAAATGTAGTCCTTGATTATACTTGAAATCCTCTGCACTGCTCCAGGATGTCACTGCCTCTGCCTCAGCTACTGTCAGTCATAGCCGGAGGGTTTTGCAGGATTCAGGCAGTGGTCACCTCTCCACGGACCATATTCAAGAAAGAATGGAGGAATTTGCAGGATTGAGGCTAAATGCTATTTTTCCATGAAGCCAATTGGAGGATTTTGCAGGAATGAGGCTACATCCTAGCAAAAGAGGGAGTTAGGGTTAGCTAAAACAGCTCTTTTCCAGATTTTGTAGGATAAGTGATGGGCCCGAGGGTAATTCTGATGTTGGCATTACAAATTTGAACTACCGGTACATGTACTAATAATATTGGCTAATTTGGATGGTTTGCACATGTACGCATCTAACCATGGAGCTACATATAGCTCCATGATCTAACTCAGTCGTGCCTAGAGATGCAGCCTGGAAGCGGCTGGGAGTGGGAGGACCCTTTGCCCGGTTCCTCACGTTACACTCCCCTCATCTCATGTGCCTCCCGGGGTGACGACCAAATTGAATCACCCATCCTAATTTGTAAGATCCAGGGCCTGATGTGCGTGCATACGATACACGGGGTGTACAGTACAGGGTTGATGTGAAGAACTCTACATTTCATCACAAGGGTTGAAGGGTCGCTTCGAGGGAAGAAAAACACTTGCATTTGATTACAAACTGGAAATATGTACTTTTGAAGATCTAAACATTTACACTGTAACCAGCGAACCAATGTTGTTTTAAAAAGATGACGAACGTTGTACATGCGTACGTGTACGTATGTGTACATGATCACAGGAAAATGGACTTAGTCATTGGCAATGTAAGGTTTGAACGTTTTCTTAACCCTTTAACCATCCAAACTCCATTAAAATCCATCCTCCAATTTTGGGGATTTTGGCAGACAGGCCATGAGTAGGCCCTACCAAGTCCATTAAAAATCCACCCATAGCAGTGTTGGGTTTGGGATGGATTTTGGCGAATTTGGTCCTGAAGCATTATGTGAAGCAGAGTCAGTGATGGATTTTGGTGGACATGGTACGGTACTGTTCTTAATAAAACTCAGTCAAGCTGCAACACATGTTTTGCGGAACATACATACTACAGGACTACAAGTACGTTTTACACAGCGCAACAAACATACAGTACACAAAAATGTACTGTACTGTACGCATACATGTACGGTACATGTACTTTCAGCCCATACAGTATACCGGTAAGTACTGAAAAAGTTTAAACATGCCTGCATAATTTATGGCCACCCAAACAAGAAACTTTTCCCACATCAATACTCCGTTCAAGTCAATTGCCCCACATGCCAACAAGATGCCACATCCACCAGCCATATTGATCCTTCTTTCTATAATTCCCGAGACAATACGGACAAGCCTCCATTGTCTAGTCATTGTCTTCGTACTCTAGTACACCACCCTTTCAGTTCGATCAGTGATGCTAATGTGGTACAAGACAGTCATGACGAGTCGGTGTCTTTTTTGTGGGTGGAATTACACTGAAGCCGGATGTTTGCTGAAACCTTAGCGGAATGGCTTCAGATCTACAACAGTGACTCATTGGGTCGATTCTAGTCCACTGCTTCCTATTCATTCATTTGTGGGGGAAGGGGCACAGGTATGGGGCACAGGTGTAAGCCAGCGTCTTGCCCAATCTCTTGATTGTTACAGAACCGGTACATGTTCTAATTGGTCAGTTGACAAAAGAAGGCTTCTATAGATCAGTATCATGGTGCGGCCATCTTGAATTTTTCCCATTCAAATCAACGTAACCAAAGCAAGAAAAGAAAATAGTCTGGTTCCTTTTTTTTCGCACAAAAACCATTAATATTCAGTACTGTTATTGGATACAGGGAACATGACTGCAATGGTGGCAGCACCCCTTCGAAGGCCAATTAACAGCTTAATTTTGGTTCACAGGGATTCAGAAAGTTGGGTACTGCATGCATTGTACTCTCTTATCATAGGGTATACACAATGTGTTTTGTCATGAACATCGCCCCACTAACACATCAACATTTGTATAGCCCTTTTGTGTGTAGCAGTCATGAACCCATGTAGGGGGTCCGTGGCCAGACAAAAAAAAATCAACCTGACAAAAGATGTATACGTTTATGTATACACTGATGATAGAATTGAATTGAAAGATATTCATGAACATCTTCCTGTAAATGACTGTACAATGTACGTAAGCAGCATGAAAGCAAACTTGATCAGATGATTGACCACAACAAAACCAACACAATACATTCAAGTAATGGATAGAAATGGTCACAAATCATGTTGAATTTGTCTTCCACAATTTGCTCTATACAGGTACATGTACCATACGCATGTAGGACTTTTTTTAGCCTTTGAGGTCCCTAAATTTAAAAATCCTCTCCCAACCCCCACAAGAAATGACAAGTAGGCCTACAAATCTATTTAACATTTATAGAAAAACATTTAGAATCGTAGGGAAGTGAAACAGTTGAGCATCAATTTCCTCTTTCCTCTGTACTGTCATGGGAATATCCCCTCAACATTGCACTGCCACACGTGATTGATTAATTAGGCTTTAATTAATCACATTTCAACAAGAATGAACAAACTGGGATTTCCCCATCCTGTATTGCCCTCATCAATAAAACTGAAACTGAGTAATAATGGTACACGGATAATTACCCGAGCACTTTCCATTTCACAATATGCGCACCAATGATGCAATGACTGACTCAGTCTCAGTAATGACTTCATCTTTGGAAACCCCCCGGTTTTTTTAAGACATAGGCCTAGTCCATCATTTGTAATTTGTCCATCATTTGTAATTTGTGCATTTTGTTCGTTTGAAGCAACAAAAGTGTTCAAAATCTAATGAAGGATACAATAATTACATGTACGCTTATTTTTCAGATGGCTACAAATGATGGACTATAGCTTTAAATGTAGCCGGACTTACATGTGTACCGGTATGCATAATTTTCAAAGTATTCTAATCATGTATTTTTTTTTTAAGTAGCCTTCATTGAGATAATAATCGTCCATGCATGCATTTGTACATGTAATGATTGTATGCATGCACAGTTGTTTAATTGTCATTTTTCCCTTCAAATGATACTTGGATGACAATGCAATCAATCAGGCGATAAGACCGCCCAAGTCAGTCCACAATAGCCCTTTTGTGGTCGCCATGGCAATTCAAGCAAGCAATCAGTTACGGTCAGTGATTTTGATTTTGACTTCTTTTATTGGCGTTTGACAGGGCCGTAGGGAGTCAGGGGTGAGTAGCTCGCGGTAAATTGCAACACAAATGTCGCATTTGACTAGGTTTATACCATACATATTTGTTGGCGGGTTTTTCCCTCAAAATTTTCCAACGATCAATTGATACAAAACTCGGGTTGTCACAACGAATCTTTCTTTAGGCCTACGCATCATCGATAGATATGAAAGCTCCTGAAAAAAAAGGTATATGGTTCAACCACGAATCCTCTACACAAGGATAAACGACTCATCTGAGCTTGTGTACAAAATGTACGGAACGGATTGTCTATGTACGTGATATGCTGCGTCCGCGCATAAAACAACGAATAGGGAGAAGTAAATTTGTATGTATACAAAGGAAAAAGTTAAAATTTGCATACATGTACCGGTGTCACATAAAAATCGGACTCGTATGAAAATCGGACTCTTTTTCCCTTTTATTGGTTAAACCCTCACGTGACCGGTTCCTCTCCTAATTATCTATGCATGAGCATGCGCAATACCACCAATGAGTCCGTATTTCATAACCTAAATTCATGCTACACCGGTACATACTCAGAGGCAATGGACGAAAATGTTACAACTAATGTTGAGCAATGAATGTTTTGGCACACATGCCATCCATTGAGCTGCCGGTACGCAAAGTCATGCCAATCCAAGAAATGCAGCAATGTCATTCACGATTGGAATGGACCAATGCCATTCCCCTGGCGATAGAGTATTTAAGCCTTCAGCAGGTCATGTGCAGTCCACATGTACAAGTACATGTATGTAAAGCTATCTATCACCCTGGAAGAAGCTTGGAAAATCTTCGGAAGGCAACATTCAATTGCACTTGTAATGCAGTCCATGTTGGCACTTGGCAGATTATTATTCCATTACTATCAGATACATGTACACCTGTTTAAGTTTGAGTGAAACTGCACATTAATTATAATGTGTTCTGGACTCTTGTTTCTGGAATTTCATGCTCTTTACATGGCTATTTTACATGGATATTTTTCACTCAAATGACATAAACTGTACAGTTTGTCAAAATCCAACACCAGAGTTTTTGCAGAAATTAAATAAAGTACATTGTAGTATAGGTGTGCAAAAATACAGTCACCTGATGTTACGTGTAATTTGATAAAATGCTCTCCTAAGGAATTAATCTTATTAGACAATTAAATTTTATGAACACAGTAGGCCTACAGTACCGTACATGTACACGTATTGATTTACATGTACAATACACTGAAGGAATTCTCAAGATATTGTTCGGAGTACATGGTTCTTTCCTGAGGTGAACACAGCATGGAATTACAAACATGACAAACAGAATCTACATGTATGAACACCCTTCCCCTTCATACTTCCCAGCATACCCAGCAGGAGGGCTAGGGAGAAGTACATTGAATCACCCTGACCCATCCTCTGATGTCACATCGGTGACATCGCCGTCCTCCAGACTAACAGGAATTCACACTGGTGATTCATCACCGCTTGACTGACGGCAACATTGCTTTACTTACCAGCACAGCGAGCTGTGAATATGTAATGTAGGATTTTCGCTGGTCCCAGAGGGCCAGCCTAATGTCCTCTGTGCGTGCTGACTGACAAACGGACTGAATGACTGTCACTCACTTGTGAGCTTGGCAGTGCTATTGGATACATGTAGGTTACATGAACCCCGCAACACCAATGAATGCGCTAAATCCACTGTACTATGGGCTCTGTGGGCCAACTAAAGAGGGCACGTTTTTACCACTTTTGAGAGCTCCGTGGATGGTACACACAGCGTGAATGTGTACTGTACTGGTTTGCGCACGAAGTACGCACAATTTTAATGTGCTGAAGTTATTAGCCACAGTGTCTTTGCGCGAGCGTCAGGCGTCATTCGAATTTAACTTCCTATGGTCTCCCAGACTAATCCCCGCCCCCAACAACTTTGGATCATTCATTTGAAATATTACGCAGTGGATGGACCAGGAACCAGTCTATGCATGTAACATTCTTTCCCCAACTCTCCTTTTCTGGCCATTGAAGGGGTACTTGTGCACGGAGCCCATAGTTCAGATCCATGACATGACTTCCAGCGACCACAAATAGCCATTCTGAATCAAATCAACAGAATTTTGGGCACTCTGGAATCAGCTTTACAAGTCTCGCCCTAAATTTCCTTCTCATCCGAAGTCTTCCGCCCTTAAGACGCCATGCTGTCCACCCTTCTCCTTTGCCCCGACAATCCGGCCTCTCCATCCGATTGATCTGTTTGTTTAAGTTGATCCCTTTCTCCATGCCACTGAGGGAAACGTAAATGTACAGCCTTGCTACGACCCCAGCAAACATGACCAAGGATTTCATCACACACCCATTCCATCTTCCATTAATTACTACATGCATGCCACAAGAAATAAAATTTGCGATTCCGGTAACCAGACAGCCTAAGCTGACAAAGCGGGTGAAAATTATGGTAGGAGGACATCAGACTTTACTGACCATTTACGGTAGGGGCCTACCATGCAAAATTCAAACAAACAATAATTATACAAGTTTTTCAATGCACATAAATACGCAAATTTTCAAAATTTGATTGAGCTAAAACCTGCCAGACCTGTCATTTTTGTCTACATTTTTGTGTATTTTACCCTCTGCTATCACATATAGTTTTGTGCCACCAATACAGAACACCAATCCTACAGTGTACATAGTCTGCAGAACATGTACAAATATACATGATTGGTGAATGAATCTACATGAATACAATTTTTGTACATTATGTATAGAGGCTGACTGATGATACAATGAACCTTCCTCATAAAAAAAAATGAACCTTCCTCATAACCCAGATTTTCTAATGTACAGTTTTTCCAATTCAAGGAGACACAACATTTCTGCTCTTTAATCATCCACTGCAACATGTCACAAGGCTCTTAACATTGGCAACATTTATCGTCTGCATTTGTTTCTTCAGAGGAGAAGCACCATTAGGGAATGATGCGCAGAAGGGGAGCTGTCAGGGGGTGGAGGCGAAGCAGTTAAAGGGGTCACTTCAGCTGTTGCTGATTCTGCAAATTGTTTCTGGAACTCGCCGCCATTGGCGCACGGTCTAAATTAAAAAACACACCAATGTGGCAGGAGATGTGACAGCTGATTTGTTCACAATTTTTTTGTTCTCCAAGTTTGGGAATTTTAGACCAACAAAAAAATTTAAAACTAGTCAGAAACGAGAGGATAGTGTTGGATTTCTTTGAAATTCTGAGCCTAAATTGGGAATGGGTTATGGGAGAAAAGGAACCTTTATTCACCCGTGAATGTCTAAACACTAGTTTGTAGGAGCAGTTTGTAAACATTTTTGTTTGAGACATCAGTTTGCTATTCTTAACTTTGTACCTACATGTAGCTGTTTTGGACTAGAGTGACTTTAATTCATAAAAAGTATGCATACTGAAATGTTTAACCCTGGCGTCCTAGCCTTTGCTTTGGGATAAAGAACGGAGTTCTACAGAATACTATGAGTGTTGTGCAACCTTATGGTGAAGTATTTCATACTACAGTTTACTAGTAGTAGTATTTTGTAGCTTTAGGTGAGGTTAGGGGTTATGTACATATGTATGTATTGTAAACACACAATACATTTGTACAGCATCATTCATCATACATGTACATGTACGTGTACATGTATACCGTACATGTAGCAGTATCACCATGGTGATCACAAAGCCCCTTGAAAGAATGTATACATGTACGTAAAATGCAAATTTATGGAATTTATGTTGCAGTGCAGACGTGTTGCAATTTTGGTTCTACATGTAAACAACACCCTCAAGCCATTCAAATAAAACTTTGGGCTTGCTCAAAAACTAGACAAAATGGACTTTTGAGCTTTGTATTCTAATAGGAGTGTGTGTACTGAGACACACAATATTTTTCCCCCACCAGAGTTCCACCTGACACAACACAGGTTCCCTCCAGACCGGACACTGTGTGTGGGTTCAACAATGACACAAAAACTTCTCACTTGGAGGCCGGCCAAATGTAAATCAAAGCTAGTCACAATGGATGCGCACAGCGTTCAGAGAAGTGGCTACGGGTGAATCTGCATACAATTGAACATTTAGGCACTTCTGTGATGATTTGAAATCACAATGGCTTAATCCAGTTTTGATATTTTGTTAAAACGTTAAAATACAATTTTGCTAAGTTTCTGCTGTCCCTCACATCATGTAAATTCCTCATATTTATGAATATCAAAACTCTAAAAAGAAGTTTACTTTTTCCTTTGAAAAGTAGAAGGCCTAGTTCTCCAAAATCAAGATATTTTGTACACATTGATGTCACTAGCTTGCAATATAGAATTCAAATCAAGAACATGAGAAGGTGTCAACATTTTCCCCATTTTTTTTTAAGACAAGTTATTTACTGACCTTACTTCTAACATTGCAATCTTGCATTTTCATTTAACACAAACCTCACCTAAAGCTACAAAATACTAACAGTAGTATTCAGCATAAAAAGTGAGCACAGCACTCATAAGTATTTCTAGTACTTTGGTACCTGCATAAATATTTTTTGTAGTACTTTGTAGTATGTGGTACTGTACTGAGTGTACTCCAAATGAATTCTCAGGGTAAGGTTAATGTGTGAATGTACGTATCTTTAATCCCTATGCCAAAATAGCTCAAGAACTTGGATTGTTTTTGTTGTCAAAATGCTTATGATTCTTACACCATAATTTGTTGTTTTTAATAATAACTGCGTGTACTCGGTCCTAAATTCATGATGGCCTTATATTTGTTGAACACATTTAATTATACATTTTGTTAGTAAAACCGGAGGGGGCCCCACTTCGAGGATGGTCGGTTGTTGAAAATACACAAATTTCATGTTGATTATCCATTGAAATTTTGTACATTGTTTTAACAGAAAATGTCAAATTGTGCAAGACTTGCCACAGACTTTGTATCATCAATAACTGAGTGAAAACTGAACATATGACAAATGACATATTGTTAATAACTTCAACAGAATTTCTGTCTAAATTATTCTAAATTTGTTTTCAATTTTTTGTAATACACTCTTTAAATTATCAAGTTTTTTTCATACAAATGGCATGAATGGCAGTGTTGATTTTGTTAAGGTGTTTTAGTAATGGTAATCAATAAATTTTCCACTGAAATCCTAAAATTAATTCCCCAAAAAGTAAAATGTGTAATGATGTGGCTGTAATTTAGGTAAAAAATGTCCGAGAGATGGTCAAACAATTAACATATTTATCCATTTGTATTCATTTTGTATCCATTTGTTTAATATTAAGTAACCTTGACACACAAATAAAAAGACAAGAATATTTCCACGGGTTTGACTGATCTTGAGTCATGCGAGTTCTAACAATGTGCATGCAGCAAGGCGGACATGAGTCGCGAGACGAGAGCACAGCGCGTAGCACGCCCGATTATTCCATCCATTCCGATACTGCGATAGACGAATCTTCGCCAACTTACCTAAACAATTCACCCCACTTAGGGCGAATAATGCGACCAAAAGGGCCCCACCTGCCCACCTACTCCTTCGAAACATCTCAGTATTATCCTCAGCTCCCTTTACTCGTTGTTTTCTTCGTGAAATATTCACCATAAAATTATAAATCCAGCCGGGCAAAGTCGCTGCACAACGTAAAAATATGGCCGCACAGTCTTGTCATGTCGTTCAGGAAAGTCGGTCCCAAAATAGACACAAACTACAGGTGACGTTATGGACGAGCTCATTCAACAAAGAGGTGTGTAGATACCTCGAAGGGGTTTCGTAAGTTATATTTATGTATTTATCATGGTATAGAATGGGTGAATTTTCATCTGAGGATAAGGAATTACAATAAATTAAATATTGGATTCTAAAGTCTGTTAACGTGTTTTTGTTATTTAAAAATACTCCATATTCAATTCAAGTATTTTCCCCTCACTCGCGTTCAAGCATCATCTTCCATTAGATTTTACCCATGCGTGGTTGACCTTTCTTATTGATTGGCTCTTCCTTATTGTCGTTTCCTCTACAGCCTAGTGACAATTTGACGTAAGCCTAAACCCACTCCTTTCTATTCAAAGCAGTAAGGGCAACGAAACAAAAGCTTGACAGTTCAAAAATGTGTAAATCCGGAAAGACAGGAGAGGTTTGTCACAAATTTCAAAATGCAGATTGCTATGTACACGTCATTCAGATTATGCGTAGAGGGGAGTAAGTACAGAAAAAGTAAGATCCTTATATTGTGCGACAACACAAGCGCACCTGATTATTTTCTTTTGATCGCAAATCTTGATTGATTTGCTAACGATTTCGTAATTTTGAGAGTTGTCACTTTCTGTACTATGTAAATGTTATGCCTTTGATGTCACATTGATAGCTATTCTTTACTTGCGTTTTCCATACCAAATCAACCGTTAAGTAATATACCGGTTTCCGGCACACAAGGAACTTGAAAAACACAACTGAACCGAAATCGTTGAAAAGAACAAAAACAAGTGTGCCTTACTCCCAGTTAGATCCGTTTCTGACGTCAGAGGGGGATTTCATGTGAAAAAGTTGTGATTTCACCGCAAACGTTTCTGATACCTTTGTATTTCATGACTGAACAGAATCTACGAAAACATAATTGTATCCGTCCAAGTTGCTTTCGACAAGGATCTAAACGTAGGCTTACCATGGAGAAACCATCGGAGGTAGAAATTAGAGTAAAGCCAACCTGATACCAGAACAAAGACTATGGGAAAAACATTTTCGTTTGATATTTGATATAAATTACATATGTGTATGATCCTATCAAATCTGTGTTCTTATTCCTCCATGATGATCAGGCGCGGTTCTAGAACCAATATTTGGGGGCTAGCACGGTGGATCCAGAATTTTTTTAGGGAGGCGTGCTGAAATGTTGACCGGTTATTTTTTCCAGACACTTAGGCCTCCGAAAATCAATAGGGGGGGTGGGCTCATGCCATATTTTCAATGGGGAGCGCCAAATATTTCTTCTTTAGGGGGAGACCGTTCGCATGTACATCACAATCCTTCTTTTTGCTAATGCAATTTTTTTTTACGGAATTTATTTTGGGAGGGCTAGACACAATTTGGGGGGGGGGGGGGGCCCCGCCCCCCCCTAGCCCCCCCGTAGAACCGCGCCTGATGATGATACTGACTATCTGCATCATTCACAAAGATGCATACATTTGCCGCGCACATACACATCATCCTGTCAAAACGAGAGAAAAAAAGTTCTGGGGAAAAATGGCATTACTGTCACACTTTCTCTTTTAACCAAACTGAATTTCTGCAAATTTCGTCCGGCACCACCGCCTTTTATATAGCAAGAAAACCGAAATCCAAAACCACATTGTAAGAGTGTGCATTTCCCCCGCAGGATTTTACAGGCAGTGATTTTTTTCATATGCAATGTTCTATTGTGCGCGTCTATTTTCCCACAGCCACCTCCGTCACAATAGCTCGAACCTTCGCAAGGCCACCCTACTAGTACTGTTAATAAAAAAAAAACCAACACCGACATGAAGTCCAGGGTAATGTTTGGGTAACCTTCGGTGAAAATTATGAGCTCTAATGAAGCGTTGGGATTAGCCGAGCGTTATGAATGCATGCAACTCGGATACATCTCTCAATAAATTATTCAGTGGATATTTTTATAATTATTTCAAGGTATTGGGCTTGCAGAAATTGATAATTTGACCACTGGAATTAAAGATAAACGAAAGTGGCTTCCTAAGACAAATTTAAGATTTGATAAAACTGTATATTCTTAATTAAATTAAGAATGCAAATTTTGCCTTAATACAAAAGTATAAGCTCCGATATGAAAAGTAGAAATATACAGACCTGAATTTATTTTCAAAGTGAAAAAAAAGATCATTTTCTCACTCAATATGCCAACTTTATAAATAGAAAAAAATACATTTGTGAATAAAATTTAGTGTTAACTCAAAATCTTTTTAGCGGAAACGACGTCTTTGAAGATACTTGGCTTACTTTTCGGAGCACCTTTTTGGGGCAAGAGAGCAATATGAAACTGTACTCTGTTCCACACACTACATGTACTTATGCACAAGAAACGCGAAATTGAAGACGCTTCGAGTCGTCGCCAGCGTTTATCAACTGTCATCGAGTTGATCAAAACTGGCGAAGCGAGAGCGTCTACCAAATTATCACGAAATGTGTGCGATGCTAGAAAGGTAAAGCGGTCGGCTTGTTTGAGAAAGTCCGTTTTCAGTCGAGTAACCTAAAACGATCCCCACGCTCTGTCCCAGAAGATCGATGCTGATTGTTCTTGACATTAAGGCGGTATCGACCAATCTAGACCGCGATGCTACTGGCTAAAAGTCCCGAATTGCGCGATCGATGTGTAATGTGATTGGCTAATTCTTTTACGCGGTGCATTCCAGACACCTCGGCGTTATGTAGGTGAATTGGTGTGGTGCAAGGGTATGTTCAAAACGGATGAAACTACAGTGTGTTTAGAGTGAAAACGATTCTGGCGGTTAATTATATGAGCGGACGAATCATGTGGATAACATGATGACGTCAGGGTTAGTGATGATGGTAATGCTTTGGTGATTGTGGTGATAGGGGAAGGTGCAGAATTTGATGGAAATGCTGATGGTTTTTGTGGGGATGATCGTGATAATGCTTATTAGGGTTATGATGTCGTTTCTTATGGGAATCATTAACCGCAAGTCCAATGGTCACTAAAAGCATGGAAGTCGCGAGGGGGGGGGGGGGAGCAATGGGGCGCTTGCCCCCTCCCCACTGGACAAGCCAAAACAAAAAAGGAGGGAAAAAAGAAAGGAAAAGAAAAAGAGGCGCGAAGTCATATTGCTGTTAATTTAATGGGTTGGGGGGGGGGGGCAAATATCCCTGCCCACCCTAGAAAAAAATCGAGAATATGCTGAAATAGGGATTTTGAAAAAAAAATGTGCTTTGCTTCCCTCTAGAAAAAAATCCCAGCCACGCCCATGACTAAAGGTGTTGACTAAATAAGCAAGTAATAAGAGAGAACGGGAATTTGTTGAGAAGTTAAAATCAAGGGGGTCTTTACAAGGAGTTCCACAATAAGCCAGTGAAGAAACGTCAAGAGACTTCACCGTACAAGCCCTACAAAGATATGAGAGGTGGCAGCAAATCGAGAACGCTTACACGAACTGAGGTCCACCTGATGAGGGCATCCCGTAATGATGGTACCTGTAAAACAAGGTCAAGGACATAATAGTCAATTGGCGAGAGGTGATGGTGGTGATGATTGTTGTGGTAGGGGGGATGGGGATGATGATGATGATGATGATGATGATGATGATGATGAAAAGAAGAGTTTGGAGCGGAGATGAAGATGGATGAATATGAAACTGCATGGACGAATGATGATGATCATCATCATGATAAGCATGTGAGGAAGAAGCCAGATTTAGGACACTGATGGGGATACTGATGATAAAGGCGATAAGATGTTGGGGATCACTCGGATTGATGAGGATGATGCACATCATGGAAACAACATGGCGGATGAGAAGAGCGGTGAATGAGAGGATGACAAAGAAGGGACGAACAGGTCCTGATGATGGCGATGACTAAAGAGAACTCGGGAACATGAAGTGATGGAAAGTATAACGTTGATGATACTGGGCCAAACGAACGTCCAAAATATGAAACCAAAATGGCTTTTCTGCTGCTCCGGCTCCCAAAGAACCAACTAGTGTCTTTTTGTACCCATCTCACTGACTGACTGACTGACTGACTCCCCCTGTCAATTCAAAAGCAGGAAGTGCTATTGTATAGGATTACCCCATGACGTCAATGCATGGCTAAATCCGGCCCATCATGTGGACCAAATCCATGAAAAGTCTTCCAGTGAAATGCTATTCTGAATCGATTAATGAGAATGGTATGCGCTCTGTGACCGGCTGTACTCGACTTTCCGACCAAACCCTCAGAATAGAATCAAGCGTCTATCTGATCGTGTCTCGATCTATTTCATCATTATTGTGACTAAGCAATTGATGTTCAGGGGTCACCGACTATGAACATCGAATATTTTAATTGGAGTTGGCCTTACGGAGGACAAAAAATCGAAATCGTCCGGAGTTAATTAGCTTAGGGACGCCGTGCATTACCCGGGGCAAGAGAGCAGTCTTTCTTTTTGCGCTTGCAATGCAAAGCTGGGGTAAAGGTTTGTATCTCTATGGACAAGCTGATCTGATTAGGGGACAGTTGGTTTCGTTCTCATGACGCACGCATACAATCTACTTTGATCAGGTGAGATAAATAGAGGGCGCCATTTATCTGTCGACATTTTGGCAGAACACATTCGGTGGTGCTAAAGTCTGCCAAGAACCCATAGAACTCAGTGTGAAGTTATCGTATTTTTTGGGCTGATAAAAAAAAACCAAATTGGAAATCCGTTTTAAACAGTCTTAAAATTTGTTTCCCCCATGCTGTTCAACAAATTTGATATTGTTTCTTCATAATTTTCAACATTACAATTTTATGTTTCATTCGAACGAAAACAAAATCCCCCCTCCCCATATTTGGGGGAAAAAAAGTTTACATATTTTGGGCACAAATATAGATCCCTTGCGAGCAGACTGGCTCCCGATACATACATTACCGATACTGATTTTGGGGCGGGAACAAGCCTACCCCACGAGAACGGAATTATTGTCGGGCCGCAAGTAACTCGAAATTTGTAAAGTAATAATTCAATATAACTAACATCGGCCGATTTTGTTTGGTATGTCTCATTCAGAAATTAATAAGTTTTGTATTGTTAGAAAAGTTGCAAGTTAGAAAATGATGAAAATAAAAAAAAGCACGGGAATCAACTTTAAAGTCTTCCAGAATGGAACTTTTATTTCAAAAAATGCGCTTCAAAGTAAATCTAAAATTGTGAGTGGTTAGACTCATATCTTACACAACTTTTAATTTTTAAGACTACTTTAACACGACATTAAACAATTGCAAGTAAATTTATTTTCAGTACTGTTATTACTGATATATTACAATTTATAAATATATAGTTTTTTTTCATTTGGGTCATGAAAATTTTGCTTTAAATGCCTGTTTATCCACACATGCCCATTGCAAGACATCTTTGATTATCTTTGATAAAAAATACAAGTTACGAAATATAATGCTTATTTTCCTTTATGTTGTTGATTTATTAAAGTTACCAGTTGTTGGGAAGCCCCCCCCCCAAAAAACCCAAAGGAAATTATTATATTTCAAGTTAACCATAAAAGGTGAACTTCAAACTCAATAATTTAGAGTTTAGACATTTGGTAAGGATTTTAAGACATTAAAAAATTAACTCTTGGCCTTTTCACAATGTTTCCTTACATTGATTGAAATTTTATAAATTAGTAAATATTCATAAATCAACAGAAAACCTAGACTAAATCGAGAAGGTGTAGAGTCATCATGATAACATCATAAAACAAAATATACCAAAACAAAAGAGACGGCCATATATACAGATAAACTTTCAAAATACAAAGATCAAAATAGCACAACACATATTGGCACAAAATGTCCATTCAATGTCTACAGAAAGCACCAGCAAATAACGCTCAAAACTGGGAAAAAAGTAGCTGCCGAAATACAGGGTGAGTAAAAAAAAGCGGAACCCAAACCCAAAAAATTATATGTCATATTTAAAAAAAATATGTAGCACCAAAAATAATAATGACTGGAAAGCCAATTTCATAAGATACTTTTGGATGAAAAAATTACTGAAATATCACCATTCAAACACAATGACCCTAAAACTTGTCTTGTCCCAAAAATGCGATTTCAACAATCGTCGACACAATTGTCTTCAAACATCACCAGCGATGAAATCTTAGTTTAAACGTTAACAATATGCAACAAAGTCCTTTTAAAGGCCCGCCTTTTAAAAAAGATGATTTTATAAATCATATTGTTTGCCTAACCAGGGTTGTTAATCAAAAAATTGTGTGCTACAGTTGGTGACAGTTGTTGAAACAAGTATTGTGTGTCATTTTCTTTGTTGTTCCAAACAGTCAAAACGCACAATAAATTGATTTTTTTTGGACGAGACAGGTTTCAGGGTCATTGCGTTTAAATGGTCGTATTCTATGAGCGGATTGAGCAATTTCAGTAATTTTTTCATCTAAAAGTAGCTTTTGAAATTGGCTTTCCATTCATTATTATTTTGGTGCTTCGTATTTTTTTTAAATATGAAATACATTTTTTGGTGTTTGGGTTCCGCTTTTCTTGACTCACCCTCTATGACCAATCTACCAATAAACCTTACTTCTACCAACTCCCTCCACTGAATAAGAAAGAGAAGGTAAAATTAGGAAATCAGGAGAATTGTCCAAGTCCTAGCATTTTTATAGTACAGAGAAGTTTTATAATTTTTTTTCTCAGAGTAGAGAGCACATACGAAAGCCAAATTTCTAAAAAGAAATAATTTGGAACGACAAAGCAGAAACCGTTGAATGAAATGTAAACTATGAAATAAAAATCTCACGTAGCTAAAATTGTTTCTGGTACATCTATGCAATAATGGAACAACACAACTATATGGGTAGCGAACTTAACAAAAGAAGTAGCGGAAATGGGGAGGGTTGAATGACAACATTGTATGATAAATGTCATTGGAATTCTTTAAAACAAAGACGACAAATCAGTACATACTGGGTGTTTACACTTAATCCAATTTTGCAATAACCATGACAGTTTTGTTCTTGATTAATAAAAGGGCGATTTTCAGAGATGCCACAGGGTCTGCTTGAAAAAAACCCCGGAACTTAATTTTTTGTGAAAAAGCCACTCCTACACAAAGTCCCCCGCTGTTGTCATCTTTCTCTTGTAGCCAAGGCAAGCCCAGTTCCATTTATTTTTGCTTCTATGACCTTAAGCTGTCGGTTCGTTCAATCACTTTGAATTTTTCCATAATCCTATTATTTATTCTGCCTACCCAAATTGCCAAAGTAATATTCGACACGAAACATCGGAAACATGCACGATTCCACAACACTGTCGGGGTGCGTTCGAGCGTGTTACTCTTGGAACCCGGCGTTTTTTGTATTCACGTATATCACTGCGATCGGGAACCACCGATAACTGAAATGATAGTCTTGATTTTCAGGCTGAATGCTACATGTGCTTAGCACACAACACGCCCGCAAGTGGTGCATGCAGCACGCGAGGCGCTCTTGTATACTGCGTGCAAGAATGTACGTTGGCCGCCTGTATCGCATGCAGGCTTGGCAACAACAAAGACTTGTTTTTAAGACTACATTAACGAACAACGTTGTGCCATGCGTGCGCAATCGAGAGCGCTATTAAAAACGAGGTAAAAATCAATGCATTTCCACAGTTTTTCTTTTCTTTTTCCAGTTTTTGTTTACGGCCGGAAAAACCAGAATTTTGTGAGATTTAAAAACCCCCCGGAATTCCGGTTTAAACCAGAAAAGTGGCATCTCTGGATTTTGTTCACCATTACTGGATCACACCATGCCGGAGTGCCAATCACATATGCATTGTGTGAAGCTCTGTACACGTACACGTCACTGGACGTGAGTGCATTGCATGAAATACCGAAGCGAGGTTTAAAGTGTCCCAGTAAATGTTGAAAAGCCGCCCAGATGATAAAAAAATAAATGGCAATGGACAAATGTTAAAAAAGTTAATTAAAAAAAAATTCCAACAAGTTGAGATTGAAGCAAATGTTCTATTCGCTATTTTTACCACTGCGTGAAAATTCAGTCTTTCAAAAGGAGCCAAATTTGTTGCAAGATGTCTGGTGGCATAAGGCAAAGTTTGGCAGGTTGCTTGGGAGAAAGGTCCAACGGGTGGGCCATGAGTTCACAGACCTCGGCAGAAGTTGGTCTTGCTTGATCCAGATTCTAGAGTGGCACTGAGATCACTTGCTGGCTTGCTGGACTTGGGAGCCCGCCACTTGAAGGAGCTTTTCACTGGGGCCTGGGGTCGGGAAAAAGAACGAAAAATGGACACAAAAGTCGCGAAATGGTTGGAAAAAACGATGGAGCTAAGAAAAATTTGAGAAATGTTTAGAAAAAAAAATGAATGAAAATGATCAAGAAAATCTTGGAAAATTAAGGAAATGCATCAGAAATGTTTGGGGAAAATGGGAAAATAGTAAGAAAATCAGTGAAAATTATAACAAAATTGTAAAATTGTCTCAAAAGTCATGGAAATGGTCAGTAAAAACACAGATAATGGTCAAAAGTATGAAAATAGATCTTGAAGATAATCTTTGATCAAAACAACACACTTAAAATCTACGTTTGTTGTTTGGAGAGAAAAGTGTTTGACTTGTTCTCACTTACCGATGTTTCCTGTGACCTTTTCAAATTCATGGAGCGCCTGGCTGGAATTACTGGCCAGAAACTCGGACTCGGCTGGCGTCAACTGCGAACGGTGAGTGAAAACAGATATCAAATGACAACAATTTCTACAAAAAGGAGTAACATTAAATTAGCAGAACTGTAAATTTCTGTATCCCATATTCGTGAGGCGTTCTGGTGAAATGAGACAGAACTGGGCCGAGATCGAATTGAGGGTTTGCAGGTATTAGGAAAGAGAACAGAATTCTCCTGACAATACTGTTTGCTGCACTTCAATGTTGACAAGTTATGGCTGGTTAAATTTCACATCAATCGACATGTCAAAATAGTCAAATACTGAGAAAAAGTTTTTGCATTTTTCTCCACTACAGCCTGTGCCCAGTTCCGTGTCATTTTGCCAGAACGCCCTGCATTTTGGAATGTACATCATTGGCTTTTGCTGTAATTTTTCAGAAATGAACTATTTGAGGGGTTAGTATAATAGATAAAATATTGTTACACTGATATGTTTGAAATTTTGTGTTTGAAAATGCTGGAAAAACCAAGAAACACAAAATTGTTCAAGTAGTCTGGTTCCCTGACTCCACTAAAGATAAAAATGGATCAATTTATAGATGCCAGAAAATTGTAAGGTAAGGGAACCAGTCTAGCTGCTCTGCACCCATTCATGAGCATGTAACCAATAGCAAACAAAATTTGGACTGAAAAAAGAGGTAAATTTGGAGCAGTAGTTGAAAAATAGTTAGGTTTTCCAACGGCGGTCGGCTGACCACCGTTGGAAATGTATACAAAAATACAATTTTCTTGAAAATGACTTCACACCAGGTGCCATAATTTTCAATACAGGATGCTTCCAACATCCTAGTAAGGTATTTCGTAAAAACTTGGTAGTTTTATTTTTCGATGTTTGCAAATGCTGTATATTCCCTTTACATGCTTCTAGTCATTCTTGGGATAATATAGATGAAAAATTTTAAATTTTGTTATCCAGTCCTTCATTTAAAGAAAATCCAGGAGAGCTATAAATCGCTCTCCTCAAATATTTGAGGAGAGCAAATCGCTCTCCTTAAAATCTACGGATAAACAGTGGTAAAACGACGGGTTACCATTGTTTTTGTTTTATTTTGACATAAGGATTTATTCAAGGGGCTGCGTTATTATTAGTTTTTGCATAATAACATATGCTCAAGTTGCATTACTTTTTTTGTTTTTGTAACTGTAAGACAAGGTAACATTTATTTTAAAAAACTAACTAAATGGAGATTAATAAAAGGTTTGACTACTACTTAGGCTTTCATTTTTTAATACAGTTGTCAGTTGGTTCATCACTTGATTATACTTGGAAAATGGAGAGTTAATAAACGGCACATAAAGCAACTGAATATTTGCTTTCAGATTCGTTAAAATTATATGAAAGTTTCAGCCTGAACTATTTCAATTGCTCTACGAAATCTATACAAAAATGGCCTCAAAATGACACAAACTTGCCTTAAGTTTTATCGAAAATATCTGCCGTCGATAATCTTAAAAATAATGGAAAATGCAGGTCAAGTATGCCATATACACAATGCTAGTCACGACGAGAAACTGGCTAACAACATCTGAACTTCGCACTAGTACGAGCGTTTGTGATGAACTGTGTGTGGTGGGCCGGCAATGAGACACGTTTTACGGTATAGGATTTCGGTGAAACACGCTGCATCGTTTCACTTCACATACCAGTAAAACTTCCTCAAAATAAATTCATGAAACAGGGAAATACATACACAGACAAGAGAGATCAAGTTCTGTGAATAAGCTTGCAAAGATCGTCCTTCTCAATCGTTGTTTTCTTGGCATTTTTACGATGTCTATTCCGTCCGGCCTGCACGCAAAACACTGTACGGCAGTGCATTGCACCGCACGCGACTATTACATTGACTGGTTACCGCATTTTCATCATGCCTTCATTGGGACTTAGTGCGCGGCGCAGCGGGAACCAGTCATTGCTGCACTCGCACGTACGGGCCCACGTGTTTTCATGCAGCTCTATGCGATATGCAGATTGTGCACGCACAGTATACAACCGCTGTACGTACACACACGATCTTTACAGTACGTACGAGCTCGATGTTCGTTCATTTTTTAGCGATGTCCAGCGGCATATTAACGTGAGTTTGGGCATTATACCAACGAAAAATACGTGTAGCTTCAGACTTGACATCCTTTGCGTTTTTATCACTTCTTATTTTTAAACTTCCCGTGTTTGACGAGCCCTCTTTTGGATTTCTGAGGAGCGCTATTTTTGGCGCTCCTTCGAGACAGTCGAGGAGCGCAGTAGGAGCGCCTGCGCGATCGCGCTCCTTAAAAATGAAGGACTGGTTATCCCACCTTTTCTCCCAGCTTTCTGAGCGCTGTCAGGATCTCCACCTTCTGCTGTGTATAGCTGTCGTGGGACAGCTTCTGTACTTTGCCATCTCTTTCAACCTAGTTACAAAAAGGAAGAAAAAAAATATATAAATATGAACCTGTATGAGCTGCATATTGAAGCTCACCTCCGAAGGTGATCCGTTGAGTGTTGAATTACATGTATCTAAATGCAAAGCCAGGGCAAAAAAAAATGCTTTAAACTTAGACAACTTTAACCATTGACTTACTGGTTAAAAGGTGGAAGAAAAATCTGCTTTCAATTTAAATGCAGACCTCAGACTATTTGATAAATTTGTTGGCTGACATTTTGAGCAAAAATGTGATATGTATGATAAACAAGATGCACAAAATCGGTTACTCACATTACAAAAATGTAACGTGAGTAACCAATTTTGTGCGTCTTGTTTATCATACATAACACATTTTTCTGGATGTCATCTTTGGTGCTTACATGTAGGTAGGTCTAGGTCTACTCTATCTACCATGGGGATAACAGTTATTAAACCTTTTCAGTAAGGTAATTACAGCCCAAGGAAACTCAAAAGTACATCAAACATGTAACGTGAGTAACCGTGGAATTGTCCTCCTGCATCCATGTGGATTATAGTTACGATATCGTCTTACCTCTGCTAGCCTTTGCCTGAGCTGACCTGGCTGCTTCTTGGCAAAGAGCCTGATGACTTCTGGCGTCTTGAAGGCCTGGCTGATCGCTGCTTGGATTGCCTGCGTGTACAAAAGATAATGGGTCACTAGAGAGACATTCCCATGGGCTCCGTGCGCCAACAAAAGAGGGCGCCTTTTACCTCTTTGGACGGTACACACAGCGTGCACATACTGTACCGCACACATGACTTCCTGAATGTGCAATAGTTATAGCCACCGCGTCTTTGCATGAGCATCAGACATCGTCGACACATGAATACGCCCCATAACTTTGGATACATTTGAAATATGCAGTGGATGGATCGTGAACCAGTCTAGGTCACCCCCAACTCTCCTTTTCTGGCCGTTGATGGGGTACTTGTGCACGGAAGCCATAGACCTGTGCAAAATTTGTTTTCCAAATTTAATGACCACTAACCCCAATTTTACCTTTTCCTACCCCCACGAATAACGGTATTTTTTTTTACTAAATGGACCATGGGCAGTCGGTCTAGCCTATTTGCGACGGTAAAATTGTGCCTCTAAATAGGGGTTGATGCATTAGGGAGACATTGAAATGTCTCCCTAATTCCACGTTTCCCAAAGGAATAACTTATGACGCTAAAGTTTCTCCCAATGGTCCTACTTGTGGTTGAAATGCGGTGCTTAAACAGGGTGTTTCAAAAAAAGAGGAAACCCAACTTCAAAGAATGAGTATGCACAGATGATATGTTTACTGGCTATAAAACTGGTATCATCTGAAAGCGTAATCTCTATACTTTTCAATGATACCGTGTTTAGGTTTTCTGAGTCATGCATCACTGAGCATCATTGTCTTGAAAATAAGATGCAAAAATGCAGTTGGTTCACTTTCATAAAAAAAACCCACTGGGCACGGTGTGCCTATTGTTATGGAAATGTCTGTGAAATGGCTTGAATGTTAATCCTTGAGAAAATGGCACATTGTTTTGAACGTAGCTTGGTCAAAACGAGAAATTCATGACAAACAATATAATCCAGTTTTGAAACCAACCCGACTTGTTTTTTGGTTTCTTTTTATGGCAGTGGTTTCAGTTCCATTTGGTTTTCCATTATTTTATCCTTGTCATTGTTGTATTTTTGGGTCATTTTCTGAGCGCTTTGTAACCCTAGGAAAAGGCGCTTTATAAATGTTATTATTATTATTATTATTATTCTTATTATTATTAAAATAACTTCACAAAACGGCCATCTACTTACAATCTGCATGCCGTTGAGCTCATCCACTAACGTCATGTTACCAGCCATCATCTTAGTCAGTGACTCCTTGAAGTCTTGTAGCTGCTCTATGGTGTCTTGCTTTGTCTCCTCATATTCATCATCATCCATGTCCTCCCTAATTCCACAGACAAGGAAAACAGTGATGGGTAAACTGTCCTGGATCTGAGAAAACTTCTTAAGGACAACTATTTTTTTTCCCCACCATGAATCTGATTGAAGTGAAACATTATTTATCTTAAAATCACATGCAGTTTATGTAAACCTATGCAATAATGTAGTATGTAGACGCAACTGTGTTGCCTATGCATGGGTCTGTGAGAATTTAAAATATATTGAAAAACAAATTGAAAACATTTTAGGTCTGAAAATTGATTTTTCTCCCCCAAAATATATTGTATGGTGGCCCGACATGTCAATGAACTACCATGACCCTAATACAAATAAAGTGTATCCAAGAAGCTGCAAGCTTTCCTACGCTTAACTTTGTAATATATAATTATTTGGAAAGACTGCAGTATGCTGACACAGCTACAACCATTATGTGCAAATTTCCTGGGGAGTCATGAACATTTTCTTTAAAAAAGGGCGTGCTTTTCAGTGTTTCTTTCTTTTTTTTCAACACATTTGCAACGACTGACCATCAAATATCCTTAAAAATAATGTATGTTTTCAGCGATAAATTCATTTTGGTCAATGCTTGACCAGCAATAAGGTTATATATGGAGAAAAATGTGGAATCAGAAAACTACATCCAACTGTGTAACATATAAAATTGGACAAAAATTCCATCCTGACGCCACTTTTTCATCAAACATTACCTCAATGAAGGTCAGTCACTACAAAAATGTTGAAAAGACATGAATCTGGGACTGACAAACATTTCCAATTTTGTTAGAAAATACTTAATACCTGGCCTCTTCTAAGTCTGACAGCTGGGCCATCAATCTGTCTAACTGCTCCTCCATGTTCTGTTTCAACTTTGTCGTCTCGGACTGCCCACGAGATGCCATCTTTGATTGAAGTCAAAGTAGACTGAGCTCAAGAATGTGATGTTTGTCTGTGGCTCTCTGTTGTTTCACTGAAAAAATAAAAGTATACATGAAAGTGAGTTTTAAGGAAGTTACAGCTCAAAGAGTAAAAGGCTATTCAAAATTACTCTACATGTATATATCATGTGTTTCTATTATGATATCCCTAATTAAAGCAATGAAAAAGACCAGACTGAAACCAGTCCCTAATTTTCAAGATTTGTTTAATCATTTTCAGATATTTATCCTTGTTTAGAGCAGTATGTATTTGACGATGAACTGGTTCATGAGTTTTTCACTCTTGTCTGGCACTTCCACTATGTATTTCCTAACAAGGTTGGAAGTGTTTCTCAGGGAGTGATTCCCATATCTGGCCATCACATGCCGTAGATCCTGAATAAAGATCAGTGCATGTGGCCCCCAGACAATAAATGCATGGTACAGGAAACAGCCGTCGCATTTGCAACTCGCGCCCTCACTCGACAAGCAATTTGCATAAACGCGACGTCACAGCTTGAGGTCATCTCTTGTCACATTCAAAATGGCTGCCATCACCAGACGTTTCACGAGTGCATATGGCTCCAGAAATATTCAAGAATATCTCGGAAAATTTAACATCATTACACCTAAGCATCCCAGAAGTGATAGATGGGACATCATAGAATACGACCATATGTAAGAAACTGCCCTGAATTTTTATGAAAACGCCCTCAGTAGTGCGCGGTACCACGGTGTGTGGCCAGAGGTTCAGCGCAGCATACCGCGGCCATGTTGTACCCATTCTTGAAAATCACGCATTCTTAAGAATGTGCAAGCACATTCTTAAGAATGTGCAACTGGATCCTTGCCCAATCTTCGCAAAAAATAACTCTTCCAGATTGAGCGCACATTCTTAAGAATGCGCGACAAGATAACGGTCTTGTCGATGCCGAGCACCGGCTGCGCTTGTCAAGTCTAGCTGCATCCTCGTTCACTGATTCTCAATAATTATACTGATGCAACGCAAGGCGCTGAAAAGTAGAGTGGATATGATAAGTATCTATAGGCGTATTGATATGGGGGGGGGGGGGGGATCGGGAAAATATAAGAGACATAATAATACTAGTGGAAAGAACTCTGATTTTTGGGATAATAAAAGCGAGGGGGGGGGGGACGTAAGAATGAAGAATGTGAAGAATGAGAATGAATACTGCGACATCCCATAGTGCTAATGCTATTTCCCATTTGAATTGCCACCAATTTATTGTTCACACCCCACCATTACGTCGCAGAGCTGGATTCTATATAGTCAAAAGAGCAATTTTGGCAGCTTCTGGACATCGTTTTTTTTTCGTGGCATGCATGATACATACAGGGACTTGTAACTTGTCTAGCCTAAACAAAGCACTTCCCAGACTAGTTCCCAGTCCTCCGTTATTACAAAACTTCCCATAGTGGGCAGAAAAAAACAATAACAGTAATTTGATTCAAATTATCGTAGTTATACGAGTACAGAAGCATAGAACATTTTCTTTCCTCTTTATATAAATTGTTTCCCTTTTAACCGCTATACATTTCATTTAACATAATTATGTCGTACAATGTTTGTTAAGATTTGGCAAAATTCATAAATTGTGCACGTGATATTCCCACCCAATCTTAAGAATGAGCGCTCATTCTTAAGAACGCGTACTCGTTCTTAAGGATGGGCGTTCATTCTTAAGAATGGGCGCTCATTCTTAAGATTGCGTGATTTTCAAGAATGGGCACAACAGCCACACTAGTGGTGGGGCTACTCGGACTAAAACCCCGGCGCGCGCGCGCGGCGGCAGACGACACACTACCTATTCATTTTGATTAAGAAAAGAATAAAAAAAGATTTACGTACACAATTATCTGCTGCGGATAATGTTGTCATTCTCTTCCTTAAACAAACTTCACAAACCTGGATTTTTAAATTCAGGAAGTGTCAGCCCCAAACAAAGACCGAGTGACAACTACTGTACGAGAAGTTTTCCTCAAAAACAACCGAAGATGTCAAACCCAGTAACCCAGACTCTTTTCAGCGAGTCTTCAATACAAACCTGTGAAATAGTTTGGTACCCGTCTAATCTCACCAGCTCTAATATAGGGCGCCCTCATGCGAACAGTCGCTGAAACGTATTTCGCAAGGAAGCAGACACTGTATAAATAAACTATAAAAAATGGTATCACACAACCGCCAACTGGAATGGAAATTAAACACCAAACACTACCTACTTTTACCTGTTTAAAACAAAAAATGAAAATACGGACGTACTTGAAAACAAACATTAAATCACCAACTAATAATAAAAACATGGTGTAGTTGATCTTTTTCTTTAGAATGTGTAGTTTATCTTTAACCTTCCCTGTTGCACACAAAAATGTTTTAACAAGGATCCTACTTCGTCTTTTAAGCCACAAAATATACCAAAAATTTCAGATTCAAAACTTGAACACTGTTTTTGTTTCAAAGTAAATTAAAAGCTCCCATTTTAGAACCATGGCTAATAATGAAACCAAAATAAAGGTTCCACTGAACGTTGAGTTGAAAACTTTATAGAAGGAAGCAAAAAACTAAAGCAAGTTTTATTATCTACAATAACAAATAGTCCCACGCCATATTATTGTAAAGATAAAAATACACGTACACATGTAACGAGTGTAAAATCTGGTGTCTGTTTTTAATCTAGAGCCATTTTCGAGTTGAATCTATTTACAAATCTACATGAAGCTCACTGTACTGCCGATTTGATTCCATAAATGCGCTAATTTAAAGAAATGTTAAAACTTATCAAACAACTTTTGTTTACTATCTATAAATTTCATTCAAAATTATTGTACAGTCGAACACCTTTAAAACAAGGTCCTTGGGACTTTACAAATTGCCTTGGCTTGTTACCTTGTATTATCAGTAATGGAAAACAAAGAAAACAGACTTGGGATCTAACATTTTCCTTGTTATATTGTGGATAATTTTATTCAGCCACAGTGATTGTGTACATGATAAAAAAAATTGAATTCAAATTACTTTCATGTGTGCTTGTACATTTGTACATCCTTGTAGTGTGAACCTGAACTTTGGAAATTTGATCTCAAAAATCTATCCCCCGATTGTTTAATGAGTCTCTTTGGGGTTTCAATTTGCATTCATCTGTAATTCCCGGTAGTTAAATGGGAGGCCTGCGGTAACACCATGTGAATGATATTATGATATCTCTTTTCAGTTGTTTGCTTCTGAAAAGAACCGGTTGGTTTAACTTGATGTTTCAACCAGTATGCTCCATTCGGCATCAGGAAATTATGCTCTACCGATGACGAACAGAGGATACTATACGTCGGTGAGGGGCAAAAACTAATTTGATTTACATCACCCCGACGCCAAAAAAAAATTCCATCTTATGAACAGAGCATACTGTTCGAAACGTCAAGTTAAACAAACTGGTTCTTCTCAGAACCACACAAACCTCCTGTTAATCAAAATAATCACAATATTAATTAATGGCTTAATTACTTAATTACTATGTATGCATATTACTAAAGCACATGGAGTACTTTATACTATTTTTTTTATATTCCAATGGCTACCTCTACCAACATTTCAAAGCCCAGCCCCAGAACTTCCTTAGTGATAAGATTAAAGATATTGACCGCTAGGGACGCCTGCTTGACGTATCGACCTGGGATGTCAGTGTCATGGGCGGTTAAGAACACCAGACTGGTGCTCTGGTGTTTCAGAGGCAACAGTGGCATGGGTTCGAGCCCGCCAGGTGGACACTTGTGCCCTTAAGCAAGGCACTTAACCATTACTGCTTCGTCCTTCGGATGGGACGTAAAGCCATAGGTCCTGTGTGTTGTTTAATTAATGTTGTAAAAGAACCCAGTGACACTTATCGCTAAGAGAAAGGCTTTGCCCCGGTGTTTTTGGCCTCCCTGTATAAACTCCCACGCGGAGTATTTAGGAGAAGAACCAACCAAGAACCAAAGAAATCTTGATCATTTGGAACCCTCTTGGTGCTCACAGATAAAGCTCACTGCTTCCTCACGTGGGCCCCAAAAATAATAAGGCACATTGTGAAATACAAATCACCACATTTTAACTACATGAATCTATCTTTTCATCAATTACGTAATCAGCTCTGCAGGTACTCCATAAATTAATTGGTTTACAATTGATTTCAGAGAGATTTCACAATACAAATACCGATTTTGAAATATGAAAATATACAAGTACATGTACTTTAAATCGTGAACTAGTGTTTCAAGCCAATTTGAAAAAAGAAAAATTACCAAAACTGAATACCGGGCTTTTTTATCAACTTTTACATTAAATAATTATCATAGGGAACAAAAAATAAACTGATTCGAAAGAAAATTAAAAAGTAGCCAAACTATCAGTCTGTCTTCACCTATCTACAGAGCAAAATATTTACAAAGATGTATCAATGTTTTTCAAATTTACAAGCAAATAAAATGCATTAAAACAAAAACCCCACAGCTTTAATTTTTAACAGGTAGCTACATATTTATGATTGCGCTGTTGGTAGGCTGCCACTATACGTGTAAATAGCCACTGTAAATAAAAACAATACGATGATCACGCGTCCTATTACTGTTTTAAAAAAAGAAATCTTACGATTGTCATTGTTATCTGATTAACCCTAGCCCCCCATGAATCCTTCAAAATCCTCTTTACCAAAGTGGAGGAATTTGGAGGATTGAGGTTACAACATGTACATGGCAAAAGTGCGTTACTGATTTTGTAAGATGCACTTTGTCAAGGTCTTGGGTCGGACCTTGTGTTCTTTTTGCTCAGCCATGCATAAATGTAGGCCTGGATTATGCTTGAAGTCCTGATCCTCCGTACTGCTCCAGGATGTCACTGGCCAAGCCTCAACATATTGACAGTCACTGCCGCAGGATTTTGCAGGATTCAGGCAGTGGTCACCCCTCCACGGACCATACATGTATTCAAGAAATAACGGAGGAATTTGCAGGATTGAGGCTAAATGCTATTTGTCCATGAGGCCAATTGGAGGATTTTGCAGGATTGAGGCTACATCCTAGCAAAAAAGGCCCAGGGAGTTAGGGTTAATATGTTCAATCACAATCTTTGTAAAAAAAAATTCTTCACTTTTGAAAGGAATTGTTCAGCACTATCTTTCTTTCAGAAAAATGTGAACACAAAACCACATCACTAAATCGATAACTACAATTGTCCAATCACAAAATGGCAACAAGGCTACGACTATTGCGCAGTGTGTATCTTGGTGTTAATTACAACTGGTTTCAAAAATGAACATTAACTAACAAATAATAACTTAAAAAGTGGCTTTCAACCATTACCTGCACTCTAAATGCATTCATGTTACTTTTTGATCACCGTGCTGTCAATCAATTGGATGCGACAATTAAGACGCAGTGGTACTGTGGTAACAATGTCATGAAAATTCCACCTATACTTGTTCATATTAAGGCTGCCCTTTTTCCGAATAATTTTAGTATTTTATTATTTGCAACTGTGTTTGACCATATGTGACCTGTTCTGTCAAAAGCAGACGCTTCTGGGTAGAGGTTGAAATTGAGATAGGGCCAAAAAACGCTGTGGGGGTGATTTTTTTTCCATATTTTCTATTTTTTGCATATTTGTAATCCTGAGCATGTCTAAAATATACTATAAAAGTTTGAAACCCTAACTTGATCTCTTATTATAGTATATTTGATGATTTGCTAAGGTATATCAGTTAAAGAAATGTCTGTTTTGTGACGTTCGTGTCCTTTTCCTCTGTTTTCTACTTTTCGACCCAATGAACTTCAAAATAGCATAACTTTGCGCAGGAATGACCGGTTTCAAAAATTAAACCACCTATTAAAAGGAAACAGAACATATTTTAACAATATGCAAAAATCTCATTTTTGACCTTATGCCCAGAAAAGTCTGATTTTGACAGAACAGGTCACATATATTCGAGTATTCCAAACTCGCCAATAAAGTTTACATGCGCCAGCTGCGACTGCATGCCGCGCCCATCAGAAGTTGCACGCAACGCACGCCGGTTAAAATATGCGTACAACGATCGATGTTATGGGCCGCTGTAGTGTTTGAAGTGTTGCAGTAGGCCTATTTCATAATTGTCAAGGGCTTTAACCTGCTAAAAGGAGAACAATGAACTGCCATCGACCCAAAATATTACCGTCGACAATAATGGCATCTGGCAATAAAGTACTGCAATTTTACGATTAAAATAACATCACAGTTGTGCACATGCATTTTCTTTTTTCGAAAATGTCGAATATTCAAACCGGTAAAAAGCTATTTGAATATTCAAACCGGTAAAAAGCTATTTAAATATTCAGTTTATTGAGGACAGCCCCAGTTTATACTAAACAACTGTGGAAACAATCAAACCCAGACAATAAACAAAAAGTACTGTAATTTAAAATGTGGTTCAAACGTTTGCAAGACAGAATTACTACTCAATACGTATTTCACAGCACAGCATGCTTTAGTACTGCTCTTTGCCAAACGCGGGCCATTTTTACTGTAACTCTTTAATCTAAAACTTCCATAAAAGGCAAGCAAACTCTTTGGTTTAAGCTTTTTACTATGAACTTTTAAAATTTTGAATACGCTTCTCTACAAAAATCTCAAACTTTGTAGTTTTCCCACGTAAAATTAAATCACTTCTTTAGGATTAAAACCCATTAAGTTGGGTTTTTTGGGCAAATGCATCAACGACCAAGCAGTAACATTAAACGGACCACATAAGCTAAAAATGAAATTCAAAATGACTCATATATCCTCGATCATTTAAACCAGGAAAATCCCCCCCCCCCAAGTTCCACAAAAATCCATCTTTGCAGCAAAACCCTTTTTTTTTTATAACACCTCATTAAAAAAATAAATAAAAAATAAAAGGGACATCAAGACCAATGTGAAAAAGTGGCTGGATTGCACAATCCTGAAACTATTAAAATCCTACAAAATCCTACAAGATCAGTTGTTGGTTAATGGCTTATTTAGTGGTGATAGAGTTATGCACTGTCTAATAAACTAAAAAAACAACTGTGATACACTTACGCACATATGTTTGACTGGAAAGTTAACAATGTGGGTTTTAAGTTGACGATTCTTTCTAAGAGCGTTTCAATGAGCAAAATGATCTTGAAAATGAAAAGTTGAAGCTACCTTTCACAACAGGCGAGAAGTATAAAATATTCAAACAAATAAAAAAATGCAGAACTACTGCTGCTTAATTAAGCCTATCTTACATGAATTCTCCTTTTGAAAACAATAAAAACTGGCATCGCATGATCTACTGTAACCACGGCAACTGTCAGAAACTTCAAAATCTAACCCAAGTCATCATGATGGCTCACTGGTAGTACGTCTTCTCGTGGTAGTAAATCTCCTGTTTGTCGGGAGCAAAGAGGAGCAGGATACCGGCCACTACTTGCAGGAGGAAGGCCCCCCAGCCCAGGCCGTACCCCCAGGCCAGCTCCCAGTTGCTGCGGAGAAGGAACACGTCTTCTTGGATGGACATGGCCGGGAAGAGGGCAAGAGTCACCAGCATGAAGACGGCTAAAAAAAAAAATAAAAAAAAAAAATAAAAAAAACAATAAGGAGTTGAAGACTGAATACTAGTTACATTTCTCTGGTTTAAAGGGAAGATACAACAAAAAAACGAAATGATCAAATTATCACGAATTGTTAGGGACTGACAGTCCAAATCGTGGCTCCTGGTGTGCTTGACCTTTCCAAGAAAAACTGTATTTTTCCAACGCTGGTCGGCTGACCAGTGTTGGAGAAAACTGGATTTTTTTTCTCAAAAACTGTCCCTAAGTTTTTATATTTAGTTATTCTGACTTTTCTTTGCAATTGATTACACACCTGTGAAGGGGTACAAGCCTGCTAGACTGATTCTCTGAGCCTACAATTCCTTAAGTGTATTAATTGCTCTGTTTCATTTTAAGTGGGGTCAGGGAACCAGTTTTCTTGGTTTTTCCAGTGTCTACAAGCCCAAAACGTGAAACAACTCAGTTTAATAATATTTTCTATAACATAATAATCCTCCAAATCCATTTATTTCTGAAAATTTCAGCAAAAGCAAATGTTGTACATTCCCTTTAACAACACTTCAGGCATGTATGTTAATTGTTTAAACATAAGTGGGTGAAGGGTAATGGCCTTCCATTCAAATGGACAATGAATGGAATATTGGAATTTACAGAATTCTATTTTCATATCCATACCCAGCTTTATAAACAAATACTTCAAAACTAAAAAGCTAATAACCTTTTTTTTTAAAAAATGCTTAACATTCTACATTTTTCACTTCCATGCATGATAAAAAATATCTATTTGATCAGTGCTTGTTTTAATTTGATATACATGTACATGTGTAGTTCTCAAGCATAATTACTTGGATTGAGTTGGACAGATTTAGCAATGTGTTGGTTGAAATGAAGTTTATGTACATAGTATATGGCACACACATGATGGCAATATTTTTTTAACAGAATTACAATTTGAAGTCACATCATGAGAATGGAAGTGGCTATTATTGCTGGGCAGAAACCTAGCCACAGTAATACTAGCCTTTAGTCAAGTCCCACGCGCCTATACCTGGACCATCCGGACACGTAACGCACCCTGGATGCTGGCACGTAAAAAGACTAGCACGAACGGCAAAGCCGCGAGGACCTTTACTATCTCGTGGAACTAATCACTTATTCATTTATTCACGTAATATAAATCAAGCAATATAAACCAATCATGTAACGGTGGTTTGCGGTTACCAGCAACAGCACGCGCGCCATGGCTGTCTGGCGCCAGACGACGGCTGCATGATTTACGTTAGTAATTCTGCATTTTCATTGGTCAATTCACAACGGGTAATGCATTATGCATGTCTACCAAATCAGTAGACAAATGTCAAGAAAAACATAAGCGTTCTCCACGAGATGGTAACGGCCATCGCGGCTACGCCGCTCGTCCTAGTCTTTTTACGTGTCAGCATCAGGGGTGCGTCACATGTCCGGGTAGCCGCGTGGGAATTGACTAAAGGCTACAGTAATACTAGATTGTAGACAATTTACTAAATTTATCCTTGACAATAATTACATCACTGCAAGTCATTACAACAAAGCTGAATATTTGCAATAGGTCTGTAGTTTCTTGTAAGTCAATGTAATTTTTGTAAAAGACTTTTTCAGCTCCGATTTGGTAACATAACCCATTTGGAATGTGACCTGGCACAAGACACATGAGCAAATTGAGCATGCACATCCGTTTCCTGACCACACCTTGGAATAATGGGGATAATGAATAATAAATAATGGGGATAGTGTGTAATATACACTGTACGTTGGTGTTGAATTTTATATTTGTCAACTTGAATGCAGTTCTTTTGACTTTTTAAAAGATTTTATACAAAAATTGATGTGCCTGTGCATAAAGATAAAACTTCAACTTGTGCAAATGTTCTTCAAAGCAAATCTGAATAAATATTGAAAAATATCACAAGAAAGGATGGACGTTCTAGCTTGAGAGCGTTACCATTCACCCTAACCACACAAGATCCTTCAAATCCACAAGTTCAGCCAGGCGACAGTTACTTTACACGAAATTTGCTTTCATTGTTTGTCAAATTCCACACCCTATCCCCAAATCAACTTTCACACTAGATTTTTGAGCTTCAAGAGGACTTTTTTCCTCTCTAAATTTGGTCACATATCTGCTACCTCTTCTTTACATTAGGCCAAAAAAATATACATTTCTGCTTCCGATTTTTTTTGTTTTTGTGTACGATCATACATGTAAGGAGGTGCCTGCGTGTAGTCAAGGGTAAAAGGTAGAAATGGATGGTTTTCAGGTTTTTTCCTCATTTTTCCCATAACAAAAATTAGGGTAGGGGTTGTAAAAATAGGGTAGGTAGGGCAGTGTTTCCCCTGGGTTGGTGGAAGGTGTGAGGTGGTAAAATAAATTTGGTCGAAAACAGACCCCGCGAGCGCGAAGCCCTTGCGGCGTGGGGTTCGGGGCCCGCTTAAGGGCCCCGAAAAATTTTGCATTCTAGACGCTCTGTGGTGCAATGTGAGGCATTTAAGGTCACTTTCTTCTTACTTTTTGGGCAGTATATGTGAATAAAATATTGATATAAATTATTGAATTTTTTTTCAAAAAATCCTACATAGGCCCCTATTTATTTGTGAAAATGTAGGCCCACCACCACCCTGACCACCAGGGAGTCAAGCACTTTTTGGATTTTTTTTTTACAACCCTGGACAATTTGGTATAATTGGAAAGAGAATCAATAACGTTTAAATTAGTTTCATATGAGCTTGCGTTCTGGAGATATAATAGTTAAAATAAAATAAAAATTCAATGAAATTGAAAACATTCTGAAGTTTTTAGTGTTAAAATATTATTATTTTAACACCTCTATATTTTTCGAATCTATCAAAATGTTTAATATCATAAGAATCCTTATAAAATAAACAATATTTTGAATTTTGAATCATTTTTTTTATCACTCGTTACAGAAAAGTTATGATTTTTTCCCCCCGTAACACCGCGCCGCACGATTGTACGACATACATGTATCTGGCTCTGGGCCCACACCGCAGTGCGACCACACAGCCCGCCGTAACACACGGGTAAAATACAGCCCCATTCACGGTACACACAACGCGGCAACACAGAACATGCACGTGTACGCGTAATCATGCGTTGCGGCATGCCGATAACATCGGCTGCCGGAACGGGCCGGCATTATTTTTTGATAAAAAAAACAACTTTCGTGTTCTCCTGAAAGTCCAAGCTTCCGAGTAAACCCCATTTCATGAACATCGTATGCATGTATTTTGAGGATTTTTGATTGGAAAACCGTTACATGGCACCGTTTTGTAGCCTTCGGAAAATGAAAAAATTGCATTCACCGATCGCTTGGCAGGCTCAGCAGGGTACCAGGTCATACATAATGTACGCACGCGTGCTGTGCAACCAACGATCGTCGCACCACTTGCCCAATTGCACATGAGGAGCTCACTGCGAATCAGCCGGAACGTGCGCAGCATTATGGGACTATCTGCCTTGTTAAGCACGGAGGATCTGTGCGTTCATTTTAGGATTGCGCAATGTATCCATCAATGGGATCATTGTCACTTCGTCACTCAGTCGAAAATCTCGAGTCGACATGCACCCAGACTCGACCAGTAATATACACACGGACGTTGAAAAGGCTCCATACTAGCTAGAGAATTGGACGTACATCGTCTTCGTTTACGGTACGAATGACGATCTCAAAGAAAACTAACATTAGTCCGGAGAATTCGAAGGTGAAATACAAAGACACACACATAAAATGCACAGATTTGATAACAATATTTTTTTTAATCCCTTTTTGTACCCCTGAGGCGGCAACATTGGCCAAAAAAGTCCGAGGCGGCCTTAAAAAGTCCCGAGGCGGGCCGCCTCACAAAAGAATGGGCAGGGGAAACCCTGAGGTAGGGTAACAGGAAGCAGAACTGGGTTTTTTTGCCCTTACTTTAATGAGATCTTTGTAAATTTTCAACAACCGCATGAGCACGCAAAACTTGATCGGCACATTTCAAATATTTGTATATTCGATCGAGTCCACATGAGAATAATCGAATACTAAATTATTCGAAACGCACAGCCCTTATTCTGTAACCCGTGCCTCAAATGGGTGCAAGTGTTTCAGACTTAATCATCAACAATGCAGGAGGATCAAATTTTTGTCTTACCTGAGACAAAGAGGAGGACGCCGGCAATCTTGTACATGTTGGCAAAGCGTTTGCCTTTGATGAGGGCAATGAGCGCAAAGACCAGGGAGAAGACAGTGAGAAGCAATGCCACGATGGACAGGGCCTTACACGCTATCAACCAGCCTGCAATGGCAGAAATAAGTCAATAAATTAATACATTGTGAGTTGATGGTAACCCTAACCCTGCTGAATCCAACAGGATCCAACTATATCATATACTCGATTGAGCCTGTTGGATTGAGCAGTAAACCCCTTGTGTACATTCCTGATGCAAAATGTTGGATTCAGCAGGCAACTGAAGCGCATTATGGAGAACCGAAGAGTGACGTCATTTAGAACCAGAAAGACTGTGCAAACACATGGAGTACGCGCGCGTGTTGGTTCACGGGCTGAATCACGCGCTACGTCGAATTACAAACCAACTAGTACATGTACTAACGGAGATTTCCAAAAATGCATCACTTGACACATCTTCGGAAATTGCCTTCTTTCATTGATTTTTTCAATATGACAGCATACCAGAAGGAATACTTTCACAGGAAGTTTAGTGCCATTACTATCTTTAAACCAAGTAAGCTTTTCAACAATAATTTTGTTTAGTTACTTTCGGATAGCTGCCAATAAGTACTCTACCTTTAAAAAACAAGAGCAAAAACAATGGGTACATGTGCATCAAAACCTTGTTCCCGGGGTGCTAGCTTACTATATTTGCTCGTTTGTTATCAAGGTGCCAGACTATACCGCAAATAATGTTCAAGACATGCTCACACGCAAAATGCTCTAGTACCAGGGCCAGGGAGAAGCTAGCAGAAGCGTACCGCTCACTGTTCATGTATCACACCGGCTCTTCTTATGCCAGGGGGTTGTCAAAGCCTGCTCTTCTTAAGGCCACCAAAAAAAAGTCTCCGGTTTCTGGTATGCACGCGCGTCGCCGTAGCCATGCGCGTTGGCAAAATGAAAAAGTTTTTTTTCATTGAAAGATGATGTCTCAAAACCGCCAAACTCACTGGTTTGACTGGAATCCTGCTGCTGCACAATTTTAAGGTGTTTTTAGATGGGGTTATGATCGAGAATAAGCTTTATGTGGCCTCTCTGGTCTCCCATTATATTTGCACTAAATTTAGTCGGGCACCATTTGCAGTCATCAGCTGACATTTGAAGCAAAAAAAAACAGGTAAAAAAAAAAAAAGGCCGCGTCGCCGCACCACTTTTTGGGCAAGCTCCATACCAGAAACCGGAGACTTTTTTTTTTTTGGCCTAAGAAAGGGATTTTTTTTCAAAGAATCCCAGTAGGCATTCAGAACATTTTGAGATGTTTTCAACAGGCAGATGATTACTGCTGTCCGCCTCAAAATTTTACAAGCAATTTCTCTTAAGGCTTTATGTATTAAACAGATTGTGGATGGGGAAGGGTGGGGAAGGGTGGGGAGGAGGGGGGGGGAAGGGGAGACACCACAGCAGAATTGACACTTGCCTGTCGATGGTGCAGCGTAGCACACAATCTCTGTTGGTGTCTGTGCCGATGGCAATCCAGAGGGAAGGGTTGGAACAATCCGGGTTCCGTTGTAGCATTCATTCCACAATCCTTGGTAGAAACCAGCCGCCCTGATCCAGGTCTTTTTTTGGGAAAACAAATGGGTAAAAAATGATGAATTATTCCAAATTCAATCAATATGATTGTGGTTTGCCATCTCCCTTTGTTCCTTTGTTCTCTCATCCACCATCCCCTGCATCTTTCCACACCTTTCCCACCTAATCCTCCTTTTGTGTTTCTTCTTTCAGCCCTGCATGTTTTTGTGCACCCCCATGTTAATGTATGTACCTCTGTCATTTCTGTTTTAGCCTCTGAAGAAGAACTTGCTAAGTTCGCAACATCAGGCCACATTAATTTTTAGATTTATACATTTCAGGTCCATCCAGTCAGTAAGCAGTTTGCAGCAGTCTTACTTTTTTCATGTTTATTTGTTTGTTATTATTTGTAACTTGCCACGTACATATAGGTTGGCGCAGACATCCGGAGAGCTTTTGCATTAATTGGCTGATCTGGTTCCCAGACCTATGTTCATAAACTTAATGGTACTTGAGTCTGGAGTGCTGAATTGGTATCACATAGCAATCGATGTTGGAAAGAATGTTGCAACCTGACGCTACTTCAGCGGTTGTGTAAAAAGTCTATGGAGAGTCTGGAAAATTGTCTAAGTATTTCGTAACAAAATTGGAAATGTTTGTCAGTCCCGGATTCATGTCTTATCATCATTTTTGCATCAACTGACCTTCATTGAGTATACTCTCCGAGGAACAAGGTAAGCAAGAAAAGATGTCTTTTTTTCCTGTTTTGAAAGAATCGTCCGGTTGCAATATTTTTTTCCAATCGTCAACTTAATGTGTAATGGTTCTCGAACTATTCCTTTTATTAAAAAGCGGTTTCGGCATGTTATTGTTAGGCCTATCGGTATACATGTTATTGTTAGAGTCAAATGGTGAGGCGAGTTCAACAAACAGTCTTATAAATCAGTCATGTCAGTGACATCATGACATTAGAACAGAAAGAAAGTGGTCCAACTTGTCCTAAAACATGTAAAACAGTAAACACATAAAATATGCCAATAAAACTAATGCCATAATTAAACTTTCTGAAACTTTTAAATTTCTTCGAAATCAATGTCATCGGACAAAGAGAAACATGTGTCATTAATTAGGCCCCTATTTTAATTTATTAAAAATGATATATACTTACATTGTTGGCTAAAACCGCGATCATGACGACCCCGCAAAGCACAATCAGAATGACCGCAATGATTTTGAACGGGCGCACGACCCGTGTGGTGGTGGTGACTGTCGAATCGTCCATGTCCATGCCGGTTTGGGCCTAGATTTCGCTACTTCAGGGTTTAAACTCGGTGGAGAAAAACGACCAATTCTATCAGAGGAATACACACATGCCTCTCTGGGAGGAAAGTACAGTTGTCACTCGTTGGTTGAGGTGAGTTTTGGAGAATCAAAGTTCACCTATTTACCACAAATTTGTACGACATGCCATTCCAGTGAGTGATAAATCAAACACTATTATTTTGGTAGCGTCGCTGGTTCTCAAGCTCTTTGTGGATTTTAGTATTCAGCAGCAGGGTACCCGTCAGTGACATTGGGAGTGGTGATATTCTAGAGGGCGGTATATCAGTTTTACGGTCTTCAGATTCAGTTTCACTGCCTTCGGATTTTCCCCGTTTCTAGTTTGGGACTCTTTTCACTCACTGTCAAAATGTGTATCAATTTATTTGTTTTAAGATGTATGAATGTAAATGTAGAATGTTTTGAACTGTATACTGCACGTACATTTAAGCATACTATGGGAATCTACGCATTTTAATATATTATTAGAATTATTTCACAGTCGCAAAGACTCGGTTCGCGTGAAGGCAGATTTCTGTGCATTAGGAACACGTTTTCGTAAAGGTTCAAGTTGGTCCGGTTAACTTTATATAAATATTCCTTTTTTTATGAGGCTTGCCGTTTTGCCGAAGTCAATTGAGCATGATAGGCCGACTATTAAGGTTTCTGCATGGGGTTTTTTAGTAGCAAATGCATGGAGGACCATTTTTAAGGCAATGTGCTAGTAAAATGTAAACTGTGGCTTCACTTTGGCATGTTTTTTCTCCGTCCTAAAATAAAATTTATTTTTAACGACATCATTTGTTTTTCTTAATACTACTTCATATGCTTGTTGTACTAGTAATGACCAATCACTAGGCGAAATTTCAGTCCAGTACAAGAGGTATTTATATAAGCTATTGTTCCATGAGGCAAATTTGCTTCGTTTTGGCAGGTTTTCTCAGTCATTACTAAAATTACCATTTCTGCATCAAACTGCAGAGGGCGCCCGTCAACTTTTAAAGCAGTATCAAGCTCCACTGAAACCGAGTTTAAAATCAACAAAATTCGGAGCCGAAATATTAAACATACAAGCCACCATGCATCACTGGGGTTTCTTAAACAAAATCAAAAATCTGTCTTGTCCTTCATCTTCCATTTGTTTTTTTGGCCAGCCAATATCAGTCAGAGCAAAACAAACTCACCCCCCCCCCCAAAAAAAAGCGACCAAAAACAAGGTAGGCCAACATCCCATATTTCCGTTTTGGGCACAAAACCAAAAACAAAACCCATATTCCGTTTTCATTTTGGACGGCAAAAACGGATGGGAAATAAGCCCATAATATCCCATTCCCATTTTGAGCAATGAAACCAGTATATACCATTCCCATTTTGGACATCAATGAAACCCATACCCCATTCCCATTTGGACAGCAATGAAACACATATTCCATTCCTATTTTGGACAGCAATGAAACCCATATCCCATAATTCCCATTTTGGACATCAATGAAACCCATATCCCATTCCCATTTTGAGCAATGAAACCCATAATATCCCATTCCCATTTTGGACATCAATGAAACCCATATCCCATTCCCACTTTGAGCAATGAAACCGGCCAGTATCCCATTCCCATTTTGGACATCAATGAAACCCATATTCCATTCCTATTTTGGACAGCAATGAAACCCAGTATCCCATTCCCATTTTGGACATCAATGAAACCCATATCCCATTCCCATTTTGAGCAATGAAACCCGTATCCCATTTTGGACATCAATGAAACCCATATCCCATTCCCATTTTGGACAGCAATGAAACCCATTATACCATTCCCCTTTTGGGCAGCAATGAAACCCATATCCCATTCTCATTTTGGACATCAATGAAACACATTTCCCATTCCCATTTTGGACATCAATGAAACCCATTATACCATTCCCATTTTGGACAGCAATGAAACCCATTATACCATTCCCATTTTGGACAGCAATGAAACCCATATCCCATTCCCATTTTGGGTAGCAATGAAACCCAGTATCCCATTCCCATTTTGGACATCAATGAAACCCAGTATCCCATTCCCATTTTGGACATCAATGAAACCCAGTATCCCATTCCCATTTTGGACATCAATGAAACCCAGTATCCCATTCCCATTTTGGACAGCAATGAAACCCATTATACCATTCCCATTTTGGACAGCAATGAAACCCATATTCCATTCCAATTTTGGACAGCAATATAATGAAACCCATTATACCATTCCCATTTTGGGCAGCAATGAAACCCATATCCCATTCTCATTTTGGACAGCAATGAAACACATTTCCCATTTTGGACAGCAATGCAATGAAACCCACATCCATTTTGGACAGCAATGAAACCCATATCCCATTCCCATTTTGGACATCAATGAAACCCATATTCCATTCCAATTTTGGACATCAATGAAACCCATATCCCATTCTCATTTTGGACAGCAATGAAACACATTTCCCATTTTGGACAGCAATGCAATGAAACCCACATCCATTTTGGACAGCAATGAAACCCATATCCCATTTCCCAACCGTCAATGGATAATGGTGTCATTTTTTTTAATTGGTTGTTCCCAGCATAAAGCTTAAATTGTATCTTTTGCAATGTTCGTCTGTGCGACCGCTAGATGGCGCCCCTCATCAAATGTATCATCTGAAGAAGTCATCACTGCCTGAATCAACCCTGAAAAGAAAGGAAAACATTGATTCTGTGTCATACATTGTGAAAACATATTGCATTACCATATTATAACTCATTTTCAAAGTAAACGTGGAATAATGAACCAGTAACAGTGTTGATATTAGGCCTAATGACGATAAATTCTTCCCATTTTATGTAGGCCTATCTCAATGGGTTTTTGTTTTCGTTGGTAATAACTTCATCACCAGTCTGCCCTATGGTCTGTCATGATGTTGACCTCAGTCGCGAAATACATCAGTGTGCAGCATGTAACTGTCTCATCGTGTGCGCTGATCAGAGGATCGTGATCTTGACCTTGATCTTCATCATGACATCAGTCGACGTCACTGTTACGTCATGTAACGTCATTCACATGAGATGATGTTTATATCAATCAATATATGATGTACATACATGAATGAAACACATGTAAATATAATTAATAAACACATGCATACCTAATGTAATTACATTGTGATTGTGTTCTTACGTCATGAGATTTAGTTTCAGTTTGTTGCTTGTAGGCTTGTTTAAGTCTACAAGTTCATGATCATTGATCTTGTGGGATTCTCATCTTAGATCGCATTCAGGATACTCAGATCTCTGACCCTTGACCTTAGATTTTAGATACCCCTGATCTAATCATGGCTCCTATTCATATCTCAGTCGTCGTCATTGTCTTGAGGAATAATTTATTATTATACCGCTCTTCCGAGATAATTGCCTCACATTGGCATGGGTCTAGTGTCACATCTGTCTCCATGCAGTCAATCATAGCCTGAGACTATAGTTTCAATAATTTCTTGGCAAATTAATGACTCTTTGAAAATTCTTGACGAATGGTACTTTTTTAAACTCACTTTGCAACCTCCCCCTTTACAATGTCCCATGGCTTGTAAAATGTCAAGGTTTCTGTTTTTCAGTAGGCCTACATGTAAAATACCCTTTGGTCTCGCTACGTTACCGAACTGATGATAAACATAATAAAGTAACAGTGAGCTTATTAGAATTAGGCTTACCTTTTCCCTCATATTAAATATCCATGTCTGTATCATGGTCGTTTACAAATATATTAATGTAGCCCTCCTCGCGATAAACTTGTGAAATTCGGTATCCTATATAAATCTTAAAGTTTGCCTGTTGCGCGAAAATTAGAAATTAATAGGCTATAGGCCCTAGCCCAGGTGGACTCCCTTTCCTTATACGTTATACAATGGAGACGTCGTCCAACCTGGGCTAGGCTAGGCCCTGTTTCGCATCATACTAGTTTAGCTAGCTATTACTAGTGTCGTATTTGTACGCTTCATTTCAGTTTATAATTTTCACCGCGAATGTTGCCGTGAATTACGGAGCAAAACGAACACGGCGAAAGCTTAAAGATTCTTCTGAGTTGCCTAGAACTATCTCACATCGTCACTGTTCTAATGAATATCAATTTTTGAAATATTCTATCGCAAAAAAACAAGTAATTTTATAACAAAAATACTCACGAGGTGTACATGTACGGCGTCCATCTTGAAATGCAAGCAGAGCGGGCGCGGCGAAAGTCAGACGACAGGTTTAAGGCGTAATGCGGTTGAAACCTGATCACTTTTTATCTCTCCGCACATCACAAAAATTACCCATTTTTCTATTAACTTTTTTTCCCTGTGTGTCGTCATTACTAGTTTTTGTTTATTACAACAATAAAATTCATGCTGCTGAAATGGAAACTATCATAAAGTATTTTTGATCAGAAAATGGGGTGCTATTTTTCTTCATCCGCGGACTAACACGTACTAGCCGTCGATGTTTGTTGAAAAGGTGTAAGAGCGGTTCTGATTGGTCGAAAGTCATCAGAAAATGTCTGGAGTTGGCTGCGATTGGCCAAGATACACAATTTGCATATGGTAAGTCGAGTGCCCATAATATGGACATTAGATGACAATAGCTATTTGCATATTTCTTGGGGGGGGGAACAAAGTCAGAGGTCAATGCTTTGTATTGTACGTCTACCGGTCACACAACGGCAGTTTCATGACTGTTTTTTAAATTATAGAAATGGAATTTAACAATTACCAATGCGTGCAATTCATGCTGATAAATTTTAGTTCCGCGAGTATACTCTTGCAACCGATATCTCAACAGTCAAACAGGGGGCATACAAAAGGTTTTGTCGTTGTTACAGGTAAACACAGTTTTTTTGGCAGTTCCAAATTAGTTTTTAGTTTCTTTTACACGGTTCTTAAATAATCAGTCATGCAATTACATGTAATACGTTTTCTTTGAAGATTTATTTGCGAATGTTTTCTTAACCCATACCCATATCAAAATATCAAAGCCAAATGTTTTGTGATTTTTATGCTTTCATGGAGATCGTGAATTTATTATCAGAGCTCTTAGAGATGCTTAAATGTGAATGCCATTATTGAGCTTGGATCAAGTCATATTAATACTATTTATTTTTGGTTTTTGCTTTCATTTTTATTGTCTTTTGATTTGTTTGAATGCGTAATGTTTCTGTTTTAATTGATTGTTATCCCCGCGCCTGCAACCTCGTACCCAGGGTGTCGAGCAGTACGCGCCCACCACTACCTGCGCTCTCACCCTGGTATTGGATCATTTGCATGTGCAAGATTTTGCAAACGTATGCAAATGAGAACAGTCTGGTGCCTGGATATGCGTTACACATTAGCGTTTGTTTTTGTATGCGGTGTCTGGGGTAAGAACAGAGTCAATTCGTAGCAGCGTGAGCACGGCGTGAGTTACGAAAACACGATTTTTGACATCAAACTGTTACGATCTTATCGAGACAACATGCAGTATCATATTTCATATTAATATGAGCAAATTGGAAAGGAAATTAGTATTTTCGAGAAGGCGTGGACGAATGTTCGCGAAAACACGTACTGCACGTTGTGAATATATAGCACCAAGTACACGATAAAAATCCATTACTAGCCAATTGCGGTATCAATGAGGATACAGGAAGAAAGTTTCCTATCCAGGGTTTACTATTGGAAACGCGGTTGGAAATAAAGTAAGCACTGGGGACGAGGTTGCCGCGCCTGCGATCTTTGGCTACGTGTGTCTAGTATGGTACCACGTACTGTAGTCTGTGAAATCGCGTTAGAATTGCTGACGGAGGGAGATGGGTACCAACCAGAGTGGGGAACTTCGACTCTTTCATGATTTTGTGCTCTGTTGACTGGGTGTACCATGGAGGAATTTCCTTTCATTTTCTACGATATGGAGCTAATTTGAAGTATTTTCTTGAACAAGTTTACTAAGGAAGAAGAGATCAGTGTGAGAACTGTAAGTTCTGGACGAATCAGTCAAAAATAAGACTTCGGTTTTAACTTTTATTTTCATTTCAGATTTTGGCAAAATGATTGAACCATTTTTGGGCGACCGGCGATCGTGTAGTCTGGTAGTGTAGGGCTCGGTTCCTGTAAGGGAACAAAATCCACTTTAAAATGATTGGGCATGGGCGACATTCTCAATAAACAGGTTTGTCATAGCATGGAGGATTCCTCCATGGTCATTGATAGAGGGTTTTGATTTTTGAGGGAAATTGGGGGGGGGGGACATCATACATGTCCCCCCCCCCCTTTTTGAAGGGGGGGGGACACAATATCAAATGTCCCCCCCCCCCCCGATTTTTGAACTCGTTCCTCATTTACAGGGCCCTATTATGTACTTCAATGTATCTTTTGCTTAGAAAATATTAGTTAAAGTCGTCAGAAATTGCCTCCTGAAGATAGCACCACAGATCATTTAGAATCCAACATTTTTCAGGGCTCTTAAGCGGGCCCCGAACCCCATACCTGTAGCTCAGAATTCTGGTAGCTGATTCAATGACTCCAACCTCGAAAACGATGTTCAAATAAGTATCTTATGCCTTTAACTGAGAAAATTATGTTTAAAGTATTATCTTTTGCTAAGATAATTATTGGTTAAAGTGGTAAGAAATTGCCTCGGATCACACCACAGAGCATCGAGAATCCAATTTTTTCGGGGCCCTCTTAAGCGCCCCGAACCTCACGCCTATAACTCAGGATACCGATAGCTGATTCAATGACTCCAACTTTGAAAACAATGTTCAAATAATTATCTTTTTCTAAGAAAATATTAGTTAAAGCATGGAGGAAAGTGGTAAGAAATTGCTTCAGATCAAACCACAGAGCATCTAGAATCCAATTTTTTTCAGCGCCCTTAAGCGGGCCCCGAACCCCACGCCGTAAGGGCTTCGCGCTTTGTGCTCGAATCACTTCTGATCAAGGTATTTCCCCCCCCCCCACACTTTTGGGAAGCAATTGACGCCCATGTGCTACATTATGTGTAATTGGGGCATTTACAGTGATGATGCGTATACTTTGTCCGGTTAGCGCTCCAGTTAAGCAGCCATGGAAAAGCACCATAAACAGGCACTACGCACAAACCGTGTAGTTCTGGTACGAGACATGGATCTGCAATTTGTGTTCGATGGACTCGTTGAGAGGAACATCTTCGATCCCGCTGACTACGAAGACTTTGAGGTATGTAGGCATTGAATTAAGTTTCCAATTATAACACCACTGAAACTAAAAAGCGGAATTGGTGCCCAAAGTTTATGGTGCATTTCGGCCTCAAGATTATGGTGCATTTTGGCCTCAAGATTTTTGACGTAATGGATCTTGTTGACAAGAGTTGCATGCTTTTGCTTTTACAAAAGTGTAATAGGGTTTCTGGCCAAATTTCCCCCTAGGGTTTGGGTCAGGATTAAAATCAAGTCCATTTCCTGAATTTAAAAATCTACCATCTTGTTACTTTTAAATATTTTCCTCTCCGGAATAAAAAAGTGGACAATGAAATTGAAGTTGAATGTTTGATTTAGGCGGAAGGGAAATCAAGGCGCAAGATCAACCAGAGATTCCTGACTGCCTTGGAGAGACGCGGTCCCAAAGCCTTCCGGGCCTTTGTGGATTCCCTGAGAGACCACAACCATGGGGCACTGGCCGACAAGCTGCAACCAGCCTTGGCAACACAGACTCCAGAACAGATGGAGTCCAGGCCGGGGAGGGTCGAGGACAGCCCAACAGGTGCCATCTCGGGACCCCAGGGGGATTCCCAGCTGGAGCTCATTGATGCTCAACCTACTACATCAGTCATAACATCGCCAACAGGTAAACACTAACTCAAGACTTAACTCTTTCGCTACGGAATTAAATTTACCTTTTTCGTTTCAACTGGATGTAATTAAAAGCTGAAAATTCCGCCGAGCGTTGATGTGGGCGCCACCATCTTTGAATGTTTCTCTGTAAACAAACTGCTCACAATAACAAAAAGCCCCCCGGCCAGACGGAAAGCCGCTGGCAGCGGCTCAAACTAGGGTCAGAGGTTATACGATATAAATTATGTAGATATGGCCCACGTCATGGGGACATCATGTTTATTCAAAGCGACACAACCGAGCCGCTGCCAGCGGCTCTCCGTACGACCTGTACAATTTGTATGTGCCGCTGTGAGCGGCTCGCCGTAGCGAAAGAGTTAACTGCCGGAAAATCCATTGCCTTAACCCTAGAGTTGTAACGAGTCACTTAATTGTGTGACTCAAGTCGAGTTAAGTCATTTTAAGGGAGTGATTCCAGTCGAGTCGAGTCGAGTCAATAAGCCAAGAAGGTCGGGCCGAGTCGAGTTGAGTCAAGTCCAATCGAGTCACAGTGTATGGTCGAGTCAAATTTATGTTCGAGTCATTTAAGATGCTGATAAATTACGGAATATAACATATAAATATATTACAAAATGGAAGAAGGAAAACAAGGCACCAATGTATTATGAAGATCCAAAGACTCAAACTATGCTGCATGGTACCCAACAGACAGCTTTTGCTATCTATCAAAGATCTACGTAACAGTTAACAAGAAGTGAAATTCGGTTTTATCACTGGTTTGGCTTCGCGTGTTGAATCATTTTTACGCTTACATCAAAACCAGCTTGCAGCATACGAAATTTATTCTGATTATACAAATATATTTAATTGTTTTTGGGAAGCAGGACATCTATTTAGCTGAATTCCATCAATTAGGGCTTATGAAATCACCAAAGCCGATGCTGAAACCATAGAGCAAGGAACAGCGAATTAGGAAATGCAGTTAAATCTGGTTCTAGGATAGTAGTTTGTGGCATTTTGCGCTACGTTATGAAACCACGAGGTCATATATTTGTGCGTATATATTTGTGTGCAATAAGTGGCCACAACTTAATGGTTATGCAAAGTACGTGAACATTAATAACTTTGTACCGTAAGTCACGGCAAATAATATTTTTGCACAGTTTTGGTCTTGAATGTTATTAGCCAGATTTAGCCTTCAACTCGAGTCGAGTCTTCTGATGAGGGAGTGAGGGACTCGAGTCGCCCAAAATTGTGACTTGAGTTGGACTCGTGTCGAGTCATTGACTCAAGTCGAGTTCTTTACTCGAGTCATTACAACTCTTCTTAACCCTAACCCTATCAGCACTGTGATACCTGTTGTATGTTGCTTTTGACACGCTTTCAAGCCAAAATACAATCGAATGTAAGAGTAAGTAATGGATTTAAAGACCCTTTTTAAAAAGACAAATTTTAAACCTGCCGATAAAAAATTTAGGGTCACGACCTTAAAAATAGGGTAGGTGGGGTAGCCGGAAGCAGTTTGTTTCTCACCAAAAACAAGTGGGGGGGGGGGGAGGAAATGATCCTATGGTCCATCCCCCATTCACCCTTTGTCAAAAAGTGGGGGGTGGGGGAGAGGGGTGTTTAGACACAGTCTGCTCGTAATGTGGCTCTTCAAATGAAGTGTTTTGGAGGAGAGAAAGGGTAAAGTCGGAATCCCTCTTGTCTTTCTTTGGACAGAGGAATCACAGGAAGTTCCCTGGCCAGGGAACAGTTCTGCAGATCTGACCCAAAAGAAGATGCGGATTTCACCCCCACCTCCTGCTGTCCAAGATGCTTCTGATGTCGATGATGTAAGTTTCATTTGTCTCTCTGTCTGTGTGTGTCTGTAGGCCTGTCCATTCCTGTAACTCTCATCAGAGATGTTTTGAGCTGGCATGTATTAGCCTGGTCTTGAAGCTGGGAAATTTGAATCTTTTTTTCACAACAGGGTTGTGTGTATTGAGATGTCATGCGGGGTCATCTCCAATAGTGATCGTTCCCAGTGTTGTAGTCGAGACCATCACAAGACCAGCCACAAGTAACAGGGTATGAACAACGACAAAGGAATGCCTTTAATTGTAACAGTATATTTGAATAGCTTGTGAATTGAATTGACACTGGTGGAGGTCTTGTGATGGTCTTGCAGGGTCTCGACTACAACACCGATCGTTCCAAACAATGTCTCGTCCGCCATTTTTACCAAAGGATTTGTACGGGCGATTTAGTTGAAATTTCTCGGACATTAAGAATAAATTAAGACTGGAAAATGGGACAGTGCTTTGTAGCTCATCACTCAGAACTTCACGGACTCTGTTATTATCCTTTTTCAATGGATAAAAAAAATGATGAAAAGTGGGCACTGTGCATAGCGCTACGTAAGTCCAGGTTTATTTATTTATTTATTTATTCATTTATTACATTTCTTTACACAGGGTATGCCCAAACAGTTCAAAACTGGTTTCCATTGGGACCCTGCATAGAATAAAAATGACTACAAACATGTATACAAATACAATACATTACAAACACAATATAATACAATTGGATTTTAGTGGGTGCCAAATTAGTTAATTGAATAACAAATAAATTAATTTCTGTGGCTAACTTTGCCAAGAAGATTACGTTTATGTGGCTAACTTTGCCAAAAAGGGAAATGAAATTTGACAGGCCTTTGTCTATAAATAATAAGATAATCTGGGCAGTATTTTTGCCGGTGAAAATTAAATAAGGCTTGTATTTATTTAAAAGTGCTGGAGAATTGATAAAAGGAACCATTGGATTAACAGTGAAGGTAATAATTAAATGCGACGTCACCGTAGCTCACCTATTTTTTTTAGCTGTATACTACTACCAAACCTGGTTCACTACGGCGACGAAGCAATAACTCACGGATAATATAATTGAAAATCATTGAAATAACAATTAAAGTTGCCAGTTACTATAATTTCTTTACATTCACATGAGCCTCTATCAATAATATCACTTAGTTAATATCTATGAACTCAACAGAACTTGAAGGTGGCCTGTAAATAGAACTTATAAGCACAGGCTGCCTTTGCTTACATTTCAGTTCAACCCATAAACATTCGACATCATCTGTTTCTAGTTCATTGCGGCGGATAAAAGTTAAATTATTTCGGATATACATTGCCACCCCACCCCCTTGACAGTTTCCATCTCTTCAGACAATCGAGTATTCAGGGAGGTTAAGCTCTTCGTTTAAACAGATGATATCAAATGGATTTGTAGACATTAATATCTGAAAATGGTCGAATTTATTCATAATTCATATTGCTGCACACGTATGAGACACCGCAGCTTTGGCCATATAGCATTGTGGCAAGAAAAATGCAGGATTTTGAATGACTTTTTGAAAAACAAATATTGATATATTTTCAGGTCTATCAGATGAAGTCAAAACCGCGAGGAATAGCAATCATCATTAACAACAAAAACTTTACGAAAATGGCGACAAGGAGTGGGACTGACATTGATGGCAAGAACCTGAAGCACGTGTTTGAAGAGCTGGGCTTCATGACTGAGTATAGGAAAAACCAGACCGGGAAGGTAAGACTTAATCCCCCCCACAAATTTGAATGGATTAATCCAGCAACAACAAGCAGAAGTTGTTAATTAGGTCATACCATTCTGCATGTAGGGTGTACAGGTACCACCCGATGTTTCTTTAAAATACAGACACAATTTTTATGAACTTTTTTTTTCTATTTTGGTTTCAGCAAATGCAGCAGATTTTGAACGAAGCTGCAAGCCGCAACCATGAAAAATTTCACTGTTTCATCCTGGCCATCCTCAGTCATGGTGAAGAGGATGCCATATTTGGCACGGACGAGGGAGTCATCACGATAAAGGACATCACATCTTCCTTTGAAGGTGGCCGGTGCCCGACGCTGGCAGGCAAACCGAAGCTCTTCTTCCTCCAAGCTTGTCGAGGGGGTGAGTGTGTTTTCTTTTCATTCTTTTCAAGTACAGTTATTTAAATAAATACTTAATAGAGTTTACCCATTCCTATTGGTTGGGAGCCCGTCACGTTGCCGGTCTTAAACGGATGATAAAGACATGGCTGGCTGGTCTCTTTTTCAGTGTCACATGAAATTTGGACTCCCATTAATCCGGTGCGTTTTAACGTTTCATTGGTTGAACGTTCACATTCTTCACGTATGCATGCGCAAAACTACCAGGGAATCAGTATTTCATAGTCCGAAATTCACACTTCACCAGCCCAGCTGCGTTTTGCGCGACATCGCGCAGTACGCACGACGCGCACGCCAATCTCCTTATAAGGTAATGAGTTGTGGAGGGGCATTCCATATTATAGTTAGAGGGGTGTTTCAAAAAACATGAATTAAAATTGTTGAACAAAATGGTTGGCAACGTCTAGTTTTTGACTTGTTTTGATTTTTGGACCGAAAAGATTTTTTTTGGGACCGAAAAGGTATTTATGAATGGGAATAAATATGTGTTCGGTCGGTATTAAACACTCTGTTGAAGACCGGTGGGAGTCTGAATGGGTGAAAAATTACCCGAGGCGAATCCAGACGTACTTCCACCGGTCTTTAATAAACAGAGTGTTATAATACCTCCCAAACACACATTTATTCCCTTAACAAAACTTTCCTGGACTGGCGTTTGAAGATTTTTTTTTTCCCCCAGTGACGGATATCTCAAAACATTGATCCAAATAATTAAAAAAACCACACTTTTTCAGTCAATTCTAATATCTTCTGTCTCATCTGTGAAAGTTTCAATCCAATACAAGCAGAATTAACAAAGTTACAGAGTAAGAAAGAGCAAAAAAAAATCACAAATTTCTGGGTTTACACGGGCGATACTGAGAAGAGCTCCGCATGGCTCGTGTTTGCCAAGAAGCCAAACAAAATCTTAACGAAAACAAGAGCTGCATTGGCTGACTTGCCGAAACAGCTTAACAAAATTCTTGCGTCATAGGCATCAATACAATATCACCTAAACAAAACATTTTGCAAATAAACACTCCATTCGGCCAAGTTAATGTTAAACGAGTGGTGCCATGTTATGGGACTTTGGGAAAAACCCACCAGCTTGAGAAAAAAATGGCCGCCTCCCAGTTGAAAAACTTGGCCAATGCTTACATGATCATAAATGAAGTAAGACTCACGAACATAAATGTATGTGATTAACAGAGAGCATGGACGAAGGCCACGAAGCAACAGATTCCAAGGCGGTTGCCCCGAGCGACGCTGTAGCACCGATGGTCCAGCAGATGCTGGAACAAAAATTGCAGGACGACACGGATGCCCCCACCGCCAACAGATCCAAACTGCCCAGCCACAGTGACATGCTGCTTGCGTTCGCCACGGTGCCAGGTAGGTTTTGCATTGCTGACTGGTGTGCACATACCAATGAAGGTTCCCACAGTCACGGAAAATCCTGTAAAATCCTGGAATTTAAAGAGCTATCATTGAGAGTCATGTTGCTTTGTGGTGCTCCTAGTCTAGTGTCAACTGGAAGGCTGATAGGGAAGTCAGGGGCGGATCCAGGGGGGGGGGGTTCATGGGGGCCCCAACCCCCTTTTCCTTCAGAGAAAGAAGAGCCAGAAATAGAAAGGGAGAGAGACTCAAAAAGAGAGAAAAAAAAGAGGGAGAGACGCAATTCATAGGACAGGTCACATCAAACTGTAGCCCGTTAAGATTAGTTGCACATAAGACAACGATTATTATTGGGGGTCTGTCATACAATACTTTTACTAAGACAACAAAGTGACTGGACCAAGAACTGCGACGAGACTGCGCACGCCTGACGAGACGGAGGGCACGCGTGACGAGACGGAGGGCAGCGACGAGCGAAAGGAGACCAATGCTGTATAGAATATGCTGTAGATTACAGGAAAATGCACCCAGATAGACCCCTCTATCTAGCAGGGCGGGCAAGCACACCTTGAACATTTGGAAAAGGGCACTTGCACATCCTTGGTGAAATGTAGACACGTTTTTCTCCGCACACTTGGCCTCTGTAAAATCAAAAAAAGGGGTGGGGGGTGGGGGGCTCTGGTTCCCTCTGCCCATGGGGGCGCTGTTCAAAATCTACGATTGGGCACAATATATGGTGCTTTTAATGAGTTGCATTAAAAAAATGCACCTGTAACGGCTGATGAAAGCAAAAAGGGCAAGTACTATAACATTTTTACAGGGCACTTTTTTCGGGAAGAAAGGACACTTTTTTTTGGACAAAAAGTGCACTTGTTCAGGAAAAAAAGGCACTCTTGACAAATAATGGGGGTAAGCGCTGGTGACAAAGGGCATTTGAATGGAAAAGGGCAGTCTTTTCAAAATATTGGGGGGGGGGTTGTAAATACCTGTTTAAATACTTGTTCAAACTGCCATTGGACTTGTTTCCAACAGGCTTTGTGTCATGGCGTCACGGGAAGCGTGGTGCCTGGTTTGTGCAGGCGCTGTCGGAAGTCTTTCTGGAGCACGCACACGCAAAGGACCTGATGTCAATGATGATTATGGTGGGTTGTTTTTGTAGCGTTTTCAGATTATCAATTCTTTATTATCAATTCGTCTCAATTTTTAGTTAATTATCACACTTTAATTATTAATGTTCCTTTTGAACTTTTTAATGATTAATTCTCCTGAATGCATTACTCATCGTTTTCCTTGTATACACATACACCCACACAGTGCCTATGCAATGTGTAGTCCCTATACTTTTATACAGAGCAAATGACCTTCACTGCCCACACACAAGTCATTGGTCAGTTTCTTTGTACAACCAAGTTACTTTCAAGATCATTGTTTTAAGGAACTATATTACTCATTCCTAGTCATTTTTCTGAGACTCAAGGAAACCAAGATATGACTAAGTTTCCCCATTCTTAAGTATTTCTTATTCCCAAGACTTCCTGTTTCCACCAGTATATAAGTCCTGCTCCACTAGCAGTTCTTCATGCTATTCTGTTTTCTGTTTCAATTCCAATCATGTAGTCAGTTTAATTCGTTCTGCTCATCCAGTCAGTTCACCCAGTTCTCTTTGTCTCAATTCACTGTAACCAGTTCAATCCATCAATGTGTAAATAACATAATTGTTGTGGAATAAACAGTTACGGTAAACACCGTTCTCAACCAACATTTTTAATTTGAAATGGGAGGGCTGATCCCAATGTGACACATTCATATTGTTTATTAGAAGCGAAAAAAAGATGGCGAGGAGCAGAAATTTTTACGACTGAAAAGCAGTAGCATATCCAGGTGTTAGGGCCAGGGGATGGAGGGCACACAATGGGATAGTTTTCTGAATAGGTAGCACAAATTTTCTGTTAAAATATTGGCAAAAATATGGTGGGGGTGTTATTACCAGAAGCGGTTGGGTGCCAGTACTTTCAGTTTCGGGTAAAAGAAAGAGGGACAATGCAACTGCGGGAGGGCGTGGGCAAGCTGCCAACTTGCATTGGTGATCAAGGGCAAAACCAAATATTGACCCAATATTTTCTCCCTCTATCTCCAAAAACCACAGGTCAACGACAAGGTCGCCCGGGCATTTGAGTCTTCCTCGGGACGCTATAAGCAGATCCCGGCCCCCGTGACGATGCTGCGAAAGAAACTCTACTTCAACCCTGGACGTTAGGAGAGAAAACTTAAAAGACACACATTTTATTTACCTTTCTTGATGCAATTGGGATCCTACAGGCCTGTTTTTTTTTAATGTCATTCCCAAGGCCAGTCCATAGGCTTTTGTAACGATTCGGCCATGATAAATTGAAAACAAGGTTTTCCATGCATTTTTGGAACTTGCGAATAGAAATGAAAGTACTGAAATAATAATAATAATAATACTTAAAAACTTATTTAGTGCCTTCCATTTAAAAATCACAAAGCGCTGTACCAAAAATAAAACCAAAGTACATAAATAAAAATACAAATTTATCAAGATAAAACCAAGATACAAATATCAAAGTGAGACCTCATAATGCACATCATTAAAAAAACCAAATATACTTAAAGGGAAAATACAACATTTGCAAACATCAAAAAATAAAACTACCAAATCATTTTGAAATACCGTGCTGGACTGTTAGTGAATGACAGTGTAAAGCATCCTGTAAAATCATGGCACCTGGTATACTGTCAATTTCAAGAAAAGTGGTATTTTTGTATCAATTTCCAACGCTGGTCGGCCGACCAGCGTTGGCAAAAACTGGCTTTTTTTTTCAAATACTGGCCCCAATTGACCATCGCACTTGTTTGCAATCGATTACACATCTATGAACGGGTGCAAGCCAGCTAGACTGGTTCCCTGACCTTACAATTCCCCAATGTATGTAAACTGCTCTGTTTCTTCTTATATGGAGTCAGGGAACCAGACTACAGGAAAATGATTGTTTTTCTTGGTTTTATAGCATTTTCGAACCCAAAACCTCCAAAAAGTCAGTGTAACTATATTTGCTATATATTTCCAACCCCCAATTCCATCCATTTCTGAAAATTACAGCAAAAGCAAATGATGTATATTCCCTTTAATACGGGAATAAATGTGTGCTTGGGAGGTGTTAATTCCTATGCTTAAGACTGGTTGGAGTCTTGAATGCTGATAATTACCCGAGGTGAACTCCAGATTGGCGCGCAATGACGCACAGATACTGCTGTGGTGAGTGCGTTGTGAATTTAGGACTATGAAATATTGAATCTCTGGTACTATTGCGCATGCCTACATGATGATTGTGAGCGTTCAACCAATAAAATGGTAAAAGGCACTGGATTTCATAGGAGTTAAAATTTTATGTAACGCTGATGGAAAAGCGTTAAAGACCAGCCACGTGACGGGCTCTCGACCAATAGGAATGGGTAAACTGTGTTGGGTACTTATGAATTACAAATTAATACCAGTCTGCTCTGATGAATTTTATGTAAAATTTGTGATTAAGCATACACTAATGTTGAAGCCACTTTAAAAAACACACTTCTGCTAAAAACATTGACACAATACGTATTACAATGTATTAATCTTAACTTTAAGCAATTTTGAAATTACTGCCGCCATGTCCAGATGTTTTACTGCCAAAATAAACACAGAAAAACTCAAACTTTAAAAAGTAAGAATGTACACGAGTCATATCAACGAGTCGGTCAGAATTACTTGTACATGATGAACAACACTGGAGAGAGGTTTTATTTCCACCTCACATAAGCAGCTGGTAATTTTACTCTCTTAATTTTACTTTATTGGCAGTTTAACCATTTTCACAAATCATCTAATTTAAGTCTAATTTATTTTTGTACTTTTTAAAAATTTATTGAAATAAAAGAATGTATATGTGAAATAAATTGTATAATTAGTAATAAAAGTAAAGCTTATGTTTTAGTGTCCCATTCTCCATTGGCTTTGAGATTTGTGTACATGTTAATATGATTCAGTTGCAGCAGTTGTGATACTACCACTTCTTCAAATATAATCTTGTCACATAAATTACATGAATGCATACATGGTGATGAAGGGATACTTTTATTAATAAAATAATGTATATGAAGTGGAAATCGTGTAGTTTAGGACCCTGTTCCATAATGAGAACAAAAAAGGCATTTTTTGTATTTTGGGACTTTACCCAAATAGTTACCAGCAGGAAAAGAAACTTTATATTTCTTAGTTCGCTACATTACCATTATTGAATATCAGCAGGCTTTATTTTGTAAAAAGAGGACAGCGTTTTTATTTATGAGGGAAATTATTGGGTAAAATGATAACGGCGCCTTAACTGATGTGTACTCGCACACTAAGTGCTAAAACAGGTAAAGAACGTAGCATTTTACAAAATTAAAAAAAACTAGAATTAATCTGTAAAAAAGACTGCTTGGGGCTGCAAAAGTTATTTGGGAAAATTTGACAGTCACTCACAAAAGTCACTTTTGAAAGGAACATGGAAGTAAAAAAAAAAAGGTATCCTAAACTACACGATTTCCAATGAAGTCGTACATATTTAACGTTACAAAATAATGGACATTTATCAGCTGTACCAAAAATAATTTATTAACTTTTTGATTTATGTAAATGTGATACTCATGCCATCAGTTTTTCCACCTTCACTGAAGTCAAACAGTCTTTCTTGGGCATCTTATTTCCGACTGCATCTTGATTACTCTCACTGCAGACAATAATGTCCATGTATATTTGTGGCATAAGTTATATCAGGTATGGGTATAACTTGAAATATTAAGGGTATAGTAAAAAATAAGTTCTCGAGATATGAGGAAAGTGTTGTCCTCCGTCTGGCAAGCAAAGACCAATGGGCATGATGTTAACAGTCGCATCTCTACATATATTGTGACGTCTAGAAAAAAAGGTGTTTTTTTTTATTCCAATGTTCCCCTAAAAAGCACCCTCCCCTGATGAAAGCAACAATTTCTGCATACAGTGCAATCTGTGTAAAAAAAAAAAGGAAGAAGAGCAAACCCAAAACCTTAAAACAAAAAATGCCTCAACTAAAAAGTATGCTTTGCTTTCGAACACTGTCCCACATATTTGTGCAACTAAAAAAAAAACACGTCCCAGGCCTGTGCCCCCTCCCCCATGCGCGCGTCACGCGTCTGGGTAACCTGCCTTCACTATTAAAAGGTTACTGATTGGTTGGAATTTTGCTACCCATTGAGGGTAGTTAAAATCGAGAAATAAAGAAAGAGGAAATCATAAGATATTCCGGACAATTAAGTTGGAAAAGGCCGCGAAAGGCTACCCTGATCCTTGCTGCCACTCTCCTTTGTTAATTGTTGGTTATTCAACCAATGATTGGTTATGTCAACCAATCGGTTTTTGGACTGTTTTTTTTTTTCCAGTAGACTGTTCCCTTAACCCCTTAGCCTTTAGTCAAGGCCCACGCGTCTTGATCAGGACACGTATAACGCGCCCCGAACGCTGGCACGTAAAAAGACTATCCAGCTCCACTAGCGAGCGGCGCGCCAGCGTTCGGGCGCGTTACGTGTCCGGATCAAGACGCGTGGGCCTTGACTAAAGGCTATTATCCCCTTTGATCTTAATTCACCCACTCTCCAACCCTGCATGTTTGTCTGTCCCCTACATGTTTGTTTCTTGTCCCTGTGCCATTTACCTCTGGAAAAAGGCCTTGCTAAAGCTGAAATATCAGGCCACTTTTATTTGGTTAATGAGAGTTACATTTATTATGATTACTTTTACTATCTTAGCTTTTGGGAACATGTCAATTTTCTAAAAAAAATCGCAAAATCTTCGGAGTTTGTGCGATTTTTTTTTTTTTTTAACTCCAAGCAACTTGTATTAAATTAAAATTTTCTGAAGTGTGAATTTTATCGACTGAAGAGCTCGTGTTAGATATGAGATAGGAGAATGCCTGAACAACCGTAAGCGATCTGAATTTTATTTTTGTTATTTTATTATTTTTTTCCCACTTTGTTTTCATTCTGATATTCTTTTTTGTTTACTGTTCTTGTCTGTGACTTTGATTTGTTTTGGTTTTCGTTCTTAGTTTTGTCTTTTGATTTTTTTTTGAATGTGTAATGTTTCTATTTTTTATTTTAATTCCCCCTTTGCTACCCGCTTACCCCACCTCCAATCGGAAAAAAAAAATCACTGATAAAGTGAAACAGCGACCTCTAGCGCTGAAACGGAACTAGGGTGTAGGGATAGTATGGTACCACATGCTGTAGGTGGTGATTTGGCGTTGAAATCGGTGAGGGAGCTGGGTGGGTACCACTGTCACCGAAAAGAGGCAAGTCAGTGGGGGAAATTCCAGGCATTTTGTGATCCACTGGGAGTTTTCTTCGATTTTGACTGACCTAAAGTAAAGTATTTTCTTAAACAACGCTACGAAGAAGGAAGAGATCAGTGTGACTAACTGTAAGTGCTAGACGAATCAGTCAAACAAAAGAACACGGGTTTAAACGTTCGGTTTATTTTCAGATTTTTAGGCAAAACCATTTTTTTCCCTGCTGTTGCGATTTCGCGTCACGTTTCATGACTTTCAGTTTTACTTGCCACTGCCCTACGACTAAGCATGTACAGACTTGCCAAACTAAACTAGCAAAGAATGTAGTATCCAGACGCCCCTTCTTTGGTTGAGTCCAAAGTCTATGGAGAGTAGTGCACGATTTACAAAGTACTATTTCGGTAATCCTTACTTTTAGGACCCCGTTCCTATATATGGTAATATACAGTTTTGAACAGAACTCGTAAAAAATAGAGGTGTCCTAAAGATAAGGATTACCCTATATATATATATAGGAAGGGAAAGACTCGCCAAAACAGTTGACTAAATGACACTCAAAATTGACATTCTGATACTTCTTGGCACATCTGACATGTCTGAACAATTGGCAATGACACCTTCTTGACTTCTAAGGACTGCTTTAGCCTGCAAAAGTCACTTTGGCACTGGACAGACATCTGCAAAAGTCAGTTTTGAACAGAACTCGTAAAAAATAGAGGTGTCCTAAAAGTAAGGATTACCACTATTTCCTTACACAAAATTGAATTTTGAAATGTTTCTCTAAATATGGAGAGTGGGGTGGGTTGATGGAAGGGGTTGTGGGGGCCCCACTTTTTCCATGGGGGAGGGGAAATGGCCCCACCCTTGGTAAGTCAGTGTCCCACAAAGATGCATGTTATTCCCATAATCCATCGACATCTAGATCAAAATAACAAAGCCCAGATAGATGTGCAGGTGCTTGACTTCAGTAAAGCATTCGACACTGTAGCCCATGAGAGATTACTTCATAAAATAGAACACTACGGGATCAGAGGCAACACCTGGACATGGATCAGAACATGGTTAACTAACAGAACCCAACAAGTAGTTGTAGATGGAGAAACATCAGACCCTACATCAGTTACATCAGGAGTCCCCCAGGGCACCGTACTAGGCCCTTTGATGTTTCTACTCTACATCAATGACATTGGTGACAACATTAGCAAAGAAACCAAAATCAAGTTATTTGCTGATGACTGCCTACTATTCCGACGCATTGCTAACTTCAATGACCAACAACAACTCCAAAAAGATCTGGATAGCCTTGTGACTTGGTCTCATCAATGGCAGATGTCATTTAATCCACAGAAATGTCACACCCTACATATGACAAGAAGCAGAAATCATCATGATAATATCTACAGAATGATGAATGCCAACCTTTCTGTAGTACCCAACCATCCATACCTTGGAGTTGAAATTCAGAAGGATTTGTCATGGTCCCTCCACATTAATCAAATAGCAAGCAGAGCAAATAGAACCCTTGGTTTTGTGAGACGTAACCTCTCCAGATGTGATCCAACAGTTCGAGAAGCAGCCTACAAAACAGACTGGGACCGTGAGTGCATAAAAACGTGCAAAATTACAACTGCCGTTTTTTTACTCACCATTTGGCTAATTAATGCCCACACAACACATACATCAAAATGCTATAGTATAGTTGCAAGCATGTCACCTGCGAAATTTGAGACCTTAAATCCAATTTTAAGGCAAGTTTTTGGCAGTTCAAAAACCATCCACGTCATTCACCATGCTCTAGAAATGTATGTCTGATTCCCAAGGTATTCTGGGTAGGTGCAGGAAGAGCCTTGCAGCTTACTTGTTTTTTAATCGATGGCCAAATGAGCATAGCGCCCTCTGTTAAAAAATGAAACATTTTGCATTCACTCAGATCAACAAGAGAGCGCTGTTTTATCTACACGATGAAAATGTTATAGCTGAGGAGTCTTTTTGCACAATGCATTGCAGTACACATCAACGTGATGTCTCACGTTTGGATTTCGATATCTCTCTGCAAAATTAGAATTAAAAGCTGAATTTTTGGTGATGCAATGCTCACAACAACAACTTTGCGAGGCAAAAGTTTCGGGGATTATTGAAGAAACTGTAGTGAGTAAGAAGCTCACAAATTTGATTCACACTGGTTTTGTTATGCAGCACAAACTTTTGCACGATATGGATACCTTAAGTTTTGGGACTCTCATACACAATATTGAGAGTCCCAAATTTTCGGACTACCTACTGATTCGACCACAGTTAGAATATGCAGCCACAGTTTGGGATCCCCATCAGTCAAACCACATCAACAAACTGGAAAAAGTACAGCGGCAAGTAGTAAGATTCGTAACAGGTGACTACCGAAGAACATCAAGTGTCACAGACATGCAGCAAAATCTTCAATGGTCAACCCTCCAACACCGCAGAAAAGTCAGCAGGCTCACGATGCTTTATCGCTCCATCCATAAAGAAATTGCCGTTGACATCCCTGACTACATCACCCCAGTAGAACGACCACAGAGAAATAGACACAATCAGTGCTACGCTTCCATGCGATGTCGCACACAAGCATACCACAAAAGTTTTTTCCCACAGACAACTGAAGACTGGAACGCGTTCCCAAACGAACTTATCCATCAAACATCATCATCCCAATTTAAGATAGCCCTAGGAAAACATCTTTCATCACAACCTTAATTTCACGCTTGCACTCCACCGGCGTGAAGTCAAACTGGATGATGATGCCTAGCGGCGATGTCCAGTCAACTTCTGAGATTCTGAGATTCTGAGATTCTGAGATTCATGTCGGGTGTTATGTCGGGTGTTATGTCCTTATGCGTTGTTTGTGTGTGTAACTTGTATATTTTTGTATGATGGTAACTGGGGATCTCTACTCGACAAGCATTGCTTTTTAAGGGATCCCCATCCACATATTTTGTATATATTTAACTCTGATTGTCTTTTTTTATGTGGAAAATAAAGTGAATTGAATTGAATTGAAAAAGAGCGTACTGTTTAAAAAGGGCGCCCCCTCTTGATGAATGAGGTTAACTTAAGAAATGAAACACATTCTTGGTTTATGGTTTATGGTTTATTTTTTTTTTCAAATCATATAGCGCAAAAACATTATTAACGAGAATCTATATAAAGAATGACAAAAATTGATACGAGGGAACCAGGTAAAAAAGCATATGCTTGTACAAGACCAGGAACCAGTAATTACAAATTAAGCTAATAAAGTAATATGTACATACATTAGGCTGAACTATATCAGGTATTCTTTGTCTGTACAGCACTCAGATTGAGCAGTCATGGAAGAGCATCAGAAAAAGGCACTACGCACAAACCGCGTAGTTCTGGTACAAGATATGGACCTGCAATATGTGTTCGATGGACTTGTTCAGAGGAACATCTTCGAGCCCGCTGACTACGAAGACTTTGAGGTATGTAGGCATTGAATTAAGTTTCCAATAATCCACTCGGACTCAAAAGCCGGATGTGTTGAAAACCTTGACCTGTTGAAGTTTCGGATTAATGGATGTAACACTGTTGAGAAAAATGCAAAAACAATGCAAAAATGCACCTTCGTATTTCTTGACGCAAAGCATAGGTTTGGCGAAGCAATGATGATGTATTCCTCTTTTCTTGAAAATGGCGGCATACTGGGTGCGACAGGGTATTGGCTGTATTACACCGTTATTTACAGTCAAGTAGAATATTTCATAATCATTTCGCAGGTTTGTTTTTGAGTTTTTGCAAATGATCTTGGAAAGATTTCCATACCTGGACATCACTGGTCACCCTGTGCACAAACCCCATGAGGCTGGTCTGAAAGTGTTTTCTCAGTAGATGCTTCAACATTTTCACTGCTAAATTTGACCTTTTTAGGACATGTTATCACTTTCTGATGGCTGATAGGTCACTGCAGGGAAAAAATGAGAGATGGCCAATTATGGGAATCTTTCCATGATCCTACATTGTATGCTGCACTATGGGAGCTTGCTGCACTGAGCCACCAACACCGGCGCGTAAACAGCCATGCTGAGGCAGTGGGAGCTGGTCAAATTGAACAATGCCATGGTTGAATCCGGCTTCACTTGATGACCTCAGATTCTGTCGCATTTTGGCCTTCATATTTTTGACCTGATGGCTCTCGTTTACAAGAGCTTTCTTTTGCATTTAGAAGGGTTCCTAGCCGCAGAGGATTCAGGCAAGGATTAAAATCAAGTCCGTACCCTGAATTTAAAATCCTGCCGTGTTGTTAGTTTTATACGTTTCACCTCTGGGAAAAAAAAATAATTATGGACAGTGAAATTGAAGTTGAATGTTTGATATAGGCGGAAGGGAAAACGAGGCGCAAGATCAACCAGAGATTCCTGAATGCCTTGGAGAGGCGCGGTCCCAACGCCTTCCGCGCCTTTGTGGATTCCCTGAGGGACCACAAACAGGGGGTGCTGGCCAACATGCTGGACCCAGCCTCGGCCCCACGGTTTCCAGCTCAGATGGAGTCCAGGCCGGGGAGGGTCATGGACAACCCCACAGACTCCATCACGGGACCCCAGGGGGACTCCAAGCTTGAGCCCATGGATACTAGTCTGCCTTCTAAATCATACATAGCTTCTCCTACAGGTAAAAGCTTGACCATAATGGCTTGAAAACTTTCAACAGCAAAATGTCCAAAACTCTGGCAAATGTTGGTGCAGAAGTAGCTGTAAAATTGAGGTTTCTGCCAGAAATGACATTGACATCACACTTTTGCTCATGAATGTGCACGGCAACCCGTGGTCCGATTGTTATGTTTTTGGTATCAAAAGATGCGCAAGGCTCGAGGCTAAAAAGTCATAGCAGCTCGGGTTGCAAATTTTTTTTTCAAAGCTATTGGGGAAAAAGTTGAGGGGTGCATTCTGCCCCGCCCCCCCCCTCCCCTGCCCTTTTAGGGTTAAGACTGGCAAAATCGAAATTGGAACACAAAGGTGCATTTTAGAAGGACTACATGTACAATAATAACAATTACATTACATGGGCCCTTAAGCTTTTATTCTGGTGCATGTTTGCTGAAGCCTAAACACAGTATTTCGTCGCGTCAGTGCAACAAGGTCGTATCTCCTAAAATGGCATAAACGCAAAACGCAAGTTTCAGAATGTCAAAAGGTCGTATGTGGCTTAAAATAACCCGGATGTACACGCAAAGTCAATGGACGTCGAGATACGACGTTGTTGCACGGAGCGTGTACACGCGAGATACGACTTTGTTGCAGAATGGATATACGACCTTGTTGCACTGACACAACGATTTGTAAAAGTCTGAAATATTTGTTGTTGTTTTTTTGTTTGACAGACGAATTACAGAAAGCCCCCTGGCCGGGTACCACCCCAGCGGATCTTACCACCCAGGAAATGCCCATGGCACCCCTACCCCTCGCTGACCAAGATGCTTCTGATGTCGACGACGTAAGTCTTTATCTGTCTGTTTGTCTGACTGTCTGTCCGTGTGTATGGCTGTCCGTCCATTTCAGTGACTCTTATTTATGTCTCGAGCTGGCATGCGTAAGCCTGGTGACCTAGAACTTGTTTTGCAGTTGGAAGAACTGAATCTTTTTCACAACAGCGTTACGTATATGATTGCTGCACAATTATGAGAATCCACAGTTTTGGCCATACATTGTGGCAAGAGTATTTACGAGAAAATGACATTTTGAATGACTTTTTGAGTAAAAAAAAATAATGTTATGCTTTCAGGTCTATCAGATGAAGTCAAAACCGCGAGGAATAGCAGTCATCATTAACAACAAGCACTTCAGGACAATGAACACAAGGAAAGGGACTGATATTGATGGCAAGAACTTGAACTACGTGTTTGAAAAGCTGGGCTTCACGACTCTGTATAAGGAAGACCAGACAGGGGAGGTAAGACATAAATGCCCCTCCCACAGATTTGTATGGACTAATCCAGCAACAAGTACAAGACTTTATAAATGAGGTCATACCATTTTGCATAAAGGTTGTACACGTGCACTAGATGTTTCTTCCATAAACCGCCACTTTCACTGCATCTTAGCACCGGTTTCAATATAGCCTTGGTCAAGGCGTTTGTCGTTATTCGTCCGTACCGTACGCGGTAAACGATCGGCAGCATTTCCTCGCTATGCAGTGTATTAAAAATACAGCGTCAGAAACCACATTTATTTGTGCATTGGTGCTGTGTGTAATGTGAGACATCGACACATGTGTGTATGTATTATGTACAGTACATGTCTCACCAGAATGCCGCTCGCAAACTATATGCACGTTTCCATGCAACGATCGACCTATAAGGAAACGTCTTTTAAGGTCAGCTTAGGCTATTAGCATAATGAGCATCAGCTCAAAAACCTCACATGGACGATTGGACCAAGGTGTTCGTCTGGATCCAAATGATTTGCATAAAAAAGTGGCCGCATGAGGTCGCTGTTCGCGCTGTATTTTAATGCACTGCATAGCAAGGATATGCCGGGGATTGTTAACCGTGTACGGACGAATAATGACTAACGCCTTGACCAAGGCTAGTTTCAGTAATGACTGTTGGCGGAGTTTGCTGAGTCTGCTGACAACATTTTGTTCTTAGGTTTCTGGAGTTCTTGTGAATGGCCTCAATTAATACGGCATCTGCTTATTTGTGCACGGAGCTCACGGTTTGCCATTAACGAGAAAAATCTGCCTTTTTTTCCTCTCAGCAAATGCAGCAGATTTTGCGCGAAGCTGCGAGCCACAACCACCAAACCTTTGACTGCTTCATCATGGCCATCCTCAGCCATGGTGTAGAGGGCGCCATATACGGCACGGACGAGAGAATCGTCAAGATCGAGCACATCACGACGTACTTTGAGGGGGGCCGGTGCCCGACGCTGGCAGGCAAACCAAAGCTCTTCTTCCTCCAAGCCTGTCGAGGGGGTGAGTGTGTTTTAAAGTTATTTAAAGATGAACACAGAAATGGACTAGACTGGGGTTTGAAGATGCAACCCCTGCAGTACAACCTCATCCCCAGTGCTTACTTTATTTCCAACCTCGTTTCCAATAGTAAGCCCTGGATAGGAAAGTTTCTTCCTGTATCCTGATTCGATACCGCAATTGGCTAGAAATGGATTTATATCGTGTACTTGGTGTTGTTATTTACAACGTGCATTACGTGTTTTCGCGATAATTCGTCCATACCTTCTCGAGAATATTCATTTTCTTTCCAATTTGTTCATATTAATATGAAATGTGATACTGCATGTTGTCGAGTCTCGACATGGTCTCGATAAGATCGTAACAGTTTAATTAAAATAAATCATGTTTTCGTAACTCACGCCATGCTCGTGCTGCTACGAATTGACTCTGTTTTTACCCCAGACACTGCATACAAAAACAAACGCTAATGTGTAACGCATATCCAGGCACCAGACTGTTCTTCATTTGCATACGTGTTAAAAAATCTTGCACATGCAAATGATCCAATACCAGGGTGAGAGAGCAGGTAGTGGTGGGAGCGTACTGCTCGATACCCTGGGGACGAGGTTGCCTGCAATACTGTTCCGGTACTCTACTAGTCTTGGCCCAAGTCGTCTGTGATCAATAGCGATGGTTGCATTGTTGAAGAGCGATCTTGCACAATTGGGTTTTTTGGGGGTACTTTTTCGCACTAACGTCCTGGGAATATTGCAGTAATGGGGGCATGGCCGTTTTATGTTAATTAGACCATTGGTGTAAATATTAATATCTTCGAACAAAAACAGCGGCTTCCCATTTGATACCCGTAGTCGCTCTTGCGGGGTTATATCAGTGCTTTGCATATCTAATTAGCCATGCTTGATCACTGCACGTAGAGCGTATGTTAACAACCATCGCGTAAGGCCGTAAGACTGACTATAAACCATTTTACAATCGCTGATTGATTCCATAGGAAAGCCAGTATCGATCACTAGCGTATTGGGCCTAAACTAGTGCTCTACCAACTGAACTATCCAGCGCTATGTTGGCAGTTCCCGATCATGTCAATGTCTTTGTTCAAGTGGCGCTAGTCGGAAACCGTTAGCCAGCATATGCCATGTAGTCAGGGATCATGCCCAAAACTCACGATGCTTGCAACGCTGCAAGCCTGGTAGAGCAACGCTGCAAGCCTGGTAGAGCAATGCTGCAAGCCTGGTAGAGCAATGCTGCAAGCCTGGTAGAGCAATGCTGCAAGCCTGGTAGAGCAATGCTGCAAGCCTGGTTGGGCAATGCTGCAAGCCTGGTAGAGCAACGCCGCAAGCCTGGTAGAGCAACGCTGCAAGCCTGGTTGGGCAATGCTGCAAGCCTGGTAGAGCAACGCTGCAAGCCTGGTAGAGCAACGCTGCAAGCCTGGTTGGGCAATGCTGCAAGCCTGGTAGAGCAACGCTGCAAGCCTGGTAGAGCAATGCTGCAAGCGTGGTAGAGCAATGCTGCCAACCTGGTAGAGCAATGCTGCAAGCCTGGTTGGGCAATGCTGCAAGCCTGGTAGAGCAACGCTGCAAGCCTGGTAGAGCAACGCTGCAAGCCTGGTTGGGCAATGCTGCAAGCCTGGTTGGGCAATGCTGCAAGCCTGGTAGAGCAACGCTGCAAGCCTGGTAGAGCAACGCTGCAAGCCTGGTTGGGCAATGCTGCAAGCCTGGTAGAGCAACGCTGCAAGCCTGGTAGAGCAACGCTGCAAGCCTGGTAGAGCAATGCTGCAAGCCTGGTAGAGCAATGCTGCAAGCCTGGTAGAGCAATGCTGCAAGCCTGGTAGAGCAATGCTGCAAGCCTGGTAGAGCAACGCTGCAAGCCTGGTAGAGCAATGCTGCAAGCCTGGTAGAGCAACGCTGCAAGCCTGGTAGAGCAACGCTGCAAGCCTGGTAGAGCAACGCTGCAAGCCTGGTTGGGCAATGCTGCAAGCGTGGTAGAGCAACGCTGCAAGCCTGGTAGAGCAACGCTGCAAGCCTGGTAGAGCAACGCTGCAAGCCTGGTTGGGCAATGCTGCAAGCCTGGTAGAGCAACGCTGCAAGCCTGGTAGAGCAACGCTGCAAGCCTGGTTGGGCAATGCTGCAAGCCTGGTAGAGCAACGCTGCAAGCCTGGTAGAGCAATGCTGCAAGCCTGGTAGAGCAATGCTGCAAGCCTGGTAGAGCAATGCTGCAAGCCTGGTAGAGCAATGCTGCAAGCCTGGTAGAGCAACGCTGCAAGCCTGGTAGAGCAATGCTGCAAGCCTGGTAGAGCAACGCTGCAAGCCTGGTAGAGCAACCCTGCAAGCCTGGTAGAGCAATGCTGCAAGCCTGGTAGAGCAATGCTGCAAGCGTGGTAGAGCAATGCTGCCAACCTGGTAGAGCAATGCTGCAAGCCTGGTTGGGCAATGCTGCAAGCCTGGTAGAGCAATGCTGCAAGCCTGGTTGGGCAATGCTGCAAGCCTGGTAGAGCAATGCTGCAAGCCTGGTAGAGCAAGGCTGCAAGCCTGGTAGAGCAATGCTGCAAGCCTGGTAGAGCAATGCTGCAAGCCTGGCAGAGCAATGCTGCAAGCCTGGTTGGGCAACGCTGCAATCCTGGTAGAGCAATGCTGCAAGCCTGGTAGAGCAATGCTGCAAGCCTGGTAGAGCAATGCTGCAAGCCTGGTAGAGCAATGCTGCAAGCCTGGGAATGGTAAGATATTCTGGAGATGGCAAGTTCATTTTTCTTTGCTCAATGTTTAAATTATTGTAATGTACTGAGTCAGTTTCCCATGTCGTTTCTTTGATTATTTAATTTCAAATATCCCAGAATGGTAACTAATAAAGGGTTATTACCCCTGACCGCTGGGCCAGTGATTACTTCTGGAACCCTCATTGCCATTTACATGACACTCTATTTGAGGGCCATGACACACTCAGTAGTGCCAAAAGCAGGATCTTGAAATCTCCTGCACCCATAGCTAAAAACAAAACCAAGAACTCCTTATAAATGTCAACACGATCAAAAATAAAGTGAGACTTTGGCACGTGAATGTGATTTACAGAGAGATTTGACGGAGGCCACGAAGCCACAGATTCTAAGGGGATTGCCCCCAGTGACGCTAACGCCATGCAAGACTCCGTAGCACCGATATCCGATGAGGAGCTGGCCCAGCGGATGCTGGAACGAGAATTGGAAGACGATACGGACGCCTCCAATGCCATCAGATCCAAACTGCCCAGTCAGAGTGACATGCTGCTCGCGTTCGCCACGGTCCCAGGTAGGTTGTGCATTGCTGCGGATTGCAGACAGATACTTCCGGCCTCGCTCGTTGCATGTTTATCCGTCATCCGTTCCGAATAACGCAAACCTTTTGCATGTATACACGTCATCCGACGTAAACTGGTTAAAAAAGTGTTCCCGCGGGCTTACTTTTGACCTGCGTTAGCAACAGAATCCAGTTACGAGACCCAAGAATTGTACACCATGTTTTCTCTGTTTTTCTCAAAATATTTCAAAAGCCAATGAGCCTCAACTTCAGCAGGTTAATTATTATGCACCCTAATGAATATTTTGAGCAATGTTGTTGCCGCAAACGAAACAAAAATGCACACACATAAAGTAATCCTGTGTACCTTTAATTGATAGTACTCAGTTAAAAATTTCTGCAATTTGACATTTTAACTTCATGAGGGTTAAAATACACTGCTTTTGACGTTTTTCCCAACAGGTTTTGTGTCGTGGCGTAACTCGGAGCGTGGTAGCTGGTTCGTGCAGGCGCTGTCGGAAGTCTTTCTGGAGCACGCAAACAAAGAGGACCTGCTGTCAATGATGACTAGGGTGGGTTTTCAAATTTGAAATCAGAGGGCTGATCATGTGACCCTTGTGTATTGACAGGGACGGTGAGGGTAGTGCTGAAACTGATCCTCCAGTTTCAGTTCGGTTGCGGTTTGGAAATTTTTTTCCCCGAACATTGGTTCGGTTCGGGTTCGGGAGTTCATGTACAATGTACATTGAAAAGCATGTATACATACCGGTACGTTTTGCAGGATCACGCCGTATTCGACTTTTATAAGTCGCCATTTTGCTCAAGTTGACGTCTTACTCTCGGTCCCCTACAAAAAGCACAAACAAAATCCTTTGTCATATTTGTGCAAATCGGCAATTAAAAAATCACGCATTGGCATCGACTTCCTGCACTACGGTTGCGGCAACAAAATACATGAACATTTGCCACCACTGCGCATGCAATCAAAAAGGGTTTTCCCAATTCATGCAATACTGCACCATGAGCAATACCAGTAGCCCTTCTAGCCTGCACGCATGCGCTCTGTCTATTTTGGGGATTGTCTTATTGAATGATGCAGCGTTTTTACTTGCAACGCCCGACGCGACTTACCAAGCCCGATGTGCATGATGAGTGCAGTGACTTGTTAACAGGGTACATGTAAATTCAATCATCTGTGCACTTTAATTTTGCAAGCATTAAAGGGAATATACATCATTTGCTTTTGCTGTAATTTTCAGTAATGGATGGAATTGGGGGGTTGGATATATATAGCAAATATAGTTACACTGACTTTTTTGAGGTTTTGGGTTCGAAAATGCTATAAAAACCAAGAAAAACAATCATTTTCCTGTAGTCTGGTTCCCTGACTCCATATAAGAAGAAACAGAGCAGTTTACATACATTGGGGAATTGTAAGGTCAGGGAACCAGTCTAGCTGGCTTGTACCCGTTCATAGGTGTGTAAGCGATTGCAAACAAGTGCGATGGTCAATTGGGGCCAGTATTTGAAAAAAAGCCAGTTTTTTCCAACGCTGGTCGGCCGACTAGCGTTGGAAATTGATATAAAAATAGCACTTTTCTTGAAAATGACAGTATACCAGGTGCCATGATTTTACAGGATGCTTTACACTGTCATTCACTAACAGTCCAGCAAGGTATTTCAAAATGATTTGGTAGTTTTATTTTTTAATGTTTGCAAATGTTGTATTTTCCCTTTAACGTTTCTAGCGCTATTAAAAAAAAAACTTGCTGAACTTCCAAACTGACTTGGTTCGGTTCGGTTCAGTTCGGAAGGCCATGTTCGGCTATTTTTAGTTAGGTTCGGCAGTTAGGCTGCAGCACTAGGAGAAGGGGAAGATATAGTCATGACTGAGAAGCAGTAGCATATCTCAGTTTGGGTCGGGGGGGGGGGGGGGGGTGGGGACGGCACAAGTTCTTAGCCTGTTTCTTCAAAAAACTTGTCCGTTCTGTAAAAATACTTTAAAACAGACTAGTGGGGGGGGGGGGATACCATGACTAGTGCTTTCAAATGCAACATGTTGGGGGGGGGGGGTGGGCTGGGAAGGGGTTAACATTTCATATTACATTGATAAGGGCAAAACCCAATATTAAACTTAATTTTCTCTCTATCTCCTAACATCACAGGTCAACAACAAGGTCGCCCGCGCGTTTGAGTCTTCCTCGGGACGCAACAAGCAGATCCCGGCCCCCGTGACGATGCTGCGAAAGAAACTCTACTTCAACCCTGGACGTTAGGTGACAAAACTCCAAACGTAAAAAAAAAAAATCCATAAATTGTATGTACCTTGTTCTTAACGCAGTTGGATTTCTGTAAGTCTGTTTTTTTTATTCTCAGTATCACTCTCAAGGCCAATTCCAAAGAGTGTCTTAGCATATTTGCTTAGCCCAAATGAAAACTTGCTTAGGGAAAATGGGTGACCAGCCAAAAAGCCATGCAATGTACGTAGACCACGACTGGTTCCCTGCTGTTTTTGATCGGTAAGAAGTAGTTAAGAAATAGTTTTTGCAAAGCAGCTGCATGCAAGTGGGTTCTGTTGGTAATTCCCGCTTAAAGTCATCATGTAAGATTAAATGCAATTACCAAAAAAAAGATACCTACCGATTTTAATAACCGAACCCTTGCTCAAAACTGAAGAAAGGACTGGTGTAAAAATACCGCACGCACTGTGAATTTATTGTCTGAAATGGTACCAGTACCAGTTATAGATTGTGACTGCAGGCACAATCTAATATCTGCATTAGCAACGAAATTCAGTAACGAAAACCCAAACATTGTGCAAATGTATTATGCAAACATTATGCAAAACAGTATCCACTGTGCAGTGGCGCACCCAGGATATGGCTTTTGGAGGGAGGGGGGGGCTTACTCATGCCTCAAATAAACCTTTATCATGCTGCCACCATTTCAGTCATGTTCCCTGTATCCAGTAACAGTACTGAATGATAACGTTTTTTGTGCAGAAAGGAACCAGACTATTTTTCCTTCCAGCCTCGCTTTGTTTACGTTGCAGCCTCGACTCCAGGGGCGCGTGCTCGTTCCTTACACTAACCCCTGGCTGTGATGATGACGTAAATGACACTGAATGGCTATTCACAGCATACTGCGCGGGCATTTCGAAGATTGCACGCCCTGCGCGCCCATAATGTGCTCGCGCTCGCGTGCTTAGCTTCGCACGTAACGTCACGTACGAAAAAAAAACTATGATTCAAAAGTCGTGAAGCCTGTACGATATGGATTATGTCAGCCGCGTTTTTCGCTAAAAAAAACTCCTGTATCTGTGGTTGTAGAGGCACGAAAGGGGTACGTACATTTAATACAAATCTTTGCTAATTAACACAACGTCCAAACGTTGTGTTTGAAAGGATTGATTCTTCAAAATCACAACTTCTAACATTTTAAAGATGGCGCCGGCATGTAAAACGGATAAACTGCAGCTCTAATTATAATGTACCGTATTTTGGTATATTTAAATTACACAATTCCAGGGGTTATGATTGCGCAAGGCATGATGGGAAACAACATGGCGCTGCAAGATCGTACCCATGGGGAACGAGGTTGGTTACGTTGATTTGAATGGGGAAAAATTGCGATGGCCGCAACATTATAAAGGTCCATGGGGGAGGGAGGGAGGGGGCATGCCCTAGGGACGGACTGCTGTTGTGTTTCATGCGTCACTCATATTGTCCGAGTAAACTTATAACTGCCCTTCTTTATTTGTAAGAATCCATTTGGTTCAGTTTGTTTTTGGTTTTTTAACGATAGTACTAAACTCTGTATAAAGCGTTAACGTCGGGCTTGGGTTACTGTACCAGAATCGACCAATGTTGTAGTGGAGTCCATCACGAGACCATCACAATTGCGGTCGGACCATAGAGCTATATTAAATTACTAGAGCGCTAACTCCTTATTCCCCCGCCGAGAAACTTTGAAGCCGTCCTGTGCACAGGCATTTTTGAATTCATGTGCATGTTTGCAGAACATAATGAAATTTGATAAAATGACTTTCAAATAATGTACTCTTAATGCAATACGCAAGTACAACATCCACGAACAATGCAAGCGCTTTTTTTACGAGTATGATGTACAGGAAGATGGCGGCTGCGTTTGTGTTGTTTGTGCAGAGCAAAGTGAAACGCCCAGTTACTGATAGCGCGTTTCGGTTTTTGGCATATCAGCTACAATTTGGCTTTGATAGTACACCGGTATAGAATGCACACGCAGATATGCAAAAAGCCATACTAAATCCAAAGTTTCCATAGTTTGAATTTTTCATAGGTTTGTGCACAAATATGGTGCGCCCAGCAGGCTTAATTTGCATAGCTCTTGTAATTTAATATAGCTCTATAGGTCAAACAGAAAGCACAGGTCTTGTAATATAAAAAAAAAATATGAAAAAAAAATAAGGCGATATCAAATATGACTAGTTGAAAAAGAGCATGAATTCAGCTTAGAGTAGTAAAACATTTGACCTGCTACTAGGCATTTAAAGAAGAAATTTGTATTTCGGCTCAATTTTTTTTATAAGAATTTCCCAATTTGGCTTTTTTTTTTACTGCTTGCTTGTCCAACTGTTGGAGGGATGGAATTACTTTTCAGCTTTTTGGCTCTGAAAATTGAAACGGTCGTGACTTGAAATTCCAATTATTTCTCCAGGCTGTTGGATCTACTAAAACTTTCTCAATTTCTCCGTTATTATTTTGTCACTGCCGAAACATGGGCAGTTTTTGAAGTTCATCAAAGTCTTGTCTCCTCACAGAGAAAAAAAAGTTAAAAAGGTTGTCAGTTTTTTTTGACAAAACAAAATTGGTCAGTTCTATGGGGATTGAGGTAAGGGGACCGGGGAGGGGCGGAACGTTTATTTCCTTGAAGGGGGGGGGGGGGAAGGAGATGGATAAAGTTTTTGAATCAGAACTTAAGTAACTGTAAATTAATAATTAAACTTATCTTCATAATTCTAATAATGAAATATTCCTACAAAAGAAAATGATGTTTTGAAAACATCCAGACTACCCTGAATGTTACAGTATTTGTATGAGCCAGTTTTCAGACTCATTTTTCATGTCAACCAAAATGTATTTGTTATCTTTGGATACCGGGTCATTAGTTCTTTCGCATAACCACAGGTATGTGAACCCGGTGATTTATTGGTGCATAAATTCTCATGGCACCCCCATTGTTTTTTTAAGGGGTAGCTCGACCTAGAACTACAGTAAAGGTCACAGGTCACAGGTCACATGTATGTTGAACCCTTTGGCTACATGCAAGTATGTCTGGATTGATTTTTCTGTATGTAAGTGAAAGGAAATGTGTTCCATGAGCAAGTTTGGAGAGAAGCAGTAAAGGCAAGATCTTTTTTTTAATGCAGGGAAAAACGGAAATAGTGGTTGGGATGTTAGAAAAGGGTTTTGGAATGTGCCTCATGCTAAACAAATTTACCATGAACGAACTGCAAATTGATATCTTTCATTTCACCAGCAATTGGAAAGATTAATTCATAATTTATTTCGGATATTATAATGTAAAATGCAATGAAGTTATATTGACAAATTCCATAATCGTAATAGTGTGTGATGTGATTGCATAATTGTGAGGTAAAGTGAGTCAATGGGCTTTGTGCATGATTTCTCATCATTATAGCGAAAACTACGACAGTGAAAAGCTCGATGTTGGGTTTCCCCCCATACACAATGATTTACATGAACTTTAAGAGAAAAAAACAATCTCACCTCTTAGACTGGTTCTGGCCCACTTCCGTTGTTGAAGTCTTCGAAGGAGAGGCTGGGAACCAGACACCCTCACAAGGATAAATAGCGCCCTCTGTGTTTATGCACAGAGCCCATAGAAGTTACTTTACCGAATTTGTAGGCCTAGATATTATAATAAAATAACCTATATACTCTCAATTTGTGATTCGGATACAAATTCACGAAAATATTTCGAATAAGTGTTGCCTTAAGTATTTCCATGACTTTTCGTAAGTTGTAAGTCGCAACGTACAACGCGTCGACCCTGTGACACTCAAGCCTGACCACCCAGTGAACCCAGTGATTGCCCATTGAACATATTTATTCACTACATGGGATGTGTATTCGAAAATGGCCTTGTATTGGGAGTTGTGGAATTCAACCTGTGCCCCAATAGCCAGTGTAGTGCAGCTAAGGGGCCATTCATAATTTTCAATGTTTTAAAATTTCGACTATTTTTCCAAATTGTGGGTGGGTGGGTCAAGCTAAATAATTGAAAATCGAGATTCATTTTTCATGGAAAAAAAGAGCAAAAAAATAAATAAATAAATAGATCTTTTGACTTGCCTAAGCGCAAGCGTTCCGATATTGCGATGCGTGTTTCTTTTCCAACTTCGTCCCCTGTATGTTCTGTACATTTTTTGCCGAAAGGACACGCAACCCGCACAGGCTCGCCAGTGGGATGTAATACACATGTTTTTTTTATGCCTAACAAATCAGTTTTTTATTAATCGAAATTAGGGGTGGGTGGGTGGGTCAAAATAATTTGGAAAAAATGTCGAAATTTTAAAACATTGAAAATTCTGAATGGCCCCTAAAAAATTAGTACAAATATATTTCCTAAATTAGAAAACAAATACTGGCTATGTGATGTTTTCAGCTGATTTGGTTTCTTTGCACAAAATCGGTTAGCTATAATTATTTGCTTTCTATCCGCTCCAAGAAATTCTGACCTCTGGCCTCCAACAAGATTTATGTGATCAACTCGCAGAACAGAATTTTGTCTCAAAACCACTCTGGACTGTACCAACTCTTGATGTGTCTTTTTGAAGTAATCCTTTGTTTTAAGACCAAATATTCTTCGTTAATCGTGTACAAATATATCTTCGTGACGGAAGAGTTTTTAAGTTCAGTTTTTCTGCTGAGCATGACTTTGAATGACCTTTCGTGAAATCATGTACATGTTCCCCTTTTAAAGAACCATTGTCTATCACCGCAACGCCAACATATAGGGTTGTGCCCGAGGATAACATAGCAGTGTACGTTACCTAAAAAAACGAAAGTCATTTTGTTCGACTTTCACAAGCGATTGTTGTTCGTAAGTCATAGTGTACTTTATACAGTCGAACACCTTTATAACAAGGTACTTGAGACTTAACGAATTACCTTGTTATAACAGGTACCTTGTATGAACAGTATTGGAAAACAAAGGAAAACAAAGAAAACCATAGACTTGACAGAAGAATTTTGCTTGTTATAAGCAGGACCTTGTGTTAACAGTGCTCTTCCTACCAGGGTTCGACTGTATATAAATCATTCCCGTTCACGTATACCCCATGTGAAACCTTTGTAATGATATACACAGTTGAAGTTAATAAACTTGACAAAGTTTTAAAAAACAACAACATGCGATTGGTGTATTAATGCTGTGTGTGAACAGAGGGAGAGTAAATCACTACATGTACAAACTCTTGTCACAATAACATTTTTGTTTGTATTATTTTCCAATCGACCATTATAGAATACAGGGTGAGTAAAAAAAACCGAAACCCAAATGTTAGGACCTTTGCTTTTAGTGAAGTTCTGCATGTAGCACTTTCAAAATTTAGGATATGCAAGCCCACTCAATTCATAAGCTGTTTTTTTAGTACAAAAATCATTCAAATCACTCATGTACTTTTCAAGTTACGGAATTTTAAACACAACCATCGTTTTAAAGTTCTGTCCACGGATCACCAAAAAGGTGTGCGCTCTTTCAGCAAAACGAAAACAATTCACACACATCCCTATGTGATTTGTTTTCGTTTTGCTGAAAGAACACTGAACTTTTTTACGATCCGTGGACAGAACCTTAAAACGGTGGTTGTGTTTAAACGGTGGTTGTGTATGGGTGATTTGAATGATTATATCTTATACTAAAAGAAAGCTTATATGATTTGGGCTTTCATATCCTAGATTTTGAAAGTGCTACATGCAGAACTTCACTAAAACAATAATCCCAACATTTGGGTTTCGTTTTTTCTACTCGCCCTGTATAGTCAATCAATGAGATAGGGACAAAGAGGCAGGCTTGTCTATTTCATTCGAGTCACCGAACATCGAGTCCGAGTCACCTCTCCCGAGTCATGAGTCCTACAAGTCTGCAAAGAAGAGGCTAGTATGGATTCAATTTTGTGTCCTGTTTCTGAAATTTAGCGCATACATTTCTCAGATTTCTGTCATGTCCAGCTTAGGTTTGACCGTAATCAATGACATCGTGCAAACACCACTGTACCCCTCCTGACCCATGCAAAACAATGCTTCTCATTTTCTGGAATCCCGATAAGGCAGAGGAAAAGCCAAAACACAAATGTTTGAACTGAGAAAGGCCCTCGTATGTGATGAACCCACAAAAGAGGCATTGAGGTCCTCGGTTTCAGTGTGTTAAGCCACCGATGACATCGGGGACTATTTCTTCTTCAATCTTCGCCACAAAACGTGGACATTTGGGTTCTCGGTTTCGTTTAGCCACTGATGGCGTCTGGGACTATTTCTTTTTCAATGTTCGCCACAAAACGGGGCCGTCGATGTCCTCGGTTTTAAGCCTGTTTTGCTGTCCTCGGTTTCAATTCTAATTTGAAACTCAACAAAAGCCCAAACCCTTTTGAAATGACGGTTGAAACAGCCAAAAAATATAAGCAGTCCCAATCCTGGTATTCGATTATTATTACAGGTAACTCGACCAACTTCAAGGCTATATATTAGCCCCCAGACCGATACAATACACTTTAGCCATTAACACATAAACGGTTGTAATGGATTTTGTTTTCCAATCCCAGGAGAAAACTTGGCACACAAAATGTAATGAAGTCCAAATATCGAATTAAATCCTTTGGTTGACCCATGTTTTAGAAAATTGAATTAAGCAAGCTGTTGATAGCTTGGAGTAGATTGTCCCCACCGGCATCTTGCGACACCGGCAGCGAACCGTGGCTCACAACGCTGCTGCGCCGAGGTGACGAGTGAAATACTGGGGGCCTTTTGAACCAGCCCTCCGCCGAAGAAATAGTGCCTAATTTCATGGTTCTTATCCAAAGTGAAGTGTTTAGCAGATGATTTTAGAGCGAGTTTCTTGGGTCAGCCAGGAATGTTGGCTTACGTGCATGCGTACAGCCTGAGCCTTTTTTTATAGGCGCGACAAATCTCGGAAACTTCAGGTGCCGAGAAAACGAAATATAGACCCCTGGTTTGTTTGATCTTCAAATGATCCCGAAGAACAAAGATGTCTTCTGCAATCGCCGGGAAACAGAGCTACCAAAATTGTGAAACAAAATTATGCATGCGTTGATTTCAATCTGGATGAAAAAAAAAAATGTGCATGGGGTATTAACGTACAAAGCGGAGTTACTTTGTTTCGAACAAAATATTACCTACAATGTTACGAATTCAAACAATCCTCAGATTGTTAACTTTTATCATCCGCTCAGACTTTCTCACTTGACGCAATGACTATGGTAACACCCCCTTGACGTAATGATAGGACCCAAAAGTTTAAGTTGAGAGATTTGCATATGAATGAAAACAAACACCTGTTCAAGAGAAGCAGCCAATAAGATGACGCGTAGCCGGCCGCGATCGACGAGATGCATAGATCGAGTGCTATCAAAAGATGAAGTATCAGTTCGACAGCACTCGTTATTTTTCACGCACTTATTTGCAGTCCGTTCCGCGCTGTCGCGACAAGTTTCATGAGCTTTCGCGGAAGAGACTCAGAAGTCGAATTAGCGTTTATGACAACATGAAAAACATGCACCAACTCTCTTTGTAACCCCAACAACGGTAAGCTTCGAAGTTTTTTATTCTTCGTTTCGAAAGCTAAGGCAGCTCAAGTTCAACGTGCGGGGTTGGACAAAAGAAACACTCACGTGATAGTTTCGGCATATTTACCCAAGCCAAATCCCCAACCCTGCTGACGCGGTACGGGGGTTAGGCCCTTCCAACTTGTCACTATAGTTCTGGACCGCGTTGTACATACACAGACAGGCCTGCAAACTCTAGTTCAGTTCTGAAGGTCACTTGTTATGTGGACACTTTTATCATTTAGTGCTCGAACAAACTTCTGCTCTGTGTGGCCAGCTTCAGTAAGATCACAGCGCTGTCAGAATTTGTGGATTGCACATCTTTAGAAACGGGAAGTTTCATGCCTCATGGAGTTCTGCTTTGATTAAAAAACAGCCTTATTATTGCCAACTTTTCGGTGAAATGATGGGGTGAATCGAACAGGAGCAAGGTGTTTTGTGCTTTTTGGAGCACATTTTGGAAGGGACGCTATGGCTGGTGTTCAGTTGAGTCCAGTGGACCGGGAGCCCGCTGTGGCGTGTCCCCCGGAACGTTTGACGGGGGAGAAGACGGGACAGGACTCGGACAAGCAAGGCGTCGTCGCCGGGTAAGAATTTGGTCTTTGAAATTGAGCTACCTTTAATTTTAAGCGTGCAAATATACACTTGTGATTATTATTTTAGGGCATTTAGTGTGAGTTTAAAAGACATCTATGTACGGGTCAGTTGCCGGGAGACAATTTTAATTTTAGTCCAAACTTTCATCAACTGGAAAATAAGATTTCTCATTTCGTTACCTAAAGGCAGCAGTAAATTCGAAAAAGGAGCTGCATTTAATTTAGGGTCTATGTAACTTATAAACATGCATATGCACTTGTGATTATATCTTAGGGACTGCACAAAGTTGTGAGTTTAAAAGAAATCTATATAGCCTATGTACAGCTAAGTTAGCCTATGTCAAGTGCTGGGAGATAAGTTTAGTCCAAAATCTCATCAATTGGAAAGCAAGATTTTTCAACTTCGTAGCCTTCTTATTGAAAGGCAACAGTAAATTCGGGTTAGGATATTCGTTTTCAATTCTAAATGTTCTTTTTATGACACTTATGGACAACCACGGAAGGCATCATGCACTTTTGATGTTGTTTAAGACCACAAAGTTTCAATATATTTTTGAGCTTATTTTGCTTGAACAGTTTGGGGAAATAATTTCGACTTTTTCCCCCTCAAAAACAAAACAAAACATGCACACACCCCGTCCTCAGTATACCATCCTATAAGACTTATAGACTAAACTACGTCCGAATTACTACCAGCAGAAACACACGTTCATATCACTTGCACCAGAATTGAATTAAATACAAAGTTCATTGATAAGGCCAAATATAATCTATGAGATTCCCTTTATTGATTAGCTCCAAAAACGCGGCTCGAACACTGGACTTTCTCCGTACTATTGTGAGCCACATAGTAGCGATAGTGGGGGAAAAGTTGATTTAAAATCGGGACTTCTTTTCCACTTGACGTTCACCATATGGAAGATACTTACCTGGTTAATAGCCAGGAAAAAGTGAATTCTGTTTCTGTATATGTCTAGTTATCCTGTGATTTTCAGGCAAAATTTGCGGTGAGTTTGTCCAAAAAAGATTGCATTAATTTTCTCACTGGGTCACAGGTCATGCTATACTTGACCTAATTTGATTTTGCCCGGTTATTAACCAGGTATTCTTCCACGGTGGATGTAGGGGAAAAACAGACCCCATTTCGATTTCCTCAAAATCAACCTTTCCACAATAAAGTATACTGAGATATCACCACTGTGTGGCTCACAATAAAATATAATATAATACGGAGGAAACCCAGTATTATTTTGAGCCACATTTATGGGGCTAACCTAAGTACATGCCAAAGATTCATACGATTAGATAAACGCCATCTCAATTTTTCCATATTTAAATTTGTTTAGGAACTTATACACTTCGATTACCATATATTGTTGGACAAACCTCTTAATGCTACTTCATGCCAGTTTTTATTTTCACCGTGAACTGAGCTAAACATTCGAGTGTCCGTCATCAACCGTGAACTTCCCCAGCGGCGCACAAATTCACAAGGGTCCCGAATGTTGGGGTTAAAATAAACACACGCAAGGCGCGTTAATAGCTGCTAAAAGGTTCAATGGCTTCCGTATTTCAACCAAGTTGATCTTATATTTAGCAAGTGTGTATATCGACAATGCAAGTAAATGGAAGTTGATTGAAAAGAAGCTTGTCAAACGTGTTGGCTGACGCTGGGTTGCGAAAGACGGTCGAGGTCGTTCACATCGGTCACATCACACTTTGTACAATTCTAACGGGAAAGGAATGTACAGTTGTACGTTACTGGCGAAGATTTGGTTTTGGCATTGCCCAGGATGGATTTCTGTCGTTGTGGCAATTTCTTTTTAAACGTCCCAGGCGGATTTGTGTATTTGCACTGATCCTCACGGGAATGAGTGCTGCTGATTGAGCTTGAAACCAGCTGGCGCGGTACACACGATGTACTGGATAGCGAACGTATACGCTGGGTGCACAGTGACAGTTTTAGCCGATTTTCGGCTAACTTTGACAGAATTTTTGTTAAAAAATGAGTTTGACAGAAAATGGATTTTTTGGCAGATTTCTGGCAGAATTCTGCAAAAATAGTAATTTGACAGAAAAACAGCAAATTTGAAAAAAAAAATGGTACATTTGTTTAAAAGAGCTTCAATCCTTTCAACAAACCTTTGCGTAATGGGACAGGTTGGCTGGTCTAGGTGCTGGGGTTCACTCGGAATCGGACTTCGTCGTGGCCGGATCTGCGTTTTGCCCGAAATTCACGCAATAATTTCATAACATCTTTATGTGACTATAGATTGTTTATAATGTAATTTGAACCTTAATTAAGGCAATACTACCAATCTGCATGTGAATTTAAGTGTTTATAGTGTATTTCGAGTAATTCTGGGGAATTTGGCAGATTTTTGAAAAATCTGACAGATTTTCGATGTGCATTTAGCAGAATTTGGCTCTGACCTTACGGTCACCCAGCCTGGGTGTGCTTTGGTTTTAAGATAGCAGAGGGCGCCCTTGTCACCCAGCTATCAGGCTGTGACGCGGCGACGGTCGGCAACAATTGCAGCTCCATTTCAATTCAAAGTTCTACTTTGTTGACGATTTTATCGCCATATTGCCGATATTGCGGGAAAAAAAGTATCGACTACAAAAAATCAGTATCGCCAGCGCTAATTCAAACTCGTTTTAATTTTTTTACCAAATGAGAAATATAAGCAGAGAATACACGAATAAGTAAATGGAGTTGTCAGAGGGGATAAGTATGGAGGCATCCTCTATAGTCTAGGCTTGTGGCGAGATTTCCTTGGGCGGACTAACACAAAACAGAAACAAGAACAGTACATACTGATGCCAGAAATCCAATTTCAAATCTAAGGCCAAAAAAATATAATAAGTCGGTCTCTGGTCAGCGCGCGCGTCGATTTTAATCATGCGCGTCAATCTTTTTTCCCCCAAAATGTTCCGCGGTAGCTCCAACAGCGCCCTCTATTCCCGCACCTCCTCAATTTTTTTTACCAAAGAGCACCAAGGAATGGGAAATTGCACCAAGGCAAATGATCGAAAGCACCAAGGCAAATTATGGAGGACACCAATGTACATGAGGACACAAAAAGCAAAATAGTACCCCACCTTGTCTGTACAATCCAAGCTTGAAGAAAAAAAAAAAGCCGCGTCGCCGCGTCCATCCCGGAACTTTGGTCTGACCAGAGACCGAATATTTTTTTTTTTGGGCCTAATACAAACTTAAGGTTGAATTGTATAAACATCCATTTAAAATTCGTGCATGGAATAAGCACCATATAGTTTAGTAGGCATATACGTCATATTTGCCACAACGTAACATGGATAACTCAATACATGCAGCTTGTGGGACCGAACTTCAGTGCAAGGCCAATAGACATAATATTGCATGGTGCGCCTTCAATTGGGAAGACTTTGTTATTTAATTCAATGACAACGAAATATGCAGCTCCATCCCCACACCACACCACCTCAAGCAAGATGCGGGTGTGGCGGGTTTTGTCCGAGGATGGGTGCAGAATTACTTGCAGGCAGAAGAGTGGCGTATCCAGCGGGGGCAGGGGGGCACTTTGCCCTCCTGACGGCTTTTTTTGACAATTTCTTTTGTATACGCTGCTGAGGCAGAAGCAGAAGACATTAGGGATGCGGCCACGTTTTTCAAAACAAAAAAAGAGAAGGTTTTCAGAAGAGTGCACTTAGGGTGACCTTGTAGAAAGTACAAGTGTCCTGCAGATAATCCCAGCAGTTTAAACCCAAGGCCTTCCCTCCAGCGATCTCTTTCCCCCTATTATCCAATTTAGATACTCCCAAAAAGCACCTTTCCGGCAAATCGTGGTGGTAACTCGATCTGATTTTTAATAACAAAAACAGAAACTTTTTGTTACCGAAACCCGAAATATGGAGAGCACTGCACTTAATCCCGGGGCCGGTAAATTCAATATGCCCACCCCGGCTCAGGAATTCTGGAAACGTTATCAAATTTCCAACTAGAGTATATGTCTATGTCTGCAACGAGCGGGAGTATTATAAAACGAAACCGGGGAGAATCCGAGACCGAAGTGATCTGTCTTAAAATGTGGTATAACGATTAACCTCCCCTGGGGTCAGAGAGGGGTCAAATGGGGTCAGAGGTTAGGACAGGCGCCCCCAGCGATCGGTGGGGCCGAGAGAAAAATCGGGACAATCTAAACACTGGATTTCGTTTTTGGAAGGGCTGATGACAATTAGGGCAACCCAGAGGGATAGCTGCGAACTGTGTTTGTACGTGCATGTTGTGTTTTGAAACAAAGTGTTGAAGAACGAGTTGATCTCGAAATTGAAAGCTCCATGATGCGTGTCAGTCTTGGGTTAATGCCCCGTCGTCATTAGCTCTATTTTCATAGCGCTTTGTAGGAGGTTTGTAAATACTCCGGAGTTGATGGGTGCTATAATTTGCACTGGAATGTCACGTATTGCTTAGACCCTTGTTACCAAGCACCCTAAATGTGCTACGAACTCTTTACCTTGTTTCCATATAAGGGAGAATTTTCTATTCCTCGAACAAAGACACAATTTCTGAAGTTCTTTTAATTCTTCTAACATTCCCGTCTAACATAATAATTTGACTATAATTGTCAGAAGCTATTTGCAGTATGGTGCCTCAGCCCATATGCTCAGCCGTTGCTTCATGTCCTCGTGATTTTGTACAACGATGGTGAACAGCGCCACCACGGTTTCATAACTGGCATCGACAAAAGAGAAATCATAAGAATAAGCATAGATTGAAAATAAAATGGGTTAATGCTGCATATAAGTCTACTCGTCCACCGCAGTTTGTGCGAAATCCACCCAGGTGGGACTCGAACCGGCAACCTTAGGATCTATCTACCCAATCTACTGACCGTGTGATGACAACTTTATCAAAACAATGAGCAAACAAGTATATTTCTCTGATTATTCGATCGCAGAGACGTTTTCATAAAAAAAGGAAGGTGATTGAGTAAATGAAGCCGTGATCGCCCGATGTGGGGCTCGAACCCACGACCCTGGGATTAAGAGTCCCATGCTCTACCGACTGAGCTAACCGGGCTGAATTTTGTAATAAGAAATGTCATTTAAAAATGTATAAAGATCTGTTTATGAACACAAAAAACAAGGAAAAGAAACATCTATGATCGCCCGATGTGGGGCTCGAACCCACGACCCTGGGATTAAGAGTCCCATGCTCTACCGACTGAGCTAATCGGGCTGACAAACCAGCCTTGCAAGTACATGTATTTATAAAATGGGCAGAGAAGTCTTCATTGAAAAAGAAAAGAAAAAAAATCAATGAACAGATTCGAAGAACTTTTTTCATGTACACAGTTCAACACCAAAATTGTTAAAATAATGTTCGTATGAGGTTTATGTTCTCCGACGAAGGCCAAATACAAATTTACTCAGCGAGAAAGTCAAACAAAATCCGATGTTTTTTCCCCCTCCAATAACAAGACAAAATGAGGTTTACACAACCACACACGGAGCTTCCTTCTCCCCACTCCCAACGCGGGTTAAAAAAAGATCTCATGTCTCCCCTCGCATCTTGTCTGAGACAGACCGCGCTCATAATCGAAACACCGGAAATGAATCCGTCCCGTGCATGCTGCTTGGAGCCGCCGGCCGGAGCTTTGGGGCGACTCTTGCGGGGGATAGCAGCTCTCTAGGCCCCAACTCTCTCTGGCTCCGGTCTCCGTACAAACCACAGTTACGCGGACTTTTCTTATTTGCAAGCCAGCCTTGTGTTTCTTTCGCTTGGCTCTTTTCTTGTCTCCTGGGCTCGTCAATAAGTGAATTTCCTGTGTCTTGGTCCGGACCACCTGCCTCTGCTCCTCTCATCTCCAATCTTCATCGTCATCTTCTCGTCTTCGTTATATCTCCGCCAGGCGAACCGGTTCACCCCTTCCAAACCTCGTGCATGCCACACACGCAGACACATACATGGATTCATCATGTCTCCGTCGTAAACATTGTACTAAGCTAAATAATTCATATCCAAAACATCAATGATTCCTTTGTAACTCTCTATTAATTGAAAAAGACATGGAATGCAGAAAAGGGTGAATTTTGACCTTTCCAGAGTTCTTGTTGTTTACTCTTTTACATCAACTGATAATAATGGCGGTTTTTTTACAATTAACTTGCGAAAAATTGTTTTCATCAAAAACGATTTTCCAGAAAAAACTCTTTGCCTACAAAAAAAATCAAAATAAATATGTAGAGGTAAGCTAGGGGCGCTATTAAACAATTTCTTGGTTTTATTAAATGATAGCTGTCTAAACACCATTTTAGGTTGCATCTCCTAACAAAATCTCAATTTAATTCTTGGAAAATAATTTAATAATTTGACCTAAAACGTCACTTGTCAACACATCTTGATCAACCCGTTTTGAAACACGAGTCATAATTGCAACGCCCACGCTATTTTCACCTGTTCATGTCGAGAACCGATTCGTTACTCTTCTTTTACGCTTTGCGTCTGAATTGAAACACCCTTTGACAAGAAACGGCACAGTAGGAAAACGTTGGGTGTTACGTTTACACGGTAATTCCGGTGTAAGGTTTTACACGCCGATAGCATTCTCTTTCGGGGAAAACAAAATAAACGTAACATTTGCTTACTAAAGAAACACTCATATCGCCTGATGTGGGGCTGGAACCCACGACCCTGGGATAAAGTGACCCATGCTCTTCCGACTGAGCTAACCGGGCTGTAACATTACTCCGCATATCCCTTAAAAATTCTTGGCGATATTTCTATGAATAAACACAAATTTCAAAATGAAATAGGAAACCCAACTGAAGCCGTTCCATCGCCCGATGTGGGGCTCGAACCCACGACCCTGGGATTAAGAGTCCCATGCTCTACCGACTGAGCTAACCGGGCTGAAAGATTACCCCCGCATATCCCCTTTAAAACTCTCAGAGATATTTCTATGAATAAATAGGAGTTTCAAAATGTAATAGGAAGCCAAACTGAAGCCGTGCCATCGCCCGATGTGGGGCTCGAACCCACGACCCTGGGATTAAGAGTCCCATGCTCTACCGACTGAGCTAACCGGGCTGAAAGAAGCACTCCACACCTCCCCTTAAAAGCTCTCAGAGATACTTCTCTATAAATATACAGGAATTAAAAAAAATGTGATTGGAAACCCAACTGAAGTCGTGCCATCGCCCGATGTGGGGCTCGAACCCACGACCCTGGGATTAAGAGTCCCATGCTCTACCGACTGAGCTAACCGGGCTGAAAGAATCACAACGCATATCCCCTTTAGGCCTAAAACTCTCAGAGATATTTCTATCAATAAATAGATATTTATATTAATAAACAGGAATTTCAAAAAATTAATAGGAAGCCTAACTGAAGCCGTGCCATCGCCCGATGTTGGGCTCGAACCCACGACCCTGGGATTACGAGCCCGCTCTTGCACAAAAATAATTCCTTCGCATATTCCGTTTACAAATCTCTAATTATAACACAGCAATCGAACTTGCTCGCGGTATCCAATGCACTTCCCCCCTCTAGTTGCAGTAGAATCTCCCAAACATACGTTCCTGTTGGAGTACACGACGTCACAATCCTCAAAACAACATCACCTGCTTTGATTACAAATTGTGAGTTGATAGTTGTTACACTGACGAGCAAAGCCGGATGCTTTTTTGCACTGTCACAGAAAACACTGATCTGCAATTCAACGGAGCGAAGATCAACTCCGCTTTTGTTTCCGTGCAGGGAGCAGGCTGCAAGCACCGTGCCTCTCTCTCTCTGTTCAGGGATAGCTAGGCCGGCTATCGGTGCGTATCCCCGGGCAGTTGATGATCTGACGCCCGGTGGTGTGGACTTGGGGGTTTGGTAGATACTCCATAGCTTCATCGCAGACGCTGCTCCGTGTTAGCTTGGCGAGTGAAAGTGTCGATGAGAGGAACAAACTTTCAACAGACGGAGGTAGCAAGTACATCTTAGTGCTTCGGTTCAATCTAGGGTTGTCGCTGCTGAGTTCATGTGTGATTTTACATACTTGTACTACGGAGGAACATCTTGAAACATCCCCAGACTTTGTTGCAACGGGGGTACGAATCGTACACCAGGCTCCGTTCCGCTTTCATTTTGGGTCATCTCTCCAAGTCTTATAATTTTTCTTCATACCGAAGGAACCTCATTCTCTGGAGCACAATTTGGAGTAGGTCATCTCTTCGAAGGCATTGCTACTGATTTTTTTCGGTCTTTTTTGTTTGTCGGCATTTTGGTCAACTTGGGACGGTTCCCGTTCGTTCCAAAGTTCTACACCGGTGGATGTCACGAACCACGTACAAGTGAAACACTAGAGACAATGAGCAACAGGTAAGATGTAGCTTTCTACGTATTGCTTGTAACTGTACAATGTGTACATTATAATTTCCAAAAGCCACAGTGTTTTCTTATGGGCTGTAATATTGCAGAGTGTGTCAAAAATACTTTACACAAACATATCGGTTAAATTGCTCTTCAAGTCAAAATGGAATATTCTGTGATTTTTTTAAAAACTTACACCGGTACCGAAATAGATTTTTATTGCAATGAATTTCTTTGACCGTACCTGCATGCTGCGGGAAAATAACACGAACTCAGATTTTACAGAGCAAAATTGTCAACCTTTTTGTTTGGCACAGTACTCAACTTAGATGTGACTGAACTATTTTGTATAGGTATAACACATGATTATTTCCAGTTCATGTGTGTAACATACAGTCCTTTCAGTACCCTATTCAAGCACACCTGCGGCTCTAAATTGGAACTCTCAATACTGTGTATAGAGGAGAGTTAAAACATGCAATACAAGAAAATAGACTGGCACAACGAAATAACCAGTCTGACAACCCTTTAGTACTGCATCAATCAACTGCGTTAAAAGAAACATCTGATACCTAGTCTCTACTTCTACACATTTTCTCCATAGTCATGCCACCAGACTACTGAATGATCTTTTCAAAAAGTTGGACATGTATCAGTCGAGTCTCAGGCTTCAAATTGAAATCACTTTGCATCACTCTCTGGTGCAAATTGTTGAAGAAAAGTCTCCTTTAAAAATTGAATTGAGACCTCAAACTTGGCTGGTGAAAATACTGAGGACCTTTGCTAGTGAAAATAATGAGGACCTTGCCTCATGAAACTTGTGGAGCATTTTGTTGGCTAAAGAGTGAGTAAATTTGGTCTGATTTTGTTGTGCATGTTTTTTTTGGTCTGCACTCAAGGTCCTCGTCTGCTGCTGCCCCATGTACGAATTCCTCTGAATGTTTGAATCTCAAGAATATGTGTCCATTTCCGAATAATCAGGCCCCCATTTATGACAATTTTAAGACCATCACAGCGGACGCATCTGTGTAGCTGGCAAATTTACTATTCATCAGAAATTCAGCACTGCGTGAATTTCAACAACTGAAACTTCAAAAGACATATAAAAGGGGAAAAGTTCATGTTGCCACAGAACTATATAGAACATGAAGGTTAAATGCACTTGATGTTTTGGTTGCTAGTGTGAAGTATCATTCGAAGTTGTCATCCAAAGTTCAACGATTTTTACTCCATACGCGTTCAGTGTCGCTCGAAGGTCAAAACTTGACTCGGATGAAGTACATAATATTGTAACCAAGGATTGAACGCAAAGTTGGGGCATCACATGGCACGTCTGCAGTAAAGTATGATACTCGAAAAAGTCGACCTTGAACTTTACAGAGTTACACTTTGAAGGTTCGAAAGTGAAGGCATAAATCGTGGTCATATGCTGATTTTCTTTACATGTCGTTGTTGATTGTCGTCACAAAAATATTTGGCAAGATGAAAAGATCGAGCTCCGTGCAGGTGCCATGCAGACGACCTAGAAATCCTAAAGTTTGCTGACGACCGTTGCTTGTGTAGGCCTTCCATAATACGACACAGTTGACTGATTTTTTCCCAATTAACTTTGATTTGACCCCGTTTCACTGCGACAATGTCGAGTTCGAAATGTCATTCTTTGAAGTAAAGCGAAATAAATCAAATCTATATTTCCAGGTATGTACAAATAAAAAAACAGCATTTTACTGAAACCTTGAAATGTCATTACAGCTGTGTTAAGATGAGAATTGAAAATACTTCATTGTTCTTGTTTGCATCTGGACCTGTAGAATACTGTGCCAACTCCTTGATAGGATATCCCGCACATGGATATCCAATTTGTACATTTATTATGTTTTACTTTTTGTGTGTGTAAATATTCATTAATCTTTATCCATGGTGTACGTTACTATAGTAATATTCCGATGGGAGTTGTTTATCAATTTCATCTGAACATTGATTTTATCTATGGCCTTGTTTCAAGGCGCGTAGAAGTTTCCTCAACCAACGTCTCTACATTAGCCTTCGGTTTTCTCATCACTACAACTTAAACACGCCTCCTGACCCCCTCTGTCGCCCCAGAATAATCGAGTCTGCCCTTCGGCTGTGACAAATCACAGTCAATGATATCTCCACCATTTTGTGAAAAAAAAAATCGTTGCTCCCTGTAAAGCAATGCCCAAGCCAACAACAATAAAACCAATTGCTCTTCACACGATAAAACACCCTCATCTCATTTCATTAACTTCCAAAATGCGACTTCTAAAGAGACATCCCCAGCCACATCTATGTGGAGCATCTCCCTCAGCCCCTTCCCAGTCCTTCCAAGTCGATGATTCAACACCTCCGGCAGACAAGCCGTAGGTTATCCATCTCATAACAATGTCCTCTCGCGTCAACTCTCGTTTATTAATTACAAATCTCCTCCCTATTCACCGCTGCTTTCCAAGGGTGCCTTCACACGGCCTAGGAACAGCTGATGTTTTTCTATATTCCTTCCTGTATCTCATCCTGGCATTTATTGCCCGGTGGTGGTATAGTATGCCATTGATTTCTAAGTGTATCCCCCCCCCGTTCTACAAAGGATGAAGGATGTCGTAGAGTTGTTAGTGGGCCGTCCTTCGCACGCGTCGCCCCGTCCTGCTGGGCCGTCCTGGTGGGCCCGTTCGCCACGCACTCTGGGGCAGTCACGGCGGAGTCAGCAGCACTCTTGTTGTACTAATAATAAGACATCCTCTTCCCCAAATTCCCAGACACAGTCTGTTCACTATTCCCCCAAAACCTAATAAACCTTATTCACGAGGGAGCCATTTTTGATCGTATTCCCTGAATGTATTTTATACATTGTAAACTGATGAATGGGATGGTGTCAGACTATTTAGCGTTCCTAGCCGCACTTTCATTTTTGGTTTTAAATGTGGCTTTCAACATTAGGGTATGTTAAATCAAAAATTTTAAATTATTCATCAGTGCAGACTGATATTAATTTGTAAGTAACTTCATTTCATTGCTTTCATTTCTATTCGTAAGTTCCAAAAAATGAAGAGTTGACCTCGCTTTCAATTTAATATGACCGACACGTGAATAAGGCCCTCATTCTGTGCAACAGTATAGTCTGGCCTAAGACATTATTTCGATCTTACTCCCTTAAAACAGTCGGTCAAGTGCGGCCTAACCCACCGTGGGAGTGTAGGTCACTATCAACTTGGATCAAATTTTCACCGTGTTGGGAACTTCGGCAACGCTATCCCCAGAAATTATCCCCAGCATACCTCGCGCGCGCTGTCTTCAAGCTAATGCACGCGCGTGAGTTGTGCTTGGAAACTTTTTAACTGATGTGAACTTGTCGTAGATCCAGCATCAACTTTCGTTCGTGTTTCACCCGCTTTGCTCGTGACGTCACAGTCAAAACTCATATACATCAGCGGCTGTTTCATGTGGCACAGTTGACACAATTCCAACAACGGGCTGCTTGTTCAAACACCAAAAAATCACGTTGACCTATATAAGTTCTTCAGTAAACAGTTTTTTTGTCCCGTGCTGAACCCACGAATAAAACATCAGGTCTGCACATTGCCAACACAGCACCACAACTTTCAATGAACTTTGACTCAGCCCGTAGAAAAAAAAAATTGGATAAATAGAAGCTATTGATAATATTGTTTGCGTTTTATCCTGAATTGTTTGTGCATTATAACAAGTGTATGTAGACAGGGCACCGAGGTCCCACATTGGTAGGCTGCACGTGGGGACGTATACCATTTTGGGATCTGTAATCATCCACCATGCAGTCGACGCGGTAATTGTTTTATGTGCTTCGTTTAAGGTAGTTACCCGAGCATGTAGTCATACTAAAATACATGTAAAATTGATTTCGCGTGTTACGTTTAGTAAAGGCCATAACGCCAGACAGATTTTAGTCAAGGTTTTAGCAGCCCTTTTTCACTCTACTCGAAAGTTGGAAACTGAACATTTCTCGTATATTCTCGTATTCTCGTTGTGAAGCAACAAATGCATGGCTTGCTTTGTGCCAAAAGTATAGCATTAAGGAAACTTGCTGGTAGGCCCATATTTTACTTGTCTTGCTAATTGTTCCCTTATCTTTACAGCATGCATACTCCGTTGCCGGAACGAACCATTCTGAACGAGGGGTGCGAGGATGAAGTGGTAAGTACGCTGCAACCCCCTCCCCCCACCCAACCCCCCAAAATCAAAAACGTGACAGTGATACAGGGTTAGTCAGATTGATCTGGACCCAAATTGAAGAAAATATATCTGTAGCAATTATCAAAACAAGTGCAAATCCTTATGTTATAGGCTGTTTTTTTGGACGTAATTTGGTGAAAGCGCTAGCAAAGAACACACGCTAAAACACTCTGACCACGGTTCAATGGTTCAACAAATTGATTGAAATCGCGTACTGATGTGAAGTAGTTGTAAAAAATAAAAACCTAGTCATGGTGACTGACTCACTTGAAGTTAAAATAACATGTGCAGACTGGAAAATGAGCCACTTCCATTAAAATGACATAACTCCTCACCACCGCAGCCACTAATTTGAAAAATTCAAAATTCATGTGGAAAACAAGGTAATAACCATTCATATGAAGCACTCAGTTTTCTCTCAAAATGGTGAACCTTGGTCCAGATCCGATTCCGACTCTCCCTGTAGTTACATTGTACTCAAATAATGAACATGGAATTTGCCTTGACTTGACCCCTTTAAACCCACACTTCTGTCTGGACGTTTTGGAGATTTTGTCTGTATTTGAGTCTTCAGTAGGCTTATATCACTCTGAAAACACTCTACATGTAGTTAGATTTGACTAGAAACCAGTCAAACCCTGCGCCCAGCTGACCCTAGCTGTAGTCGGCTGGGTGCAAGGTTGACTATTTTGTAGTCAAATCTAATCAGGTGTTTTTTTTTTACATTATAGACCTCAATTCCTGAGGCCTTACCCAACATTGGCTCGCAATCAATGGTGGCAAAGGCGGATCTAGAACACAATTTTTTGGTTCGGGGCCCGCTTCCCCGAAAATCTTTTGGGTTCTAGATGCTCTGTGGTGCGATCTGAGGCAATTTCTGACCACTTTAACCAATGTTTTTGTAGGAAAAGATGGTGGTGTATACTCATTGCCAGCTTTTATTGCGACGTCACATAAAGAAATTGAGTTGGGGGGGGGGGCATGGCCCCATTCCCCCCCCCACGATCCGCCCCTGAATGGTGGTTGCTCTTTTCCCATGTGCCCGTAGAACCATCACACCAAAGCGTTGGTTTTCATGTTCCAGGTGTGAAAACCTTGATAACCCTAATTACAATCACACCAAAGAAATGCCGTACGCATCCAACTTAATTATCCAAAATGCGAAAGCTAATTAAGAAGACTATGTACACACTGTACAAAATGATGGACGTAGAAGAATCGGAACCGCTACTAGGCTGTCTGATCGGTGTGAATCAATGTCTGATTAATTACTTCACTGTGAGATTCCCTCTGGGCGTATTTTTGATTACACCTGCACCTTTGCGTAATGCTGCAAATGCTCATTAAGACCAACATGACCGACTTGTTATGAAGAAGATCCTAACGGCTGCTCATCAGTAAAGCAAACTGAAACGAAATGTGAATCACAATCCTGACCTGTGTAACTGTTCGTTTGTAAATAAGACTTTTGCTCCGAGATCGAGGCCGAGACCGAGTTCTTTGAGTCGAAACCTTGAAATGCCGAGACCTACGAAAATCGGTCTCGAGACCGGTCTTGATACCGAGACCTGCCTCGAGACCTACATCACTGACTCCGTTAAAAGTCCCTGGTCATATTCGACCCGGAATCCGAGTCAAATTTGATCAGATTCTTTTTAGGGTGAGACCTGGTCAAAATACCACATCTCTGAATCGTTGTCCGTGTCATTTGGACCTGGAAGCTCTGGCAAAATTGTCATTTTGACCCTGAAAAGTATATAAGGTCAAATTTGACCAGGAGTCCGGGTCGAATCTGACCCGGGACTATTTCATATACATTTTCAGGGAGAAGAGTTGACATACTTTTTCCGATTTCATGAATTTTGAAGAATCAAATTCGAAATCTTGTATTGCTGATGTTTTACCGTAAAGGTGTGTTTTACATCTAAAAGTTTATATAGCACAAAAGAAATGAGTATTTAAACTTTAAAGGGTTGCCTTTAGGCAAATACAAACATATTATAGACTCTAGAAAGTCCGGGTCAACATGCCACTTTCCGTGTCAAATGACACTGTTTCAGGTCAAAATGACACTCCTCCGGTTCAACATGACACTTTTCCGGGTCAACATGACATTTTTCCGGGTCAAAATGACACTTTGCCGGGTCAGAATGACAATTCTCTTGATCATTTTCCGAGTCATTTTGACCCGGAAAAGTATCAAATGACCCGGACCTTTTAGAGTGTACTTTGCTCGAGGGCTCTCGGCGGCCCTCAGCAAATCCTCTGCCAATTATTTCATGGATTTTTCTTTTCCTCGAATCTTATCCCTGATGTTGTTATTACTATTAAATTATAAACCCACCTCATGTACTCGTTTGCATCATTGTACCAAACTATAGCCCCACAAACTTCCATATCAAAATGTAGATATCTTGACACAGATCTGTATTCAACTAACAATGGTTTCTTTTTTAACAGAGTAGTTTTTTGTAGTGCTGAGTTTGATATAACTCCCCTCTGTTATGTGAATTATTCTCTCCCTCCATCGCAACAGGAGTGTTACGGTCTCAAGCGAGACACACCCCGTACGATCCTATGCTACATCCTGGGCGTTCTCACGGCGGGCGTCTTCCTGGCCGCTATGTACTGGAAACCGAACTGGGCGGCCAAGTTCATGTACCGGCAGTCGCGATTGGACCGAGCCGACACGGTGCTCCTCAAAGTAAGCGCGTCTTTGATTGGTGGAAAGTTCCGTGACGTCACTATCACAGTGGCTCGTGGCTGGCGGAGCAATAGGTTTAGTAGACTCGACATGCACTCATAAATATGCATGGTCAATGTTTGTGTCTTGTTATACGTTCATAACAAAGGCCTTGTGCTTAGATTTTTTTGGAACATGAAAACATAGTAGACACTCAAGCGCTAAAACAAGAGCGATACAAGCAATCAATGTGAATCATCATTTATAATAGAAATCGACAAGAGATCATCATCAATTTAAATATTTTAATTCAAACTTATTCCACATACATGTAATTATTTTGAATGAAAACTTGAATTCATGCCGTCCTGAGTGCGAATAATTGTTTTTTTTCTCTTTGTGTTGGAAATACCAGCAACACGCAAAGATTCATATATTTATCGATGACCAGCTAAATGTTAGATTTTTTTTCTTGTCCATTTTTGGTATTATTCATTGTAGGATATGTACAAGCAGTGGTTTCTGGTCAAAGTAAGGATCTCCAAGGACAAACTTCCAAAGTAAGTCTGCACTAATTTTCTCGAACTACTCCAACAGTAGAATTCAATTTGACATTCCATGAACTTTTCTACTTTATTTTAGGGTTATTTAATCTTGCAGGTTGTTGCAAAATTCAGTTAAAACTCGTCAATGCTCAAAATATAATAAGAATGATTCAGCATGGCGACACTTTGTATATCCGGAAAGAAATATATTTTTTGAAGGCAATGAGATGTCACTTTAGTGCCTTATTTTCCCAGTCAGTATTCTTTTGTGGTTCTAATAATATTCCGATCAGGGTGACCGTTTAAGCCGATTTTCGGCTAGCTTTGTCAGATTTTTTTTTGTTAAAAAACGAGTTTGACAGAAAATTTTGCAGAATGGATTTTTTGGCAGATATCTGGCAGAATTCTGCAAAAAATGGTTGTTTGACAACACAAACAGCAAATTTGAACAAAAAAGTGTACATTTGTTTAAAAAAACAAACCCTTGCATGATGGGACAGATTGGCTGGTCTAGGTGCTGAGGTTCACTGGGAAATGGACTTCGTCGTGGCCGGATCTGCGTTTTGCCCTAAATTTACCAATAATCTCACAACATCTTTATGTGACTAGGTTGTTTAGTATGTAATTTGAATCTTTATTAAGGCAATACTTCCAATCTGCACGTGATTTTAAGTGTTTATAGTGTATTTCGAGTAATTATGGGAAATTTGGCAGATTTTTGATAAATCTGACAGATTTTTGATGTGCATTTAGCAGAATTTGGCTCTGACCTTTCGGTCACCCTGATTCCGATATTTAGGGAGAAGAGAAAGAAGAAGGGCTACCAAAAGCAAGGCGACGATTTCAACGGGAACACGGCCAACGAGGTAATTGTAATAGATCATGGCATTTCTCACGTGTCTCGTTCCCAAACACCTGTCGAATTGTAATTAGATTTATTGAATAAAAACAAAACCAAATTTGATTAAAAACAAGAACTCTTGCTTTGAAACTCGCCGTAAAGAGCTTTATTATATCAAGTGTGGAAATCAAAACTTAACGGTTAGGCTTAGAATTATGTTCTCTTTATTCCAAATGGATTTTTTTCACCCCATGCAGACTCCGGGAATGCGCTACATCAGATTCCAAAAGTTGAAGTACATCTGGGATGCAGAAGGGTTCAACTTTTATAAATTGAGGTAACATTATGACATTGCTTTAAAGACTAATTATCTTCCTTACGTTGTTCCTACACTGCAAAAACTGCAGTGTTAAATTTGCACCATTGGTATCTATATGGGACCATCTGGTGTTAAATATCACTGGTGTTGTCCTATATAAATACCGAATGGTGTTAAATTAACACTACAGTTTTTGCAGTGTACCACCATCATCGTTGCCGTTTGTGTCGGTAGCGGTTTCGTTTCGTTTTGGTTTGATATTTGTTGTGTATTTTAAATCCTTAATTTGGCGGCTTGGATATATTTCATGTATTTATAACTGTATTTTAATTGATATAAGATTTGAGGCTTTGCATGGTGGAGTATCGGTATCGTTTCGGTTTGCGGTAACACCATGTGGTAATAACTACTGCTCAGAAGATATTTAGTTTTGAAAAGAACTTGTCCTGCTTATTATCAACTTAAGTAGTTTTTGTTTTGATAAGAACATTCCTGCTTTAAGTTCTAACAGAACTTGTCTTTGGTCTCGACGTTTCGACTAGCCTGCTCTAGTCATCGTCAGGAGACTTGAGATGTATTTTAATTACTGTGAATGAGGATGCATTATTGTCGATTTTGTTTTAAGCTGCAGGACTGCTGAATGGTCAGAATATTATGTCAGTTTGGGGTCTTTCTTGTCTGAAAATGTTCCACTTTTTTTAACATGTAGCGATTTTTCATGTTACATTCAAGGGGTCTTGAAACCGGAGTGTCCTGTAATGAAATCTACGAGACTTTCAAAGGATTCACGGCTGATGAACAGAAATCCAGGTGTGTTTTAGAACGTTCCTTTTCTCGAAAACAGGCATAGTTTGTGCAGCAATTTTCCAAAATTACTCCAAATTTGCTTCGTGTATTAGAAACATTTAACTTTACAACTTTCACATATAGGGTTGATTTCGGGTGATAGATTGTTGACATTCATGTTGTCTGAAATACTGAATGTTTCAAGATGCTGTTTAAAATCCTGTTTATATTGGATTATAATTTTCATCGGTAAATGATACATTTTTAAAATACTTTTCTCCGTCCAGGAGAGACATTTACGGTGGGAACGAGATCGACATAGCGTTGAGGCCGCTGATTGTACTGTTCTTCCAAGAGGTAGGCCACGCATAGTAAAAATTGCGATTTGAAAATTTCAGAACTTTACAGTGAGGTGAAAGGTACTTGGTACTTGGTTGGTTCTTCTCATAAGGACTTCCACAAGGGAGTATAACTAGGAGGCCAGAAACACCGAGGCAAACCCCTTCTCTTAGCGATAAGTGTTACTGGGTTCTTTTACGTGCGTTAGGCCTTATACAACACACGGGACCTCCGGCTTAACGTCCCATCCGAAGGACGAAGTAATAATGGTTAAGTGCCTTGCTTAAGGGTACAAGTGTCCGGACCCGGGCTCGAACCCACGTCACTGTTGCCTCTGAAACACCAGAGCATGAGTCCGGTGCTCTTAACTGCTAGGACATCCATTAAGCTGGAAATAACCAAAAGTGCTCATGCTTTTCAAATATGACAGACTTGAATCGCCACTCACACCTGTCCGCTCTCACAAATCTTAAATATTTAGCTTGTTATTCTTAGGTATTATCAGTTGGGTTGTGTCACATGCTTCCTCATTGGTCATTCCATAAATCCCTGGTCCAATGTGTAACCTTTTTTGTGTCCCTGTTACACCTGACCTGTGTAGTTTGCCACGCAGGAATCATTAAAATCGACTTCAAACTATTTTAAAACTTTTGTTCGACAGGTGTTTTGCTGTACTTGATCACTCTTGGAGATCGAAGGCATAGAAGAATGTGTCCTCAATTTACAACATCTTATATCAAATGTAACAGGGACACGAACAAAAAAATGGACCCCAAATTTATGGCATGACCCTCAGTGGACTTTGCGATGCTACACTTTGGTTTGTCCGTTTGTTTGCCTGTTTTGCCGTTTCTTTTAGCTACTAACATCCTGCGTGGCTCTCAGCCTGGTTCCGGAGGACCATCTCAAATAATTTGAAGATTTTATTGCAGGTTGATGCATCTAGTGTTGTAAATCAGTGCGCAGTGGTCAAAGACCCTGCCTATAGGTCCGCACTGACTGACTCCCAGTTACCCCTGAACCACTGAATGGGCTCACGCGTGGCTTTCAAACGCTTTCCGCCTAAATACACGCGCACTAAACAAGTAGGCCCCGAGCGCTCCATTTCAGCATCGATTAGGGGATTGTTACCCTCACTTCGCCTCGGAGGATAGGGGGACCTGGGTGGAGGTTCTGATACGGGAGTTCTATTCAGGGGAAGGGGGTAAGGAGGCAGAAATGATGCAAATCGGAATCTCGGTGTGCGGATTTGCCCCGGGGGAATCTAATGCAGGAAGTGGCCAGGCTTTACGTCATAAATGTACATCTACGAGGAGTGATCGAGAATTCAGACCTCATGCATGGCGGCCATCTTTGAGGCATAAATTCAGTAACACTATAAGCAGTGTCCTCTTAAGATGGCTGTTGTAGGAGTTATATATAGGCAGAGACACGCTATTGTGAATCTATTGTGAATCTCAAAAGGACCCAATCAGTTAATTTAACACGCATACAAATGTTGATAGAAACCTTGAACGAGACTTTACAGACTGCAAAAACTGTAGTGTTAATTTAACACCATTCGGTATCTATATAGGACAACACCAGTAAAAATTAACACTAGATGGTCCTATATAGGTACCAATGGTGTAAATTTAACACTGCAGTTTTTGCAGTGCATCAATTCAGGGCATGTCCTCGTTTAGCGATGGACCTATGTAGATTCAAACAATTCACAACAAAGGGTGTTGGGGTCTTCAATTCCGAAAATTCCGTGGTGAAACAATGAGCCAGACTTTAGGCATAGTCGAAATATTCTGAGGTGCTGACGCCGAATCACCAGCAGAAAAAAAACAGCCTCGACATTTTGTTCATATCCAAGGTACTTTTCCAAGGTCTTTTTCGAATTGAAATATCAAAAGTCATTCATTTATCCTGGTTCCTGACGTTACCAAGAGGGTGCATCTTAGTTGGAACCGTTGGCAGCAACACCGTTGGAATTCGGGTCATATTTTGATATGATACTTTCCTGGGTCAAATTGACGCTTTTGCCAATGTTTCCAGGCCAAAATGACCCGGAAAATGATCCAGAGAGGGGTCACCTTGACCCTGAAAAGTGTCATCTTGACCCTGGGAAATGTATCAGGTCAATTTTACCCGGATCCCGGATCAAATCTGACACCGACATTTTTTAGAGTGGAGGTGCATCTATAATTGAAACTGCCGGCAACCACGCAGCACTCTAGAAACCCTTAGCGGAAGAAAAAAGAACCGACCAATATTTTTGGCTAGTTTGAGAATTCCAAAATCTCTTTTGTTTCAAATTAAACCTTAGTATACTTTTATTTTCTGCCCTTGCTTTGGTTCCAGGCTCTGAACCCGTTCTACGTGTTCCAAATCTACAGTGTGTGTCTCTGGATCTTCGGTTACAACTACGTCTACTTCTCATTGGCCATAGTGTTGATGTCTCTCATCTCTATCACGCTGACGGTGTACAGTACCCGCAAGGTGAGTAGGAAAACAATGATGCAGTTTTTGTTACCTAAGCGAGGAGGTAAGAAAAAATCTAAAGAGCCTTCATATAGCCATCATATAGTAAAATCAACTCCTAAGCAATATAAGGTTTTTTAAAACCCTTTTTCAAAACCCCTATGCTGACATTTTCAAAGAGCTCTAAACTGGCCCAAAATTTTGATGAAGATTGGCCTAACAAAATGACGTAACAATTCCAAAACATTTAAAATATTTTCTGCTATCGATTCTTCGATTTCTCTATCTAAATTTTGAAATGTTCTTAGCCTGTTGTTCTTGCACTACTACCCAGTTCGTTTATAACGCGTCTGTGGTTCACACTGTACTTCAATATCATGGTCCTTCCCTTTTCCTCTGGATGAGTTTTGTTGTTAAGTTATAATGATCTTACACATTGGAAAACAGGTTTTTAATTGAGAGGTACACAATGAGAAATCAAACCCGTGCATTTGTTTTTCAACATAAATGTTACTCCTGTTTTCAGCAAAGCGTGACCCTGCGACGAATGGTCAAGTCCACTGGCACAACCACCGTATGGAGAGGAGACCGACGTAAGTTCCACGCAAGACGATATTCATTTGAAATGTTTGATCTCATTCAATTTCAAAATAATGGATAGCATAGCAGTACCTAACAGATTTCTCCGAGGTGTTTTTTTTTAGGTTGGCTCTATCCTACCCAATGCAAAAAAACCCCCAGTCATTCGGAACAATACGTTTCTGATCTGGCCATTGACATGATTTTCATGGTAATGTATAGTCACCGAGCCGTCAAATTATAAATTCCAAGAAATAAGTAATTTGGCAAAACGGTTTGATTTCGCAATCATTGTTCAACTCTCCGAAGCGACACCACACGTGGTGAAATTCCCGCAAGCTGAAATCTGCCGTGCGTACCGGAAACCAAGAGTCGACAGTTCACACCCCCCTAAAGCAGATTCTCAGAATTCAGATATTAATTTTAGACTACCAATCTTCACAATCTGAGGCAAGGATTAAAAGAATATAGCTTATGACACCGTGACATTCATTGAAGTATTAATGTGCCATCCATTGAGCGAATTCCACGAAACTACAATCATCCCAGCCCAGTCATGGAATGATAAATCTTCTTGGGCGATTCCTGGGGGTGTGGCGGGTGGGGGGTGGGGGGTGGAATGGAGGGGAGGGGTGTCCTCTTGACTTAGTTGATGTTGGAGTTTTCTAATTAACAGATATCCACTCTGCTTCGAAGAACTGGGTCCCTTCAACACTTTTTTTCGTACTGTTGTTAGATTCTATCGGAGAGGCATGCGAATGAGCAATAATCATGTGAAAGCCGAAGAGAATCGAAGAAATATCCGATAAGAGTACCGAAGAGTGACGTCAGCTACACCTTTGTTCTGGTTCACGCGCACAAGTGTGTAAACGCCTTCACTCGTGGACCCCTATTGTCCCTCTTTTGTTTGTACTATAACTTTTTGGAAGACCTCCCATATGTTTTGTACACGATCGCCAATTGTGGACCGTCGGTCAATCGTGGACCCTATTGTCCTCTATCGTTCAACGTCTACAATTTGAATGAGTTAACAAGTACGCTGGTTCTCGCGCTGATATTTTTTGAACCAGAATACGTGGCACGCCTCGGTGCTCATAGACTTAGTAACGTATGACTCTACATGCACCCATGATGCAACCATACATTAATTTGTACAGCCCATGCACGGTATACAAACCAAAAATGTAATTTGTCATGAATATGAGTACATTTTACTACGACAAAACACTTGTTCTCATTCCAATCCAAATCCTTTGTCACCTGAATTCTTATTCATTATCCTCGCTCATACCATATCATGTTCATGGCACTGAGCATACGCAATACCACCAAAAAATCCATGATTTCATGATGTCACAATTTCACGTCACATCGACATCTTTAGTCATCCAACCCGCGATAAATCATTCCTGAACACAATCTGATGATAATTTTATTCCGAACTGCTCAGTTTTTTTTCTCTCACTTTTTGTCACCACCACCCGTACCCATTCATGATTTCGCCCCATGTCTGCTACCACAGTACTAAGAGTGATTTATATGTAAATTCTCTTTAGGCCGAGGTTTTGCCGTCTGGTGATATGAAGCAGGTGTGAATCCTCGCCGCGGTTATAATGAATTTCCCCCTCGTCATTGGACCGCCAGTGGAGGCCCCATTTTTTAATAACCCCGCAGTCTTAGAATTAACGCACTTTCCTTTCAGTGGACATCCGTGTAGCTAATTACAACAGCGTTTTAATTACATCATCCCAATTATTATGCTTTATTGTATTTATCGAAAAATACACAGGGTACTAATTTCCTCTTAAAATCCTATATACAAAAGTTTACCATATTTCTGGAAATGGCTTGATAAAGTTCATATTTTGACCGGAAATTAAAGTGCTTTGTGTATGGTAGTAGCTGTCATGAACTCTTTGATTAAATCGTGAAGGTCAAAGCGGATTAATAGAACAAACAGAGAGACCTATTAAAGATTTACCTGACTCTTTCTGAGTCAGACTGACTCTGATCAGGTTCTTGGTGAAACAGACTACGTACCCCTCTTAAAATTGTGCAAGTCTTTTCCAAGGTATGCTTGATTCGTTTCGAGTCAAGAACCTCAAACAATTCTACAGGCAAAAAAAAAGCTGAAGCTACCTTGGCTAAATGTTTCAAAATTTGTGCCTCACAGAAAGATCATTGCCAGGATTGAAACATCAGACCGTCTAGCTTGTTTCAAAATTGTTTGAACACTCTTCCGAGTCATCTTTCTGACTCAGCTAGGGTCAAGCTGACTCTCAAGCGGGTTTTGCACCTGCTTTGTGTCATCCTGCATCTGGTCATTGTATATAACATGCATTCATTGGATCCAATGACATACTGACCGTGTACAATATACATTTAATTTTACAGATTTTGAGGAGATTGGTATCAAGGATCTGGTTCCGGGCGATCTGATCGAGCTCCCGACCAGAGGCTGCGTGATGAACTGCGATGCCGTTTTGATCAGCGGGAACTGTATTGTTAACGAAAGCATGTTAACCGGTGCGTGTTTCTTTCTAACCTTGCTGACCCCAAAAAAGTTGTAGAGACAATATTGACTTTGGTATAAGACTATAGATTGTATCTTTTTAAACAACTGCAAGACCACTTATGCCCGGTAAGATCAATCAAAAATTAATTGATGGCTTGCTATAAGATTTGTTCATTGCATCATCAAATTGTTTCTCCTCTTAAGTCTTACAATAGAAGAAGATCAAGTTTCTAGACACAATGATACATAAAATCCTCTCGCCAAGATCATGTGTGTCGTCTCATGTAGATTACTTGTGAAATTCGTAGACCTATATTTCAACTCGGCAAATGTGGGTCAAAAGTTCGCACATCACTTTGCGCCGTCGTTATTGGCGTCAGTCTAGTCTAGCTGCACTCAATCTTCCAAAAATATCCCTCTCTCAAATCCTTTCATAAAAATTCGGCTCAATATCTTCATAATGCCTTCCTTTTTTCTTTGATCTGTTCTTGAGGAATCTGTGTCAGGGTATTGAATCAAATCCGCATCAATCCGCCGTCACATGGTCGATGCGTATTCGCACCTTTGAAGACTCGCGCGGGTCGATTTCTCGTAAAAATTACGCCCGCCGACGCGGGCGACTGACCTTTCCTGACGTCATCGACGCCTCGTTGAATCGCTTGGGCTTGTCGTTGGTAACCGCGTGCGGTAACGCTCCGTGAAACTGCGCAGGGAGCCAGTGACAATGGCAGGAAGCGATGTATGGTGGCGCCACACCTCAAGGTCGGATTTCACAAGCCTCTATTCCGACACAATGTTCTATTTTCTAACGAAGTCCCAAAATTAATATTGGCAGTTTTCCCTACTTTTGTTATTTAGATTTCGATTTTTGTGGCGGGTGTCACGTTTACGCTAAAGAGCTAAATAGTTTCTCCCTGGTAAGAACAAACATGCAGTTCTTAAGAAAAGTTCCAGGAACTGAAAATAAACCCCAAAACCATAATATTTCTTTAATATATTATATGTCCATAATATTTCTTTTCAGTTATAGTCGCAAACACCTTGATAAGACAAGCGTTACATACAAATTTGCAATTCATCAATATTTTTAGAACAAAAAAGAGCGTATATCACCACTTCGATGCTAATACGATTGAATTTGTGATAAGTCAGGCAGATACTAGATAGTGTACATATAAATATTAAGCACCTTTATGACATACAGGTTTAAAGTTTCGTAACATACAAGATTTACCTTTTCGGTCCCTAAAGTGCTATACACTGTACATATCTATTGTGGCCGATCGATTTTGCTTACTTTACGCGTGACGTATCAACATTTGTTACTTTCTGTGGAAATTAATCACGTTCTCGGAAACACCAGAAATGCATTGCACTTCGTCGTAATATTACGAGTACGGCGCGTCATAGCGTTCAGCGGTCTCCCGCAGCTAGCATCACGGGGAAACAACGTCGCTTTCCCCCCACTCTCCCCGTTGGCTGGATGACGCGCTGAATTGTGTTGGAATCACCGTTCATCAAAACCACACGCCTGATTAGAGCCGCACCGCCGGGCGAGGTGTGAGTGGGATTTTGTCATCCTCCAAGGTTGCGGGCCGGGGGGAAAACTAAGGGGGGAAGGAACAAGAAGGGGCAGGTGTTTCCAGACCAACAGGGGGAAAGCCTTCATCACCGGTACGACAAGGAAAGCCGGTGATTACAATCTGAGGGGGAATCGATACAGGACTGTAATGCCTCTTCTTAATAGGACTCGGGAGCCTTCAAGAGACCGTCCCGTCGGCTCTGCAACCGCTGCTGAGACCATGAGAAGGAAAGGGAGAGAGGAGAGAGGAAGGAGGGGTAAATCGGGGTCGAACGGAGTACAATTCGATAGAATTATTCCTCATCTTTTGTCCGCAATGAAAATTTCATTTCTGTCGGCGATGCTTTCTTTTTTTAAGAGTATCGATCTCCGATCGAATCTAGCTCGGCGTGTGAGGTGTATATTGTAACATAAGCCAAAACAGTCTACGATTTTGGAATTGTTCATCTTTATTTTGCTATGCAGTAGAGCTGGTAGTAATCTGCTCCGTTTGTTTGTTTGGTTGGCTGGTTGTTTACTTTAACTTTAAGAAGACCTGAACTATATAAGTTTGGTATGATTTTAGTAATGGTACATTTTGATATGAGATTTCTATTTGGGCACATGATCTTTCATGCCTAAAGTACACTCTAAAAAGTCCCGGGTCAGATTTGACCCGGAAAAGAGTCATGTGGGGCCTGACCCTTTTCCGGGTAAAACATGACTCTTTTCTGCTCTCTAAATTCCAAAGAGTGAAATTAGGGACTGGACGTTTTAAAGTGAAAATCGCTCTCATTTTAGATTGAAAAAGTTTGAAAAAGAACCACTTCAGACAAAGCTCGAGTAAAAACTCCAAAGTATAACAGGGGCAGATCCAACTGTCAGGAAACGGGAGGGGGGGTGTTTGATGATATGAAAAGGGGGTAGGGTTGAATGAAGGCGCCCTGCTAGAGTACGGGGTATGCTCCCGGAATATTTTTTAATCTACAGTGCTTCCTCCTTGATTCTATGGCATTTTAAGATTTTTTTCTCAGAAACTTAAGAATTTCAGTTATTATTTCGGGCCCCATTTACAAGTACCATAACATTAGTCAGGGGAGGGGGAGTTGCAACCCTCGTTACCCCCTCTAGATCTGATTCTGTACAACAGACACGATCGTGAATTCTACTTTCTGAACGCCACAGCAGCACCAAACACTCAGCAGTCAAAATACGCAATGCATAGGGGTGCAACCCTGCAAAAAAATCTCATAGACACTAGTGCTCAATAGGCATACTTCAAAATTCTTTTAAAAATACTCAGAACTCTCACAGGTATTCAAGCTGCACACAAAAATGATCAATGTGTCATCTTTCATTTTTTGGTGGGATGACCATTGACTTTTCGAGATACTCTCACCCAAAGAAGACGACCCCTATTTTCCCCAAAGCGGAAAAGTAGCCATCTTGAAAAACGATCCCTTCACAACATGGCAAAATAGCGCCACTTTCGAGCCCAATAGCATCCAAAATGCTCAGAATTAGAAGCCCCAAGTCCGGGCCAGAGGTTCATTGCCATATCTCTTCAATTCCCCAATTGTATGGCTCTCAAAACTCTCTAATATAGAATATTTTGAGGGTATAACTTTTATTCGTGAGCTCGGCGGACGGAATTTTGGCCAGTTTACAGGCGTGCACCCATAGTTAGTTTGGCGCCCATTTTGTCCCGAGGATGGCGGGAAGAGTTCGCCGGTGTTTTAAAGTGCAAGGGGATATTAGCCGCATTCTCCTGACACCTTGAAACAGACGCGGGCAATTTCCGAAACTATCTCCGTTTAGCCCACGTGCGAGTGCATTTGCAAAATCGAGCCGTTCCTCAGCACAAAATCGACGAAAATATCCTTTTCATCGAATCACGGAATGACCCTCTGGGCATCGCTATAATTACAATGCCCCAAACGATTGCGTTTTCATTTTAATATCCGAAATGGATATACAGTGATCGTCAGAACCAATTGAATGAATTGCCTTTCAAAAATACCCAGTGATTTTGTTTTGTGTCGTGTTTCAAGTGATTAATAATAGTGCTGCCCTACCCACCTGCCAATTTAAAGAGAGGACGAAACAGAACTCAAATAGAATGAATAAAAAATTTTGTTAAGTTTATCTGACGATATGATCTAAGACGATACCTGAAATCTTGCTATTAAAGTCCAGGATACTGCTAACATTTTATCAAAATTTTGATTATTGTGTGATTCTTGATCGTGTTACGTGTCGGTTCTTTAGAAAATTGAAAAGGAAAAGCCTACTTTTGAAATGAAAAACATATATTATACAATGTCATGTAATATACATTTTCTTTGGAACTCATGACTCTGAACTATGCTTGCCTTAAGTGCGCAAACCGTATGGTACACACACTGAAAAATTGCCTGGGTTAATTTTACCAAAGAAAGGGTAAAAACTGGAACTATACCCAAACTTGGGTTGTTCTATAACCAATTGTTTGGGTTAGAACTTCTGCTAAATTCAACCAAAACTTGTGGTCATTCAAGACCAAATTGAATTTGGTCTTTTAATTTGGTCTTATATATATGACTACAACTTTTGGTTGAATTTAACGTGAATTCTAACCCAAACAATTGGTTATAGATCAACCCAAGTTTGGGTAGTTCCAGTTTTCACCCTTTCTTTGGTAAAATTAACCCAGGCAATTGTTCAGTGCATGTGTATTATTTAGTGACTGAACAAGGTTACAGAAACAAAAATTCCCTCTTTTTTTTCAAGAAAAAAGAAAATTTGAGGCTTTGCATGGTGGAGATACTAAAAAATGAAAGGTTTGTGGAAACACCATGTGCGAATAATTTCTCAACTAAGAGAATGGTTCTGAAAAGAACCAGAGGTATAAACTCAACGTTCCGGTCAGTATGCTCTGACCGTCTTCAGGAGAGTGCCTAAACTCTAAGAAAGTGAATACTTAAGTAGCAAAAGGCGAAGTCAATGAAGTGAGAAGTTGCATCCTGTGAGGATGTCAAGTAGACAGGATCCTAGAACAAGCTTGGTGCCCACTGAAGTGGAACAGTAGGGTTGCAGTGTCAGTAGAGGGAGGACCTAGGGTATAGGAGACCCATCAAGAATAACTCTGAAAACTAACATGCTGGGGGGGGGGTGCAAAATCTGAAATGACCAGATTGGCAGACACAGGGAAAGAACCATTGCACATCTGCTGATCCCATTTTTAATGATTAATTATTTTTTTATCATTTTGAACATCAGGGGAGTCGGTACCAATCACCAAGACCCCACTCCCGTGTCCGCCGGTCGGGGAGAACGAGCAGCCCCCGATGTACTCCCCTGACAACCAGAAGAGACACACGCTGTTCTGCGGCACGGAGATACTGCAGGGCCGATCGGCCGAGAAGCAGCCTATCCTTGCGGTAGTCGTAAGAACAGGTATACTAGCTTACATTTTTGATAATTTTTTTAAAGTCTATTTTCATTTTTTTAAGCCTACACTCTTAAAGCTTCTGGGTCAGATTGACCCGGAATCTGAATCCAAATTTGCTCAGTCCTTTTGCGGGTCAAAAATGACACATTTTACTTTGTCAAAAATGACATTGTTCTGAGATATTGTGACCCAGAAAAGTGTCATCTTGACCAAGAAAAGGACTTAGCAAATATGCATTCAGATTCCGGGTCAGTCTGACCCAGGGGTTTTTAGAGTGCAAAGTTATATGCTCTGTGTGTCGCGGCCGGTGCTAGACATGCTGAAGTGATGAATTTGTATTCTTGAAACTGAGCATGCGTGGTTATTAATGCAGCTGCTATATCCATCTTAATTCGAAAACCCGAGTGCACGTTTGAAACAAAACGAGCACTTTACAACCTGATGCCCTCAATCATTATTTCAGAGGAGCTTTGAAACCTGATAGAGCAGGCACCAAAGTCAATACCGGTTTAAATCCAACTTGAAATTCTCATCCAATATAGATTCCACCTGGTTATATTTTAATATTCCATGTTTTTTGGGTTGCTCACTCTAAAAAGCCCCGGGACAGACTTGACCCAGTATCCGGGTCACAATGGACCCGGCTCAAATAACACTTTCCTGTGTCAAATGGACACTTTTGCCAAGACTTCCGTGTCAGATTGAGCTGGATAATCGATCAAGAGAAGTGTGGTTTGGACCCGGGAAAGTGTAATTTTGACCCTGAAAAAAAACATCAGGTCAAGAATTACCCGGATTCCGGGTCAATTCTGACCCGGGACTTTGTATTGAGTGTGTATAATTGTGGTCAAGACCTTGCTATTATGATAGGTTCATGGAACCAGCGAGGCTGTCTCTCGCAGTGGTTCGCATTATACCTACCTGTTCTATTTGGTACAGGGTTTACGACAGCGAAGGGGTCGTTGGTCAGATCCATCCTCTTTCCCAAACCCATCGACTTCAAATTGCACAGAGACGCTATCAGATTCATCTGCATTCTGGCCTCCATCGGTAAGATAAGATTCGAATCTTCGAAGACAATTTAACAACTGTTAATTCTTTTCCCTCCTTTTTGTGCGTGCATAACTCTCTCATGTCAATGATGATAAGGCAAAGATGCCTGATATTTTTTGTTTTGTTGGGGTGGAGGCGCATGCACTTTAAATCTTACTCCTCCTCCTATATGACAAGCTACTTCGGTCGAAGAACTCGGTACCCCAAGCTGCCTCAGAAGTCAACCAACCAGGTCCTTTGTAATATGTATTCACCAAAATACTTTGTGTTATTGGATGCTTCATATAAATTTCAGAAAGGTTTGTTGCGATGCGGCAGGAGCCCCGCCAAGCTGAGAGCTCTAGTATATTTCTGCGTCGATAGCGGTCGTAATCTCAGTACAATTTGCTAACATCTGTTCTCCAGTATTCGAGTATTAAAGTCTCGAATCGTAACCAGCTTCCCTTCTGTGCTGGAGCGCTTTCATAAACGAATGCAGGTCTCAACATCTACCGGGTGATAAAAACACAATCTCTGCGAAACGTCGGAGGTGTGTATGACGTCACTATCCAGGTGTTCTACTTTTGCCGGCTCATTAATCAAACATATTCTTTAAATCTTTGTTTTTCAGCGTTCGTTGGTGCGACCTACGTCATCGCTATCAAGGTTTCTCACCATGTAAGTTATACCGCTGTACACATCTTTGTCAATCAAACTTGATTAAAAGTATACCTTTTATCCTGAAGTCTTTCAAAACGTCACTTTTTTTTGGTATCATGATGGTGGCACCTAACACATTCAATATTTTTTAATATGCAAAGTTTCAAAGATTACTTGAGGAGAAAAATGTAAGATGTGACAGGCGTAAGAACTCAATGTTCGAACATTTCATCATCTATCATTTTCTGTTCATTTTTCTGGGGGTCCTTTTGGGAGAAAATTCCATCCCAAGATGATCAACCCTAAAAGAAGACCTGAAGCCAATCGCCAAAAATGATGCCCGCGCTCCATTCCAAAATAGAGCAATTTTAGGGCCCGATTCCATCCGAATTTCACAGGCATACGAGTTCGCACTCCTGCTCACGGTTTCCACCCTTCTCTTTTACAAACCTTCAAGTTCATGGCCCACAAAATGTACTAAAAGCAAAACAACTGAGGGCATGCTCATCGTGATTTGGTCGGTGTAGACAATTTTGGGCCTATTTACTACCCTGCAAGCTTTAGTTCCTCAAAGTGGTTCACCCAAACGCTCCTTATGTAACCATTGAGGGGGTACTTGTGCACGGAGTCCATTTGTTGGACTCAAAGCAAAACAATTGAGGGCATGCACATCGTGATTTGGTCGGTGTAGCAGACCTGCCAACCAGTACGCATTTGGCGTATTTAGTACGCAATTTTGATAAAAATACGCCAGTACGCTTTTGTCCCCATAAAATACGCACGGAAAAAAAATAAGAAACGACTGTGTGGAGTCTAATAATATTAGTCGCACAGAGCGGCTGCGAGCAAGACTACGCCGTGTGACACGAGGTTCAACAACCCTAATGCGTAAAGTAGGGCGATCGTGATTGGCGCACTTGATGTACATAAAGCCTTGTGGAGCGTACATAATAACCAATCGGAATCTCGCATAGAAAACGATCGGGATAACCTTTGCTGAAGGCCATTTTGAAGCGCTAACGTGTGTGATACTGACAGCGAGGGTTTTACCATCTCATGCGAACGATCGATTGAACGTAAAAACTTTGACTTCGCGGTAAAGATGGCATCAACTTCGAGTACCAAGCGGAAGCAGTCCTTCAAAAGAGAATACACGGAGACATTTAAATTCATCGTACCTTCGCAAAAAGGCGAACATTTTGCACGATGTACCTTGTGCAGCGTCGACTTCAGCATCGCGCACAGCGGTAGTTACGATGTGTCTCGCCATGTCGAAAGCAGTAAACACCGCAGCATGGCGAACAGTAATGCTGAAGATGAACGAATTTTCAGCATCGTGCGAAAGAATGCCACTGAATCAAGGTCCAGCTTATCTACTGCGGTCATGTCAGACTGCCTCACAAGTAAGATATATTCACAAGCTACATCAGTGCAATGGCAGCATCGTGCACAACAAAAGGAACTCCTACGTAAATGCAAGAAAGCAACTGCTTTGGCAAACAGCAGGAAACTGTAATCCATGATAATAAAGTTGACAGAGTAGTACATAGCCACCACAAAATTCAAGTGAGTTCATTTTTTTATGTTTCTTTTGAAAAATACACATTTTCAGTAAAAAATACACATTTTGATGCCCCCAAATACACATTTTTGATTTTCAAGGTTGGCAGGTCTGGTGTAGACAATTTCGGGCATATTTACTGCCCTGCAAGCTTCAGTTCCTCTCAGTGGTTCACCCAAACTCTCCCCATGTAACCATTGAGGGGGTACTTGTGCACGGAGTCCATTTGTTGTCAAGCTGGAGTGGTTTTGTTAACATCTTCCAGGCCAAGACGCACGACATCATCCTGAAGGCTCTAGACGTCTTCACCATCGCCGTGCCCCCGGCCCTGCCTGCCGCCCTAACCATTGGCATGGTGTACGCCCAGAGACGGCTCAAGAACCTCAAGATCTTTTGCATCAGCCCTCAGAGAATCAACCTGGCTGGCATGCTGGATGTCATCTGCTTCGATAAGGTAACCCGCACATCGGTTAGAGCAACAGTTCGGGCGAGGACCGTGTTTGATTCGTAACGTAACTCACGCCTGCGCACAAATAGTAACGTCCGAATGCTAATTGTCAAACACGGGTCAAAATGCCATCACGAAACTTCTTGATCCCGTGGCTCCCTGCTGTGCATCATCATGCGCGCGGCTCTTGATAACCAGCAATGGAACTATGTACAAGGCTCCGGTTCCGAATAGTCAACTGGAGTAGTCCAACCAACCTGTGTTCGAGTGAAGTTGGTCGAACTATGATTAACCGTGTTCCCCCGCTTGAACTCGCTCAATGCTGTCCATAGACTCGTCAGAATCCACTGAGATGTTTGTACCATTATAATGCAGGATTGAGAAACGTAGGGCTCAGCTACTCTTGCTTTCCATGGGACTTGATGTCCGTTGGAGTTCGAATACAAAGAGGCATTGAATTCCTTCACAGTGGTGACAGAATATGCTTATATTATGTTAATAAATTATTACGTATGCTTATCAAATTAATCACTGACTCTTGGTGAATTATTTGACTCCTGATATGACGATTGCCAGTTTGTACCATTTTGTTTGTTTCTACGGTAAAGTGAAGAGTTTAAGCTAGAATTAAACTGGATTTTTATACCTCTCCGTGAAGTAATTGTTAGTTCTGTTGCTCTCTTTCAGACAGGTACCTTGACGGAAGATCACCTGGAACTGCTTGCCGTGTCACCCGTGAAGAAGGATAGGTACAAGACTTGATTGTACATTATCTAAAATAAAAAAAATTGGTGTGAAATGCACTACCATATACGGCCTATCCACTGCAACTGTGTTTTTGTTTATAAATGTCTTTCCACAGTTTCGTCATGGTGTCAGATCCGTCGAAGATTCCTTTTAGCCCGTTTGTGGCTGCCATGGCAACCTGTCACTCTCTGACACTGATTGACGGGGAGCTCAGGGGGGACCCCTTGGATCTTCAGATGTTCCAGTCCATCAAATGGGTGAACAATTATATATATATTTTTTATTTGTGGTTCCGGAGATGTTGCAGAGGAAATTCTAACACCCCTTTGTATTTAAAGTCCCGACTCTCAAATTCCCGGGTCAATTTCGACCTGAAATCCGCGTCTGGTTTGACCTGACACTTGTCCGGGTCAAAATGAAACTCCCCTGAGTCGTTTTTTCAGGGCCAAAATCCCGGAAAAGTGACATTTTCACACGGAAATTGTCGTTTTTGGCTGAGAAAAGTGAAATTGTACACAAAAAATATCATAAGGACCCAGATCAATGTCAGGCCAAATCTGACCCGTATTCCGGGTCGACCCAGGACTTTTTAAGAGTTTAGAATCGTTTTATTGCTTCGATACTTTGCTCTTTGTGTCGCTATATTATCCAGCTCAGCTGCAGCTGTTAACTATTAGAAAAACTAATTTTTATGTAGAAGCGGTAAACGTTCAGCACGATCTAAAAGCAGTAACAGTTTTTATTCACATTTCATTTGAAGTCTGTTACAGAGGGTAAATTTATACATGTCTTTCCAAAATTTTTCAAACTGATTAATTTACAATTGTTGCTTACAGAATTTAAACGAACCGAAGGACGGAGAACGGGGAAGCTTTGATTTTTTCATGCCGACGATTGTCAGCTCGTCTGAAGGCGAAACGGTAAGAAGTCTGAATACAATTTCTGTTGGTTCTTCAAACAAACTTTGTCCGCATATTGAGCACCGTACAAATTTTTGCCACCGAAACTCTAATAACTGCTGAAATGCCATTATTTTATTTACGAAAATGTTAGTCTGCATTTTTTTCATTGGAATTCTTGCAAAAATTTAACTTTTTCTCTTCAAGGTTCGGTATGGTAATCCATCACTGCCTTTTTGGGTGTCATAAACGTTCATCTTTTTCAGCCATACTTAATTAAATGTATTTCTTCCCCCCCACATTTCAGAAGGAGGATATCGGAATCCTGAAGCAGTTTCCGTTTTCCTCCGGTCTCCAGCGGATGAGTGTCATCGCCAAGACGGCCAGCGCGGACAACTACAGCATCTTCGTCAAGGGCGCGCCTGAGACTGTCGCGCTCATGTGCGAACCCTCCTCAGGTAGTTCATCCAAACTCGCTGCTATCTACTGTTGTCATAATATGAAAGCCAGGCTGAATTTAACTTCGGCTTAGAGATGAGGCATTAGCATTTGATATGATTTCCATTGTTTCGGAGCGAATTATTCCTCTGAAATGGTTCAGGTTCAAGTGTAGACCTTTATCCCAGGAATTTTAAGAATGAGGGCTCTAGGTTGATGCCCCTTGGATCGTTTATGACCGAGACATGTTGAGTTGAAGTTTATAATTTTGAGGTTTAAATTTGAAACACAATCAAACAAGTCCTAAAAAATCAAACGATGCGATCCAAACGTTCGGCATTGCTGCCAGTTGGTTCCATTTGAAACAACAGTATTAATCGATTTACCCCAAAAGGCAATTTCAAGCTTTAAATATCAAACTTCTTTGTTGGACAATTGAAATTAAAAGGCTTTGTTTTGATGTAGTTTGTATACACGTACACGTGATACTAAAGTTGACTCAATCTCTTAAATTCCAGTTCCTGCAGATTTCGAAGAGGTCTTAAAGGACTACACCCAACAAGGATTGCGTGTTCTTGCCATCGCCAGTCGCGAATTGGATGAAAAGCAAAACTACTACTCAGTTCAGAAGTTGCAAAGGTGAGATTGATTATTTGTGGAAGTTATTATAAAATTCGAGAGAATTTCGCGCGGAAAAGAGTTTTATAATATCCATATCGAACTTTAACCTTTGGCCTTTGAACTTTGGCATATGCCTATAGGATATCATTGGTCCAGTCAGCTTAGCAGTTGCAAATGTGCAGTTCTTTGGCGGGAAAAACGATTTTAGATGGAATGCAATTTTCTTTTGATCAGTCTTAAACTTTGACCCGTGAACTTTGAACTTTGACCCGTGCAGGCACGAGGTCGAGTGCGATCTTCAGATGCTGGGGCTGATTATCATGCAGAACACGCTGAAGCCGCAGACGGCTCCCGTGATCGCCAAACTGAAAAAGGCCGACCTCAGGGTTGTCATGGTGACAGGTGAGGTCTTTTCTGGTGATAAAAATTGAATTTTTGTGGTGACTAGAGTTCGTAAGAAATAAAGGGCAATCGAATAAAAGGATTTCCCCTTGTATACGAGGTTCCTCCCGAAAATGTTTGAGAAAGACAATTTAGTTATGTATTATGCTTGAAATATTTTTGTGATCCTGTTTAAAAGTTATCAAGGTAACAATCCAAACAACATGATTTTGATTAATTTTCGTCGTCAGGCGACAACAAGCTGACCGCCATTCACATGGCGAAGAAATGCGGCATGATCGGACCGACCGAAGCTGTCATCGAAGTGGAGGCAACGCCCCCTGTCGGCGAACAACAGCCAACCGTCAAGTGGACGCCGGTCGAGGCTCACTCGCACCACGCCAACAACAGCACCAAGAAGAACTGCCGGCGGGAAAACGGACAGGTACAACGCGGACTTCAAATAAGAGTGAAAACAGCGGTTATCTAAGCTGGAAAAGTTGATGCAATGCTGGAACATCGTGACGTGTGTGGCTTTTGAAGCTGAAAAATGGGGTCCCATTTTTGTTCATTGATTAATAATTGTTCGAACACTGCTGCGCCATTAGTTGGATTCTGATTTACAAAGTGTGCAAATTTGGGAGATTCACTGTGTCGACGATACCATCAAACAATTTGAGTTTTGCTTCTTGTCGAAGGACAAAAACTGTTTAAATTTACACATTATATGAGCCGGTGTTATATAAAATATGGACTCCTATGAAATCCGGTCCCCTTTACCTTATATGGACTGCCAGCCTCACGTGCATCAGCGACGTCTCATTGTTCTGATTGCTGAGCCATGCACGATACAGTCAATGAGTGTGAATTTCCGATAGGAGTCATAATTTCAAACCACAGCGAAAAGACCGATCGGTGAGTGCATTTTTGTTGAAGTAATGCACAAGTTTGACGTTCCCACCAGGCCAGATGTGCCTGAATCTGGTGTTGACACGCGTGAGCTCACACTGCGTTTAAAACTGTACTGTGAGAACAATACTAAGCGGTATCTTGAGTAACATTGAAACAGATACTTCAGTGCAGTTTTTGTATTGCTTTCATTGTACAGGGTGAGTAAAAAAAAACGAAACCCAAATGTCGGGACTGTTGTTAACGTGAAGTTCTGCATGTAGCACTTTCAAAATCTAGGACATGAAAGCCCAATTCATAAGCTTTCTTTTTGTACAAGAATCATTCAAATCACTTACGTACTTTTCAAGTTACGGAGCTTTAAACACAACCGCCGTTTTAAGGTTCTGTCCACGGATCGTAAAAAAGTTCGGTGTTCTTTCAGCAAAACGAAAACAAATCACATAAGGATGTGTGTGAATTGTTTTCGTTTTGCTGAAAGAACCTTTTTTTGTGATCCGTGGACAGACCTTTACAACGGTGGTTGTGTTTAAAACTCCGTAACTTGACAAGTACATAAGTGATTTGAATGATTCTTGTACTAAAAGAAAGCTTATGAATTGGGCTTTCATATCCTAGATTTTGAAAGTGCTACATGCAGAACTTCACTAAAACAACGGTCCCGACATTTGGGTTTCGTTTTTTTACTCACCCTGTACACTGCAGTTTTTGTATTGCTCACATTGTAATTTGATATTAAACCTTGAGTGTGTTTTTTTGTACCAGATTCCAGACGAGGTCCAGTTGACGTTTTCAGGTGCTGAGACGGCCATTGATATCAACTCGTACCACTTTGCTATGGACGGCAAGACATTTGCAATCATGGTGGAACACTTTCCAGAACTCATGCCTAAGGTGATTTAACTTTCAAACATGAGCTTGGAGTTTTGGGGATTTTCTTTTGGTAACAAAATGTAACTGATCCTGCTTACTTGTTTCAGAGGAGTTTCAACACGGATTCGATTGCAGATAAATCAAGCTTACCACTGATAATGTGCGTCACATAGTTTAGTAAACTATACCAAAATTGTTATTATGAAATGTGCTGTTTAAAAACATTGCAATAAGAAGACAAAGTAGTTTTTTTGTGCTTATTACTATGTGCATTTTAATACTAATTTGTACTAAGTTTTGTGGTTGTTTGTTTCAGATAGCCGCACGGGGCACAGTGTTCGCCCGTATGTCGCCGGACCAGAAGGCACAACTTATCGAGGCGATTCAAGATCTAGAGTAAGTTTTTTTTTCTGTTAAGACGAAATGCGCAAAGATGAAAAGAAACTGGATGTGTAAATTATTTATAATCAAAATAATTATACCGAATAGCGACAATTTCACTTTCTACGCAAGCCAATTTGATTTGTATTAATAAACTCAATTTTGCAAGGACAAAAGAATGCAATTTTGATAAATGAAATTTGACATCAGAAAGTTGACATTAATTGGTAAGGGATCAAACTCTTTGAAATCCTGTCGCAGTAATTGACATGATTGTCGTTGTCACCGATGCAAATGTCCTTGTCATTCCAACAGCTTACACGTAGGCATGTGCGGCGACGGTGCCAATGACTGCGGGGCGCTCAAGACCGCTCACACGGGCATCTCCCTGTCCGAGGCCGAGGCGTCGGTCGCCTCGCCCTTCACCTCACAGATTCAGAACATCGAGTGTGTGCCACTCCTCGTCAAGTAAGTCAGGGAGCAAGACAACAAAGAGTTTTTTTCGAAATTTTGTCCTCTCCAACGGCCGGCCTCTGCTTCAGGCCGCGGAAGTTGATAGCTATGCAGCGATATCCTCATTTTTATCTCGAGACAAAAAATTGTGATCATTTAAAAGTCATGCATAATTGGCTCTTCAGTCATTACAATTAATGAACCAATTTGCTTATTTCTTGCCTTTCTTAGGGAGGGGCGTGCCGCCCTAGTGACGTCATTCGGCGTCTTCAAGTACATGGCTATCTACAGTATGATCCAATTCACGTCCGTCATCATTCTGAACTCTGTAAGTTTTGTCGATTATTTTTGTTAATGTAAAATTGTGAATTTGACCGACACTTTTCAAACATTTGCTCCGTTTTTGCCTTTTTTTTCTATTGTAGGCTATCATTGCTGTTTTTTTATTCACATGTAATTGATGCCGCATGCCAGCTTTGGTTAGAAGGCCTACATGGATATGTTGCCGGTTTAAGGGAAACAAAAATGCCCTTCGTGAAATATTTAGTTATTGTTTTGTTTTATATATATACTTGACTGACTCCTCTTTGTTCATTTACTTTGACTGCACAGGTGGATGGTTTTCCAAGCGATGCCATGTTCATGTACTGGGATATCGCCATTACCACGTCAGTGGCGCTGTTGGGTAAGTTTCATCCGTTCATGATTTCGGAACCGGGAAGGTTTTCTCGTTTTTGCAAGTGGTCATTGTTAATGTGCATTGGGCGGACAATGTAATTATTGATGATGATCGACAGGCTCTTATTAGTCACTGTATATGTAAACAGCCTGAGATCTTGGCTGCGTCATTTATTTGAAATTTCTGAGCGAGCGGAGTTGCAATCAAGTCAATGGGCCTTATTCACGAGTCGGCCATATTGAATTGAAAGTTAGGTAAAATCTTCATTTTTGGAACTTGCGAAGAGAAATGAAAGCAAGTAAATTACTGATTATTTCAAGAATGCTTCAATGACTAAATTAAAATTTGTAATTAAACATTCCCTAATGTTTTAAGCCAGATTAAAAAAAAGACAGTAAAATAAGGCTGCATAAATAGTCTGGCGCCATCCCATTCAACAGTTAACAATTTATGCAATACATTGAGGGAACTCGACAAAAATGGCTACCTCTTGAATAAGGTCCATTCACAAAGCATTTCATAAGCGAGGTCACAATTAACGGGACTAGGGATGGAAAATCACAGACGAATGTCTGTTTCACATCTCATTTGAATAGTGCGATTTCATTTGAGATCGGATGACCTATGATTGAATTTTTCATGAATTACAGGATTATAGCACTCCTGGACTGTTTTTTTTCCCTCGGCGGAAATCGTTAATGAAGTATTAGTTGGCCTGAAGGTTTGGGATAATATTTTTTGGTAAACAGAAAAAGAATATACCCATACTTCAAAGAGCGCCCTCATATTGTGACCATCTTATCTTAAAAAGGCTTATGGAGAAGGCGTCCAGACGTTAAAGAAGAGGCATTGTTTAAAACGATGGTATAATTTATATAATGAAGAGTCGTCGATTTAAACTCTTGGTGGCGCTCTTGCAGATCCCATAAATTCAATTTATTATTTCTTCCGGCAGTCGCACGCAACGAGGCCTACCACGCCATCGTCAAGCGCAAGCCGCAGGCCAACCTGACGGACCCTTCCATCCTCTTCTCCGTCTTCGGTCACATTCTGCTGCAGATTCTCGTCCAGGTGGTGGCTTACGTCATGCTGACCGCGCAGCCCTGGTGAGTCTGATCAAAAAACAAGACGTCAGAGAGACGGTCATAACAGTGAAAACTTTGAATATATGGCTGCGTCCGAATTTGTCGTCTACGGCTTTGAATTACACACGCGTCTATGGAGGCAGCCTGCCGTAGTTGAGCTATTCGGACACGAACGGCCTAACAATGGCCTCATTGCAGAACTAAGTTCTTATGCTGCTAAAATACAAAACACAGACAGCAACTTCAGTAACAATTCCACACGCTGGGGCCAAGACCCGTCGATTTGTTTTTGGTGCACACTATTTAGGTGAAGGCCTATTCCGTCCTTTGCTGTTGTAAGCACATTGCCACCTACACCTATCCGGGCTGCACAGAACCCATGATACAGCCTGTTTTTATAAGTTTGATAGATAATGAATTTAAAAAGGAACAGGTTGAGAAAAAAAACCGGTTCGGATAGAAGCTTCGACATAGTTTTTCTGATAGTTCTTTACTCAAAGTAAAGCCCAGGCTCGCTATTGTAGCATATCTCGAGGTTTTCTGATTTCTACTGAGAAAACTAACACGCCATGTGAGTCTTCATAGCTTATTGTTCACCACAGTTTCATTTACTTGTCCTTTTATGTTTGGATAGCAACGAAAAATATATATATTATAAAAAGATTTTGTGCTCCCTTTCAGGTTTACGCCACTAGTTCCCAAAGAGGACAGCATCGTGAATTACTTCAACTTCGAGGCCACTACCATGTTCCTTATCTCGTCATTCCAGTACATCGTGGTCTCCTTCCTGTTCTCAAAGGGACCGCCCTACCGAAAGCCGATTTATACCAACAGTAAGACGTTCATCTAATGATGCACGTGGTGAAGGTGGTGGTGAAAGTAATGGTGAAAATGAAGAAGGTGATGGTGGGAATGGTGGTTATCTTGAGATGGTAGTGATGGTGGTGATTATGATGGAGGTGAATGTGGTGAAGGTGAAATTGTGGTGATTATGGTGATTGTGGTGATAATGTCGATTGTGGTGGTGATGTTGATTGTGGTGATTTTATGTTGATAGTGGTGATGGTGTTGATTTAGGTGATGATGTGATTATGGTGATGATGTGATTATGGTGATGATGTTGGTTGCGGTGACGATGTTGATTGTGGTGATGATGTGATTATGGTGATGATGTTGGTTGTGGTGACGATGTTGATTATGGTGATGATGTTGGTTGCGGTGGCGATGTTGATTGTGGTGATGATGTGATTATGGTGATGATGTTGGTTGCGGTGACGATGTTGATTGTGGTGATGATGTGATTATGGTGATGATGTTGGTTACGATGATGATGTTGATTATGGTGATGATGTTGGTTGCGGTGGCGATGTTGATTGTGGTGATGATGTGATTATGGTGATGATGTTGGTTGTGGTGACGATGTTGATTATGGTGATGATGTTGGTTGCGGTGGCGATGTTGATTGTGGTGATGATGTGATTATGGTGATGATGTTGGTTGCGGTGACGATGTTGATTGTGGTGATGATGTGATTATGGTGACGATGTTGATTGTGGTGGTCATTTTGATTGTGGTGATGATGTTAATTGTGGTGATGATGTGATTGTGGTGATGATGTTGATTGTGGTGATGATGTTGATTGTGGTGATGATGTTGATTGTGGTGATGATGTTGATTGTGGTGATGATGGTGATGGTGTAGGAGATGGTGTCGGAAGTTATACTGGTACTGACGAGCATATGATGAAGTTGAATGGAGTAGTCAAGGTGGTTATTTGGAGATAGTAACCGTGATCCACTGTGTTGATAATGGTCTTGGTGTCGTTAGTGGAGCCGCTTGTGCCGATCTGAAGATGGCAGAGGTAGTGATATTGATGGTGATAACGCCAAGAAAACCTTATAGTATCGAACCTCCGTCGGGGAGATACTATTGTTATATTGGGTTTTGTCATTCACCGACGTATTTCATAAACACTGTATATACTGAATGTTATCCGAGGGCGTGCGAGAAAACAATCGCATGCTAACTCGGGTGGGACTCAAGAGGAAAACCTTGATGATTGTAACAGTAATGAGGCTGGCGATGGTGGTATTAATGAGGTCAAGATGGTGACGATGGTGTTTGAACCTTCAGTCAAAATCCCATTCAAGTACATGCACAACAGTCATATGACCCGCTAGTAATAGTTTGCATTGAAAAATCTATATAACAAAGTGTTGTCAATTTTCTTATTATCGTTTCAGTTCTTTTCACCATTGATCTGATCGTGCTGCTTTTGTTCACCACTTTCCTGCTCATGGTGTATGTTCCAGAAATATACGGTTTTTTTAATGTAAGTACTTGATGTCAATAAGTCCAAGATTATTAATTCGTTAGTGCAGAACCACGCCAAAACCACATTTTTTTCCCACCAGATTGTTTTCTTAATGTTTTCCGTTTCCGGTTATATATTAAACTTTCCCTTTTTTCCGTCGACAGTTGAAGAAAGTCCCGCTTGATTTCCGATGTATGATCCTTGGGTTGGCCGTAGCGTACTTCCTGGCGGCCTTTCTGCTCGAGGTGAGTTTGCCTCGCAGCTCAGCCAAGCCGTCGGATCATATGTGATGCGATCAAGCTAAATGAGTCGTTTGTCGACCCGGGTCATTTTTTTTTCAGATTTGTATAGAGCACAAACTAAGCATTACTGCTGTGAAAACCGCATGCTTGTACCATCTTTAGTTCCAAAATTATGGAAGTCGGAACACCAAGAGATGTGATGAAGTGATGTGATGAAGTGGTCCTATTTTGGCCTGAATCTCCAAATGAAAATTCCCGACAAACGATTCATTTAGCCTGATATGTTTTAAGCTACGTATTGGGGTTTTCTTGATCGTTTGCATTTTGTTGTACTATTTTAAACACCACCCTGATGTCAAATCAAACTGATCCTTCTTCTTTCGCCGACCTTGTAGAATTACATTGCTGAGAGCGGCTGGGTTAAGCGTCTAATTACTTGCCGAAGGTGCCGCACTATCACCTTGCACAAGCACGACCAGGTCGAGCAGGAGCTGCTGGCTGACCCGTCGTGGCCTCCGCTCTCCAGCCGCCTCCCCGCCCGCACCAACGGCAAATGCATGGACGAGGCATCAGTGTCTCCCAAGTTCGCCGGGAAAACGGCTGACGAAGGCAATGTGGAGACCCCAGTCTGATCGGAGAGTACCACAAGATATTACGATAAACCAGTATTGCGGTTTGGGCCAGTCGCTGTGCGACTGGCCCTATTTCCAGCCGCGACTTTATTACCAGAATAACGTGTGGACCAGTCTCGGTATGTTTTTGTTACTTTTGTACTGTTTCAGTGTTTGATAAATAGAAACTCCCGTCCTTACTGTAACACCTCGGGGAGAATTGGCAGTTGTATAGTGAGCATGACTACAGTATATTGTGCTTGATATCCTATGATTGTATGAAATCGAATTATTCGCAAACTTTGTTGATAAACTATATAACAATACCACAAAACGGGTTATTCAAAACTTGCTCGATGCTTCAAAGGCTTCAATTTTTCGTTGTACAGCATTCAAAATAAAGTGACGAGTAAAGGCTTGAGCTGACAGAGTGACCGTCAGAATTTGGGGCTAAAGTTTTTCTTTCGTTTATCTTTTTATTAAAGTATCTGTTCACTCGACGTGGCGAGTAGCGCTCCACGTGTTTTTGCTGACGCAGATTCAGCAAAATGTGCAGTCTTAAGATTCGCTAGTGTTTTGTAAATAATTTAAAACGAACGCGTCACAAACCAACCAAATTGTACCGTGAATAAATTTGACAGAAATAACACCCACTGTCGGTTTGGAACTTCAGAACATAAGCATGACTGTTTCACTACGTAACAGGTGCTTGCTGCCACCAAGAGGCCACAAGCCTCTCAGTGAAAGACTCGGATCCATATTGCCGCATTTGTTTTTCATTTCATTCGTTCTTAAAATGAAAGTCCTCGTGGGGTAGCCTGCTCTTGTTTTGCTATCTATCTTGCCTTACATGTACTTTGGGGTCAAACTTAAAAAAAAGTTTGGTCTTTGGTTCGAAGAACAAGAACAAAAGGGAAAAGAGACAAAATGCGCACTATTATCAATTTGTTCTTCACTTGTATAATTTACAACATTCACAAAAGGCCTGATGGGGTTTCATTAGTAGCTAATGTCGCGTCCTATTCGGCCACTTTTGCATGCATATTCGCATACAAGGGTAAACGCCACTCATGTACAGGGCTACACCTTACAAGAGAAATAAAAATTGAGTGCTCAGGAAAACTGAAATTAAAAACTGACATTCCTGTTGAGACAGGTTAGAGTGAAACAAATCAAACAAAATATGTTTTTGTTAGTTACTAAGCGTGTTTTTAAAGTTTCCACACCAAGGATTAAAGCCTTCATAAGGATGATTAACATTATACGATGTTGACTGTTGTAAAGGCTTTAGGAATATAATAATTTACAGTTTGTGTGTTAGTCATGAAAATGTTAGTGATCGTGAGAGGAATATATTGGAACTTTGGTATTACGTAGCACCTGGAGAATGTATTTGTCTGTTTTCTTTACCAATGGCATGTACCCTTTCCTTTCACCATCTTAAGATGTAAAAAATGAACATGTGTAATTCCTGGTTCTTCCCGCCTTTCCAATTTCCAGGTATGTGAGGGAAGGGATAGTTTTGTAGTTAAACAATGTATTCGAGGCTAAAACTGGTTCTTTTCACTGATGTTTACCGAAACATTTTTTGGAAACTTGAAAAAAAAATAACAATGTTCAAAGAGATAGAGTTCTTTTGAGAAACATGAGCTGACTGTTCAAGCGAAGTCTACGTGCGTCTTGATTTCATGAGAGTCGGTTAAATGGATACGTATCGCGTGTATCTAAAACATACTCGGTTACACACCTATATGTTTCGACACACCTATGTTCCGACACACCTATGTTCGGGGTGTCGGAACATAGAGCAGTCACCAAAAAAACCCCACCAAAACGATCGACTCCCGTGTCAGTAGCGTTCCCGATCGCGCCTTTGATCAAGTTCACGAGAGTTAGACGTTTGAAACAGCAGCGACTACGTTGAAAGATTGACTGTAATATTCGTTTGAAATGACTTCTGGGTGTAATCAAGGAAAAGTGAACACGCAATGTTCTCCTACCAAACTCGGTTCGACACTTATGCTTTATTTGGTTCGACACGGCTCTTGAACGTCGTGCAGTCTGAAACGGATGTAAAGTTTCTGCTCTGACAAAAAAAAGCTGTCTTTGACTTTGTAATTAATCCGTTTTTTTTTGTTTTTCGCAGAGTGTGCTGCATTGCAAACACAGCTATGTACATATAAATAATAATGTAACCGTTTTAGTTCATTATGTATAAAGAAAAAAAATTAGATCGCCTATAAAACAACTCCATGTAGATTCGTCACTTCCAGAATATTGTACGTAATGAATAAAATGTAAAAAGAAAGGAAGAAAAACAACATGTATAGAGGTGTGTGAATGTAGAAGAGTCGTGGTGTGTGTGATGTCCATGGTTCAGGGCCACTTATTCGTCATGATCACCCTAAAAGTAAAAGTATATATCCTGTAATATGAATGTGTAATAATAATAATAATAATTATATAGCCTATGTACTATGCAATTTATATAGCATAGCTCAAGTATTATGTAATTTTTATGTAAAATGTATCAGTAGAAAAAAAAACTATAACTATAATCATTAACAGTTACTATGTAAAATTTGTGAAACAAATTTGTGAACCTTTTGTAATTTTCGTACCTCCATCTACAAACTGTGTACGTACTTAATAGTAGAAAACGTCGTCATATAGCAATAATTTGAGGAAAAAAATGGATATTTATACCTACAAATTGTGAAGGATTGTTAAACCAAAATAAACAAAACCAAGGCGTAGTATCGTTCTTGAGACACGTCTACTTCACTAACTTTAATATCCTACGTCATCAGAATAAATAGCGGTGAACAGTGCTGATGCGTGAATGCAGTCATGACTGCGGAACCGGTTTAGTGTTAAATTTTGGACTCTGTGAAATACCGTCTCATTAGTTGTATTGCCTAAGTAAAGATAATTGGGACAGTGACAGGTCACGTGTGAGGGTAAGAGTCCATATAAGGTAAAACGGACCAGATATAATAGGAGTCCAAACTTCATATGACACCGGGTATTTACCCGTAACACTTGATAATTTTAATTGGCAACTTAGCGTTAATTGTGTTTTAATTGGATACTAGACCCACTAGGTCATGCAGTCTTTTTCGTTTAAAATGACACTAATTCCACATGTTACTGAAAACGCTAAATACATGTACATGTACAAACACCAGACCTACATTTACAATAATCATGTGGTCACCGTATATTGTAACAGGTCCAAATGCTGCGGTCCCATGTACCGATTGTGGTTGTGAACTGGTGTCAGACTAGAAACTGTAATGCATTACCATGCAACGAAGTGCACACCAAATAAAGTGGAACATGTCAAAGAGGAAACATTGGGATTATACGTGCTTTGAATTGTGCTTTCATTTTCAGTTTGAAAATTGACGTGAACCAAGGAAGAATACATTTAATACGATTCAAAGAAAATAGGCCTAAGCGTTTAATTTAATCACGAAAACTTCATTCCGAATTTTAGTCTCTTTTGACACTCTTTGTTGAGACGATAACTCAAGAACAACATATTGCATTGGTTTCAAATTGCGAACGATTATTAACCATAACATTTGACACAACCCGTTTGAAAATTGGCGTGAACCGTGGAAAAAATACATTTAATATGATTTAAAGAAAATAGGCCTAAGCGTTTCAATTACGAGCAATTCATTCCGAATTTTTGTCTCTTTTGATTATTAACCATAACATTTGACAAAACAGTTTAATTTAATTACGAAAACTTCACTCCGAAGTTATTCTCTTTTGACACTCTTTGTTGAGACGAAAGAAAAATATAATGCATTGGATTGAAATTGCATCCGATTATTGACCATAACATGTGACACAACGCGTTTGAAAATTTACGTGAACCAAGGAAGAATCATTTGAAAAGATTCAAAGAAAATAGGCCTAAGCGTTTAATTTAAGCATGAAAACTTCATTCCGAATTGTAGTCTCTTTTGACACTCTTTGTTGAGATAATTGACACAACCCGTTTGAAAAGTGGCGTGATTAGGCCCAAGCGTTTTAATCACGAGCAATTCATTCCGAATTTTAGTCTCTTTTGTCACTCTTTGTTGAGACGATAACTCAAGAACAACCCATCACATTGGTTTACAAATTGCGAACAATTATTAACCATAACATTTGACACAACACGTTTGCAAATTGATGTGAACCGTGGAAGAAAACATTTAATATGAATAAAGGAAAGAAGTGCTTAGAATTACGAAAAATTCATTTCTACAAGAGGGCGCCCTACACAACCGCTGGTCAGCACCGTAAACACTATTAAACAAAAATACAACACTCTAAGTTTGTTGAGACGATAACTCAAGAACAACATATCACATTGGATTGAAATTGCGAACGATTATTAACCATAACATTTGACAATACACGTTTGAAAATTGATGTGAACCGTGGAAGAATACATTTAATATGATTAAAGGAAAGAAGTGCTGAGAATTACGAAAAATTCATTTCTATAAGAGGGCGCCCTACACAACCGCTGGTCAGCACCGTAAACACTATTAAAGCACCGTAAACACTATTAAACAAAAATACAACACCCTAAGTTTGTTGAGACGATAACTCAGGAACAACATATCCCATTGGATTGAAATTGCGAACAATTATTAACCATAACATTTGTCACAACCCTTTTGAAACTTGACGTGAACTGTGGAAGAATACATTTATGATTTGAAGAAAATAGGCCTAAGCGTTTAATTTAATTACGAAAACTTCACTCCGAATTTTATTCTCTTTTGACACTCTTTGTTGAGACGATAACTCAAGAACAACATATTGCATTGGTTTGAAATTGCGAACGGTTATTAATCATAACATTTGGCACAACCCGTTTGAAAATTGGCGTGAACCGTGGAGGAATACATTTGATTTGATTAAAGGAAAGAAGTGCTTAGAATTACGAACAATTCGATCCGAATCTGAGTCTATTTTAATTGAACAAAATGAAGCTCTCTTTTGGAGACAGTAACTCTAGAAAAACGATTTGTTCTGAAACGAAACTTTGTTCGATAATGAGTCGTGATGTAATGACAGAACAAGTGGAAATCGACTGGAACCGTGATAACCAACGGCCAACAGTGCATGTGCCAGATTGTGCTACCCTCTATGATTTTTTTCCTTAAAACGCCAAATCTGTCCGTAATTCCAGTTAGACTGTGCTCTAGTGACCCTCAGGCATCTTCCCTACAAAATTTAAGCAATTTCATTTTTAGGCCAAAATTGAAAAAATTGCAAGGGGTTAGCCTTACTTTTTGATCAAATTTGGCCAAAAATGGACTTTTCTTCAAACAACTCAGAAATGTCTTTGGATGAAATACAAACAACAATCGACCTTCAAACAGTTAACATATTGAAGATTTGGGCAAAAATCACCGACTTATTGAGAAAAATATTTTCACTAATTTTGACCGAAATTATCGACGCTACTTTTCCTTTAAACGCCAAATCTGTTTAAAATTGTAGTTCGAATGTGCTCTGAGACCCTCACCCTCAGCCTTCAAGTTTCAATCAATTTCATTTACTTTTTGATCAAATTTGGCCAAAAATTGACTTTTCTCCAAACAACTCAGAAATGTCTGTGGATGCAAGAGAAACATCAACCGACCTTCAAACAGTTAACATATTGAAGATTTGGACAAAAATCACCGACTTATTGAGAAAAATATTAATAATTTTCACTAATTTTGACCGAAATTATCGACGCTACTTTTCCTTAAAACGCCAAATCTGTTCAAAATTCTAGTTCGCATGTGCTCTAGGGACACTCATGCATCTTCCCTTCAAGTTTAAAGCAATTTCATTTTTCGGCCAAAAATTGAAAAAAAAGTCAAGGGGTTAGCCTTACTTTTTGATCAAATTGGCCAAAAATTGTCTTTTCTCCAAACAACTTATCAATGTCTTTGGATGCAAGAGAAACATCAACCGAACTTCAAATAGTTAACATATTAAAGATTTGGACAAAAATCACCGACTTATTGAGAAAAATATTGATAATTTTCACTAATTTTGACTGAAATTATCAACGCTATTTTTCCTTAAAACGCCAAATCTGTTTAAAATTCTAGTTCGAATGTGCTCTAGGGACCCTCAGGCATCTTCAATGCAAGTTTTAAGCAATTTCATTTTTAGGCCAAAATTTAAAAAAAATTGCAAGGGGTTAGCCTTACGTTTTGATCAAATTTGGCCAAAAATTGACTTTTCTCCAAACAACTCAGAAATGTCTTTAGATGCAAGAGAAACATCAACCGACCTTCAAACAGTTAACATATTGAAGATTTGGACAAAAATCACCGACTTATTGAGAAAAATATTAATAATTTTCACTAATTTTGACCAAAATTATCGACGCTACTTTTCCTTAAAACGCCAAATCTGTTCACAATTCTAGTTCGCATGTGCTCTAGGGACCCTCAGGCATCTTCCCTGCAAGTTTTAAGCAATTTCATTTTTCGGCCAAAAATTGAAAAAAAATTCAAGGGGTTAGCCTTACTTTTTGATCAAATTGGCCAAAAATTGACTTTTCTCCAAACAACTTATCAATGTCTTTGGATGCAAGAGAAACATCAACCGAACTTCAAATAGTTAACATATTAAAGATTTGGACAAAAATCACCGACTTATTGAGAAAAATATTGATAATTTTCACTAATTTTGACTGAAATTATCAACGCTATTTTTCCTTAAAACGCCAAATCTGTTTAAAATTCTAGTTCGAATGTGCTCTAGGGACCCTCAGGCATCTTCAATGCAAGTTTTAAGCAATTTCATTTTTAGGCCAAAATTAAAAAAAAAATGCAAGGGGTTAGCCTTACTTTTTGATCAAATTTGGCCAAAAATCTACTTTTCTCCAAACAACTCAGAAATGTCTTTGGAGATAATAGAAACAACAACCGACCTTCAATCAGTTAACATATTGAAGATTTGGACAAAAATCACCGACATATTGAGAAAAATATTAATAATTTTCACTAATTTTGACCGAAATTATCGACGCTACTTTTCCTTAAAACGCCAAATCTGTTTAAAATTCCATTTCGAATGTGCTCTAGAGACCCTCAGGCATCTTTCCTGCAAGTTTCAATCAATTTCATTTTTCGGCCAAAATTGAAAAAATTCAAGGGGTTAGCTTACTTTTTGATCAAATTTGGCCAAAAATTGACTTTTCTCCAAACAACTCAGAAATGTCTTTGGATGCAAGAGAAACATCAACCGACTTTCAAACACTTAATATATTGAAGATTTTCGAAAAAAATCTTCGACTTATTGGGAAAAATATTAATAATGTTCACTAATTTTGATTGAAATTATCGACGCTACTTTTCCTTAAAACGCCAAATCTGTTCAAAATTCTAGTTCGAATGTGCTCTAGGGACCCTCAGGCATCTTCCCTGCAAGTTTTCAGCAATTTCATTTTTCGGCCAAAATTGAAAAAATTGCAAGGGGTTAGCCTTACTTTTGGATCAAATTTGGCCAAAAATTGACTTTTCTCCAAACAACTCAGGAATGTCTTTGGATGAAATAGAAACAACAATCGACCTTCAAACAGTTAACATATTGAAGATTTGGGCAAAAATCACCGACTTATTGAGAAAAATATTGATAATTTTCACTAATTTTGACTGAAATTATCGACGCTACTTTTCCTTAAAACGCCAAATCTGTTTAAAATTCCAGTTCGAATGTGCTCTAGAGACCCTCAGGCATCTTTCCTGCAAGTTTCAATCAATTTCATTTTTCGGCCAAAATTGAAAAAATTGCAAGGGGTTAGCCTTACTTTTTGATCAAATTTGGCCAAAAATTGACTTTTCTCCAAACAACTCAGAAATGTCTTTGGATGCAAGAGAAACATCAACCGACCTTCAAACAGTTAACATATGAAGATTTTGGCAAAAATCGTCTACTTATTGAGAAAAATATTAATAATTTTCACTAATTTTGACCGAAATTATCGACGCTACTTTTCCTTAAAACGCCAAATCTGTTCAAAATTCTAGTTCGAATGTGCTCTAGGGACCCTCAGGCATCTTCCCTGCAAGTTTTAAGCAATTTCATTTTTCGGCCAAAATTGAAAAAAATTGCAAGGGGTTAGCCTTACTTTTGGATCAAATTTGGCCAAAAATTGACTTTTCTCCAAACAACTTATCAATGTCTTTAAATGAAAGAAAAACATCAATCGACCTTCAAACACTTAATATATTGAAGATTTTCGAAAAAAATCTTCGACTTATTGGGAAAAATATTAATAATTTTCACTAATTTTGACCGAAATAATCCACTCTAATTTTCCTTAAACCGCCAAATCTGTCCATAATTCCAATTCGAATGTGCTCTAGGGACCGTCAGGCACCTTTCCTACAAGTTTCAAGCAATTTCATTTTCGGCCAAAATTGAAAAAATTGCAAGGGGTTAGCCTTACTTTTTGATCAAATTTGGCCAATAATTGACTTTTCTCCAAACAACTTATCAATGTCTTTGGATGCAAGAGAAACATCAACAGACCTTCAAACAGTTAACATATTAAAGATTTGGACAAAAATCACCGACTTATTGAGAAAAATATTAATAATTTTCACTAATTTTGACTGAAATTATCGACGCTACTTTTCCTTAAAACGCCAAAACTGTTGAAAATTCTAGTTCGAATGTGCTCTAGGGAACCTCAGGCATCTTCCCTGCAAGTTTTAAGCAATTTCATTTTTAGGCCAAAATTAAGTTTTTTTCAAGGGGTTAGCCTTACTTTTTGATCAAATTTGGTCAAAAATTGACTTTTCTCCAAACAACTCAGATATGTTTTAGGATGCAAGACAAACATCAACCGACCTTCAAACAGTTAACATATTAAAGATTTGGACAAAAATCACCGACTTATTGAGAAAAATATTAATAATTTTCACTAATTTTGACCGAAATTATCGACGCTACTTTTCCTTAAAACGCCAAATCTGTTTAAAATTCCATTTCGAATGTGCTCTAGAGACCCTCAGGCATTTTTCCTGCAAGTTTCAATCAATTTCATTTTTCGGCCAAAATTGAAAAAATTCAAGGGGTTAGCTTACTTTTTGATCAAATTTGGCCAAACATTGACTTTTCTCCAAACAACTCAGAAATGTCTTTGGATGCAAGAGAAACATCAACCGACTTTCAAACACTTAATATATTGAAGATTTTCGAAAAAAATCTTCGACTTATTGGGAAAAATATTAATAATGTTCACTAATTTTGATTGAAATTATCGACGCTACTTTTCCTTAAAACGCCAAATCTGTTCAAAATTCTAGTTCGAATGTGCTCTAGGGACCCTCAGGCATCTTCCCTGCAAGTTTTCAGCAATTTCATTTTTCGGCCAAAATTGAAAAAAATTGCAAGGGGTTAGCCTTACTTTTTGATCAAATTTGGCCAATAATTGACTTTTCTCCAAACAACTTATCAATGTCTTTGGATGCAAGAGAAACATCAACCGACCTTCAAACAGTTAACATATTAAAGATTTGGACAAAAATCACCGACTTATTGAGAAAAATATTAATAATTTTCACTAATTTTGACTGAAATTATCGACGCTACTTTTCCTTAAAACGCCAAAACTGTTGAAAATTCTAGTTCGAATGTGCTCTAGGGAACCTCAGGCATCTTCCCTGCAAGTTTTAAGCAATTTCATTTTTAGGCCAAAATTAAGTTTTTTTCAAGGGGTTAGCCTTACTTTTTGATCAAATTTGGCCAAAAATTGACTTGTCTCCAAACAACTCAGAAATGGCTTTGTATGCAAGAGAAACATCAACCGATCTTCAAACAGTTGACATATTGAAAATTTGGACAAAAATCACCGACTTATTGAGAAAAATATTAATAATTTTCACTAATTTTGACCGAAATTACAGACTCTAATTTTCCTTAAAACGCAAAATCTGTTTAAAATTCCATTTCGAATGTGCTCTAGAGACTTTCAGGCATCTTTCCTGCAAGTTTCAATCAATTTTATTTTTCGGCCAAAATTGAAAAAATTGCAAGGGGTTAGCCTTACTTTTTGATCAAATTTGGCCAAAAATTGACTTTTCTCCAAACAACTCAGAAATGTCTTTAGATGAAAGAGAAACATCAACCGACCTTCAAACACTTGATTTATTGAAGATTTTTGAAAAAAATCTTCGACTTATTGGGAAAAATATTAATAATTCTCACTAATTTTGACCGAAATTATCGACGCTACTTTTCCTTAAAACGCCAAATCTGTTCAAAATTCTAGTTCGAATGTGCTCTAGAGACCCTCAGGCATCTTCCCTGCAAGTTTTAAGCAATTTCATTTTTCGGCCAAAATTGAAAAAAATTGCAAGGGGTTAGCCTTACTTTTTGATCAAATTTGGCCAAAAATTGACTTTTCTCCAAACAACTTATCAATGTCTTTAGATGAAAGAAAAACATCAATCGACCTTCAAACACTTAATATATTGAAGATTTTCGAAAAAAATCTTCGACTTATTGGGAAAAATATTAATAATTTTCACTAATTTTGACCGAAATAATCCACTCTAATTTTCCTTAAACCGCCAAATCTGTCCATAATTCCAATTCGAATGTGCTCTAGGGACCGGACCGTCAGGCACCTTTCCTACAAGTTTCAAGCAATTTCATTTTCGGCCAAAATTGAAAAAATTGCAAGGGGTTAGCCTTACTTTTTGATCAAATTTGGCCAAAAATTGACTTTTCTCCAAACAACTCAGGAATGTCTTTGGATGAAACAGTTAACATATTAAAGATTTGGACAAAAATCACCGACTTCTTGAGAAAAATATTAATAATTTTCACTAATTTTGACTGAAATTATCAACGCTATTTTTCCTTAAAACGCCAAATCTGTTTAAAATTCTAGTTCGAATGTGCTCTAGGGAACCTCAGGCATCTTCCCTGCAAGTTTTAAGCAATTTCATTTTTAGGCCAAAATTAAGTTTTTTTCAAGGGGTTAGCCTTACTTTTTGATCAAATTTGGCCAAAAATTGACTTTTCTCCAAACAACTCAGAAATGTTTTAGGATGCAAGAGAAACATCAACCGACCTTCAAACAGTTAACATATTAAAGATTTGGACAAAAATCACCGACTTATTGAGAAAATATTAATAATTTTCACTAATTTTGATCGACATTATCGACGCTACTTTTTCTTAAAACGCCAAATCTGTTCAAAATTCTAGTTCGAATGTGCTCTAGGGAACCTCAGGCATCTTCCCTGCAAGTTTTAAGCAATTTCATTTTTCGGCCAAAAATTGAAAAAAAATTCAAGGGGTTAGCCTTACTTTTTGATCAAATTGGCCAAAAATTGACTTTTCTCCAAACAACTTATCAATGTCTTTGGATGCAAGAGAAACATCAACCGAACTTCAAATAGTTAACATATTAAAGATTTGGACAAAAATCACCGACTTATTGAGAAAAATATTAATAATTTTCACTAATTTTGACCGAAATTATCGACGCTACTTTTCCTTAAAACGCCAAATCTGTTTAAAATTCCATTTCGAATGTGCTCTAGAGACCCTCAGGCATCTTTCCTGCAAGTTTCAATCAATTTCATTTTTCGGCCAAAATTGAAAAAATTCAAGGGGTTAGCTTACTTTTTGATCAAATTTGGCCAAAAATTGACTTTTCTCCAAACAACTCGGAAATGTCTTTGGATGCAAGAGAAACATCAACCGACTTTCAAACACTTAATATATTGAAGATTTTTGAAAAAAATCATCGACTTATTGGGAAAAATATTAATAATTTTCACTAATTTTGATTGAAATTATCGACGCTACTTTTCATTAAAACGCCAAATCTGTTCAAAATTCTAGTTCGAATGTGCTCTAGGGACCCCCAGGCATCTTCCCTGCAAGTTTTCAGCAATTTCATTTTTCGGCCAAAATTGAAAAAATTGCAAGGGGTTAGCCTTACTTTTGGATCAAATTTGCCTTACTTTTGGATCAAATTTGGCCAAAAATTGACTTTTCTCCAAACAACTCAGGAATGTCTTTGGATGAAATAGAAACAACAATCGACCTTCAAACAGTTAACATATTGAAGATTTGGGCAAAAATCACCGACTTATTGAGAAAAATATTAATAATTTTCACTAATTTTGACCGAAATTATCGACGCTACTTTTCCTTAAAACGCCAAATCTGTTTAAAATTCCAGTTCGAATGTGCTCTAGAGACCCTCAGGCATCTTTCCTGCAAGTTTCAATCAATTTCATTTTTCGGCCGAAATTGAAAAAAAAAGCCTTACTTTTCGATCAAATTTGGCCAAAAATTGACTTGTCTCCAAACAACTCAGAAATGTCTTTGGATGCAAGAGAAACATCAACCGACCTTCAAACAGTTAACATATTAAAGATTTGGACAAAAATCACCGACTTCTTGAGAAAAATATTGATAATTTTCACTAATTTTGACTGAAATTATCAACGCTTTTTTTCCTTAAAACGCCAAATCTGTTTAAAATTCTAGTTCAAATGTGTTCTAGGGACCCTCAGGTATCTTCAATGCAAGTTTTAAGCAATTTCATTTTTAGGCCAAAATTGAAACAAATTGCAAGGGGTTAGCCTTACTTTTTGATCAAATTTGGCCAAAAATTGACTTTTCTCCAAACAACTCAGAAATGTCTTTGGATGCAAGAGAAACATCAACCGACTTTCAAACACTTAATATATTGAAGATTTTTGAAAAAAATCTTCGACTTATTGGGAAAAATATTAATAATGTTCACTAATTTTGACTGAAATTATCGACGCTACTTAAACTTAAAACGCCAAATCTGTTCAAAATTCTAGTTCGAATGTGCTCTAGGGACCCTCAGGCATCTTCCCTGCAAGTTTCAAACAATTTCATTTTTCGGCCAAAATTGAAAAAAATTGCAAGGGGTTAGCCTTAGTTTTTGTCCGAATTTGGCAAAAAAATCTACTTTTCTCCAAACAACTCAGAAATGTCTTTGTATGCAAGATAAACATCAACCGACCTTCAATCAGTTAACATATTGAAGATTTGGACGAAAATCTTCGACTTATTGAAAAAATATTAATAATTCCTTCTAATTTTGACCGAAATTATCGACTCTAATTTTCCTTAAACCGCCAAATCTGTCCATAATTCCAATTCGAATGTGCTCTAGGGACCGTCAGGCACCTTCCCTGCAAGTTTCAAGCAATTTCATTTTTCGGCCAAAATTGAAAAAAATTGCAAGGGGTTAGCCTTACTTTTGGATCAAATTTGGCCAAAAATCAGTGAATTGGCAGTGAATTTTCCAATCGACAGCCATTTTGAATATGCGCGCGCAGGCCGCAGCCTGTGTTCGCTGGTGCCACGTGCCACGCGCGAAATTGCTATTAAAACAGGTTACCAGTGCCAGGGTTTTATTGGTCTTTCTCTGCGGACTCGGAAACTTTAGATTGGCGGATCAATCTACCAGTGGATTAAAACAAATGTGACCCGCCATAAATAAAATATAATAAACTAAAACACATTAAACAAACGAACCACCCCACCCCACCCCCCCCCAAAAAAAATAATAATAATAATGCAGAAAAAAGTAGCACATGCCTGCTATCCCCCTCCTTGATTCCTTGATCTATAAGCTGGATCCTCCCGGGCCTAGCACCTCCCAGCAAGGCGGGGAGCTTCAGGTGAGGGGTATACAGTCCGACTCGTTGTAGAAATACTCCCATCGACTATCGACCACTGTCACACTGTAAATAACACACATTCCAAAATTTGTATCCTTGTGGAACATTTTCTTGTTTTGTGTAGTTTAAGTTCATTTTTGAAAGTGAATTTCAAAAAAAAATTTTTTTTAAGAATAAGTTTTTTCTGGGCTGATTTTTGGAATTAATATCCCTTTTCTAAAACTCTTCCACGACAAACAAATAACACAACCTTGGAATTCCTTTTTTTTTTTTTAATATATATATCTATATCTATTATAAATTGCCCTGTGGAGACCTTTACAATGTTTTGTTCACTATTGTGTGTGAGTCTCCACAAGGCAGCGAATTTGTGGTCATAATTCTCGTCGATCACACCCACCGCCCGAACCACAAAAAAAACCAGTCTTGTACAGTACTAATAGTTGTAAAGTAACGGTTGATTTTAATTTACATTTTCTTTAATTGCTAAGTGCGGTCCACGATCATCCACAGACAAACGCATGTTATTTACAAGCTGTACACGCCGATCTCTGTTAAAGTTATAATCTGATCAATTTGGTTCATAACTATATTACACACTTTTTTGTGGATTAATAATTTCTTTTATCCAGCTTGTGATAAACTCGGTACGAATACCGTGTTTCAGAAAATCTAACGGGCGCATGATTTTCTCGACGCCCAAAGTAAAAAATTAACCCCTTCTCATTTCTAGTCCATCATTCCATCAACCACATACATGCCTGATTAATTGCAACTTTCAAGAAAAACGCTTTTTCAAAAACAGGTCGCAATTAATAACGTTTTCTGAGTTTTTGTGGGGAAAATAAAAGGCATTTTTTATTAAACGGGCAACTCGCATATCATGTATTTTTTCAACAACCATTGGCTTTTTACTGTACATATCACTCTCAGACTTAACCCTGAAGAAAATAAAAGGAATCTAAAGCATTCACACAAAAGTAAAATTGATAGGTTATTGTGTCACATCAAAGTATATGGCATATCATTAAGTCCACTTCAAATGAGAACACTATCTCCGTTTGCCAAAGTGTCTGTGGCAACACTTTTTGAGGAGAGCTAGGCCCATCATGTGGTACACAGCAAGATAATCCAAGAATTCGAAGAGTGTTAGGACACTTGCTCCAAGTAACAGACCAATCTCGCCTCCAACATCACCTAGAGAGAAAAAGAAAACAGCATTGAGCATTATGCAAGTATTGTCCAATATCGAATTGTTATTCCAGTTTTAAAGGTTTATTTATTCACTTGAGGCGAAGATAAATTAATTATGTATGCCCTGACATAAAAATAAATTTCAATATTGACTCATTAGTTTGGATTCTTACTTGTTAAATCGTAGAATTCATAGGCTCCTTTATGTTCGATGACAGTGACTCTCATGTCCTCAAAGTAAATGTACAAATCCACGATGTTGTTTCTGAAATGAAACGTGAATCGTAAGTCTCTCAACTGCAAGAGGGCGCTGTAATGTTTCTTTTTATCGGTGAATCTAAAGAAAAAAAATACTAACTGACTCTTCGAACATTTTAGACAGTTACTAGTTTGACTCGGTCTAGACAAGACTGATACAGCTCAGATGCTTACCAAATTTCCGTTTTCCCAGTCAACTCAATATTCTATTTGGTGAGGAAAGTGAATGAAAGATTTAAAATGAAAGAAACTGGACTGCAACAAACTGACCTGATTTCTTCTTGTGTCATGTTGTATTTGTCACATAATGTTGGTAGAGCATACTGCGCAGGTGTAGCCGTCATGCTCACCCGAGTTTTATATTGTTCCTCAAGGCAAGGCATATTACACGGACAGTCCACACCCACTGAAACAGAAACAATTAACCAATCCAATCATCCAATCAAAATAAGGCTCCAATCATCGATTACAATGTCTTAGAAGTGATGTATGATGTGAGATTTAAGCAAAGTTGACTTGTGTGATGTATATTCATTAGGTACGGTTTTGACATTTATTATTTGGGTGTTGGAACATGTTTTATCTCACCTAAAGCATTGAACGAACACGATGCAGCCGTCTCAAAATCACAAACTTCTCCATCACCACCTATAAGAGGGCAAAGGTCATAATGAATTATACAGAACAAGGGGCGTTTCTTGATCATCTCCGTACTTCGGCTGCAAGATCTGTAGCCCCTCAGGATCAAGGAACATGAAATCAGTTTAAGAGTTAGGGACATGAAATGTTTGGAAGAACGGGAGTCTGGTTCCCGGTCACTCATTATAATCTTTGTTTTGGCGGGGAACCAGGCTAGACGCTTCTTTCCCTGGTCGTGTGTGTTATAATGCAACAAATATAAGTGCACAAACCACAGAAGTGTCCTTCACAGATAGCGATATTTCGCACTGTCGCCGCTGAGGACTTACCAGACGTCCAAGGTAAGAAGCATCCACATTCCTCAAAGGCAGCGTCCGTCAGACATTCGATCAAGCACGTATTAGGCGTGTAGGTAGCGAAGTATTTCAGACCCCCGTCTGTACAGTTGGTCACGTATGGAGATTTCTTGCCTTTAATCTGAAATAGAAAGCATATTGATTAATACGATTACTCTATCTCTCCTGAGTGCCTTCAAGGCTGACTTTCATATGTAAGATTGTGAGTAATTTCCGCGATCATCAGCAAAATATTATCAACGTTGAACATGTTGCAAATAAGTATTACTCGCACTAGCCTGTGAGCACTCTTTCAACACAAATTTTTGATGATTAACTTAATTAAGTTGTCATCTTTCCCCATTTTGCGACGGATAAACCTAATTCAAAAATGCTTCTAAAACTCTTCTTTTTAGTGTGGGGGAAACCTTTGTGGACGTGGGCAAGTCCACACAACGTCTTCACTGGTGCACCATATGGACATCTTGTGTTCACAGGTCCACATTAGTGACTGCACTGCCAAACCCACACATAACACACCTGCCACGAGTATTGAAATTGTGATTTGCTTTGGTTCTCATGATTGCATAAAAGCATAACGATCTGAAGGATAAAACGAGTACCTACTATTGTTTTAGTGAGCGGAATAAAAGTAGTGAAGCCAGGAGCAGCTTGTATAATACCGGGGTTGACAAATGTAGCGACGTCATATCGATTATGGATCAATATCTGGGGGAAAAAGTGTAGACTCTTTAAAAGGAAACTGATTTTAACATTGAAATCAGATTATAAAATGAACATTTTGTGTATGGAATCAGTTATGTGCGGTGTGCAAATTTTACAAAGATTATTGGTAAAGTTGTCAAATATTACCTAAAAAATATAATTTGCGCTGTTATTTTAATTGAAACAATGTGTCAATTGGAAAGTTTTCAGGGTTTTTTTTAATCCCAAAAAAATATCTAAAAACAAGGTTCTCACTTTGCACACCAGGCATTCTTAGACAGAAATGTTGACGTTAATGCTGCGGGATAAGATCAGCCCGCGTATACGCTAAATACACGCGCCAAATTATGAGTTTATAATTTGAATGTGTGTAAACCCATCAAGGTGTCTTTGCGCAAGAGGATTTACGCAGTGTATTATTTGCGTGGGCGCAAAAGGTAATGGTTCATAAGTGCCCTGCTCACTGACAGCATAACGTTTTACATCTTACCACACAGAGAGAGGTAAGTCCAAAAAAAAACACCCAAATAGTTTTTTTACCAAAGAGCACCAAGGAATGGGAAATTGCACCAAGGCAAATGATCGAGGGCACCCTGGCAAATTATGGAGGACACCAATGTACATGAGGACACCAATAAAAGCAAAATAGTACCCCACCTTGTCTCTACAATCCAAGCCTGAAAAAAAAAGCAATAAAAAAAAAGCCGCGTCGCCGCATCAATTCCGGAGCTTTGGTCTGACCAGAGACCGATAAAAAATTTTTTTGGGGGGGGGGGCCTAAGTACCGTGTATTATGATGTACAGAGGCCAAGTCACGCTCGTTGTGAATATTAACATCATGACAAGTTTTGAAATTCAGTTGTTTCAAGTGATATGTTTACCTTGAATCCCGCCGTATCGTACGGTGTTGCCAAATAGTCATATTGTTCTAGATTCAATCTTATCCGTAATCCTTCCTCAGAGGTGGTTCCATTGACCACATAAGGTGACGCATCTCCGCCTGCTTGACTCACGTTTCCACCGTTGAAAGTGTAGCACGGCCCCAGGTCTGTCCAAACCATCTAAACGGCCGACAAAATGGGTAGAAAGCATCAAAACACTTTCAGTTTGTTTTAGACTGACAAACACAAATTCGGGTCCGATTATCATATCATTTCAAGAAAAATTAACCTCCGACGAGATTTGTCGGTAACGTTGTGCAATTTTTTCTTGTATAGATGCAGTTACTTTTTTTGGGGGGGGGCCCTATCATCCGTTCAGTTGTGGAGAAGGGACAAGGAACTGTGGATTTGTGCTAAGAATTGACGGATGAGCTGTTCTACTTCAAACCTTAACTTTGGGGAAATTTAAGAGCGTGCAAACAATCAATATTTGTTTAATTACGTGGCCTGTTGTCTTTAGAAATGAAATTTTAGCGACGCAGTTGATCCAAGTTAGGCCCAAATTTTTTCAGACCTGTAAAAGTGATTACGAAAAACGATCAGTAAAATAGAATCATATTCGCTCAATCATCACCTTGAAATCTTGAGGACCACAGTTGTATCCCTGCTTCCATTGACATTCAAGCAGCATATCTTCGATTCGATGTCCCCATCGTTCATTAGTTTCATTCACATCCCAATCAGGTAAGGTTATATTCTCATAGGCGTCCACATCGACTTGTGACTGGGGTATGGAAGCCTTGGTGACGTAAGGCAGAAGGACAGGTATGATAGATTCCCAGCCAGAATTGATAACTGCTGATTTCTTGAAGGCGTTGTAGTTACAGATTGTAATAGCTGGTAGTGTCTGGTTGGGCTGAGTTATGTAGGTTAAGGAGGTAGAGGTGTCATACTTGAGGAATTTCTGTAGGTGGTCAACGGTGGTGACAATGAATCCAATAAAAGCGGCTAGGACGAGAATCAGCCATACAAATCTATGGATTGATCAATATTTGAAAGCCTGCAAATTAAAAATATCCATATTCCATAATATTAAACTCTTTTGGGGATTCAACTCACGAAGACCAGCGATAATGACACAGGCATATAATAGTAGTTATTACATGCTCACCACAAGACAATCAGTTAGAACGAGTGAAAACCGGTTTTCTCAGCTGAAAAGAAATTATCGAATTTAGAAATAATCATTTTTCACGAGCCTTCCGCTGGAACTCATGGTAAAATTGTGTAGTCCACTGTTTCTTTTCTGTTTTATCATTGTTAATTACTCTTCTCTAACCTCTGGGATTTTTTTTTAGGAAGACACGGAATTATAATTTTTTAAATATTTATTCACGTATTACTATTAACGTACCACAAAGCTTCAAGTTGATTGAGCCACATTTTATTGATCACTTGACTTCAGATCAAATTATTTGAGTCAAAAGAAAGGGGCAATAATTAAAAAACAACTTATAGCTGCCTGCAAATATACCCAACTTATCATACAATGCAATGAAAGTAGACGTTTTCAGTAATGAGTTATTTGCAATTAAAGCTGAAGGTCATGCTTCTTGTTATTTCTGTTTTTCAGCGGTCTACTTTGAGCTTATCAAACAATATTACGACCAAACAGAGGTACATGTAAGAAGTGATATGTCAAGCGCGCGAAATGATGGACTTTATCCTTAAGTATACGAAATTGAGAAAAGGGGGAAATGACCTTTCGATTCTCAGGGACTGGCAGGCAAACAAGCAAATTATATTAATCCTTCATAGTATTACACAGCAACAAGAACATAGTAATCCGGACCAATACAAGTCTTAAAACGTCAATCTGCGACATCAAAGGGAAAAATCTAAGCTTTATTTTCATCAGAATGATTGACATAATCTCCTGCTCCAAAACAGTCACACATATATGAAACTAACGAACGTTAAACGTATGACAGAGCACATAATATTCACAGAGCACATAATATTAAAGTATTATATTTGCTTGATTTCCAGTTTCCGACTGCCATTATAATGAACCCAAACTTTAGAGGGCGCCACATGTAATCGATGAAGACGCATCGTCAAGTACTCACCTCCTGAATTTGTGATGTTTGGGATTCGTGACGTATTTTATTCCATGCAAAGATGTATCTGAAGCAAACTCTCGAAACAACAATTTTGTCTTTTCCTTTACTTCCTGACAGACGGGGTCATCAGTAATCTCCCTTCGTTTAGTCCCATCGTTTAGTCCACTCGTCGATGATGAATTGTCTGTTATTGCGAAGACTGACTCCCCAAATGAGCGTGTTGGGTCGTCTGCGCCGCCGTTCGAAAGCGCCTGAACACGGGCCGAGGATTTCCCCATGGTCGCTCAGTTCCAAACTATTGGCACTACTAATTTCTACTGCTACTCAGGACAGTTTTATGAAACAACAATCCGAGTTCACATTGCTTGTTGAAAACTAACAGGTCACTCATATCACAAAAGATACACAACACCTTTTCAATCATGCGACGGCTGAGTGATCATACAGCAAAAGTAGACGAAACCAATAAATACACACTGGCTATAATGTAGGTCAAGTGCTATGGCAACGCGTCATGATCACGTTCCATTATCAAGTACACGCGTTTATCCATTACCCGCGTTTCTTGGTAAGCCTATCAAGCAGTAAATGGAAGTCTAATTGTTTTGGTATTTGGTGCTATGAGTCAGGACAATTGGCTTTGAACGGAATTTTTGAATTCAAGAAAGTCATTTCTAAGGCGAAATCTTCACCACGGCTACTGCATGCCAAATATAAATATTTGTCCTTGAAAGAGTCCCTATTATACCAGGATCAAAAAGGGGGCCTTCAATTTTTTTGATGAACATAATTATTAGTGTTCAGATTTTTTGTGTGGATCTTTATGGACATTTCGTTTTTTAAACAGACGTTCGTTGTCCTAACAAATAAATAATATCTCCATAATAAACTTATCTATTTGAAGTTGAACAGAAAACAACAATACGAAAATCTTCCTGAAATCAGGGCAAATTATATGTGCAATGGTTTATTTCACAAATTATATCCATGGTATAAACAAAAAGCCTCCATAATTCTGCTGCATTCACAGTAGAAATGCACATCAATCAACTATTTGGGTAACACAGATAACCCAAACAAACTCATCGGAAACTATGAATTAAATTAACTGTACAAGCAACGGCAATTGTATAATATATTAAGCCTTACTAAAAAAGACTCGCATGTTGTAAACTAAATAAATAAACATTATGCAATAACAACAGATTATTATTAGTAATGAGACATTGGCACTGCAAGGTATATGTCAGTTTACAATTTGAAAGAAAACCTTTGACGGGTGAAAAGCATTTTTTTGGAGAAACGCCGGGGAGGGGACAAAACCCAGATAGGCTGACAACCAATTCCTTGCACCTGTTGGGATTCGAACCCCTGGTTTACCAGGGATGAAAGGCAAGGCGAATTCAACTGCCAAATAGAGCTGATTTAAAACACTTACTTATGTGCACATGTCGAGCTTAGATAAGGGAAAGTATAGTGCTATGCATTTTCAATTAATGTAGTATTCGATTAATGAAACTTGGACTTTGAGGTAAACAGCATTATGAATATCATGTATGTTTTGATATAATTGTTCAGGGTAGATGATTTACTGATATCTGACAGATTTAATAGATGAAATTTTTGATCCAAACTAAAGATTTGGACAAAAATCACCGACTTATTGAGAAAAATATTAATAATTTTTCACTAATTTTGACTGAAATTATCGACACTATTTTTCCTTAAAACGCCAAATCTGTTTAAAATTCTAGTTCGAATGTGCTCTAGGGACCCTCAGGCATCTTCAATGCAAGTTTTAAGCAATTTAATTCACTAGATTGTTACAATCATATTGTATTTATAACTCCACGGTTTCTCATACCATTCAAACTACTTATGCTACACATCGTGAAAACTAATTGCAGGAAATTTCAATTTAATCCATTTTGTATTTCTTGAGTAGTTCATCGGAAACGAGGTTGTTCTTTTTCTTCACTTGTGCAGCATCCGTGTTGATGCGTTGTTAAGACCACTATTTATGTGGCGCGCCCTCTATTATAGTGGTCTTGATCTCCACCACCTAACCCGATTTCGGGCCAACAACTCAAGAAATACTCGTTACATTAAAATGAATTTTCGTACACTCATTTGTCATGATGTTTGGCATCAAAAGATTTCATTTCATAAAAAAACGTAAATTAATCAAGCTATTATGACCGTAACAATACATGATTTTATTTGCAACAAATACAATCCTAATGGAAGTCAACATGGATTTTTAACGTTTAAAACACTAGATTGTTACGATCATATTATATTTATAGCTCCACGGTTTCTCACGCCATTCAAACTACTTATGCTACACATCGTGAAAACTAATTGCACGAAATTTCTATTTAATTCATTTTGTATTTCTTGAGTAGTTCATCGGAAACGAGGTTGTTCTTTTTCTTCAATTGTGCAGCATCCGTGTTGATGCGTTGCCGAGACCACTATTTATGTGGCGCGCCCTCTATTATAGTGGTCTCGATCTCCACCACCAAACTCGATTTGGGGCCAACAACTCAAGAAATACACACAGTGGCGTAGCCACAGGAGGCGTGGGGGACGATAGCCCCCCCCCCCCATGAAATCTTGTCGCCCCTTCCAGTCGCCCCCTCCCCCACTGAGATTTTGAGTTTCTAAAAAGATTATCATTGATCTACTTGACGCCTCCCCCCTAGAAATGTTCCAGCCCCCAGCATGGGGGAGATAGCCCCCCCCCCATGAAATCTTGTCGCCCCCCCAGTCGCCCCCCCCCCTGAGATTTTGAGTTTCTAACAAAATTATCATTGATCTACGCCCCCCCCATGAAATGTTCCAGCCCCCCAGCGCCGCCCCCCTCCCACTGAAAAATTCCTGGCTACGCCACTGAATACACGTTATATTAAAATGAATTTTCGTACACTCATTTGTCACGATGTTTGACATCAAAAGATTTCATTTCATAAGAAAAACGTCAAATTATCAAGCTATTATGACTGTAACAACACAAGATTTTAATTGCCACAAATACAATCCTAATGTAAGTCAACATGGATTTTTAACGTTTAAAACACTAGATTGTTACGATCATATTGTATTTATAGCTCCACGGTTTCTCACGCCATTCAAACTACTTATGCTACACATCGTGAAAACTAATTGCACGAAATTTCAATTTAATCCATTTTGTATTTCTTGAGTAGTTCATCGGAAACGAGTTTGTTCTTTTTCTTCAGTTGTGCAGCATCCGTGTTGATGCGTTGTTGAGACCACTATTTATTTGGCGCGCCCTCTAATGAACAAAACTTAAAATATTCTACGGCGTGCGGATGTATGTCTGGCGGTGTGGCAGGTAATTCTGTGCCCCCCCCCCTGGTAAATGTGTCCCCCCGGACAAATTTACCGGTTTGTGACACGGTAAATCTTTCCGGGGGGACACATTTACCGATGTAGATCTGTCCCCCTCCCTGGTAAATATGTCCCCCTGCCCAACGTTGAAAGTATCCCCCTGGTAAATGTGTCCCCGTGCAAGTATCACCCATGCGATGGTACGAGTCGTGTTCGTGAGCACGCATTGCCGCAAGTACATGCTGCAAGATTTGTGGCAGCGTTTATCGCATATGTGTACATAATGTGTATCCCGCTACACAAAGGAATTCATCCAATAGGAAATTTCGTTACACGCTACGATGGAAACGCAGACCAATCCAAGTAGGCGTTATATCAATGAGGCGTCCACCGTAGAATAGGGCTACACCGTACTCCGAATCGATCAAAACATTGTGTTCACATTTCACATCTAAGAAAGAGACCAAAAAGTTATTTTTTTTCATCTTCATGAAGGGCAGACTAAAGAGTAAAAAATGTATACCTTGTAGAGTGAATTCATGAAAACAATATAGAGAACTGGCCTTCTGCGTTGCAAAACTTGGGGGACAAAAAAACCTGGAGGGGACAGAATTACCTGAAGGGGGACAGAATTAACGGGCCGGGGAGGACACTTTTACCTAGGTAATTCTAACCCCCCCCCGGACACTTTTAACGGGGGACAGAATTACCGTCCACACCGGCACCAGGCTTTGGTCCGCTGCTGGTCCCCGGCCCGATGCTGGGGAAATCCATGGTGTTGCTGGTGTCCGGGGGCTTGCTCCAGGGGGCGTCGCGCACCACGAAGCCCGGGTTGTCCGCCATAAATGACGCTCATGGGATTCGCCGTGGCGGCTGGGATGCTTGGTGTACTGCTGCAACTCTACACTCTCGTCCATCTCTTGCAGCTAAGGGTGAAATAAGAGAAGAGAAAGCGCTCTGTGGTCATTTAAGGCATCCCGTAATATTTTGTAAATATTGTAATTGTCAGCATTTATGCTGTTGTGTACAATATATTTTGTTTTTAAGAATAAACCAGAATAATAATAATAAAATTTGCGTGACAGACGCCAAAAACGTGCACTGGTGTAGAAATGAATAACGACGTTTACCATTGCGGGACCTAAGACATATAGGTTTTGAATTACGGAACATGTTATTTGTTCGAAATGGTGCCATGACAGTTGCGCAACTGTCAAGACCATCTGGATGATTTGCCAGCTCTTGAAGTGGCATTGCGCCCTCGCGCGGCCAAGTTAGTCGTTAATTATTGCTAACGGGAGTGTACTTACTCGCTTCCTCATGTCGTGTCGTCTCGTCGTGTACGGGTTGTGTGTGCTCTCACCAGTGGGTGACATGCCTCATCACGCAGCATCCCGGATGCAACCTGGCCTGAGTGAGATGGCATGACCGACATCTCAGGCGTGTACAGACACTTATCCACGATCATCCTAAACCACACGACGAGCATATGCAACCATTGTAAACGCTTACCTACTCTGCGTGCCGATCCCAAGCGGGTCGTAAAAGCGGGCACCGCGTGCCAGCGCCAAAACTGACCGGGGAAACGACGCGTTTGACGGTTGCCTACACCAGCTCGCGATGCGCCAGCCGGTGAAGTCGCTACTGCGAAGCCTGGCTCGCACCAAGACCCTAGACCACGAGAGCCTGGTGACCACGGAGCTGTCGAGATGTTTGGGCGTGGCCGACCTGACTGCCATCGGTGTAGGCGGTACCTTGGGGGCGGGTATCTACGTGTTAGCTGGGCAGGTGGCGAGGGAGGAGGCGGGGCCTGCTATCGTGCTGTCGTTCCTCATAGCCGCTGTGGTTTCCATGTTGTCAGGTAAACATTCATATACATTATTTTGAAATCAAGAAAATCCTTGCCTCAATTGTACAATGTAACATTAACCAAATTCTGGGCGTGGCTAATCCGAGTCAGCGGAGCTTAGGAGGGGTGGGGTTCACTTTTGCAAGTGACGGGAAGACTTATATTTGGAGTATGGAAAGCTAAACCAATTGTCAGTATACCCCAGGAATGAATAGTAACTATTGATTTTCAGGGTGACGTTACGAAGAAAACTTAACAAGTGTGCAAAAGCTCAGCCCAAAGAAGGCCCTAAACCTAGTCAGCGAGAATGTCATATTTATACGTAGCCTATCACCCACCAATAGGCCTATGTCATGTAAATGCAGAATAAAGACCGCTGCCATCTGATGGTCTTTTTCAATCACTATTATGTTTTGCCGGGCAGCATTCCTTGTGAAATTTCTGTTCTAGCTCTTCCCATCGTTCGGACACAGCTTTGAGTAGTTGACGGCCTATGGGTTTCCTCCTTGTAAATATTCATAATTTGCTAAGTGGGAACATTCTACTTCGTACATGTAAATATTATCTTCTCTGGGACTTTGCTATAGTCTCAGACAGGCCTGAGGGTTTTCCATTTATTCATGACCAAGTTCACGATAAAGATAACAGCAAGTTTAAGCATTCGGAAATTCTCCAATAAACTAAATGCATTTGCGACACAAAACCAAATGTGTTGTTCACATATTTTTGTTGACATGCCCGAGGGCACTTCCTGCAATATCTGCATGAAATGGTTGCATGCAATATGTTCTGACACATACTCAGCGGTATGACATATGCCCAGACCCACTGATACGTATGATAGCATCTAGCAAGTTGACCTTTTGTAAAAGTAGGTCTACCCACCTCATAATGAATCTCAGGATTTTTATGTGTGATTAAAATCCATATATTTTGCTGCCTTCTTTCTCGTCTTTGGGGGAAATTAAGTAAGGAAATGTCTGATAAACCAGCTTCATTCACACATAGGTACTGTGTGAACAATACCTTCAGGCTTTGCATGTAAAGCCTCGGTTTGAATTCAATATGGCGATTCCGCGCAACTGAGATTCTGTGACATTAAAGTTCAACAAGCGAAAGTCAAAAATTAGCACAAGTTGTAATGGAAATCCGTTTTTAGCGATTAACTGCTCACACGCCTCCACGTTTTAAAACGAGGCCCTGGAACTTCGAGCCCATACAAATTGTACAAATTGCCTCATTTCGACATTTAATGCAGAAAAGGAAATATGACAGGCAACAACACGTCCTTGGCCCCATTAAAATGTCGTCGAGATTGTTATTAGTAGCTAACTGTTTCCATAAGTTAGTACACTACATTTGAAAGGATATATGGCAGCAACATTTACAATGATTTAGTTCACGTATAGGAAGCTCAGAATATATTTTAAGTTAGTTACGTAATCAGCCCAGCCTCAGTAAATTTAGTTATCTGAAACGTAAATAGCACGGAGTCATGAAGAGGACCGATGCCCGCTCGAGAGCTTTCCTTAAACCACCATGAGTACACTGTGCGTGTTATCCTTAGCGTACACTTAAGAAATATCGGCTGTCTTACCGTATATTTGCCTCCGGTCGTCCGCGTCTGTGGGTGTTTGCACTCGATTTGTGCAAATCTTGGCCCGGCGCAAGATAAAAATAGCTTCGTTCCCCTCAGTAAGATGCAAACAAAATTCTTTATGATTTTTTTTTTCAACAAATCAACTTTTTGGAAAAGGCCTGTTACAATTTTAGGAAATAGAGATTATCTACATGTATATGCTAATCTTTGTTTTAACTTTCACGAAATTATTAGTGTATACATGCACAATAAAGAGTATTGCTGAAAAAAATAATGCATCGGTAGTCCGGTGGTTTTTTTTTACTTTGGTAATAGGAATATTTTATCGAAATCTCTGAATTTCCGCTAGTTGGTGTGCTTTTTTCCCCTTTAATTTCAGGGACCGATTGTTTATCGAATTACATTATGTGACACCTCGTTCCCACACAGTCGGATTATCAATGTATACGAAGGCACCCTCCTGTAAGTCGTAAAATCGCGCTGGGAAAGAAGTTACTTCGTGCAGGTTCATGACGTCAGCCATTTTGAAAACAAAACGGCATCTGAAGCAGTTTTAAAGGCATTTTATGGCGGCTGTAAATATTGTAAAGCTCAATGTTCGATAGTCCTGCATGATGATTAAGTTAAATGCTTTTACACATTTCGTGACATCTACTACGTGATTGTGAGTCATGCAAACATACAGTGCCAAAAACAAAGCATTAATCACTACGTTGTACCAATGTCTAAGCAGTCACCAATATTATAGAACATGAATAAACTGTATTCAGTTGTACGTTACCTATGACTATAATTACCCTGTGCTCATTAACATGGACAACTTCAACGACAATCAATAATTCTTTACATTTTCTGCCCATTCGGGTCATGCTTTCAGCCTTTTTTTCTTTAGCTTTTAGTTCTCTCATTAATCTGTAGCCGACTTGACGGATCGTTATTTGCGGAAATACACACATTCTGCGCGCCCTTCCACCAATTAACATTCAGTGCATGTTTCCGTTCCCCGCGCTGTTTTACAGCCTCCCTAATTAGGACCCCCCAAAAAAAACGCCTAGAGATTTTTTTTGCTTGAAAACGCCGGGAAAAGGGCCCTCGACTCAAGACGTCGCGGCGTCTGAACTCTTAGAGGAAGTCGCTGCTGATCCGGTCGGCCATATTGTGTTTTACCCAGAGGCCTTGAACAAGTGTTTTTAAGGCAGACGGGGCTTAATCATGAGTGATATTTCAAGGGATAAGATTTGAGAGTGCTTCGAAGGAAGAGTAGGTTAAGATTAAGAACGATTGTTGCTTGAAGCTGTTTGTCTTTGAATTTCAGTAAAATACTGTGAACATTTCTCAGTTCTGTTTTATACGCACAATAAAAGTGATTTACCTTCATGGTATTTTAACCATTATTGTTCATTTGCTCTTCTAAGTTCGACGGAAAATCTGTGATGTGTGCCTATTGAGATGTTTTATGCCCTTTTAGTCCTAAATTTATAGTTAAGGAGCGGGATTATCTCCCACATAGAATGTACAATTTGTTTTTTTCGAATTAAGAAATCGTAGTCTGATTTCTGCCGGTCAATTGAAGCCCTATTCTGGACATAATAAGCATGAATATTTCATGTGTCCCGGCCGTGCACAATATCTAAAATTTGTAATGGCGTTGATATCTCGATAATTGATGATAATATAACCACCGTGCTGGCTTGCTGGGGCAAATCCAGACGAAATCTCTGATATTAATCTCGTTTTGCGCTCCACCTGCAATTTCCACCTGCAACACAGTGGCGGGAACGACCATTCCCGGGCTTTGGAGCAGGCTTTATAGGGACTGAGAGCAAGTTATTATTTAGCAGCCAGATATAGTCAATTATATCACGTGATTGAAATAATTCACGAGAGATAACTTTATGAGGTTTTGATTTCGGAAGAAAATCAGGGGCGACTCCTTGGCCTATAGTGGTTACAGCTGGTGGTTTTTGTTTTGATAAATATAAGTCGTTGTTTTTTTTTAAAATGCAATACATTCCACCTTCTCCTACTGGTAGTCTATGACAGTGTATGTTGATTAGAGGATTAATTATTCAAAACAAGAATGCGTCTTGAAGCTTGATCTCCAGACTCTGACCATTCAGCGGGCGCCTTCTATCAGGCCTTAGGTAACCCGTTGTTGTATTATAAAAAAAACCACAACGTGGCAGCTAATTGACCAATCGAAAGCTTAAGCCGAGTTCTGCTCGAAATGACGTCATAATTTCTAAACTCGACCCCGATTGGGTGACACGCGGGGTTGCATATGATTTGTATGCACAGACGTTGCTGTGGAGCGTGCTCTGTTGAACAACGGATGATACTCAGACTGAGGCTCTGGATGATCCGAAAATCATTTCTTTAACAACTGACACATGCGCGTTAGGGTCACTGACTGTACTTGGTTGTAGGAAAAAAATGCGGACTTTCCCCTGATCGAAAGCCCCGTGTGCCCCCCCCCCCTCGGGTCTGGAACCCAATTCCACCCGTTCCCCGAAGCTAATCAGCTTATAATACTCCGAACATCCTTCTCGCGTGCTCGGGCCCTCTTCTAATCAACCAGAGATGTAAGATGACACGCAATGAGGCTATGCATCTCTCCAGTGAAAACAAGCACTGCTGCTACCCTCCCCCAAAAGAGCGAGAAATCAGTAAATTCAATTTATAACATTATTTATTTCCCATTTTATCAGTATCAGTAATAAAATTCTAAGAATGACAACAATTATTGAGACATCATACTAAAAACAACATAGAGCTTGTTGTAAAGGGAGTGCATACCAACCTCGTCCCCAGTGCTTACTTTATTTCCAACCTCGTTTCCAATAGTAAGCCCTGGATAGGAAACTTTCTTCCTGTATCCTGATTCGATACCGCAATTTGCTAGTAGTGGATTTATATCGTGTAGTTGGTGTTGTTATTTCCAACGTGCATTACGTGTTTTCACGATCATTGTAATTATAACGTCCACGCCTTCTCAAAGATACTCCTTTCCTTTCCAGTTTGCTCATATTAATATGAAATGTGATACTGCATATTGGCGGGATATGATTGTAACATTTTAACAAACAAAAATCGTGTTTTCATAACTCACGGCGCGACGAATTGATACTGTTTTTACCCCAGACACCGCATACAAAAACAAACGCTAATGTAACTCACATGCAGATACCAGGCTTTTCCTCATTAATGCATATAGTATACGTGTTTAAAAATCTTGCACATGCAAATGATCCAATACCAAGGTGACAGAGCGGGTAGTGGTGGGCGCGTACTGCTCGACACCCTGGGGATGAGGTTGGGTGCATACCTATGTTCCCCAATACCCATGTTCCCCGAAATTCTTACCCTATATAACCCTAACCCTATCTCTTACCCTAACCCTAACCTAACCCTAATCCTAATCCTAAAGATTTCGGGGAACATCGGTATTGGGGAGCATAGGTATTGGGGAACATCGGGTAGACCCCTGTGAAGGTACCATCAAAAGCAACAGAAACACATGTTTATGAGTACAATGGTAAGAATAATTTCACGAGGTGACAGGTGGAATGTACCATTCCACGAGGCGAATTTCCATTGCACGAATGTGAAACATTCAGTATTTGTTTTATACAGCATCAGAATAAATCCTCGTCATCTGATTGGTAACCTGTAAACTGGTGCCATGAATATTCAGCATCAGAGCCAATAGCGTGACCGTGCAATTGAAGTTCTATTTACCATGGAACTATGGAACTTCTATTTTTGCGGTGAGGCCGCGCCGGGCGTTGGAACGAATACTTCATTGAATTATTCGTGATCAACGACCCACTAATCCAATGACGGGTTTTTATTCAGGCGTTGCATAGTTCATGTTCATTGAGTGCGAATCTGGAGACTCGTTTTCGATGCAAAATGGCGACTCCGTATAAATGGCGAATAATAACAGATGATTTTCAAATATAATCATATTATTGTAGCATGGAAGCGAGACTCTCATTGCTAAGCTATTGTGGGACCTTGAGAACAAATTTTTCATGTTCCAGTCCTCGCCACAAAAATGGAAAATTAGGGCCGAATCTGTTTCAACTCTATTTGAGATTCGTCTAAAATACGCCTGTAAAGTATTCAGACACTTGTCACGTGACACAGTATTGCCAACGCTTCTCCCTCCTAACCAATGTTAGTGGGAGTAGCGTTGCATTGTGATGCGGTTTTAATCGTGGGCTTTTGTGTTCGCCGTACAAAGAGAAATCCTATATACCGTAGAATTTCCGATCTGCCTGTAAGGAGATAGCGGTGAAAATAAACCCCCCACAATAAGCAGGTTGAATATTTTGACATTTCACGAGAATTTCAAAGGCAATGCTTTTCCACGTGTTTTTTTCTTCACTGTGTCTCGCGCCGGATCCGGCACGTAAAAAAACCCCAAAGATTATGGAATTTTCAACGGTTACGGTTTAATCCCCACGTAATATGCGAAATGTCGAAGAGGAAATCTACCGCGGCCTGTCTGCTTGGACCATCAGAGTAGTGATGTCTGCATTTTCGCCCCAACGCCTCGAGCACGAATCGTTTCTATTAAAAGACATGGTTTGGCCTCGGGATGAGACAAAAACCATTCCATGACAGAACATCGCACTTCGCTGTTGCATTGTGCTCGTATACGTATACGTTTTGTAATTAGATTTCCGACCCGCGCAGGCATATCCATGCCACGATCGGTTACAATGGAAGGTCTTCATTTTCTTTCGGTCGTGAGTGCTATCGGTGTTCAATCATAATTTAAAAAAAAATGACAGTCAACGCGCACGTGTTCAAATCAGTTCCAAACGTGTTTGGATTGTCTCTTCTCAGTATAATGATCTGGTACACGGTACCCTGTGGAGACATGTGCACAGTAGGGAACAAAACCATTGTATGTGTCGTCTCCACAGAGCAATTTCTATAAGTGAATACGTCTCCACAAGGTTATCACGAAATAGAAATATTGATTTTACTAAAAAACTAGGAATTTCCAAGGTGTGTTGATCCGTCGCAAATTGAAATATTTCATGTAATGGGTAAGGGATATTAATTCCGAATTTCAGCCCAGGAAATTAATTTTGGTTAAAAGAGCAGCATTTTGAAAGTACACTTTCAAACTCGAAAATTTTAGTACACGAGAACAAAGAAATCACTCCACAAGCAAACACATTTCAATATGTACGTATTGTAACTGGTTTTTATCTGGCTTTTTTTTATAATAAATAAGGGCAAAGGTAAACATATTCTCCCGTCAATTGCTCAAAGGGGCACTACGGCCTGAAATCCCCAGAAATTTCATGTTTTGGATTGTGTATTTAAGGGTCTGGTTGAATGTCTTACCGTTCCTGAGAAAAGACCAAAAAAAACCCGGTTGTTTACATCGGACGCGGCGGACATTTTGTGGCACACCCATACGCATTTCAAGCCGAGTCTATTCAATGCAGTGTGCACGTTGTGTGTGTGGTACGTAATACACACATTGCAGATTTGCAAATCGTGTTTTATTATTATTATTCATGGTTTATTAAAAAATTCAAATTGGTCGCCAGAGGCAAAATTGCATTGAATTCACAATGAGTAAAAAAAGTTAACAATAAAAAGTTAAGCTTCATTAAAAAAAATTTAAAAAATAAAAAATAATATAGATTAAACATGGACAGAGTCATTGTACAATTTCAAAAATATTACACATGTACACAAGAATTAGAAAGGTTGCCAAAGACAAAACATGCAACGAGTTAAAAAAAAAATGGGGAGTATAGACAAAATACACCGGACACAAACCTTCTTGCACAAACTTACAGAGGTGGAGTGATGAATTGTTATAGAGAGTATTTCTTCAGTAGTTGGACCATGAATGGAATTATACTGTTAAAAATACGTTTAAAAAACATACCCAGTACTTAAAAGATAGCCAGAGACAACAAAGCCATGAATAAGGTTAATATAGGAGGTATAGAAAAAAACCCCAAACTAACTAACTAATCAATGCTGTCAATACACGTCCGAAGAGTGCGTTCCACTGTGCGGCTGGATAACAACTAGCACTGAACAGCTCGATTTTCGGGGACAAAGACTAGACCCCCGAAATTTGTTCTTGCGTGGTTCTCGCAAGAATAACACAAAAGCGCCCAGTTTTTAAAGGATGTTGTGTGGACGTTTATTCTACTTTTAAATACACCTTCCATGTAATATCATTTCGTTTTAAACGCGTTTTGTAGCCCGATTGGGCGCATCCAGGCCGAAGTGTCTCTTTAAGCAATTTTCCACGTACAGAAAGAGTGTATGCAGGAAGAGGGAAGTGTGAATGGCGAGTGCATGGAAGTCATAATTAACTTTACTAAATTGAAAACCGAATTAAGTATTAAAGGAAAAATACAACATTTGCAAACATCGAAAAATATAACTACCAAGTTTTTACGAAATACCTTACTAGGATGTTGGTAAATGGAAGTTTGAAGCATCCTGTAAAATTATGGCACCTGGTGTAAAGTCATTTTCAAGAAAATGTTATTTTTGTATACCTAACTATTTTTCAACTACGGCTCAAAATTTACCATCTGTTTCAGTCCAAATTGTGTTTGCTATTGGTTACATGTTCATGAACGGGTGCAGGACAGCTAGACTGGTTCCCTTACCTTACAATTTTCAGGCATTTATAAATTGATCCATTTCATCTTTAGTGCAGTCAGGGAACCAGACTACTTGAACGTTTTTGTTTTTCTTGGTTTTCCAGCATTTTCGAACACAAAACTTCAAACATGTCAGTGTAACAACATTTGATCTATTATACTAACCCCTCAAATAGTTCATTTCTAAAAATTACAGCAAAAGCCAATGATGTACATTCCCTTTAAGTCCGGGGAAATGTATCGCGTACACGTTAGGAAAACATCTACATTAATTATGTTTGTACTGAACCAGCAAAATGGTTTACTGTACCGGCAATTCAGTACTTTGATATACCAGACATACGATATACTGAACAAACGGTACGTGAGACCAATTTTGTCGCTGATAACGAATCCCTATAGCACTCACACAAATTGATACCAAGGTTCGTCAGGTGCGTAAAGAACCATCTGGTATTTACGTTAGTTGGTGTTTTAGCGATAAAAACGAGACCCAAAATTATTCATGCGGGACCTTAAGCGATAATACACACAACATTGAAATTAAATACATATTCGGCATCTAGAATTAGTCACTAGTCTGCTCGCTAAATATGTATATTAATATTTTATTGCGCAACGGTTGAACGGTCTTGGTTAGTCGTAGAGTCGAAGCTGTGCAAAACAATCACATGTACCACTACAAAGATTCTGAAAATCAGAAGTCCCATTTTGGCTGTGGATAAGAATAATCGTTTAGATTTTATTATTTAAAAGAAAAAAAACTACCCATATTTCAATAGACGTTTGTATCACAAGTGCGCTTTCTTATTGGAAAGAGTGGCTCGCCCACCTAACATAAGAAAGTATACACGTGTAAAAAAATGAGCAAAGTCAATTCTCAGATCTATTGGTAAACAGTAAATTGATCTGCTTTTTTTCAAGCGAAAGTCTACATAAATGTTTGGAGACCACACGTGACCACAACCAACATTTTGGTAAATAAGTAGGACATGGTCCATAGGCAATTGTAGGTAAATATGGTCATTTTGTGCAATTTGTCTGAAGCAGCAACAATTCTCAAAACCTTTATTATGATGCGTACCAACTATCATATTTGAAATGTAAGCTCACTGGTTACCATATACTTTTGAGAAAACAGAGAATTATACACACGATCTTTGGTGTCTCGTGACTGCATTCCGTTTCTATCATACGTAAAGACGTGTGCCCGCGGACACAATTTTTTTAAACCACTTTCAATGACTGTTTTTCTTCCTCGTCTCAGGCAAAATATGTTCACAGGATATTTGGTACCAGTCCTAGGTGTGTCTCACGACAAGTGCGAGTGCACAATAAGCTCTGACCGTCTTGCACGAAAGTCTTGCGTAATTAAGTTGACCGGAGATTGTGCATACAAGCCCGGGCCGCCGTCCCACGCGAAAATTACGCTGCGCTAGTCTTTCCCCGAAAACTGACCAAAATAAGTTTGTCATTAAAATATAGCGTGCTATATAGCGCTATACACCACGTGACTATAACGTTACTTTGCCTCCCTCTACAAAATTTCCATAAACAACTTTACGAATTGTTACCAACAAGTTTTGTTTGGCCTAAGTATTATTTGTTTTTTGTTTTTTAAATATAAAAATGTGGTAGTTATATTTTTATGGGAAACTTAGGGGCTCGTTTTTGGTCAATTTTCCGGGGATAGACCGACCTACCGACCGACCACGAGATGACATGTATAGAAGCTCCTGCCAGAGCTTAAAAATCGGTAGGAATACGTTTCCGGGAAAGTACCAATGCTGTCGCGCCTTTAATAGATATGCAAGCTTGGAGACCGTATTGTTCCCTTAAGGTCGTCGACGATAGCAATCGCCCGTTTCGATTGCCGCCAAAATAGCGTCAAGATAACCTTAAAATAGATCGTGCATTTTACCTATTATATACGGAGAAGGTGTTCGGCCTCTGAGGCTCAGGTGCAGTCCGTCTGAAGCGCTAATAGCTCAAATTACCGGCCGATTTCGAGCGGCTTGATGACATTCGCGTGGCAGTCTGCGAGATCCTGCGGGATTTGGGTTTCCCGGGGCTTGTGAAACGGGCACACTGCGCGTGCGCATTTGGCAGTGGCATTTCCCCCCGAGGAAAGGCGGTGTAAGGAAATTCTATGCATTCTTTTCCCACGACTTTTACTTTAAGATGAAATTACTTCATTCAAAATTAATAATTTGATAATACGTATGATGACAATTTCTCCTAGTTTTAAAGGCCCGGTTTTTGAAACAATTGAGTGAAGTTTCCTTCTGAAATTTAGCTTAGATTTTGTTTCACAATAACTCCTGTGCATTGTAATACGAACAGATTTTTGAACAAAGATATTAGTTTTTAGAAATCATCAAAATTCTCCTGAATTTTCGGACATTAAAGAAAGAACAGCTGCTCCAAAATTAATGTCTTTAATATCGTGAGGCACCCTCCCTCCAACGGAAGTTCAAGAACCGCACCTGGCCCCGCCCACCCCCAGATGTTTTCTCCATAGGCGAAGACATTGGTCACATTATAGTGTTTCCCGTTTAAGAAAGAAGAAGTATCAAATAAACACTTGAGCTTGATCGGCCAAGCTTTTAGACCAAAACATTAATCAACAAACAGCCGTCTACACAGACGGTAATTAAATTATTGCGAGGCCTGCATAACAAACCGTATAGCCCCTGCAATGCAGGAAAATATCACGACTGGTTTTTTGTCATTGTACTGACGTCATTACAGAGCGGGATACGCCGGACTTTGCCCTGATGATGGATCGGGCGGAAGGCCTGAACATATGGTCGTGTTTCCTTCCATTAAAATCTTGAGATATCCATTAATTTCTTTTCTTCATCGGTCAGATTTGTGCCGTCATGTTCATTGTCAAGTGGTGAGACTTTAGGTACAACAAATCGCTAGCTGTCCGGTTTGTCAGCGCAGGCTACCATAAGGTGCAAAAATCGGTCATGAAGACGGTCAGAGCATATGCTGACCGGAACGTCGAGTTTATACCTCTGGTTCTTTTCAGAACCACTCTCTTAGTTTGAGAAATTATTCCCAAATGGTGTTTCCGCAAACCTTTCATTCACTAGTATCTCCACCATGCATAGCCTGAAATTTTACTTAGGCATAGGCCTATTGTCGTGCCTTTTAACAGTATTTAATAGCCATGATTGGTTTCGGGCCGACTTTCAGGAATGCTTTCAAAAGATTTTATTTCGTCACACCACCGGACATAATGGATCGCTTGACTAGTAAAACACTATGGAAAGAGATTGAGAAAGAACCCCCAACAAAACATGATATATCTTATTTGCATTAATTATAAATACACGACGATGTTCCATAAAACAAAAATTCCATATGGTGCACTTTTTAGTCCTCCGCCCCTGCCATCAAATAGACTTTCCACGCACGTATGGCCGTATATTAATGCTACTGCGGCGCATTCCGTGATTGCCTCTTTGGTCGGTGATATCGTGTAACAGAGCTCGTCCATATGGAGCAACGTGTGTTTAGCAACTTCAAGTGGTGTTCTTGTCAACTGGATGAATCGTAAAACGGCTTCATCGCTATGCCCGATCTTGTCTTACCAACTGTGCTAGGTGTTGAAGACAGGTTTTGCACTTCGAGTGTTTGCTTATTCGTCAGTTTGATATACATGGGCAAGAGAGATTTAGGCATCGGCCGATTCGCTGCGTTATTCGATTCCGGCTTTCCAAATTCATGAGTTTCGGAAACGAAACTTGATCCTGCGTGGATCATGGATCGTTGTAATTTGAGTCTGATAAGTTTCTTTTAATGATTGGATATTTTGAATTCGCACGTTCTCTGGTCAAACTGGTGGATCAACGTGACCCACAGACGGCTCGTGTTGAACCACGCAGGGGTCCATCTGATCCACACACCGGTCATTACGATCCACACACGAGTCAGTCTGGTCCGTAAATGGGTCGTTCTGATCCACTCAAAGGTCATTCTGATCCACATTTGGGTCATTTTGGTGCATACACGGGTAATTCTCATCCACAAACGGGTCATTCTGATCCACAAATTGGACATTCTGATCTACATACAGTTTATTCTGATCCGCACACTGGTCATCATCTACAGAGGGCCATTCTGATCCACAAAGGGGTTATCCTGATTGGGCCATTCTGATTCACACATGGGTCATTATCATCTACAGAGGGGCCATTCTGATCCACAAAGGGGTGATCTTGATCTACAGAGGGGTCATCCTGATCCACAAAGGGGTCATCTTGATCTACAGAGGGGTCATCCTGATCTACAGAGGGGCCATTCTGATCCACACACGAGTCATTCTGATCCATACAGGGGCCATTCTGATCCATAATAACCGTCTGTCTTCTTTCCTTCCAACCCTTATTTTTTTTTACCTCAGTTTTCATTGTCGTACCCAATGATTCTTCCCCCTTTCCCGCCTCTTTAAGCATCTATTTAACGACCTTCGCAAGTTGAAGACTTCGGATGTACATGAATGCGTGAATTTTCAAGACCCGTTTGATAATTCATGCCCATATCTCTCCGAGGTGGCCAATCTGGGGCAGGTCTGTTTATACAGCACCTCCGACCGGAGACTATCCAAACTCCCGGGTCTAGTTTCCCGATTGGCAGACCGTCATGTTGGCGTCGATTTTTTTTTCTCCGAGGTCTGTTTCTTTTATTTGTATTTACCCTGGAAGACCGCATCCTGTGAGTTTAAAGCCTTTGTTTCATTTATTTGCAACTGCGTCTACTTGTGCGCTGTCCAAAATCGACAATTTCGGCGACAGCATCTTCATGACAAATTTATAAGTGCTGCAAATGTCAATTAAGACACACCAAGTTGGCGCTATTCCAATTTTAGCACCTGCCACAAGTAATATTTCAAGTGTAGCTATGCGGAAGTTACTTTCTCTGTGAGTCGGGTTCATTTTTTTAAATTGAGTTTATAAATAATTAAACTACATTTCACAGCCGGGATGACTTTAAAGACTGAGCAATTACTTGCTTTCAAAATTGTCTTGCAAATTGGAATGACTTGCTTTTCTTGATGTAACCGTGTTTGATAAAAAAAAACCCATTCATGTCACCGATTTTTTCTACCAAGGGATAATTTATCTGAATCACTCAAAGTGATTGCCTTCGTTCTTTAGTTTAATACTTAAAGACTGAACTACAGGGCACATAATACACAATACCCTTGAGTTAGACAGCAGAGAGAGAATAGAAAGTTAAGGGTCACAGAGCGTGCGCAGTCCAAAGGACTGCATCACGTGCGCGCAGCGGGCCAATCAGGATCACTTTAAACCGTGACGAGTAGTCGGGTGCGGTCATGCGCACGATGTCCAAAAGTCGTCGCGATGAGGTGATGTTGATGTACATCTTGTTTATGTCTGTTGATCAGTGATTTCCTTTCTGCAAAAAATCAGCATCGAGACTACGGTCTTTGCCTTAAACGAAACTTCGTCGTCTTATTTACTTAGGTTTATTGGATGTGAATTTAAATGAGCCTTTCCTTCCACTGAGCCGGTTTTGCCTTTGATGTGCCGCCGTGTGAGCTTTACACTGACACCGATCTGGTTTCGCTGGATTCAAATATCATTCTTTTGCGCTGTCTGTGCTCGGAGATCGCCTCATTAAGTTGCAGAGCACGTCCGACAGCGATCCGGGGAGATGCATCAACGTCACAGTGACGGCATCGGCACTCCAGTTTTTGCATCCAGCACGCGACTCGTCGTCTCGTGCTTTGATAAATCCCTAAATCTGTTTAAGATTGGCTTCGTGTGATGATTGATTTAGTTCTGTTCCCTGTTGCTAATGCATGAATGAGCTTTATCAAGTGGAGGAGTGTTCCAGCTCAGAGAATAATGAATTCGCTATAAAAGAGTACTTATAAGCACACGTGAACTCCCAATCTTGTACTGTATAAAAGGAGAACAGATGAAATTCTGTATGCTTGATATGTGCTTGGTAAAATGAAAACATATCAGTACTTTTTCTTAATCGGTGTAAGTGATGCTTGCCAATTAGAAATCCATTCCAGTAACTCGCTGATAGCATCTCAGCCTGATGGGCTCAAATTATCTTAACCACTTTCCTCCTCAATCACGTTGACATAGATCCCTGAGGAAAAACACATTTTTTTTCTCGACGAGTCTTTTGACTCGATGTCCACGGGGGCTGATGCTCGCTGATGAGGCCCCGGTCACCGGGAGCCTCGACGGGCCCGTTCGAGCCCCGGCCCCGCTGATTAAGATTTTACGGGCGCGCCATGCCAGAAGATGTTAACCTGCTGCATGCTTGTCTGAATCCGATTCCGGCAATTTGGCAATTTTTTTGCCGTCCAGGAAAGAGCCGCCGTCGAAATATTAAAAAGATGACAGATCGCTGAGCAGATTATAAGCCACTTTGCCGTCTCGCTTTGAAGATCCAAGTGCTCAGGGTATTTTCGAAGATGAAAGCACAGATAACGATAAAAAAAACCCAGCTTGACCTTTTTCTCAAAAGTTTTATGCGGCTTACATCAGACAAACAATTATCTCCGGCTACTACCAGTTGCAGCTAACTACAGCTTCACACTTAGAGACCTCGCAGATAGTCCATCAGGCAACCACATTTGTAAAGAACTATATACCAAAGGTGTGGAGTTGGCCGATAGCACAGTGGTGGATGAAGGAGACACCACGGCAGATGGACATAGACACTAGCTTGGTGGTACTTCGCATTTTTTTTTCGTACCACACTTCTGGCGACTCTTTCTTAATTGCATTTAGTTGTAATTTGGAGGAGAAAAGGCAGAAACTAAACAGGTCTCATTCGAAGATGAAGAAAATCGCGTACCCGCGGATTTGCACGGATGCAAACCTATGTTCTCCAAACCTATGTTCCCCAATACCGATGTTCCCAAACCCTAACCCTTACCCTAACCCTAGCCCTAACCCTATAACCCCGATCCTATGGATTTCGTGGAACATCAGTATTGGGGAACATAGGTATTGGGGAACATCGGGTAGACCCTATTTGTTTATAATAATCCTCAGTTGTCTCTATCGAGCAGGATCTTTTATTTGCAGCTGTTGGTCATAGAGAACAACCTATACAACAGATGTCAATACGGTAAACTGAAAAATCAAGTCATACTGAACATGGTTACGACTATACAAGGTTGAATTAAGAGTTGATTAGTGTAAGTCATGATTTTACAAGGTTAAGCTGCTGATAGTTTTGGGATTGATGTCAGAACTCTCTAACTATTTACTGAAATAATTGCTGAACAAATATTTTTTTGGAAAAAAAAACCGGCAGGAGGACAGAGTGCCCCCTCTCCCCCCCCCCCTCTGGACACGCCACTGGGTGCCATCCCATTCAACAGTTCAGAATTTACACAATACATTCAGGGGACACGTTCAAAGATGGCTTCCTCCGAGTCGTGAATAAGGTCTACAGTACAAATGATAAGTTGAAATCACTACAGGCGATATTTTTTCCATGCAAGGTTCATATATGCAGTTGACAAATCATCCAATAACAGGCAGAGGTTAAGAATTACCCAAGTCAAGACTCAAACTGTCAGCCTCTCAATGTCGTACTATAGGCTTTATTCACGAGTCGGCCATATTAAATTGAAAGCGAGGTAAAATCTTCATTTCTGGACACTTGCGAATAGAAATGAAAACAATGACATAAAGTTAATTACAAATGAATACCGGTACCAGTCTGCTCTGATGAATAATTACAAACATTGTCATGAAACATACCCAAAGGTTTTAAGCCACATTAGAACATAAAAATTGAAAGTGTGAGGGGGGTGGGGGAGGGGGGTACCCACCTTCCAAATAGGGGCGCTCTTCAAAAATGACCTTTATTATTCATACTGCAAATTATATACCCATTTCACGGCGCATTGTAATGTTTTTAGCGGGTTTTCTTTTTGGGATTGATGTCAGAACTCTCTAACTATTTACTGAAATAATTGCTGAACAAATTTCTTCTGGAAAAAAACCCGCCAGGAGGACAGAGTGCCCCCTCTGCCCCCCTCTGGACACGCCACTGGGTGCCATCCCATTCAACAGTTCAGAATTTACACAATACATTCAGGGAACACGTTCAAAGATGGCTTCCTCCGCGTCGTGAATAAGGTCTACAGTGCAAATAATGCTTGCCACTACAGGCGATATTTTTTTCCATGCAAGGTTCATATGCAGATGACAAATCATCCAATTATAGGCAGCTATTAAAGGATAAATCATCATATAACACGACCGGTGAACGCATGATTGACCTGGCATTAATATTGCAAACAGTGCGTGACATTTTTGATAGGGTACGTAGTGCAGTCGCCAAAAAGCTATCTCTGTAAAATGAAAGAATATATGAGGAAATCTACCATGATAATTTTTTTGTCATGAAAACAAAACAAGAACATACATCCTTGTCTCCTGTCAATGGGCTTCTGATACTAATGAATGCTTTAATTACGCTCCAATATGTTTTGTAGCCTATTCGATTTTCTTTGGTATGCTTGATTGTTTTCGGAATGCGTCTTGCTATGGTTACTATAGGTCTCTATCGTCATTAGGGTATTTGTTTATTTTTTTATATTCTTTTGACATAAATGCGGAAATGCTCTTCTCCCTTTTTTTTCTTATTTCCTAGCATGCAGTTGTCTGACAGACTACAAAATGCGTATTTTCTCCCCGTTCGGGTTCACGCATTGGGGGATTTTTCTCTTAAGGGGCGGTGTTTTACGGCGATGAAGAATTCGACAAGCCGTGACTAATTTTCGGCTGCGACAGAAATGTCAAGTGGCAAACGGAATAAAGTTCATAACAGTTTTGAGACGCCTATGTTTCTCTTCCCTACAACATAATAAGACGAGTACAGCCTCTGTATATTGTGTGGATAAAAAAAAAACTACTAAATTTTTAGTATAATTATGTTAGGTACTTTTGTTGTCTTTCCTTAAAATATATAATAGACGAGTACAACCTCTGCATATTGTGTGGTTAACACCCCCCCCCCCCCCAAAATTTTTTTTTAGTATAATCAATTTAGGTACTTTTGTGTTATCCTCCAATGCTAAACATTTCAAACTGGGGAGTTGAAACCGTGCTGATTTTTCTTCTCATCTCAAAAACGTCCTTTCACGAAACCATTTTTTTTTTCAGGGAAACTGTCTGTTCGTTTCAACTTGAAGTCCAAATAAACCAACCGTGTGGAACATCATGGGACGAAAATCGTGGTCAGAGAATCAGTGGTCTAGGACATATCCTACGACATTAACGTAATACTGGTGAAGTAAAGACTAAGTGGTTGCCGTTTTGTATTGCAAAGCTTTATCCATATACATGTATTACTGGTCCCCGTCAGCTTGTTCATACAACGTATGCGCCTACAGAGGTGCGTAGATTGTAATGCCGAGAGCTCACGCGGTAAAACTGGATCGATCGCAGCACAATCTCTTATACAAAATGTTACTGCTGTTTGAATTTCTCAAGATTTTAGCTCTCGACCGACTGGTGCCAGTCTAGTGATCGCATCGACCATATGGTCACATTTCTTGAAGCGGTAAAGCCGGGCCTGCACGACTTTGGCTGTTCGTGTACCGGCAGGCACGTGTGCAATTATCCAAGATGATGCACGCACGGGTTGTCGCTTACGCTTTACTGATTGCACGATCGGCATAGGGGCCCTGGTCAACGCGGATGAATATTTCAAATCCTGCAGTGCTATTTATGAATGCACAAAACATAAACCAAAAAGTACCCCCAAAATGCATTACTGCATTTCATTAATTTTTCCGATGTGACCTTCAATTTTTTTTAGTATGGGTAAATGTTTAAGTTGTACCTATCTCAGTCTTTTTGCACATTATAAACGTAAAATTATAGTCCTTTCCTGATAATTCGGTACCGAAAAGTATAAGTGAAGTTTAATTGTTGTTCCATTGTCGTATTGCAATTCATATACGTAATTCTATAGGGAAATTAAACTATAGCGTATATAGAAGCAATGGATGGATCGAATTTTATCCACGAGAATACCACTCCCGTATTTGATTTCCAGTGGTATGTGTTTACATAGGTTTTCAATTGGCTCGCGATCCACAGATATGATCGGCAAACATTGTAATAATACATGTAGTCAAATTGAAGGTCATCGGGTGATGTTTGTCCGTGCTATGGACACGTTCAAGCACCGTTGTCATTTGATATTTGGACTCCCATGAAGTCTGGTCTCCTTACCTTATAAGGACTTTAATTCTCACACGTGACTTGTCAAGGTTCAAATTCTGTCCACTGACGCGTACGCAATACAACCAATTGAGTCCTTATTTCAAAGAGTCCAAATATCACGCTACACCGTTATTACAGGCTAGTCCAGGCAAAAATCTCAGCATAGCAATTTCAAATATAAAACAATCTTCCAGTTTTTCCAAACTTAAAGATTAACATTTTCAAGCTTTGGCAGGAGCTTCTAATGGCGGTCGGTCGGTCTGTCTGTCTGTCTGTCTGACTGTCCCCGAAAATTGACCAAAAATATTTGACCAAAAGTTGACCTAAATTAATGCCATGCTGTCGTCAGTAAAATGCCCTCTCGACGGTTATCGGAAACGGGCTTTGTCTCGATCGATGCGCATGCGCGTCTATTTTGCATATGTCTGTCCCCGGAAAAGTGACCAAAAAACGAGCCCCCTAAGTTTCCCATAAAATATAACCACCAAATTTTAATTTAAAAAAAAACCCAACAACACAATAAATGAAACACTTAGCAAAAATTATTTGTAACAATTCGTAAAATTGTTAATGAAAATTTTGAAAATGGAGGCAAAGTATGTCATCAGTAACGTTATAGTCACGTGGTAGTTTGTGTAGTGGTTGGACAGTATCTAGAAGGAGGAAACGTAAATTGACCAAAAGTATTGTGTTCCATATGTGTCTTCGGCGTCGCATTTTTCGCCAGAGCTTATTGTGCACTCGCACTTGTTTTTGTGTTTGTTTCAATATCCCTGCTTCTATTGTACCTTGAGCGGTAAAGCTGTTCTTTTTGCTTTTAAGTTCTCTCGCCTTCTCTTTTGCTCCAGACATGTTAGTTTCCTAAACCTCTCGCACATACAAAAAAAAATCATCCCAGAAGATAAATTCCCGAGTCTCCGAAACAAGAGGAAACTGTTCATCAGCTTTTTTCGGTTTCCAAGGCTTCTGGCGAGGCCAGCTATCCTACATGATATTCTATTTGAGAGTCCAGTTGAGACCAGATTGAAAAAATAAACCAGTTTACGGGGCCTAGCTGAGTCACAGCATTTAGCTTTTGTGCTTTATTGGTGTTTTTAGTAAACAACCTCAAGCCGAAGTTCTCAGTATCACCCAAATCCTTTTATTAAGAGAGAAAGAGACTTTTAAGACTTAAAAGAGACTTTTTGTTGTTGTTTGCACTCTCAATGTTGTCCCATGCAACTTAAAAATAGTAGAACTTGCTACATGTTATTTCGCTTATCTTGCGGGCTGAAACAAGATGAGAATAGGCCTTTACACCTTTAATGCGTTCTTCATAGAAGAAAATCAGTCCGTCACAGAAAAAAGAAATTTAATTATTTAATATTTTTTATGTAAAATAATAAATACAACATCGCACTCATTTTTAGTTGAAGGGTTATACATTTCGGGCATGTTGTTTGCATATAACCGATGGAGATAAAAATGGAGTTAAACAAATTACACTGGGGATCATATAGCGGGTCATTTTGACTCGGAAACCATGGCAAAAGTGTCATTTTGACCAATGACATGTTTTCCTTTTGACCCTGAAAAGTTTCAGGTCAAATAGCACCCGGTTTCTGGGTCAAATAAAGCCCTTTTTCTTAGAGTTTTACGGTCTGCACGGAAATGGCGACAAATCAAATTATTCGGCGACTTGCGTCAACACCTCAGTTTTGCTACGTCTGCATATGCGCACTATACAGCCCAATTGGGAATTATAAATGCCCACGACTAGCAGGGAAATGACTACCGTTCCGGAGAATTTATATCCGTCAATATTCTAATGGAATGAATCCAATTTGACAGGGTAATTGCACGCGTGGAAAATGAGCTATTGCCGAATGAGCAAAATGTCAAACTTGTTTTCGTCACGATCAATTTTACTTTTCGATTGATAAGGGGGGGGGGGGAGACTAAGTCTTGTTCAAAACAAGACACATGTGGCAGCCAACACCTAATCTTAACCTACGCTTTTGTATTAGCATAATTGGTCAAGAGTAATTCTGTTGTTTTTCAACACTGTCTGAGCGACTGGTGATCAGATAGAGTACGACTGCAGAGATTCACACACATGTTTTGGTCGATAAAACTTATGCTTTTTCTCCGAAGCAGACGTGAGAGAGCATCGCGTTTGCCAAGCAAACGACAATTTCTTCCCATTTTGCTTCCCTCCGCGTTATATTTCTTTTACCTCAAGAGATATGACGGCATCTCGTCTGCGCTCTCTGCCGCTGTCGTCAAGCCGACAGACAACGTAATTTCATTAGGCTACCCCTGGACGGTGCCACAAAATGAAATTATCCTGTCGTTTGGGGGGCTCCACAAACGTTTCGACTCTTTCAAATGCCTTTGTGTTTAGTTTCTGTAATGGAACGGACCTCCATTACTTTGTTTTGCCATAGAGAAAGGACACATCAAGAGTAGAATAAACAACATGCAGAATTGAGATGTTGTTGCCAGACATGTTTGTACAGAGAGATGAAGCCAAGACGTTGATGTATGAGTATTATGACAATGTTCGTTATTTTTGGCTCGGGATAAAACCTTCCATTACTTGAAGGCTTTATGTATTATTTTATCATCGGATTTCCATGCAAGGGAATAATTTCTATTCTGATCTGAATCGTGTCAACGTACGCTTGGCCAATGTGCAGCCCGTTTATTTGGTAAATTACTGTGTAGGGATATCTGATACCGCGGGGAATTAAATGGTTATAGAAACGCTGAGTGGCACATCGGATTAATGTTTGTTTGTGTTTAAAGGGTTCGTGAAATGAATTTTCTTAGGAACATATTTTGTGCAACTTTCCACTCCTCTTAGATGTATGAAAATTTATTTGACATCCCCGTTTGGTTAACTTGATTGGAAAGTGCACTTTTTTTTAAACATTTAAAATTGTCCATGCTTTTCCGGACAACTGAGGACGCTGTCGCTGTGATGTCATTTCAGGAAGACACTGATCAGTTCAGGGTTTTTCTGTTCAAATTGTGTACCCCAAAATTTGCTCACTGAAAACATTTTTGAGAAAAGTTTGCTCATTGGCTTACAGGCTGACACAGCAACGAATCACCACAGAAAAGAAAATGGATAACTGAGAAAATAATATCAAACTTCTGGCAACTGTTGGTGCTGAAATAGTTGTTGCGCTGAGGTTTCTGCCTGAAATGACATCACATTTTTGCTCATGAATATGTACATTTTTATTAGCATAAAAGAAAAAAAGCACCAACATACCCTTGAAAATGGCAAAACGAAAATTGGAAATAAAGCGAAATAGGACACAAACGTGTATTTTCAAGAATAGCACTAAAAAATTGCATTGTATTAGTCCTTTAATATGTTCGAGGCAAAGTTTTTCGTATGGTGGACAGTAAGGTGGTTCTGTGATAAAGTCCGCCCGCAAATTGCGATCAATCCGTGTTTTTCGTTTTCAAAGAGTGTCCTTTTACCTTCACATCAGTGCTTTTATTACTGCTGTTGGTGGAGTGTTTGGGAGCACAATCATATCCGCGCGCGAAACCTACACTACGCAGGCCCTTGATTAAAAAACAAGACTTCGGACGACCCCAATTTATCGGGAGGACTATTTGCTCGCGGAGTCGGCTCAAGATACATCTCACAGGCCGTACTGGCTCGATTACTAGCCAAATGGGTCCCGCACGGGTGGCCACTTCACCGCTAATATCCTAGAGCTAATATCCTGGTTTCCTTCAAGCGACGGGCCGGGCTGTAGAAAGGACGAAGGGTCCGAGGTTTTTTCGTCTTAGAGTAGTTGCCTTGCACGGCATGTATATAGTGCCATTGACGCACAGAGCGTCACGCTTGACGTCAGAATGGCGTAAGTGGCGCGAATGGTAAACACGGGAAATGAGAGACTTTCGGTGGACAATTACAGGATTCGCTAGAAATGACCTTCGTAAGCCCAAGGGATTCTTTTTTTTTTCGAAAACGAAAGGAATTGCTTTTTTAGTTGGGGGAATGGAGTGACTTCTTTTTTCAACATTGGAACCGCTAATATTGAGCGTCTTGGGTTGTTCAGTTTTGGCAGGGCTAGGTTATTTTATCAATGGAGGGCGCTACGTTTCATAAAACCCCCGAGGAATGTTGTGCTCAGTCTTACAGATGGAGTCAGAGATCGGCCAGCGCGTGATATGTATTGACGACCTCTCACATGGGGTCAGTAGATACTTTTTGCGTTCACTTGTCACTGAATTTGAATAACGAAAGCTCCCCTCGGTGAGGGCGCACCATGCAAAGGGACTATTTGGCCAATCGGCCCCACCCTCAGCTCAAAACACGATCATAGCAATCATTGAAACGTCAGAATGCATGAGATGTGTCGCCTGTCTATGCACACTGGTCAGAATCGACCAGGATCCGGGTCAATTGACCACACTTTTTTCGGATCAAATGCCATTTCTCTGAGTCACTTCTCATGGCCATTTGATTAGGAAAGGTGTAATTTTGATACGGCAAATTGTCTTATTGACCGAGAAAATGCCAGGTTTCTTCGAAAAATTGCTCATTTGATGCAGACGTCTGCAAGGTCAAGTCTGGCCCGGATCAAGGTCAGATCTGACCCGGGACTTTTATGAGTGTGTATTACGAGTTCAGGCCGGAGTCTTTAGATACGCTATGCCTGCGCTATGCATGCTGAGATTTGGGGCCCGCATCACAAAGACTTGCTCCGCCTTCATCTACTGCGGCGTCACCGTATGGGAATTCGTTGCTTTCGTGAATTGGCTGGGCTTGATCTTTGAAAACATAACCGCGCCGTTTTCTTCTACCAGGTTTGTGTGCCTTGCCGAATTCGGACACGAAACCTGGCTCCTGCTCCCTCTACTCCTACGCTACAATGGGGGAGTTTCTGTCCTACGTTATTGGCAGGACGTGGTCATTGATATTTAACATAACCCCGCAGTAACAAATTTCATTACGTTTTCTTCTACTAGGTCTGTGTTATGCCTGTTCGGAGCCCTTGTCCCATTTGGGGAGTTTCTGTCCTACGTTATTGGCAGGACGTGGTCATTGATATTTAACATAACCCCGCAGTAACAAATTTCATTACGTTTTCTTCTACTAGGTCTGTATTATGCCTGTTCGGAGCCCTTGTCCCGAGCCGCCTACAACTACTCTACGTCATGGCGGGGAAGTTTCTGGCCTTCGTGATTGGGTGGAGAATGGTCGTGGACAATATAATCGTAGCTAGCATTAACATATCTCATTCCGGTTTTTTTACCAGGTCTTTGCTATGCTGAGTTTGGGGCCCGCGTCCCAAAGGCTGGCTCCGCCTACATCTACTCCTACGTCACGGTGGGGGAGTTCCTGGCCTTCGTGATTGGCTGGAGCATGATCATGGACAACATCATCGCTGCGGCGACCGTCGGCAAGGCGTGGTCTCAGTACCTAGACTCCATCGTCAACGGGACCATCAGCACGTCTATCAAGGCGAACGTGGGTAGCTTCGACTCGCCCTGGTTCGGGGATTACCCGGACATTTTGGCCTTCGCCCTGCTGATCGTGATGACCTTTATCGTGGCAGTGGGGGCCAAGATGTCCACGGTGGTCATGATGGGCCTGACTGGGGTCAATCTCTTGGTCATCGTGTTTGTCATCGTGGCGGGTGCTTTCTATGTAGAGGGAGAGAACTGGACCAGCAACAAGGGATTCTTCCCATATGGTGCTTCTGGGGTACGTCTTGCTCTTTTGGGTATAAATTTTAAAAGGAGTAACATCAAGTACAATGCCTGTCCCATGGGTAACCTCAATATGCTGTAACAATGTGGCGGTTATGTTTGTCACAAAATGGCTGAGCTTGATGCCCCATTGTGCTACAGACTTGTATGACTGGTGACTCGGACTCGGGCTCGAGACCGACTCGAGTCCAATTTTCCATGACTCGGACTCGCGTCACAATGACAAATGACTCGGACTCGGACTCGACCTGGATGACTCGGGACTCGGACTCGAAGTTTGTTGACTCGAATACAAGTCTGGTGTGCTATGATCACGTGTTCTGACTCATTGAAGTGTTTTTTTTCGCTTTCCCTTCATAGGTATTTGCCGGAGCTGCCACCTGCTTTTACGCCTACGTTGGGTTTGATGCCATCGCGACGTCTGGAGAGGAGGCTAAGAACCCCAGTCGTGCCATTCCGATAGCGATCACCCTCACCCTCCTCATCTGTATGGTGTGCTATATCAGTGTGTCTGCCATCTTGACCCTGATGGTGCCCTATGATCTATTGTCCCCCTTTGCCCCGTTGGCCGAGGTGTTCCAGCAGCGTGGCATGCCGGCCGGTCGGTACATCGTGGCGATCGGTTCATTGCTGGGTCTCTCCTCCGCCATGTTGGGGTCCATCTTTCCGCTGCCCAGGATCATCTACGCCATGGCGAAGGACGGCCTGCTCTTCAGGTTTCTGTCTCGCGTCAACGCCAGGACGGATGTTCCAGTCATCGCCGCGGTCGTGTCTGGTATCGTGACTGCTATCATGGCTCTGATATTCAACTTGGAGCAACTGGTGGAGATGATGTCGATAGGCACCCTGCTATCCTACAGTCTGGTGGCCGCCAGCGTGCTGCTGCTCCGGTACCATCCAAAGACCGTGGGACTGAGCAAAGACGAGGTCAAGGAGATGTCTAAGCTGTCGAAAGAGGGCGCCCCTGAGGAGTCCATATCCCTAGTGGAGAAATCGGCGGGGAAGTATATCAAGTACACGGATGCTGCTGCACCTGATGAAGCCGCCGACACACCAGATGATCCAGCATCCAGTAAGCCAGAAGAACCCTCATCCAGAGGGGGCTACGGCGTGCTCCAAAACGAGACCACGGATCCAACCGAGGGCGAGAAGAAAAAGGCCAAGGCGCCCCCGACGGCCAAGACTTATATGATCGTGGTCATAGCCTTCACCATCTTAGTGGTCATCTTCTGCAGTCTTAGCGCCCTCTTGGCCTTCGGCATGGACAGTATATCCCGCATCGAGTGGTGGTCCATCACCCTACTCTGCCTGTTCCTTGCCGCTATTGTGTGCCTGACCGTTGTCATAGAAACCCAGCCTCAGAATCGTATGGAGCTCTACTTCAAGACGCCCTTTGTGCCCTTCTTACCGTTGGTGGCGCTTTTGTGTAACACCTACCTGATGTTAAAGCTATCGGGTGCCACGTGGGCTCGTCTTATCATCTGGCTTGTAGTTGGTGAGTATGTGAAACACTTATTCCATGCAAAAAAGGAAATAGGGCTCCTTCTATTGTTTGAAAAGAGTCATGTTTGTAATATATCATTTTAAATGTATATTCTGTATTAACTATTTATCTTCAGAATATCAACGAACATAGAAATGACCACCCAGGGTATTTAACATATTACTCAAAGCTTCAAACTCTTGTGAACCGAGAGAAAGTTTGTGGCACATTATTTGTGCTCGCTTTTGTCCTCAGCTGTGAAATGATCAAAACAAAATGGCTGCCAAGAGAAGCCTCCATATCGCCACAGTGAAAGTGTAATTTGCCAATTATTATTGCACCGACCATTTTAGCAGAGTATGCTGTCCGAAAAGTTGAGTTAAAACCGGTTCTTCTCGAAACCACCACATATTCACATATGAGATTAATTGCACAAGGTGCCACCGCAAACTTACCTGGCTAAAAATAAAGCTCTTCTTGTTTCTCAACAGGGCTGAGTATCTACTTCGCCTACGGCATTCGCCACAGCGTCGAAAATCAGAAGAGGAAGGAAGATGCGCCCTCTACGACAATGTCGGAAGATCCACACACCGAGGGCGCTGTTGACGAGAGCAAGGAGGATGAACCAACCAAAGAACAGTAGCGTAGTGCAATCTAGAAATCATAGATTTGTGAAAATGTCCAAAAAGTAGGTAGTTATTGTGAAATCATGTGTTTAAGTATATATTACAGACACAGTAGTGAATTCAGAAATTATCAATCAAATTTGAATAGTAGTACTTGGCCCCCACTAAACAGGGGCGAAAAAAGATTTAACGAGAAAAAGAAATTAAAAAATCGCACTCAGTCCGTCACCGTTTTCACAGAGAGCCACACATGTAGAAATTGAAAAAAAAACCCACGTTTTCGAGATTATCGCAAGAAAAGTTCCTCCCTTTTTAAACTGCAAAAACTACTACTTTTCAACAGCTTTATGCAGCAAGAAAACATTCACATGATTTTGTAAAAGGTGAAGTTTTATGTAAACCCAGAAATAAGAATCAGGACAATGGTTATTTAGCCAAAATTAATTAGTAAAGATGTGTGTCCCTCGCGAAAACGAAAATCCACATGTCCTACATTTAGGCCCTTTCTGCTTGACGTGTTTTCCATCCGGTTCGTCAGTGTGACGTCAGTTCAGCCTTTAAACCACGCCCCTTGCCATTAAGTAGCATTGGAACCATATCTCTTATCTCTCAACACAATCGAGTCCGACTTGAGTCACGTCTACACTTTAAAGACGACCTGTGTGGATTTCCCTATGTATACTTAACTCTAATGGTTCAAGTCATGAACAGATTCGTTGAGACATTGTCTGTCGTAGGAATAAAATTTACATAATTACAGAAAATGTGTTCCTTAAAAGGACTCACAGACGTTTATGTAATAAAAAAAAATCTAACAAAAAATAGAGAATCTCCGAATGAAAAAAAAATAATCTAGCCGTATATGATAATGTACTTTAGTGAATAGTTTTTTTAAAAGAAAACAATGTGTACTTAATGTTCTAGCGATAGTCGTTGCAAGTCTAGGTTAGATATACTGTACATAATATTAGCTGTACATAAGGATGTATTATGTTAACCGTTATTAAATGTGCAAATATTTATGTAAGTACAACCGTAAAACATTAAGAAATGAATATATTTTTATTGTTAAAGTCCCGGTTTATGTTTTACTAGTTCAACGCTATTGTGTCAAATGTTTGTGTTTTAATCTAGGCAGGAATATGTCAGTAGATTTTCGCTCGAATGAGAAAAGTAAAAGGTACTAAAACAAATAGAAAATTTGTGAAAAGTGTGGTGTTTTTTTCTATATTTCAAGTCATTTCAAAGAAATAGCAACTATTGAGCTTGTGGCATCAAACACTGAATTTCATCGAGACTTACTCCACAGAAGTTTACAGAGGGCGCCTTCTACACCCACATTTTTGTTAGCAAAATCGTCCTGAGGGCAAAATGGCTTCTCTGTTGGCAAATATCCTGCGATGAATAGCGCCCTCTATTATCTGATATAAGTGTCCAAGATCGTTAACTTTGAACAGCGCCCGCAGTAGTCAGACGGTGTCACCTTCCCCCTCCCGTCGATCCCCAACACTTGACGTAACCGGGAGCCAGTCAGGCTAACACACATAAACAAACGAAGTGGCTCTATGGTCGTACCAACAAGCCTGCAGAAATGTACATGTATGTACTGGCATGCTGCATTTGCAATGGCCCAGGCATGATGACAAAATCATTTGGAACGTGTAGATGGGGTGTGGAATTCACATTGTCGATTTCTCGTTTGTAACGTGCAATACAGGAACTTCAACTACACAATGTAATAATTTTACCGTTGTATAGCTTTTTGAAAATAAGTAACGCTGATTAGTTAATATACTTGATAGAGTAGGTTAAATACAAAATAGCACAAAGAATGTTGCAGACCAGTATGGCACAGCATTTCAATAAGTACAACATTAACATTAAAACAAAAATCACCAACTCATAAGCTGCTGTAAAAAATATATATTTACCTTGATTCGAAATGATGACGACCCCCATTAGTCCGTGAAAATGCGCCAGCTACCGGAGTCCATCCGGTCCCTCGGTAGGGACTCGAGCCGTCTAGCTCCCCGCGGGGATCAGTCGCGAACACGACGCTGGAATACCGCTATCCGGGGTCCTAAAGCCAAGGTTTGATTTATTCAGAGGATTTCGAATTCAGCAAACAGTCATGGGGTATGAATAAGTATTCTAGATAATCCATCGAGACTCGTGAAGAGCTTCTTTAGTCTGCTCCCGTGCGGTCCCAGAGGAACCTATTGGTCTTTTCAGAAGCTGATTAATTCAACAAATCCGGCATGCAGATTCCATCGCCTGAGGAGGAACTGTCGATCAAAATGTAGCCCTGGTTTGTTTTTAAGGCGATCCACAGATTAAAAAAACCGTGCTTCTTAATCAGAAGAACGCCCTCTGTCGTTTCAATTTATTTCCTTACGCGTGGACACCTTGGTCTGTGCCGTATGAGCACTTATGGTAGCAGACCAGTAAATAAACTTCCATAGACCCCAATGGTAAATGCTCCCACTTCAAAAATTCGGGAAAAATACTCACAACTCTCCAAGGTGTTCGAGACACACATCGAATTAAAGCTTATTTCATCATCTTTCATTTTCTGTTCAATTTACGGGGGTCAACTGATGACTTTTAGGAGAAATTTCAATCTGAAGACGATAACCCCTGAAAATAGTCCTGAAGCCCACCGCCATTTTGAAAAACGATGCCTACACTCCATTGCAAAATAGAGCGCTTTTAGGGTCCAAATATTACATCCAATTTACACAGAACTGCAAGCTCCCAGTCCTGTGCACGGCTTCCACCCATATTTTTTACAAACCCTCAAGTTCATGGCCCACAGCATGCTCAAATACCGAAGATTTTGAGGGCATGCAAATCGCGATTTGGCCGGCGCAGGCAATTTCGGACCGATTTACTGGTCTGCACCCTTACGAAATGTACGTCACTTTGAAGAGCTCAGTGAATGAACTTGAATTTTTTTTCAAACCATGCACATCCATCCAGTGGCGTAACTATAGGGTTAAACTTCCTAGGGGCACCTGCAGGTGCACAAATATTTTGGTGGGGGGGGAGCACCTTAAGAAAAGTGATATATACTTTTGTTCAATTCCAGATTTAAAGGTCGGGGGTAGGGACTCAACAGTGGGCATGGAAATCCGTTGGGGGCACGTCCCTCGTTCCCCCAGTTACGCCACTGCATCCATTATCTAGTAATGGTCAAGGAGATTATAGAATAGGCGTTTTGGATCATTTTTTTTTAAATCATTAATTAGATAAATTGACTCTGTCATGGGCATTACACTTCCTTTCATAATTCTGGAATTGTTCGCATGTAAGGTGCAATCGTATGACGTCAAAGTGCCACTTGACCGTCCGGTTTCCCCGTGACATCAGCCACCATTGTAGTCGGCAAGGGTTTGTTATATTATATCCACCTCATCATGCATTGTAAACTGGTCAGTAAGGCTTATTTTAACGTAAAATAACTTCGAATTCTTTATCAAATGGCATAATTGCCACTACCTTACCTTGTACGGTGGTCACAATATTCATGCCAACCCACATTCCCACATTGTATTTTTTTACCCAAAGTCGCCCTCCTCCCATTTCCGTTCATTTTCAAAAAAAGTATTTGGAGGGCGTTCGAACCCCCCATCCTCACGTCATCACTGTACAATCGATCCTAACCCAAAACCCTATTTTCACACGCTTGTCCCCAGCCCATAGATGCGACGTGGCATTTAAACATTACAGCGAGCGTAATTAAACTGCATCCAGTGTAATTTGTGCACGCCTAATGGCCTTACAATACGAGTCTTGGTCCCGCGGGATGGCGAGAGACGACCAGCGAGCGTGAGCGACGAGCCGTGCCCGCATGGCGGGGAACAGCTCGGCTTAATGGCCGGGAATCCGCCGAGTCACCGTGAACTTGTCCCTAGTCATCCGACTATAGACATTCGACTGTGAGATGGGATATTAATGGCATATATAAATTATAATGCCATATAATTACACAATCAATCCCACACACGAAGTTTATCAATGGATGCACGACGAATGACCGCATGCAGCAAAAGGGGTGGGGTGGGTGAGTTTGTTTCTGCATTCAACAGGGAACGTTGAACAATAGAAGACAATATGGTCCCCAGTTCTCGAGAGGTCCCCAATTTGGATTCGTGTACATATCATATTGGGGGTCTTCCTAAAAGGTTATATAGTACAAACAAAAGAGGGACAATAGGGGGTCCCATTTGCAGGCAAATACACACTTCTGTGGGTGTAGGGTGGGTGGGTGGGGGCCCGGGTAACCGTCCAACTGGCAGGTGCAAATTTGAAATTCGAGGGGGAGGGGGGAGGGCGCATTAAAGTAAAGAGTGCGCTCTTGCCCCTTTTTATCTCTCTTTCATTGATATTTATACTAGATGAACAGATGAATATTCGTTCCTCTTGTTAGTTGTACAACGTATATCATTTCATTTTCCTTAACGAGGGCATTGCACGTTTTTGCATATAATTTGCCAGGCCCAAATTTTGATAAAGTACTCTTTCCGTTGTAGTAATACAAGTGAAGTAGGCCTAGTTATCCGAATATCAGGATAGCACCGTACAGTGTAACATAAATGTGGTGTGTCCCAAGCAGAGACGAATAAAACTATCGCAGATTTTAACATCGCAGGCACCGAACGGTAGAAAAATCGTACACCCCAACCCCCTTGCTAAATCCCAAATATTACAATCTTCGACAGACATGCATAGGGCGTTCACCCAACATCAATAATCATCCAGCATTATTGAGTTAGGAGTGGATCGTCTGCATTATATCAAACAAGTGCGAGTGCACAGTGAGCTCTGGCCGTCTTGCATGGAAGTCTTGCATGAAACCTATCAAAATGATCCCTGCCATGCAGAGCTTAAAACTGAGACGTAAAAAATGCGACGCTGATGGCACATTATTGACACCATACTGTAGATTTATACCTAGATTGATAGCGATTTGTGATAAACACCACGTGACTATAACTTTACTGCACATTATTTTGCCTCCTTTTACATCTTTCCGAATTGTTACAAACAATGTTTGTAAAGTATTTAATTGATTTGGTTTGCTTTTTTTTTGAAAAATAAAATTTTGATAGTTGCATTTTTATGGAAACCTAGGGGCTTATTTTGGTTAATTTTCGGGGATAGACACACGCAAAATAAACGTGCATGCGCATTGATTGAAACAAAATCGGTGTTCTGAAACCGTCAACAAGAGTGTTTTTTTTATGACGACGGCCTGGTATTTTGTCAATTATTTTTGGTCAATTATTTTTGGTCAATCATTTTTGGTCATTTATTTTTGGTAAATTATATTTGGTCAACTTAGGGGATTAGTTTGGTCAATTTTCGGGGAGGGACAGACAGACAGACCGACTGACCGACCGACCACCAAAATGACACGTAGAAGCTCCTGCCAGAGAAGAAAAAACGCACCAAACCGAAAACAGTTCCGGTGCATGGCCTGTTTTTCCTGAAAGGTGACTCCAAGAAAGAGGCAAGGCAGGGGGCGGCATCTGGAAAGAATTCGACCGGGGATTTAGGTCTTTTCTACATGATATTTTGCCATGCGAGTCCCTGTAGCGTGATCGAATCCTGACTTGATGACGCCATCGATCCTGGCCTATGCTGAATGAACTCCGCGCGGTAAATGGAACACCAAAATGTCAAGTGCACGTGGCGCGTTGGCCTGTATGCTGAACTAATTAGGACGTGACATTCAAAATTGTGCAACAGACTGGATAGTCATTGCTAAATGTCACATATGATGCAGTTTCACAAAATAGTTTTATTATCTCCGAGCTTCGACCGGGAGTTCGATAACGTGAGGTTTCAATGGACCATCGATGGATGCAGTGGCGCACCCAAGAGGCCCGGGGGGGGGGGGGCTCGGGGGCTTGAGCTTTTTTCGGTTTTTTTTTTAAAGTCGCACGCTTTGACCTTGCTGATTATGTGGCTTTTTTTGGAGTAGTATAATAGGGGTGTAAACGGCCCAACAAACGTCAAAATAGTCCGCCCCGAAAAAAAACCATTTTTTTTCGACGGCCAAAGATTACGGGCAACATTTTTTGAAAAAAAATTAAACTTCTAAACAAATTGAAAAAAAATGTGAGCCCCCCCAAGCCAAAACCAAAACGTGTAGATGGCCACAGGCTACACTTTTATTAATTAAAGGCCAAGAGATGAAGACAACGGAGGAGAATGGATATGTAAAATTGTTTGAAAAGAGGGGCATTTCTTCTGCCGCATACACATCACTTCGTAGTAAACCACATCAACACAGCTTTATAACCGAATAACGATCTTCAATAACCGATTTACAGGGTGAGTCCAAAAAAGCGGAACCCAAACCCGAAAAAAATATATTTCATATTTAAAAGGACACATAGCACCAAAAATTATAATGACTAAAAAAGCCAATTTCATGAGCTACTTTTAGATGAAAAAATGACTGAAATTGCTCAATCCGTTCGAAGAATATCACCATTTAAACACAATGACCCTAAAACCTGTCTCGTCCAAAAATGCGATTTCAAGAATCGTTGTCACAGTTATTTTCCAGCATCACCAGCGATAAAACCTCAGTTTAAAAGTAAAAAATATTCAACAAATTCCTTTTGAAGGCTTGTCTATTAAAAAAGTGGATTTTATCAATCATATTGTTTTCTAACCAGGGTTGTTTTTATTAAAATAAAGATATTATGTTCTACTCTTCTTGACAGTTGATGATACAAGTATTCTGTGTCATTTTCTTTGTTGTTCCAAACAGTAAAAACACACAATAAATTGCTGTTTTTGGACGAGACAGGTTTTAGGGTCGTTGCGTTTAAATGGTGATATTCTTTGAACGGAGTGAGCAATTTCGATATTTTTTTCATCTAAAAGTAGCTTATGAAATTGGCTTTCCAGTCATTATTATTTTTGGTGCTACATATTTTTTTTAAATATGAAATATATTTTTTGGGGTTTGGGTTCCGCTTTTTTTGACTCACCCTGTACTTCTTATTAAGGAAAAACAAAAACAAGAAAAATATCAACAACAATTACAACCTTCTCGAAGTGGGATATTCGGAAATTACAAGGTTTTCCCGGAAAATTTGTACCGAAAATCGGCAAATTTTGTTTGACCCGGGAATATTTTCGGGGATTGACAGAGCCCTTTTGCCCCCTTCCTTTATGAAGAATGTTCCCTATACCTCGATCGACAAAATCTTTTTCTCCAATTTTTTTTTGAACGCCATGAATTGATAAGTGAGCAGTACGGACCAACGTACAGCAAAAATGGACAAATTCCAATGTCAGCCAGCGACTGCGTCAAGTCTAACGCCCAACAATAAACGGCGACGGTCATTTTCATTTTATGATTAGGCCCAACAGCGATCTACATCAAGCCGACCGATCCGACCGAGCGAACGAACGGACGCCGAGCGCGGAAAATGTCAAGCGCAAAAATACAACGTACGCGGAGGATGCACACTACATAGCTCGCTTGGTTTGAATTGGCTAGACAGCGTTCTCAATTTCCACAGCGGGTCGCTGTGAAAACAAAACACAACAAAAAGACATCTGCGGAAGACGGGCCGAGAGGAAAATAAAGCAGAAGGATTCACCGGCCTTTGCTTCGGCATTCCCAGCCGTCTGCCACCGCTCTCCACACCGCCTGCAATTTGATCTGGACTACGGCAGGCCGACTGCGGCGCATAAGTGTACGGTAAATATTATTGCCAATATAATGTGAGTTTGTGTTGTGGTATTATACTGTTTTCGCAAGACGCAACAACGTGAACGCAGGGAACGAACCAATGCAGCGGGTTTTTGTTACCAATTCCTACATTTGCTTGAATTCTGAAAATGATCCTGTCGTGAAAAAAAAACGAGGAAAAATATTCCTTTATTATAAAAAAAAATAAGACTTGGTTCTCTTATATTTATTTATTACAAATAAAATGCGTTTGGAATTTTGCGTGAACAGGTGTATCTGAATATTACCATTATAACCTTTTCTAAAAGATCAATAGCATGGCATTGACTTTATTTATACTGATTTTTAATTACTTTCTTGGCAATCATGCGTCACATTTTAGGATTCGGTTATCAAAACGACGTTTTCCGTGTGAAGACAAAATTAATAGATGCTATACTTGACAATGCATACGGATGCAAAATATGGTACATAACATAAAAAAAAACCACCGTTCGTCTGTTCCCCCGCTCCGTAATAATTGAATCTAATTTTGATTTCCTTGAAATATGCATGCATCATTTTCAGTCCACGATTTTTGGCGGGACGAGGGACAAAAATGCATATCTTATGAAGATGCTCAATCGAAAAGAAAAATCCGCATGTGACCCGGAACGGTTGCCATGCCAACCGGTATTCTCAATGAGGCGGGGATTGCTCATGTCTGCTCCTGACCGACTCGCAGTTACAACACAGCAACTCGTGTCGTTTTATATTATTGATCCCCCACGTTTTATATTCTCTTGATGAGGATTTGTATAATAAGTGGCCAGCTTTCATAGAAACGCTGTCATTTCTATACCAGCATAAAAAAGGCCGTTCCATGCCGTATTAAAGCTATACATGTAGTGGATAATAACAATGTACATGTAGTCGTATCGGCGCACATCCTTGAACCTATCGGCTTTGCTCGGCTTCAGGCGTGTAGGGTTTCAAAATTTATGATGGATCGGGTTCCAGTGATTAGCTAACTGCTCTTCTCCGTATCCTAGAGAAAAAAAAACCACACAGGTGTTATTTTACATCGAGAAGTAGCGCCTACAACAAATTCATACATGTGAAAATTGAATTCGAGCAAATTTGAAGGCTCGAAATCGTAAACATATTTCGTTGGAATACTATTGTAAAGAACCCAATGGCATGTTATCGACCGAAATTGCTTTAAATTTTCACCCACGAAAAGGAGGTAAGCGAAGCCTGAAATGTTTCGATACCATGCAGTGAGGGCTGTTAAAATTGAATTCGAGAAACTTTGAAAGGCTCGAAATCGTTAACATATAACTCAGCCTTTCCAACGGTTTGTTGCATGTAAATAGAGAAGCAAGCCTTCATAAAATATAGTTCGTGCCTCCATCATCCATTAATAAAATTATGCATGAGCAAAGGTTGACCATTAAATGTGGCTTAAAACATTAGGGTATGTTTAATCACACATTTAAAATTATTCGTCAGAGCAGACTGGTATTAATTTGTAATGACTTTTTATTTTATTGGTTTCATTTCTACTATAAGTTCCAAATTATGAAGATTTTTATCTCGCTTTCAGTTTAAAATGGCCGACTGGTGAATAAAGTCTACTGGCTGGGGCACGTTTGCCTTCATTCCCCGACCCGCACTCCTATACAAGAGCAAATGAAGTTGTTTTCTCTGAATCGGTGAATGTCTTCTTTTCTGGGTTTTTTTTCCATTTCGTCTGTTCCTTCAGTCCCCACAACAACCTACCTGTAAAAGGCGACCTCTGTAAATATAATTGTTTCATTTCGTCTGTTCCTTCAGCCCCACAACAATCGTCGCAGCCATTTACCTCGAGTGGCGTTGAGACCTGTAAAAGGCGACCTCTGTAAATATAAATAACATTGCTGCAAATGCAGTTTCTAATACATTATCAGGTGAAGGTTTTCAAGCAAGCCAAATAGTTAACCAAAAAACCCAAATTATTTCACAGTAACAAAAGATCCGACTACCAGAATATTATATTACCATTTTCAAGCTTTGTTCAGATGTGCACACTTTAGATCTTAATAGTGAGCTAGCTCAGCAACCCTCTGCTTGGTGATACAATCTGCCCTTTAATTGAATTAGTTCCGTTTCTAATGTAGGCTCGACTGCGGGAGTTTCTAAATCCAATTGATGTCGATTTTCTGGGTGATTTCTGTAGCTCGGTCCTCGATCCTCTACCGACTCCGGTGTATCTTGAAATGCGATGGGCCATCGAAATCCTCACTAACAAAAAGATATGTTGCCGTACAATATTGTATTCTAACATGAAATGTTTAAAAGTGGGACCCAATTTTAAATAGAGCCTCAATTAATGATGGTGACATCACTAGTTGTCAGAAATTAGATTGAAGAAGTCCAAATGAAAATACTTATTCAATATGCATGCACAAATTACAATTTTGATTTGAAATCCCAAACAACACTTCCTTCTGTAAAAGTATCAGGACACAAAGTCCTTAGGATCGACCCCTAGTTTGATATAAAAAAAAAAACCTCAGACATATTTCAGAATATAGATGCAAGGAGACGGAGGTTTACCATGGGGTTGCCATGGCTACATGTGATTATGATGATAGCGTCTTGTTGCTGTGTCTGGAATGAGGATGTGGCGTACCACCATATTGTCGTAATCGTCGTTTGTCGTTATCAGTTCCTTGTTATTGTTTGTCGTTGTCATTGTCATGTATGTCAACACTGACATATTTATTGTCGCCTTCATTGCCAATGCCGTGCACACATCGTTATCTTCCTAACCGTCAGTATTTCCTATAAGTCATTGACACAGTCATCTTCGTTAGCATTGTCGTCTTTATTACATATCTTTGGGTGTCATCCTAGTCGATATCGTTGTCACCTTTGTCGAAATCGTCACCGTATGCCGCTGTCCCTGCATCTTCGCCATCTGTAGTTATTGTCTTAAATAATGTCAGTGTTGTTGCCAACATTGACCTTATTATTGTCTGAATATTAAAATCTGTTTCAAAGGAACTTCAAGTTAGTGTCTTGTGTGACATAAGAGTAGCGACACAGCTTCGGCCTTATTTTTATAACTGCCGGAAAAGAACTGTCGTTAATGCATCAATGACATCAGATCTTGGGCCAGATGTGAGTTCTCCATCATGTGGTCTCGTGATGGGGAATCCATATCATTGCCCTTGATCGCGTTCATTAGCCCTCGAGTCTCGACAGCGACTTCGTTCATCGCATGGCGAGGCTCCAGGGTTCTACTTCATCAGGGAGATCTGTCACATCAGAGTGGTGATGTACACGCTGTAATCCAAACACCTGGGTACCTCGTGAAGAGTATAATTTGTATGTCATTGTCAAAGCGTATTATGATAATGTAATGTGCTACACTTGCCCCACGCTTCAAAAAGAAGGAAAATTCAAGGAAATTTTTACCAAAAAAACTAAAACCTTACCATCACAAAAACAGGGGAAAAACCGACAAAGAAGAAAATATCGGGCACTTATTATTAGTTTCTGGATGTAAATTAAATGAGTATCTCCCGTCCAATGTGATTAATTTAAATCAACGAAACATGGTTAAATTGTTTAAACTTCAGTGAATTATTATATAGAACAACGATAAGAGTGCATCTTTAAGACGACTATAGTCGTCTTAGTCGACTGTACTGTACTATATAGTTAGTCGACTCTAGTTAGTCGACTAACTATATAGTAAATGCCAATTGGTTATATACATTTTGCAGAACCTGCGTGGAGCATGATACAGGCTGGCACTGTTAAATACACCGCAGTAAAAATATTATAAACAGTACCCTGCAATCGTAATGTTATCTACTTTTTATATTTAGATCTTTCCCCCTTTTTTCCTCTTGAAGGCCAGACCTTTATCGATATTTTTTTCGAGCTTATCTCCCCCGACGTTTTTCCGCAGACACTAATTCTGCAATCTATCTCAGTTTTGTTTGCCAATGACTGTTTCTGCAGAGCATTTGTTTCAAATCGCCCTTCTGATAAACTAAAACGAGTGCCCCTTTAATCCTGCACTCAGGACCACTGCGCAGCACACGCATGGCGTGCGATTGTTAATCAAGCACACGTGTAACAAAAATAGCCTCAGTACAACAAAAATACGGGCCAATGCATTATATTCACCTGCTAGATTAATCAGGTTGTTTTCTTGCACAGATGAACCTTTGCTTTGATATTCTTGCTCATTTAATATTCCATTTCGCGATATAATTACTCCTCGTTTACTGATCACAATACTCATTTGCATGACAAAAACCGACCCGTTATTGTCGTTTAGTTTGAATTTCAGAATGAAATCAACAAAGATAAATGCGAACATTAATAACGATGTTCCATACTGACATATAATATGAGTATATCTCAACTTTCGCTATTTTGTTCTCAGGTAAAATGTGGCTGACCATGGCATCGGTGTTCAGATTGATCTCGCGACAAGGCACCCGACTATTTCCTATCACCCCGATGCAGATTTTCGGTATAGTGCTCTGCCTCGTCAGTATGGTAGAGGGAGGTGAGTTTTGTAAACTGTTAAAAGATGATTCTCCAGCATGGAACATGCTACATTTGGTTACAAATTGTGCTGGTCACGTGATGCCAACTTTTAGAAAACTGTTCTGCACTGCATGTGCATCTTTTGAACTGTGACTGGTGTCTTAAAGTGATGACTTAAAGGGCCTAAAAGTGAATATTTCTTAGGAACTTATTTTGTGCTACTTTCTGATCCTCTTAAGTGTATGAAAACTATTTGAAATCCCCTTTTGGTTAATTTTACTGAAAAGTGCACTTCTTTAAGCATTTTAAATTGTCCATGCTTTTCCCGACTAATGAGGGCGCTGTTGCTGTGATGTCGTTTCAGTAAGACACTGTTCATATCAGGTGTTTCTGTTGAAATTGTGAACCCAAAAATTTGCTAATTGGAAACATTTGTGAGAAAAGTTTGCTAATTGGCTTACTGCCGTGAACTGACACAACAACGAATAACTAAAGAAAAGAAAGTTTACGGCTGCAAAATATCCAAAATGCTGTTCTCATCCCATCTTGCTCTTTGTGTTTCTTTTACCCAGTTCTGTAGAAAGACCTTTTTTATCGCGAGAGGGGCAGTTCAGTGAAAATTTTATTCGCGTGAAGAGCACTTTTATTTTTTAGGGGCCAGTTTTCCAACTCGAGAGGGGCACAATAATATTTCGACGTTACGAGCGGGGCACTAATTGTGCTTTCGAGGGGCAGTTTTCCATATCGTGTAGTTTATCGCGTGATTAATTTTTGATGGCCAATTTCCCATCTCGAGAGGGGCACAATAATATTATTATTGCGAGAGGGGTACTTGTGCTTTCGAGGGGTAGTTTTCCATCTCTAGAAGGTGCACAATCGTGTTAATGCGGGAGGGGTACGTGTGTTTTTGAGGGGCAGTTTTGCATTACAAGAGAGGAGACAATTATATTTGAAGCGCGATCGTTATGTTTTCATACGTGTGCTTTTGAGGGGCAGATTTGTTTTCGTCTCGAGGGGGCACATTTATAACCATGAGAGGGGCACTTTTGTTTGCCTAGAAGTGCCCCCCCCCCGCCCCCGCCCCTCCCCCCGGGCCCGCCGCCCCTGTATGCAAAATATGCTGAATGTTTGGGTGGCCTGTCGGTTGCCCAATGGTATGGCGTCACGGGGGACATGGTCTATCGGTTATAATTCCCGTCTGCTCAACAACTACCAAATCGAAAAGCCAGCAGTGAGCACACCCGCACGGCTGAGTTGCGAATGTTATTTTCCCCTAACAGTTTAAAGTAAAACCCGAGCATTCTGCATGCCGTTAAATTGCGCTCTAGGAATGAAGCTTTCCGTTTCGTGATGCAGTTCTTATTTGATGTCAAGTTTTCCCCTAAAAATTAAAACAAGTCTTATTTCAAGCCGCAAAGCCCACCTCAACAAGCGCTCGTATACTAGGTTGACATTTGCCAGCGCTAATTTTGACTAATACAGTAATTATTTATGTGAAATACGATAGGCTGAAAAATGGCCGTGGATATAGGGTTACTTTTAATAATGAGGTTCGTATGAAAACACATGGAACAGAATCAACGCGTTGTTTAAAATAAGCAAGGCTCTGCGGAAATTCTGACGCCATTCAAAACTCTTTTATGGCACAATAAAATACCTCGTGTATATATAGCCTAAACCCAAACTTACTGAAATGTGTTGTCATCTCTAATTTCTGTCATAGTCACTTCAAGGTTCAGTCTATTTAAAAACCATGAAGCATTAAATAAGCATTATACCAAAACGCAAGCTCCTACCATATGCGGCCGAGGCACCAGAACAGATATCTTATTAGACAAATATTTCAACCGATAACTATCTGTGTATCCATTTCAAATAAACACCAGAGCAATTTGTGTTGTAAATCAAATGGTGCAATACCAAAGTATATTTGGATTATGATGACAATTTTTGCAACAGCAATACAGTGTATATAATAGAAGCCAAACAACCTAGCATTGGCAGGTGCCATTAATCTTCCTTACAAGCTTGTGGTATGACACCTCAAATGCGTGCGTGGTTATTTGGGTTTTTTTGAGTGGCATTTTTGCATTAAACACTCAAGTACACGTAGAGCGTTTGCACTACAGCCATGTTTGGGGTGTGTGCTTTTGTTCAGCAGGGATACGCATTAGCAGACCTATTCATTGTTAAAACTTTTTGAACATAACAAAACACTCCTCAAAGATGACTGCTGGAATGCAATCAATCTGTAGGTCTCTTGCCAGCTGAGGGACGAGATGAAACTATATATTTCTATTAAATATAAGATAACTAATTACTGCATGTGTGCTCAGTTTGTTTGTATTTAACCCATTACTGAGAATATGATGAAAACATTGTAAAGATTTCGTCAGATTTGTTCTGAGTAATCAAATCTTTGTACATCTTGCGCGTTGCGATAATGAGTGCCGCACTACGATTATTATCAAATAGGTTTTAAGCCTTGCGACTGTATGCCTGAAGGCTTTAAGAGCCTACGTTTCACTTCTCCCTAATAAACCCGTTGATTATGACCGATATAAAGACTCTCTCCTGCTAATATAAAGCGTCTGCTAAATGACATCTCAAATTAGTGTATTGTACAAATTAGTGTATTGTACCAGTCCTGTCTTTTAAATTTTATTTTCAGTCTTTCTCTGTTGGTCTGTTTTCAAGTCGGAAGGCACTCTTCCAGAACCACCAACGTGACATCGTCGTGCGTCATGAATATTTAAAGGCTCATGCAATGTAGATTTTTGTTATGCAATCCTTGAAAATGCAAATTTGCTTCCCATTTTATCCTCATTTTCAATTTTAGTTTTTTCATTTTCAAGGTTATTTCGGTGCCTTTTTGGTTGTTATGCTAATGCATATTTACATATTCATGAGCAAAAGTGTGATGTCATTTCAGGCGCAAACCTAAATGTTACACTGATTTCAGCACCAAAAGTTGCCGGAAATTGGTTATTTTGCCGTCGGAAATTTTCTTTTCTTTGGTAATTCGTTCTTATGTCAGTGTATGACATGCAGTAAGCCAATGAGCAAACTTTTCTCACAGATGTTTTCAATGAGCACAATTTCGGGTTTACAAATTGAACAGAAAACCCTGAACTGAGCAGTGTCTTCCTGAAATGACATCACAACAACAGCGCCCTCAGTTGTTCGGAAAAGTAACGAGAAAGTTTAAAGGTTTAAAGAAGTGTACTTTTCAATAAATGAAAATACCCCCCCCCCCAAAAAAAAGGGGATGTTAAATAGCTTTTATACAATCAAGAGGAGTAGAAAGTTACACAAAATATTATGTTCCTCAGAAAATTCCTTTCATGGACCCTTTAACTTGTCTTGTTCTCAGTATAGGTTCTAATCCGTAAGAAAAGGCACTTTTCGAGTACATCCAACTTTAGTGTTAATCACATACTAAGCTTGACGATGTCTTTTGGTTGCTCTCACAGTGACTTACCTAGCTTCAAGCGGTGCAAATATTGAAAATAGGTGTGTTTTACCACAACGCAATTAGTCTTTGTTCAAGATGTTGTGTGTGTGTGTTTTTTTTTTTATATATATATACGATTAACGTCTTGAACAGAGACTACAGTGCTTGGATACATTACAGCATAGACATTGCAGAAGGCCTTTTTGAAAGTGCAGCAATTAAGTGGGACGCACTTGCTTAATTAGCAAGATTACAATGAGAAGCGAACCACCTGCCACCGCTACTTGTGGTGGAGTACGCGTGACGTCTTCAAGCTGTGAATGGAAAATGCAATTTTAATTAAAAGTGAATGAATGGGGTTCCGAGAGGAGCAAACATCCGTTGAGTTTCAGATATATTTTATGTGCGTGCAAAGCATGCTCAAAGCATGCTCATACTGACATTTTTATTATTTTTACGTCAACCATAAATTTTATTGGGATGGTTTTCAGTTATGTTCGTGGAGCAGATAGGGGAAGTACTAAAGGGAATTGTGTCTTTGTTGATACAAGCATGTCATATGCACACGGTAAGAGTTCATGTATGTCATTTGGCAAACGGTAAGAGTATGTCATGAGAAAGATATTTGGCTATAGGGCCATCGCAGATTTGTCCTTTGACAAAACCATGGGTATAGAATAACAGCAATTTTCAAAATTTTCAAAAAGGCTGCCATTGCTTGTTATTCTAACAATAATTTTTTTAATGGACAAACCCGTAATGGCCCCTTATAGCCAATATCTTTCTTATTACATACTCTGACTGTGTGCCAAATACCATGCTTGTATCATCAAAGGCACAACCCCATTACCTATATTCACCGTACTATATCGGCCATTTTGAACACACGGACTTTGTTTTAAGATTTCTACACGGCGTTCTTATGTATCCTGACCAAAAAGTTTTTCCAGGCTCACATAATGAAAGCTTGGATTCAAAGCTTTTGCTTTTGGCACAAGTATGCTATGGCGCCCTCTGGGTCTCGTGCATAAGAGCTATTTGAAGATTACCGGTCATCCAAAATTCCCGCCAAAAATGAGCAAAAAAAAAACCCGGCACTCACATTATGGGAATTAGGATGAGAACACATCTATAAAACAGGGTTAAATCTTTGACTTGTTTTCATGTTTGATTACAGGTATACCCGCAGCACCACGCAACCTAACCCTGGTCCTGCCCCTGCTCTCCCGTGAGGTCAAGATCCGCTGGCTGCCCGGTAACCCCCGCGACAACCTGACCGACTACGTGATCGTCAACCGGGCCGAGGGGAGCGACACGAAGACGGTCAGCCGGATCGACCCGGAGTACAACTCCTTCACTCTCAAGGACCTGAAAGAAGAGACCGCGTACGTGGTCTACGTCAAAGCCGCCATAGGCAACGTCCGGAGTCTGAGTAGTGCCACGTTGGAGTTCACAACACCGAGAACGGGTAGGACAAGGTTTTGTTGATATCGGAATTTGTTTGCAAGAAGCTGATAAGACCAGAATTATCGTGACTTTTACGCACCTTTCCAAGTTTTTCAAATTTGAGCGAACACTGCCTTTAGAACTCAAACACACGGTTAACATTGATATTGGTACTATGGGCTTATGTTTCACCGCACTTACTGTACTAATTAGTGCACATTATGCACACTTACATCAAGTATATGTACGATAAGATAGGTGGCTCTTTCATTATCATGGAAAAGTTTTAAAGGCAAAAAAACTTACAGCTGCAGTTTCAGTAGCAGCAACCAATTCATCAGATGCGACGAAGAAAGACGTGTACTTGTTGAATCAATGTCCGCTTGTGTTTATCATGATCGGCCACATTTCAGTTCAGTTCGTTTATTCCTCTTTGGACATTGAGTCAACTTTTGTTCAACTCCTTGTCCAATTTTTGTTCAAGTTCAAACCACACTGCCAATGGTTGCATGAGCTCCTTTCTCACTTTCTTTTTTCACCTCTCCACTGTGCACCGGTAGAGGGCCTTCATCGCACTTTCACCACCAGCGGGGCCGACCTTGTGATCGTTGTCATGGTGATGGCTCTCTGGCTTGCCGCCCTGTCTCTTTTCATTCGCACCTGGAGGAAAAAGATGAGCAGCACCGGTGCCCCGGTCACTTCCACTGGGGGTCACATGCGCATGCGCAGCCGGTACAGAAAACCCTGGATGTGGTCCCAGAAGTACCGACCGGGGCGTGCCCGCGCCTACCCGACCACGTGACGAGATGACGAAAGCAACTCCCTTTACTCCTTCAGGTTAGGCAAAGACTGGTTTCCCATCCCTCAGATTTCTCGTTCCAACTTCAACATGCTACATTGACACTGATACACTTTCGAATGGAATTTGTAAGAAATCATGACACTTCAGACGACCACGTGACGAGATGACGCAAGCAACTCCCTTTACTCCTTCAGGTTAGGCAAAAACTGGTTTCCGACCCCTCAGATTTCTCGTTCCAACTTCAACATGCTACAGTGACACTGATGCACTTTCGAACGGAATTTGTAATAAATCATGGCACTTCAGACGACCACGTGACGAGATGGCGAACGCAACCCCCTTTAGTCCTTCGGGTTAGGTAAAGACTGGTTTCCGACCCCTCAGATTTCTCGTTCCAACTTCAACATGCTACAATGACACTGATACAATGGAGTTTGTAATAAATCATGCCACCTCACTAAGCAAGAAGGTTTTCTAACCCCTTAGTGCTGGTAAATGTGCCTACAAACATGTTTTATTGTTTGATAATATTTGAGCCATTTTATATTTGATTTCACAGACGACGATCCGCTGGAGATTGAAAACAAACTGAACGCCTCGAAACACGTCTACTCGCTGATCATTGTGTTCTTCCTGTGGGTATTCCTGGTCGTGCTGTGCGTGAAATACTGGGGAGTGGTGAACAAACTCAGAAGCCAGGTCACTCGCATGGAGGTCACCGCTGATGGCGCTCTCATAGAAAAAGAACAGTTTGAGCGTTGAAACCTCTTTTAAACTTCGGACTTTCGTTGAATTGAACAACTTGTCCGAAGCTGTACTACCTTTTGCTGTGTTATCTGCACCTTGACTTCTTCTTCGCAGCTGCTTGTTGTAATGACGACTGCACCAGACTACTTCTTCAGTTTATATCAGCCGATACAGTAATTGTTTGAAGTTATGATCGCCAACTTCAGGTCGGTGAACATTTTTAAGATAAAAAAATCTTCACTAGGCGATTGTTTACTTTACTAGGGGACTTTCCGATTTCCCGTGTATAGTTGTACATCAATAACGATAATTTGTAAATATAATAGGTCTATCTTCACGTGAAATTTTATTTTATTACCGGTCACTCATGATACAGTTGAGAAACATACAATTTTGAACATTAATTTCAATTCAAAATTCGAGTATAACCTGAATACTTTAACGCATCATTATCGAAAGCTTTAATGGTTTACCAAAACTATAGTCGAAGCGCCCTCTGGTGGTACAACATTAAAAGAGGGCGCTATTAAAAAATTCACGATGAGAAATTTCCAAAGGGTAATTTTAGATTTGAGATTTGTTGACAGGCAAGTCCGGATGGCCGAGCGGTCTAAGGCGCTACGTTCAGGTCGTAGTCTACTCTGTAGGCGTGGGTTCGAATCCCACTCCTGACAATTTTTTTTTTAAGTGGATAATTTAACCTCAAAAGTCAATTTGATTGTGCAATTCTCACGTTTTGCATGCAAGTCAGGATGGCCGAGCGGTCTAAGGCGCTACGTTCAGGTCGTAGTCTACTCTGTAGGCGTGGGTTCGAATCCCACTCCTGACAATTTTTTTTTTATTATAAGATGGAATTTTGCGTCGGGGTGATATAAATCAAATTAGGTTTTGCCCTTCACCGACGTTTTTTAAACACTGTATACTCAGTGTGTTACCTCCCGAGTGAAAGTTGAAAAAAATCACTCGGGTGGGACTCGAACCCACGACCTCCTGCTTTCTAGTGCAGATGTCTTACCACTCGACCACCGAGCTAACGGGATCGGTTGGCCGGTTCGAATCTGATGTACATGGCAGCGGGTACCGCATAAACTATTATAAGATGGAATTTTGCGTCGGGGTGATATAAATCAAATTAGGTTTTGCCCTTCACCGACGTTTTTTAAACACTGTATACTCAGTGTGTTACCTCCCGAGTGAAAGTTGAAAAAAATCACTCGGGTGGGACTCGAACCCACGACCTCCTGCTTTCTAGTGCAGATGTCTTACCACTCGACCACCGAGCTAACGGGATCGGTTGGCCGGTTCGAATCTGATGTACATGGCAGCGGGTACCGCATAAACTATTATAAGATGGAATTTTGCGTCGGTGATATAAATCAAATTAGGTTTTGCCCTTCACCGACGTTTTTAAACACTCTAGTGCAGATGTCTTACCTTTCTGCACTCTGTAGGCGTGGGTTCGAATCCCACCTCAACTTTCACACACTGAGTATACAGTGTTTAAATTTTTTTTTTAAGTGGGTAATTTAACCTCAAAAGTCAATTTGATTGTGCAATTCTCACGTTTTGCATGCAAGTCAGGATGGCCGAGCGGTCTAAGGCGCTACGTTCAGGTCGTAGTCTACTCTGTAGGCGTGGGTTCGAATCCCACTCCTGACAATCGTCTTTTTGTGTAAATTTTGTTTACCAATGTAATTTCAAGAGCTATGTTATGGTCAATATGTTTCCAGGGTCGGTCGGCATTGGCTCGAATCTTTTTACTTTAAGTTCAGGCTTAAAGAATGTTATAACAATCAAAATCTGTAAGTGTTAGTATAGTCAAATATGTTTCGAATTTCTACCTTTAAAGTTATTTTTAAAGTTAAACTGTTACTGTATTTCAAGGGTAGAGAGAACGATTTCCCAATGACCGTGAACCTTTTCCCCCCCGGGCCGGCCCTGCATAAGCTATAGAATTAAAATAACAACCGCCTTAAAGGTTTACTTAATTAGTTTAGCTTTAGAAATCTTCAGAGACAATGTTCAACTCAGGACAACCAGTCAGGATGGCCGAGCGGTCTAAGGCGCTACGTTCAGGTCGTAGTCTACTCTGTAGGCGTGGGTTCGAATCCCACTCCTGACAAAGTAATTTTTTTAAAGAATTTTTTTTGGGTAATTTTATATCGAAATTCAATTTGATTTTGCAATTCTCACGTCCTGCATGCAAGTCAGGATGGCCGAGCGGTCTAAGGCGCTACGTTCAGGTCGTAGTCTACTCTGTAGGCGTGGGTTCGAATCCCACTCCTGACAAAGTAATTTTTTTTAAAGAATTTTTTTTGGGTAATTTTATATCGAAATTCAATTTGATTTTGCAATTCCCACATCCTGCATGCAAGTCAGGATGGCCGTGACAATTTTTTTAAGTGGGTAATTTAACCTCAAAAGTCAATTTGATTTTGCGATTCTCACATCCTGCATGCAGGTCAGGATGGCCGAGCGGTCTAAGGCGCTACGTTCAGGTCGTAGTCTACTCTGTAGGCGTGGGTTCGAATCCCACTCCTGACAATTTTTTTTTTGTATTCCCTGGTCGAGGTTCCAAGGATAGAAGCTTACATTAAATCTTTTCCCTTTTGTTTTTGGGCTTATTTGTATAAGTTTGTTTATTTTTGGCATTTTGCAGTTTAATTAATATTAATTATGATGTACAGAATTAAGTCTCAATATTATACAATGTATATATATTGCAAGGACTATAACTGCCTTGTTTGTGAGACTCAAGTTCAGCTTTGAAGATTGGGTAGATCTAAAACCAGAATATCGAGTACCGAACTTGAAAGGAAAAAAAGAGAAAGATATGTGTACAGGTCTGTAAAAAAAGGAGGAAACCCATATGAGAAGTTCTGCATGTAGCGCTTTCCATATCTAATACATGAAAGCCAAATTAATAAACATTTTATAGTACAAGATCTATTCAAATCACTGTACTGTTTGAATTATGGAATTTTGAACACGAACACAGTTTATAATTGTGTCCACGGATCCATTTTAAGGTAAGCGATATTCAGTAAAAATGAAACCATTTCGTATCATTGAAACGTCATCAGAATAATCACATAAGTCTCCGGGGTTGCCAAGTAGAAGGCAGGGCAAGACAATAAGCTTTTGACATTAAAAAGCATGTTGTTTTGACATTGGAAGCAGAAGGTTTCTAAATAAATGTCATGATAAGTGCCAGTTATCATGGTTATTAACGTGTTCTGATGTGTTTTTTTGATATGTGCTTTGTTTTTGTTTTGCTGAAATATCACGTGATCCGTAGACAAAATAATAAAGTTGTGTTTGTGTTTAAAAGTCCATAACTGGAAAAATGCATGAGCAGTAGGAATGAATCTTTTACAAAATAAACCTTACGAATTGTGCTTTCCCATCCTAGATCTGGAACACGCTGCATGCATAACTTCTTTACAAAATAGGGGTAGCCATTTGTGTTTCCTATTTTGTTTCCTCACCCTGTACATACATTACATGCACCCTGTACATACATTACATGAAGACTGTTAAACCCTCATTTTTGTGTAACATAAATGAGATTGTTGAACTTTTTGATGAATGAGTTCTACAACCAGCATGACTTTGTATCATATTTCTTATCTACATAGACTATAAATGCATTCAATGTGTATTGCTCAATAAAGTATTTGTATTGCATCATGCCGTCGAAGTTCAAGTTCATTATTGCTTGTCAGAGTAAACGCAAACAACATCGATTAAGTCGATATGTCGTCAGGGTGGCCGAGCGGTCTAAGGCGTTGCATTCAAGCTGCATTCTACTCTGTAGGCGTGGGTTCGAATCCCTCTCCTGACAATGAATCTTTCTTTTACTGACAATGATTTTTTTTTACTGACCATGAATTATGTCCCTTTTTTATTACTGAAGTTTATTCATTGCACTTTTAAAACTACAATTTTCGACTTTTTGCCAGAGAAGTTATTTTTTTTAACTTCTGTTTTAGCTCATTTACACTTCTTAATATTTTTTGGTTGATTCAAATTATTAAATGTCGATGTATATCTGAAATTAAAATTTGTATTAAATATCTGCCCATTTAAAAGTGAAGTACAAAATATATTTAAATACTTTTCAAAGTGAACAATGAATCGCAATCACAAAAAGGGGATGGAATAAAAGCCCGTGAACAAACAGGTTTGGCACATAAATATTTCAAACTTCCTATCTCAGAGACAAAATATACATTTGCAATCATTTTTCTCGTCACTTATGCTTAAAGATCAATATTTTAAAATCATTAAATTGAATGTTTAAAATGTGCTCAACAACTAGGTGAAAATTGCTGTCAAAATCGGGTTTCCTTCTTTTTTTGCACCTCCCTGTATATTTAACCTGAATGAATCACGGTCAATAAAAAACGATTTTAATTTATTGCGTTAAAATAAAATACTGGAAGGTCGAAAAAAAATCGATAATCTCATTGTTTGTAGCCAACGTATCAGGCCAGGTGCATCGGTACTTATAAACGATATCGATTTTAATCCATAAAATTCACCCACGTATGTACCATTTTTCAAAGAAGAGGATAATGATGTTTTCTATAGAACGAACTGTTTGGTGTACATTAATTCATGTCACCGCAGTATCAGTGTTTGCGTGTTCATCAGTACGGGAAGGGATGAAAGTTAAGCGTAAGCTATCGCCAGAAGATCGCCCAAATTGTTCAGGATTCGAAAAATTAGATTCGTTTTCCACATCCATCCACCCCTATAGGCACCCTAAAGGTGTCCGACCAGAGAACCTTGGGATATTGTGAGCACAACTGTGCGGCTTTGTAGCGACCAGCAAAAGAAAACACAGCTGCACGCGAAGGATCAAAACCTTCATTTTATATTATGATGGGGCGCGGCCATTCGCGGTTCTCACTCGCGTTTGCTGTCTTGCCGATGAGCTACCCGTCTCCGGCTCCGTACGGCGGAAACCACCATGGCGTTGGATGCTGAGCACGGAACGGACTCCAACATGTTGAGGGTCCACCTGCTTCTTGTCGCCCTCGTGGTGATCGTCTCAGTTTCTCCATTCGCTTCCCAGACGGGTATGTAAATCTCGTCCCAGACCGGTTTATTTGGTCTATTTAGGTTTATTTGTTTGTTTGTTAGTTCCATTTCTTCTGCACAAGCAGTTAAAAACTGGTTTCTTTTGGGGTGCTGCATGCATAACAAATTATTCAATAATGTTAAGTAAAGTTAAACTCATAAGGAAAAGTACATTGGTGTAACATACGATGAACATTAATATTTACAAATAAAAGTTCATGTATCTCAAAAATGTTAAAGAAAAGATATATACATTGTACATATTATTTTAAACATTAAGGCATGAATAACTGATAAGGGGATGGGCGAAACCCCACAAAAACCCTTTAGAGAAAAACAAAACACGGGGAAAATTCCCGATCCGGCTGCAAATTAATACCATGGCAACCAATTATATAACTCCGTAGATCAGCGCATTCGGAACTAAATATCACACGCTTATGGCTTTGCGTGGTTCTGATTTGAATGTACCTACTACAGTTCTGATTTGCTCATGCAAATTATCCATGCATTCGCACCACTCACAGCAAAACTTTTGGCATAGCATTCCTTTTTGGCTAAAGGAACTTCCAATGCCTTGTTAGTTGATGGTCTTGTTTCACGAATCTGTGTGTGAAAAGATTCGTCACGCACAAATGGGTCATTTTGTTTAGATATTTAAAAACAAGAATAGCCTGTTTGATAAAGAGGAACCAGCACAAAGAATCAGTTAGTAAAACTTTATCTGGGGACTCCAAGGATGAAATGTGTGTCTGGCGAATTTGAGTATAAGTCAGGATGGCCGAGTGGTCTAAGGCGCTACGTTTAGGCCGTAGTCTACTCTGTAGGCGTGGGTTCGAATCCCACTCCTGACATCCTTTTTATTCTTTAAGAATTTGAATTGTACTGACGTCATTTTGCCTCGGAAATTAATTTGATATTGCAAATATTATTTAATGCAAGCAAGTCAGGATGGCCGAGCGGTCTAAGGCGCTACGTTCAGGTCGTAGTCTACTCTGTAGGCGTGGGTTCGTATCCCACTCCTGACAAATATTTTGTTATATTTTTGATTGGGTAATTTTACCTCAACAGTTAATTTGATTTTGCTATTCTCACATAATGCAAGCAAGTCAGGATGGCCGAGCGGTCTAAGGCGCTACGTTTAGGCCGTAGTCTACTCTGTAGGCGTGGGTTCGAATCCCACTCCTGACAAGCTTTTTGTCTTTAAGAATTTAAATTTTACTGTTGTTGTTGTCGTGTCGCAATTTTACTGTTTATGTATTGCAAATATGTCAGGATGGCCGAGCGGTCTAAGGCGCTACGTTCAGGTCGTAGTCTACCCTGTAGGCGTGGGTTCGAATGATGAGGATTTTTATAAATACATTTAATTCGGTATTTTACCTCCAAATTCAATTTGATTTTTCAAATCTCACGTCCTACATGCTAAGTCAGGATGGCCGAGTGGTCTAAGACGCTACGTTCAGGTCGTAGTCTACTCTGTAGGCGTGGGTTCGAATCCCACTCCTGACAACTATTTTTATCAATGTGAAAATGGGTAATTTTACCTCAAAATTCAATTTAATTTTGCAAATTTGATTGACAGTAAGCAAGTCAGGATGGCCGAGCGGTCTAAGGCGCTACGTTTAGGCCGTAGTCTACTCTGTAGGCGTGGGTTCGAATCCCACTCCTGACAAGCTTTTATTCTTTAAGAATTTAAATTTTACTCTTTATGTATTGAAAATATTTCAGGATGGCTGAGTGGTCTAATTTAAATTTTTACTGTTGTTGTTGTTATCGTGTCGCAATTTTACTGTTTATGTATTGCAAATATGTCAGGATGGCCGAGCGGTCTAAGGGGGCTACGTTCAGGTCGTAGTCTACTCTGTAGGCGTGGGTTCGAATCCCACTCCTGATAGCGGTCTAAGGGGGCTACGTTCAGGTCGTACTCTACTCTGTAGGCGTGGGTTCGAATCCCACTCCTGACATTTTTTTCTTTTTAGAATGTTTAAATGGGAAATGTTACCTCAAAATTCGATTTAATTTTGCACATTTGATTTACAGCCAGCAAGTCAGGATGGCCGAGCGGTCTAAGGCGCTACGTTCAGGTCGTAGTCTACTCTGTAGGCGTGGGTTCGAATCCCACTCCTGACAAGCATTGTTTTTTTTTAATTTTGATTTCTCAACCTTATTGTCTTAATAGCCCCAAGTACTTCTGTTATTTAACTAGACAGGTATCTTTCTCTATTTTAAAGATTCCTCAAAAAGGAACATTCTCCTCGAAGCTGGAAACTTGACCTCCACACCGTCCCTACCTACGGTCAATGGATCAACGACTATTTACTCTACCCTACAAACCCTCAACAGAACTGAAGTGTCCAACTCTTCTGAATCAACAAACAATGACTTAGGAAACCTGACTACCATACTTTTAACACTCACGGCAGAAAGTGGGGACGGAACTCAATCGACTCAGTCGACTTCAGTTTCTGTTGATGGAGAGACACATTCAAACTCGTCAAATCTGGCAGCAAATACGACAGAAGGTAACAATTTGACTGTTTTGGCATCTCTGACAGAAAACAATTCCACTTCAACTTCTCCGACCCCACTGTCAACACTTATTGGTGCTTCATCGCGTAATGAGTTGAATGCCACAACCAGTACAAAGTCGACAGTTATCACGCCAGAAGCTCCATCAGACATTCAAAATGAGGCAAATAACAATTCTCTTTCAACCTCACTTTCAACCCTTACAAGTGGTCAGACGACATTTGAGACAAATCCGACAGTTTCGGTCTCCCCAGATGGACCAAATACAACAGTCTCACATCCCCTGCCCACAGAAAACGACCCCGCGTCATCCTTGTCGTCTACAACTTCTCCATCTATCAACAGCCAGTCAATTGTCCAGACAAAACCAACGGTATCGGCGACAAGCGGTCAGTCGTCAGTGGAGACGAACTTGACCATATTAGGGCCGAATTTTCCCGGGTGGCTAAACGAAACTGCTTCACCAAACGCAGCATCGGAGAATATTTCCACTTCTCTGTCAACATCATTCTCAACATATACCGCCAGTCAGACGACAGTAGATACAAATTTGACAGATATGGAAGATAAGGTGTCGACATCACCTTCAATATCAACTAACAACGACAGCAATCAGCAACTGACAACGAGTAAATTGGTGTCGAACAGTAATTCATCCATGAGCAATATGTCATTTTCTCGCTTGACTTCACCAGTCCAAGGCTACAATTCAACGACACATGCGTGGATATCAGCTAACACTTCTGACTCGACATCACCAATCCCTGAATACAATGCATCGACACCGGAGTGGATATCAACTAACACATCTGACTCGACACCACCAGTCCCTGAATACAACGCATCGACACCGGGGTGGATATCAACTAACGCTTCTGATTTGACATCTTCGGTACCGGAATACAATGCATCGACACCGGAGTGGATATCAGCTAACACTTCTGATTTGACAACATCGGTACCGGAATACAATGCATCGATACCGGAGTGGATATCAGCTAACACTTCTGATTTGACATCATCGGTACCTGAATACAATGCATCGACACCGGAGTGGATTTCAGCTAACACTTCTGACTCGACATCACCAGTCCCTGAATACAACGCATCGACACCGGAGTGGATATCAACTAACACTTCTGATTTGACATCTTCGGTACCAGAATACAATGCATCGACACCGGAGTGGATTTCAGCTAACACTTCTGACTCGACATCACCAGTCCCTGAATACAATGCATCGACACCGGAGTGGATATCAACTAAAACTTCTGATTTGACATCTTCGGTACCGGAATACAATGCATCGACACCGGAGTGGATTTCAGCTAACAATTCTGACTCGACATCACCAGTCCCTGAATACAACGCATCGACACCGGAGTGGATATCAGCTAACACTTCTGATTTGACATCTTCGGTACCTGAATACAATGCATCGACACCGGAGTGGATATCAGCTAACACTTCTGACTCGACATCACCAATCCCTGAATACAATGCATCGACACCGGAGTGGATATCTACTAACACTTCTGACTCGACACCACCAGTCCCTGAATACAACACATCGACACCGGAGTGGATATCAACTAACACTTCTGATTTGACATCTTCTGTACCTGAATACAATGCATCGACACCGGAGTGGACATCAGCTTACACTTCTGACTCGACATCACCAATCCCTGAATACAATGCATCGACACCGGAGTGGATATCAACTAACACTTCTGATTTGACATCATCGGTACCGGAATACAACGCATCGACACCGGAGTTGATATCAACTAACACTTCTGATTTGACATCTTCGGTACCTGAATACAATGCATCGACACCGGAGTGGATTTCAGCTAACACTTCTGACTCGACATCACCAATCCCTGAATACAATGCATCGACACCGGAGTGGATATCAACTAACACTTCTGATTTGACATCATCGGTACCGGAATACAATGCATCGACACCGGAGTGGATTTCAGCTAACAATTCTGACTCGACATCACCAGTCCCTGAATACAACGCATCGACACCGGAGTGGATATCAACTAACACTTCTGATTTGACATCTTCGGTACCTGAATACAATGCATCGACACCGGAGTGGATATCAGCTAACACTTCTGACTCGACATCACCAATCCCTGAATACAATGCATCGACACCGAAGTGGATATCAACTAACACTTCTGATTTGACATCTTCGGTACCGGAATACAATGCATCGACACCGGAGTGGATTTCAGCTAACAATTCTGACTCGACATCACCAATCCCTAAATACAATGCATCGACACCGGAGTGGATATCAACTAACACTTCTGATTTGACGATATCGGTACCGGAATACAATGCATCGACAACGGAGTGGATATCAACTAACACTTCTTATTTGACATCTTCGGTACCTGAATACAATGCATCGACACCGGAGTGGATTTCAGCTAACACTTCTGACTCGACATCACCAATCCCTGAATACAATGCATCGACACCGGAGTGGATATCAACTAACACTTCTGATTTGACATCATCGGTACCGGAATACAATGCATCGACACCGGAGTGGATATCAGCTAACACTTCTGACTCGACATCACCAATCCCTGAATACAATGCATCGACACCGGAGTGGATTTCAGCTAACACTTCTGACTCGACATCACCAGTCCCTGAATACAACGCATTGACACCGGAGTGGATATCAACTAACACTTCTGATTTGACATCTTCGGTACCTGAATACAATGCATCGACACCGGAGTGGATTTCAGCTAACACTTCTGACTCGACATCACCAATCCCTGAATACAATGCATCGACACCGGAGTGGATATCAACTAACACTTCTGATTTGACATCATCGGTACCGGAATACAATGCATCGACACCGGAGTGGATTTCAGCTAACAATTCTGACTCGACATCACCAGTCCCTGAATACAATGCATCGACACCGGAGTGGATTTCAGCTAACACTTCTGACTCGACATCACCAATCCCTGAATACAATGCATCGACACCGGAGTGGATTTCAGCTAACACTTCTGACTCGACATCACCAGTCCCTGAATACAACGCATTGACACCGGAGTGGATATCAACTAACACTTCTGATTTGACATCTTCGGTACCTGAATACAATGCATCGACACCGGAGTGGATTTCAGCTAACACTTCTGACTCGGCATCACCAATCCCTGAATACAATGCATCGACACCGGAGTGGATATCAGCTAACACTTCTGACTCGACATCACCAATCCCTGAATACAATGCATCGACACCGAAGTGGATATCAACTAACACTTCTGATTTGACATCTTCGGTACCGGAATACAATGCATCGACACCGGAGTGGATTTCAGCTAACACTTCTGACTCGACATCACCAATCCCTGAATACAATGCATCGACACCGGAGTGGATATCAGCTAACACTTCTGACTCGACATCACCAATCCCTGAATACAATGCATCGACACCGGAGTGGATATCAACTAACACTTCTGATTTGACATCATCGGTACCGGAATACAATGCATCGACACCGGAGTGGATTTCAGCTAACAATTCTGACTCGACATCACCAGTCCCTGAATACAATGCATCGACACCGGAGTGGATTTCAGCTAACACTTCTGACTCGACATCACCAATCCCTGAATACAATGCATCGACACCGGAGTGGATATCAACTAACACTTCTGATTTGACATTATCGGTACCGGAATACAATGCATCGACAACGGAGTGGATATCAACTAACACTTCTGATTTGACATCTTCGGTACCGGAATACAATGCATCGACACCGGAGTGGATTTCAGCTAACAATTCTGACTCGACATCACCAATCCCTGAATACAATGCATCGACACCGGAGTGGATATCAACTAACACTTCTGATTTGACATTATCGGTACCGGAATACAATGCATCGACAACGGAGTGGATATCAACTAACACTTCTGATTTGACATCTTCGGTACCTGAATACAATGCATCGACACCGGAGTGGATTTCAGCTAACACTTCTGACTCGACATCACCAATCCCTGAATACAATGCATTGACACCGGAGTGGATATCAACTAACACTTCTGATTTGACTTCATCGGTACCGGAATACAATGCATCGACACCGGAGTGGATATCAGCTAACACTTCTGATTTGACATCATCGGTACCTGAATACAATGCATCGACACCGGAGTGGATTTCAGCTAACACTTCTGACTCGACATCACCAGTCCCTGAATACAACGCATCGACACCGGAGTGGATATCAACTAACACTTCTGATTTGACATCTTCGGTACCTGAATACAATGCATCGACACCGGAGTGGATATCAGCTAATACTTCTGACTCGACATCACCAATCCCTGAATACAATGCATCGACACCGGAGTGGATATCAACTAACACTTCTGATTTGACATCTTCGGTACCGGAATACAATGCATCGACACCGGAGTGGATATCAGCTAACACTTCTGACTCGACATCACCAATCCCTGAATACAATGCATCGACACCAGAGTGGATATCAACTAACACTTCTGATTTGACATCATCGATACCGGAATACAATGCATCGACACCGGAGTGGATTTCAGCTAACAATTCTGACTCGACATCACCAGTCCCTGAATACAACGCATCGACACGGGAGTGGATATCAACTAACACTTCTGACTCGACATCACCAATCCCTGAATACAATACATCGACACCGAAGTGGATATCAACTAACACTTCTGATTTGACATCTTCGGTACCGGAATACAATGCATCGACACCGGAGTGGATTTCAGCTAACAATTCTGACTCGACATCACCAATCCCTGAATACAATGCATCGACACCGGAGTGGATATCAACTAACACTTCTGATTTGACATTATCGGTACCGGAATACAATGCATCGATAACGGAGTGGATATCAACTAACACTTCTGATTTGACATCTTCGGTACCTGAATACAATGCATCGACACCGGAGTGGATTTCAGCTAACACTTCTGACTCGACATCACCAATCCCTGAATACAATGCATCGACACCGGAGTGGATATCAACTAACACTTCTGATTTGACATCATCGGTACCGGAATACAATGCATCGACACCGGAGTGGATATCAGCTAACACTTCTGATTTGACATCATCGGTACCTGAATACAATGCATCGACACCGGAGTGGATTTCAGCTAACACTTCTGACTCGACATCACCAATCCCTGAATACAATGCATCGACACCAGAGTGGATATCAACTAACACTTCTGATTTGACATCATCGGTACCGGAATACAATGCATCGACACCGGAGTGGATTTCAGCTAACAATTCTGACTCGACATCACCAGTTCCTGAATACAACGCATCGACACGGGAGTGGATATCAACTAACACTTCTGATTTGACATCTTCGGTACCTGAATACAATGCATCGACACCGGAGTGGATATCAGCTAATACTTCTGACTCGACATCACCAATCCCTGAATACAATGCATCGACACCGGAGTGGATATCAACTAACACTTCTGATTTGACATCTTCGGTCCCGGAATACAATGCATCGACACCGGAGTGGATATCAGCTAACACTTCTGACTCGACATCACCAATCCCTGAATACAATGCATCGACATCGGAGTGGATATCAACTAACACTTCTGATTTGACATCTTCGGTACCTGAATACAATGCATCGACACCGGAGTGGATATCAGCTAATACTTCTGACTCGACATCACCAATCCCTGAATACAATGCATCGACACCGGAGTGGATATCAACTAACACCTCTGATTTGACATCATCGGTACCGGAATACAATGCATCGACACCGGAGTGGATTTCAGCTAACAATTCTGACTCGACATCACCAGTTCCTGAATACAACGCATCGACACGGGAGTGGATATCAACTAACACTTCTGATTTGACATCTTCGGTACCGGAATACAATGCATCGACACCGGAGTGGATTTCAGCTAACAATTCTGACTCGACATCACCAATCCTTGAATACAATGCATCGACACCGGAGTGGATATCAACTAACACTTCTGATTTGACATCATCGGTACCAGAATACAATGCATCGACAGCGAAGTGGATATCAGCTAACACTTCTGATTTGACATCATCGGTACCGGAATACAATGCATCGACACCGGAGTGGATATCAGCTAACACTTCTGATTTGACAACATCGGTACCGGAATACAATGCATCGATACCGGAGTGGATATCAGCTAACACTTCTGATTTGACATCATCGGTACCTGAATACAATGCATCGACACCGGAGTGGATTTCAGCTAACACTTCTGATTTGACATCATCGGTACCTGAATACAATGCATCGACACTGGAGTGGATTTCAGCTAACACTTCTGACTCGACATCACCAGTCCCTGAATACAACGCATCGACACCGGGGTGGATATCAACTAACGCTTCTGATTTGACATCTTCGGTACCGGAATACAATGCATCGACACCGGAGTGGATTTCAGCTAACACTTCTGACTCGACATCACCAATCCCTGAATACAATGCATCGACACCGGAGTGGATATCAACTAACACTTCTGATTTGACATCATCGGTACCGGAATACAATGCATCGACACCGGAGTGGATTTCAGCTAACACTTCTGACTCGACATCACCAGTCCCTGAATACAATGCATCGACACCGGAGTGGATATCAACTAACAATTCTGATTTGACATCATCGGTACCGGAATACAATGCATCGACACCGGAATGGATATCAACTAACAATTCTGATTTGACATCATCGGTACCTGAATACAATGCATCGACACCGGAGTGGATATCAACTAACAATTCTGATTTGACATCATCGGTACCGGAATACAATGCATCGACACCGGAGTGGATATCAACTAACACTTCTGATTTGACATCATCGGTACCGGAATACAATGCATCGACACCGGATTGGATATCAACTAACAATTCTGATTTGGCATCATCGGTACCGGAATACAATGCATCAACACCGGAGTTGATATCAGCTAACACTTCTGACTCGATGTCGACACAAAGCAGTGTCTCTACACAACACAGCATGTTAACAAACACTGTCGACAACAACACACAGGAATCAACAACTGAATTATCAACCACTGTCACCAACACAACTGTGGATGTCAGCTCATCTCTTCAGTATTTGTCATCGACAGAACAGGGAGATAATGCATCGACTAGTGCGTCAACAGCAGCTGCTCCTACTATAAATGTCACCGCCCCTTCATCCCAGTTTGAGAGGTCATTTGAGGGCGAGCTTCGCATCGTTTCATTCAGAGGCGCAGACGTAGTGTACGACCCGTCTTTGGAGGATCCTAACAGTTCGTTGTTCAAGCAGCTGAAAGACAGCGTCGAAAAATTCGTAAGTGTCGGTAATGAATGTTTAATTGAAATGAGCAAAGAAAATATAATTCTGTCATCATACATAAGATATGACAATTTGATAAAAAGAAGTATAACCAGGTGTCTACTTGTGTTCATATGCCTTAAAATGGTCCTTTTAGTTAAATGAAAACATATATCGTCTTCTTTTGTCTTTTTTTTTAATCGAAAGGAAACTTTTCTGAAGACTTTCGGTTACCAATGCATACCACTCGACCTCCTTCCGAAACTTTTCTCTCTGTCCTAGGTCGACAGAATTTACCAAATGTCCCCGTTGACGAGGAGTGATTACATACGTTCAACAGTGCGTCGGTTTCGTAACGGCAGCGTCGTCGTTGACTTCGCTTCTGTATTTCGACCCGCGTCGACCGTCACTGCAAATAACTTGGAGACCCTGATGACGACCGTTTTCGATGCTACTGCAGGGACTTCTCCCGGAACCGACATTAAAGTTGATCCAACGGTCATAAATTTTCAACGTGAGTACAGCAAATTTGTCTTGTATTTTTTTAAAAACATGTCACTGGAAGTAAATTGACGTAGCGATCATGACAAATTCGGATAGTAGACCGTAACATTAATGGGACATTTCATAAACTTTGAGTTTTGTTTTGCTTTTTTTTTTAGCCACAAACGAATGCGAGTTGGGAATTGACGACTGTTCAATGTATGCTGTTTGCGAGGATCTAGGGGCGGACGGCTACACATGTCACTGTCAGCAGGGAACGATAGATAAAGCTGATAAACCGGGTCGGCTGTGCCTGTATCGTAAGTCGACAAACATATTTATAATATACTGAAAGGTAATCACGTAATGAAAAGATGAATGAAACTTGTCTCCACAAAATGAGTGTTAGGTCATAAAGAGTAAGCTAAAGTTTCAGCATAAAAGAACACAGGCGACTTTTCGAAATAATTAAAGCACAACCCCATTGCTATCCAGTAGGACTTTCTGGAACTTATACTTTCCCCTGTTTTTTTTTTGCGATTGACAGCAAATACAACGGATGCCCAACCGACAGGTTCGACTGTTGTCACCTCATGGTCGACTCTCAACGGCTCTACGGATCCACGTTCTACCACTGTCGATACGTTTGACATTACATCTGGCACCACGAATGTACATTCCACGACATCCGAAACACACGACAATACATCGAGCACCACTGATGTGAACTCTAATACAACCGAGAAATACGACAATACATCGAACACTACGAATGCACAATCTACCCTAGCCGACAGGTTCGACAACACATCGATGACAACAAATGCACCTTCTTCCACAACCGACAAGTACGACAATACATCGAGCGATACGAATGCAACTTTCACAACCGATGAGTACAACAAAACATCGATCACCACAAATGTACCCGACAGGGTCGACAATACATCGAGCACCACGAATGCACCTTCTACCACAGCAGACAGGTTCGACAATACATCAAGCACCACGAATGCACCTTCTACCACAGCAGACAGGTTCGACAATACATCAATCGCCACGAATGTACCTTCTACCACAACAGACAGGTTCGACAATACATCAATCGCCACGAATGCACCTTCTACCACAGCAAACAAATTCGACAATACATCGATCGCCACGAATGCACCTTCTACCACAGCAGACAGGTTCGACAATACATCGATCGCCACGAATGTACCTTCTACCACAACAGACAGGTTCGACAATACATCGAGCACCACGAATGCACCTTCTACCACAGCAGACAGGTTCGACAATACATCGAGCACCACGAATGCACCTTCTACCACAGCCGACAATACATCGAGTGAAATGTCGACAGTAGCTGGTGTCATTACCATCAATGTCACTGCTCCTACATCCCAGTTCCAGGAGAGGTCGTTTGAGGGCGTGCTTCGCATCGTCTCATTCAGAGGCGCGGACGCAGTCTTCAACTCGTCTTTGGAGGATCCAGAGAGTTCTTTCTACAAGCAGCTGAAAGGCAGCGTCGAAAATTTGGTGAGTGTCGAACTTTGAGTAGTAAAGAGATTATGTTTCCATTTTATTATTGATATTTTCCTTTAGACAAAGTGCCGCATTTTGGCGAAGAAGTTGTAATCATTTACTTCATTCTAGCTCTCTTGCTTTGATTAGAATTTTTTGAAGCACAATGAATAGTTCTGTAATTTGTTCTCATTTGTTCCAGATCGACAGCATCTATAACAAATCCAGTCTGACAAAGGAGGACTACCTTGGCTCCATCGTGCGCAGTTTCAGCAACGGAAGCGTCGTTGTAAATTTCGGCGCTCTATTGCGACCCACGTCGACCGTCACTGCGGATGATTTGCAATCGACTACCGTTATGGAGACTACCAATGGAACTGTCCCTGGGACAGATATCATAGTTGATCCAACGGCGACTACCTTCAAGCGTAAGTTTTAAATGAATTGCTCATTTGAATTTCTTGCAAATCCCTTGTTTAGAAAAGCCAATGATCGACCGACCACAGTGAACCATTTCGCAAAGTGAACCATTTTGTTGTATTTTCCCTAGCCCCTCTTGACACTTATACAGCACAACTGCCTGTCCGCATCATTTTTAAATTGTATCTTCACTTAAAGCCACAAACGAATGCGAGCTTGGAATCGACGACTGTTCCATGTATGCCACTTGCGAGGATCTAGGGGCGGACGGCTTTACGTGTCGCTGTCAGCAGGGCATGATAGACGCCATGACTGATAGCCCAGGACGACTCTGTCTGAACTGTAAGTCATGCATGAAACAGAATTCGGGTACATTGGGATTGAGCTGAAAGGAGGAATGGAGGCAAGGGTTTTATGATGTAGATAAAACTCAGGGGGACAAAAAAAATAAAAGGTAAACAACAGAGTGAGGAAAGTAACAGAAGCTAAAGGGTGTCAGGAAACAGACGCTACTGTCGACTATGCACAAACTCCGGTCGAGCTTGCGATAACTTTCGGTTGTGTCACGACCATTATCCACTGAAAAATTTAATTTGGTCTTGAATGACCACAACTTTTGGTTGAATTTAGCAGAATTCTAACCCAAACAATTGGTTATAGAACAACCCAAGTTTGGGTAGTTCCAGTTTTCACCCTTTCTTGGGTAAAATTAACCCAGCCAAGAAAATGTGATAGGTATGTTGACTCAACATCACATTTTCTTGCGCACAATAGCAACAACAACTGTCCCACAGCCCGCACGTTCGACTCCTGCACCTTCGACGTCACCCATTCCCGCTAATGCACAAACTACCGCCAACGTGACGTCCGACAATACGTCGGATGAAGTGTCGACAGTACCAACTGGCCCAGCCTCCAACGTCACCGCTCCTCCATCCCAGATGCAGGAGAGATCGTTTGAGGGCGTGCTTCGCATCGTCTCATTCCGAGGCGCTGATGCAGCTTACAACTCATCTTTGGAGGATCCAGACAGTCCGTTTTACCAGCAACTGAAAGAAAGTGTCGAAAAATTAGTGAGTGTCGATCATGTTTTAGTTGCATCATTCAACAAAATGTTGCTGTTCCGTTCGAAGGCCATAACATTTGTGATTACCTGACTAGATATCTTATAAATGAATATGTTGCAGTAAACTCTTGTAACTCATTCGAAAAATGAGTAGCTATAATGACATAGCCATTATAGCTTCAAATAATATCAGAAATAGAGTCGAAATACGAAGAAGTATTCTGAAATATGTCGGCAGATGGATGCTGTTCTGCTTTCACTTTTCGGAAGTCAATTGGCACGTGAAAAGATACAAGGTAAATTCTTACCTATACTTTAAATAAATAAAGCAGTCTTAAAGATTATTCTTTTGACGGCGCATCTCTTTTAGAAATGCACGCGATGTACAACTTTTAAGTGTCAGTGTCGATTCAGTGTCTCCCTAAAATTCAGTAATATTGATCTTACTGTCGATCTTCCACAGGTTGGCAGCATTTATAGATTATCCGGTACGACGAAGGATGACTACTTAGGCTCCACCGTGCGCCGTTTTAGCAATGGCAGTGTCGTAGTAAACTTCGGTGCCCTATTTCGACCCGCGTCGACCGTCACTGCGGGTGACCTGGAGTCTCTTGCGGCGACTGTTTTGAAGGCTACTGGTGGAACCTTCCCAGGGACGGATATAACCGTTGAACCAGCGGTGATCACTTTCACACGTAAGCAGTGCTTGATATGGGCCGCCCGAATGATGGCGTAAATTTAATCTGTCCTCTTCTGAAAGAACTTAAAGCGAATCCTTTCTTTTCAAGACCAAAGGAAGAAACTTGACATTGAAGGTATCCCCTTAATATTACCATCCTCCTTTTGGCGAGAGTGAGTGGTGTAACAATTAAGATAGACATGACATGACAGGTACCCAAATTAATGCGTTTTGCGTACAATGGACGAATCCAAATGCCTTTCTTGTACATGATAAACTAAGTTCTAATCATAGAGCTGTATTATTAAACAGTATAATTTGATATAGGTGTATTTTAAAACCCTACAAAAAATAATCGTGTCCGTTTAATGTAGCCACAGACGAATGCGAGTTGGGTATCGACGACTGTTCCATGCATGCTGTATGCGAGGATCTAGGGGCGGACGGCTTCTCGTGTCAATGCCAGCCAGGCACGATAGACGCTGAGGCTGGTACCAGACCGGGCCGGCTATGCCTCTACCGTGAGTATTGTTGGTTTGGGAGCCCTTCCTTTCTTTCTTTGAGGCTTCAATGTGTTTTCAGTGTCTCTTAAAGTACTTTTGATAAAAATGCATGAGATCAGCTTAGATAGAAAGAATATCCTCCTGTGCCATGATTTTTTTTTATGAACCAGAATGGTATCAGTGCAATTTTCTTTTGGACTTTAAAGCAACAACAGCAGGTACGCAAGATACAGTTTCATCTCCTCCCACAGCGGAGTCTTCTGTTACCATGACAACTTCTCAGACATCTATTAGCATGACGACGATGGCAACGACGGAGGAAGAGGAGGAGGGAGAAGATGACCCTCCATCTTGGGGTGAGTACTTCGACTTCTTCATCTAACAGAGGTCAAGAAAAATCCGTCATCACGCGTGCACCGCGTCGAACGGGTTATTATATTTAGTTTAGGCATAACCTAAAGATATGGCTACCAGGGGAACTTTCAACACTTCAATTTTTTGCATTGTTTTAAATATTATGCAAGTACGTTAACATAAATTTAGAGAGCATGGCCTTGCACGCAGCCGCTGGGTGTAAGAATATTGGTAACCCGTCTCATCTCGTACAGCGCATCGCAATTCTCGCACGAGGTAGAGGGCGCAACGTGAGATAGCTCAATATCAAACTGTATTGTACTTCTTTGAACTCACTCCAAACTATTTATTAATTGACCCCCTCACCCGCTCAGCCACAGGTGTTATGCGGGGTTTTGTCTCACATTATGGCACTATGTGAGGCGAGAAGGTGGGGATCTATAGGACTTAATATAGGATAATATTATGAAAAGGGCAACAGGGCCTATGGCTTAGTCGAACTCTGGAACCTAATAGCTGGCAATTCGGTTCTGGGGAAAATCACCTCCATACCTTTTGTATAGACGATGGTGCCCTATATACGGTTGAGATTTTGATGACCTACCCTCAGTGGCGCACCCAGGATTTGGTTTGGGTGGGGGCTCACATTTTTTTTTCTCAAAACACGTTGCCCAAATGTTTTGGCTGTAGAAAAAAATGGTTTATTTTCGGGTGGGGGGGACTATTTTGACGTTGGTGTCGCCACTTACACCCCTATTATACTACTCGGAAATAGGCCGAATACATATCACCAAGGTAAAATCGTGGGACTACAAAAAAATTACCAAAAAAATGCATTGACAACCTCTTAAGGGGGGGGAGGGCTCAAGCCCCCCGAGGGCCCCCCGCCCCCGGGTGCGCCACTGCCTACTCTCATAAATAATTATGATATCCTTACCTATTACGAAAGTAGGTAGCAAAGGGAAGGGTTTGCAAGCACTTTTGGTGTGCATGTTGGGTAGATTGAGTGGCTTTTCCCTTCTTTTTAGCTCTGGCAGGAGGTCGGTCGGTCGGTCTGTTTCAGGGGAAAAAAACTGACCAAAATAAGCCCCCCTTCAAAATATGTGCAGCAATGTTATAGTCACGCGTGTTATTTATCACAAATCGCTATACTCTAGGTATAAATCTAACTGGTATGGTGTTCCATATGGGCCATCCGCGTAGCAACGGTCGCATTTTTAAACTCTGGCAGGGATCATTTTGATAGATTTCATGCAAGACTTTTATGCAAGACGGCCAGAGCTTATTGTGCACTCGCACTTGTTATTATCCGCAGCGGGCTGGCAAATCGGCATTTTCGTGTTGGGAATCACCATCGGGATCCTGATACTGGCCGCCGTGTTTCATCGCCTGGCCAATTTGCGCAACCGCTTCCGACACACCGAAGATCGAGATAGGTAAAAGTTGACTCTTGGGGAATTATTTGACCCGAAATTTGATCGCCTTTATTTCGAAAAGTCTAATTATTGAGCCAAATGAGTTGTAAAGGTAGGTTCAACATCCCGGAACCCATGAAGAATTACTTCTTTTTAACTTACATTATGAGTTATTCCAGGTTCACTTGAAACTGGTTTTTAATCTTGGTCACTGACTCTTAAAGGGTCAGCAATTTTAATACTGATTTTCATATTTTGACCCACAATTATAAGTTTGACCCATTTTAAAACGAATTCGCCAGCGCCAACCACAAAGCCAAAGATAGCGGCTACAACTTTGAGCAAGAAAGCATTAATTGGGTCTATAGTTTTAAAATATCTGACTCTAAACGGGGTCAGACATTTTTTTTAAACTTGAGTCTCATCGTTTGACCCACATTTACTGAAAAGCCAAGGCACCGTCAAGGAGAAAACTACCGACTTCCTGTTCGGAATTTGAAAAAAAAAATAGACCTAGAACCTCAGTCGGCCATTGTGACACAAACAAGTTAATCGTGTGACACACACGAAAGTATGAAAACCAGAAAAAAATAAGTAATTTCATGTGACCAAATTCTCACCCCCCCCCCCCCAAAATGATATGATCACAGTCGGAACGAACAGGCTCGTGCGGAGCGGGCGGCTTATCGTGACCGTAGCTGGAGCTTCATGTACCGCCGTCCCGAGGCCGAGGGCACCCCGGACCCGGACGAGTACACGGACGGTGGGTTGGGCGGGGATCTCCTCAACGCGGACGGCCAAACAGTTACCCCTAGCGCGCCGCCTATGGAAAACGAAGGTGAGAGTTTTTCCGAGACCGGAAGGTGAATCCTTCCTGGCCAGATTCGTGCCGGAATTCAAGTCATAATACCTGACTCTGTTATGGACGGGTCAAAATGACAAGTTGTCGGTTCAAAATGACATGTTTTCTTGGTCAAAATGACAAATTGTCAAATGGCCCGGAGCTTGACTCAGAGAATCAGGTTGGCGTAGCGGTACTTTCCTCGCCTTCCACCGCTGTGACCCGGGTTCGAATCCCGCCTGGGCCAATATGTGGATTGGGTTTTCAGTCCCTGCCTGATTCCGTGGGTTTTCCCCAAAATGTTCTTTTCCTCCCACCTCTAAAACTGTAATATCTTCTCTTCGTCTACTCTCTACAGGTTTCGTCAGGCTTTCGGGCTACAGTGCCTAGGGCACTTTTGAGGAATCCTTGGTTTCATTACCAGAAAGAAATAAAATAAAAACTAGAAATGTGTTTGTGGACAAACACTGAGCTGTTTCGATCGTTTTCTTAATGACTGCCGTAAAGGAGTTTCATCCAGGGCGAATGAACATGTACATGCGTATTCTATACAATGAGTGTCTATCCTACGTCCCTGACTATGCATGAACATAAAATCTGTCAAAGTTAGCCGGAAATCGGCTAAAACGGTCACTGTGGACAGGATTTGACCTCAGCAACACGTGCGCTGCGCGCGGGCTGACTGACATACGATATGTACAACGTACATGCATGTACATGTACATTGTGGACTGTGCATGTTTTAAAGCAGAGTTATTGTCAACCTGAAGTTTTAAGCGTGCGCAGGGCATGTCCAAGTTTGCTTATTGCCTCGAAGCTTTGAAATGTTTTAGACCTACCCTTAAATAGACAATTAAAGTAAAAACTAATACAAAAACTGCCATGGTTGATTTTTCAGGAATTTTCTAAGGAAAAAGAGTCTTTTCATTATAACTTCCGGTCTGATGACGTCATGCACCTTAAACTTCGCACACGTCTTAAGTGGGTCAAGGTCATTCTATACACCAATATTTAGGCGATTCCGACAAACTTCGCCACAGACATCTATTCAAAATACATTTTTGAAATTTTTTAACCTGTCGCTAGAGGGCGCTCGAAGATTGCATGACGTCATCGGTAGATGATTTGAAGAATACTATCAGCCAAGAGACTAACATAGTTAAAAGCAAGTTCATATCTGTTACCACTTTTAAATAATAAGCCACTTCCGGTTTGGGCCTTTTTCGACCGGAAGCAAGGGTCACGTGATTTCACGCACACTGAATGAAATAAAGACCTCAACCTACTCTACCACTTGCCGGCAACAGAATGCTGCGGACGCGTACGGTTGATTTCTTATGCATTTTTAAATATTAAAAGTGTCACAATTTAATTGACTATAAATAAACACCGGATGACGTCATCATGACGTCATCATTACACAATGTTGTTTGAATTAGAGTCTTTGCTTGGACAAAGATTGGTGTAAATGAATTACTGGCAAAGAGTCGAAAATGCCATCTGAAAATTTGACATTTTTTAAAAAATCTCTGTGTACAAAGTCTATGGGAAAAATTAAATATTCAAAATTCTATAATAAATCATGTGATGAAGTCAGCATGACGAAAAGTTTCGGCACACATCTTCAGATGATGGTCTAAGTGTGTGCCAGGTTTGAAGTCGATCGGATTTGAAAAAAAGCCAAAAGTGACTTGTAGAACGAAAACATGTGTTATCCTATGAGAAAAAAGTCTGAAAAATAAAAGAGAAAAAAAAAAATAACAGAAACAAGAGCTGTTTCGGTGTGTACACCGAAACAGCTAATAATACAAATTAAACTAAATAGATTAGTTTTGAAGCGAAAAAAATGTCAGCTCAAAATGTGACCCGGTTCAAGGTCGAATCTGACTCTGAACCTTGAAGAGTAAACTGTCCTCCGTTGGATACCCATTAAACTATTGCAAGTTTAACATTAGCAACGTTCAGTTAGTTGATTTGTGAAACGCACCTAAATTTGTAGGTCATGCGATGTTGTTGTTCGTGATCATCATTCCAATTGAAATGACTTGTATACGGCAGGTGGTTCGTCGATAATGACAGACATGAACGAAACAGGGGTGCAGACGGATCCCGTCCCAGGGGACAGCTTGCCACACAGGGTAGGGGGAGATGGTACAGACGGGCAGACAGAGGAAACGGATGCTCACGGTCAGGCAGCATCTACAACAAAGGTATATAAGTGTAGTGTTAGAGTCAGTTATGCGTTGTCATTCAATCTCCAAATTTATACCAATCCGCATTCCGAGCACGATATCAACGCTGGCACGAAGGCCCCTATACAGTGGCGACGTGTGCTAGCTATAAGTGTGCAGATAAACCTCACGGAGCAGTTGTTTTTTACAATAGCATGCTCAATGTTTTCTCCATTAATGGGGGCCTTGTTGGAGTGCAATGGTCACGTGCCCAGATTCGTCTATAGGCGTATAGTGATTAAAAACGGACTCGGCTTAATTATGCATTTTCAAACAATCTCAGCTCCACAGTTGCTATTATGTTATAATTTAGAGTCAGAAATTATTAGATCTTAACTCGTATATCGGGAGCAATTCCCGAGCGGTTAGTCACACGAAATTTCCTTATTATTTATTCAGGAATCTGGAGATTCAACGTCAGTCACAGTGGAAGATGACGACGATCAAGAAAAAGCAAAGGACGAGGCTGAATCGGTGAGTATTATGCTGGCTGTTTTCTCTCGGAGAATATTTACGTAGTAACTCTATCGTTTCTCCCCCCAAAAAATCTATATAAGACAAGTTTATCTACAGCTCGTTTAATTCTGCAGTTTATTGAGTGATTGGGCAAAACGAAACATATATAGGTCTGTAGTGAGCTATACTCACTCCGAGGGAATACATTCTAACTTCCGACTTTCGGTATTATTGTGTGTATTTTGCATGTTGTTTTGATACAAGAAAAATTTGCAATCACGCGAATGTTTCCTATTCTCATTTAATACAAATTAGGGGTCATGTTGGCGTAGCGGTACTTTCCTCGACTTCCACCGCTGTGATTTGACCCGGGTTCGAATCCCGCCTGCGCCAATATGTGGATTGGGTTTTCAGTCCCTATCTGTACTTTTTTTTTGGGGGGGGGGGGCCTACAATATCATTCTGGGGTTTTCCTCCACCTCTAAAACTGTAATATTCTTCCACATTTCCTAGTCTTACCCATCCTGTTGTGGCACTTGCGCTGTTGGATGTTTTCGAAATAAATATATAGATATATAGAAACTCAATTTATCAATTATTTTCCTTTTCTTCCTTTTATTCCAGACGTCCGATGGCTGCGTTGTCATGTAACAGAAAGAATGGGTGGCTTCGACTGAACTCACAAAGGAAACGTTTTGGATAATTAAGTCACATTCCAGTAACCACAAGTCATGCTATTGTACTACTTTTTTTAAAATTCTATTTATTTTACCTAATTTAAAAATATTTTTTGTTGCAAAAAAATATATGATATATTACATATTCGTTTAACATTATGTAAAATGTGTTAAGCACTGAAACACAATCTTCCTATCACTTTGTTGTATATGTCCAGAAGCTATTCATCAATTTCATCATTACTCTAAACATGTTTCGTATTAAACGTGTTTACAACAAAGAAATAGCAAGAAAGAAGTTACAAAAGACAGTGTTTAATTGCTAAAGACACTTTTTTACAGTGCTGTATATAAAACACACGCGAAAGACACATTTTCTAGCTTTTTTTTCAAATTGTAAAAAGATTTTAGATCTGATTTTAATGTGCAAGAGGGAATATTTAATGGTTAATTTAATCTCTCCTTTTTTTTTCTTTTTTTTTAAAGCTTTCGTGAACAAAAAAAAAATACACAAAGGTGGGCCAATAGAGAAGGCTTGCTCTATTTCAGTAAAACAAAAAAATAACGAGTTCGATCGGCTGTGACGCCTTTAGCTCTTCGAGACCTTCCCGCCCTGTAGTGTAACTTTTTGTCCAAACTGCAAGTCCCAAGCCCCTGGGTGGTACTCTTGCCAAGCCTAACCCAATAGACCTTTCTTTTGTTTGTAAGCGTACTACCGTAAATCCCACTTTTCGACTGGGGGGATGGCCGCGGCATTGGATCATCCCCCCCCCCCATTTTTGTGGTGTGAAACCCCAAATGCCGATTTTTAGGTCACGTGCATGGTGTTGCGGTATGGTCAGAAGTTGGTATGGTATAAGTTCAAATTTTGCAAGAGTACGAGTACGACGAGTACAAATTATTAACACCAATATGTGTGAAAGAGGCATCGTTAGTTGGTCATTTTGTATATTCAAGAGTTAAACGATATATGTTTGGAAACAAACTTTCCTTTAATTTTGCTACGTTGACCTTCCATATTTTTTCAACCCCTTGTTGGCAAAAATGGTGCCAACGGGTCCGCGTCGGCAATTAAGAAACGTCTATCTTGACCGGCCCATACGGAGTTTACATAATTATTTTAAAATTAAAATCAATCATCAGACACGGACGTTTGATAACTTATTTAAATTAATTTGCCTCTCTGAGAATGTTTTCAATAAAGTTACCGGTGAATTGCGATTACATTTTGAGCTATACGGTGACTTTCGCGTGCGTCACGGCTATCTCCCCACTGAGACGTAAACCGGGAGCTATTGACTATAATGAGAAAAAAAGAAGATATCGATTTTTGCGGCTACATCTTCGAATCAAACCAAATCACTTCACGTTTTCCTCTCACACCAGCACATTCCCATTCAGAGCAACACAACAAAAACTGAACAATGCGTTTGCATTGTACACCTTTCACGTTCAGATCACTGGAGGGCGCTATTCATGATTGCACAACGCCCCGTCATTCTAAACAAAAATATTGCACACTCGACGCGTAATTTAATAAGTTTCCAGAAACGTGCTGCAATTTAATTGCAATAATACCGTCGATTTGGAGCAGAATTATTCATGTGCATGTCGGTAGGAAGAGAAGATAATTTCACCGCAAGGTAGGTGTAGCCTTAGTGAAATGGATTTCTTGGGAATAATTTCTCGCTGGGGCTGGGGGTCGGGCTCATTTTATTTTCAATTATTTCATTCCATTTTTACGATTGTTCTTGACTGGAAATGAATTTTGCCTATGTCCATATCGCACGTTATATGTATCATTATTATAGTTACTCCTTTATATCAAGAACGTTTCTTCGAATTCGCTTTTCCCCAAATAACAATATCATGTTAAATCATCTTTATCAATATCATGAACTGAAATTTTGTTGAAAATAAAAAGAAGGGGGAAAAAAGGAAAGAAAAAGACTGAATTGTATTTTTGGAAGCTATAGTATTTTCATTAGTGAAATTAATGCACAAATAGTGAACTGATATATGTCGGCCTGGACACCATTTATAGCCAATTGCTTTAATTCCACAAAATTAAGGATTTTTTTTATCCATATTCAAAACAGTTGGGGAGTGGATATATTGCCGGCGGTAATCCCCGCAAGCTAAAGTTTACTAAAGGTTTGCCGGCGGCAATCCCTATCAACAGAGGGCGCTGTACTCTCTAAGATAGGGCTGAATTATAAGATATATTAAATTACCACCAACGGTTGTGTAGCACCTGTGGTCTAGTGGATAAGCAACGGATCTCATGAGCGGGAAGACCCGGGTTCGATCCCGCTGGCGACATTTCTAATTAAGGTTTTTTTTTCCCATCCCCCAAAAATAAGAATATTCTTCTTTTATTATACATATCTCAAACATTTTATTGCAGAGTATTACATTTTCTTTTTCAGATTTGTGGCTCTGGAGGATTTTTTTTTAAGGGAAATAAAGTCCGAAAATTTATTGTAAAATGGTCTGATTCCCATCTTGTGAATACGAAGTTACAACGATAATGTTGGCGTGGAGCCAGACTAAAATTTGTCATCGGAAAATGTCTATGTACAAAAAAAACAGTAACTGCGCATGTTCAGTGCATATCCGGCAAGCTAATGTTTACTAAAGGTTTGCCATCTCCGGCTAAATATCCACTGCCAAACAGTTAATCAAGAGAAGATGTCTGCAAATCATGTGTTTGTTTTCTGAAATGAGGGCACTAAGTAGTTTAAGCAAATAGGCTACTTAACTTGGCTCTGCGAAAGACATATAAAATACAACTAAAGAAACGTAGAGACTACTTGTTTTACCAAGGTGTTCATTTTGATTTTTTGATAGTTTGAATTTGTAGACAATCAGTGAAATGGAAGATACAGCAACATCAGTAGTGGATGCTAGTCCTGATGAAGTCCTTGATGTCAACTGCAAGGCAGCAAAACAGACAGGCAAGGATGCCGTGATGCAGGACAAGACGTTACAGCAAGAGGAGGAGACGAAGACGGGCAAAGATGACATGGGAGAAGTAGACGAGGAAAATGAAGTGATGGAAACGGAAAACACGAAAAGAAAGCGAAGAGTAAGCAATATTTTTATCATTTAACAACATTCAACTCCCATGGATGGACTTACATGTATGAAGAAAAACGTAGCTACTTTTTAATGAAAATAAAAAGTTTGAAAAATTTGGAAACATAATTTGATTAAAAACAAGCTATTTCTGATCCTCAAGTTTGGAAGTTTGTGTTAACTGTTGATTGTACATTCATTGTGGGAAAATTCACATTGGCTTGTACGTGTTGATCTCTATTAAATGCCCAAAGAAACTAATTAATGTTGACTAACCCTTCTATGCGACATTCTGTGCCATGCATCTATAGTCATTTCAGTCAAAATCAAACAAGTGACACTTTTTAAGAATTCCCAGCCTCAATAAAGCAGGGTTGACTGGCTGGGACTGTTTATGTAACTTGATTCAGCTACATGTATGCTTTGGCTCTGGGTGAGTGATAAAACAGCTGTGACCACATCTTGCCTGCTTTGTCTGTTGGCCCAGTTTGACTAGTCGCAGTGCTTGCTGACATATGATCTGACTGCTGGTTTGACTAGCCTTTGTTAAAAGTATAGCAGGGGGAAGTGGAAGTGAAATTTTGACTGCCTGTGACTGCTTAAATAGCATGATGGCTAATGCATCCAAAGATTACCCCCAATACACCTCCTTCTCTATGTCTGCTCCCTCTTGAATTGACCTATTTTTGGAGAATCGCGTCAACGCGGCTTGTGAAGTATTGTCCAATTACATGATATACAAATGGACGCGGAACGCGCAAAATTTGAGACAAACAATACTCAGTGTACAAGAATTCCATAGGGCTGTCTAAGGGGTGTGGCTAATTCACAAACGGCAAACAGAGACTTAAAATAAAATTTTGCTTTGTTCTCTCTGGATTGCTGAATAGTGCCTGAGGCAGTTAATTTGTGTGAAGGTTCGTTAATGAAACTTTTTTGTGTTGTATCTGAAGCGGAGAAGGAAACACAGGCATTCATCGAAAGAAGATGCCGCCGACCAGGCTGAAGTTGTAGATGTTAATGCAGCAGCATCTGTCAACGATGACTCACAGTGTTCCGCCGATCAACCAGCTTCCAAACAGAAAGTTTCAGCTCGACAGGGACAGCCCAAGAAGGACAGGCCACGATCCGCCGAGGGCGAGGAGCTAACGCAGTCCCAATACCTACAGCTGACTGGTCAGCAAGACTGGAGGCAGGATGGGGCAGCGGGTGGGGAACGTGAGAACCGGCCCATGTCATCCAAGGGGCAGAGCAACAAGGCCGGGAAGAGCCACAGGGCGGAGCAGAAAGGAGGACAGACCCCTAGCAAGACGCCCAAAGGCAAGCCCCAACCCGAGACCCGCGAAGCGAGCCCCAAACGGGACAGACCAAACTCTTCCAAGGGCAGGATGAACAGAAATCAAGCCCCGTTAGACCAGCAGAAAATCAGTCAGACGCCAAAGAATGAAAAGACCAAAGGAGCAACTTCTAGGAACACTCCAAGAGACACTAAGTCTTCCAAGAACCAAAAGGACTCTCCGCAAACTAATCGCAGGGCTGAAGCTCAAATGCAACAGAACGTTCAAAATGGAGAAGTTCATACGCCAACTAAAGGTGACCCAAGGGGTCAAAGTACACCGGGGTCGGAGGTCAGAGGGAAGAAGCCCAAGACACCAAAATCAAAGAACAGGAACGGAGCTGGAACCCCAAACAGGAAGAACTTCAAGGTAATGATTGTTTTTAGATCTTTTGAAAACATTTCTTTCCCAGATTGGCAAATGCGAGATAATTTATTCCAGTGCTTATTAAGGGGAATACAGGTAGCCTCTTTAGAAGTTTCAAGTCAGATTTCAGAAAGTCAAGGACAAGACTGTTTACAAGTCTAATCGCAAGTGCAGTGGCCTGTCCTGAAAGTAGGGCTTTCTGGTGCGCTCTAATAATAATAATAATAATACCAGAGTCTTATATAGCACACGTATCTACCAGTAATTAGGCACTCAAGTGCTGGTAATTATGTCTATTTTTAAAGACAGCCAAATGAAGTTTATGAGAAATGTGAGACCCATTATGTAGGACCAAGTTATAAGGTTTTACAAGGTGCTGTGGCGCATATTGCAGCCACTGCCAGAAACACCGGGGCAACCCCCTTCTCTTGGCAATAAGTGTTACTGGGTTCTTTAACGTGCATTACACAATCCAAGGGACCTACGGCTTTACGTCCCATCCCATTGTGCTCAAGAGCACAAGCACCATGTTCCCAGGATTCAAACCCATGTACAACGGCACACGAGTCGAACACTATAACCATTGGACTACAGCACCCCACAGACGTGCATTCAGCACGGTTTTACCTTAACTTTTTTGTTCACTAGCCAGCCGGTCTACTGAAACAGACTTTAACTAGCCCGCTAGCATTTTCACTAGCGCGCATTTTTTTTTAAGCTCAAATACAAAATGGTGTATTTTCAGGCTCAATTCTGAGGCAATTTTATCAGTGTTTTTAATAAACAGATCTAGTAATTGAACTGTTTAAAACAGTTCATAAAATTAGACACAAGTTGATGAGGTTTTCTTTCTGAATTTAATGATTAATTTCTTCCTGTCGTATCCCAATAATTTTGTTGACTCGCCAGCCGGGCTACTCAAGGAATAGTTTGACTAGCCCGCCGCTGTTTTGACTAGCATTTGGCTAGCGGGCTACCGCTAATTTCAAACCCTGGCATTCAGCTAAACTTCAGCTAAACTAATCTCCCCAGCCCTTTGAGGACTACCTGTCATTCGAGGAGGTCTCTCACGGACTGAAGAGGAAACATCTCCTGCAAGGAACCCTGCGAATCAACCCCAGGAACTATGAGGAAAGCTATATTGATTCAAAGGTAGGCTATCCCCATCTAACCAGTTTGAGAGTACAATGTGCTGTATCATTTCACACTTTGTGAGCCAAACTCCATAACCAAATTACCTCAAATAAATTAGCTAAAATGTTGCATTTCCTTTGTATTTGCCAGAGAAAAATTCCAAGCCGTGTAACAAAATGAAATCTTGGTGAAGGCAAAGCCCGATATTTGACGACAAAGTTTTTATTATCTGGAAAAGAATTTCCCATATGACATACAATGTGTTTTCATTGTGTAACAATGTGTTATGCATCCAAACTTTCCTCTGAAACATAGGAACACAAGTTTCTTAACTGCCATACAAAAATCACATACAAAAGGCACCGTAGGTTTTTTGCAACCCATTTTCAACAGCTGTGAACAACACCACTTTCCCATCTGTCGTGAAACACAATTTTCTCTCCTAACTTTTTTCCAACCCATTTACAACATCTGTAGTACAACACCACTTTCCCATCTGTCGTGAAACACAATTTTCTCTCCTTACTTTTTTTCCAACCCATTTTCAACATCTGTAGTACAACACTCTCCCATCTGTCGTGAAACACAATTTTCTCTCCTTACTTTTTTTTCAACCCATTTACAACATCTGTAGTACAACACCACTTTCCCATCTGTCGTGAAACACAATTTTCTCTCCTTACTTTTTTTCCAACCCATTTACAACATCTGTAGTACAACACCACTTTCCCATCTGTCGTGAAACACAATTTTCTCTCCTTACTTTTTTTCCAACCCATTTACAACATCTGTAGTACAACAACACATTCCCATCTGTCGTGAAACACAATTTTCTCTCCTTACTTTTTTTCCAACCCATTTACAACATCTGTAGTACAACACCACTTTCCCATCTGTCGTGAAACACAATTTTCTCTCCTTACTTTTTTTCCAACCCATTTACAACATCTGTAGTACAACAACACTTTCCCATCTGTCGTGAAACACAATTTTCTCTCCTAACTTTTTTCAACCCATTTACAACATCTGTAGTACAACACCACTTTCCCATCTGTCGTGAAACACAATTTTCTCTCCTCTGAAAGTTTGCAACACAACAAGTTACACAACTGACACGTTGAACTCCTCATCAGAGTTTATCCCATATGAAATGCAACGTGTTTCCCATCTGTACTACAGCATGTGACCCAATTTTCTCTCCTTACTTTTTTCCAACCCATTTACAACATCTTTAGTACAACACTTTCCCGTCTGTCGTGAAACACAATTTTCTCTCCTAACTTTTTTTTTCAACCCATTTACAACATCTGTAGTACAACAACACTTTCCCATCCGTCGTGAAACGCAATTTTCTCTCCTCTGAAAGTTTGCAACACAATAATTTACACAACTGACACGTTGAACTCCTCGTCAGAGTTTTTCCCATGTGAAATGCAACGTAAGTGTTTCCTATCTGTACTACAGCATGTGATCCTTTTCCTTTGTTGCATTTTCCAGGATGGCGGAGCAGATATCATGATCAGCGGTGTCCGGGCTCGCAACAGAGCTTTGGAAGGGGATGTGGTGGCGGTAGAGTTACTGGACAAGTCAGCTTGGAAGGTATTTAAATCAGGATCCAATCAGAACCTAAAGCGGGTTTTGAAAAATAAGTAGACTTGACTTTCAAAATTCAGAATTTACCCAAAAAAAGACTCAAAACTGGAAGAAAGTTATATGAAGGTTTGATTCTGTGTTTCAAAGTATTTTGTTTTTTATAATTCTTACTTGACTCTTTTTTACCAGTACTTATGGGAAAGTTCTACCAGAGCTTATTTTTAATCCTAACTCCCTAGGATTTTTTGCTAGGATGTAGCCTCAATCCTGCAAAATCCTCCAACTGGCCTCATGGAAAAATAGCATATAGCCTCAATCCTGCAAATTCCTCCAATTGGCCTCATGGAAAAATAGCATGTAGCCTCAATCCTGCAAATTCCTCCGTTATTTCTTGAATATGGTCCATGGAGGGGTGACCACTGCCTGAATCCTGCAAAATCCTTCGGCTTTCAAGTATCATCAAGGACTAAATTTATGCACGGCTGAGCATAAACAACACAAGGTCCGAGACACAAGACCTTGACAGAGTGCGTCCTCCGAAATCAGCAACGCACTTTTGCAATGTAACCTCAATCCTGCAAATTCCTCCAATGTGCAAAAAGGATTTTGGAGGATTTGGGATGGTTAGGGTTAATGTGACGTTATTGTCCAGTCTCTTTTTGATAACCAGGCTGTAAGATCGCCTCGTAAACTGGCACAAGCTGGTAACGCTGGTCACGGTTCATTGACGGCTTATGGCATCGAATGTAGATTGCCTCCCATATCTTTCTTAATTTTTTTGTAAAAAATTATTAACCCGTTTGCAATTCTACTACATTGTGTTGATCACTGATGAAGCCATGAAATCATCGAGTGCTTGGATAGTTTTGGGTGGTGTAGGGAGTAATAGGCAGGGCCGTTTGGGGCGGGTCCGTGACTGATTGTTTAAAACAGTCTTCCACCAAGCCAGGAATGCATTTAGGCACATTTAGACCTTCACAACTTAAAGCTACAGTCCATCATTTGTAATTTGTGCATTTTGTTCGTTTGAAGCAACAAAAGAGTTCAAAATCTAATGAAGGATACTGAGCAACTAACCTGATGAAGTTTCAGCTAAGCTTCAGCTGTACATTCCGAGAAAAACAGCATTCTAAGATCTCAATTTCAAATCAAAAGTTACTGAATCATGTTTTGAATTGTTTTGAATTGCAGCTATACGCGACGTCGCGCACTGATCCGACGAATTATATCAACCGCGCGTGCGTGTGCGTCGTTCCAATACTTGTGCGCGCTGCGCTGAATAACAAAACGAACTACTAATTTAAATTTTCCTACGGGTGCTTTGTAAGAATCACCGTTGGAAAGGCCTTCTTTCGTTGATTACTTCAAAATGACAGCTTCCCAGAAAGAATAATTTCACAGGGAGTTTAGTTCCCCTACTATCTTTCAACCAAGTTTGTTTTTCAACAATAATTATGCCAGTTACTTTTTGGATGGATGCAAATGATGGACTCTGGCTTTAAGGAGGCTTTTTTGCCATCTGCAGTTCTGCACAGGGTCCAAACTGCCAGAAATCAAACTGTGTACTGTATTTTTACTTGTCCCTCTCACGCTTTCAGCTTTTGGAGGCGGATTACATGTCAAACAAGAAGAAAAAACTCAGGGATGCCCGGTCTGCTGCGGCAACGTCGAAGCCGGAGACAGCTGCCGAAACAAGCTCAATTGCCGAGGCTGAGAAGGCACTCGCGGGACAGCTCCAGGGGTTAGAAATTAATAACATGTCTGGTAACTTGCCCTCTGACAGTGCAATAGACCTGAACGCAGCTGGTACTGCTAAAGCCAAAATATCCAATAATGACAATTCAATGTTCCGCGTGAGTGCGGAAAATCGGATCCCGGCTGCCCTGCCAGAGAAGGACGGTGACTCCGCGAATGTCATCATCATCAGAAATTCTGGACTCCCAGACGAGGAAAGCCCACAGGAAGAGATAGAGGACATTGTGAAGAGGCTGTTTGGAGATAACGGCAACGAAGACCAGGCAAACGAGGCGGGGAGTGATGAAAAGGGGTCGGAGAAAGCGGAGGGGGAGATACCTAGAAGGTTCTTCCAGAAGCAAGGGAAGATTGTCTACATCGTTGAGAAGCGACACTCCCGGGCAAGCAGCGGCCTTCTAAAACCACCCACCAGCAGTGTAAGTTCAAACAGGTTTCGTCTTTAACATAATTACAGTTTTATTTTTCCCGTGCTTGGTGTAAACCAGACATGACAAAAGTAAGGCAGGTTGCCAAATAGGGTCAGAGGTTAAGAAAACGTATGTATGACCAATCATGTTCTTATGAGCTTTTATACCAGAAGAAATTTGTTTACCCCCTTTTCTTCACTCCATTCCTTGTTTGTCTGGTCTTTGTTGCCGTTATCTGAGAACAGACCCTTAAATTAAGAAATTCCGCACTCAAAGAGTCAATACATACTGAAATTGTTTATCTCTTTGATTACGGAATTAATGCCTAAAATTGATTGAAAATTTATAATGCACCATGTCGCTAGAGGTAATATACTGCCTCAACTCCAGCGGGCTCCATTATGCATTTTGTATAGATTAATCCGGCGGCAGCCATTTTCTGCGGTGGCACCAGGCTCGCGCGAGTTGCCCTCGGGGAGTACGCACGCACTCCAGGCTCCTTCGACCAATAGGAATGCAAAAATGCGCGTGCACCTCCTCTTTAAGAACGCGTGCAGCATGCGCGTGAGCTTGACACCACCGCTGTAAAAGCTTCTTATTCTGGTCGCCAGATTCCACAAAAAAATTCAGATGCCGAGATGCAAAGAATTTGTGCTAACAGGTTTCCAAAATTACACAAAACAACAAGACAAGCCTTAATACTGGAATATTGAATAAGACACTTGCTATGTTGCGGACGACACTGATGCACTTGGTCAGTCAACCGATTGACCTGGTAGACCGGTAGTGTTATTTATGTTGTTATTTTGTACTCCAACTAGATTACAGATAACGTACATCGTTATGTTTCCAGAATATTGACTTGTTTATTTTTTTAATTTTTTTAGAATGCAACAGATGCCCTCTTTTCCCCCACCGACCACCGCATGCCCAGGATGTACATACCACTGGACGAGTGTCCTGACGGTTTTCTTGAGCGTCCGGGCGATTTTGAGACGACCCTTTTCATCGCGAGGCTGGAGGAGTGGCCTAAGACATCGGTGATCGCCAGGGGGTAGGAAGGCCTTCTTCTGCATTCATACTAGTTATTTTTGTTATCAATGCTGTCGTTTTTTGTTTGCACAAGTTTTGTAGTGGTTACACTGAGAACTGATCACAAGTACATTAGTACTGTCGACTCTCGTTAGTACAAACTCTGTTCATACAAAATTCTGGTTATAACAAATATAAAGCCTTGGTCCCGACTGTGCATGTATGTGCACAATGAATGGGACTGATGTTCCTCTTAATACAAAATTCTGATATAACAAACAATTTGGCTAGGTCCGAACGAGTTTGTTATGACGAGACTCGACTGTAGTCTGATCAAAGGAATATTACACGTCTATTCACAAGTCCAGTCACAACAGCTAGGGGAGAAATGATAAGCCAGTTAGGTATTTCAACTGCGCAAGCGCACAGTGATGTGGGCCACGGGTCATTCGGGATAAACGAATGGTTCAAAGGCGCATGAACGCTGGCGCATGAACGGCTTGTGCGTAAAGCGCTCGCCTCTCACCAAGGTGACCACGGTTCGAATCCTGGCCGCGGATCGCATGTGAGTAGAGTTGTGCGTTGGTTCTCTCCTGTGCCAAGAGGGTTTTTCTCCGGGCCCTCCGGTTTTCCTCCCTCCGGAAAAATCAAACACTTTCAATCTCAGGCTGTTCGCCGTGGTCATATTTGGGTCGATGTGGCCCGCAGCCATAGGCGCCTTTACGTGCCAGCGGCCCGACCACGTTGTAGCCGCGCCCTTCGCAATTCAGCATACCAGCTGCGAGTAAGGATGATTAGCCTCCCAAATTATTATTATTATTATTATTAAATTACCAGCAGAATGGGTGTGCGCGTAACATCGCGTAACATCACGTCAGCGATGTTATCCCGAATGACCTCGGGACATTGAAATACCGAACTGGCTTATTGTGATGCGGTATGTCAATACCAGTCACAGTTGGGCAGAGCTATGAATGGAGAAACACCTGCAGGGCCCAATTTAACGGCGCTGCTAAGCACACAAATTTGCTTAGCACAAATAAAGTCTGGCTTATAAAAGCAGGTTACCAGCCAAAACAACATGTGATTTTCATGCTAAGCAAACAACAGCTGAATACTAGTCCCAAGCAATATACATCATGTGGAGTTTTGGCTGGTAACCAGCTTTTATAAGCCAGACTTTATTTGTGCTAAGCAAATGTTTGTGAAATTGGCCCCTCAGCGTGGAGGAATAGATATTGCTAAAAAAGATGAATATTTGGCTGTAAAATTGGAAAGGGATATACCATCGATTTATTGGGATCGATTCCAGGTGGAGCCACAATTCCAAGACAGATTCTGAATTGATTCCGAAAAATCCGAAGTCGCCCAAAACTAGTGTAAGCCATTGGTTCCCTGCACACTAAAGGAAAGTTTCAAGCAAACATGCAAAAAGAGTTAGGATTATTGGAAGGACTTGACACGACACCACTATATGTGACTGGCTCCACAAAAAAGAATATAATGTCACAAAAAATTGAAATTGAGTTATATACATGGTTGGAAAGCCCACAATGTAAGCTTTCATCTTGGATATAATAGAGCTCCATAGCCCCTCCTGTTCTGGAGATATGATGTATTTGCATATTAATTACTTCCTTGGAGTTCAAATAACACAACTGAGAAAACAGGCTTTGAAATAGCTGGCTTTGTTGTGGAACAACAGAACGACGCACACAAAACGGTTGCCTTTTCCAATTTGTTCATCAAAATCAACATTTCTGTGAATGAACCCAAAAACCTTAGGTATTATAGATGTCATTCATGACAAAAAATGAAAATCACATTTTGACAAAATGTTCACCCTCTCAATGTTGAGTGGGCCATTACACAATAATGCCCAGCGCGACTTAATACCCTTTTTTGTGGAGCCGGTCACATATCAACTTTGCAATTTCCTGTTATACATGTACTTCACTATTTAAACTTCTTTTTATTTTTGGTAACCTATCTTTGCAGTCACCTTCATCGTAGTCTTGGGGAGGCAGGGGAGATCGAACCCGAGACCGAAGGCATGCTGATTGAGCATGGGGTGGACTACTCAGACTTCTCTGATGAGGTAACTCATGACCCTTGACCTAGAACATGACATCTATAACATACCCTTTGACCCAAAACAAGGGACAAGGGCCAAAATTTCATGGCTATTCTAACCCCAGGATTCCATGCTTACAATCACTATTCTGTGCTAACAGCGACAAGCCCTTTTCACACTAGAGCTTCTCAACCCGGGTTGAACTCAACCCTGGGCGAACTTAGTGCCACCCCGAGTTGAGTTTTTGATTTTCAACCCCGCGTTCAACCCCGCATCGTTTCACACTTGTTTCATGCAAATCAAGCTTATCATGCTCAGTTACTACTGTTTCGAACCCTGGCAAGATTTTCAACCGGGGTTGAAAATCTCAACCCTGGTCTGGAGCAGGGTTGAGTTCAAGCCTGGGCGAAATCAATCTCTGGGTTGACGCAGGGTTGACGCATGTTTTCAACCCTGCGTCAACCCTGCTCAACCCCGAGATTTGTCTAGTGTGAAAAGGGCTTTAGCAAAGCAATTCTGTGCTAACCCTTTAGGCACAGAATCCTTGATTAAGAGATGTACGCATGCGCTAAAGCCAGAATTTCTCGCTAAGCTGTGAAATGTGCTAACCATAAGCACGGAATTTTCTGCTACAGTAAGCGGGGATTTTTTGCTAACAGTAAGCAGAGACATGAAATTGGTCCCAAATATTGATGTAATTTACAACCAAGACCATGTTCTCGAACTTTTCACCCTTGCCCCCGAAATGCACTTTTTGCCCCCAGTAAACCCCCCTCATGCCCCACTTTTGACCCTGTGAACTTTCTTCAGGTTATTGAATGCCTTCCCAAGAACCTGCCCTGGACAATTCCCCAGGAAGAAATCGCCAAGCGCAGGGATTTCAGGGATCAGTGTGTGTTCACCATCGATCCCGCCACAGCGCGTGACCTGGACGACGCACTGTCGTGTGTTCCACTCGGAGATGGTGAGAAATATATTTGTGATCCGTCACCACGAAATGAGCTTAAAGTCAGACTTTTTAAGAACTGAGATCTTTATGCTTCTGGATTCTGCAGAATAAGAGCTTTCTAATGGTGTGTAACAGGTGGGGCTTCTGAGTTTAGTAAAGGAAGTATGACACACCAACTTACTTGAAGTTGTAATACTAATTTTTGAGCAAAGTATCATTTAAAGGGAAGATACAACATTTGCCAACATCCAAAAACGAAATGATCAAATTATCACGAAATACCTGATTGGATTGTTAAAGGGAATGTACATCATTGGTTTTTGATGTAATTTTCAGAAATGAACTATTTGAGGGGTTAGTATATATAGATCAAATATTGTTACACTGACATTTTTGAAGTTTTGTGTTCGAAAAACCAAGAAAAACAAAAATGTTTTAGTAGTCTGGTTCCCTGACTCCACAAAAGATAAAATGGATCAAATTATAGATGATGGAAAATTGTAAGGCACGGGAACCAGTCTAGCTGGCCTGCACCCGTTCATGAAACATGTAACCAATAGCAAACAAAATTTGGACTGAAAAAATGGTTAATTTGGAGCAGTAGTTGAAAAATAGTTACAAAAATACCATTTTCTTGAAAATGACTTCACACCAGGTGCCATAATTTTACAAAATGCTTGAGACTATCATTTACCAACATCCTAGTAAGGTATTTCGTAAAAACTTGGTAGTTTTATTTTTCGATGTTTGCAAATGTTGTATATTCCCTTTAAGGAATGACAGTCTGAAGCATCCTGTAGAGTTGTGGCTCCTGGTGTGCTGACATTTTCAAGAAAAATGGTATTTTTCCAATGCTGGTCGTCCGACCAGTGTTGGAGAAAACTGGCTTATTTTCAAAAACTGCTCCTAATTTTTCATATTTAGACATTCCGCATTTTCTTTGCAATTGATTACACACCTGTGAAGAGGTACAAGCCTGCCAGACTGATTCTCTGACCTTACAGTTCCCCCAAAGTCTACAAATTGCTCCGTTTCATCTCCTTTTGCACAAAGCTGATGAAACTCGCTCTATAAAATTGGTCATGCCTTGTTTACAGGATCTGAAAGTTTGGTTTAATTTGTTTGATCAAGAAGGGTAAATATCTAATGAGAATATGTTCTTTTAATATAATGCAGGGTTGTATGAAATGGGCGTGCACATAGCGGATGTCAGCTTCTTTGTGGATGAAGGCAACGCACTGGACACGGTCGCCGGTTTGCGGGCTACCAGTGTTTACTTGGTGCAAAAGGTAAACAACAAAAATGGCATGGAGTGTGTTGATCTGCAAATACAAATTGGACAAAAATTGTAAATTTAGTTAATCGTGTCAGTTCTTACTATTTTGAACTGCTCTTTTAATTTATGCGTAGCTCTTGCATAATTCACTGAATAATTTCAAATATCATTATTCATTGAAGGTGATTCCCATGTTGCCACGGTTATTGTGTGAACACCTGTGCAGCCTCAACCCAAACGAGGACAAGTTGACTTTCTCGTTTCTATGGAAACTCACCGAGGAGGGAGAGGCAAGTAACGATAATAAATTTCTGTCAAACAATTTTCTTGCACTGCATGTTTCTAAAAAAAAATATTTTAAGCTAAAACATCATACTTTTTCTTTTTAACTTTACAACATAATTTGCTAAGAAACTGGGTCCTATTGATTGATTGACCATTACTAGACCGAGCCCAGTCTAATGTGGCTTTCTTAGATGTAGATAGCTCTCCAGCACTTAAATGGTTTGTCACTCGTCACTAAAATTCTGATGGGAGGCAGGTGGCTCTGGACAACGACACACATACATTGGGGATAGCCTGACTGTATGATCATGGAGCTATAAAAAAGGCTCCATGGTTTGATCAACGACAAACCATGCACTCCCGCCTATGTGCGAACATATTTATGGTCGTTAACTGATTGAAAAGCCATTATCTCAGTAGGGTGCTCATGAATGCGAACCGGGGAATCCCGGGTTCGCGAATTAGACTGGGTTTGGTCCAGTAATGTCCTGTCTTGGAGTTTCTAAAGATCCTTGAGGGGTGTGGAAGGTTACCAGCTAAAATGTCATTATATTTGTTTTTGCTGTTACTGGTACTCAGCACACAAATTTGCCAAGTAAGTACTTTCTGCTTTATCCCTTTATTCTGATTTTCTTTCCCACAGATTCTTGAGGAGTGGTGCGGTCGTTCCATCATCCGTTCCTGCGTCAAGATGAGCTATGACCACGCCCAGGGCATCATCGCCGAACCGGAGCGAGAGTGGAGGCAGGAGGAGATGCCTCCCATCACCGGCGGCTTCACAATCTCCGACATCGCAACGGGAGTTCTCAACTTGAATAAGGTACACCTCGGAACATCTCAAAAACTCGGCAATCTCTCTCTGTGATTACTGTCTGGTCAACTTAGAAACTTGGATACTTGGGTCATTCGGTAAATTTGGGGTCCACTTTTTCCTGTCCCTGTTACATCTGACATCTATGATTTTATAATTCTGATACAGTACTTAAAGGTATAGTCCATCATTTGTATTTGTGCATTTTGTTCGTTTGAAGCAGCAACCGTGCTCAAAATCTAAAGAAGGGTGCTGAACAACTAACCTGATGAAGTTTCAGCTCAGCTTTAGCTGTATATTTCGAGAAAAACAACATTCTAGGATCTCGATTTTAAATCAAAAGTTGCTGAATCATGTTTTGAATTGGGCCTGAATTCAGCGTCCGAGACACATTCTCACTAGCCAATTGCAGCTACGCGATGTCGCCGATCAGACGAATTATCGCCTGATTACACATCTTTTTTCCTGTTTTTGCACAAGTTTCCCATTTTACAATGAAATTCATTCTAATGCCTGCATTATGCCTGAATTATTTTCCCGTAGATTGCTCAGAATCTACGCAAGAAGCGATCAGAAGACGGGGCGCTGCGACTGGACCAGGTCAAGCTTCAGTATGCCCTGGACAAGGAGTCTGGCCTGCCGTCTGGTTACTCTGTCTACCACCAAAGAGACAGCAACAAGTATGTAGCACTATTTTGTATGGTGACATTTTGTGTTAGGGAGATGTCGATAAATTCGGGCGATTCACAATGCAGTGTGCCACCAAGAGTTTGCCATGGAGAGTCCATTTTTCAAGTTTACGGTTGACAAAAGACGGCCCATTTGAATGAGTGTCAGTAGACAACTTGATCTAATATGTTATGGATTGGACATAGCGTTCTGCCGCCTTACAAAAAACACCATATTGATAAGAAGAAAAGAAAAGGTCAAACAGATCCTCGAATCATACGCTTACAAAACTACTGACCGGAAAAATAACAATTTCAAATGTCCTGCGCTGCGAATTTGTCGACCATCTCCCATAATGCACTGGGAAAAATTAACTCTCTGTGGCAAACTCTTGGTGGCGCACTGCATTGTGAATCGCCCGAATTCAATCTTGGCCTTTGCTTTTCTGAACTTGGAACTTTCGAGTGCTTCTAAGGATCAAGTGAACGGTTTCCCGGAGGCCTCGGACAACATGAGTATAAACCATGTCATCCGTGACGTCATCATACCGACAGACAACCCAGATATTTAAGCATCTTTCTCACCTTATTTGGCCCACATTTTACAGTTTATGTCAACACTTTAAACTTTAAAGATAACAGTTTTCTGAAAGTTGGCATCACGTGACCACAGCTTACAATTTTGCTAACAAATGTGATATCGCCTTATACAGTGCAGATGGAATTACGTTGGTGAAGGGCAAAACCCAAATATTGAATTAAGCATGAAGGTTTGGTTATTTTGTTGGCTTGTCATTCCTAAAGGGTTCCTCAAAAATGTGAAATATTTGGTGATGCTTTGCTTAACCCTTACCATCCAAATTAAAAACCTCCAATTCCTCTTTGCAAAATGGAGGATTTTGCAGGATTGAGGCTATGGTAAAAATGTGTGGCTGATTTTGGGGAATGCACTGTGTCAAGGTCTAGGGCTGGACCTTGTGTTGTTGTTTATGTTCAGCCGTGCATAAATTGAGGCATGATACTTGAAATCCTCCGCACTACTCCAGGATGTCACTGGCTTTGCCTCCACATATTGACAGTGATTGCTGGAGGATTTGGCAGGATTGAGGCCGTGGTCACCTGCCAAGGACCACATTCAAGAAAAAACGGGAGGATTGAGACTGTTTGCAATTTTTACACGGAGGCAGTTGGGTGATTTTGCAGGATTGCGGTTGCACCCTGGCAAAAATACCTGGGGAGTTAGGGTTAAAGCAAAAGTTTCCCTCTTGTTGCTAAAAATTTCGGTCAATCAACAATTTCACAGAAACAGTGTGCAGTAAGGACAACAGAGCGCACTTTAACACAAAAGGCCAAATTTCCTTCAAATAGTGCGACAATTTAAGAAATCGGCATCACAAGTCAGCATCACATCATAACCATGAAAAATGTAAAAGCATCCTCACTTGTACCTCTGTTAGTTAAAAAGCTCAATCAGGTAGGTGTCAGCTTCAAACTGCTGTCAATATTTACTGATAAACATGTATTACAATATTTCCGATATTTGCAGGCATGCAACTTTTCCTCAAATCCGCTGATTTCCTCGTTGTTTACTTCTCTTGAATGCCATTACAAATTGTAAATGCTGTACAAAGTCTTGTGTGGTTTGGAGTTTCCTCGTTTTTTCTTAAATCCCAGTTGCATGCCTGTATTTGAAATTCAAATGCCAAACTGAATCGTTTTCCGTTGGGTTAACTTCTTGTTATTTTATGACATTTTGCCCTGGAGAAAGATTCCACTTTGATAAACAAAAATTAAACCCTGCCACTAAAATGAAAATATTATCTGAAACTCGACAGACTGGTGGAGGAGTTCATGCTTCTGGCCAACATGGCAGCCGCCCACCGCGTCCATGACTACAGGAAGAAGACCGCCCTCCTGAGACGGCACCCGCCGCCAAAGTCCAAGATGATGGATGACCTGGCGGGCATGTGCGCTGACCTCGGGCTCAGGGTGGACGGGAGTAGCTCCAAATCCATACAAGAGTCGTTGAGTCGGTACCTGGGCCCACGAGACGATAAGCAGGCCTGGGGAATGGGCCAGATCCTGACGGTGCTGTACTCCAAACCAATGCAGGTGAGTGGAACGATTTTGCTTTTTGAGGAAAAGAAAAAAAACAACTCACTGTTTTGTGCTGTTTTATTTGTGAAATCTGATAGACACTGATCATTCTATCATGCAAACAATTACCAGAGTTGTAACGAGTCACTGATTTTGTGACTCGAATCGAGTTGAGTCATTTTAAAGAAGTGACTCGAGTCGAGTCGAGTCATTAGGTCAAGACGGTCGAGTCGAGTCGAGTCGAGTCACAGTGTGTAGTCGAGTCGAGTCGAGTCGAGTCGAGTCGAGTCAAGTATTTAGCTCGAGTCAATTCGAGTCACAAATATTTGAGCACTATACAATAAATAAACACAAGAGAGAAAGTCATTTTTTGGCTTTTTAAATTTTATATTTGGGCTACTACATGTGGCGACACCACATTTGCCTCTTAATGAAAATAAAAAGGGGGTGCCAGCTGATCGTCATTCAACTAATGGGGACACTGATTAAACCACGTACGTATATGTACATTATTCACAAACATTCCAACGTGACGTGAACAAAAACCGGCACCGGCGTAAGTCATTGCAAATATTTTTTCGCAAAGTTTTGCTTTTATTTTTGGGACGTGAGTCCCCATTAGCCTTCCTCGAGTCGAGTAGAGACGTTCTGATGAGGGACTCGAGTTGAGTCAAGTCATTTGCCCCTAGGAACTCGAGTCGAGTCACCAAAAATTGTGACACGAGTCGGACTCGAGTCAAGTCATTGACTTGAGACATTACAACTCTGACAATTACTGCCTTCCAATACTTGTTATAATTGTCACTATCAAATTCACCATTGTTAGCAGTATAGATCTCTCTCAAATGATGTCACAGCCTACAGATTGCCGTGTGCATCGGCATTTTGGGAGTTGAATTTTCGTGACGTGCATCAACTGTGCCGTATTTCAAAGAACTTTTGAGCAACACGTGCGTGTGTTTGGAACATTTTGCCGTAGATATGGAATAAACACACTGTGCGTACGGGCACCTGATGGCGTTGAATAAGCAGTTGTACTTTCCCTCCGAAGATGGCTGTCTATGAACACGAAGTCATTGGCTGTAGCTTCTGAGATATTTCTGAGCTTGTTCTCTGATTCGATTTGTCCTCTTGCAGAGAGCCAAGTATTTCTGCGCCGGCACCCTTCAAGACGAGGTCTTATATCGCCACTACGCTCTCAACGTGCCCCTGTACACCCACTTCACCTCTCCAATCAGACGTTACGCAGACATTCTAGTCCACAGGCAACTAGCAGCCTCACTCGGTGAGTCTTACTCATTTTTAGTCGCATGATAATGTTACATTGTATTACACTGTGACATTGTATTTCTGTCTATCAATCTAGCCTGTTTCACTACACTGCAGGAGCGGGCCTTTTCATAAATTTTGCATTTTAGTCTGTCCTGTGCTGCGTTGTGACTATTCCTTGACAAATCCATAAAACTGTACAGTGCTGGGTTGGTTTTGGACAGTACAGGTAGTAACAGGCTGGGCAGTTTGGGGCAGTATAGGGAGAAACAGGCAGGGCAGTTGGGGCAGTACAGGGAGAAACAGGCAGGACGGTTGGGGCAGTACAGGGAGTAACAGGCAGGACAGTTTGGGGCAGTACAGGGAGAAACAGGCAGGACAGTTTGGGGCAGTACAGGGAGAAACAGGCAGGGAAGTTTGGGGCAGTACAGGGGGAAACAGGCAGGCCTGTTTGGGACAATACAGGGACTTTTAGTGGGTGAATTCATCGAGGTGGGAAAACAATATCGAGCGTAAGTTGTTCTCTTAAGAGAATCGTTGATGTCCAATTTGTAACAACTGAAGTGGCTGTTTGATTTATTTGGGAGATCACAAACGTTCCGCTTGAGGCTGATTTGTGCAGGTGAAAATAATGCTTGTTAAATCCCACCGCTGCCACCATTGAATTATCAGACTTCTCAGTGTAGGCGCCCGTGCAGTCTGATTACATGCTTCAAAATCTCTCACGACTCGACCAAATGGTATCAGGCTTCTTTTTCTGTTAAATGTTGTTCATATCAGTCTTTATATTTATTATATATATATATTTTTTTATTTATTTTGTCTTAAGGTGTTGGCCCAGTCTCGGAGAGGGATACCCTTGCCATCCAGGAGCAGGCGATGAGATGCAACGAGCGCAAGGAGGCGGCCAAGAAAGTATCAGACATGAGCAGCGAGATGTTCTTTGCCATATTTGTCCGGGTAATGGTCCAAATCCTGTGAAAAAACTTCCCTTTTTTCTAATAAGCTTATTTTTTGCTAATATCAACATTGGGTGCATTTAAATGAAAAGAGCGTCCCAGAAGTTGGAATTTAAATTTTTGTTTCCCTCCAATATTTGTACAGGAGTGCGGCCCCCTGGAAGAGGACGCCATGGTGATGCAGGTGTTGGACCGTGCCATTGATGTCCTGGTGATGAATTTAGGGGTGGTCAAGAGAGTGTACTGCAATGTGAGTTTCTCCCTCTGGAAAAAGAATGTCATTGTTTGCAATATTTCATTGCTGTTTATTTTTGCCTATTTTGACAATTTGCAAAGAAAGATTGTTCTTGATTGTATTACTTGTTGCAAGCTTGACCAAGTGGGAAATTTTTTTAAATTTTTTTTTGTAGGCGCTACCCTTGAAAAGCTTCAAATTTGAGAAACAAGGGAAGCAGGGTCGGCTCACGATTGTCTGGGAAGCCGACGAGCATCACCCGGACGAACCGACGCAGGTCTTGCAGCTCTTCTCATTGGTCAAAGTGGAGCTGAAGGCAGACAAAGAGCCACTCAAGTTCACCGTAAGTGAATGAGGATTTTACACTTTACATGATAGGAGAAATTTAACATTTGTGTACAGGTCTCAAATTGTTGGGCTTTTTTATAAAACAGTTAGTGTTTTCAACTCCAGAAATCAGTGTTCAGTAGATGAATTTGAAAAAAAAAAAATGGATTACGTTTCAAAATAACTTGAGTCTCGTCCCAGTTTAAAATCGTTTATCAATTCCAAGCTTTTATGGGATATTTTTTTGCACATGAAAGATAAGTTTAACTTTATTTGTGATGCGATCAAGCTACATGAGTCATTTGTCGACCCTGGTAAAAAAATAAAAAAATAACAGATTAAAAAAGAGCACAATCTCAGCATTACTGCTGTGAAAACCGCATGCTGATACCATCTTTAGTTCAAAAATTATGGAAGTCGGAACACCAAGAGATGTGATGAAGTGATGTGATGAAGTGGCCCTATTTTGGCCTGAATCTCCAAATGAAAATTCCCGACAAACGACTCATTTAGCTTGATCGCATCACATTTAGGTTTGAAACCTACTATCTTCAACCTATCATCGTTCTGTCCACCCAATCATTTTAGTACAGAAGTTTTAATGAGTACAGAAAATTGGACCTCACAGAGATTCGAACCTGTTACTTTCGGATTGTTTATTTAGTGTTCTTACCCACACTACCTTTTAGGCCAAAAAAAAAAAGTCTCCGGTTTCTGGTATGGAGCTTGCCCCAAAAGTGGTGCAGCGACGCAGCTTTTTTTTTTTTTTTTACCTGTTTTTTTTTTTTTTGGCTTCAAATGTCGGCTGATGACTGCAAATGGTGCCCGACTAAACTTAGTGCAAATATATGGGAGTCCAGAGAGGCCACATAAATCTTATTCTCGATCATAACCCCTTCTAAAAACACGTTAAAATTGTGCAGCAGCAGAATTCCAGTCAAACTAGTGAGTTTGGCGGTTTTGAAACATCATCTTGTATTGAAAAAAAAACTTTTTCATTTTGCCGACGCGCATGGCTACGGCGACGCGCGCGCATACCAGAAACCGGAGACTTTTTTTTTTGGCCTTAGTTACACACTTTTTAATGAGTATCGAAAGGTTGACCCAATGGGGATATGAATCTGGTCCCTTTTGCTTGTTATACAAGTGTTCTACCCACCCCATCACTTCATTACACATTGTAATGAGTATCGTAAATTTGACCTAATAGGGATTTGAACCTCTTACCTTTCCACTTGTCATACAAGTGTTCTACCCACCCCATCATTTTATTACACATTGTAATGAGTATCGTAAATGTGACCTAACAGGGATTTGAACCTCTTACCTTTCCGCTTGTCATACAAGTGTTCTACCCATCCTATCACTTCATTACACATTGTAATGAGTATTGTGAATTTGACCTAACAAGGATTTGAACCTCTTACCTTTGGCTTAACAAATCAGTGCTCTACCTACTCTTTTAAGTTGATAACATACTTTTTAATGATTACAGACAGTTTGACCCAACAGGGATTTGAACCCGCTACTACCTTCGGCCGTCAACTGGAGTGTTTGACCAAGAAGTGATATGCTGATCTCTGACAATTATATTGTTTTATTGTTTATTCTTTTGCAGGCCACCATGAAGCGTCCGGATGTTGAGTGATGTGTGTAATTGTCCAGGAGATATGCAATCAGAATTCACGTCGACAAGTTTGCCTGGCTGAAGGGACAAGAACTAGTGAGAAGCACTGAATCTGAAAAACAAGTGAACTAAGCTACAGGGAGTACTCCATGTACCACAATCCCCCGCGTCAGTACTAAAAATCTTTGCTGTTTCTTGAGCATTTTATATTGGCCATATCTGCTGGTTTAGTGTTTGGTATCATTTGTGTGCTGTAAAGGATTGAAGAAAATACATGGGTTTTTTTTGGGGGGGGGGGAGAATTTTGTGACTCATCACATTTGTTTTAATATTGTACAGTATTTGGGTTATTCTATAAATTTGGGGTCCACTTTTGCCTGTCCCTGTTGCATCTGGCATCTTTGACTTTATAGTTCTGACGCCCTCCTTAATGCAGTCATCCTCCAAGAGTGATATTAACAGCTAGCTACCTACAAAACAAAAAGAAAAATCGTCTGAAGTCGTTCTTAATGACACTTGAATGGCAAATTACAAAGAACCAAGTTACGAGTAACAGGGAAAAGAAAAAAATGTCATACTTTGGACCGTAGATTTATGGAATGACTCATTTTTCAGTGTCGTACAGCAACAGGCTGGTTTTAAATCAAAGTGATGTCGTTTGCCAGAACTTGTGTGTGTTTTTCAAACTTGCCAGCTATTTTTGCTTCTCTTTTAATCGAAGATTTTTCTTTGTTTAAAAGCATTAATTACCTAATTAGATGATGCAACGAAGAGTGCAAAAGTAAAGAGAACAAAAGAGGAAGTTTCATTTGGTTCTTAAATTTGTTTTTTAATTTAAGAGCATGTAAACCAAAAACAATTGGTGCGATAGGCTTTGCCCAAGCTCTTTTGCAAGCTGCAACAGAAAACTAGAGGGAAGGGCTAGTTAACGTAACCAATTTCTAATTTTTTTCGGGAGTTGTAAGTCATGCCCTTGGGCAAGGCACTTTGTCACGCATTGCTTCTCTCCACCCAGGAGTAAATGGGTACCTATGAGGGCAGTGATGGTTATTGTGATTGAATTAGCTTCCTTGCGCCTAACAGGCAGCATCGAGCTGTATACTCCCCAGGGAGCTGAGATGGTATTTGGAATATTTAATTGGCCCAATGATTAGGGGTAATAATAATGTAAAGCGCTTTGATCTTAGTGAAAAGCGCTATATAAGAACCTGTCATTATTATTTATTATTATGCAAAACTTTAGTCAACTTTAATTTTCAGCAGACCTCGAAACAGACCTTTTTGAAGGGCAATCAAGTTTGAATTGGAGACAATTTTTACCAAGGCCCTTTTGAATTTATATTTTGAATTGGCTTTTCTTAGTACTTTTTAAGTGTCAATCCTAGACTGTCTTGCTTTTAAATGAATTTTAGGCAGAGGAAGTTTAGCAAAATGTTGTTTTTGCGTCTTCTGCTGAGCAGAAGTTTTAAAGATTATTTTGAAAGAGGTCTAATGAATACACAGGATGTATATTTTGATTCGTTTTTGGTATAATTTCTTTTCAAAATCAGTCATTATAGGCACCTAGAGAAATGATACAGTTGTCAGTGTATGTGTTTTCAATACACTGAAAAACTGGTACTAAGAGTTTCTACACTCTTTTGTACCCTTTTTTCACATGTTTAGTACAGAGATGCCAGTTGTTTTAGCCTGAATTCAGGTTTTTGGGTTTTTTTTTCTCAAAAAAATGTGACAAATTAAAAGTGCTGGATTTGGTCTGAAACATTCAGAAAACACATTTTTGAAAGGGGGTAAGGGTAGTTTCGGGGTTTTTTGTAGGAGTGTTTCGGGCTTTTTATTGATGTATTGGTGGCATAGACATGTTGATTTTTTGCGTAGTATGAAAGCCTGTTAGTGCCATCAATAATAACTTTTCAAAAAAGTCAAATGTATATTTTAAAATTCAATTTTTTTTTTTAGACAGGTGATGAAAAAAGAGTGATAATAGTGTGTATTTAGCCTGTCATTGGACTTCAACCCGATGAGTCATTTCTGGGCTTTTGTCGCGTACCTAAACATCACAGTCATACATAAACCTAAACATGTCATAAAGTCAAACATGTGATAAGGCTTCCCTTTTGGAGGACGCCTCTTTTTTTTTCTTCTTTTTTTATGATAAATTTTAAACAGTGACATCATTTTGGTCTCTTAGTCTATTGCATCTAGCCCATATAAAGCTGATATGTCGTTTCCTGAGTGCCAGTGGAGGCCATTTTTAAAAAAAAGCTGGCGGCCATCTTGAAAAAAAGCCCGGTTGGCGGCCATTTTGGCGGGGAAAAAAAAGGGGCATCCTTCATTTTTTTTCAAAAAGGCAGGACGCTAAACATGTTATTTTTTTACTTGGCCTAAAGTGGGTACAACGAAGTGTTAACAAAATATGTGTAAACGTTAACCACAGTTTTTACAGTGTGCTTCTCATCGGTGAGACATCTGCACTAGCGTGTGGGTGGTAGTGGGTTCAAGGCCACACTCTGCGTACAGTGCATTTGGTGAAGGCTTAAACCAAGGTTGTTAGTTAGAGAGGTAGTTTAAGTCTTAGGTTGGGGCTGATATGGGGGTCATTTAGGGACAATTCGTTTTATTTCAAATAACATTACACTGAAATTGATTTTTAATTTTTATGGGTATATTAACACCTGTCTTTTCATGGCCCCCATAGCCATTCAAGACCCGCCCCGACCTGAGACGATAAATACATGAATTTTAACAAGTGATTTTTAATTAAATAATTTTGTTTGTAAATGGTCAAATACAGGTCAACATGAACTGGAAGCAGTGCAAATGACTGATGTCCACACTTACGGGAGTTGGTATCGATCGATCCCGAACGCTTAAGTTGTATAAATTATTTTAACTTGGAGAGAAGATTTGAAGAAAAAAAATCATCAATGAATTGAACATGTTAAACTTTGCTCTCCGAGACTAGTGCAAATAAAATACTTCCAAACCCGAATGAAATCACAGGTTTCATTTCCGATTTTGTTTTGGTGTTGCCGTATTAGTTAGGAAGCAGAACTTCAATAGACATTCTACATGCATGAATACTCTCGCCCAGTTTTACCTCTGCGTTGACACAAGACACTGTTTGGGGAAAGAAAATTAATATTTTGTCTAATTTTCTGTCTATTTTTCATGAACAAAATCACTGGGACTGCATACTCTCGCCCAGGATTCTCTGCGTTGACACAAGTCACTTTTGAGGGAGAGAAAAACAATATTTTGTCTAAATCTTCTGTCTAGTTTGTCTTTTTATCATGATAAATCACCTGGCCACCGTCCAATTTAATGCATTACCTAATTTTGAGATAGTTTGTCGACCATGACTATCGTTTCCGAGCAAAAAGTGTCGAAAATGGTCTGTTTGGACTGGGATAGGCCTACTCTCGCCAAGTTTTTCTCCGCGTTGACACAAGACACTGCTGAGGGAGATAACAACAATATTTTGTCTAAATCTTCTGTCTAGTTTTTCTTTTTTTCATGATAAATCACCTGGCCACGGTTCAATTTAATGCATTACTTAATTTTTGAGATAGTTTGTCGACCATGACTATCGTTTCCGAGCAAAACGTGTGGAAAATGGTCTTTTTGGACTGGGACTGCATACTCTCGCCAAGTTTTTCTCCGTTTTGACACAAGTCACTGTTGAGGGAGAGAAAAGCAATATTTTGTCTAAATCTTCTGTCTAAATTCTCTATTTTCCATGATAAATCACCTGGCCAACGTGCAATTTAATGCATTACTTAATTTTTGAGATAGTTTGTCGACCATGACTATCGTTTCCAAAAAAAAAGTGTGGAAAATGGTCTGTTTGGACTGGGACTGCACTCTCGCCAAGTTTTTGTCCGCGTTTACACAAGACACTGTTGAGGGAGAGAAAAACAATATTTTGTCTAAATCTTCTTTCTAGTTTGTCTATTTTGTCATGATTAATCACCTGGCCACCGCCCAATTTAATGCATTACTTAATTTTTGAGATAGTTTGTCGACCATGACTATCGTTTCCAAAAAAAAGTGTGGAAAATAGTCTGTTTGGACTGGGACTGCACTCTCGCCAAGTTTGTGACCGCGTTTACACAAGACACTGTTGAGGGAGAGAAAAACAATATTTTGTCTAAATCTTCTTCCTAGTTTGTCTTTTTTGTTATGATAAATCACCTGGCCACCGTCCAATTTAAAGCATTACTTAATTTTGAGATGGTTTGTCGAGCATGACTATCGTTTCCGAGCAAAAAGTGCAGAAAATGGTTTGTTTGGACAGGGACTGCATACTCTCGCCAAGTTTTTCTCCGCGTTGACACAAGACACTGTTGAGGGAGAGAACAACAATATTTTGTCTAAATCTTCTGTCTAGTTTGTCTATTTTTGATGATAAATCACCTGGCCACCGTTAAAGTTTATGCATTACTTAATTTTTGAGATAGTTTGTCGACCATGACTATCGTTTCCGAGCAAAAAGTGTGGAAAATGGTCTGTTTGGACTATGACTGCATACTCTCGCCAAGTTTTTCTCCGCGTTGACACAAGACACTGCTGAGGGAGATAACAATATTTTGTCTAAATCTTCTGTCTAGTTTGTCTAGGAATTCGTGCGAACGAATTAGCAATTCGTGCGAACGAATTAGCAATTCGTGCGAACGAATTAGTAATTCGTGCGAACGAATTAGGAAATTCCAAAAAAAAATTCCACCCTGTCCCTTCCCGGGCTTCATACATTGGTGATAATTTTGTGCGCAATCTAGTTAGATATCTCTGTGATCGGATGATGCTCTTTTATCACCAGTGGTTTGAGAACTTTACTAATTACAATACCAAACTTACCAAAGGCTTTGATATTATCGTGAAAATAATCAATGCGTAGGCCTATCCATAGTCCATAGAGCAAAGTTTATCTATCTAAAAATTCTAATCCTTGCTCAGCCATACATGTCCCGTGGATGACTTGCGTGTTTGGTCCATTATATGCGGGATATAAAGAGTACTGTTGTGCCGCCATTCACTGTGTGTGAAAACTGGATAAAAAAATCATCCATGCAGGGAAATGAAGGTTTTCAAGGACCTTTCATTCCCTGTATAAACCACACGAGTCGGGGTTAACACCGTTGCACAACAACGCGTTGTCGCTTACTCAAGTTTACTCCAAAATGGTATTGGCAAGGTAAACACTTGTGAATAATACTAGACAACGGACCCTAGACAGTACGTAGAAGCATAGGGGCCGGTCCTAGCTCTGTGGCAAAAGCATCTGTTCCTTGCTCTATGGTAAAAGTAACAACACTGGTCGAAAAACATGGGTGTGCCACTGCGAAACGTGTGGGGGACTTGTATGGTCCGAGCTGTGGTCATCCTCTCCTGCTGCACATTGTGGCCGGGATCAGTCCGGGCGAGGTTTAGCTTCGAGAAGGACGGTGTGGGAAGTTTGAAGGTGTACGTTGACGCTGTAGAGGTAAGGACAGCATGTGAATTGCCTTTTTCAGAAGCTAAAGCGGCACAGAATACCCGGCCACCTCGTAGCCGGCTACTGAGTCACGGTTGATTGCCCTCGGCAAACCTCAGCGCTACCTGCACGACACACGTCATGCTCCATTGCACCCCCACTCCGTATCCGCGTAGCCGGCAACAGGGTCCTAGATGGATTGGACTTAAAAAATTCAGCAAGTCCCATTCCTTTTGTGTTGCTTCGTTCTCAAAGCATTACCGCGTAGCCGGCAACAGAGTAGTCTGTTGGTTTGGTTTGGACTTTGATTTTTTGTAAGCAGCCCCCATTCTGTTGCTTCGTTCTCAAAATGTTATACATGTACACTGTTTTACCACAATAAACAACTTAAACGCAATCTCTAGTATTGGTTGCACAGCACAAAACCAGATACTTTTTATTTCGATATAATATTCAGCGTCGGTCGTGTCAGACCATGGTCAGATCTAGTCGGACTACTGATGAATCGTCCATCTCATTTCAAAAAGTTTGCCATGCATTCAAAATACGGCTGAGGAGTAATTTGCGAGATTTTCTATGCAGAGGCATGGCGCAACGAAGCCTTGTGTCACAATGGTGTCAAAAGCGTAGAAGGCCTCGAGGTTCCATCATTATTCCCAACATCTCAGGATATGTCATAATATCTTATGATGTAGCCTCATGGGACCATAATGATCTCGAAAGTAGACAGACTACGTCCTAAAATAAGCACCGTATAAATCCAAATTCTCGCAAATGCCCCGTTAGGGAGACACATTTGGTAAAAAAAAATGTACCTTTAAGGGAGAAAGCAGATTAGGGAGACATTTGAATGTCTCAAGTCCTATTTCTAGGCATAGTTTTGTGTTGCAAATAGCCTACATCGATTCTTTGTGATGCAAAACTCAAATTTATAAAGTTTGGTGAGGGTAGATAAATTTAGGTTCGGGTTGAGTGTCATTAAAGTTCGGATTTGAAATTAATTATTTAACACTGAATGTGTCCAAAACTAAAGAAATTGTGTTCGACTTTCGTAAATCGAAGACTAGTATTGAACCTATTTATATTAATGGCACTAGGGTTGAAATGGTCGATAACATTAAGTATCTTGGTACCTCCATTGACAACAACTTGAATTGGAAGATCAATTCTCAGAAACTTGTGGCTAAGGCTAACCAGAGGATGTTTTTTGTCCGGAAGCTGAAATCATTCAATGTTTGCAAAGACATTTTATTTCTTTTTTATCAAAGCGTTATCCAATCTATCATCACCTTCTGTATGATTGCCTGGTACGGTAACCTAAAAGCCATGGACAGACACAGACTGGAACGTGTCACCAAATTGGCCTCCAAAACAATTGGCCTGGACGTTAAGGATTTACATTGTATGTTTGAATCTGCAATTATCTCTAAGCTACAAGACATAATGCAAGATCCTACTCATCCGCTCCATTCTTCGGTGGTTGTCAACAAATCAGGAAGAATTCGCCCTCCACGAACCGCACTAAGCGCTTCAGCATGTCATTCTTGCCAAATGCATGCCATCTATTCAACACTCAATTCAAAAGATAATCCCCTGTTTTTTGTCTTGTCCTTTTTTCCTGGTATGCTGGCATCCACTCACATGTTTTTATTGTAAAGAGCTCTTTTTAATTGTGTCTCTTACTAGGTTCCTTGTTATAACATTCTGGTGTTTTTATTTGTTGGATGACAACCTTATAATTTTTGATAGTCTGTAAATATAGTCTCTGTCATTGTGTTAATATCTTATAGTACCTTTTGTTTTTTACATCAAATTTTATTTATTTTGCATTCGTATATACCTGTGGTCTTATTGTTCATGTATAATGCACACTGGAAATCAATTTTCATGTTTTTTATGTGACGAGTATAATAAATTGAATTGAAATTGAATTGAATTGAATTGTTTGCACATGTCTATGGAATGTTCCCAGGTACAATTCCCGTATAAGTATTGTCGTGCTCGGGACAAGTCCTTGTAATAATTGGATATTTTTACGACAAACGTTTTCTTGGCAGTATATTCTGCTTCACTCCATGGGTTAGACATAATACTTCCTTTTCTCTTTAGGTTATCAGGCATACTCCAGAGTCGCCGTTTGTGTTTGTTGGGAACGGGCTGTTCTCGTTTCGGGGGCATCTTGGTAACTTCGTCATCAAAGACTACGTGCAGGAGCGCATCCCCCTCCGGAATTTCAGTTTCGCGGAGGAGTCTGAGAAAGTGGTCCGAATTGTATTTCATCGAGATGGGCTGATGAAGGTATAAGGTTCATACATTTTTTTAATTATTATTTTGTTTACTGTCAACTGAAAAGAATTGTATGCACTCTGGAACCAGCCTTGCTAGGCTTGCCTTTTCTTATTCTTCCCAGACCGAGATATCCTTTACCGCAGAGGAACACAGCTTGGGTGACGTCATCACTTTTGGAGCTCTCCCCGCTGACGCAAACCATATCTGGGTTCGGTTCTTGGCTGAGGAATCCGAGCATGTGTTCGGCGGAGGCGAGCAGTTCTCGTACTTTGACCTCCGGGGTCACACCTTCCCGCTGTGGATCCAAGAGCAGGTATGAGCTTCCGGCTCCAATAGAGGGCGTTGTGTTGTTGAACAGACTCCTTGCGCGGTGGCTCTCACCGCGAGGACAGGTTACTATAGGATTCCCGGCTGTTTTAAAACATTTTTCATTCAAATTCACTAACTCTAATATTCAATTTTGTCCAAGAAAAAAGTCATTCACCATTCCATTTCAAACATTGGTCACCCTCCTTAGTCACCGGGATGAGAATATTCGTCATTACAGATCAAATTCGTCCAGGCTGTTGCGGAATGGCAGCATTCACTCAGCATTCAGAGATCAAATTGGTCTTTTTATTAATCAGTTTAAAACTTGTGTAAAGTAAATTAGTCTGGAGTGTTTAAAAGAATTTGTGTCCCTAAGCACAATTTGGCACATTCACTGGCATGAGTACATACAATCAATAAATGACACATTTATGAATAAGATTAGAGGCCTATATGTCTTTAAAGATATCGCTGTGAAGCATGACGTAATTGAAAAAAATTACGTTTAAATTGAGTGGAATTAGACGAATTTGATTTCTGAACAACACGATTCGGAGTAGACGAGACGAAATCGAATACTCCTGGTCGAAAACGTGTGCTCATTGTTTGAATTTTGTTTGGACTTAATTTGGAATTGTCTGACAAAAGACATTTAAAGCGCACTAAATCGATGTTGCTGGACGAATTTGAATATAAGAATCGGTGAATTCGAACAAAAAATGTTTTAAATAGCCAGGAAAACCTATATTTCCATTAAAAGTGTTAACAATAAAAGCACAGTTGGTCTTCCTGATGCCTAATCGAATACTATTAAAATGGCTGTTAAGTTTCTGTGCATCATAAAAATGTTAATTACACAGCCATATTTGAAGATCTCTGCCGCTAAACTAATCTTCAGCTCAAAGCTTTTCAGTGAAGACTTTTTGAGAACCTCAAAGTTACATTTTATCTCATAATGTTGTCAGATATCGTGAATTTTGTCCACATTTTTGTGCTTTACGAAATACCATAATTTTGCAATAATTACGGTCGTGTTTCACTTGCACTACAAGGCTGCTCCTGCTGACCGGCTCTTTCATGCTGTGATGGGTCCTGAACAATATAAAACTTTTTCATGTGGCCAAAGCTTGCCAGCCTCAACCCAACCACGCGAAGGTAGGGCGCATAAGAAATGGATCTAACGTGAGCGAATGAAGACAATGAAAGTAATGATATACCCCTTCTGGAAGACATCCTTGTATCTTGAGTCTCACATTTTTTAAACAAAACTACAGGGCGTGGGTCGCAACAAAAGTACATTGGTGACCTTCAAAGCCGACCGGAAAGACGGAGGGGGAGGGGGCGGGGATTATTACACCACCTACTGGGCCCAGCCCACCTTCACCTCCTCACGTATGTACAGCTGTCACTTCGACACGACCAGCTACTCCGAGTTCGACTTTCGCCACCCGGGATTCCACGAGGTGCAGATCTGGGACCGGCGGCCCGGCCGGATCTACCTCGGGGCCAACGACTCGTTCGCCGGGCTGGTGGGCCGCGTGACGGCCTTCCTGGGCCGGCAGCCGGTGCTGCCCAAGTGGACGCAGGACGGCGCCATCTTGGGAGTGCAAGGAGGGACGGCCGCTATGCTGGAGTATCTGAAACAGGCACAGGTATATTAACTATCAAACATTACCCAAAAAAGCTTTGGAACCTAAAGCTCGTGTTCCAAGTCCACTATATCCCAAGACTCTTGGCTACGGTTTGGTTTCATTCTCCCCTTCCTCATTTCACAGTAATCCTTTCAGTTAGCATCAATGCATCGATCTCCAGCGATATTGGAACACTTCCGTTTCTGTTTTTGAATATATGTCATTATTAGCTCAAGCGCTCTCACTCCGGCAACCTGACAAACTTCTATTACAATACCTAAAGGAAGTATTTTTCAATGAACCTTGCTAACTTGAGCAAAACTCTTTTTCTTCGTCAGGGAAATTCAACTCTCGTCAATGGTCTGTGGATTCAGGACTGGGTGGGCCGAATCAAGACATCCTTCGGGCGCCGACTCTTCTGGAACTGGGAGTGGGACCGCGAACACTATCCCGACTTGGACAAGGAAATCGTGCTCCTCCGAGCCCAAGGGGTGAGGGTCTTCGCCTACATCAACCCCAACCTCAACCGCGAGGGAAGTTTGTTCAAGGAGGCAGACAGCCAGAGCTTCCTTGTCAGAAACTCCTCGGGACAAACGTACGTGATGGACTTTGGCGAGTTTTTCTGCGGCATTGTTGACATGACCAACCCCGCGGCGTTCAAGTGGTACAAGGGGGTCATCCGGAAGAACATGATTGACTTAGGGTTCGGAGGATGGATGGCCGATTTTGGCGAGTACCTGCCCACGGACGCCGTGTTTCACAGTGGGCAGCCGGGGGATGAGGTGCACAACCTGTGGCCTGTGTTGTGGGCTAAACTGAACCGAGAGGTGGCTGAGGAAGCCGGGTTGGCTAGTGACTTGCTGATCTGGATGCGTGCAGGCTTCAGCGGCTCGCAGCGTTACGCCACCATGACCTGGGCCGGGGACCAGTTCGTGGACTTCAGTCTGGCCGACGGTCTAGCCTCGGTCATTCCGGCCGCTCTATCGCTCGGCATGTCTGGGTTCGGGCGGACTCACTTCGACATCGGCGGCTACACGTCCATGTTCGGCATCGGGCGTACCAAGGAGCTGCTGCTACGGTACGCCGAGTTCGCAGCCTTCACTCCCGTCATGAGGACGCACGAGGGCAACCGACCCGCTGCGAACTGGCAGTTCTACTCCAGCCCGGACACGACTCGCGCCTTCGCCCGTCACACCAGGATTTTCCACGCGCTGAGCGAGTACACCCAAGCTGTAATTCACAAGAACGCCGAGACCGGAATCCCGACACAGCGCCCTCTGTTCATGCATTATGCAAATGACGAGAAATCGTACAGCATCAAGTATGAATATTTATACGGTCGGGATCTCTTAGTTTCCCCTGTGTATCATGAAGGGGTGGACACTTGGTCCGTTTACCTCCCCCCTGACGACTGGGTCTTTCTCTGGGACGGCAAGGAGTACGTCGGTGGAACTGTCACCGTGGCAGCACCCTTGGGAAAGATCCCGGTTTTCTATAGGAAGGGTTCCCCCTGGACATCAGTCTTCCAAAAACTGCGCAATCTTGGAGGTAATAATATCTTCTGATTTTTTTGTCACAACATGCGGTGAAGGCACAATCAGCTCATAACGGACTCTCAGAGAATATGTCATCGCTGTCACATCATGCCAACATCTACTAGACACTATCACCACCATCACGACATCAACCTCTAACATCCTACATTAAGATCAGGCACTCCCACTCAGTGTTCATACCAGGAGCAACTTTATTTTTGTTATTCTCATTATTGATTTAAAGTTGTGTTACCTGTGCTATGCGAGTTTCGTCCCGTTATTTTATTGTCCTTTTTCTGAATTGTTATTTCTCCAGCCTGTCTCTATGGCAAAACAAAAGTCTTTTGAATTAGACATCAACCGGGGAAAAAAATCTGCCCACGTTTAGTGCGGTGCGGTACACACAATGCTAATTACTATTATTAGGACCTGAAGTCATGTATAGGGCATGATTGTAGAGAAATACAAAAACGGCTTGATTTTTACACTACATTCCTGGGCGTCGCGAGGGGTCGGGCGCTTGCCCCCCGCCCCCCTGGAAAAGCACCCAAAAAAAAATAAGGAAAAAAAGCAATGAACAAAAAAGCAGAAGACGAGGTGTGAGGTCACATTGCTGTTAATTTAATGCACATTTAACAACATGGGCGGCCGCAGGGTGTCAAAGGGGCTGGAGTGGGCAAATATCCCCCTGCTCACCCTCGGGGAAAAAAATGATAAACTGAGAATATGCTAGAGTATATAGTAAGAACAAGGATTTTTTTGAAATAATGTGCTGTGCATCCCTCTAGAAAAAATCCTGGCGACGCCCATATGACTAACATTCAATGCTTTGTAAATTCTCTTCGATACACTGGAAGGTCTACACAAATGCATGGTTTAAAAGTCATCGTCTACATAATTAAATTGGCGGTTTTCGATTTTTTGGCCCGACCATTGCAGTCGCGGATGATCCCATCGTGAGCACCATGGAGGAAAGGAACAACGAGCCGCAAGAGGGCGGGCTTCTCCAAACTACTGTCGGGGTCGCTGTAGTGTCTGTACTTCTGTTTCTCTTGGCGCGGTGGTACTGTCTGGGACATCCGCTCTCGCGCAGACTGGGATTCCAAAACCGACAAAGATAGGGGAACTGGAACAAATGTTTTAATTTTTTGTAAAATGGAACAAAGGTGCAATTACTTCGGAATTTGTTGCTTTTCCCACCGACTCTTTCTGTGTAGACTTCTTGTATGCTTAAGGTTCATGCAACGAACGATAAGAAAATTTACATGGTGCACTTTGATTCATTTAACCAAATATTTTAAGGAATTAAACAGGGTTGATTTTTTTTACCGATTTTTAAAAAAATCTATGAACAGTAATGAGGAAGGTGGTTTATTATTGAAAGTAGTTTGTATTAGCACTCCCTATGCAAAGACATCTCAGGCGCAGATCAAGGGGGGTCGACCCCCCCCCCCCCCGCTCTGACATTTTTTTTTTTAATATAACAATTATAGTAATTATAATTACCTATAAATGTCCGCCCGTCCGCAACAATTGGACAGAAAAAATATCTGAAGGGCCTGAAACCCACCCCCCTGCAAAAATTCCAAGATCTGCTCCTGCATTTCAATCTCGCAGAAATTTAAGGTTACACAGAATTTTATAAAACTATTGTTGGAATAATTATTTCAGTGGATTAATAATTAGTCTGAAGCCTTTGTTTAATATCATCAGAAACACGTCAACTTCCTGGATTTTCTGAACTTCAGTTAAAGATCGATGGCAGGAGTTATAGAATATATACGATTTGATTTATTTTACTTTCCCTTGAAAATCGCTTGACATATGTTTGGACATATTTTTATTTAAAGTTATGATAGGATATGTTTGAATTATTTAGCTTTGGCCAATATGATGTGTTACTGCTGCATTTCAGGCCATAACCTTTTTTTTGCGAGCTTACTTCCCTATAATCTCTTTTTATAACAACAAATATAATAATTGCCATATTGTTGTTGTTTTCACATTTAAAAATAGATTGCAATTAAATGATCAAAGTACTATGCCTCATTTAACAAGTTGCAATGTTGCAATAAACGGAAACATTATTATTATATTATTACCTTTAATTCACGATCATTTTTTTTATACTCGTACACGGGAATATAATATATTGATTTTACACTTTTCTTGTCAAAGAGTATTCGTTATAATAGTGTTTTTTATATGGTGAGAGAATAAAACAAAAATTCATGGCATCTTTTATGTCTTTGTGAATGGAATTTTCCTTTGTGATTTTGAAGCCCAGGGGTGGATCTAGCTGTCAGGAATCGGGGAAGGGGGGGGGGGTGATATGAAAATTGAGTAACGGGGTCGAGGGGGGGGTCAGTGAAGGCGTGGCGAAGGCACGCCCTGCTGGGGGTGGGGAGTCGTGAAATCTACACTGTCTTCTCCTGCATTCTAAGGCAATTCGAGACTAAATTTAGAACTTCAGCATTCCATTTTTTATTTTTGGCCCCATTTTACTAGTATCGTAACATTAATGCCACGTACGGGTTGAACGGTTTGCAAATTGCAACCCCACCCCGCCGACCCCCGCCACAGCCACTGAACCGGTCCTGACGCGGCGATTAATTATTATAAACGTTTTGGTTTTGAATAAACATCTTTTTTCCCCTTTTTTTTTTAAAGTTGCCAAGCAAAATAAAAGCGGAAATCATGCATACATTATATAATGCCCAGCTGTTTTGTGAACATCGTTTTAACCACGAAAATCCTGAAACCCGTTCAAATTTCAGTATGTCAAAACCGGTTTTCGAATTTCCCTGGCCTCTAAACTTGAAGTTCAACCCTCGAACTCATCCATTTTTTGTTAAAGTTTAATTAAATTAAAATTGTATACAGGTGATAACTCGTTCAACAGCGACACGAGGCCTAACTTGTGTATATAGAGATAACGGTGAACCGCTAGATTGTTATTTTTCATGGCCTTTTCGACGAATGTTTTAATAACAAAAACGTTATCGCGCTGCGAGCTGACCTCATAGCCCGTTCGGTTGTTTATGTGGTTTTATGTTTAAACAACATATCGAAAGATTGACCCGACGCCGAAGACCCCGCCTATTTCAGACGCAACCTGCATTGATTGGCCCAAATCAGGTAGTAAATATTCATTTTGGTGGTGTCCGAGGTTCTACGTCTCTCTATTGGCCATTAGGTGATGAATATTCATGATTTAAAAGGCTACAAACGCTGCCGAATTTTCTCGTCTGCCTCTTTCGTTGATAAGCCGCCATGCGGTGAGGATCGTGGGCCGAGGATTACGCGTGTGTTGTATTTTGCGTTGTATGCGAATACAGCGTGTTTTGTTGCGTGAACTGTAGCAGACGACAGCGTTGCTGCACGTGTACATTGTCAATGTGAGTGCTATATTTGTTTGATTCCCTGTCAAAGCAACCGGGCTTGTGTAGATGGTAGAATCGCACAAAAGTAAATTATTCAGATTAAATCAGGTGTTCAGGTATTGAACGAATTCAGCATAAATTGCATAGCTCCATGATTCGACTAACGGACACGTAACGACAATGAACGTCGGCCGTTTATGTCTACACTGCAGGCGATTTTTGATTAAAAATTTCTGGGTGCTATTCGATTTGATGTTGGTCATTTTGTTCATTGGAAAGATGCCCATATATCTGGCCATCACTTGTCACCCTGTGCATAAACCGTATGAGACTGGTCTGAAAATTTCTAAGTGTTTTCTTCAGTAAATACGTCAATATTTTCCTTACCAAGTTGGTGTAAAGCTGTCACTAGTGTCAGATTCAGGAACGGATCCTGGGAAACTTCGTGTGAAGTGTAGGAGGGGAATTCAGTCTTGTTGTACAAAAACAGTGAGGCTATTTCAGTTGTGTGATGTTACAAAACGTCTTCCGACTTTATTACAACTGTACCACAGTTACAATGTACATCTTCTCTCTTCCATCGCCAAAAACCAACTCCCTTCCAAAATTATTTTTAATCACAAAAAAAACGAATTTCTTTCCCAAAATATTATTATCGAAGTATTTTTTAGCGTACGCACGCGCCCTATGTAACGCAGCTGTTCACGTGCACACCTGTTCTTGTGTGCACTAGCTGTTCACATGCCATGCATTTTTATAATTACTTTTCACATCACTACATTTGACTTTTTTAATTTAATGACTTTCACTTTCTGATGGCCGATACTATAGTGATACGTCACTGAAGGGTAAATTTAGTGATGACAAGATATGGGAATCTTTCCTGTTCACTTAAAAGGTCAATTAACCATACCCAATGCCCATCTACCATTATGTTTCAAACATTTCCAACTATGTGACTTTCCCACTAATCTGAATGACATTGAAGGATTACAAACATGATAAAATGATCTAAACAACGTTATGTTTTGAAAACAAAATACTGCTGTTTGGTAGAGAATCAAATAGAATGTCAGTTGTCCATTGTTTTGGAAATGCTTGCGTTGCAGTAAGTTTGGTGCATTGTTTTACTTCTTCTAGAGAGTTATTAGAGTTTTTATACATTGGTAATATATTTGTGCAAACCTATTGTCCTTTTATTTGTTTGGAACAAAATTGTAGCTATGTATAAAGGGTTACATCTCCTTTGGAGACAATTTTGTATTAGCAAAAGAGTTTGAGAAAATGGAAGAATCCATCTCCCATTTTTGAAAATCCGCCATCTTGGGTAAAAAAACCCAATAAAAATCCAAGGCCTTTTTTACTTAAACAAAAAAAAACCAGGCAAGAAACTATTTTATTTATTTTACTCAGCCTTAAATGACAGCCCACATTCTCCATTTTGTCAGATTGATTGCTGATTTTCATCCACCCCACATCGCCCGCCAACATAATGAGTACCACAGCCAACGGAGCATCCCGCCCCAATAAGAGGCATTCGGAGAGCAGCAATGGCAGCAGCAGTGCAAGCGACTCCTCGGCCACCCCCCTGTCTGTCTCCAGAAGCCCCTCCCCCTGTAACACCCCCCTCATTGACCGGATCAGCCAGCGTATTGCCTGCAAGGAGAGGTGGTTCTCGTTGGAATTTTTCCCGCCCAGGACCGCCAACGGAGCTGTCAATTTACTGGCAAGGTTGGTTATGTAACACCATTTTTGGAGGTCCCTAGTCGACAAAAATAAATTGGAAAGAATGTTGCAGCCTGACGCCACATTTTTCATCATAGACTATCTCAATGAAGGTCAGTCATTGCAAAAATGTTGAAAAGACATGAACCTGGGACTGAGAAACAATTCCAATTTTGTTAGAAAATACTTTGAAAATGCACTCGACTCTCCATAGACTTTGTACACAACAAAAGAAGTGGCGTCAGGATACTACTAAATTTTGCATTCTGTTGGGCAAGCTTGAAATTTTTTCAAATGGCCATATAGATGGAGTTGTTTCGAATGACTGTTATGTAAATTTCAACTTAGTCCCTACCAATTGTTTCGCAAGTCAAGCTTAATGGAAATCCTCGTTATGATTTTGGTTTGGAAAATTTTTGAACGCCGGATTGAAGCAGATATTCTTTTAACTCGAGTGTTTTGAAACACTCCAGCCGTACAAATGCCACCATCATCAGGTGGTTGGGGTTAAAATGTGATTATTTCTGGAAAAAATATTCACAGTTGGTTTGATATAACCACATTAGCATATAATCACAGGCTGGGTTATATGTTGGTCCAGAGAAACTCACAACATTAACGAACCCCCCCTTCCCCCTCACAACAAAAAATCTGCACCTCATTCCCCTTGTAAAATGTCTTCCAAAATTTTGTTCCAATTAATTTTTTTTTACAAATCTCAAACAAATTTCTGATCATTTTAAATTTGTCAGACAAAATCTCTTAAAATTCACAAACAGATGTCCTTACTATTTCACAGATTTCAAAGTCCTCCCCTTCCGTCCAAGTTTCACAGTCTTAGCCGTAAGGAATGAGTACTTATATAAAATTTAATTTTCCATCGACTGGACATGGCAGTAATTTTGAACAACTTGAAAGTGGATCTTTCGCGTGTAGTAACTGCTAAGTGTGCCAAATGTCGAACTTATTTATTAAGAACATGTAAATTTAGTCTAGGGGTGTGCAAAATCGTATAAAAATTAGAGGATTCAAGACTGTTAGAGTAGTTCGGCATAAACTGATATGCAAGATATTCTGTTGGAACATTTTCTGATCCTATCATTAGATTGGAGCGCATGCACGCAGGCGGTCCCCTATTCTGTGACATCACATGGCATCCGGCTGGTAACCCCGGCGGCCAGACGGAGACCAGCTCCATCACCATAGCGACCAGCTCCATCAATTACTGCGGCATCGAGACCATGTTGCACATGACCTGCGTCGGGCAGACCAAAAACGACATCAGCAAGTACTTGAACCGTGCGAAGGACTGCGGAGTCCGGAACATACTGGCTCTCCGTGGAGGTAGGCTTGCTGTAACGCTGCATAGTTGTAATCGTTGTTATTAACTTTAAAGCTACAGTCCATCATTTGCAGCTATCCAAAAAGTAACTGACGTAATTATTGTTGAGAAACATACTTGCTTGAAAGACAGTAAGGGTACTAAATTCCCTGTGAAATTATTCTTTCTGACATGCTGTCATTTTGAAGAAATCAACGAAAGACGGTGCGTCTTAAGACGCACCGTTGGAAATTTCCGTTAATAGTTTGTTCATTTTTTTATTCGGCGAAGCGCGCGCAAGCGTTGACACGATGCACACGCGCATGCGGTTGCTATAATTCGTCGGATCAGTGCGCGACATCGCGTAGCTGCAAGCGGCTCAGTGAGAACGTGTCTCGGACGCTGAATTCAGGCCCAATTCAAAACATGATTCAGCAAATTTGGATTTGAAATAGAGATTTTTGAATGTTGTTTTTCTCGAAATATACAGCTGAAGCTGAGCTGAAACTTAATCAGGTTAGTTGTTCAGCACCCTTCTTTAGATTTTGAGCACGTTTGTTGCTTCAAAGGAACAAAATCAGAAACAGATGGGACCAAGATCAATATGAAATAATCAATGACCTTTATTTTTGTGGAGCGTGTTTGTGTAAAAGTCAGAATCCTTTAGCCAAAATTCTTCAGAACAGTGGCAAATTTGTTCAATTCATTTGTTCACGTTGCCTTGAATTTCAGCTGATGCAATATGTTAACATGGTTAACGTTTGACTACATGATAAATCAAAGATAATTTACATGGACGTTCGAAAATTTGACCTGTAAACCCTGCTGAAATCTGAATAACAAAACAGTTCATTTTTATTTGTACATGTGTGAAAAGATTTGTTTACAGTATCTGATTCAGAAAATGACATTGGACTTAGTATTTTTCAAAATGTGGGGCTTTGACAATGGATGTTTGCAAACCGTCAACTGAAATATTTATCAGATGCAATCTGTCTGCCCCCAATGTGACCTCAGGTTGTACACAAAGCCCAGGTTTGTTATTAAAAACAATTTGTACCTTCAAGGACAGATCTGCTTGATGATCTTGGGCCAAGCCAGATTTTTTGTTTCAAACTTTTTTTTGATTGTTGGAGGGATGTTAGTCCTTGCAGGAGTCCTTATATTGAAATAAAAAAAATAGTTTTGTAAAGTAAATATAAGTTATTGTGCATTCAAATTTTAATTGGGACATGCGTCATTGCAGTTAGATTTTCCCAGTAACGTTACTGTGACAGTAAAGAATGCATATGGGTCAACACTTAATTGACCTGTCGCCGTTTGCGAGTTAGCCACACCCCTTTGGAATTTTTGTACACTAAGTTTTGTGTGTCTCAGATGTTGCGCGTTCCCCGTCCATTTGTATATCGTGTATTTAGACAATATTTCACCAGCTGCGTTGACGCGATTCTAACGCGATTCTACCGCAGTAGGTCAATTCCCACAGCATTAGACTTGGTCGGTAGCTCTTGCCTAGGTCTCTGATGTTAACAACTTGGTGCGAACATCCTGACAATTAATAGACGTAGCCATAACTGTAGGCATCATTTGGGACAAGGCCTCTGTCGGAAAGATTTCCATATGAAGTTCACTCAACACCCTGTGTACAGTGTTTTCTAAGAAAATGCTTGTATTTTCTCACTGCTCAAATTGACTTTGATGACATGAAATTCCTATCTGGGGGCTTGTTAGTCAATACAGACGAAAATTAGTGAACTTCGTATATGGAAATCTTTCCCCTCTGTCAATAAATATACTAGATGGTGCCTGAAACACGTCTGGTGACCCAAGCTCACCATAAACACGCTTGGGAAAGGCCTGACGAATTTTGGTGCCAGGGTCACAGAACTTCTCAGGCTTGCCTGTGTCTGACTGCTGCCTAATTTTCAGTCAACCATAAAGTTTTTCCAATTTTTGTCGTAGATGTGCCGGGAGATCTGGAATGGCAAAAGTCGGATTCACAAGATGCCTTCAACTATGCGGTGGATCTGGTCCGACACATCAAGAGGACATTCGGCGATCACTTCTCTATTTGTGTAGCAGGTATGCAGAGGATGGAATCAGAATCCTACATTTTAAAGGGGCACTAGGTCCTGAAATCCCTGAAAATTTTATGTTTTGGATTGTTCACTTAGCCTATTTCAAACATGTGGGTGAAAGGAAACCAACTTAATGTCTTACCATTCCTGAGAAAAGACGAAAAACAACCGCTTGTTTACATCGGACATGACGGAGTATGAATACTTTTTTCGTGTCATTCTCAGCGTCCGATAAACACGTTGTGTGTCTCGGCAACAGCGGTGACCAATCACCAATGCAAAAAAGTGGTTTCTTCAATGTCCGCAAAAGGCGAACACTTTACGAATGAAATACACAACTAGCATCCAAACAGCAAAAGTGGATCCCGAAATTCGTTCTCGCACGCATAATACAGGAATAACACAAAAACGCCCAGTTTTGAAAGGATAGTTGTGTGGATGTTTATATCCTACTGTTATTTCCGATTATCATCATCTTGTTCAAAGCGCGTTTTGTAGCCCAATTGGGCTGTTCCAGGACCTAGTGTCCCTTTAATGATAATTGTTACATCAAGCACTAACAGTGGATTTACTCAAGTGTGTGGTCTGTGCTCAGAATCATGTTCTTTTTTTGCAGAGTTGGCAATAGACCTTATGCGTCAAGGGGGAGTTAGAGGGCAATGGATAAATTCCCGGATACAAGTAAACCTTTCGTGCGTTCATTGTAACAAAATTAAAATAACACAGAAATATCCTCTGTGGTACCTGCAATGCATCTAAATGTTAAATTCAACGGTTTTATTTTGCAATCCACAGCTTCTTTTGTTTTTAACCGAATTATTGTGTCCTTGGGCAAGGCACTTTGAAGCAACTGCCCCGTCCATTTCCACACATATGGGCCTTTGTAGAATGATAGATTCAGTATAAGCAAGTGGTGCAGAAACATGTGTTTACGACGAATTAATGTACCTGTTCGTGAGCAAATATGGCAATGGCACTCAAGTGTCCTTCAAATTAAGCACTCTGTGTCGTTTTTATAATCAGTGGCAAACTGTTGTTTTTTTTTCCTTTGGACTGTTTAAACTGTTATCCTCTAGCTGAAAAGCTATGTTAAGCTGTGCTTAAATAGCACTTTGTACCAAAATTTCAAAGTGCTTTCTGCAGCGCAACTCAAGATCAGCGCAATCTGGGCCCCGAATTTCATCGGGCTGCTAAGCACTTAAATTTGCTTAGCACAAAAAATCTGGCTTATAAAAGTAGGTTGCCAGCCGAAACTCGTTGTGATTTTCATGCTAAGCAAACAACAGATGAACACTAATCACGAGCAATATACTTCACATGGAGTTTTGGCTGGGAAGCTGCTTTTATAAGCCAGACTTTTTTGTGCTAAGCAAATTTGTGTGCTTAGCAGCTTGATGAAATTCGGGCCCAGATTGCACTGATCTTGAGCTGCGCTGTAGAAAGCACTTTGAAATTTGGGTATAAAGCGCTATTAGCCTTATTATTGCCCATTAACATAGCTTTTCAGCTAGAGGATAACAGTTTAAACAGACCAAAGGAAAAAAAAAAAAAGGTCGCCAATGATTATAAAAACGACAGAGAGTGCTTAATTTGAAGGACACTTGATTGTCATTGCCATATTTGCCCCCCCCCCTCCCCCGGTCTGTACCCTCACAGATATCAATTTATACTCCTCGGTTGAACAAGGCAGTTGAAGTAAAGTGCCCCAAAACACAAGCACTGTGTCCCCAGTCAGGTTTTGAATTAACCACCACATATGAGTCCAACTCAATAACGATTGAAACAGGGCTCTATGGGCTCCGTGCGCTGACAAAGAAGGCGCCCTTTTACCTAGCAACGACATCCCATGGGCGGGACATTTCGCTGGTTGACGCGCACTGTTCCTTGTGTGTGATGCACGTACACCAGGGGATTTGTACTATGTCCATGCAGTGGCCGCGCCGCTTGGCACAATGAATTGCAGTCAGGCAAGATGGCGTCGGTCGGTCACCCCCAGCTGTACTTGCTTTGCTGGTGAGGGGGTACTTGTGAACGGAGTGGATAGGGTACCTGTGCTGTGCACAGAGTTCATAGGATATCATTCCTGTTCTCCCCTCATCGTTAGGTTATCCTGGCGGTCATCCAGAAGCCGAGAGTTACCAAGAAGACCTGAAGCACCTCAAGATGAAAGTAGACGCGGGCGCTGAGTTTATCATCACCCAGCTGTTCTTCAAAGCCACGGATTTCCTCACATTCTACAAGGACTGTCGCGCCATCGGGATCACGGTGCCCATCATCCCCGGTGTCATGCCCATTCAGGTTGGTGTCAGAGACAGCATTAAAGATATAGTCCATTTGTAATTTGTGCATTTTGTTCGTTTGAAGCAACAAACATGCTCTAAATCTAAAGAAGGGTGCTGAACAACTAACCTGATGAAATTTCAGCTCGGCTTCAGCTGTATATTCCGAGAAAAACAGCATTCTAGGATCTCAATTTTAAATCAAAAGTTGCTGAATTATGATACGTTTTCACTGAGCCGATTGCAGCTACGCGATGTCGCGCACTGATCCGATGAATTATAGCAAACGCGTGTGCGTCATGCCAATGCTTGCGCGTGCCTCGCCGAATAACATAATGAACTACTAATTTAAATTTCCTACGGTGCGTCTTAAGAAGCACCGTTGGAAAGGCTTTCTTTCGTTGTTACTTCAAAATGACGGCTTGCTAGAAAGAATAATTTCACAGGGAGTTTAGTCCCCTTACTATCTTTCAAAATCAACCAAGTATGTTTTTCAACAATAATTACGCCAGTTACTTTTCGGATAGCTGCAAATGATGGACTATAGCTTTAACCCCAACCTAGCCAGGTGCATTACAGCGCAACAGTTGTAAAAGTCTGTGGGAACCTGTTGCATTGAACCATCAACACCTGTGCATCAATCCTAACTCCTTAGGCTTTTGAAGCTGGATGAATTAAACCTCAATCCCTGCAAAATCTCCAAACTCCCTCATGTAAAAAATAGTAGCAGCCTCAATCCTACAAAATGCCTTATTTCTTGAATGTGAATGTGGTCCTTTGGGGAGGGGGGTGACCATCACTGCTCAATCCTCAAAATCCTCCAACAATCACTGTCAATATAAGGAAGCTGAGCCAGTGACATCCTGACGGAGGATATTCCTGTATGGCCTAAATTTACGACATGGCTGACATGAACAACACAAGGTCCAGCCCAAGACCTTTGCTCATTGAGCCATCAACACCTGTTGCATAAATTGTTAATTCCGAGACAATGGGTGCTAGTCCCATTGGACTGTGCCATTATTGTGTCCAGTTGTAATAACCCCTGTGAATTTTGTTTGTGTTTCTCGGCAGGGTTACACCTCTCTGCGCAATTTGGTCAAGTTGTCCAAGCTGGAAGTTCCAGAAGACATCGTGAAAGTGATAGAACCGATCAAAGACAACGACGCGGCTGTCAGGAACTACGGCATTCACCAGGCCGTCACCATGTGCAAGGAGATGTTTGATAGGTCAGTTGTGCTTAATCTTTGGGGCTGGAACCCGCCATCAGCTTGGGCTGTTTCACTGCTTAACCCTTACTATTACCATCCAACCAGTTAGCGCCGGGATTATTTTAACATTGACCGGACCCAGGCGCGAGATTGTTTTCACGAACCTCGATGCCAGGCGGGTTCAGGCCGTCATCTGCGGGTAGCACACCCTGATATTTCCGGCCTCACTCACTGCGAGCGGGTCGCAGACAGATACTTCCAGCCTCGCTCGTTGCGTGTTTATCTTCATCCATTCTGAAAACTGCAAAACCTTTGCATGTATACACTGATTTCAGTTTGTTTTGTTTTGGATTTCAGCTTTTTTTCTCTCACTTGCTGTGTATAAAATTATAGTAGATTTCCAAAGTTCAGCTTTTTTACACCTTTTTCAGCTGTTTTCAGCTATTTTTATCAGTGGTCACTCACACTGCTGATACTGTGCCCTTTTTTTTCATAAAGAGCAGGGGACAGAAAATCATCAAAACTCAAGTTTTGCAAAAAACCTGTATTCTTTCTGTTGTACCCTTCTTTTTTTTCAAACCAGTTAGTGTGCCAAATAAATCTTGATTACTTAAAGCTATGTGTTTTACATGTATGGTCTGCAGCGGTGACGTCCATGGCCTTCACATCTATACACTCAACCGCGAGGTGGCCACCATTGAGATCCTGAAGCAGCTGGGCCTGTGGAATGAGGACCCTATACAGCGCTCTCTACCATGGAAAACCACGGCCAATCACATGAGGACCAAAGAGGACGTCCGACCGATCTTCTGGGCCGCTCGACCAAAGAGCTACATTCATAGGTGAGTCAGGCATGCAATTTTCCTCGGATCCCCTGATTTCCTTGTTTTTTACTTTGCATGAATGCCATTACAAATTGAAAAGCACTGTACAAAGTACAGTGTACTCCAACTTTGAAAATTAAAGGTCGGTGCTCTGTCAAAAAGCGGACAGGGGGGGGGGGCACTGCATTTATGTTAGGGGCGCTATTTGCAGTCATACATTTCTTTATGCTAGGGGGCGGTATTTGCAGATGAACATGCAACTTATGTACTGATAATAGCTTTTAGGCCATTTCTAACACAGTAACTGTTAAGTACAATTCTGGCTCAGCATCATCTTTTTGAACACATCAGTGACCAGGGTCTCTGAGGCAGTTTGGCCTTGAGACTTTTGATCTAATGCAGTGCTGCAATGGGCAGGCTTGTCAGTTTGACAAGTGTTGCATGTTACTGCTTTTGGCAGAGTTTCTGGCCAAAATATACCCTGGAGGGTAAGGGTAGTCCCACTTGTTTGTCTTTTTTATTACTTGTTTCCTTTTTTTAAGCACGCACCACAACTTTTTTAAGCAAGCTTAGCTTTTTGAGCGGAAGCAGGCGCAGAAAGCAGAAAGCTTGGGTTATATTTACAGGTTGGAGAACACTGAAAGAGTGGTGTGGTTTGGAATTTCCTCATTTTTTTCTAAATTCCCAGTTGCATGCCTGGTGAGTAGACTTCAGACCCAACCCCTAGCCCCTGCTCTCTGAATGTAAGCTCGCATCATGGCTACGGCTAGCAGTATACAATGTGTCTATGTGAAGTGGCTTCCTCTGCTTCCATAGGCACGTGTGTATAATCTCAAGCCGTAACCAAGTTATTTTGATGCAGCTTATAGACACATACAGGATCATTTGCTGTTATGCAATGTCATGAAATGGACCAATTTATGGGCTATTAAAGCTATAGTCCATCATTTGTAATTAGTGCATTTTGTTCGTTTGAAGCAACAAAAGTGTTCAAAATCTAATGAAGGATACTGAACAACTTACTTGATGAAGTTTCAGCTCAGCTTCAGCTTCGTATTCCGAGAAAAACAGCATTCTAGGATCTCAATTTAAAATCAACAGTTGCTATCATGTTTCGAATTGTTTTGAATTGCAGCTTTACACGATGTCGCGCACTGATCCAACGAATTATAGCAACCGCGCACGCCTGTGCGTCGTTCCAATGCTTGTGCGCGCTGCACCGAATAACAAAACGAACAACTAATTTAAAGTTTCCTACGGTGCTTCTTAAGTAGCGCCGTTGGAAATGACCTCTTTCGTTGATTTCTTCAAAATGAGAGCTTGCCAGAAAGGATAATTTCACACAGGGAGTTTAGTCCCCTTTCTATCTTTCAACCAGTATGTTTTTCAACAATAATTACACCAGTTACTTTTTTGGATAGCTGAAAATGATGGACTCGGGCTTTAATCTATAGCAGACATCGTTCCACAAACTGTTCAATGTTTTGTGTCCATTAGGGCTGGAATTTTTTTTTTTTAAACGTTATTCATTTTCAACCGTCACAGTAGTGCATAGAACTCATAGGCCACAGGGAGTGCCCGAGGGAAAGTAACACATACATAAACCCAGCGTACCCGAGTGTACACATGAAGTCAACAGCTGGCTCGCAGCCGTTTAACGGATGTAGTATTTAAGAAAACTGTTTCTCAGCGATGGTTAAGTACTAACCGTCGTTATATAGTACTGATACAAAATTCCTCTTTTCTTTTTAGAATGACGTATACCTGGCTCAACAATTTCACGGGATGTTTCATACTATTATTTACTTGCAGTCAAGTGGGCTATTTCATAATATTTTGGCAGTTTTGCTTTTGAGTTTTTGCAAATGATCCTATATGCCTGAGGGCAACTCCACGGTTACTCATGTTACATTTTTGATGTACTTTTGAGTTTCCTTGGGCTGTAATTACCTTACTGAAAAGGTTTAATAACTGTTATCCCCATGGTAGATAGAGTAGACCTAGACCTACCTAAGCACCAAAGATGACATCCAGAAAAATGTGTTATGTATGATAAACAAGACGCACAAAATCGGTTACTCACGTTACATTTTTGTAATGTGAGTAACCGTGGAATTGCCCCTAAGATGCTGTACTAGTCAATCAGACGTACCGATACCCTCCTTATGGAGTGCACTGGATATTGATTATTGTCCCGAACACAGGACCAAAGATTGGGACGACTTCCCCAACGGTCGCTGGGGCGACTCCTCCTCCCCGGCCTTCGGCGATCTCAAGGACTACCATCTCTTCTACCTCAAGAGCAAGTCCTCCAAGGAGGAGCTGCAGAAGATGTGGGGGGAGGAGCTGGGATGCGAGGAGGACGTCTTTGAGGTCTTCAAGTGCTATCTGGACGGGGAGCCTAACCGCTACGGTCACAAGGTGAGCATCTTAATGATTTATCAGTTTTAGAGGGGGCCACAGACATTTTGCCCCCCCCCAACCCATTGAATTTACACCACTATGACTTTGCGCCTCTTTTTCTTTCTTTTTTTCTCTTTTTTTTTCTTCCCTTTTTTGTGTGTGTGTGTGTGTGCCTTTTTTTGGGGGGGGGGCAAGTGCCCCCCCTCGCGACGCCCATGTCTGTGGTCCAACGGTAATGTTATCCAACTCATGTATGATGTGGACAGAGAGCATGGTGTTTGTGTGTTCTTGGGCAAGACACTTTACTACAATTGCCTGTCTCCTCCAAGGAGTATTATTGGGCGCCTGTAACGTTGTGCTGATCTCGAGGTGATGCGAAAAAAAATATTTAAAGGCCTGGTGATCCGAGGGAATAATTGTGCTTCGAGACGTTTGTATAATGTAATTTATGTCTATAAGCGCCACTATTTCCATCTGAAACAGTCGCCAGTCTACAAACAGAGCATACTGTTGAATTTACACAGGTTCTTCTTCTCAGAATCAGGAGTAACTCACTCAAGGAATTTATGGCCGCATAGTTTCACCACAAAATTTGCTAATTGCCAACCAATTCATGCAAACCTTCAGTTCTTGTCTGAAAGATACACCGGTCAGTTTGTGTGAGAGGTGACATTCTAAGTTGGAGATCATTGAAGAAATGACAATTCTTAAAGTGGTGTGTATATGGTTGGCCGTCTCGGTATATACTTATTTCAGTGCATTGAAGTTCAAATTCCAGCCTTTTTTTAATGACTAGGAAGAGAGATGGGTATTAAAGGGAATGTACATCATTGGCGTTTGCTGTAATTTTCAGAAATGAACTATTTTAGGGGTTAGTGTAATAGATCAGATATTGTTACACTGACATGTTTGAAGTTTTGTGTTCGAAAATGCTGGAAAAACCAAAAAAAACAAAAGGATTCAAGTACTCTGGTTCCCTGACTCCACTAAAGATGAAATGGATCAATTTATATATGCCAAAAAAATTGTAAAGTAAGAGGACCAGTCTAGCTGGCCTGCACCCGTTCATGAAAATGTAACCAACAGCAAACAACTTTTGGACTGAAAGAAAATTGGTAAATCTGGAGCAGTAGTTGAAAAATAGTTAAGTTTTTCCAACGATGGTTGGCCGACCACCTTTGGAAATTTATACAAAAAGACAAATTTTCTTGAAACTGACTTCACACCTGGTACCATGATTTTACAGGATGCTTTAGACTGTCATTTACCAACATCCTAGAAAGGTATTTTGTAAAAATTTGGTAGTTTTGTTTTTCGATGTTTGCAAATGTTGTACATTCCCTTTAATCACATGTCAGAAGTATATGTGTAGTGCTAAGCGAGATGTCTTTTTAGTTTTGCTTTGTCAAAAATCAGAGTTTTGTCATGATCGGGTGCTGAACTGCAGATTTTATGCAGTCCTTGTTATGCCTGTGTCCAAATGCGTTTAGGTGAAGCGTATGCCATGGAATGACGATGAGCTGGCTCCGGAGACCTCTCGTCTACGTGACCGGCTGATCAGCATCAACAAGCGAGGTGTTCTGACTATCAACTCCCAGCCTAGCGTCAACGGGGCGCCGTCCTCAGACCCTGTGGTGGGATGGGGTGCGCCGAATGGTTACGTCTACCAAAAGGTACTTATTAACCCCAACCCCGGGGTGTTTTGACTAAAAACCCTGCCCCGTTGTGCAAAATGCAACACTAATCTTAGCGAGAAGCCTATGTTTCGTTTTAGTATCCGCTCCGTACACAAGTACCCCCTCACCGGCAAGGAAAGCACAGTTGGGGGTGACCGACCGACGCCATCTTGCCTGACTGCAATTTTGCCGCGACTCGTGGCCGTACCATGTACCACTGCGTGTACATAGTACAAATCCCCTGGTGTACGTGTGTCACACACAAGGAACGGTGCGCGTCAACCAGCTAAATGTCCCGCCCATGGGACGTCGTTGCTAGGTAAAAGGGCACCCTCTTTTGTTGGCGCACGGAGCCCATAAGGGGATTCAACTGGTCCAAAATCTAAAGGCCAAACTGCTTCGGAGTCTGTGGTTGCCAACTGCAACGGATCGCAAAAGAAGGTTGCTCATAGAACTAGCTCCCATTGTTTCAGACATTATTTACCACCAACTGCAAAGAACAAAGATGATGAGAGCCTTTTGTTTTGGCCTTAGTGAGAAGCCTGTGTTTTGATTTAGTATAACAGGATTCAGCAGGTCCGAAATCTAAAGGCCAAACTGCCTCAGAGTCTGTGGTTGCCAACTGCAACAGATCGCAAAAGAGGGATTGCTCATAGAACTAGCTCCCATTATTTCAGACATTAGGCCAAAAAAAAAAATACTCGTCTCTGGTCAGACCAAAGTTCCGGAATTGATGCGGCGACGCAGCTTTTTTTTTTCATTTTTTTTCAAGCTTGGATTGTACAGACAAGGTGGGGTACTATTTTGCTTTTTTTGGTGTCCTCATGTACATTGGTGTCCTCCATAATTTGCCTTGGTGCAATTTCCCATACCTTGGTGCTCTTTGGTAAAAATTTTTTGAGGAGGTGCGGCAATAGAGGGCGCTGTTGGAGCTACCGCAGAACATTTTAGAAAAAAAAAGGTTGACGCGCATGATTTAAATTGACACGCGCTGACTAGAGACTGACTATTTTAATTTTTTTTGGCCTTACTATCCACCAACAAACAAATGTGAGATTTTTGAAAGATTTGTAATAAATACTTTGTAACAGGCTTACCTTGAGTTTTTCACATCTCGAGAGAACGCAGCGGCTTTGCTGGACGTACTCAGGGACTATCCTTCCGTCACATACCACGTGGTCAATCACAATGTAAGTACAGTCTAATTTCAAATTCTCACCCTTGGTGATGACGATCTGAAAGATTATGAAGGCATTGGCTTTAGGACCACTCATTTTCAAAAAGAATTTTAACCGGAATTTTAAAATTAAAGCATTTGATTCTTAGCGCTTAGCCAACTAAAATTCTCCAAGGGGAGAGATTTTGTGCAAAGAAATTCACCTGCCAAGTTTGGAATTCCTATGCAAAGTTTAGCAAATATTTCTTTAACCATTTAAAAAAAATATTCAAGAGTTTTATTAAAATTTAGCATCTCTGAAACAGATAGTTTTGTCTCTGCTCCGGCTTTGTTAAGCAAATGATAGTGTGCAAGGATAGAGCTGTTTCGTTTGGGGTGTTTTGAATGTTTGTTAAAAAAAAAAATTCTAACCCCTTGTATCAGATTAGCCTGATATTTCAGTTTAAAAAAATGTACAATAAAGGCCGGTGTATACTCGACGCAAAAGAAAATGCAAACGCGTGATGTCATAGCACCTTGTCGCACTGGGAATTTGTAAAAGTTGAACACGTTTCAACTCTAGGGAATTTCACAGCGAATGTTTCATTATTTGAAAATTTGCTTCGCTTTCGCGTGAAGTATCCACCGGCCTTATAACTTAACCAAACTGCCCAAACACTTGCTCTAGGGTAAGGAGGACATTAGCAACGCGGACCGCCAGCGACCCATCGCCGTCACCTGGGGCGTGTTCCCTGGTGCTGAAATCATCCAACCCACTGTGGTGGATCCGGTCAGCTTCATGGTGTGGAAGGTAGGTCCTTTAGTAACGGAAACCTTCTCCCATTCTAAACATCAACCCAAAACTTGTGCATGCTTTCCTTTCATTTAAACTTTTGTCCCCTTTACTGGCATGACCATAACAGCTCTTTAACTGAAATTTTGCGAGTTGGCCACGCCCCTTAGACAACCCTAAGAATTTTTGTAAGGCCAACAAAAAAAAGTCTCCAATTTCTGGTATGGAGCTTGCCCAAAAAGTGGTGCGTCGACGCGGCTTTTTTTTTTTTTTACCTGATTTTTTTGCTTCAAATGTCGGCTGATGACTGCAAATGGTGCCCGACTAAACTTAGTGCAAATATATGGGAGTCCAGAGAGGCCACATAAAGCTTATTCTCGATCATAACCTAATCTAAAAACACGTTAAAATTGTGCAGCAGCAGGATTCCAGTCAAACCAGTGAGTTTGGCGGTTTTGAGACATCATCTTTCATTGAAAAAAAAACTTTTTCATTTTGCCTACGCGCATGGCTACGGCGACGCGCGCGCATACCAGAAACTGGAGACTTTTTTTTTTGGCCTTAGACAACCCTAAGGAATTTTTGTAAGCTAAGTTTTTTTTTGTCTCAGATGTTGCGCATTCCGCGCCCATTTATATCATGTAATTGGACAATATTTTGCAAGCTGCGTTGACACAATTCTAATGCGATTCTACCTTGGGTACTTTGTCGAATCAATTACACTATGCTAGATGACGAAACAAACAACTGCAACGACCAATATTCTAAACACAATAAATGGTTCAGTCGGCCTCAGAATTCTGTGCATATCTTTGCCTAATGCAGTGCTATTTCCAAATGGGCTCTATGTTGGCCATGCAAGTACAGAACTGGGTAGATCAGATAAATGAAAATTCTAATGTGAATTTAATAGCCATTTTGAATCAGTTGCATAGAACTTTGTGCGCTCTGACTTCGGCTGGTCCAGGAATAGCATTTCTAGGCACGCCCTAGTTTTGATTTTACAAAGTTACGAACTTGGAACAAGCCTTAAAAAAACCCATTAAATTGATTTTTTTTGGGGGGGCTGTATTTCTTATTCCTTTTATGCATGTACTCCTTTTTTTGTAACCAACGCAACATAGTTCTAGTACATTGTAAATCCTTATTTAAAGCCTTTTTCAACCTGTTTTCTTCCAAATAAGTGAAAACAACCATGTTGCTCTGATACTAAAAAAGTCCTAAAATGTCATCTTAAAAACTTTGGTTATTTCAAGCTCATCCCCAGGGTTTTGGTCCTGTGAACTGTGTAATGCATGGCTGTTATAGAACACGTACTTTTAATGTATTGTTAGCACTGCACTTTACAACCTCCAGCCCAGGGCCCACCCAGCCGAAGAAGGATGATATAATCAGGCTGGCTCTTACCATTCCAGAGGAGGGGGTGAGATTTGGGTGGTTAGTTGGTAAATCACTGCCCACTGGTATATAAACAGCCAAACTTGGCCCTCATGATATCCTCATGTAGGACTAGAGTAATGTTTAATAGTACTACATGGATATTTTAATAGTCATGTTTACAATACAGGGTGGCCCCCCCCCCCCAAAAAAACAAACAGAACGGCATTGTTCAGCTACCTTGAGAAACACAAACAACCTATACCAATGCATGTAGAAGAAAAATGATACCAAGATCGCCCGATTCGCTCCAGTAGTTTTTGATTTTGTGAAACAAAGTCGGGAGTCATTTTGTCACGATGAATTACTAACCCAAGTGACTTAATTGGATAGAGGGATTAATTGTTATCGTTGTTTGTGGTACACGCATATCACTACCTGCTCTCTCACCCTCGTATTCGATTATTTGCATATGTAGATTTTGAACAGTCCACTGATGATGACTAGTGCAGGCATGTGCATTACATTAGCAAAGACAAGTTGTTTTTGTATGCGGACTGTCTGGGTATCAGAACAAAAACTACTTAGCAAAGTTGATAATAAGCAGGACAAGTTCTTTCAGAACTAATATCTTCTAAGCAGTAGTTATTAAACTGTTACGATCTTATCGATACCACCATGCAAAGCCTCAAATCTTAGATTAATTATGTAATGATACCCACATGAAAGATGTGTGCTTCAGAAAGTAGGCTCTGCAGCAAAAACTACTGGACCGAATCAGGAGATTTTGGTATCATATTTCTTCTAAGTAAGATTTGAGGCTTTGTATGGAGGAGATACTAATGAATGAAAGGTTTGTGGAAACACCATGTGCGAATAATTTCTCCAACTAAGAACCATTCTCTTAGTTTGAGAAATTACTCCCACATGTTGTTTCCGCAAAACGTTTCCTTCGTATTTCTTCTAAAACGATTGTCCATCCATTGGTACAGGTGGTTTGAGTCTTAAGGTAGTAGAAGTATGCCGTGCCAGTTTTTTAGGGCCACCCTGTATATGGAGGATTTGTTAAAGTTTGACCACAGTACAAACTTCTGTTGCATGGTTTTGCATGTTATATTATTATACACCATGTCACAACAATACACCACCATTTTTTTTTATTCCTTTCTCTCTCCCTCTGTCTTGAGAGAAATATCCCCGTCATTTCATCCCTACATTTCTGCCTTTCCCTTTTTTTTTCAATTTTGTGTCCACCTCCCGTATGGGCTTTGTGCGCCAACAAAAGAGGGCGCATTTTGCCCTCTTGTGAGAGCCTCGTACTGGTTCGTGCGCAAAGTACCAGTATGCACGACTTCCTGAATGTGCCAAAGCTATTAGCCACAGTGTCTTCGCGTGAGCGTCAGGTGTCGCATGCACACGAAAACCTTTGAATTAAACTTGCGATGGTCTCCCAGACTATCCCTGCCACCCTGCCCCCAATATCCTTGGATCATTCGAAATATGCAGTGGACGGAACAGGAACCGGTCTAGGTCCCCCCCCCCCCCAACTCTCCCTCTCTGGCCGTTGAAGGAGTACTTGTGCACGGAGCCCATATGGCATAAAAAAAGTTAACCAATCAAATCTAGTTCTAAGCAATTGGTGTGGATTCTTGTCCAGATAGCATCACGATAGCACCCAAACAACACACTTGTTGCATTCTTGGCTTTGGATCAAGGCCCTCGAAAGTTACCAGTACTAGACCAGATGCTTTGGCAGTTTGAACAGAAAGATGATTTCCACTTGTCTGAGTCGGACTTTTAATTACATGTACATTGTGATTCCAGTTTGAGAAATATTCAAGAAGTCTTGAGCTGCGGATGAAAGGAACTCAAAACTTCTTCATATTTCCTTGCCTAAAAGACTGTCTTGTTTTAGCTGAATAATTACTTTTTCAGTTGTTCCAGTGTTTTTTTTTTCTGCCTGATTCTGTCTCTTTTCCTTCGGTAAACACAGCCTTCCACCACTCTTTCCTTCCTCTAGTTTACTCTTCACATCTCCAACCCCCCTTCCCCCACTCCCACTAACCACCATTCTGTTATCCTACTTGATCTGATCTCATACACCTATGGTAAAAGGGACATTAGCTCAGCTTGGTCAGAGCGTGCGATCCTCCGAGTTCGCACAGGCCGTGGGTTCGAATCCCGCATGCCCCGATGTAGCCATATCTTGTGGGATCACCCGTAGCCATTCCTGTGTCCTCTTCATCTCCAATTTCCTGGTTCATTTTTGTTTCCACATTTTCTAACACCCTTCCCCTCCCCCTTCTCTATGGCCGTCCTGTATGACCGTCTCTTAACCGTTTGGATATCTTAAACCTAATATGTCAATTCCCTGAATGTTCTCTTTCTCACAAAACACAATTCTGCAAAATATTTCAAGAAAGTTGTTCCCAAAAGGTCTTCCTTCAAATCGCCTATGTCAGATCCCAGTGTTATAAATAATGAAAGGTTTGCGGAAACACCATGTGCGAATAATTTCTCAACTAAGAGAATGGTTCTGAAAAGAACCAGAGGTATAAACTCGACGTTCCGGTCAGTATGCTCTGACCGTCTTCAGGAGAGTGTTATAGTTTCTGTAATTGACTGACAGACTTAAAAAGATTTCATCCTTTCTTGAGAGAGCGTTTTCCCAGTCTCCTCTCTCCTCCCACCACCCAGGACGAAGCCTTCGGGCTCTGGAAGCACCAGTGGGGCCACATCTACCCAGACAACTCCCCCTCCCGTCAGATCATCGACCACATCCACAACACCTTCTACCTGGTCAACCTCCTCAACAACGACTACATCCGGGACGACTTCTTGATCTTTGAGGTCCTGGAGAAGATGCTGGCCCGGCGGGAGCAGCGCAGACGGGAGGAGACGGAGGGGCCGGACTTGGACGAGGAGATCTGCTCCAAGAAGCTCAAGATTGATGCCGAGGCTGCCACGGCTCAAGGCGGGATTCCATCCTCCATTGCGATTCCGTAGGGAGATTCGTATTCAACATATGACAACTTGACTACATCTTTGCTCTTCAGCTTTGTACAGATAAAACAGCCCTGAAATTTGTTACGCTGTTTTCAGTGTTCAATGTCAGTCTATGATTGCTTCAAGGCCTAAAATTCCATGTGGCGATAAAAATTCATGGACTTGTGGAGCTAACGCTCGCTCTTCAAGACTGGTTCCCAGGCCCTAATGAGTTCTGGAATATTATTAACGGCAGAACCATCTACCAGTCCACATTATATAGAACCGACACAAAGAAACAGAGAGAATATTTTGTTTTATTTTTCAGTATTTGTAAGAATTTAAGGCCCACCTCCCCTTCGGCATTTCTTTCCTACGCTTCAAACCACTGAAATTTGTCCTTTTTTTTTCAGAAAACAAATTTGCCGTTCTCTTGCATGTTCTAAAAGTCAGATTTGATTCATAGCTGATTCTATTTATTTTCAATGCAGATTGAATCCCTACCCACAAATTAAGTTAAGGTTTTTCCCTGTTTTTCTTTCTTCAGGTTTCTGTTTGCTCGATACTTTCTTGCTTGAATGATGTTGCTTGTTTGCGCAATAGTTATTGAACTCTGGCAAAGCCCGTTTTTGAACGCATCTTTTTACAAAGTGTGAAGGTGGGAGTATTAATTTAATAAGGGAGTAAATGTGTGTTTGGTCGGTTTTAATCACTCTGTTTAAAACCGCCTGGAGTCTGGGTGCTGATAATAACCCGAGCCGAAGCTAAATAATGGTGTGTCCAGCTCCTGAGTAACTTCTTTTATGGAGATTGGCGCGTGCGTCACGCGTACTGCGCGATGTCGCGCAGAATGCACCTGGTGCGTTGCGTTGTGAATTTAAGACTGTAAAATACTGACTCTCTGGTAGTATTGCACATGCCTACTTCAGGATTGTGAACGTTCAACCAATAAAACGGTAAGAGGCACTTGATTTTCAGGAGTCCAAATTTCATGTGACGCTGGAAAAGTGTTCAAGACCAGCTAGCCATGTCTTTATCATCCAAAGACCGGCCACGTGACGGGCTCGCGACCAATAGGAATGGGTAAACTGGCTTAGGTATTTATGAATATCGGTTTAAAGTATCGTAGCAAAGTAGGTGCACAAATGATTTAGGGCATTAAATGTTTGGGCATTAACATATTAAAGGTCAAGTTTTGAGAGTACGTATCAGATGATCGACTGGTTACAAAAAACACAAAATGAAAGATGCTCTTTAATGAAATGATTATATTTGAACATAATTGCAATTTGTTATGTTAACCTTTAACAAATGTTACTTGCAGTAACTGCACTAAGGAAATATTGGGAACATTTTTTATGAACTTATATTTCCATGTAATTTTTGGGGAAAATATATTCACTGTAATATAAAGCCTAATGCTCTCCTCAAAAAGTCTGAATTTTTGTCAACAAAAATTAAAATGTTTGTTCTAAAAGGCATATGATCCGGAAAAAAGTGACATGCGCACAAATTTAATTTGCAGAATCACCATTGCGATATCAATTCCCTTTCAATATGACATTTTACTTAAAACAAACCAACTTTTCCAGAGAGAAACATTTGTATTCCATTCTTATAAATGCCTTGAAAATTACACCAATGAATTGTCACAAATTGTTTATGTAGACTTTAACAATTAAATTTTGTATTCATTCCTTTCATACTATTGAAATCTAATTGCAACGACACCAGTGGTGCAATTTCTAATTGCCAGTGCTTGTTAGTTTCAATTTGTTTGTTCCATTTCAACATGTAGTCACTTCATTTAGGCACCAAAGAATTGTACATTATAAAATCTGCTTATTTATTTCCACATGCATGCTGTGATGTCAATAAATAAAACCTTGCCTAGTATAAAACAATCAATTAAAGTCTGAAGTTACACTGTAATTGCTGTAAATTTATATAGAGCTTGAAAGATAAAATTCGAGAATACATTGTACATCGCCAAGTCTGAAACAGAGGTATACATTTGCATAAAATTTGACTGGAATGTGGAAAACTGAAACCTTCCGGGTTTATACTTTTCACTTTTTGCTGACTTCTGAAGAGTACTGCAGGGGCCAATTTCACGGCGCTGCTAAGCACAAAAATTTGCTTAGCTTAAAAAAAGTTTGGCTTATAAAAGCAGGTTACCAGCCAAAACTCCATGTGATGTATATTGCTCGTGATTGGTATTCAGCTGTTGTTTGCTTGGCATGAAAATCACATGGAGTTTTGGCTGGTAACCTGCTTTTATAAGCCAGACTTTTTGTGCTAAGCAAATTTTTGTGCTTAGCAGAGCCGTGAAATTGGGCGCAGGTTAGTTACTCAAAACGTGTTTGCGCACAATTCGAAAGACATGTTTTTGCTCGAAAACTGTTGACACTTTTAAAAAAAAATTGATGGCAGCCAATTTTTCTTGAATGTGCATGGTCATGTATTGTATGACTTTGTGTAACATCATCTGTACATTCATAAACCCTAACTCCATAGGATGCAACCTCAATCCTGCAAAATCCTCTAATTGCCGCCATGTAAAAAAAAACATACAGCCTCAATACAGCAAAGCCCTCCATTATTTCTTGAATGTGGTCCTTGGAGGGGTGACCACTGCCTCAATCCTGCAAAATCCTCCCAACAATCATTCTATATGTTGAGGCAGAGGCAGTGACCTCCTGGAGCAGTGCGGAGGATTTCAAGTATAACCTAGGCCTAAATTTATGCACGGCTGAGTATAAACAGAAGATCTGGACCGAGATCTTGACACACTGAATCCTCCAAAATCAGCCACACATTTCGTTCATAATAGCCTCAATCCTGCAAAATCCGTCATTTTGCAAAGATAATTTTGGAGGATTTGGGAAGGTTGGAATGCTGCTATAACAAACACCACGGGATCCACAGAAATTGTAATAGCGATCGTGTGGTATAGCGATTTTAAGCCCTGGTACTTCTAGTTACTGAAAGATGACTTTGAACACGTGCCGACTATTTAGTAATGTAATTTCACAGATTTTGAACTTGCTGCCACTTTTCACTTTTCTATTGACATTTTTTTGAACAGTTATATTCAGTACAGTTTGTGTTCAGTGTTCGGTATTGTGATGTTCCATTGGACTGTATACATGCACACTACATTTATGTCAAAACTACAAAGTTGGCACATATATTTTACACCTCCCTCCTCCCAAAAATGAAATTGATGGAACTGTTTTTACTACTTCCCAACTCGCACACTTTTAACAAAATAAATCAAAGCTAATCCTTCCCCGATGCTTCTATTAAAAGCTAAATTACTACATTTGACCGACTTTACTGCTCATCATAAATGTTCTCTATCCTTGTAGTGCTTTATATTTCCTCATATGATGTGCGATCCCGCCGGCTACTTGCTCGTCGGTCTTATTCTGGCCGAAATAATCCACAAACTGACCGTCGGGATTCAGCAGGTACATGATAATGGAGTGGTCAACCTAAAAAAAGGAAACAAAAAAAAATCAAGAGTGACTTTGCTTTGAGCCCTTGAAGAAATGTGTGATGCTTTTGAAATCAATGAAGTTACTCAAACAGTTTATACACTGAAGAAAAATCATGTTAACCAGTTCACGCCCGGATTATTTTGACAAGAACGGAATGAGGATCTGGATTACTAGTCACTCGATCTCAAGCCAGGCGGCTTGAAGCCATCGCCATCAGGCAGCACACTCATATCTGTCACTGACAGATATTTCCGGCCTCGCTCCCTGGTGTTTATCTGTCACACAAAACTTTTACGTGTATGCATGGCCTCCGGCGCGAACTGGTTAAAAAGCCTTCCGGTATTAGCATGCATAGGGTTGACAGAGACAGAACAATTAACAATCCAGATCTGGGGAGTCAGGTTGGCGTAGCGGTACTTTCCTCGCCTTCCACCGCTGTGACCTGGGTTCGAATCCCGCCTGGGCCAATATGTGGATTGGGTTTTCAGTCCCTGCCTGATTCCGTGGGTTTTCCCCAGAATATTCTTCTGGGCTTTTCCTCCCACCTCTAAAACTGGAACTTCTTCTTATTGTCTTCTCTCCACAGGTTTCTTCAGGCTTGCGAGCTACAGTGCCTAGGGCGCTTTTGAGGAATCCTTGGTTTCATTTAAATGATTAATAATAATAATAATAATAAATAACAGCCGGTTGTATCACAAGTGGAAGGGGCAATTCAGGAAATGTTTTGACAAAGAAGATCAACGGGAAACTCACAATGTAATCGTTGTCCTCATCCTTTGGCCCCTGGCTGTGGTAAATGCGGAAGTTTCTGGCCACTTCATCCACCTGTTCCTTGGTTCCAGTCAGGCCAATCATGCCTGGATAAAACTCTGCACAGGAAAGGAAAGAAAACAACCGTTTCTTAAAAATATTTTTGCCAATTACTGGGAAAAGTTCAATTAGCCAGAAAAGTACTACCCACTTCAAGCTATAGTCCATCATTTGCAGCTATCGGAAAAGTAACGCATAATTATTGTTGAAAAACATACTTGGTTGAAAGATAGTAATGGGACTAAACTCCTTGTGAAATTATTCTTTCTGGCAAGCTGTCATTTTGAAGAAATCAACGAAAGAAGGCCTTTCCAACGGTGCTCCTTAAGACGCACCGTAGGAAATTCAAATTATTCACTAACAGTCGAGTAAGGGTATTTAATCATAATTTGGAAGTTTTGTTTTTTTAATGTTTGCAAATATTGTATATTACCGTAATTTTCGGAATATAAGCCGCGGCTTATACGTTGAATTTGCTCATGAAAATGTTTACTGCGGCTTATACACAGGGCGGCTTATACGCCGAGCCTTGAAGAATAAAAATAAGATTCACATGTGTATTTAATGTACTGGTACAAGAAGAGATGTGTTGCTGAAATGAATTACAAATTAAGAAAGTCATTAACAAACCGAAACCACGTCTCACGTAAAGCAAGGTACCGAGCGGTAAACCGTAAAAAGTACGGTGATGAAAGCTGTCTTTGACATGTTGACACTTGCGACCAGCCGTACGTGATACTGGTACAGTGCAGCAGCGATATGCAGCATGTTTTTCCCCCAGCGGACCACACCATTTGTGGTAACAAAGGGGTGTTCTTTCTTGGGAACAATAATTACCAATATTTCCGCTGTTTAAAAAATAAGAAAAAAGACGACTAACATTCGTATGGCGTTCGAAACATTTTTCTATTACATAATCAGTTGTTCAACGTTGCAATATATTTTGTTTTCTTGAAATGTATTCAAGAAACGATGTCAAACTCAAAAGAGGGACTAAATCACCCCTTACAAAATTAATGGATTCGTCTATTAAAATGTCCGCTTCGTTTTGACTATTTCCGAAGAAAGTTACGATCGAAACTTGAATAAGTGGATAAGTTTTGAGGTAAAAACGGACCTGTTTATTCTTAGGACAAAACAAATCAGCATCTGTTGCCACAAAGCAAGATTTGTAGCGCTCCAGTCAGACAACACACGGTGGGTTTCATACTTTCTCACGTGCTGTGGGAAAATGTTGTCATTCACCGGCGTGCGTGGCGCAGGCTGCCGTGCTATGACGGGGCAGCCGGCAGCAGTTCCCGGTGTTTATTTCTCATCAATTCCCATATTTGTTTGTAAAAGTATCGATTGTAAATGATTTGATATAACTTTTGTGGCCCTTTTAATTGCTTCTGTAGTGTAAATGGAACTGGTTCAGAGCATTTTGACTAGAATTTGGAGGCCTTACAAAATTGAAACCTCAGCCGGTTGGTGCGGCTTATACGCCGGTGCGGCTTATACGCCGACTTCAAATCTTAATTTGCAGATTTTTGCGTGCTGCGGCTTATACGCCGCGCGGCTTATATTCCGAAAATTACGGTACCATAATGACAGAAACCTTGCTCAAGGTGACGATATGACTGATACCCTGTGAAATATTCTGCTTGAAATGCTAGCATTTGGAAGAAAATAAAGTGGCTAAAGAAAGTGTTTTTTTTGAACGTGCATTAGCAAGGGAGTCCAGTTATTTAAAAAAAAAAATGGTGCCCCAACTATGGGCTCCGTGCGCCAACGAAAGAGGGCGCCCTTTTACCTAGCAACGACGTCCCATGGGTGGGAAATTTTGCTGGTTGACGCGCACCGTTCCTTGTGTGTGACGCACGTACACCAGGGGATTTGTACTATGCACACGTAGTGGCCGCGCGTCGCGGCAAAATTGCTGTCAGGCAAGATGGCGTCGGTCGGTCACCCCCAACTGTACTTTCTTTGCCGGTGAGGGGGTACTTGTGAACGGAGCGGATAGTTGAGGCATGATTTTTACCTTTGACGTAGGCTGCCATGACTTCAACTGTGTCTCTCTCAGGGTCGATGGAGATGAAAAGTGGGACTACATCTGGTAGGTTGGGACTCTTATCTGGCAGAGAAAAGAATTAACAATAATTCAGGGGTCAAAAGTTTGACTCAAAAAATCCAGCTGTCGAGTGCTAGTTGTGAATCCTGCCACACAGTGTTTCGCATTCTGCGGATGTGCAAGAAACAACATTTGTGAGTAGGCCTACACTGCGTTATGGGCAAATTAGGACCGAGTTATGGGGACTTTCTGCTGTCCCCACAGCATTTTTGGTCCCCACAAATACCTTGTACAGGGCGTGTTCATCTATTCAAACCGTGGACGAAAATACCAGAGAACAAAAGAGAACAATATCGTCCATGATTCCCAGCAAATATCCGCAATTGGGGTCGCGTACAAAGCATATGGGAGTCTTCCTAAAAAGTTAAAGTACAAACAAAAGAGGGACAATAGAACGTCCACAATCGACGGTGTGAACAGGACCTTGTGCACTGGTGCCGTGTGTATTTTGTGACACATACACCAACACGCACAGTCCCGCACATTGAATGGACATGACTGGAAATACCTATGCGTATGCCACAAAATGTTCGCCGCGTCCGATGTACTATGTAAACAACTGGGGTTTCTTTGTCTTTTCTCAACGGCTGGTTTCCATTCAACCAGAACTTTGAAATAGGATAAGAAAACAATCCAAAACATAAAACTGTCGGGGACTGCAGTCTGTAATGCCCCTTTAAAACTATGCAACCTTGTGCTATTTCTGTACAGTAACAACATTGAATGTTTATATTGGGAAATAGTACACTTTGCATTTTTCACCTTTTTTTTTTGGGGGGGGGGGAACTTTGCTTGATCCGACAAAATATAAAAACGAGTAAAATTAAACAGCTTGAACAAAAACGGTTATTTGGTTACTGCTCAAAGCATAACATCAACACAAAAATTGGCCACAGTTCAAAATGGACTTCTGCTTATAAATGCACCACAAAATTGTACTGAACACAGGGAACACATTAGTGTACAAACACTTTTTCCCAACTTACTTATTTTTTCCACAGCCGAAGTCATCTTTTCCAGCTCGTCGGGGCAGATATCCGGACAATGCGAGAACCCAAAGTACATGAGCAGCCATTGGCCGAGGTAGTCTTTGTTGGTCTTGGGCTTGCCGTTGTGGTCGACCAATGAGAACGGTCCTCCTATGGCGGCTTTGCCCACGGCCTTGCTTCTCTCCTTTTCAATTTCTGGGAATTCAAACGCGAGTGTTATCTGAAAACGATATCCGACTACAACGAGTATGGAGTGCCTGTTATGTCAAAGAAGGCACATCTCCCATGTCACATATTCTGTTAACGTTGCCTTTTTAAAACCACATAGCCACAGTTTTTAAGTAAGTCCACAAAGTGCACATGCAAGTATGCTCCATAACACTCCATATCAACAATAATGTAAAACCTAACAAAGTAAGGGTCTATAAATGTGATGCGATCAAGCTAAATGAGTCATTTGTAAACCCTAGTCAATTTTTTTTCACAAATTTGAAGAAGAATAGAATTTTATTGTCATTTGTATATAAAAAACATACATTGAAAAGAGCACAATCTCAGCATTACTGCTGTGAAAACCACATGCCAATACCATCTTTAGTTCAAAATTATGGCAGTCGGAACACCAAGAGATGCGACAAAGTGTCCCTCTTTTGGCCTGAATCTCCAAATGAAAGTTCCTGGTCTTTTTTTTTTTTACAAATTTGAAAAGAGCACAATCTCAGCAGCACTGCTGTGAAAACTGCATGCTAATACCATCTTTAGTTCAAAATTACGGAAGTCGGAACACCAAGAGATGCGACAAAGTGGCCCTCTTTTGGCCTGAATCTCCAAATGAAAGTTCCTGACAAACGACTCATTTTAGCTTGATCACATCACAAATGTCAAGTGTCCATTTTTTTCATGCTCACCATGTTTCTTCTTTCGCTGGGCGATCTTGAAGCCAACAAGCAAGGAACCACCCAGGACAAATGTCACCAGGACGGTCTTCCAAGTCACAGGCTAGAACAATTACCAACACAAAAAAAGAAGCCAAAACAAAATTTATATCTTGTTCAAACATAAACCAACGACAAAAGAAATCTTCACAAAAACATGAACACAAACTTGACAAAATGTGCTCTAAAGATGGTTATTTGCTATGCCTCACAAAGCTTTACATGATAGGTGGCAGGAAAAAAAGCACCAAATATGTAATTTCTTTGAAACTAAAATAAAATAAAGATGTTTGTTCTTTTTTTCCTTTTTTTTTATAGAAAAAATAAAATTTTGAAAATAAAACTATACTTGGGAGCATCCCAACTGTAGTTGGAACTCGAGTTATAGTAACAAAGTCATTATGATGGCTTTGATACTTATCCCTAACCACCCCAACTCCATCAAAATCCATTCCCCCATTTTGGTGGATTTTGGGGGACTTGGTCCAGAAGCCTGGCGTGACTAAATATTGATGGAGTATGATGGACTTGGGCCTAATGGCCTGAAGCAGTGCTAGGGGTATCCGATTGATTTTGCCTAGCTTCCTGTACTGCTATTGTGATAAAAGCCATGTGTAGCAAGTCCATGAATGTCAACCAGTGCGTCAGTGGTGGATTGCATTACGTCATGAACAGTTTAGTATTGGACACACAGTGATTGATGGATTTTGATGGACTTGGTCCAGTTCCTAGTAATAGACGCTAGGGAGTTAGGGTTAAACATACATGTAGCTTAAAACACAGTTGTATGGTTTGGCTGTGAGTGTGTTGATTCTAAATGGTGAAAAGAAATAGGAGAAACATCAGCATAGTTTGTAGTGACGGCTAACTCACCGATTTCTTGCCGCTGTCTTTCTTGGCACCCCCTGTCCCTTGTGAAGTGTAGAATCTTTGAGAGAGGGCTGCTCCTGGGAGAGTCCTGGCACTTGAAAGTTGCATCAGCCTCTGAGACTCGCCATTACAGAGGTGATTGCGGTTGCCGATGCAGCTCAAGTGACGACAGAGGTAACACTATTATAAAGGGAATGGCAATGAGAGTTTGAATTGCATTATAGAAATTTATTTGACGAAAATGAATTTTTTTTTTTGAGTCTTCATAACTGCTGAAACTAGTGCCACTATAGCTTGAGTAACTCCAGCTGAGTGACATGCTCCATATTCATTCACATGTTACATGTGAACTGGTGAATGAATATGGAGCATGTCAGCTGGAGTTACTCAAGCTAGTGCCACTGTGCAATCTGTGGTAATTGGGCTAAGTTTGTTGCCACTTTGCTCTTTGAATTGATATCTTTGATTCTTTCTTTGAATTTGTTGATTGACTTTTTGGGTTTTTCCTTCACCAACCATCATGACCATGCCAACCTATAACAATCAAGCGTATGCTCTGGTATTTGAACCATACCCTCCCGCATTTGTATACCAAAATTTCGTATGCAACATTTGTTGACGCTGGGTTGACGACCGTACACGATTGCTGACGCCAGTTGACGCTGGTTGACGCATTTTAGTAGGACCGCGCGCCGCGCCGATACTGTGCATGTTGTTTCTCTCCCCCCCCCCTTTTTTTTTTCTTTTTTACATGTTCCTCCCACAGTGCCTTTTTTTTATAGCTTTGTCCCCCTCCAGATGGTGGAATTTTCCCCTTTTTACCTTGCCAGGCCCTTTCAGGGTTCTCCCCCTGTTCCTACGCCTGAGTCCTAGGTCCCCCCCTTTTTTTTCTTTCCTTTTTACTGCTACATTAGTGTATGTACATTTGTGAATTTGTCCATGTCTGACGTTTTCTGTGTGATAATGAACAAAATGTAGATGTTTTATTTATAAATAAATGTAATTTCTTAATGTTCTTATTGTATCACTGATGTGAATAACAATAAAGGTATTTCAATATACAATATGGGAATCTTTCCGCCAGACATTGCCACTTTATGCCAGAAAAGAATACGAACCTTTTTACAACATGATGCCGTAGTCCTCGAAGTTGCAACGCCGGCGAGACGCAAACAAATTCTTGATGTTGGCAGCATGGTTGCTAAGGTAAATTCATAAAAGTCATAAGATCAAAGCAAACTGAAACGGAATGTTCACTCAATGGCAATGCACGCATTTACCGATTTATGTAAGTCGCCATTGTGGACCGCGTAGGTCATTTAAATTTTGGTAGTTTGGGCTCGATTTTATTATCTGATTGTTTTGATAAAACTTTTGCTCTATTCGTCGCTATAATATTTAAATGAATCACTTGGTATTCTACAGATGTAATTAAATAACTTTGTAAGCTTAAAAATGAGAGGACAGTTAAATTAAATAAAATAATTCTGATTTACTCATTCAAATGATTTTTTTGTGCTATTTTTTTTTAGTACCTTAGGGGTTTGATCAGTCTGAAACCTGTTGGTATGAAAGCGAATCATTAGCTTCATCCTGGAGGGAACCAGACTATCTACATGTGTACAACTACAACATGATAAACATGGAGAGAAGACGCGTTGACACTTTTGAGGGCGCATTTCAAGCCCTGAAAAATGAACTTGCAAAGCAAGATCCGATGCTTGTTGGGGTTGTGGTAGCTGTCGTAGTTGTTTTTCTATCTATTGGTAAGAAATTTAGGCCAATAAGTTAAACGGCTGAGAATGCGTATGCCTTTCCAAATGTCAGTGACCACAATTTTTACAAACCATATGTTCGGGGGCGGGGCTTGCTGGGGGTTGGTTGGTGGTCGGGGGGGGGTTGTTCGGGGAACAATTCTTATCTTGTTGCATCTGCACAGAATACATACATGCCCAGGAAAGGATGTAGTATCCAGACGCCACATCAGGTGGTTGTGTTGGAGAGTCAAGAAAATTTTCAAAGTAGGCTCTATTTCTTAACAAAATTGGAAATGTTTCTCAGTCCCAGATTCATGTCTAGTAGAGTAGTACTAATGTCTATCATCATTTTTGCAATGAATGACCTTCATTGGGATGATATATGAAGAAAGAAGTGGCGTCAGGTTGCAACATTCGGAAAAAATGCTGCGACCTGTCGCCACTTCAGCGGTTGTGTACAAACATGACAAAGTCTATGAGAGTCAAGAAAAGTATTTCCTAACAAAATTGGAAATGTTTCTCAGTCCCAGATTCATTTCTATCAACATTTTTGCAAAGACTGTCCTTTTAGTATTACTGAGATGATATATAATAAAGAAAAAAGTGGCGTCAGGTTGCAACATTCGTTCCTACCTAGTAGTAAAGATCAACTCAGGCACACTCAGTCATGTGTCAGTAGTCTAACCATTTTGAATAATCATCATGATAATATGATGGATTTTAAAATTTGTAAACAATACCTATAGGGCTTACAATTTGTAAACAATACCTATAGGGCTTACACGTTTAATCAGTAGGCCTATGGCATGATCACCATTTACCCGTAGAGAATTATCAAGAACTGTCCATATTTCACTTTTCCATCTGCAGACTGCAATGATTTTGCCAAAACAGCGAAACTGCACCTGTTTCAGTATGAGACTATCGGCCAATTATCATTCGCAGAGGACCAGTCAATTCGATTGAGAAAAATGTGTTCCTTCACGCAGAAATTTCACTCATGCAGTAACAGTCGCGCACTATATCCTAGCTCTTTTACGTGCGAAATGGTACAGACGGGCGTGTCGAAGGCCTCGTACCATATTGCATGGGTCCAGATCACCATGTGCTAGTGGACAAAACAAGCAGTGTTCTCCAACCTGTAAAAATAACCTGGTGCCCCGCCAAGCTTTCTGAGGCACCAACCAAGCTTCAAAAGCTGCCACCAAGCTTCAAAAGTTGCCTGCCATGCTTAAAAAAAAAGGAATTAAAAAAAAAAAAAGACGAACAAGTGCCACAACCATTAGGCCAAAAAAAAAAAGTCTCCGGTTTCTGGTATGCGCGCGCGTCGCGGTAGCCATGCGCGTCGGCAAAATGAAAAAGTTTTTTTTTCAATACAAGATGATGTCTCAAAACCGCCAAACTCACTGGTTTGACTGGAATCCTGCTGCTGCACAATTTTAACGTGTTTTTAGATGGGGTTATGATCGAGAATAAGCTTTGTGTGGCCTCTCTGGACTCCCATATATTTGCACTAAGTTTAGTCGGGCACCATTTGCAGTCATCAGCCGACATTTGAAGCAAAAAAAAAAAAACAGGTAAAAAAAAAAAAAAAGCCGTGTCGCCGCACCACTTTTGGGGCAAGCTCCATACCAGAAACCGGAGACTTTTTTTTTTTTGGCCTTAGCCTCCAGGGTATTTTGGCCAGAAACTCTGCCAAAAGAAGTAACATGCAACACTTGTCAAAATGACAAGCCTGCCCATTGTAGAAATCAATCAGGTCTTCTCAAGCCTTCAAGGCCAAACTGCCTCAGAGTCCCTGGTCACTGATGTGTTAAAAAAAGATGATGCTGAGCCAGTAGGGCCTAATGTTCTTAATTGTTAGTGTTACTGTGTAAGAAATGGCCTAAAAGTAGAATACAATGTATTGTAATCATCACCAACAATAACATGTGTTCTGAATAATTTTTCTCCTAACTTGTTCACAGTCCTGTTTCTCCTTGCAAGACGGAAAAACAACAAACGTTCTGTGCTCCTTGTGGGAGTCTGCGATGCTGGCAAGACACTGCTCTTTAGCAGAGTGAGTTACTTTGACTTAGAACAGTCTCTTACCTCGCTTCCCCCTCCCCTCCTCCTAGGAAAAATTTGAATTTGTAAATGGCATGCCAAAGAGTACATTTTTCCCCTCATTTTTCACAATATATTTGCCATCAGTGCTAATATTAAAGGGAAGATACATCATTTGCAAACATCAAAAAACGAAATGATCAAATTATCACGAAATACCTTACTGAATTGTAATTAGTTGAAAGTCTAAAGCATCCTGTAAAATGGTGGCTCCTGGTGTACTGACGTTTTCAAGAAAAACTGTATTTTTCCAGCGCTGGTCGGCCGACCAGCGTTGGAGAAAACTGACTTTTTTTCAAAAAGTTTTCCTGATTTTTCATATTAAGTTATTCTGACATTTCTTTGCAATTGATTACACACAAGCCTGCATCTACAAACCCAAAACGTGAAACAAGTCAGTTTAACAATATTTTATATAACATACTAATCTTCCAAATCCATTTATTGCTAAAAATTGCAGCAAAAGCAAATGTTGTACATTTCCTTTAAGGCTGCCTGTATAAAGGCTGAGAAAAAAAAGTTGTCCTGCCTTTTTGAAAAACTGAAAAAAGAAAGGTGGGCACTTTTTTTTCCCTAGATGGCGGATTTTTCAAGATGGCGGATGGATTCTTCAACTTTCTGAAATATTTTGCTTATGCAAAATAGTGTCCAACGGAGCCATGACCCTTTCTACATTTACATTGTACATAGCTACAATTTTGTTGGAAACAAATAAAAAGACAATATATTGACAATATACATGTATGCGCAAAATGCAAAATATATTGCAGATATATGTAAGAATTTGGAAAAAAACAACAGAAAATCAAAAGGAGGCAGTCGGGGAAAAAAAGGAAGCAGACGGGGACGAGAACTACTTTATTTTTTTAAATGGCCTAATAAACATAAGCCCTTAAAGGGAATATACAACATTTGCAAACATCGAAAAATAAATCTATCAAGTTTTAATGAAATACCTTACTAGGATGTTGGTAAATGACAGTCAAAAGCATCCTGTAAAATTATGGCTCCTGGTGTGAAGTCATTTTCAAGAAATTGGCATTTTTGTATACATTTCCAACAGTGGTCGGCCGATCACCGTTGGAAAAACCTAACTATTTTTCAACTTTTGCTTCAAATTTACCATTGTTTCAGTCCAAATTTTGTTTGCTATTGGTAACATGTTCATGAACGGGTGCAGGCCAGCTACACTGATTCCCTTACCTTACAATTTTCCGTTATCTATAAATTGATCCATTTTATCCTTAGTGGAGTCGGGGAACCAGACTACTTGAACATTTTCGTTTTTCTTGGTTTTTCCAGCATTTTCGAACACAAAACTTCAAACATGTCAGTGTAACAATATTTGATCTGTTATACTAACCCCTCAAGTAGTTCATTTCTTAAAATTACAGCAAAAGCCAATGATGTACATTCCCTTTAAGCCCAAGAACCCTTTAAATGAATTCACCCAATTTGAAAATGATACATAAAATTCCAACAATTCCTAAATCCGTCAAACTTTTTGAAGTGTGCTTATTCCAGCAGGATCCAACAACAATCCCAATGATGAACACTGCTTCTGAAGTTGAAATTTTAAGCTAAAAATTATGTACAAAGTTGTCCCAAACATTTTCCCCCCAAATTTGTTTTGCAGCTTGTTCATAACAAGTACATCAACAGCTACACCTCCATCAAGGAGAATTCCGGCGTCTACCAACTGACCGGGAGGAAGACGGGAACTCTTGATGTCGTCGACCTTCCCGGGAATGAGCGACAACGCATGACATTCTGGGATCGTTTTAAAAATCAGGCGAGGTACAGATGTGCAGGAATACGACTTCCTGTTGCTAACAGAAGCTTAGTAGTAGTAGAAACATTTATTTCAATGTTGCCATTTCCACACAATAAAATGTTACATTGCCGTGTAAACATAATTATACAGAGCAAAATGCAACGAATTATGTAATTGTGTATAATAATGTACATGGATCAATACTACAACAATTTCCCCCTCTTCTACCAGTCGTCAGTACAAAGTTTAGAAACACATAAGCATGCTCTGATCGGAGTATTTTTAAGCATCAACCTGCGACATATGTGATCAGAGCTGTATTAATCACAGAGCTGTATTAAATTACTAGAGCGCAACTCGATTTACAAAGTAATGCCTGATGGGCGCATCCAATTTTGTACGGCTATTTGCATATCTGCGTTTGTATACCATACCATTGCGTCATCAAAGTCGATACGCCTAAAAAAACGAAACGCACAATCAGCAAATGAGTGTTTCATTTTGCTCTACGCAAACAGCGCAACGTGTGCGCGTCCCTCTGCTGCTTTTCGCCATGACGTTTTTTGAACCATCATGACGCGCTTAAGTTGTTTGGGTATCTTCTACTTGCGCGTTGCATTTAGAGTACACTTTTAAAATTCAATCCATCTATATTGATTGTGTCCTACAAACAGGCACATAAATTCAAAATGTCTGCGCCCAGAGCGGCTTCAAAGCGTCTCCGCAAGCAAGAATGAGGAGTTAGCGCTCTAGTAATTTAATATAGCTCTATGGGTAAAATCCACATATTGCATTATTATCGGTGGTTTCAGATTTTTGAAAATGTAGATACATTTAACAGTGGTACAGCCCTGCAGCATCGTTGATAACTGATTCCATATCTTGTGCACTGGCATTTCATTTATAGTTATTTTTTCCTCCGAAAACTCCAGAGGACTGGTCTTCGTAGTGGACAGTGCTGCCTTCCAGAATGAACTGAGGGAAGTGGCCGAGTTTCTCTACACACTACTGAGCGACTGTGCGTCCAGCCATGCCAAACTTGCCGTGCTAATTGCCTGCAACAAACAAGACGTTGCCATGGCCAAATCCAGCAAGATCATCCAGGAGAAATTGGAGAAGGAAATGTAAGTGTAATATGTTAGCCCTAACCATCCCAAATCCTCCAAAATTCTCCGAGGACGCACTGCGTCAAGGTCTTGGGCCAGACCTTGTGTTGTTTATGTTCAGCCTAGCATAATTCAGTCCTTGATTAAACTTGAAATCCTGCGCACTGCTCCAGGATGTCACTGCCTCTGCCTATTGACAGTCATAGCCGGAGGATTTTGCAGGATTCAGGCAGTGGCCACCTCTCCACAGACCATATTCAGGAAATAATGGAGGAATTTGCAGGATTGAGGCTATATGCTATTTTTCCATGAGGCCAATTGGAAGATTTTGCAGGATTGAGGCTTCATCCTAGCAAAAAGGCCTAGGGAGTTAGGGCTAAATTAGAGTAAAATCCGTTCCATGCAATATGGCGTATTAGGCCTCTTCTTATCTTTGATTTCTGCTGTTATGAAACAAATAAGAATTATATTCAGGGGCAGAACCACATCGTACTCGGATCCTACACAAAAGGACTCAGCCAAAGTCCTGGTTAGACGCATGATAACGGCCGTATAGGTGCGAAATACTACGAATACTTGTCAACAAAGACCCCTGCGCACTGCGGCTTTCAGATTTGCAGGGCTGTGCACCAGATCTGGTGTTGAAGTCTGTCAAGCAAGCTAATTATATTTTTGAATATTCCCGAGTCTACGTTTTTGTCTTTATTATTGAATTCTGATATTAAAGTGATAACTACATAACCATGTTAACGCCGAGCACCATATCTTTAGGTGTAAAATGAACTATGAAATGTCGCTTTTGTTTCATCGGTTCGGGACAACATCTCTCAAAAACTTGTTAATGAAAGCCATATTAAACATGACATTTGTTACATTCTGAAGTATTTATTTTTTTTAACAATTTTGGAACAATTCTATCTTTCATACGGAGTGGTTTTGCTTGCAGTTTTGTGAATATTTTTAAGTAATTTTGTTAAACTTCCAAACCATTCTGCATTCCCTTCTACCAGCAACACCCTACGTGTGACGAGATCCGCATCCCTTGGTTCCACGGACGGATCCGTTGGCTCGGAAACCTTCCTGGGATCCGAAGGCAAGGACTTCCGGTTTTCCCAGTTGTCCCCAATGAGCGTGGAGTTTGCGGAGTGCAGCGCCAAGGGCGGAAATGAGGAGGACGCACCGGCAGACCTCAATGTTGTGGAGGAGTGGATACAGAGTATTGCGTGAGTGGATCCACACGTGTGCCAAAGTCCACAGGTATTGGGAGTGGAGGAGTGGCTATATAGACGTGCATGAGTGGATCCACACATGTTTTGCACTTTATCAATATGGAAATGGAGGAGTGGATACAGAGCATTGCATGAGTGGATCCGCACATGTGCCAAAGGCAACAGGTATATGGGGAGTGTAGGAGTGGCTATATAGACGTGCATGAGTGGATCCACACATGTTTCGCATTTAATCAATATGGAAATGGAGGAGTGGATACAGAGCATTGCATGAGTGGATCCGCACATGTGTCAAAGGCAACAGGTATATGGGGAGTGTAAGAGTGGCTATATAGACGTGCATGAGTGGATCCACACATGTTTCGCACTTAATCAATATGGAAATGGAGGAGTGGATACAGAGCAATGCGTGAGTGGATCCGCACATGTGCCAAAGTCAACAGGTATACGGGGAGTGGAGGAGTGGATATACATATAGAGAAGTGCATGTGTGGATCAACAGGGGTATATGGAAATAGAGGATCGGATGCAGCTTATTGCATGAGTGGATCCACACATGTGCAAAAATCAACAGGTGTATGGGGAATGGAGGAAAAGATGAAAAGTATTGCAATAGTGGATCCACACATGTGGGTTCCAGGTCAACAGGTATAATAGGTCTCGTTCAAATGACGTCATTTCCTACAGACCATCCACGTGCATCAGCATTTTGAGCGTCAACTTGCATAACGCGCAACGGCTGCGCCGTATTTTGAACACATTTCGGGCAACAAGCGCGCGTGTTTGGAACATTTTCAACACTGTGCAATGCGTGCTTGATTGCGTATAATACGCAGTTGCAGTTCTCCTACAGAGATGGCCGTCATGGAACGAGCCCTATAGGTCATTCTATAAATTTGCCGTTCACTTTTTTCATCTGACATCTATGAATTTGTTTTGGACAAAAATAATCAGAAAAGGGATTTTTAATTTTAGCTAGCTTAAAATGCTTGCGATATTTGTTATTAAATTGTCAATATACACGTTAATCGATGGTATACAATCCCATACTTGTCAGTATAATACAGAATTAAAACTTGACAGGGAAAACGCAGACAAATGTGTGGGCTAACTCGTTTATTTGTCCTGCAAGTCCATCACAAGTCCGCCAGTCCTAATTCAACTTGCAACATATTCAAATGAGCTTTGACAAAGGCATATCTTTGTTAACATTGTTCATCCACTGTGACTTGTGACTGGACTTGCGAATTGATTTGTGGCTGGACTTGTGATGGACTCGACGACAACACTGCATATGGCTTGACTGCATCTGCCTCAATTTCTGCTAAATACCTCCACAATCTCTCCAGGTTGGATGTTGACAGATCCTGGCTGCAGAGCGTAGTTAACACCTAACCTTCCCAAATCCTCTTTGAAAAATGGAGGATTTTGCAGGATTGAGGCTATATTGCAAAATGTGTGGTCGACTTATGGAAGATCCACTGTGTCAAGGTCTTGGGCAAGACCTTGTGTTGTTTATGCTCAGCTGTGCATAATTTTAGGCCTAGATTATAGTTCACACTGCTCCGGGATGTCACTGGCTCTGCCTCGACAGTGATTGCTGGAGGATTTGGCAGGATTGAGGCAGTGGCCACCCCTCCAAGGACCACATGCCAGATATAACAGAGCATTTTGCAGGATTGAGGCTGTATGCTATTTTGACATGGAAGCAGTTGGAGGATTTGGCAGGATTGAGGTTGCATCATAGTAGCAAAAAATACCTCCGGGAGTTAGGGTGAAGGTCAAATTATTAGGATCCACTGCAAACTTTGCACAGTTGCAAATTGGCCATACTGTGGAAGACCCAATCGCATCCTTTGTCGGAAGCGATGGCAGGCCAGACTGGCGTAAACCACAGAGAACTGTCTTTTTTGTCCAGAAAAGGCGCCTTTCCACGTTTCCCCATCAGGATGTTTCCCCGTACGTAGGCCAGCCAGTAGTGGTGGTACTGTGTGTCACTGAGCGGAGGGGTGAGATGACAGTAATGCACGGTTGACAAGCTTGATCCCGTCATCTTTCTGAAAAAGAACAGGGGCAAGGCTCCCGGTCCAAGCGCTGAAACAAAAAAATAAACAGAAGTTAAAATTTAACGAGTTGTTTTCAAATTTTTTCTGCATTCTTCTCAATGCAGCTAAGTTTGTAGCTTTATAGGGAATGTTTTAGAGCTTGATGAAATTTCACTTCAAGCTATAGTCCATCATTTGCAGCCATCCGAAAAAGTAATTGGCGTGTTATTGTTGAAAAACATACTTGGTTGAAAGATAGTAAGTGGACTAAACTCCCTGTGAAATTATTCTTTCTGGCAAGCTGTCATTTTGAAGTAATCAACGAAAGAAGGCCTTTCCAACGGTGCGTCTTAAGACGCACCGTAGGAAAATTTACATTAGTTGTTGGTTTTGTTATTCGACGCAGCGCGCGCAAGCATTGGCACGACGCACAGGCGGGCGCGGTTGCTATTTCGTCGGATCAGTGCGCGACATCGCGTATAGCTGCAATTCAAAACAATTCAAAACATGATTCAGCAACTTTTGATTTGAAATTGAGATCCTAGAATGCTGTTTTTCTCGGAATATACAGCTGAAGCTGGGCTGAAACTTCATCAGGTTAGTTGTTTAGTATCCTTATTAGATTTTGAACACTTTTGTTGCTTCAAACGAACAAAATGCACAAATTGCAAATGATGGCCTATATCTTTAAAAAGTGGTTAAAAGCTCTGTGGTAAAAGCTCCGTGATTCTGGCTACCTACTTATTGTGTAGTAGTTCCCAAATACTTGTCCGTAGTCTGGCCCGATGGCAATATATCCACTCCCTGCACAGCGCACAGAGAAGAACATCAGGAAGACCTCGTGGTCAGGGATGAACTGAGGAAAGACGAACTTGTATTTGAAACGGCTGCCTGGCGTCTGAAACTCGTAAGGGGATGGGTTACCTGGGTGGGGCAAGTTGGTGATGCAGACAGGGGTATGTTAGTGGTGCGCCTCGCTCTCTGCTGGAGGAACTCAATTGTCAGGTTGGCGTAGCAGTACTTTCCTTGCCTTCAACCGCTGTGACCCGGGTTCAAATCCTGCCCGGGCCAACACGTGGATTGAGTTTTGAGTCTCTACCTGATTCCGTGGGTTTTCCTCAGAATATTCCTCTGGGCTTTTCCTCCCACCTCCAAAGCTGTCGTTTCTTCTCGTTGCCTTCTCTCCACAGGCTTCTTCAGGTTTGCGAGCTGCAGTGTCTAGGCGCTTCTGAGGAGTCGTTGGTTTCATTACCAGAATAATTAATGATAGGCCCATATATTAATAATAATATATACAGCAATGGAAAAAAAAGGTACTTACACGCTACATTTTTACTAGTTGATTGGTGCTGGGTGCTTCGAGGCTGTTGATAATAAAGCAAAGGTAATATCAGTGAATGATTGAGGAACATTGGAATTCCATAGACCTCTGAGGCGTACTAAAGAATATTGATCAATACGTAATTTGTGGGTAGTTTTAGGTTTGTTCCAGTATTAGACGGAGGAGAGCACACTGGAAGGATCCAAAAGATAATTGTATTAAATTGAGTTAAAATTCTTAAAACGAAAAACACAGCATCTTCCATTGTATCATAGTTCTTAACTTTTACATTAGGCCTATGTTTTCGATTTGTTTGCAATGATTTTGAATTTTTTAAGAAGCGATTAAGGCTGAATCTTGATTTAAATCAATGATTTAGGTCTTAATCAAATAATCAATCCTGGAACTTGAGTGGTGGCTATGTTTCAAAGGGAGGGTGTACTACCTAGGATGCACTGAACTTATTAAAGCCCCATTGAAAAAAGTGTAAAATCAACCAAGTTCAGGGCCAAGTAACATGCAAGCCAACATCACCGGGGTTTCTCAAACAAAAAATAAATTATTGTCGTGTCCTTCGTCTGCTCATTTCTTTTCAATTTTGGGTAGAGTAGCCAATCACATTTTGAAATATTCACACCAAAACAAAACCATCTCCCGAAAAGTGATAGATACCAAGCCTGCATGTAGCCAATGTACAAGTGGCATCCTTCCACTTTCTCAGGCAAATAGAACCCATTTTTCATCCGTAATTTCATCAAGCCTGCACTCAGATGGAAGTCCAAAAACAAGGGAGTTGATCCTTGGCTATATTTACACAATTCCACCGTTTTTAATGCTAAACGGTCTCCGTTTTCAAAAGAAGTTGGGGGGGGGAGGCCAGGGGGACTTTTTGTGCAAATGAAATTCTCACTTGAATTTAGTGCACTGCATCCTATACCTACTTCCCGCGTCATCTTGTAGTGTGTGCAGTTCTCCGATTCCACCACGTCTCCGGGGTACTGCAGCGCCGTGGCGTTATGCAGATGACATTGCTCCTCGGCCGAGCAAAAGCTGTACGACTGGCAGTCTGCGTATTGGGTGCACATTCCCGCACAGGCGAGCGGCGACCACTCGCTGTGGGTACGGAGCGTGTGGCCTTGCAGCAACTGGCCGTATCTCGGACACGTTGTGGACAGGTCGTCGCAACGGACGACATCATACATGAAGACGAGTAGCAACAGACCAATGACGGACCTCCGTACCGCAAGAGCGCGAGAGGAGCAGGCCACTTTTATACCAAACAAGAACATCCAGTTCGAGAGTGAATTATTGAACTAATTTGAACCAAAAGATAAGAAAATTATCTCTAGTTGTTTTTCACTTTCTCCAGTGAAATAGCTGTGGCTATTTTAATGGTTTGGGAAACGCGCCAATGGCGTCATCGAACAATGCGTCGAAACTACTCACGCGCGCGCCACTTCCATGTACGCATTTTAATGCAAAATTTGCGTTCAGTGTCTGTCGACATATCGCGCATAGATATAGAATAAAAAGACTAGATCGGACGCGCGTTCGAACGCGCCATTCACTGTGCACAAAACTTTTGGGTTCTTCATGGACGAGCTGCAAAGTCACGTGAATAGGGCCACGCGCAAAGGGCAACTGCTAAATGTTGGACGGAAAAATGTCGCCAACACCTGAATTCAGCTATTCGTTGAAGTTCTTAACAACAGATTGACATTTTTAACTACGATTTTCGACATTTCACATTCCTTCGAAAAGTTACACATGGGTTTGCATTTGTGTCTTATTTGAGGCCAAATTGGCGACTGTATTGAAGGTAATTGATTTTCAGCCAAGAATACTAATTTGTACCGAAAAGTAGCCACACTGTGCTCTTATATCTTTATAAAGGCAAATGTCAAAAGCGTGGTTAAATGTCAACCTGTTTAATGAGATTTTCCCCTCCTTTTTTAAAATGTGCAATAAATATCAACCGTTACTTGCCTATCAGACAAAACATAAACTTTTAATTTTACCAACATCAAAATGAAATGACAGAAAAAAACACGCATTCGAAATATTACGTTGCTTTAATACTGCTAAGCTCAATGGGAACATTACATTTGAAATGAATGAATGACTACAAAAACAATCTCTGGCCATCTGTTGTGATTACTGAACACACTGATACTTGAATAACGTTTAGGTAATAAACAATTTATATACAACTCGTTAGCTAATAAATACACGGATGAAATGGCAGTTCCATATCCGTAGCCATTATTCCAGATGTCAAGAATATCATTGCTCATGAAAACATACATTTGGTTAACACGTTGTTACCATCCGCATATTTATGTGAAGGTCTAGCCAATGCAACTACCAGCAGGTGAGTATTGCTTCCCATAAATTTATGAACCAGAATAAGTAATTTCAATATAGCTTCCTCATATGCATGAACGCAAACAGACGGCTTTTCAATCTTTCAATTTCTGAGGAGCAACAATTAGATGATAACGAAATACTGAGCGAAACTTGTTAAATTTTAGTCCACGCATGAGGCATGGTTATGCGTGCATGGCCAGCTATCTCCTCACTGTACGCACATTGGCAGTGTAATCTTCTTTCTGACGAATACGCTTTCGTCAAGCAGTGCAAACTTTTTCATCTGTTCACTATGACTGTGATTCGTTGAGCAAGGCGCAGTTTTCCCAGCTCCAGCAAAGTGACTTCCAATTGCAGAATAGGAAACTGTGTTTCCATGGTTTCCATCTAGTCGGCCGTCTCTGGATTACAAGTTGCCCCTCTTTCCGGCCTTTATCAACCATTCTACTCTGACGGATAAGATCGTTATCGACGTGATCGTCGATTTTCCTGCCGGAGTTGTCTGTTTTCCTGTTCAAGCTTGGATGTATAGCCTTCCTGCTACTGCCGAGGGAAGATTAATTTCTGGTGGTAGACTTGCTCTATTTCTTGTGTTTGTTTTGCCGATACAGCCTGCACTGAAGTAATATCTTCGACGGGGGCTTGGGTCGGTTCTTTCGTTGTCGTTGGCAGCTTTTCTCTCTCGTGCTGAAGACCATACACGAGACTGTAGTCTTTCTACGAAATAAAACAAATAAAGCACATGATAGGCCTTGAAATGCATGACAATAATCATCGATAGCCTATCCTGGCCCCAAGGCTCATTGTAATATTTACAGGCTTCAAATGAGTCAGGTAGTCTTCAAAGATTGACGGTTCGGCATCGTCACGCAGACGTGTTTTCCCCCATTCCACCTTGACTTGAAGCACTCTGCAGGGAAAATGTTGGATTCCATTTGCTGCCATTTGGAATATTTCTCCTTATCCCTAATCCGCTGAAGCCAAACTTTTAATTTCTTTGGATCGTCGTGAGGGAACCTGGGAAGTAAAATTAATAAGCCTCGATTGAATTTTTTTTTGTGGTTTTAGCAAAATGCACACATTTTTGTAGGACCTTATCCTTCAAGATATACAATGAAAAGGAGATGGGAGTTGCCTAGATACACTATACACTGCAGATCAAACAGCATCATATCTTTACCGTAAATCAACTCTCCTGAAGTCTACCCGAAATTGAAAATTTTGTGGATTTTTTAATACTTTTTTTTCAGTCAGAACTTACCGAATTAAGCACATTTTCTGATAAAGTATTATTTAATTTTCCCAAAAAAGTTCATTCAAGAGAATTCCACCAAATTTAACAAAGAGAAATATGTAAATGATTTTGAAACGTTTGTCTGCAGCGCAACCGCACGAACTCACGCACAGACCGAACATATTTTGACACAGCACACAGAATACTTCACACAAAATCCATTAATACGCGTGTAGTTGGGTCGTAAGGGACGAATAAGTACACGCGCTATCCGGAACTAGTCAAAAGCATACGGTCATTCGTTTTCGAATTTTAAAAAATAAGAGACTCTACAACTTATATTGATTCAACAAACATTCGATGGAAGAGTTTATACGACTGTAGTGTGTAAACAAAATATTCGAAATCACACGGTTCGAATGATGCACCGAGGAGAAAATTGTTCGTCGATTTGCAGCTCCCGCGATTTTCTACAAACCGTCCAAACAAGTCAAAGTGCGAGTCGGAAATCTGGCCGAAATTCCTCTTCTTAACATTTTATCGAAAAGATCTTCACGTATCAAGAAGCTTACATGTTCCTTTTCAAAATGCACTTCGTCAGAAAAAAAAATATTGGAGACTAATCCGAAACAGGTAGGTTTTTATTTGAAGCTATCCGGAACTAGGAAAAATCCGGAACTAGGAAAATGACTGTATTGAGTTAATTTTTATAAAAGCTAGCTGTCTTGTTCGAAATACGGTCACGAGAGATATATTCTATTAAGTTACTCACATATGATGTTAACTTCTTTAGAGACTGTCCGGCCGACCCGCCCGACCGGGACCCTTTCTCCGTCTTAGTTGCACTTTGCTGCTCAGTTTGCCAGCATTTTCAAGTCCTTTCCTCCTAGCCTACCACGGCAAGCAACAATGGAGAAGTACAACTACAAGTGATCGTCGAGCCGAAGAAATTTTTTACCCTATTCACGTGACTAATGGCAGCGTCCTGTCAAAACGCGCGTATTATACGCGCGTCCAATCTAGTTATTTTAAGTTCTATATCTATGGTATCGCGTCGACGTCTGTATCATGTCGCGTAAATTACAACACAAAAAAATGCGAAAAAAAGCTTGAAGGCGGACCAGCAGCAAAAGAAGTCCTCTGTCAACGAGTTACACAATTCAAGTATAGAAAAGTGAAAATCTGCTTTTCTGTTAACAAGATAGAAAGAAAGTATATTTGACGTTTATAACAAAAAAGAATCTACAGCCAGAAAAGCAGATCGCACATTTATCTAAAATGTACTTTTTTTCTTTTCTGCTATTCCAGAAAGCAAAAATGTTGCAACCTGACACCCCTTCAGCGGTTTATGGAGAGTCAAGACAATTTTTTAAGTATTTCCTAACAAAATTGGAAATGTTTCTCAGTCCCATGCAGATTCACTTCTTATCGTCATTTTTGCAATGAATGACCTTCATTGAGTTGATATATATAAAGAAAAAAGTGGCGTCAGGAGGGGTGGGGGATACATTTGATAGGCGCATAATGCTAACGTTTTACCTTCGTACGTACACGTAGCCATAGGCCTTAAAAATTGTGAAAAGCACGCGCGAACGTGCAATGGATTATGTTATTGAGGTCACAAGGTTGACTTGTTCGGAACAATGACGACCATCTTTTCGCGTTGTAACAAAAATCAGGTGTACATGACTTTTTAAAGGTATTTATACAACATGACGTTCATGGCATTTATTGTAGAGAAAGGTTCATTCTTTCCTAAACCTCAAAATTTGGGAGACTTAAATTCGTCGTTGTCGACAAAAAAGGAAATTTCATTACGTTTTTTTGGGGGGTTGATTCGTCTGGGGAAACAGTAAACAGCAAGGTATTATTATCGATGTCCTTGGCTAAAGGTCCAAGTTCACTGCTTCTCGAACAATCATTGCACAATTTATGACAACGAACAGTCTGGAAAAGCTGGGTCAGTTTTCTCAGTACGTGTTATCATCTACACGTGCAGATTTTTGCACTAAGCCTATAGCGTACTGTACTGTCTGGGTAAGATCGAACGCAGGTCGGTTGAGAAATAAGATTCCCTACAGTTGGAGGAGCGCATCACGGATATAGACGGGTAAGCTGCACATTTTCTCAAGCCTGGTCGCGAGGATGCAGGGGGTACAAGTCAAACTTAAAGATCGTATACATCCTACATGGCCCGTGAAATTGTTCCGGATCAAGAAATCAAGAAATGTAGGTGATTTCCAACACTCAGTCAACTGACTGATTTTTGGAAATGAAAGATAGGCCTAACGTACTATTGATAAAATCGTGGTGTTGTACATGTTTTTTTCAACGTTTCCCCCAAAAGTATATCACTATAGCTGATGCGAGATGAAACTTCAAGTTCAAAGGTTAGGTTTTGAACATTAGGATTAATGGTGTTGGTATTAATGGAAACGAACAACTTAACTGAAGCATGAAAAGGTAATGATCATAAATGCCTTTGATTATGCTATTTATAATTCAGACCGATATTGGTCATGGCCGTGGATGGTATTACACCGCTGACTCAACGCGTGGCGCTTGCCATCTTCGGGTTCGGCCGGGCCGGCTCCATCCACTTCGGTAGCCTAGTGCGCAATCCTCGGGCCGAGATACGGTACATCGTGGAGGAGTACCGGGACAAAGCCCAGCGAGCCCTGGACGAGTGGCACCTGACGGATACCTGTAAGGTGGTCGGCACGGACGAACAGGAGACTGTGTTGGCCGACCAAAGGTAATAGTCGGAGGATCAGACCATGGAGCTATTAATAGCTCCATGCAAGGGCGGATCCAAGGGGGGGGGGGGCAAAGGGGGCCATGCCCCCCCCCCCAAACGAAACCAATTTTTTTATTTTTTTTATGTGACGTCACAATAAAGGCAGGCAATGAGTACACCACCATCTTTTCCTCAAAAAAAAAACATTGGTTAAAGTGGTCAGAAATTGCCTCAGATCGCACCACAGAGCATCTAGAATCAAAAAAATTTTCGGGGCCCTTAAGTGGGCCCCGAACCCCACACCGTAATTTGTTTGACCCATTTTGGGGGACCCAAAAAGTTTTTTTGCCCCCCCCCCCAAAAAAATTGTGTTCTGGATCCGCCCTTGGCTCCATGTCTGCACAAACACATATTGGGTCGTATGTATAAAAACTAGCAAATATGCTAGGAAGTTTAAGCAAAAAGTAACTTAGTGCAGTAAAAGCATTAAGAAAAGCAAATGTTTGAGTCCGTATGAATTAAAGTTTTCTTTTACTATTCAGTAAAATTAAAATTTGCAAAGATTGGTGGCCTAGTAAACTAAATGCTCTCATTTTCGTTTAATCCCAATGGTGCCGTTGGATAGAATTTCTCAATCATTCTCGCACTGAACACATCGCACATCGTGAACAAAAGGCGAAATTATCGTTTCTTCTAGTAATTGAATTAATAACCAAACAATATTTAAAATTTCGCATAAATTTTATTCAAAATTAAGTGTAATAGTTTATTAACGTTTGGGGTTAATTTTCGCGCGATTAATATAATATAAATGCAGAGATTTTTGCGCAGAAGTATTTGCTTTACATTTTCAAGGTATAGCTCCAACCCAGCCTTGAAAAGTGACCAGTAAATACTTGAAATCTGAAGCATTTACTCCTTTTTATTCATACGAAATGAAGTAAACACTTATAGTCTAGCAAGAGCTATAAAGTAAAATGTGAATAGCTTTAGCTTTTAGCAAATGAATTCCAGTAAAAGCATTTGCTTCAATTTTATTCATACAAATGCAAGTAAATGCTTAAAAATGGGAAGTAAAAGCAAATGCTATCATTTTTATGCATACGACCCATGCCCATTATATCCGTGCAGGTAAATTTTATGCAACCCCGTGCAACAGCCAATCGGAGCCGTGTTTAGAAGTTGTTTAGATCATAAATTCGGTCAAAGCTGTTGATTGGTCAATGAGCTGCCACGCTTTTGTCATACAACATCGGCAAAAACTAGTCCTCTTGCATCCTTCGTGAGCCGATTGTCAATTACATCTTTTATCAGTTTCAAAGAAAATAATGCAATGAAAGAAGGATGCTGCTTGGTGCACTGTCGATAGAGAGAGTTTCACATTTGGTTTACTTACTCACCAAGGGCGGATCCAGGGGGGCCAAAGGGGGCCATGCCCCCCCCCCCAAAAAAAAAACAACCCCGAAACCAATTTTTTATTTTTTATGTGACGTCGCAATAAAGGCAGGCAATGAGTACACCACCATCTTTTCCTCCAAAAACATTGGCTAAAGTGGGCAGAAATTGCCTCGGATCGCACCACAGAGCATCTAGAATCCAAAAAATTTTCGGGGCCCTTAAGCGGGCCCCGAACCCCACGCCGGGAGACTTTTTGGGAGACACAATTTTTTTGGGGCCCCCCCCCAAAAAATTATGTTCTGGGTCCGCCCTTGTTTCTCACGAAACTTGAGCTTGAGGTTGTCAATTTACAGGATTGTTTGAATTTTCCCCCTGGTTTGTTTAGTGTATTGGCAGTCATCGTGTGCACACCCAGCAATTCACACGAGAGGATTGTGAGGGCAGCCCTGAAAGCAGGTACGGCATTTTCTGCTGAGCTTTAGGTTGTGTTTTGTGAATGAGTTTTTCTCCGATGTTTTCTGTGTCTACTAATGGACCGATCCAGTAAGCCCCTCCCACTGCGCACGTGGGCAAATTAACACGTGCTCCTCTCCAATGCCACACTGCATTTTACTGCTGCGCGCATCATACGCGCGTGCTCGCATGTCGGAATTTGCACGCATGTCGGACATAAATCATGGCTGTGATTGGTCAGAATACCATGGGGCGGTGCTTACTGGATCGGTCCATTAAAGAGCTCAGTAACTCCGAAATCAGTAATTTACCGAGATGGCCAAAAAAGCACACATTTCACATGTGCAACTCCACTCACTGAAACGGCAGCTTTATGTGACAAAGTGAAGTACACTGAAGTACGGATTCAAAGCCGCCATATCATACAGGGTGAGTCAAAAAAAGCGGAACCCAAACCCCCAAAATTATATTTCATATTTAAAAAAAGATATAGCACCAAAAATAATAATGACTGGAAAGCCAATTTCATATGAGCTCCTTTTAGATGAAAAAATGACCCAAATTGGTCCATCCGTTCAAAGAAAGTGCATGTGGTCATCGCGGGGGGTGGGCGCGGAAATTCTTAAATAGGCAGAAAAAAAAAATAAAAAAATAAAAAAGAGGTGTGAAGTCATATTTGCTATTAATTTAATACACATTTAACAAAATGGGCGTCTGCAGGGGTGCCAATGGGGTTGGAGTGAGCAAATGTCCCCCGCCCACCCTCGAAAAAAATGATGAATTGAGAATAATGCTAGCAAAGGTACAGGGGTTTTGGGGGGGAAATGTGCTTTGCCCCCCCCCCCCCCTCCCCGAAAAAAAATCCTGGCGACGCCCATGGTGTTGTGCTAGGTTATACTTATCGGTATATTTAGAACATAAGCCAAATGGCCTTCGAGTCTCTGCGAAATGAAGAAATCATATGTGGTCTTCTTTTCGAAGTTAATTTCTGCACAACGTGGACGCCATTTTGGGGCCCTACCTTTACAGTGCAGTTTAACGAGGGCCTTATTCATTGAGAGGATCTGCTAAACCATGATAAAATATGTATCGTCAAAGTGTGTAATGTTGGCATTGGGAAATCTAGCATGGCAACAACACACACATCACGACGGTGAGAGGCTCAGACCACGTGTAGCGAACTGTAAGAATGGAAGAGTGACGTACGGCTCTTTTTAGCGCGCGGTTTTGGGCCGAGGCGGATGTTCTTCTTGACCTTAGAAACTGAGATAAACCACTTCGAGTTGAACTTGCTATACTTAAAACGGTGTCTGTGACGCTCAGGTAGAGCCTCCTAACTCGGAAAACCTCTATAGTGGGATGTGGACAGCATGATAACGAAAAGAAGTTTTGGTAATGCCGCGCCGCCCTATTTGGAGGATAGCCTGTGCCTTGGTTATAGACAGCCTCTACATTGTCTCGTCTACATGAAGTTTGGGATCGTAATCCAAGAAAATACCTTTCGTCGGGCATTACGTTCGTCCAGCGCCTAGAGTTTTAGATCTCTCCTTTTTTTTTGCTATAGTGCTTTAGTCATGTTTCCTTAGAATAGGAAACCTTGAGCTGAACATTTTGTTCCTTTCTTTTCTCCGATCTGATATCGCAGGAAAATCCGTGTTTTGTGAAAAGCCAGTTGCCGCTACCATCGCAGCAGTCAACTCGCTGTACCAAGAGGCCGAGAAAAATGGTTGTTTCCTCTTCTGTGCGTTCAACAGGTGAAACAAAATAGCGGTAAAGGTATAGTGAGAGAAGCGCCCGCATACTGGACAAAGAATGTGAGAATTGGACTTCTGACGGAAAATCCCGGCAGCAAAATCCGCCGCATGCTGATGTGTTCAACTAATGCGAATTTGAATCGCGGATGCTTGCCATGCTATAGTGGCGTAGCTAGGGTCAAACTTCTGGGGTTCTGGTGGGGTGGCACCTGGGGTGCATACATTTTCAAGGGGGGAGGGACACTGAAGGCAAGTAATATTATATTTTGTTCAATCCAAGATTTGAAATGGGAAGGGGCACCCGGGGGCACGGGCATCCGATAGGGGGCGTGCCCCTGTGCGCATCCCCTCTATAGTTACTCCAATGTTGCCATGACGTCATAAACTGGCGTTTATGTTCGCATTCGGACCTATAGTATAACCTTGAGAAAGCTTTAGCTAGAGTTGAGCAAGTCACAAAGTAACAAAGTGACTTTGCAGTTGAGTTAATACATGAATACTGCAAATGCACCTTATACTTTAGAGAACTAGTGTCAACGATGCGGTGTTCTTTGAACGAGAGAAAAAAAATTCTATGGCCAAGGTTGCTGCAAGCATTTGAAAATGCTTCCCGTCCCAAAACTGTTCTTCTGTTAAACGTTTTAGTGCTTTCTCACACTTCTCCAGGCGCCACGACCCTTCTATACGTTTGTTGCAGCAACGAGTGCAAGAGGGCGCACTTGGTCAGGTGCACAGTCTCAAGACTTGCTCCCGAGACTTTCAGAAGCCGACAGCTGAGTATCTCAGTGTATCAGGTAACTAACGAAGGTTTGAGGTGGAAAGTGTTAGGCTGCATCCGAATCAACTGTCTAGACCTAGGTCTAGGTCCGCGCCCATTGAAAATACGCAGGGACGCGCTGACAATAGACGTAGCCGTAGCTCTGGAAACCCGTTTCGGACACGGCCTTAGACTCACTGGTCATTGACAGAGACCCCCTTCAATGGCGAAAGCGTTGTGCCTGCTATTGTACAAAGCTGCTTCGTCATTGAAGGGGGCCTTATTGAGTTTACAGTGATGACGTGACTGGCACGAAAAAGAACAACTGTACGGTGCTATGATAGGGGGGGGGGTATTTAGGGAGATCGGCTCATAATAATTATTCGAAGAATTTCAATGAAATCAGACTCGGTAGTCCAACATTTTCCACGGAATGACGAAGCCGAATTTGGGCTCCAATCTACCAGGCGGGATTTTCCACGACTGTGCCATCCACGATATCGACGTGACCTGCTGGATCCTGGGCGAGTTCCCTGACGAAGTGTTCGCCCTGGGACACGCTTTCCACAACGAGGTGGCTGACTGTGGTGACGTGGACCAGGTGGCCATTACTATGAAGTTTCCCAGCGGGGCCATAGGCACCATCGACCTGAATCGCGAGGCTTGCTACGGATACGACCAGCGAATCGAGGTATGAAGTATAATAGTCCAACTGACACAAACAAAACTTATCGCATGCTTGGGGTTGTTTATAAGGGGCGTGGCTAACTCGAAAACGGCGATAGGCGGATACACGCGCAGATCAGGGCCCTTTCTCTGCTAAGAAACAAATACAGGCTCGATATAAGTCTAATCATTTTTGTTTTCGTTCTTTCAATTCAGGTCTTCGGAACCAAAGGAATGTTGGAGACCCAGAACAGCAGTCCGACCACCGTTATAAGCCACCTGGGTCCTCGCGGGGGCGCCCTGTCCCCCTCTATCGAGACCGCCTTCGCTAAGCGTTACGTCCAGTCCTACGCCTTGGAGATGGAATACTTCATCAATTACGTCTTAGGTCAGTTGAGTCGACCGCGAAGTTATGGTCGAGAGGAATTTCCTATATACTTCCTTTCGATCCAGAACAAAAATCAGATTAAGTGTACGTGTTGTTTTGACCAATCCTACGCCGGATATTGATTGTAGTTTTCCACGATTTTTCCCCGCCGTTTTTCTCCTCTCACAGGTCTGGACATCCACGACGAGGTGACCCGTAAGGACGCCGTCATGGCCTCCGTGATTGCCGAAGCCTGCCACCAGTCCTGCAAGAAAGGCATCCCGATCCAGGTCAACAAAGACGTATGAAAGGCTGGCCGGGATGAGTTTGTTTCCGTGATCACTTTGTATTCATGTGATGGCGCGTGCGCGGGCAACCACGTTTTGCCAAAAACACGGGTTGCTAAACTATGGAACGGTCTGCAAAAATAAAGAATTCTTCTTGTCACCGTTTTGACGAAGTGACTCATTCTGTGCACACAGATGCAAAACCCGAGTTTTGAGAAAATTACGTTTGAAGTTGGTGGATTTTTCAATTGGCATTTTTGTGTACATTTCTCCCCCAGAAATGAAAAATATATAACTGAGACAATAGCCCAGGAGTTGAATAGCCCAAAACAATTCTCTGTGTTCATAAATCATGTTTACTTAGAAGATATTAATTATTAAAGATATCCGTCACTTCGTCAAAACGGAAAATCTACTTCTTAACAAAAATGAGGCATGTGTTTGTACACAGCGCGTGCGCGTATATAAAAAAATGTATACATTTTAGAACGCAGATGCGTCACTTCGTCAAAACGCAAATCGTGAAGGCTTCATATTTCTAAATATAGCACACGTGTAAACTCAATGAGACTATAGTGACACAAAGAGATTCGTCACTTCGTCAAAACGAAAAACTTAGTGTGTAGCACTGTCAACCCTTTGTGCAATTAGCGTAATTAGCAAACGATGGAATGTTGGGTCTCGAAATTTGGTAATCGTGTAGAGGACATCATAAAATGTTAGAATATAAAAAAATCTCAGATTTCAGAAAATTTCGGTTTGGGACTGATGCGTCACTTCGTCGTGTGTCCACTTGCACTTATAAATGTATATTGCTCACGCAGTCTTGTTTTGTGTAATTAATCACCGAATCTGCTTGCATACCGTAGACCCTTGCCGCTGCTGTGCAGGGGGATTTTCCTTAGACTATGGAATAATAGGCGCATCAGTTTTTCTAACTGTTCTTTTTTCATTAATTCTTGAGCAAGATGAAGTTCATGATTTTGTTAATTTCAAAACAGTGTGCAAACTGAATATATTTAGAAATGGACAACATTGCAAATGTGTAAGTATCTGTGTGTACTCTCTCTATGTTTTAAATTTGTACTGCTGGTGGAAAGCAAATTTCCGCATGCTTATTGTGGACATATCATTATCATATCATAACTGAAGAAGGCAGGATTAATAGTGACTCCAACGATGAATGGAAAACGGGAAAAAGAGCTACGAGTACCTACATAGCGATTACTCAAAAGAAAAGGTTTAACTGGGATGGGAGTTTCAGATAGTTACAAATTCCTCTGCCTTTTTTTCCAATTTTGTTTTCAATTTGCCCCATGGTGATTTGATGATAGAAAAGTTCCTATCCAGGGCTTACTGTTGAAAACGAGGTTTGAAATAAAGTAAGCACTGGGGACGAGGTTGGGGGGATGGTATTTGAGTGAAGGCGTGACCCTGCTATGGAGGCCCGGCATGCCCCCCCCCCTCCTTCATTCTAAGGCATTTTGAGAATACATTTTAGGAACTTTGAACCAAATTTTATCATTTTTGGCCCCATTTAACTGGTTGAATTTTGTTTTAAGGGTTAAACGGGGGGGGGGGGGTAACCCTGGGAAAAACTAAGTTGTACCGAGCCCCCCCCCCTTCACTAGCCCGTACCGTGTTTATTCATGCTTATCACAGGATCGGACCAACACATCAGTGAGGGAAACTTGAAATACTTGCTGTTAACCCGATCTGAACCGGGTCCTCTTTCGATGGGTTGGTTGCAGAGCGTAGCCAGCTTTTTGTGCTGGGATGGGGGGGGGGGGGGGCAAACGACGTATATGAAATGTCTTAAAACCGTCCGATATTGTTTTATGACACTTGCATGCCGCCGGAGGGCAAGTTTCCACCCCCCGCCCCCTCCCCGCGCCCCGCTGGATGCACTACTGCGTGGAGGGCGGGGCGGGGGGGGGGGGGTGCATGCTTTGGCCTGGTAAGGTGTCACATTCAGTTCCCATAATTTCCATTATTGCATCATGCATCATCAAGGGCCTGTTTGCTTTGCTGACATTATTTTTTGCAAAGGCTGTTTGCATGCTCCGACGTCGTCACAAGAGGGCGCGTAATTGCCAATTTCACAAGGGAGGGGTTCAGATCTAATAGACATTGGGTCGTATGTATAAAAACTAGCCGTTGCTTTTACTTCCTATTTTGAAGCATTTACTTGCATTTGTATGAATACAAATGAAGCAAATTCTTTGACTGGAAAGTCTTTGCTGAAAGATAAAAATATTTACTTTTTACTTGTTAGCTTTTGCTAGACTACAAGTGTTTACTTCATTTCTTAAGAATAAAAAGGAGTAAATGCTTCAGATTTCAAGTATTTACTGGTCATTTTTCAAGGCTGGGTTGGAGCAACCTTGAAAATATAAAGCAAATACTGCTGCGCAAAAACTGCTGCATTTATCAATATTAATCGCCCCAAAATTAACACAAAACGTTAATAAACTACGCACAATACCATACACTGTATTTTGAATACAATTTATGCGACATTCATAAATACCTAAGACAGTTTACGCATTCCTATTGGTCGAGAGCCCGTCACGTGGCCGGTCTTAAACGGATGATAAAGACATGGCTAGCTGGTCTTAAACGCTTTTCCAGTGTCACATGAAATTTGGACTCCTACGAAATCCGGTGCCCGAAGTTTAACGTTTCATTGGTTGAACGTTCAAATTCCTCCCGTATGCATGCGCAATGTACTACCAGTGAATCAGTATTTCATGGTCCAAAATTCACACTTCATTAGCCCAGCTGCGTTTTGCGCGACATCGCGCAGTATATACGCGCGACGCGCACGCCAATGTCCCTATCCGGTTCGTTAGTGTGACGTCACCTCCAGCACTTTCTGCACGATTGGAACCGGAAGTTAACGCAGCTCTGAGCGTTTGCAGCCAATGGGCGCTAGTAATCAGTGGTGTGCAGGCGCGGTTTTACGGGGGCTAGGGGCTGTAGCCCCCAAAATGTGGTCTAGCCCCCCCCAAATAAATTCCGTAAAAAAAAAAATTGCATTAGCAAAAAGAAGGATTGTGATGTACATGCGAACGGTCTCCTCCTAAAGAAGAAATAGTCGAGACGAGGGTGAATTACTTAATATAGTGTGAATGATTTTAGGATTTTATTGGCGCTCCCCATTGAAAATATGGCATGAGCCCCCTATTGATTTTCGGAGGCCTAAGTGTCTGGAAAAAATAACCGGTCAACATTTCAGCATGCCTCCCTGGAAAAATTCTGGATCCACCGTGCTAGCCCCCCCCCCCCAAAAAATATTGGTTCTAGAACCGCGCCTGGTGGTGTGCGCGCGTGTATGACGTTTTTACTAACGAACCGGATAAGGTAACGAGTTGTGGAGGGGCATTCCATATTATGGTCAGAGGGGTGTTTCGTAAAACATGACGTAAAATTGTTGAACAAAATGGTTGGCAACGTCTAGTTTTTGACATTTTATATATATATTTTTGACCGAAAAGGTATTTATGAATGGGAATAAATGTGTGTTCGGTCGGTATTAAACACTCTGTTTAAGACCGGTTTGAGTCTGGATGGGCGATAATTACCCCCGGCTTCACCTCGGGTAATTATCGTCCATCCAGACTCAAACCGGTCTTAAACAGAGTGTTATAATACCTCCCAGACACACATTTATTCCCTTATTTAAATATTATTTTATTATTAATTTCATTACTAGAAGAATTGATAATTTCGCAATTTTTTCACTATTTGCGTAATATTCAGTGCGGCATAGAATGATTAAGTGGAAAATGGCGATCTGATGGATGGCGAAAAAGATAGTAAAAGTGTTCCCAGAATTCATCTGAACAGAATTTGTAAAGGCATGACATTTACTAGTTTGCAAAACATAAAATGGAATGTCAGCAGTTTTATGATCAAGCCAAGTTGATGGATATTTTTAACACCCATGAGAGTATTTTTGGTCCGATTTTTCTTTTACGTTGTGTGCTCCGTGCCATTTTCTAATTTTATCCCCCCAAAATATTCCTTTTGCTTATTGCGCTTTTTCTAGCAATATAAAAGTCAATCACTTTTGATAGACCGAAAAAAAAAATGGCCCGTGTTTTGGTTATTTCATTATTACGAATAATTGGCGGCGAAACGGTCTATTCGCTTAAACTAGCGGATCTGTGCCCAACACAAAACCATTTTTTTTCCAGAGTGTCAGATGTCAAAAAAAGGTTTTTAGTTGGAATAAAATATACAACTTGGAAAATTTATTAATAGGAATTTTTTTTTCGAAATTGTTCAATTGAAGAACGCGGCCGCGGGGAAACGCAACTTTAAAATGTGTGTGTAGGCCCTAGGCCTACCTATACCGTAAACAAGACTTTATTTTAAGAATTTGCACCAAGCCTGTGACGCGGCGCGCCTACGCTTCGCGGGTCGAGGTCGCGCGTGATATCGATAATGCAGTGTATTATGTTAGACCCGTATACAAGTACAACACCACGTTGACGGGTCTAGTAATTAGGTCGTGTATGAAAAGTTTTTATGGCACAAAAAAATGGCGCTTCAGAACAGCATAAACGACAGTCCCAGGAAGAACAAACTGTCCTTCGCCATCTTCGGCTTGGGCCGTGCCGGTGCCATCCATTTTGGCAACCTGGTTCGCAATCCGCGGGCCAAGATTCGGTACGTGGTGGAAGAGAGCCGAGACCGGGCCAACCAGGTCATGAGCCGGTGGCTCTTCGATCATGTCGAGGAAGGATGCCAGGTTCTGACCGCTGCCGAAGCCAAGAAGGTCTACGAGGATCACAGGTACGGTGGGACTTTAAATCAGGTGTTTTTATATTGCACGAGTAGATCATAGAGCAAGGAACACTTTACGTTGTTGCTTCAGAATATTTATTCAGAAATCGAGCTTTTTTAGTTTTAAGTTAAGGTAGTGTATATTTTGCCGGAGGTAACGCCGGCAAACTAACGTTTACTAAAGGTTTGCCGGCGGCAATCCATATCAACAGAGGGCGCTGTACTCTTTAAGATAGGGCTGAATTATAACATGTATTAAATTCCCATCAAAGTTGTGTAGCACATTCGGTGCAGTGGTTAAGCAATAGCTCTAGTGAGTGGGATGTCCCGAGTTCGAATCCTGACCACCGCCACTATTTTAAGGTTTTTTTCCCCATCCCCAAATAAATAAGAATATTCTTCTTTTATTATTTTAATATGTCTCAAACATTTTATTGCAGAGTATTACTTTTTCTTTTTCAGATTTGTGGCTCTGGAGGATTTTTTTTAAAGGGAAATAAAGTCCGAAATTATAAAATGGTCTGATTCCCATCTTGTTAATACAAAAATACAACGATAATATTGGCATGGAGCCAGACTAAAATTTGTCACCGGAAAATATTTAAGTACAAAAAAACAGTAACTGCGCATGTTCAGTGCATATCCGGCAAACTAACGTTTACTGAAGGTTTGCCCTCTCCGGCAAAATATCCACTGCCTTAAGTTAAACGGTTAAAGGGAATATAGCCTACAAGCAAGTACAACAACATTTGCAAACATTAAAAAACAAAACTACCATTTTTTTACAAAATGCCTTACTAGGATGTTGGTAAATGACAGTCTAAAGCATCCTGTAAAACCATGTGTGAAGTCATTTTCAAGAAAAGTGGTATTTTGCATAAATTTCCAACGGTGGTCGGCCGACCACCGTTGGAAAAACCTAACTATTTTTCAACTATTGCTCCAAATTTACCAATTTTTTTTTCAATCCAAATTTTGTTTGCTATTGGTTACATGTTCATGAACGGGTACGGGTGCAGGCCAGTTAGACTGGTTCCATATTACCTTACAATTTTCCGGCATCTATAAATTGATCCATTTCATCTTTAGTGGAGTCAGGGAACCAGACTACTTGAACAGTTTTGTTTTTCTTGGTTTTTCCAGTATTTTCGAACACGAAACTTCAAACATGTCAGTGCAACAATAATTTGATCTATTAAACTAACCCCTCAAATAGTTCATTTCTGAAAATTAAAGCAATTAAGCCAATGATGTACATTCCCTTTAAGTTAAACAGTTAAATATCATGTCTATAGCATAGGCCCCTATAGCCCGACTGCGTTTGGCCGTACAGTACTATCGCAAGCTCTGTAGTATACAAATATTGAATGCTTCGAGTGGTGTAGTAAAACTAGCCTCCCGAGGTGATCCATGGACATTCTATTTTCCCGAGGCGAAGCCGAGGGAAAATAGAATGATCCATGAATCACCGAGGGAGGCTAGTTTTACTTCACCATGAGATTAAGCATTCAATATTTGTTTTATAACACTTCACCCACAGATTCTGCTTGATTTTAATATTTTAAATTATTTAAATCTGAACACAGCTGAAATAAACTTCAATTTCAATACAAAATTGGTGCAAAATGTATTTCTCTCTTAAAAACTACCCCTTCACGAAATGTTTGAACCCAAGTCTGCGGCGCGCTCTCTTTGGAGTAATACGCGCTACGCACAACGCGCAACGCGCACACCAGCATGCATTTGCACACAAATACCGCGCCGTGGAAATAGTACTTTGGTTGCTAATGGTATAGTACTTTGGTTGCTATGCGCATAGTACTTTTGGCCGTGCACAGAAAGATAGCAAAATTAGAAAGTAACATGTGACTCGCTCTCGGCCAATCAAGACACAGAATCTGTGGGTGAGGTGTTATAATACGTACTACAGAGCTTGCGATAGTACTGTATGGCCAGACGCAGTCGGGCTAAGGCCCCTATAGTACTTCAGTAGTAGAATACCTGGAATGAATATTTGGTTGTCACTTGTACTGTAGTTGTACTTGACACCCTGTACTACAAACCATTTGAGACTGGTCTGAAACATTCAGTTTCCAAATGCAGTTTTTTCTCACTATAACTGCTTCAATATTTTCCCTTGCTAAATTTGACTTTTTTTACGACATGTTATCACTTTCTGATGGCTGGTAGGTCCTTGCAAGGAATTAGTGACGTCCGTATATATGCATGGAATTCTTTCCAAATACCCCGCAACTACCACTTCATAGCCTAGCCGGCTACAGATGCATGTAGTATGAGCTCAAAAATGGTACCTGTACAAATTTAGCCTACAAAAATGGCACAGGTGGGAAATAATGCAGGTGCCTCTAGTTTTTCTACAAATGGAAATTAAGAGGTATGTGGAGGTGAACTTTTAAGGCCGTCGGAAAGATAACCGTTAAAAATTTATTACACCATATCTCTGGAGGCCAAACCAAAGCAAAGCAAGCATCATTGTAGCTGATTACAGTTAGCATTCTTGAAATGGCTGTCATGTGGACTAGAATGTTCAAAGTTCACCTCTGAAAAATATCTTTTCATAGTTGCATCGTAGTATTGTGTATGGTTATCAGACATGTCCCTGGAGAAGCAAAGTAGATCAGTAAGTAAACAATGATACTCTGCCACATTTGACCTGGAGAGGGAAGGGCATAGTTTGGGGTGTGGCAGGGGGGTTTGGGCAAGCTTTTTGGAAGCTAAAGCCCCCTTTTTGGAAGATACACCCCCATTTTTGGAAGCCAAAACCCTTTTTGGAAGCTCCCCCCCCCCTTTTGGAAGTTATCCCCCCCTTTTTGGGAGCTAACCCCCCATTTTTGGAAGCCAAACCCCCTTTTTGGAAGCTAACCCCCCTTTTTGGAAGCTAAACCCCTTTTTTGGAAGCTAAACCCAAGTTTTGGAAGCTTGCTCCCCCGCCCTTTTGGAAGCTAAACCCCCAATTTTTGAAGCCAAACCCCCCTTTTGGAAGCTACAACCCCCCCCTTTTTAGAAGCTACACCCCCCCCCTTTTTGGAAGCCAAACCCCCTATTTGGAAGCTATTACACCCCCCCCCATTTTTGGAAGCTAAACCCCCATTTTTTTAAGCTAAACCCCCTTCTTTGAAGCTACCCCCCCCCTTTCTGGAAGCTTAACCCCCATTTTTTGGAAGCTAAACCCCCTTCTTTGAAGCTAAACCCCCTTTTTAAGCTAACCCCATTTTTGGAAGCTAAAGCCCCTTTTGAGAAGCTAACATCCCCTTTTGGAAGCTAAAACCCCCCTTTTTTAGACGCTAACCACCCCCCCTTTTGGAAGCTAAACGCCCTTTTTGGAAGTTACCCCCTCCCCCTTTTTTTTGGGGGGGGGGGGAAGCTAAACCCCCTTTTTGGAAGCTAAACCCCCTTTTTCGACGCGAAAGCCCCTTTCTGGAGGCTAAACCCCCTTTTCGGAAGTTATCCCCCCCCCCCTCATTTTTTGGAAGCTAAACCCCCCTTTTTGGAAGCTAACACCCCCCCCCCCACTTTTTGGAAAGACCCGTTTTAATAGCTAACCCTCCCCTTCGAAACTAAACCCCCTTTTTTGGAAGCTACCCCCATTTTTGGAAGTTAAACACCCAGTTTTGGAAGATAAACCCTCTTTTTGGCAGCTAAACTCCCATTTTGAAAGCTACCCCTCCCCTTTTTTTGCAGCTTAACCTCCGTTTTTTGAAGTCAAACCCCCTTTTCGGAAGTTAAACCCCCTCTTGATCCAAACCTGTAGGGCCTACATCTGCCCCGATGTACACTCTACTACAAACTGACGTTCTAGAAGATTTAACATTTTTTTTGCCTCTTTTCTCATTTGCTTTGTGTGCAGTCTTGATGCAGTCATCGTTTGCACATTCACCCACACCCATGAAGAGATCGTCAAGAAAGCACTGGCAGCAGGTAAAAAAAGTTCATGTTGTCTTGGCAACATTAATTAGACTTGCATTAGTCTGTCAGTATCTGTTTGTTTGCGCCATACTTTTGTGGACACGTAGGTAGATGATGATTACATTATTATTAATCATTTCTGGTAATGAAACCAAGGATTCCTCAAAAGCTCCCTAGGCACTGTAGCTCGCAAGCCTGAAGAAACCTGTGGAGAGAAGACAATGAGAAGAAACTACAGTTTTAGAGGTGGGAGGAAAAGCCCAGAGGAATATTCTGGGGAAAACCCATGGAATCAGGTTGGGACTGAAAACCCAATCCACATATTGGCCCAGGCGGGATTCGAACCCGGGTCACAGCGGTGGAAGGCGAGGAAAGTACCGCTACGCCAACCTGACTCCCCTAGCAACAGCTTTTGTTAATCAAATACCAAATGTTCGAACTGGTTCATACTTCACACTAATGGGAAGCGAATTTGGCATCAAGTCACCAAACATTCACAGCGATACTTTCACTGGAAAAAATTACGTTCAACTGGACTGAAAACATTTGTAGCACAAAAACTTGCAGTGACATATCACAAATCCGTATTTGCATTCACTTTTGCACAGAGTATGAACCGTCTGGCTTTAAGTGATGTGGGGCGGCCACAAATGGCTCTTCTGTTTTTTTTCTTGGACAGGTAAAGCGGTCTTCTGTGAGAAGCCCATCGCGGCCCAGCTCAGTGCCACAAAGTCATGCTATGATCTAGCCGAGAAACAAGGCAAGATGTTATACTGCGCTTTCAACAGGTGATTTTTGTTTTTCACGGTTCATATTATTAGAAATGAACAGTTGTTATTGTGCCTGTGCATATACAGTGTTCTGAATTGGTAACAATTAACCCTCCTTTACCGGTACTTTAATACAGTTGACTCTCGTAGATATACAAGCACTGTTAATACAAATTCTGGTTATAACAAACATAAAGCCTTGGTCCCGACTTGTGCATTTATGTCCACAATGAATGGGACTGATGTTCCTCTTAATACACAATTGTGATATAACAAATAACTTGCGTACTTCAAGCAATAGAGCAGAAACCAGTACATCACATGTGCAATAACTCCATCCACAAGGAACGTCCAAGATTGGTTTCATTTCCGACGCTTGAAAGTTAAGGTCTTTCCTCTTGCGCTTTTGTCTACTCCTGACAGGCGGTATGATCCCTCCATACGACACTTGCAGGAGCGTATCAGGAATGGTGCGGTGGACCAAGTCCAGTCCATCAAAACGTGTTCCAGGGACAGCCCCTTTCCGCCTCTGGCATATATGAAAATATCAGGTAAAATTCAGCAAGCTTGGGGTGGGGGGGGGGGCCAAATTTAACAGTTCTGCTTTAAACTACAGAATTATGTGAAGTGTTGTTTTAAATCTGGGTTTGGATATTAATTCCCTAATGGAGACTATCCCTGCAAAGTGTGGTAAGGCCGCTGTAAAGGTACAAGTCTCTGTCAACAAGATGAATCAGAGCCAGCCTTGGGAACGTTGGCAACCCTACCCAGAAACGTCTAGAAAAACAAAACGGATGTGTTATAAAGCTTAAATACAGCAGGTGTGAGGTACGCTCAGTGTTGGAGCTCGCTGCTTCCTGCTGCGAGAGGGCGCTACACTGCACTTGCATTCGCTCGTACCCCCGCCCTGCAAACAGGACGCTGGGATACTCTGATGAATTCACGCTCTGATTGGTTGGATTTTGTGTGACCTGTGACCTGCGCGTCATCACGGTCATGACTCTGCAAGGTTTGAAAAGGCCGTTAAGACTGATTCATTACTCTTTTATTCCAGTTTAGAGATGCTTTTTTTTTCGTTGAAAAGCTTAATAATGTAGGAAATTCTGTAAAACTTATCTGTGTTGTAAATTTACAATTCCCGTCACTTGCCCAGGCTCCGTTTCGAATCACGAACGGTCGGATTGCGTTATGCGACGCTCAAAATTTTGTCCACATGGTCCGCAATGAAACAGAAATCACAGAAATTCGTCCACACTGACCACCCAATCGCAAGTGCCTAATCGGGCTTGTTGGGGACAGTCTGATTCATGATTGAAGCCAAAACAGGTGCCGGTATCTCAACTCTCAGAATTTTGTGGGTGGCATTGCCAATGGTCTTATTGTTAACTCTTTCAGTGCCAAAGTCATACATGTATGAGGTATATTTGTTAGTTCGACAGTGCCAACTTCACACACGTACGAGGTAATGTTTGTACTTAAAAACGCCAAACCTCGTACATGTACGAGGTACCGGTAGAGTAAGCATGTTATCACAAGGGGGCGCTCTCGCTCTTTCTAGTAATATCATTTTCATTCAGGTACGACCTGTATTTATTAGTTTCATTCGAGTTCTTGCGAGAGGGCGCAGCACTGACACTCGATTTTCTGCAAAAAGGGCGGAATTCCCCTGCGTGCAGGACAGTGTTTCAGGGTGTCTCACTATGTATGTGACTGCTATTGACTTTCCAATATACCAAGGATATACCAGAGAGCAACAACAACAAATTTAGTGAGTAAAACTTATTTACCTTTTTTTTTTACAGAATTTGGAACAATTACAAAAAAACGCTCGAAGTTGGGCACTTTAGGGTTAAATTTTTCAAATTTCGCGGACACTGAAAGAGATAACAACTGCTACTGCTGTTTTTTGTATTTTCAGGACGCCCTAGCTCGGTGATTTTTATTTCTCTTCTTTCAGGTGGTATATTCCATGATTGTGGCGTCCACGATATCGACGTGATCTGTTGGATACTGGGTCAGTACCCGGACGTGGTCTATGCCCAGGGACATTGCTTCCATCAAGAGCTGAGCGGAATGGATGATGTTGATCAGGTGGCCATTACGATGAAGTTTCCCAGCGGAACCATCGCCTCCATCGACCTGAATCGAGAATCCAGCTACGGTTACGATCAACGCATCGAGGTGCGTAAAGCCTGTTTGACAGGATTGGCAATTTTTCATCAACATTGATGGGGGAAAGGGGGAGAGGGGGAAGGGGGGCATCGAAAAAGGGGAGTGGATGCCATCAGGCTCTAGGGGGCACAATTCAAGTGCCTTATTCTATGTGCATGTACTGTTGTGCTTAAGTAAAACTGTTACACATTTTGTGAAAATGTAGTGCAAATGTATGTACTTTTACTCCAAATCTATAGGCACTGGGATAAACTATTGGGGGAGGGGCATTGCTAATGGCTTCCCCCACCGAAAAATTATTGCAGGGGACATCCCCCCACGCCTGGGTTTGCCGCCAATACCCCTTGTACACCCTTGACCTTAATCTAAAACCAGTGCAGTGGTCCCGCTTGGGAGCATTTTGGAAGCCCTCCAAAACTGCACTGTAGTTTTATTCCAAATCCTGTCCCCAAGGAGCCCCACCTGTAATAAATCGGAAGACTTTGAAGGCTTGCCAGGCCAAATGCCAAATACCAATAAATAAACAGGCATGAAGTACCAAAAAAAGTCACATTTGTACTCTTTCTTTGCGACAGGTTTTTGGTTCCGGTGGAATGTTGGAGACACGCAATTACAGCCATCAGGTCAACGTGGTCGGTCATCTTGGCAACCAGGGTGCCTCTACCGAGCCAATGCCTCATTCCTTCCCCCAGCGATACGCCGAAGCCTATGCCAACGAGTTGGACTACTTCATTGACTACCAACTAGGTAGTGGGAAACAAGTTTTTGTTGACTGATCCCCCATCATGTTTCCATCTGTAGCAGATTTTGAATCACGTCTGTCACAAATCAACACAAGTCATCTTGCTCAGGTCATGTGATCATCATCATCATCATGGGTGTTGTCACTCGCAGACGTTTTACGTCCATTGTGATTCGTGGCGCCGAAGCCACGCGTTGAGGTCTTCGCGGTTGAAGAGCGTGCGCCTAACTTGCATTTCGTCCAGTCCGCCAAGGTTCTGGCCGAGGGCTATCCACTGGTTCCGGGCGTATTTATGCGGCCTTGGTGAACAGCCACTGTTTCTGCTCGCGCGACTTGGGCATGCGTGTAATGTGCGCCATGTACTTGACGTGCTGTTTTAGACAGAACTCGTTCGCTCGGGATGTCCGGCAGATTTTCGGTATTTCGCTGGCGTTATACTTGTACGCGTTGGTGTCCTCAGCGTCCGCGTTCTTCTTCTTGCTGAACCCGCCTTTGACTAGCTTCCTGCAGAAATTCACCCACAGGCTGTCCAGCTTGTCTCGCTCGGAGGCTCGGAGACGTTCGGTTTGTACTGCATAGACTAGCCTGCTGCGCACCATCGCCTCCAGCATCCGGACCCGCGTTGCCAGCTTCACCTCCTTGTCCGTCATGACGTCCTTTATTTCCGCCCACTTATGTAGCAAGTTTATAAGGGTTTACAAGGTGCTGTGGCGCATTAAGCAGCCACTGCCAGAAACACCGGGGCAAACCCCTTCTCTTAGCGATAAGTGTTACTGGGTTCTTTAACGTGCATTACACAACACACATGACCTACGACTTTACGTCCAATCCGAAGGACGAAGCAATAATGGTCAAGTGCCTTGCTCAAGAGCACAAGCACCGTGTTCCCCGTCAGGATTCGAGCCCATGTACCACTGCACATTAGTTGAACACGGTAACCATTGGGCCACACCCTACAGATGCATGTCTGATATAGTAAATAATTAGTAAATACTCATTCCGAGTCAATTGAAAATAATGTTGTGCACTCTGGGACCAGCTTTATTAGGCTTATTTTGTCTTCTTTTTTTTTTTTGGTCTCCCTTCCAGGTCTTGACCCCCACATCGAAGTCTCTCGGAAAGACACTGTCATGGCAACGATCATCGCCGAGGCCTGTGAACAGTCCTATCGGAGAGGAACCCCAATCAACATAAAGGACATGATGGAATAGTTATAGTGCGCGATGGCGCCCTCTATTCCATATTTTCATTCATGTATAAATGGGAACATTACTGATGACCTCCGATTTTAATTTTAATTTAAATATTCACACACGCACAAATAGACCTCTCTATTGTTTGTAAACATTGAGGGCCATTTTGTATGGGCTGCCTTAAATTGAATTGAAGCGCATAAATTGAAGCTGTGGTTGACAACATATTTTTTTTTCCAAAAAAAGTCCTCATAACAACTCATTACATAAGAAAAAGGCATGGTTAGAATTTATTTTGAAGCGTTTTGTTGATAATATTGTATTTTTAACAATGAAATGATATTTTTGTATTCATTAATAAATATTCTTCATTTTTGTAGTTTTGGACCTTCATGCGTCGGCGATAGACAAGTCTATAGCAAGGCACTGTGTTCACGCATACTTTAGAACTGCTTATGGGCCGGAAGGACTACAGTGATGGTAACTTCATCATCGGATGCAATTTAACGATTTTTGTAGGGCAATGCCTGTCCTTTTTTATATATATGTTTGAGGACATGTCTTAAAGTGTACCGACATTTGAATTTTTCATTTGTTTACAAACCTTCAAGGTTATTTTGTATGGGTGGCCATAAGTGTGCAAAAAAATTTCAGTCGAGTTTTTCTCCTGATTAGGCGAGTTATTTTTCGCAAATTATTATTATTTTTTTTTCTTTTTGGAAAATGCATGTATAAGGCTGAATAAAAAAAATGTTTCTCGTCCGGGTTTTTGAAAAAAAGGAGGAAGCTAGAGGGGCTTTTTATTTTTTATTTTTTATTTTTCTCAAGATGGTCGCTATTTTAAAATTTCCTGCAACCTTTGGTGTTTCCACTGTTCAAAGACACTTTTAAGATGAAAGACAAGTTGAACAAGAGAACTGAACAAATTTACAGTGTCATTTTAGAGTTGTATTGGTCACATATTTCGCAAGTATTTATTTGTTGATGAATTTGTGGACTTTTTCCGTGGTTTTGTACTGCATTTTTCAAAAAATGAAAAATAATAAAAAAATCCAGGCGGCCTCCAAAAAGGAAGCGGGCGGGGACGAGAAACTTCTTTTTTTTTTACTTCGGCTAATTGTTATCTGGGGGAATTTATGTAACAGGCTGCAACCAAGATAAGGCCCAGGGTATTATATCCTTCACACAAAGGCCGTTGCTATGCAGATACAACACTACAGATCATTTTGCTCTTTCAGTGAATGCAGAAGAGAACGAAAGCTTGTACCTCAAACATGGCTGCAATGCAAAAGATCTATATCAAGTTGCAAAGAAGAGGCTTACATAAATAACAGAAGATAGGAGTCACACCAATTAAATTTGAGGTAATTGAATAAAATGTTTGTCCTGCAAATTCAAGACATTAATTTATCTGATATCACACATATTTTTTTAGATAGCAAAACATGTATAGAAATGGTATATTAATAAATGCTTTTAGTATATATATATAAGTTTTAATTGGTATTTTTGTCATTATACAATGTGCGGGTGATCTTATTTTGGTCTGACGATTAACCCTGTTAGTTTTCATTATTAATGATGTTATGAATTCCGACAAGACCAGTACTGTTTGGAAACATTGAGCTATTTTTTGCATTGACTGCATGTTTTTGATTCTCAGGAACTAAATTTTCATAATCTTTGAAGTCACTAATTTATCATTTGTTGTCTTCTAGTTTAAAGCAATGTACATGTATAATCGATTAGTTTTCTGTAATCAGGAACTATTTGAATAAGTGGTAATAATATTTGTTTGCCAGTATTGTAATGAGACAAAAGGGCGTATACCAAAGATGTGAGACAAACCCAAGGTGCAAATTTTGACAAGTATGGGCGTCATGCGTAAGTTGACCATTTTGTCATGTTCCCTGAATGCATTCCATGAATTATGAACTGTTGAATGGGACGGTGCCAGACTGTTAATTCGCTACTTAGCCTCTCTTTCAATGTTTTTTTTTTAATGAGGCTTAAAACATTAGGGTATGTTCAATCACAAATCTTAAATGATCATCAGAGCACACTGGTGTTAATGTGTAATTAAGTTTATTTCATTGCTTCCATTTCTATTCGCAGGTTCAAAAAAAAATAAAGATTTTACCTCACTCTCAATCCAATATGGCCGACTCATGAATAAGGGCCCACGTAGTCACGTACCTGTGCGCATGCATGAAACATATCAAGTGATATACCAATCAGTGAAGTAATTACGTGGGGGACGTGCCCCAAGTGAATGGCCGTGTCCCGGGTGCGCCACCTCCCCCTCCCCTAATTTGAAATATTGAACTGAACAAAATTAATAAAGCGTTGTTTTGCCAGTTTGGTGCCCCCTTGATTAAAAAATATGCACCGTAGGTGCCTCGAAAGCCTAGTGTGAACAATGGATGACTTTATATCGACCCCACTTTGTCATTTCAGTCCCTAAAATGAAATGAACCAGGCACGACCATTCTTCCATCACAATGTTTGCGTCAAGTTGTGTGAATTCCTCTATGATCGATTGGTGGTGAATAGAAACTGAACAAGGCAATGACATTTCGTATTGGTTACAGACCGCTAAACAAGGAATTCAGGAATTCTCGCTGCCTTTGCTCTTTTCGTTTAGTAATAAAGGAAGGGCTCCGTACTTTGAAAAAAAAAATCACGGGGATAACTTTTAACATTTTCTGTCAACAATAGTGTTTAAACAGTATGTAGTCCAATGTAGGACATGGTGCACGGGCCTTTTGTAAACAATTCAATGCGCTAGCTTGCACACGAACACACGTATTATGTATTTCAAGCTTCATTCAATCTCCACTAAAGGAGGCACGGCCGACTTCGGAACCATTTTTTTTGGGGGGGGGGGGGGGGGGGGGGCGTGGGGTGGGGTAGTTGACAACGAATTGTGATTCAGTGGCTTTAGATCTTCACAAACAGCGTCAGAAATTATATTCATGTGCAAACTGTGAATGCTGCACCAAAACGTCATAGCGTACCAAAAAAGAAAAAAAACCCAAAGCTTTGAATTTCGTTTTAATGCCCAGATATGCAATACAGAGACAGTGTGCAAACATGTATTAGAAGTAGGGCGCCGGCCTGACTTTTTTATTTAACCTAATTTTGGTATCGTAAACGCGACTTTATTTTGTCTTGGCCGTCAGCGCGCAGTGTCGTCGTCCCTGCCCCTTCCATCGACCAATCAAAACCCGACTTACGAAAACGCCCATTTTCTTGGTACTTCAGACGCATGTACTCTACAGTTTTCATTGAAAGTCAACAAAGGGATTGGTGCCGTACCCTGAGTACGAGTTGCTGCATGATGCGATGGATCGGACCACATGTGCCGTTTGGTTTGTAAACAAGGCACAGCAGGCCTCAAGGACAGTACTGTACGTGGCAGTGTGAAGTCTGGACTGTATGAAATACGGACTCCCTGTTGGTATTGCGCATGCCATTAGTGAAGATACTCGGGACATACAGTGACGAATCCATATAAGAGACCAGATATCATTGTAGTCCCAATTTCATATGACACCGTATCTTGTCAACACGGTCGATCGTGAAGAAAATCAATACTACCAATACGCAATATTACGGTGTGAACTGCACTAATACTTCACAGCTAGAGCTAGCTAGCTCTATGGTTACACGTACCATTCATAACGGTCACTAACGGATGAATAACAATGGGGGACGCTTCCTTGCCGCCAGGTTGGTACAACGCGTTTCTTTTATTTTATTAGCAGATTCTAACTGTGATTTTACTAGTAATACCGGTACTTATTATAATACCATATGATAGTGGAAGTGAAACTGAAAATCATTGTTTCCTCGATTTATGGATCACCCTAGTAATATATACCGCCTGTTTGATATAGTGTGCACCACGTTAATGTTGAAAACGGAAAGTCGAGGCTGACAAATTATGATCGGTGGCTTTTATTTCCTGGTCGCATTCCCTAATTAAAGGGAAATGTTGAAAGAAGAAACGTATACGTGATATGATCACGTACGTACGTAATTATGTATGTACGTAATAATGATATGTACATGTACGTACGTGATCATAATACGTACGTCACTATCACAAAATAAAATCATACTCCCGTTGTCCTCCGGTCTTCGCACCATATCCTAGACTCCTATAGTTCGAAGTGTTTTTTTTTTTCCAGTCATTTTTATTTCATTTAAATAATTTCATACAAAGATAAATAGAGTATCATTAATTAATGTTAAACAACAGGCCAATTTTAAAAACAGCGTCAATCTTACACTGCATGCCTTGAATATTTGGAAGATTTCACTTGGACAATTCTGAAAAGTTCAATCACAGGCTATAGCGGAACGTACCCTACAAGTAAAAATTGCCACGTATACATGTACGTACACGACCTTGCGAAAATGGTAGTTAATACGATTGACCTCGTAGCCTATAGTCTCTATATCCGTGTACAGTTGAATCCCAATAGATTATTCATGCGTACAGCGTATTAACATATTATTGTAATAAAACTGTGATGGGAAATAAAAGCCTAAATAAAAAGTACCATCAGATATTATGCAGTTTCATCCGGCAGTTACTTTAAAAGACAACATGATTTCCGCTCAAATATAATCCGATGCATGCCATCTATGATAATGATCTAATATCAAAAAAAATCCACAAAATTTAATTCAAATCATGTTTAAGAACTCATGATCCATTGACGAATATCTTCTAGAAAAACAGTTAATGAATCCAATAAAACAAATTATTCTGGAAGTTGAAGATGGCTTTCATTTTACGCACGTACTCATGAAATATTGATGGATTTATTTCTCATCTTTGAAATCAACAGTATGGAACGTCTATACTAGCACACACAAAAGTAGCATTATAAACTGTGCGATTATGCTTGCACGTAGCCCTTCTTATAAGTGAAGCTGATTTCTGAATTTTAGGAAGTCACTCGAAACATCCATTCTAAGTGAATTGTAAATGGAGGTAGCACGGCTATTTGTTTTATACAATCATCAGATAACTTTATTTAATCGCTGCTTAACTGTTATTTTTTTTATCGGAGCAGCTGAGATTCAGAAACTCATAGAAAAGTGCCATGAAGCCAAGAAGAACGCCCACTGCCCTTACAGCAAGTTCAGAGTAGGGGCTTCGTTGCTGACGAAGGATGGCAAAATGTACAGTGGTAAGATGCACCTTGCTTTACCTACCTTCAGTATACACCTGTTGCATTCAGCTGCAATCTTTGAGCCGTTTTACTGTTCCTGAAGGGACCTACTGTTCTCTGAGTCGTTGACTAACTGAATCACTGGGTGTAAATAGTGTCCTAAACTGATAAGTATTTTATTAGAGTGATTTTCACTCGCAATCGTCTAGTCTCTAGATTTTATTCTTGGGAAATAAAAGAGCAGCAAAGCGAGGGATGCGAAGCAATATCCAACACTCATATACAATACAAATTGAACAGTTTTTAACAATAATTGTGCTCATTTGTGATCATTTATTCCAGGTTGCAATGTAGAGAATGCTTCCTACACACTCGGCCTGTGCGCCGAGAGGTGTGCCATCTTCAAAGCTGTCTCGGAGGGACATAAAGAGTTCAAGGCCATGGCAGTGGGCTGGTGATTATCACTCTCTCTGTACAAGATTTCCATCAATACCTTTATTATGGACTTCGCAAATGAAATAAAGAAGGCCAGTGGTCACTTGATTGTGACTGGCTTCGTGTACTTTTCGTCCATTAAGTTTAATCACTTCGACAAAAATCTAACCCAAAAAGTCTTGATGACAAGACACAAGAGTTACATCAATTAAGATAGACGAAACGCGGATTATTGATCGATCAATTTGTGTAAGAGTCATACAACATTTATTAAGGTTGGATGCATTTCAAGAAACCAGAGTGTCACAAAAACTACTGTACGAAAGCCAAAATAAGAGGAAAGGCGAATAAAGGGGGAAATGTCACAATTGGCACTGTGCATGACTTTCTCTAAAAACAAAACAAAACAAAAACACCCCAACAAACAAACAAACGAATAAAGTATATGGTAAAAAAAAAGAGTTTTTGAACGTGGGAACTTAGCATAGAATTTGCAAACACGACCTCTCTCTGTATCTACCATCACTCAGAGAAAAAAAGCAGCCCGTGTTTTCCCAGAACTAAAAGTGAAGAATTTGATTTTGCTTTGGCTTACCCTTTCATCCGATTGGTGGTTTTGTGTGTGTTATTTAGTGACGTGAAAGATGACTTCCTGGCACCGTGTGGCGCCTGCAGACAAGTCATGTACGAGGTATAGCTCTACTCTTTGTTTTGCATAATCTCTCCTCCCTATAATCTTCAATAGAAAGAAATCTTCCAAAAGTCCGACAGGAACAAGAGATTCCTTGAATATTGTATTCCCATCAAAAGACTCGGGTTTTGAATAGTGGTTTGACAGATGTTGCTCATACATTGCGTTTTTAATTTAACTGTCAAGTCTTGTGATTACACCAAATCCAATCTTCACCTTTTCGATAGTTCTTATATGCGTATAGCGGCCATCTTGCATGAATATTTTGTCGTTTTAATTCCATAACAATGAAAGCACAAAAGGTTCATTCATGCATATCCCTGCAAAACAAAGTCATTGCCCTCTAAGATGGCTGCTTGTACAGTAAGGTCTATAGGCCTTTTGAGTTATGGCGGCCACAATAGTCTGGACGCTAAATTAGTAACATACTCACAACTCTCCAATGTGTTTGAGACACACATCAAACTAAAGCTTAATTCATCGTCTTTCTTGTTCCGTTCAATTTTTTTTTTAGGGCTTACCAATGAGTTTGGGAGAAAATTCCATCCAAAGATGATCACCTCTCAAACTAAGCATTCCTAAAGCCCATCGCCATTTTGAAAATGGACGCCTACGCTTCATTGCAAAAAAAGAGCCATTTTAGGGCCTAATTTCATCCGAATTAGGAGCTTGCAGTCCTCTGCACGGCTTCCATCCTTCTTTTTTTTTAACGAATTCTCAAGGTGACGGCCCTCAAAATGCTCTAATACCGGAGAATTCGAGGGCATGCAAATCGCGTATCGTGATTTGGCCGGCGTAGGCAATTTCGGGCCTATTTACAGCTCTGCATGCACCCGTAAAGACCCAAGGGAAGAAGTACCCGACTAAGACAAAGGACCAGACTAAAAGAAAATCTATTTTGCATCTGGATCCATGAAACCGTTCACCAGACTAAAGGTCTCCATCTTGACGACTTTTCTTTTTCTTGTCGCAGTTCGGTGGGAAAGATTTGGATGTGTACCTGACTAAGCCGGATCTGACCTGGCAGCGGACTCCCATGCGTGAGCTCTTGCCGTCTGGGTTTGACGGGTCAGCCCTGACACTAAGCAAGGTTGCGACGGAATGAGGCGATCTGTCTTTTTATGTTGGGAATTAAAACCAAATATCGACAGATCTTCCCATTAGATTAGAAAATCTAGTTTTATCTCCCTCTGAGCTGAAGACATTTTGGCCTTGGTATGTCGCGTGCACGGCATATCGTAGTGTGTTTACAATTGGGTGCCTATTTTTGTTTGAGCATTGACTTTCCTTTCAACCGCTGGCACTGATCCGGTTACCTTGATAATCGGTCTATCAAATTTGAAACGTCATTTGCGGTGGTCATGTGTTGTAATTTCATTTAAATGGTGGTTGGAGCTGCTTATTCTTCCCCAGACTGAAATGTATCGTCTTGGCTGGAATTCTAGATTAAAAAAACATAAACAATTGTTAGTTTTGTCCCAAAGATTTAATTTTGTAATCCAAACATGTATTTTAATTTTAAAACGCGTGAGCAATCTTAATGCTAGGTATATAAGTAAATAAATGTGCGTTTTTTAAAGTATATTTCATGATGGGGTATACCCTTGAATAACACGCGATTTCTTTCTATGCAATGTCCGACGCCCTCTGTTGTTTCGTGGAGCTGGTGGCTGGCAAATTGCCGAGTCTTCCAGGAAGCGGGGTTTGAACCTGCGGCCTCCGGATTGCCGTTCCGGTGCTCTACCAACTGAACTATCCGGCCCAATGTTGGCAGTTCCCCAATTTGTCAATGCTCTTGTTCAAGGGGTGCCTAGTCAGAAGCCATAAACCTGTGTATGTGTCATCGTTTGTAGTCACGATGCTAGCAACATTAGCAATGCTGCAAACCTGGGAAATAGTGAACGGGGGGATCACTTAGAGAGGATACGGCTTTTTATTACAAACTTTCAAATAAACCACAAAGACAAAACTGACTGTGTGCATTATAATAGTTTAAAAGTGAAGTTGAACACAGAAATTGACGTGATCGGGTATTGAGAGAAAAGACTGTTACAAAAATGACGATCATTTTACAGCTTTAGTTTGAGTCATTATCATGAAGCCAACACAACCTTCATTTTGGTTGCACTGTGTATTGCCAGTACAGGACAAACTTATATTATACCACAGCAACTGAAACATTTGAATACGAGCGAAGTTAGCTGACACAGTCGTGTACTAAAGAGTACTAGTTTTTGGGGAAATTTCTTAATTTTTGTTCGCTAGTGCTGACATTTTATAGAGGTTTATTATATAAAGCATTTTGTATACCGTTGAGCCTTGTTGTAGTCTGAGCATATATATTTATACTCGTTGAGGTGCAAAGGTTTTTAATCGAGGTATGTATCGGGGCTTAAATTTATACATTTTGTTGAATAAACTTTATTTTGGTGAACACAACGTTGTTTTTGTTTTCTTTATATTTATTTAAATATATGTGGCTGTGAGTTGTGTCCTTCACCTAACTCGATCAATATTTTAAAGTGATGGTGTACATCCCCCCGTTATTCCCGGGTTAAGCAGCGATTTTCCTCTTATACCTTACAATAGTCGAAGCACAATTCGCCAAAACTAGACATTTCGTAAATCCTACCACACTTATTTTATTATATCCGGAGCTTTTCATAAATCTTTTTGCCTTATTGTACACGTTTTGACACCAGCTTTACGTCTGTTGTTAAAACCCTTTCTGGTAACTTACGCATTTCGACGAACAGCCTGTTTCTTGGTTATTTTTATTATTTATTTTTTTTGCAATAAATGTTTTGCATATTGTGCAAAGACTGCGTCTTGACCTCCAGATTCTGACCATTCAGTGGGCGCCTTCTATTGTGTCTTCGGTATTAAACCCGTTGTATTACGAAAACATTGGCAGCCAGTACCAATCAACAACAGCCTAAAGGCTGAATTTCTGCTCGAAATGACGTCACAGTTTCTTGGCTGGCGCGCGGGGTCGCATAAAAGTAGAATGCAAACAATTATCAGACCGTTGTTGCGGAGCTTGCGGGCTCCGTTTGAACAACGGATTATACTCAGACTAGCTCATGCAAGGTTAAAAAATTGAAACATTTTATGCAAATGGCAAAGTGCTTTGTTTTTGTTCACATGGGTTAAAATTGTCCATTATGCGCTCACACCACTTATTGCAAACACGAAACACGACAAGGCAAGCATATAGGGGCTAGTTTGTGCAAGAACTATTGTTGACCATTGGTTAACCATAGTTCTACTAAAATTAGCCCGAACTCTGTCTAGTCGACGATGGTTGACTACGCTAGTCGACTATTTGAAACCGCACCTACTGACGCTGGTTGCATCGTTGGTAACCAATAGCCGCGTGCATTCATAACGTACAGCAGGGAGCCAGGATCCAGAAGTTTTGCGGTGACATTTTGACCAGCGTTTGACGAGAGACGTTCGCACGTTACTGTTAGTGCGCAGGCGTAAGGTACGTCAGAAATCAACCACAAGTTGACTAATGGAATTTGCCCGAACTTGGCCTTTGCTGGCCAAAAATTTGCTGAAAGACTGTGGCCTAAACATTGGGTCAGGCTTTAGCTTATTCATTGGTGTTTTATACGGAAGTAATCCTATATTTATGTCTTTTTAATGGGGAATGGGAGACTTGAGCAAGTCTATTTCACAAGTGATAGCGCAGTCAGTGAGTCAGTGAGTCAGGGAGCAAAGATGGATATGGGGCTCCATGCAAAAGTACCCCTTCAACGGCAGGAAAAGGAGAGTTGGGGGAGACCTAGACTGGTTCCCGGTCCATTCACTGCGGACTTCATATCCAAAGCTGTTGGGGCGGGGATTCGAGTTAGTGGGAGACCATCGAAAGATAATTCTTTGCCATTGGCACATTCAGGTAGTCGTGCGTACTTCGCGCGCGAACCAGTAGGCCTACACTATGCACACGCCGTGTGATGTCCCGTCCACGTACAGATATGTCTCCACGGGGCTCTCAAAAGTGGTAAAAAAGCGCCCTCTTGCTGGCGCATGGAGCCCATACTGAGATTTGCCCTCTACAACAAATAACTTACTTTAATATTGCGCAGCCTTGACCCATGCAATCATAGAGAGTATTGACACCGTCCCAATTGTGCCGACTCGGAGGCCAATGATTTTGTCCTTTTGTTGTAACTTCGGTCAAAAGAGTAATCCTAACTCGATTTCCCTTCACAGCTCAAACTAGCGTACATTGAGTTTGCCAGCGTACTTTGAAACACAAACAAAACAGGTAGCCTGCAGTAGTGCTGCGCCGTTGCTGGATGATACCATAATAGATCTATCTACAGCAGCATATGGTCACTTCGCAGAGAGAGAGAGAGAGATCACAGCACCACTAAATTGTGTTATGACAGTTTCATCCAAATCAAAAGATTAATGTACCCTACTAAAACTATATTGGTAAATCGTCCTGTCCTCTGTTAAGGGCTGTTACATTTCAAGTTTCTTCGAGAAAATACAGACTGTTGACGACCGTTGTTGGACACTTAATACAGTAAAATGAGCGACACTGCTTTGCCAGGTAGGTCAAATGCTTGAAAAAATTGAACACAATTGAATATCATGATGCATTACACTATTAGTATCCGAGTGTTTTATCAATTTTTTTCAGGCTAGAGCTGAATTTAGACATTGCCCGAGTCGGGTGTTGGGCTTGGTGTGTGCAGTATACGTACACGTACTCGTATACAACCCAAAGTCGTACGCATGTTTTGACGTGGCACTTGTTGCATTTTTTGGGCACGACTTTAAACTTGTATGTCGATTTAAGCCCGACTTGAATTAGGTCTAAGCAAAAGCTAAAATAAGGGACAAACAAGGATAAATTAGCGTGGACCGTCCGATTGTTTTGTTCAATGTCTCATTGCGAAGTTATTATTTTTTGGTAATGCTAACAAAGTTCAATTGGCTCACTCGTACCCCCTGCCCTGCAAACATCGCGCTGGGACAGGCTGATGGGCTTCACAAAATCATGTGAAGGAAGTGGGGGTCGCATTCTGGGTAACTATCATGACCTATGTATAAAGACATCTGGCTGCAGCTGCTTAAGACCGCAGTAGCCAATGCGCGCAAATGCTATGCGAAAATTTTCTCGTAGAAATGCACATTCCACACCGGATGTGTTTTCTTTTTTTCTGCGGACCATGTGGACAAATTTTGAGCGTCGCATACTATATGCAATTTGACCCATATCGTGAATTTGAAATGGAAACTGAGCAAGTGACGAAAATTGAAAATTTACCTTGAAAAAACACAGGTTACGCACAATCTATCCAATCCGAGCGTAAATTCATCAGCCTATCCCAGCGTACTGTTTGCAGGGCGGGACGAGCGAATTCAATTGTATGTCCTTCACTGTATTGGGGCGTGAGAACGGAAGGTCCTATTTTTGCCTGAGATTATGGATGTGTTGACGTGTTAGAATGATAAAAAATTGATCTGTGAAAATGAAAGTCATTGTTCCATTATGTTCAATTTTTCTTCTAAATCTATTTCCGGGCAGCTGAGATTATGAAGCTCATAGAACAAAGCCAAGAGGCCAAGACGCATGCGCACACACGAGGCAAGTTCCGAGTAGGCGCTTCGCTGCTCACGAAAGACGGCAAGGTTTTCAAAGGTAAGACGCCCTTAACTTTGCAGTTGCATGCAAATGAGCAAATGCTCTTCCGAAGTCTAAAACAAAACATTGTTATAGATTTTGTCCACATCAACACTTCCTTGGATCCAACAGTCGCGCGCATGCTCAGATCATGTAAATGTCTGGAGCGCCACCAAGAACCTGAGTGCTAATTGAGATTTCCATAGGACACCATAATACGAGACCAACAAGTGGCTTTGAATAGATTGACTCATGCCAATCGGAGTTACTCATAGAGTTATTCATTCATTTTTTGTTTGTTTTTATTGAAAATGTGAACATTGTTTCATCAGGATGCAACATACACAATGCTTCGCACTCGCTGTCGGTGTGTGCCGAGAGGTGCGCCATCTTCAAAGCCATGTCGGAGGGCCACCGAGAATTCAAAGCCATCGCTGTCTCCAGGCGAGTAAATGTGACACAGAAGTCCACAGTTTGTGATAACTTTTACGACTCCATTTTGTTTTGTATATAATTAGGTTTACCTTGCCGAGGTGCCACGCGTATTCCTCCTAGATTTAAGGTTAACTTTCATGGTGAATCGACATCACTAAATATCAATGCAAAGTGATTTGAATGTAATTTTCTCGCAGTAGCACTATACGAATCTTTTCCCTTGACGTTTACATATTTTTTTCTGATCTAGTGATATGAAACACAATTTCATCTCACCATGCGGTGCTTGTCGTCAGATTATGCATGAGGTGAGCTCTTTTCCTCAGTGTGTCAACTTTGATTTCATATCGGGACTATACCTCGCCCCACGCGTCACGGGAGACAACTTTCTATTGAGTCAGATTTCCGATACGAGGAATTTGAATAACACTTGTTGGGATGAGACAACCGTTCTTTAAAATGCTTTAACGTATAGGTTTTCCCGGCCAATTTTCTAAAATGTTCAATCACTTCAGAAAATCGGTCACTCATTTTCGTCTGAATTTGAGAATCACTCTGAACACGCGTTTCATTTTCGCTACCAGAGCATTCGATTCCAAATCAGTTCAATCAATTAAGTGATTGAGCAGCACATTTCGTTTATGCTCATTCAGATTCGTTCACAAGACTTCCTTTTCGCCTTTAGAGGGCGATTTCAAACATTGGTCATTCTATTTCACTTTTAGTTTAACAGTGATGGAATCGGCTATTTTGAATGAGAAAAACGTACTTTTGATTGCACATCTAGAACTCTGCGCGAAAAGGTATGCTTGCGTAAATGAATGCACAGGTAACGTAATTGGCCGTCTGTTTCTCAAAACCGAATGCACGGACAATGAAAACGATTGAACTTTTGTTGAATTGAAATGGGATTAAAGACGCGCATTCGAATTCAGACGAATAGGAATGACCGAATTTCAGAAGTGAATGAACATTTTAGGAAATTGGCCTGAAAAACCTTTACTACTGGTTGACTAAAATAACATGGCTCTTGATATCATTGTTCTGTTCTCATGGAAAAACGTACTGGCCCGATCGAAACTACTGAATTATTCATGACTTGGCCCCACTACCGTCCTGGGAATAACAATTACGCTGTTGGATTCATTAGCTCATTTGAGGTATGACAGACCCAAAATGTGGGCGCTGTTTGGTTTGGGTAAATACAAAAGACTTTAAACAAATCAAACAGCGCCCTCCCATGTGTCTGCCATACCTGGAATATAGGCTAAGAAACGCGCAGTTAATGAGGTATCGCCTATTATCGGCCTCATGGAGATGATATTTTTCTTCTGAAGAGAAACCAAGAGCATGTACATGTATTACAAACACCAAGTATTTACGGAGGGGGGGGGGGTGAGGTGTGGTTTGCAATTATAATTACTTGTATATGTACTGGTTGAGGAATTAAACCTATGCTGTAACCCTCTATATTGGGCTCCTTGCCTACCTTAAAAAAACACTCAATCAGAAAAATACGCAAACTGTTTTAAAAAGGTCTCTGGGTGTAAGACCAGACACCGCAATAAGTTCAGCACCCGGTTTTCACCTTGACTTCATTTCTTGCAGTTCTGTGGAAAAGACTTGGAGGTGTACCTGACTAAGCCCGACCTGTCGTGGAAGCGTACGACCATGGAGGAACTCATGCCGATGCCCTTCGATGACAGTAACATGGAGGATGAATTGGAGGACACGTTTCCATAGCAACCAAAAGGATGCACCAATATATGGCTTTATGTATAGCATGCCAATCATTCAATGTTTTATAATATGTATTACGCATCAACGAATAACACCATGTTTAAATATTATTTTAGGGGGGAAAGTTGATGATATATTTGAATTCAAATACAGGTAAGGTTTTTCGTCAGACCTTTTTTTTTATCAATCTGACAAAGCGCCCTCATTTCTTCACGGAAGTTGTTATGTTTGATCAAATATTGCGGGTTGTATTTGTTTTCCAAAAAACAAAAAAACAAATTCAATACGAGCCAGGGTAAAAATAATACAATGCTTATACTGGAATAGCGCCCTCATTTCTCTCTGGATATTGTAACGTTTTATCAAACGTTGCGGACGTTATAGGGCGTTAATTGCAATAAATTTTGCACCGTGTGAAATTCCGAACTGTTTTGGGTTACTTTCCCTTTATTTCGGTTTATTTCATGTTTTTCCAAAATGACTTAACCAACTTGACCCGACCCGAAAATTACAAACTCAAAAACCGAAACCCACCCTACCCGACTGAAATGATAGACAAACCGACCCGACCCTACCCGAAGTCGGTTTCGGGTACCGGGTCGGTTTGGGGTCGGGTATGCACAACATTATGATACAGACCATGCTACATTTTCCGAGCCACGGTATATGTGTCCAGTACAATACCCGCCCGCACCATTTCCGATGGCCTACACAGCACGGGCCGAGAGACTAGCTGCCTTAACAAAAAAGAAAGATAAAAAAAACCCATAATCCATGATGTAAAACCCTTGGATCAAGACTAATAAATTTTTAAGTCAGACTTACTTGGCTTTAGTAATCAGTAAAAATGTAAGTGTCATTGTAGCAGTTGACGCCCTCTTGCGGCGTTTTTCGCGTACCAAAATAAACTGCAGCTACAGGGTGAGTAAAAAAAGCGGAACCCAAACCGCCAAAAATATATTTCATATTTAAAAAATATGTAGCACCAAAAATAATAATGACTGGAAAGCCAAATTCCATAAGCTACTTTAAGATGAAAAAAATTACTAAAATTGCTCAATCCGTTCAAAGAATATCACCATTTAAACGCAATGACCCCCCAAAAAACCTGTCTCGTCCAAAAAAAACCCAAATTTTATTGTGTGCTTTGACTATTTGGAACAACAAACAAAATGACACATTTTATTCATGACTTGGCCCCACTACCGTCCTGGGAATAACAATTACGCTGTTGGGATTCATTAGCTCATTTGAGGTATGACAGACCCAAAATGTGGGCGCTGTTTGGTTTGGGTAAATACAAAAGACTTTAAACAAATCAAACAGCGCCCTCCCATGTGTCTGCCATACCTGGAATATAGGCTAAGAAACGCGCAGTTAATGAGGTATCGCCTATTATCGGCCTCATGGAGATGATATTTTTCTTCTGAAGAGAAACCAAGAGCATGTACATGTATTACAAACACCAAGTATTTACGGAGGGGAGGGGGGGGAGGTGTGGTTTGCAATTATAATTACTTGTATATGTACTGGTTGAGGAATTAAACCTATGCTGTAACCCTCTATATTGGGCTCCTTGCCTACCTTAAAAAAACACTCAATCAGAAAAATACGCAAACTGTTTTAAAAAGGTCTCTGGGTGTAAGACCAGACACCGCAATAAGTTCAGCACCCGGTTTTCACCTTGACTTCATTTCTTGCAGTTCTGTGGAAAAGACTTGGAGGTGTACCTGACTAAGCCCGACCTGTCGTGGAAGCGTACGACCATGGAGGAACTCATGCCGATGCCCTTCGATGACAGTAACATGGAGGATGAATTGGAGGACACGTTTCCATAGCAACCAAAAGGATGCACCAATATATGGCTTTATGCATAGCATGCCAATCATTCAATGTTTTATAATATGTTTTACGCATCAACGAATAACATCATGTTTAAATATTATTTTAGGGGGGAAAGTTGATGATATATATGAATTCAAATACAGGTAAGGTTTTTCGTCAGACCTTTTTTTTTTATCAATCTGACAAAGCGCCCTCATTTCTTCACGGAAGTTGTTATGTTTGATCAAATATTGCGGGTTGTATTTGTTTTCCAAAAAACAAAAAAACAAATTCAATACGAGCCAGGGTAAAAATAATACAATGCTTATACTGGAATAGCGCCCTCATTTCTCTCTGGATATTGTAACGTTTTATCAAACGTTGCGGACGTTATAGGGCGTTAATTGCAATAAATTTTGCACCGTGTGAAATTCCGAACTGTTTTGGGTTACTTTCCCTTTATTTCGGTTTATTTCATGTTTTTCCAAAATGACTTAACCAACTTGACCCGACCCGAAAATTACAAACTCAAAAACCGAAACCCACCCTACCCGACTGAAATGATAGACAAACCGACCCGACCCTACCCGAAGTCGGTTTCGGGTACCGGGTCGGTTTGGGGTCGGGTATGCACAACATTATGATACAGACCATGCTACATTTTCCGAGCCACGGTATATGTGTCCAGTACAATACCCGCCCGCACCATTTCCGATGGCCTACACAGCACGGGCCGAGAGACTAGCTGCCTTAACAAAAAATAAAAAATAAAAAAACACCATAATCCATGATGTAAAACCCTTGGATCAAGACTAATAAATTTTTAAGTCAGACTTACTTGGCTTTAGTAATCAGTAAAAATGTAGGTGTCATTGTAGCAGTTGACGCCCTCTTGCGGCGTTTTTCGCGTACCAAAATAAACTGCAGCTACAGGGTGAGTAAAAAAAGCGGAACCCAAACCGCCAAAAATATATTTCATATTTAAAAAATATGTAGCACCAAAAATAATAATGACTGGAAAGCCAAATTCCATAAGCTACTTTAAGATGAAAAAAATTACTAAAATTGCTCAATCCGTTCAAAGAATATCACCATTTAAACGCAATGACCCCCAAAAAAACCTGTCTCGTCCAAAAAACCCCAAATTTTATTGTGTGCTTTGACTATTTGGAACAACAAACAAAATGACACAGAATACTTGTTTCAACAACTGTCACCAACTGTAGTACACAATATCTTTATGAACAACCCTAGTTAGGAAAACAATATGATTTATAAAATCTGCTCTTTTTTAAGAGACGGGCCTTCAAAAGGATTTTGTTTAAACTGAGATTTTATCGCTGGTGATGTTTGAAGACAATAGTGACGACGATTCTTGAAATCGCATTTTTTTTTTTGGGACGAGACAGGTTTTAGGGTAATTATTTGTAAATGGTTATATTATTTGAACGGATTGAGCAGCTTCAGTAATATTTTTCAACGAAAAGTAGTTCTTGAAATTGGCTTTCCAGTCATTGTTAATTTTGATGCTACATTTTTTTGTAAATATGAAATATAATTTTGCGGGTTTGTTTTGTTCGACTCACCCTGTAGTGATATATGATATGTCTCAAAAGTATTCACTGTTGCTTGACAAGCATAATGCTTGTGCTGTTTAATAAAACAATCCTTATGTAAGTCGTATATCACATTCATTAAATAGGCATCACATCCTTTGCGTCATTTCAAAGTCAATTATTTTCACACAACAGGAAGTTAATTCATCATAAATCAAGTAGTTTCATCAGAACCTTTCATTTCCATTCAGGAAATGAAACTGATTTAATATTTGATTATTTTTAGACAGCATCTCTCTTTGTTTGTTCACCTTATCGTTGCATTGCGTATAAGCCACAGGGTGGCACCGACTCGCCCCACGCTTTATCACAGTGACATAAGTACCGGCAATATCTTTGACGCGACCATTTTGATCTCGTGATCAGGGAGAACGGCCAACGGTCCGGTATATTCAGTATAAAGTTATTGGAAGGTACGTGGGATCATTGACTTTTTGCACATTTGTAGTTGCGTGGAAAGCCACAGAGTTGCTCAAAATCTTAAGTAGGGTAGGCCTACATAACAAGTAACCTGTTGCCGTACAGGGTGAGTAAAAAATAACATGAGACCCAAATGTCGGGACTATTGTTTTAGTGAAGTTTTGCATGGAGCACTTTCGAAATCTAGGATATGAAAGCCCAATTCATAAGCTTCGAGTTACGGACTTTTAAACACAAGCATCGTTTTAAGGTTCTGTCCACGGATCACAAAAAGGTAAGTGTTCTTTCAGCAAAACGAAAACAAATCACATAGGGATGTGTGTGAATTGTTTTCGTTTTGCTGAAAGAACGCACACCTTTTGTGTGATCCGTGGACAGAACTTTAAAACGGTGGTTGTGTTTAAAAGTCTGTAACTTGAAAAGTACATGAGTGATTTCAGTGATTCTTATACTAAAAGAAAGCTTATGAATTGAGCTTTCATATTCTAGATTTTGAAAGTGCTAAATTTAGCACTTCACTAAAACAATGGTCCCGGGTTTTTTTTTACTCACCCTGTATATCAGCTCAGTGGATACATTTTGAGAAAACAGAGAAAAGTATAATTATGCATAGTAGTTTGGTTCTTGTATCTGGATTTTGCTGCTATAACGCACATAAACATAATGAGCCCACAGGCACACTACTGATAAACCACTTTCAATGTTGGGCTGTTTTCTTTAAGATGATAAATTTATTTTGCCGCGTTTACAAAGTTTTATACCGACCTTGGACTTTTCTGGAGGGGACCAAAAAAAAGGATGTGCGACTCTGGCCAGCGCGTAGACAGTGATGGGTTTTAAATTTTGAGTGTTTAAGTCCGCTGTATAAATTGTACGTTATTGTTAATGTTTTCACTTTCGTTAATATAGGTGTTCCCGGCCAATTTCCTAAAATGTTCATTCACTTCTGAAAATCAGCCATTCATTTTCGTCTGAATTTGAGAATCGCTCTGAACACACGTTTCATTTTCGCTACCACAGCATTCGATTCCATTTCAGTTCAATCAATTAAGTGATTGAGCTGAACCTTTCGTCTATGCCCATTCAGATTTGTTTACAAGATTTCTTGTTTACTTTTAGAGGGCGATTTCAAACATTCACCATTCTATTTCACTTTTAGTTTAATGCCATCGGCACCGGATACAACTAGGGGTTTCTTTTTCAGTGACCGTCAATCAAATTAGCTGTACCTGAAATCAATTTAGAAAAGGAATGCTTGCGTAAATGAATGCACAGGTAAAGTACTTGGCCGTCTGTTTCTCAAAACCGAATGCACGGACAATGAAAACGATTGAACTTTCTTTGAATTGAAATGGGATAAAGACATGCATTCAAATTCAGACGAAAACAAAAGACCGATTTTAGAAGTGAATGAACATTTCAGGAAATTGGCCGGGAAAACCTATACTCATTGCAAACACCCCCACCCCAACCCTGATCCGCCAGCCTCAAGTTAAGGCCAAGAAAAAAATTAAGTCGGTCTCTGGTCAGCGCGCGCGTCGATTTTAATCATGCGCGTCAATCTTTTTTTCCTTCCAAAATGTTCCGCGGTAGCTCCAACAGCGCCCTCTATTGCCGCACCTCCTCAATTTCTTTTTACCAAAGAGCACCAAGCAATGGGAAATTGCACCAAGGCAAATGATCGAGAGCACAAAGGCAAATTATGGAGGACACCAATGTTCATGAGGACACCAAAAAAGCAAAATAGTACCCCACCTTGTCTGTACAATCCAAGCTTGAAGAAAAAAAGAAAAAAAGAAAAAAAAAACCGCGTCCCCGCGTCAATTCCGGAACTTTGGTCTGACCAGAGACCGAATATTTTTTTTGTTTGGCCTAATCTCGAATTTGTAGTGCATAAACGTATAATCGCACAACCTGCTATCATGGAAGTGATTTTGTTTGTTTCGATTTTGTGTGGTTCGGTCAAAGGTTTATTTACACGATAGTAAACAAACACCAATTTATCAGTTTCTTATCGGTCCTACATCACCAAAGATGTTCCTCTTTCCAAAACTCCATACAACTTTATAGCCTTTATATAGTAGTTAATCAAGCCACTAAATTGAAGGTCCTTTCACGTTGTTGGCAGCATACACTTGACCCTCGGTTTAGTGAACATGGCGTCTCGAATTGAGATCTTTTGTGCTTTGATTAAATAAAACTAGGCCTTACATCGCAAAGGCCTAGTTCCATAACTCTGATAAAGTTAGGGCATAATGTTTGCAAAGTTATCGGCCCAGATTGCAAACGTTATCGCAGTGTTGTGCAAAAGATCAAACTTTAACCTCGGTACATGCTTGGTACGCAGTTTTATATACCGGTACCGCTTCTTTATTTAGTCCATTTTAAGCTTCAAGTTTATTTGAGCACTTGGTCGCTTCCACGATACTGGTCGGGGATGCTACGGTGCGTCTTTGCATAACCTGTCTCGGTACGTAAAATATTTTCTGTTAACCAAAAAAATCACTGTGATATTCTAGTCAAGGTTTGTAAATGTTCGCTTGATCGTTCTCGATTATAGGCCTATACGCAGATGATACCTACAAAGCATTTGCCAATGGGGTAAACTGTTTCCAAATAAAGGGCCTAGAAGCTGAAAATGCTTCATGCAGCCACCCTAACGCCTATCGATTCCGAAATTATCAATAGGTAAACTTTGGCCTATTCTTCCGTACGATGTCTTTTTGAATAGTGAGTATCTTTTGTATTGCACTAAAATATACAAAAATAACCCTTTAGGATTGGAACACAAAAACAAAAGTAAGGACATTATCCATCTGCATTAGTGTTTTTCAAAAAAATGCATTAAAAGGTTGACCATCATTGACATTTAGAAAATGAACCATCAAATATTATTCCCTTCTTGAATTCAGAGGTTTGATTAGTTGCATTCTGTGCCGGTCAACGGGATATCTCCATATTGAGTAGCCCAACCGCCGTAATCATGGAGGACATGCGTACAAACTCCAAGGCCCAGCTGGCGCTCGAGGACTCTGTCGCCTCCAAGTCGCCCAGTAAGATTCCCCTCATTTTGGTGGGAATCTTCGCTGCTGCCACCATCGCCCTAACGGCAACCACAAGTGAGTATAGAGCTCGAGCATTTTCGGGGGGGGGGGTCGAAAAAACATTACACTATTTAGAAAGTTATCCCCAAAACAGCTAATCTTAAACTGTTAAACAAATGCGATGCTAAATAGTCGCATTTATTCTCCTAAAAGGTCTGACTTATGCTTCAATGACTAAGATTCTTATTCTTTGTGAAACAACTCGGTTTCTCAGATACAGAGACCGGCAGTTTACGGAAATTAACAAGGGGCCGATGCTGAATTTACTAAGCTCAAAACATTTTTTCTTAGCAAAAGTATTAGTTGCCAGCAATAAACAATGTGGTCATGCAGTGTATGTTGCTCAAGGCTGATTCTCAGTGGCTTTTGCTTAGCACAAACATTCCCGAAGCAACATGGTCTGGCAACGCCCCTGGAAACATCCCCCTAATTGTTGAGCAGATCTATGTTGAAATTGCAACCACATTTGTTACTTGGGTTTGTTACCATAGTTTGTTAGTCAGACTTTAATGCTTGCATGGTCATGAGTAAAAAATATTTATATATAGCACCATTGCACGTTTGTTTATTATAATGGCAAGGACCCATTAACTCGACGTTTCGATCACATCACTGGGTCGCTTTCGTCTTCAGGACTTGACGAGTTTGCTTATTTGGCTTGTTTTGCAGTTGTTTTCGCACTGCAGAAGAACGACATTGCCGCCGAATTGGACGAAATGAAGGCACATAATGAGCAAGAGATGTGCACGACGAAGCAATGCTACGACTCTGGTAAGACAGGGATTATGCGCGGCACTTTATCTGAATGCCCGAATCGCAAGCAGGTAACAGCATGAACGATACTGGTCCTGTCATTATATCTCAGTGTTGACAATCGGTCTAAAAACGTCAGTAATATTACAAGCCGCGTGTGTGACATGAACGTCGTACGCAAAATACCTTTGCCTGTCCATACTCGACCCTCCTTATAATATTTTCAAAAAACGTACAAAGATCTATGTTGGAAATTAACAGCCAGTTTGAAAATAAGACGTGGAAAGTCGAGTAGTCAAGTAGAAAATAAACTGGGCAATGACAAGAGACGTTGTCGACCACATACGTTTTTAAAACTATCGCCCATCGAATCAATATCGTAGTTCAGAAACCGAAATTTCATTGTTAAAAAAAAACCGCAAAAAGGAACAATTTTCACATCACATGTAAATTTCTATTGAGCACGACTTTAAACGTGTCGGTATCCTGATATAAATTATCGGGTTGTTCGTTTTCTAATCAAAATTCCTCAAGGGAAAATATGTAGGTCTATCCTAACGACAGATGAAACACAGCAATCAAAAACTCAACCAATTGCTTAGATTGGAAACAGATAAGGGCAGGAGTTGGTCCCAAGTCTTATATCGTGTTTTCTCTTCATTTGTTTTCAGCGTATGTTTACTTGGATAGTATGGATCAGAGCAAGAATCCCTGCGATAATTTCTTCGAGTACGCCTGCGGTGGCTGGACCCAGCGATACACCGTACCAGAGGACCGGACTAGCTTCTCTACCTTCACTATACTGAGAGACGATCTGACGGACAAGCTCAAAGGTACAATATGTCAAAGAACACATGCTCACGAAAGCGACTTGTCATCTTGCAATGTCGTCTCGTCCAATCTACTCACATTTTCTACTGAAACTGATTTTCGGGTGTGTGACATGTCATCGCCATTTTCGAAACTATCTTCGTCATCGTCGTGGCCATTTTTTTTTTCAACATTATCATGGCAATTGTTTCTATCATCGACATCGTCAGTTTGTCACTGTCTTTTTCATCGCCATCACTATCTAAATCACCCCCTCTGTCGTTTTTCATCGGCGAACGTCGTTGCCGATCTAGTGTCGTCATTGTCGTGATATTTTACTGATTGTACGAGTAAAAAGCTGTGTAAGAATTGTCATTAAAACTGCCATGTTGGGCATTTCTTTATCAGTGCTATTTGAACGGAGTCCCGTTGCCGGCGAACCCTCGTCGTATCACATCGTAAGGAACGACTACCAGTCTTGCGAAGACATGGGTAAGTTGTCTCATCCACCAGACAGAGGAAAACATCCATTACGAATATACAATGTGTCTCAACAATAATCAGAGTGACCAGGCTCTAATGTTTGACAACATTTTACTTACAGAAGACAAATGAAAACTTCTTTTAATGTCAACGCCGGGCTTTACTCACAGAGAGATATTTTGCGATTGTCGTAAGTCGTTGATATTCGTGAGCATCGTCAGCACTTCGATTGAACTAGAAGAGTATCTATAGTTATGCAATTATTTAAAGATTATAAGTTTCACAGTCATGTTGAGACTTTATCATTATCCAACAGACACCATCAACGCGTTGGGAGCCAAACCTCTGACGGACGTGCTGACTTCGCTGGGCGGCTGGCCGGTGCTGGGGTCTGCCCCTGCCGGCGGTAACTGGAACGCCACCACCTTCGACTTCGAGAAACTCTGGGCCGCCCTCAGGGGCACATACTTTGTGCAGCTGATTGTGGCCACGGACACCTATCCTGATCCTAGGAACACGGCCAAATACAAGCTGGATGTAAGCCCTTAAGGATACACACTCTTAAAAACTTCCGGGTCAAGTTCGATCCGAATTCCGGGGTTGATCTGACCATGTTTTCTTCTGGATCAGAACGACAATTTGTCGTGTTTGAGTGATATATCTCCGTCATAATATGATTTTGAGTGTGTGTGTGTCAATATAACACCTTCCCGTTTTAAACGGCCCGGAAAAAGGACTCAGAGAAGTGTCAGTTTTGACCCGCCGGGAGAAAGTGTCAGGTCAAATATATATTTGGGTCGAATGAGACCCTGCCCGTTAAAGAGTGTATACTCGTAGTACTCGTATTGTTTTACTATACTTCCAAAGACAATGCTTTGTGTTTCCCTTTGTCCCATAGACACAGAGGACCATTTCCAACAAAAGACCCAACTCCCGAGGATTGAAAGAATCTTTTTTTGTCCCTTTGTGTGTCGGTTCTTGGGGGATTATGTAGAACACGTATACTAGTACATGTACATGTAATAAGATAAATTTATGGCTGTATTGTCAGTGCTAGGTATTGAATAGTTACAGTGTAATTTAAGCACCAATACGACGATGTAAGATCGCTTAGCTTGGCAAAAGAAAGGATCTCTATGGAATTGGCACAAATTAATACAAGATCAATAAATGAGAAATACTTAATGTCTAAAATATTTTGTCTCTAAGTTTATGAAATATTTGGATTACAAGTGAAGATGAAAAGATCACAAAGGTAACCCTTGAGGAATCTGGCAATCCTACTGTACAACGACTCGGAACATGACACAAAATAGTGTCATTTCGACCCGGAAAAGTATGAGGTCAAATATGACCCGGATTCCGGGTCGAATTTGACCCTGGACTTTTTAAAGTGGATTGGGGTCTAGCGGCAAATGATCCTTCTGACGAAGTCGTCTAATTATATTCTGCGGGCTGGGCCGGTTGCAGCTTGTGGTTTTAAAGAGCTGACGCTGTCAATAATTATTAGGCAAAATGGGTCGCCCTGCCCCCTGCTGTTATGTTCATTATTTTGTTGTAACGTTATTTGTAATGTTTGCTTCTTATCAGGCGTACACTCCTAGTTTCGTGGTACCGAAGGTCGACATCGAGAAGCCGCACTGGCGGGATGTGAAGAATCTGGTAAGGAGAAACCCGTGGTTTGCTATGACGTGTTTTCATCGGAGAGATTCCGTCCAAAAAAATTAAAAAGCGGATCAACATAAACCCAGATTGCTACAGATATTGTGGTGACTTTGTTGTATTGTTGATATTGAAATGAAGCAGTCTTCCACGAGCGCGTTAGTACTAAGATTGGTGATGGGAGTGTTCATTGGATGATACAAGCATGGCATTTGGCACTCAGTCAGAGTATGTCATTGGAAAGATATTTAGCCATAGGGCCATCGCAGATTTGTCCTTTGAACAAATGGGGGTAAAAAATCATGCAATGGCAGCCATTTTGAAAAATTTGAAAATTGCTTGTTATTTTATCTATAATGTAAGTACAAATCTGCGATGGCCCTATAGCCAAATATCTTCCCATGACATACCCTGACTGTGTGCCAAATTCCATGTTTTTATCACCAAAATGAACAGTTCCATCATCAAATGAACAATTTCATCATTATTGTGCACCAACGTGCCTGACTAGGTAATATAGGCGTAACCAGCGCTTCCCAATAAACATTGTGCATGAAGAAGTCGCTGATTTGTTGAAAAGGTGGTCACATAGCAAATGTTATATTATTTTTAAGCCTATGGTCTTGTTTATAATTGGTGAAAATATCAAGAAAATCCATCAATGCAAACCAGAGATATCGTTGATTTTGTAAGGCTATATTATTTTCCTCCTGCACAATTAGAATCCTGTAGTTAAGCATGTTAACAAAGAACGTCAAAAGGGTCTACACAACTTTGACGCTCGAGTAATTTGCAATTAGAGCAGTTACCACGTGCTTTTGAATAATCTTCTTCGATGAACAATCAAATAAATACCCTCTTGCTATGCTGTTTCTTCTTTTTAATTTTTTTTCATCTATTTATTTATTTATCCAAATGCAACATAAAGGCCGTGCAATATTTCAGGCATTGCGTAAGACATCAATAACCCAATAATTGGTATATATAAGTAAATATACTACGTGTGGCGATAACATTGTGTAGGTCGAAAAATACATAGCCTTACCAAATCAAAGATATCTCTGGTTTGCATCGTTGGATTTTCTTGATTTTTTTTTCACAAATTATAAACAAGACCATAGGCTTGAAAATGCCATAACATTTGATATAGCTAGTCTGACCGACTTGATAGCTAGTCTGACCGACGAGAAAATCAGCGATTTCTTCATGCACAATGTTTATTGGGACACGCTGTATATCGGACGCAATGCAGACCGAAAACACGGTAAGCCGGCTAAAGAACGCGTGTTTTGTTTCGTTATAGACTATTATTTGCGTGCAACCTGCATTTAGTTCTGTCAACATCAGCAAGTTCTACCCATTCACCATTTATGATATGACACTGCATCTTTATGATAACGGCATTAATTTTATTTCTATTTTCCAGATTGACGAACCAGACGATTCTGAGGATTTGGGGAAGAAGATTCTTTTGGATGAGAATTATTCGAAGGTATAGGTAATGATTATCTTCGCCCCCCCCCCCAATACCTATCATCAAACAAGAGCCTACCTGTTAACGCGATAAACTCTTTGCCATTCAGAAAGTGAAAAAAGGCGTGAACAAAAAATAAAATCAACGCACATGGCATCTTTTGGGGGCAAGTTTCAAATTCCGTATGGCACGGCCTACTGTATGTAGATCTTTGGCAAGCACATTGATAGAGTGCTACGAAAATGTTCACACATTTGTGTATTTGCCTGCAATCGGGGATCCCTATTGTCCCTCTTTTGTTTGTACTTTTTAGAAAGACCTCCCATATGTTTTGTACACGAATTCAAATTGGGGACCTCTAGGAAATTGGGGACCCTATTGTCCTCTATTGTTCAACATCCCCTATTGAGCTATCGCGGTAGAATCGCTTTAGAATCGCTTCAACGCAGCTGGTGAAATATTGTCCAAAAATTATTACATGATAGACAAATGGATGCGGAACGCGCAAAATCTGAGACTAACAAAACTTAATGTACACAAATTCCATAAGGTTGTCTAAGGGGCGCGGCTAACTCGCAAACGGCGACTATCGCGGTAGAATCGCATTAGAATCGCATCAACGCAGCTTGTGACGTATTGTCCAATTACATAATAGACAAATGGACGCGGAACGCGCAAAATCTGACACAAAACAAAACTAAAATGTACACAAATTCCATAAGGTTGTCTAAGGGGCGTGGCTAACTCGCAAACGGCGATAGGTCAATTGAATGCAGAAACGAACTCCCACCAACTCGCCACGCCCGTCATCGTCGCAATATTCAGTGCAAAGTGCACGATGAAATTGTGCCTAATGGTGTTGAATTTGTGGGCCCTTCATGGTCTCATGTATTTTCGTTTTACCAATTTTTTGTTTCAGGAGAGGAAAGCGTACCTCCAGTACCTGATCGAGATTGCCGTGGCTCTGGGGGCAGACGAGACAGTAGCGAAGACGGATATGACGAACCTCATCGAGTTCGAGTCGCATATGGCTAACGTAAGACATTCGTAGAACTTCGTCTTTGATTCTTTCCTTGTCAGTGTTTTCTGTAAAGGGCAAATGAATTAAAAGATTGTATTTGTTGTTATTTCGAAAAGCTACTAGATCCAATTTACACATCTTGCAAGCTAGAGACGTACTTTAAGGGTGTGATATGATTCTGTTAAATCGTTACGGTGTTATGGAAATACGATTTTCCATTTTCTTAAGTATGAAGATAATGTGTAAAAAGGTAATGGTAAACGGGACGAACCTGTGTTCACAGGAACGGAGTGCCCATCTCTCTCTCATTAGCGATTGGGCCAGACTCATATGTTGCTTTTTTTTTGGGGGGGGATCGCCACACCTCCTCCACAACGAGTCTGTTACCTTCCCAGCATTGAACAATGCCGGTACCCATTTAACACCTGGGTCGAGAGGAGTAATTGAGGTAAAGCGCCTTACTCAAGGGCACAACAGGCATGGCCACGGCGGGGCTCGAACCCACAACCTCACGATCATGAATCCTGTGCTCTACCGCTAGACCGCACGTGCCCAAATGTGTACGTAGATGTTAAATACTGTCATTGCAAAAATTAAGTTAGGTAACGAAAGTACTTGATTTTAAAATGATTCTCTTTATTTTTGTCTACAGTTGAGTGCCTTGCATCCAGACTCTGGCAATACTGAATACACCCTCAAGCAAATTGGAATGGATGTGGTAAAGATTTGACGTGATTGCTGCGAGACTTGGTCTCTATTCCAGACTTTGTGTTGTTGTTGTTGACGGACATTTCAACATAAACAAACATTTCATACAAATATCATGATATGAGTCGTGTTCAGACGCAACAAAGCCTAATTTTTCATATATTTAGAGTTTCGAGACAGTTAAAATAAAACGAGACTTGTAGGTTTGAATGGTGGACACGAACAAAGAATGGACGTTTTGCGGTAACACCATCATGGGCGTCGCGAGGGGGGGGGCAAGGGGGGCACTTGCCCCCCCCCCTGGAAAAGCACCAAAAAAAAAAAAAAAAGGAAGAAAAAAAAAGAAAAAAAAAAAAAAAAAAAAGAAGACGAAGACAAGAAGTTTAATTAAATTTAATGAAATGGGGGGGCAAAAAAAACCCCCCTAAAAACGAAATGTGTTAGAAATACATGAGAAATTGAAAAAATTTTTTTTTTTTTTTTTTTTTTTTTCTAGAAAAAATCCTGGCGACGCCCATGAACACCATGTGAATATTATCTCTTTTGAGTTGTGTGGTTCTGAGAAGAACCATTTAGTTTAAGCCAACGTTTAGAGCAGTGTGCTCTGTTCTTCAGCAGGAGTTAAAATATAGTCAGATCAAATACGCAAGGTTAGCCGATTACTGTGAACTCCATTTTGTCCTTGAACACAACTCTTTGAAACTAATAATTATCTATCATCCCATTTGCACATTAGGCCTAAAATTATCATCCCACCGCACTAGTACCATAACACTGATTGCTAAGTATTTTTTTTTTCAAGATCGACTGGACTCGTTTCTATCAACTCATGTTGCCGGCAAGTGTCGACCCAGGAGTTACAGACGACGAGCCCATCGTCAACTACAGGCCAAACTACATCGGCAACGTCACCATGTGGATAAAAGACCAAGACAACAGGTGGGTATAAAATTTTCAAATTAACGACAATCCTGACCTAGAGTTCACGGGAAGAATTAGTTAAAAGAACTTTGAAAGTACTTCTGACACTTGAATGTCTTACCATCAACATAAAATCCCCCAACCATCATTGTTTTGCTGAATGTTACTTGCCGGGCTATTTAAAGGGACTGGCATTAAGTCGTAGCAGCCTCAGTCGATATTGTATGTAGATAATTTGGGCGGGCTTTGTTGGAGAAAAGCAAAAAGGTTTCGTCCTATGAGGCTAAAATATTCTGCGATAACCAGTCCTGCATATTTCTTGTATTTGGAGCCTCATCACATCCCACTATACTTCGGAACATGCCATCCGACGAGGAATGGCTAACAGGAAAGTAGTTGTGTTCAGAAAAACTTTGAAGAAAGTTTAGAATGATCTTTCTTTCCCGATCAGGGTCAAGGCCAACTATATGATATGGCGTCTGGTGAGTCGGATGATCCCCTTCATGGGCGAGACATTCCTGGCAATCCGGCAGAAGTACCAAGAGGCAGTGGACGGCACGTCGACTCCCACGGCTCGCTGGAAGACATGCACCAACAACGCCAATGACCAATACGAGTATATCAGTGGTAGGATGTACGTGGATGACCACTTCCCTGAGGAGGCTAAACAAAAGGTATGAACAGCAAAGAGTGTGATTTCATAATGACCCGTGCACATACAGAGAGTACGCGCACGCAGTATTCCCCGCCCTATAGCAGGGCTCTCAAAAGTGGAAAAAAAAAACCTGGAGCCCATATAGTATTGAAAATTATTGTAGGCGAATTGTAGACGAAATCCCATGAGAAATACACACGGAGAAATATTCTTGTTTGCTTTTCCCCGTAGACGCTCGACATGATTCGAAATTTGCAGACGGCTTTCAAGTCCATGTTGAATACAAATGACTGGCTGAAGGAGGAAGACAAAGGCGTGGCTGCTGAAAAGGTAACGTCAGAGGTCAAAAAGGTGATAGTTCGAAGGTCAAAGGGTCGTCATGAAGAACAGAGATCCTGAACATGGTTTGCATGGGATGTTTTCCTAACACGCCTTGTGCGAAACATGTACAATGTAGTACTTCACACCACTGTGGAGTGACCATCTCTAAAAAGAAAAATGGTCATGAAAGGGCCATGCCGAGGTGTTTAAACTCGACTTTTCGTACAACATTTGCTTTTTTGAGACAGTGGCTTCGATCAGTGTATATTCTCAGTCTCGTGCGAAATTCAAGGCAATTACAGATAACTCAGCTGGTGAGAAATCTTCTGAACTTTCGGATCAGATATATAAATACCAATCAACTCTGATGATTTGTGTCATTGTGTAGTGGAAATCAGATAGAAATCAGGCCCCTTTTACTGGCTTCAGTTAGTTTGATTCACAAAATATGACTTTACATAAGAATCATTAATTTCATCATGTGCTACAGGACAACTCTTAAAAGTGTCTTGGTCAGATATGACCTGGGTCATATATTGACCTGATTTTGTTTCGGGTCAAACTGACACTTTCCCGGCGGTAAAAACAACCAGAAAAGCTTGCCATTTTGACCCAGAGTGGTGTCGTGTTTTTTTATTCTGAAAAGTATCAACATGACGTCAAATACGACTCGATTTCTGGGTCAAATCTGATCAGGGACTCTTAGGAGTGTATCCTGCTTTTCGACTTATTTGAAATACATTTTGTTTTCGGTACAGATATATTAGCCATAGTATAGTATCTGTCTGATATTGCCTTTACCTCTTATTATTATTTTTAGGCGGATGCCATGGACATCGCCATTGGTTACCCAGAATGGATCAAAGACAACGCTAAGCTAGACGCGGAGTATGCCGATGTATGTAGCAAAAATAAAAGTTTGGTATTTTGGGGTGGCCATAGTTGTAAAGTCCACCCAAAGTGTGTTGTCGGGTACTACGTAGCTGGGAGTGCATGATGTTGTCATGCATGTATTTGACAAAGAAAAATTACCTTTCGGATAAAAATGTGGGTTAAATCGAGGCCCCATTTTCTCTGCATGAGGATATAGTGTGCTGAAGGGGGTTGCCTTCAATGTACTTCCTTGGAGTTTGTAGTTCTAGATGGCAAGTTGTGGTGTTGAGTCTGCTCGCTCTTTTTTGTTACGGAATTACCAAAGTACCAAATCAAGCTGTAGCTGCTTTCGTATCGGCACTACGTGGTTTAAGCTCTCTTACCCATTCCGGTAAGTGCGTAGATCGCATTCTGGTACTGTATAAAGATTGCAGAGAACCGGGAGGTCCTCTTTTAGCCAAACGGCAAGATGACTGGTATGCGATTGTCTCTTTCTCTGCCCAAAGCTGACTGCCAAGGACGACGAGTATTTCCAGAATAGCCTGAGATTCCGCGAGTGGACAGCCCAGGCTGAATTGGCGCTCTTACGTCAAGACGTAGACGTTGATAATTCACTGTGAGTAGGTTTCGAATGTTTGGATATTAGGTATAAGATTGCAGTTGCACGATCTCAATTTCTTAAAGTTTTGCTTCGAGCAGCCTATGTGTATAGCTCCCTAAAGAACCAGCTGACTTTTGCCGTTGGATAGTTGTGTGTTGGCCTTATGTTCATTGACGAACAACTGTAGGCCTAAATATAATCCTTTTTTTAACGAAAAATTGTTTTGTCTTGTGTGTGAAATATTTAAAAGAATTCAATTAGTTTCAGAGTTAACAGTGTCTACTTTTTTTAATGGACGATTTGTTCTGCTTCTAGGTGGTCTATCGTTGGGCCGGCCGTCGTCAATGCTTTCTACAGTCCAACCAGAAATGGAATTTGTAAGTTATCGTCGCCTTTCTTTAATGCATGCCATCGAATACAGAAGACAAACCTACATCAGCCACCATGTCGCCCATATTCACGGAAGGCCATCTTTTGCAGCCACACATTACTATCTGAATAAGTCCAGATAGCAACCAAACACTTCACCTATTTTTTATCTAAAAAAAACCCCTAAACGAATAAGTAAAACAACTCACAACTTAGTCATACAAGAGCCAATTCACTCACCAATTTAACCAACCCTTGCAACCTACCAAGGGAAGCTATTGGTTGGCGGTGGCCGGAACTATCCCTCAGAATGACCATCCGACCGACCGACTATCCGCTCCAGCGTTCACAAGTACCCCCTCACCGGCAAAGCAAGCACAGTTGGGGGTGACCACTGGACCGACGCCATCTTGCCTGGCTGCAATTCATTGCCGCGAAGCGCGGCCACTGTGTGTGCATAGTACAAATCCCCTGGTGTACGTGCGTCACACACAAGGAGCAGGTGCGCGTCAACCAGCGAAATGTCCCGCCCATGGGACGTCGTTGCTAGGTAAAAGGGCGCCCTCTTTCGTTGGCGCACGAAGCCCATACAGACCGTTTGCTGAGAGATGAGCATAATCAGCGCATCAACTATAGCCCACTGATACCACCAGCTGCCTACTGATCAACCAACCACGAACACGCCACCAATCGTGTAATCTTCCTAATTTTTCTTTCTGTAATAGTGTTCCCAGCGGCCATTCTTCAACCGCCTTTCTACCACGAGGATCTTCCCTGGTAAGTAACAATTGCTACCATCTTCTGAACACCACAAATTGTTTCAATTTAGCCTTTCCGGTTCAGACTTATCCCATTTGTATGAAATGAAGTGAACAAGTGAAACTGTATGGAGCTAATTTATCGTCATTGGTTATACCTTAGGGAGGTACCGGACATTAGGTAGACATTTCAATGTCTCCCCACTGTCACAACTCCCATTTAGAGGCAAAATTGATCGTCGCAAACACGCTAGATCGATTGGTCGTGGTCCAAAACATAACTATACCAAAATTCGGGGGCCAGTAGATAAGAAAAAAGTGTGGTTACATTACAATTTTTGTGCACAACCCTATAGGATTGCCTCACAAGGGACAATTTCTAGTAACTTTAAGAACCATAGCAGTTAGTTAGCTTTATATTTCTCAAATTGCCGTCGGAGTAATCTTCTCACTAACAAAAACCAGTTTTCTTTATGGTATTTCAGGTATTCCAACTATGGTGGAATCGGTGTCGTCATTGGGCACGAGATTACCCACGGTTTTGACAACAACGGTAACTATAGCCTACAAAGTCAATAAAGATAACGATAACTTTTGGGAAATCTGAGTTAATTTTCAGCAAAAGGCCTGTATTTTAAACTTAAAAGAGACGATGTCGTGCAAAGGTATAGATACTACAATCCCGGCCAAAATGCTTGGGACACTTGGAAATAGCCTTAACCAACAACGGTCACCAACTCCCCCGCTCCCCCGGTCAATGTTGTTCTCTTCAGCGGATGGAGCACACACCGCGCAACGAGAGACAACATTGAGCGGGGGCTGGGGGGGGGGGGGGTCGGGGGCCCAGCGAGATTTGTCCAGGATTGTAGGTAGTGATGCCCCTGTCATGCACTAAAGAGGTCCTTTCTATGTGGTTTTTCGGAGCCTTTTACTTTGTTTTATTTGCCCTTAGATTTAGCTTTTATTAGAAGCCGAACGTAACGTTGGGGACAAAGTGTATTGTACTAACATTGATGAGAATATTGTTGATTAAGCGACGTTACAGTTTAATTAAAAAGGGGAAGACTTTGTATTTGTAAGCATTATGACTCATCGATTTCCAAGACATATAGTTCCAATACCAATATTACTTGGTCTATTTTCACAGGGAGGCAGTACGACAAAGACGGCAACTTCGTTGTCTGGTGGAGTCAAGAGTCCATCGACAATTTCTTGGAGAAGGCGCAGTGCATCATTGACCAGTACTCCGGATTCGTCATGCCGGAAAACAATAGACCCGTAGGTTTCGCTTTAAGCTGGTTCTTGAGATATTGCGGCCACAGTATGTGGGCGCTGTGCCCCTTTAATGTCGCCACCATATCTTAAAACAAATTTCATTGGATCATTTTTTCAATGGCTTTCTGTTTTCTGATGAATTAATTGAGATGTTACATCCCGTATGTGTGCAATAAGAGGCACACAAGGAGAAAGTTGGAAAGGTAATTGATATAATCTTATCAATCGAAGCTTATTGGAGGAGTGGCGGCCTAGAAGTTAGGGTTCGTGACTCATGATCAGAGGTCAGGGGTTCGAATCCAGCTGCTGGTCAGATGTTATGTCTTTGGGCAAGCCAGTTCATCCCCACTTGCCTCTCTCCACCCATGAGTATAAATTGGTACCGGCATTAGCTGGGGAGTAACCTGCGATGGACTAGCATCCGTCCAGGGGGAATAGAAATATACTTAGGCCGACTTATCACTTATCATTAAGGGAAAAACTGGTTGGACGTTTGAATCTTTGTAAAATTACACGTTCTTGACGTCTTTTGTTATTATTTTTCACAGCTGAACGGAGCGCAGACGCAGGGTGAAAACATTGCTGACAACGGAGGCCTGAGGGAGTCCTACAAGGTATCAACATGACGTTGTGTATACCATCCCTTAAAATACACACATTGCAACTGTATGTTATTTTACAGGTCATTTTGAAAACTCCAGACAATTACCGAATCTTTTTCCCCGACATCTCTGTCACCAATATTAGGGCACATATCAACTTTCCTCGTAAGATTCCTCGAGTAATTCAGACTTTCTGATGCATGAAACAAAAGTTCGGGGGAAATTGGGATTACAATCGAAACGATTTCATAATTTGAAAACACCTGCAACCTCCTTAAATATCGTCACTTTTTTATATTTCTTCTTTAGGCCTATATGGACAACATACCCAAGCAACCTCGTCTCCCTGGCATTGACTTCACCGAAGAGCAGATGTTCTTCCTGTCATTTTCCCAGGTAACAATGAAAACTTTTCCATTCAGCCCCGCCCACCGCACGCGTGCGCATGCCCGATGCCATGCTGGGCGTGTCATACGCAAATTCACGCTATCGGGCATTTCTTGGACAATTGTAATTTGTCAAAACATAGGTAGATCGGTCTGTTATCAATTGTCAACTTCTTATGTTATAGCAAAAACAAAAATTTAGAAACCGATTCACGCCCCAATTGAAATACCCCGCCAATGGGCATCGCCCCCCCCCCTTGCCCCCTCCCCTCGCGACGCCTATGACCCCGCCCATTCAAACATCCTGAAAAAAATATGATTAATTCTCTCTCTCACAAAAGTTTCATTGTTAGGTTTAACAATGAACAAATTAAAGAATAGTGCCAATATCCGTGCACTCACGTTTCCGCGTGCATACATTCCTCTCGTGAAGAAGAGTTTGAATAAATGTAAGTAATCGTGCAAGTAGGTTTATCAATTTTTTTTAAATTGCTGAATTTGCCCTCCTCCAATCAAGATTTGGTGCAGTGTGTTCAAACCAGAAGGAGTGGATAACTACATCGACAATGGAGTGCACAGTCCTGGCCGATACAGGTATGTTAGGTGTTTCAAAACCTCGGGCACACGTCCGCGATTTTGACCCTTGTCTCGCTGACGTTGAGTCTAAACAGACCATAGGAATTGTACTTGAGATCATTAAAATCTATAATATTGAGGTCACATGTTTGAGAGTTTCCGTTTCGGTTGGACTTGAAACGTTTCTGGGGGTCACACTATAGGAGGCAAAGCCAGAGTAGACGCCGTGATTTAGAAAATTTCCCATGTCTTACTGCCCACCAGGATTCAGGGGATTAACCTTGCCTAGCGTTTACAAAAAAACTTTACAACAACTCGTCAACTACTGCCCTTTGGGCAGCAGGTACTTTCCCGCACTACGCAAGACCCTAGTCATAGCAGTACAACAAAAAGCCACGTGCTAGACAGTGTCCAGACAGTTGCCAGACAGTGCGCTGGAAAGATAATTGACTGGCGGCTGTGGTATGCAGTTATGAAGGGAGATGACTGTGTCAAGTTACAGGTCTTTGTTGATGTTTCAATGAGACTTGGCAGGAGGCCTGGTCGAAAATTTGTTGACACGGCCTGGGTGTAGCCCTGGCTGCAAAGTTCATTGAACCAGCTTATTTGGCAAGGGTCGAATGAGGATTAGATGGAAGGTGACCGTCATTGGCCCTCATTTTTTTTCACCAAAAAATTCAGTTACCTGGGGCCCTAAGGGCAGCAGGTCACTCTGCGCAAGGTTGCAGCCCGGAATGAAATTCTCAAGGCACAATGAAAAAAAGGGATATAGGCTAGTTTATAACATGCTTCAGTTTCCCACATTAGCCCAGTGATGTAGTCAGCGCCTCAAATTCAAAGTTTTATATAAATCAAGAAAGCATATATCTGTATGGTTCAGAAGCAATAAGCTTGTCAGAAAAAACTGCTTGTTTTATTTGACATGTAAAATCCCAATATTGCAAGAAAGGGTTCTACTGGCTGAGCTTTAGGGTCTAAACGTTTATTCTGCGACAACGCAGTTTTAAAAGTTGAAACTAAGAGGAAAAAAGTCATTACAAATCGAAGTACAGGCCTGCAAACCGTTTATAAACATTCGTTTACGAAAAAAAAGGAACGATCGACGTAGTAGCACTAATTTTACCAAATGGAAAAAGGAGATACAACTTTATTTCAAAATTTACAAATTCTAGAGCTTTAATTAACCGTAAGTATATAATTGTTTCTATAAAAGTGCATTTGCAAAAATGATAACTCCATCTCGCCTTATATTTTTCATCCGTACAGAGTCATCGGTCCGCTTCAAAACAACGAGGCGTTCAGCGCTGCATTCAACTGTCCGGCTGGAAGCTACATGAACCCGGACCTCAAATGCAAAGTCTGGTACTAACTTCCTCCAAGAATAGACCTTTTATCGACCGTAACACTGAAAAGCGAACTCTCCATGGCAAACTCTTGGTTGCGCACTGCATTGTGAATCGCCCGAATTGAAAAGCAAATAAAAACTGAACTTTGAACAGATTTTCTAATTGGGTTGTAACTTGATAAAGCCTATAATGATTATTTGCAATTATCCCAAAAGTAACTACAGAATTATTATCAAAAAATAAGTTGAACTACAGATCGTTCTGGTACTATAAACTATCAGTGGAATTATTCCGTCCGGCTGGCTGTAATTTAAGACCAACCAAGAACATGTAGGTAATCCCTATACGATCAGGCAACAGACTGATTTTTTTTACATAAAGAGTTCTAGTGCTATATCGACGAAATCTTAGGGTACAAGTTGCATATAACAGAGCTGAAACTTCAACAAGTTAGGCTTTAACATGGTTCTTTGAATTTTGAGAGGTGTTGTCGTTTGAAGCGTACAACATGCATGAATAGCAAATGATCCTAAAATGCATTAAAACCTTTATACTGTCCTGCCCTGTACATGTACAGGGGGTCCAAAATGTGTTTGGGATGTACCATAATCTTGTTTGAGATGTACAATAATCTTGTTTGAGATGGACTATAATCTTCCGTTACTTGTCATTGCCATCATTATCTAAAATTGATTTTATAATTTTTGAATTAAAAACAAATCTATTTTGAAAAAAAGTAATCTATTTTTAATTATTTATTCATTGTCATAATTGTGTCTGTCTACAATTGAAAAAAATATATATATTTATACACTAAGTAAAACTAGCATGTAGTTGTAGTCTCATTTTCAGCGTTTTCTCTTCAGATTAGTGTTAGTTGTGACAGCAGGCGTTGTATGGTTTATGCGAACGTTTTACATTCAATGGCTGGGCAGTGCCATGGTGTCCGACGTACGGTTTGGGCAATACTTGAACACGCTGTGTAATAAAAGTTGTAATGATAAAGTAGATTTTATTTTAATTCCGACAATATGTATCAATTAGTTATAGGTTACTATGATGAAATAAAAAATTCATACAATGTTTTGTTGTAGTATACAGATCGGCCCAAAACCCCCATGGTGTCCAACGTAGTCGACTAATTGATTTTTTTGTCAGTTAACATATTAAATATTTAGTTAAATGTAACAGCTGAACTGTTAAACACTGTCAAACTTTATTTCATTAATAATCTTCAAAATGACATGTTTCATTTGTGGCATATTGCTTTTTTAAAGTTTTGGCATTTAGATTTATTTGGATTTCCCGACTGCTAATAAGAGTGACTTCTTTCTTTAATAGAAAATGTGTTCACATGGGGGTAAATCTCCCACTTTAGTATTTCATAACTGGGCTACATAATTCGTCGTAGTTTGAAGTGCAAAATGTACTACGAACTCTCGTTAGAACAGGCTTTATGTTTTGCAGGCACCATTCCGGGGGAGGTGAGAAAATCCAGCTGTCAATTTTTGTTTCATAGAAATTCCTTAAAATTATTGCGAACCCCCCGCTCTGACACCAAAAAAAATTATACTGGTCATAATGTCTGCCTGTGCAAAAACACAAGGACAGAGCCAGCTTGGTTGGGGGTAGTGAGGAGGTATTTGTACAGTATTCTGTAATAGGGCCTATATTGTAAATAATCGTCGGATTTGACAGATAGCAATGGTATGACGTCATTGTTATTTTCTTATGAATAAACATCGAACTAGCTGAAAAATCATGATCCATTGACGAGTGCTGCAGATAAAAACACTGTTCTGACACACTAGGGGGCGCTCTTCAGCATATAGATGTATATTATGTATATTCGCGCTTACATCAAAACGGTTCATATTTTAAAACCTTTGTAATTTGTTTCTCAACTTTTCAATGCTATTGAATACAATTGGGTTGTTGGGATGCTCGAAAAATACCTCAAAATCCGCAAAGTGGTGGGAGTGGTAATTCAATAGCCCACCCCCTCCCCTGCCCCCGCTGTAAAAGTGGGGAGGGATATATAATCCCCCCCCCTTCCCCCAGATTTACGCCACTGTGCACAGGCCAGGACTGCGAGATCGTATTTCTGTGACATTTGGGAGAAATCAGGCGGCCCCCTGTAAAGTGCCCATAGAAGGGTCGTGGAGGGGTACGCTCTAGCTATTTTCGATTTAAAAAAATACAACAAAAACTTGCAGAGGGTAAACTCCGAATTATATATAGTTTTTTTTATTACACAAGCAATCATAGGAATTTGCGTAAAGCATGGCTAGTTTTAATAAAAGCCAGTGACTTTCCTTTCATAACTAATTCTTGTATAGCGCCCCGCAATCCATCAAAAATTGACGCTCAAGGCCTCAGGGAAAAGGTATTAACAATTGCCTTTATTCAAATATACAAATGAAAAAAATGCCGGCAACTCCTGGCAGGCATAAACAACCTTGCCACCAGTTGTCATGGCTGAGGTTCATTTGCTTTTGGGTCAAGCATTGTGTGACTCCACTGGCGCCACACTGAAATGCGCAAGTTGCAAATTGAGGTATTTCACGTGACGTCATCACAGTCACCCACGCGCCCATCATACTGTGGGGGCAGAGCTTTATTTTAAAGGGGTGCACCGAATACAGAAGAAAAAAACCCTGTATCTGCAGCATTTAGTGAACTTTACATAGGCGTTGCATATGAAACATTTTAACGTTAAACCACTTGTTACTCTCACCCATTTGGTGGGCGTGGCTTAAATTCTAGACGATTTATGGAAGCACCTTGATTCAAGCGAGGCCCAACTCGTCATTTATGATGGTAAAAACACATTCTGCATTTGTTAACTATATTTTTTCGTCATAATATACACTTGTTAAGACCATGTTACAGGTATAGCATTTGGTCCCTTTTATGGTGGCTTCAACATAAATGCACATAAAGTCAGTTTCTCGTTGTGGTTTATTTGATAATTTGTGATAAAAGCTCTATCCTATCTCCTTCTGCCATTTCCCGAGATGGTATCATTGCTAATATGTTGCTGGTATCATGACTTTGGGCGTGATTCCTGCTATATGGCATCGTTTATGGCTTCTAACAAGCGTCTTCTGATTAAAAAAGACATTGACAAATTGGGATACCGCCAACATATTGCTGGATAGCTCTGTAGGTAGAGCACTACAAGAGTTATCCGGAAGTCGCAGATTCAAACCCAGTTCTAGTTTATATTTTATTTGCTTAACTTTGAAAAAAAAAACCCACAGAATATTGGTGCAAAAACTTTTTTCAATGTAAAATGAAGTCTCAAACTGCCAAACCCACTGGTTTGGCTAAATTCCTAGCTGCTGCTGCACAATTTTAACGAGTTTTTAGATGGGGTTACGACGAGTATAAGCTTTATGTGGCCTCTCTGGGCTCCCATATATTTTGCACTAAATGTAGTCGGGCACCATTTGCAGATGAGACGGTGTTGTAATTTTGTAATTATGCGTATGGAAGCCAGACTGAGAGAGCGATGGTCGTGTATCTCTGATTTTTGTCTCGACTATCCAAACTTCCCGAAGAATGATCATGTTGGTCCATATCATAAGTGGGTGCAGAATGGGAGACTTTTGAGACGTTGGTGGCAGCAAACATACCGGTCCTTTTCAATAGTTACGTCATGTTTAATCTAAAGCGCGCATGCTCAATAGGAAGCGAATAATGGAAAAAAAGGACCGGTGTGTTTGCTGCCACCAACGTCTCAAAAGTCTCCCATTCTCAAGCCTTATGGCTTTACTGAGGTCACCTCAAGCTAGTCCCTGAAGGATATTTTGTTAGAGGATCGAAGCGTCATCTGCAACATCAGCCGACATTTGAAAAAAAAAAGTAGGAAAAAAAAACGCGTCGCCGCACCACTTTTGGGGCAAGCTCCGATCCATACCAGAAACCGGAGACTTTGTTTTGGCCTTTGAATTAGAAAAAAATAAACACTGGCAACCCTGCGGGGGAAGGTATTAACAATTGCCCTCATTGAAATATCAAATATATGAAGTGCATGATGCAGACAACTCCTGTCAAGCATGAACAACCTTGTTTTGATTGCCACCATTGTCATGACCGAAATTTATTGCCTTTGAGCCCCATTGTGGATCATGGCGTATACGTGTACTCCACCGGCACCACAATGCATCGCGTAAGTTATATACTAATATTATGGACATGTTATACTAGTACCATCGACATTACACCTGTTCCCGAATTTAAAAGGAATTAGTTGCATTCTGCGCCGCTCTACGGGAGGTCCATTTGGAATATTCCCCCACCATGGAGGACAAGCATACAACTTCCAAGACTCAACTGGCGCTCGAGGACCCCGTCGCCTCGAAGTCGCCCAGTAAGATTCCCCTCATTTTGCTGGGGATCTTCGCTGTTGCCATCATCGCCCTAACGGTCACCACAGGTGAGTAGAGATCGAGCATTGTCCGGGAGTAGTGAGGTGTTGTGAAAAACTTTGCAATATTTATAAAATGATCCCCAAAAGATTAATCTTAACATATAAAACAATTGTAATAATGTATCTAAGCAGTCACCATTGTTTTTGTTAGAACATTGACTGACAACGCCCAAGATTGAAGATGTAGGTATAATATACGGGGATTGACACGAACAATGAAAACTCAGCCAGAACGTTGTTGCGTATGTCGCATTTTCTCCACAAGTATTGGGTCGACGGACTTCAAACTTGCTGGAGGTTGTTGCCTGACTATCCAGCTCTTCAACCATGTATACTTTTTCAGGAAATATTACTGACAACATGCCCAAAATTGAAGATGTAGGCCTCCAGGTATGCGCGGGTCGAGGCCCCGCTGAAACAGCACACTATCCGGGGATTTTAATATACACACACAATGAAAACTCAGCAAGAAAGTTGTTGCGTAAACCGCATTTTCTCCTCGAGTATTGGGTCGACGGACTTCAAACTTACTGCAGTTTGTTGCCCGACCATCAAGCTCGCTATCCATGTATACGTTTTAAGGAAATTTATACCAAAAATTGAAGATGTTGGCATGCAGGCATGTGTGGGCCAAGGCCCCGCTGAAAGCCTATACTATCCGGGGATTTACACACCCAATGAAACTCGTCCAACCAGAAAGTTGTTGCCTGTGCTGTATTTTTCTCCACGCGCATGGGGTCTACGAACTTCAAAGTTGCTGGAGTTGCTCTCCATCCAAGTATTTTACTATCCGAAGGTTCACTCGGACGTGTGGTTTGATAACTAAGATTGTTCTAAGTCCCCACCTTGGATGAAACACCTCCCGACCAACATGGTACATGTACACTGAAAAATTGCCTGGGTTAATTTTACCAAAGAAAGGGTGAAAACTGGAACTACCCAAACTTGGGTTGTTCTATAACCAATTGCTTGGGTTGGAATTTCTGCTTAATTCAACCAAAACTTTTGGTCATTCAAGATCAAAATTTAATTTGGTCTTTTATGCCTACAACGTTTGGTTGAATTTAACATAAATTATAACCCAAACAAAAGACCACAACCCAAGTTTGGGTTGTTCCAGTTTTCAATTAAGCTAGGCACATTTTCAGTGAACATTTAAGTGCAGTTCGAGATGTGTTGTTTGCCAGATCCACATCCAGGAGTCCGACTCCTATCTGGCTACTCTTCGGCAGAGCGAGTCACTGGTTTTTTGTGTGTGACTCGGGTCATTTTAAATAGGTGACTCGAGTCGAGTTGAGTCATTTTAAAGAAGTGACAGATCCACATCCAGAAGTCCGACTCTTTTCTGGCCACTCTTCGGCAGAGCGAGTCACTATGGTTTTTTGTGTGACTCGGGTCATTTTTAAAAAAAGTGACTCGAGTCGAGTCGAGTCATTTTAAAGAAGTAACTCGAGCCGAGTCATTAGGTCAAGAAGGTTGAGTCGAGTCGAGTCAAGTATTTATCTCGAGTCAATTCGAGTTACAAATACTTGAACACTACATAACGAATAAAGACAGGAGAGAAAGTCATTTGTATCGCTAACGGTTAACAAAAAGTGAAACGTCGATCTTGATTTTTCTGGTTTAGCTTCAGGTGACGACATCAAAACCAAATTGCATTATACAAAACTGTATTTAAAAATATATGTGCAGGTATCTATTTAATATTTAAAAGGATCAGGGCACAAATTTAGCTGGAGTTCGAATTAAGAGCTTTATGAGAAATCGCCCAAAGCCAATGATGAAACAACGAATTGGAAATGTGCCTAATATCCGGTTCCTGAATAGTATTTCGTGCGTTCCAGAATCTTGAGGTGGGAGTCTGTGACACGTTGTACATGGAAAGCGGCCGCTGTACCGCACCGTACTGTATTTGCAAAGTATTAAACGTGCACATAAATTTTGCACAGTAAGTCATCGCAAATGTTTTCCGCAAAGTTTTGCTTTTATTTGGGGACGTGAGGTTTATCAGCCTTCGCTCGAGTCGAGTAGAGTCTCTTGATGAGGGACTCGAGTCGAGTCACCTGCTTGCAGTGGCTCGAGTCGAGTCAAGTCATTTGACTGGTATAGAAGGCGCGTATAGACTGGTCTGTTTCTCGAGGTCACACGCAGTCTAGTTGCATAATTAATCGCCGAATCTGTTTACGTATCATATAGACCATGGTCAGCTTCGCCAGGGCCAGGGTCAATTACAAAAATAGACTACATGTACTTTTAAAGTATGCCTGGCATGCCTTTGCCCCAGGGGCTTAGGTTGTGAACAATGGCGCTATTCGTCCAGCTAAGGGAGGCGTAAAAACTTTTCATAAAAGTAAGCCATTAGACGCAAGGTTTGCTTTTCATGATCCATTGACTAAGTGTACTGTAAATAAAAATACACTGCAGCGACTCGCCCCTGCGTGTTCGGATCTTGTACGATGAAAGTACAACTTTGCCAAGCAAAATTCGTCATTTTCAAACAGTGATAATTTTTTTTTTTTTTACATCAACAGGTTTATCATGAATTTTATTGACTCTGATTTTCCATGGAGTCGTAAACAAAAATTGAACGTTGGATTGTGAAAAAAATCTTCGGCTTTCCACCTGCATGAGAGACTATGTTGCATTGGACGCCGCCACATTTATTAAAAACTATAATCTCATTGATAAAACGTTTATTATTTAAATTTAAGTTTTTATCAAAAAAAATATTTTGAAGAGGTACAGACTAGTACACAGTGTACCCACGAAGTTGACTTTTTTTATCGACACAGAATTATTTTGACTTTGTTTTATTAACACAGATATTATTTTGTAGGTGGTATGTCAATAACTTCAAATTTGTTTACTGGAGTTCAACACAGAGATTTTTTGTTTGGATTAAACAGTTACTCTGTAAAACCAAGGGCTGGCCAGTCGGCCCCTGAAAAGTTGGCCACGTAGTGCCCCCCATAACTGATACATCCCCCCTGTGAACACCCTCCCTAGCCCCCCCCCCCCTCCCCAAGCAAACCCTGGCTACTCCACTGCATGTTCGATCGTCTTCAAAATTTGACGAGTCTGGTTGGTTTTTCAGTTGTTGTCGTGCTACAAAAGAACGACATTGCCGCCGAACTGGACAAACTGAAGGCGAATAAACCACCGGTACCCGTGGATCCGGATCGGGAGGTCTGCACGACGAAGCAATGCTATGACTCCGGTAAGACAGGATAATTATGTCCGTGCTCTTTATCTGAATGACCAGGTCGTACCTGTGACAACATGACCGACGCTAGTTGCAGGTCTTTTAAACTATCGCCCATCGAAGGAATGTCACAGTTCACAGCAATGACAAATTGTCGAAGAATAATTACGAACTAATGAGCCATGTTTCCACTTAAAAAGTGTATTTTACTAGTGAGAACAACTTTCAAAATTCCAATATCTCTCCCTGTATTAATAACCGGGTTTATGTTTCCCGATCAAAGTTCATCAGAGGGAATGTGAAACTCGAGAATCAGAAATTTGAAACTTTGCCGCAGTTAAAAACGGATAAGGGCAAGAGTTAAGTTCTAGGCTTGATATCGTGTTTTTCTCTTCATTTCTACAGCGTATGAATACCTGAGTAATATGAATCAGAGCGTGAATCCCTGTGATAATTTCTACGAGTACGGCTGCGGTGGCTGGGTCCAGCGCTACACCGCGCTAAACCTGACTAGCCCCTCTACAAACATATTGAGTACACTGGGAGATGATTTGACAGACAAGTTGAAAGGTAATTCATGTCACTCAACATAAGCTCACGGAAACGACTGTTATCCTCCAGTGTCGTCTCATCCAATCTTCTCCCATTCTTCTCCTGAAACTGATTTTCTTGTGAGACATGTCAAAGCCATCGTCTTCATCGCCGTCATAATCTTGGCAATTGTTTCTATCATCGACATCGTGCACCGTCTTTTTCATCGCCATCACTATCTAAATCACTCCCACTGTCGGTTCTTTTTCCAACGTCATTAATGTCGACATAAAGATTTTAGTGCGACAATGGCAGCACTGTCCTGACCCCACAGCCGCTACCAATCTTTTACTTTAGAGACATCTTCATCGACAGTAGTGTCATCGGTAAAAAAAAATGCCCGTAATTTTACGGTAAATTCGTTGTCAAATAAGTTGCCAACCAAATACCGTAAGATTAAGGTCACTTACGGGTTTCCTGATTGTCATTGTGGTCATTTTACTGATAACTTGTGTCTAAGAAGTTGTCAATTCAAACTGCCATATTGGTCATTTCTTTATCAGTTATATTTGAACGGAGTCCCGTTGCCGGCGAACCCTCGTCGTATCACATCGTAAGGAACGACTACCAGTCTTGCGTAGACATAGGTAAGCTATCTCAACCACGCCAATTACGAGTTGTTCTTTTAAAATTATAAGAGTGACATTTACCCTTCTGCGCAGAGCTTAAATGCTTGACAATTTATAACTATTATAAAAGACCAATGACAAGTTCTAATGTCCACGCCAGGCTCTATTCACAGGGCGATTTTTTACGATTGTTGTAAGTCGTTGATATTTTTTGTGCGCATCGTCAGTAGTTTGATTGCGTGAACTTTAGGAATGTTTCTATTGCTATTCAGTTTTCTAATTATTACAAGTTAACGCAGTGAAAGTGAGACTTCAGTTTTCGCAATTATCCAACAGACACCATCAACGCGTTGGGAGCCAAACCTCTGACGGACGTGCTGACTTCGCTGGGCGGCTGGCCGGTGCTGGGGTCTACCCCTGCCGGCGGTAACTGGAACGCCACCGAATTCGACTTCGAGAAACTCTGGGCCGCCATCAGGGGCAAATACTACGTGCAATTGATTGTGGCCACGGACACCTATCCCGATCCCAACAACACTGCCAAATACAAGTTGGATGTAAGCTGTTTAGGATACACACTCTTAAAAAAATCGAGTCAAACTCGATCGGATTTCGGTTTCGATTTGACCAGGTATTCTTCTGGGTCAGAATGAGAATTTGTTGCCTTTCAGTGACAAACCTCTCGACCATAGTACGATTTTGTGTGTCAAAATAACACTTTCCCGTTTTAAATGGCCCAGACAAAGGACTTAGAGAAGTGCCAGTTTTGACCCGAAAAGAGTGTCAGTTCAGATGTAATTGAATGACATGAGACCCGGCACGTTAAACTCTGTATATTCGTAGTATTGTCAGTAACTCTTATAGGTCAAATAGGGAAAAATGATATCTGTACCGTCAAAAACAATTGGGGCTATCAGTGGTAGGTATTGAAAAGGTAAAGTGCAATGTTAACAGTGAACCGATAAATCTATGCAGATTCGCAAAAAAAAAGACATATACAAAATAGGCCTACTTTGTCTCCGTTTATGAAATATTTGGATTAAAGGAAAAGATGAAAATAAAATGGAAAAATCACAGGTAAACCTTTACGAATCTGACAATCCTTCTGTATTAGGGTTCTCTAAAGAGTCCAAGGTCTGACCAGGAATATCCGGGTCATATTTGTCCTGATACATTCGCGGGTCAAAATAACACTCTTCGGGGTCAATTTTGTTCAAAATAACACTTTCCGGGTCAAAGTATACCGCTTTTCTCGTCTTTCCGGGTGCATAAGACCCTTTGGGATTCAAAATGAACCGGAAAATGACCCGAAAACAGTGTCATTTTGACCCGAAAAAGCATTAGGTCAAATATGAGCAGTATTTTTTTGTTGTAACATTATTTTTGAATATTTGTTTTTCTCATCAGGCGTTCACTCCTGACTTCGTGGTACCGACGGTCGACACCGAGATGCCGCTCAGACGAGGTGTGAGGGCCCTGGTAAGGAAAAGCCCCTGGTTGGCCATTACTCCTATTAATCCGAGAGATTCCATTCACACAGTGAAAACGTGAATAGAAAGGAGCTCAGATTGCTTCAGATATTGCGGTGACTTTTCAGTTCAGTTCAGTTCAGTTCACATTTATTTCCATTCTGCACAGCACAATTTAGTTGTATTGTTGAAATAGAAAGGAAGCAGTCTTTCCATGAGCACATAAAGTGTTCCGTAGCACATCAAGTGTTCCTTCACCATTTATGACACTGCTTGTTTATGATAACTACATTTATGTCATTTCTATTCTCCAGTTTGACGAACGAGAGGATTCTGGGAAATTGGCGGTGAGGATTCTTTTGGACGAGAATTATTCGGAGGTAGGTGATGATTGTTCTTTTTTACCCTCAATACCAAACATAAAACAATTGCAAAAATAGGTCAGCATGGATAATAGAGCAGCTCCATCTCCACTGAAGTACTCCATCGTATAACAAAGCGTCTCAACATTAGCCTCTCCTAATCAAACCCTACTGTCTGGCTTCTGCAGCTCCAAGCAGCCCAAGGGATGTCAAGCTCAAGTCAATTCCTTCTGGGTCACAGTGGAGTCCATCCTGCTAAATAGGTACGAAATCCCTCGATGAGTGTTACGCCAGATGTTGAGAATGGTAATCAACATCAACTGGAGAGACCACGAGAACGCATGTCCAATAACGCTCGTATACGGCAAGCTACCGCGGATCTCGCAAAATATTGCATATATGCGGATGGGCGAAGCGGTGGTGAGGACAGAGGACGAGCTGTGTCGGTGTCCTGAGGAGGGATGCTGGGGCGGAGACCATGAGGGAGAACAGAGGTCGAGCTGTGTCGGTGTCCTGAGGAGGTATGCTGTGGCGGAGACCATGAGGGAGGACAGAGGGCGAGCTGTGTCGGTGTCCTGAGGAGGGATGCTGGGGCGGAGACGATGAGGAAGGATAGAGGTCGAGCTGTGTCGGTGTCCTGAGTAGGGATTTTGGGGCGGAGACCATGAGGGAGGACAGAGGTCGAGCTGTGTCGGTGTCCTGAGGAGGGATGCTGGGGCGGAGACTATGAGGGAGAACAGAGGTCGAGCTGTGTCGGTGTCCTGAGGAGGTATGCTGTGGCGGAGACCATGAGGGAGGACAGAGGGCGAGCTGTGTCGGTGTCCTGAGGAGGGATGCTGGGGCGGAGACGATGAGGGAGGATAGAGGTCGAGCTGTGTCGGTGTCCTGAGGAGGGATGCTGGGGCGGAGACCATGAGGGAGGACAGAGGTCGAGCTGTGTCGGTGTCCCGAGTAGGGATTCTGGGGCGGAGACCATGAGGGAGGACAGAGGTCGAGCTGTGTCGGTGTCTTGAGGAGGGATGCTGGGGCGGAGACCATGAGGGAGGACAGAGGTCGAGCTGTGTCGGTGTCTTGAGGAGGGATGCTGGGGCGGAGACCATGAGGGAGGACAGAGGTCGAGCTGTGTCGGTGTCCTGAGGAGGGATGCTGGGGCGGAGACTATGAGGGAGGACAGAGGTCGAGCTGTGTCGGTGTCCCGAGGAGGGATGCTGGGTCGGAGACCATGAGGGTGGACAGAGGGCGAGCTGTGTCGGTGTCCTGAGGAGGGATGTTGGGGCGGAGACCATGAGGGAGGACAGATGTCGAGCTGTGTCGGTGTCTTGAGGAGGGATGCTGGGGCGGAGACCATGAGGGAGGACAGAGGCCGAGCTGTGTCGGTGTCCCGAGGAGGGATGCTGGGGCGGAGACCACGACAGAGCTGGGTGCCTGCATAATAAGGGATAAGGGAGACTGGAGTCACCGTGGGAGATCCTGCCTGCGGGCAACATAATAATCATAATAAACATGATTTGAGGTCTTTGGCGAGCACAGTTGCTAGCGCGCTACGAGGACGTTCCCACCAACTTGCCACGGCCTGCCCCCCGTCATCGTTGCAGTACTCAGTGCAAAATGCACAGTGGCATTGTGCAAATATGTTGACATTTGGGGCACTTCACGGAATCGTGGTCTCATTTTGTTTCACAAAATTCTTCTTTCAGGAGAGGAAAGCGTACCTCCAGTACATGATCGACATTGCCGTGGCTCTGGGCGCAAACGAGACAGTTGCGTTGGAGGATATGACGAAACTCATCGAGTTCGAGTCGCATATGGCTAACGTAAGACATTCGTAGAAATTCGTCTTCGATTCTTTCCTTGTCAACGTTTGCCTTAAATTAAAGGCAAATGGACTTGAAAATTGGTTTTATTTATTCGAACAGCTCCCGTAGGCAACATCTTGCAGCCGAAGACTTATTTTAAGGATGTGGAATGATTTTTAATTACGGATATAGCAGCTTGGCAGGTCATCCTGTCTCTCCGTCTTTAATGTAGTTAGTTGAGTTACTTAGTTTAGTTAGTAACAAACGCTGAATTGTTATAGTAACAAACGTCGCAATTATCTATTGCTCCTACATTGTTTTGCCCGATTTCGACCAAAGTTTGTTAAAAGTATCAATAGCCCAGTCCCAACATGTCACATGACCAAACTGGGGTCGAAGGAAGTCATGGGGTATCTGGTGTGAACAATCTGGGGGGTTTCCTTTTACTCACAACAGTACACTACTCCTTCCCAAATTACATGCCACAAAAACGTGACTTATATATGCATGAACACGAATTCGTTGGGCCGCAGCTTCCCGAACATATTGTTTATTTAGTCAATCGCTATGGTGTTGTCAAAATGCCATTTCCACTCTCTTAGCTATGAAAATCTACATGTAGATGATAAATATGTGACAGGTAAAGTATAAGTACACAAAATTATTCTGTTTTTTTCTTCTTCTTTTTCTACAGTTGACTGAGTTACATCCAGACGATGAAATTGAGTACATTGAATACACCCTCAAGCAAATTGGAATGGGTGTGGTAAGGATTTGACCGCATTGCTTCGAGACGTGGTCTCTTTTTGCAGACTTCTTGTTGTCGTTGACGTCAACACACATATACATTTCGTACAAATATCATGATACGGGTCTTGTTTGGACTGAACAAGCCGAATGTCTCATTATTTAGAGGTTCGAGACGGTTAGAAATATAGCCAGATCCAAGGTTTAGCCAAATACTGTGCCTCCGAATTTTCTTCCTTTAATAAAAATACAATCAAAGCAAATTAATGAACCTAATTTATCATCACATTTGCACATTATGGGCCTATTGATCATCCTACCGCACATGTATCAACACTGATGGCCAAGCTATCATTTTTCTCCCAGATCGACTGGACGCGTTTTTATCAACTGATGTTGCCGGCAAGTGTCGATCCAGGAGTTACAGACGACGAGCCCATCGTCAACTACAGGCCGGACTACATCGGCAACGTCACCTTGTGGCTCAGAGATCAAGACGACAGGTGGGTAAAACAATAATAAAAAAAGACTATCGTAATCTAGATTCACAGAAAGAATTCATTGAAACAACTTTGAAGGTTCTTCTTACACACTAATGGCTGTTACCATCAACATAAAATACTCCTATCGGTACTGTTTTGCCGAACGTTGCTTGCCGGGCCATTAGGATTGGCAGTCGTAGCAGCCTCGATGTTTTTATCTCAGGATGGGCTGCGCTTTCTTATAGATAGGCATGGCCTACTAGTTGGAGTCAAGACTCTTGATCAGAGGGTCAGGGGTTAGAATCCGGCTCCTGTCCACATGTTGTGTCCTTGGGCGAGCTATACTTCACGCCCACTTGCCTCTCCACCAGGAGTGTGGATGGGTACCCGGCATTAGCTGGAAAGTAACCTGATATGGACTGGCATCCCATCCAGGGGGATAGAGATATTCTCAGTCATTTCTTGCCTAAGAAACTGGAGATAAACGCCAACCCGATGGGCCAGATTGACTCGTGACAGACTTTACTGTATTGACTATTTCTAATAGACAAGAAGAAAATATTCTTCGTCCTTGATATATTCTGCGGTACCAGTTCTGCATTATTTCTTGTATTTGAAGACTCATCGATCCCGTTGTACTTTTGAACATGCAATCAGATTTTAGAGGAGGAAGAAAGTCTATTTTCTTATCCCGTCAGGGTCAAGGCCAACTATATGATCTGGCGTCTGGTGAGTGAGCTGATCCCCTTCATGAGCGAGACATTCCTGGCCATCCAGCAGAAGTACCAAGAGGCCACGGACAGCACGCCGGCTCCCACACCTCGCTGGAAGACATGCGCCAAAAACGCCAATAACTTATACAAGTATATCAGCGGTAGGATGTACGTGGATGACCACTTCCCTGAGGATGCTAAACAGAAGGTATGGGACAGCAAAAACTGTGGTTTCATAATGACTCTGTGGTTCACAATCATCCCCTCAACGGTTATAAAAATATTTTGGAGAACACTGGCAGGGACATGTTCAATCGCATTTTTGACGAAAGGTTTATGGTGCGCACTCAGAATAAAATAAGTCGTGGGTACTTCACGCTATACGCGCACGAATCAGTACGCGCATGCGGTGTGAGTAGTATGGGAGGGGCAAATTATGCCCCGTTTGAGGATCTGTGAGGAAGATCTGTGAGGATCAAAGTTGAGGATCTGTGTGGAGGATCTGTGTGGGGGATTCAGGATCAAGTTGAGGATCTGTGTGGAGGATCTGTGTGGGGGATGGAGGATCTGTGTGAATGATCTGTATGGGGGACTGAGGATCAAGTTGAGGGTCTGTATGGAGGATCTGTGCAGGGGTATTGAGGATCTGTGTGGGGGGATTGAGGATCTGTTTACTCTTAGTAAAAAGAGCAACGAAATGAGTTAATGAGTAAAATGATCAGCGAAATGAGTAAAATGAGCAGCAAAATGGGTAAAATGAGCAGCGATTTGAGTAAAATGAGCAGCGAAATGAGTCAAATGAGCAGCGAAATGAGTAAAATGAGCAGCGAAATGAGTGAGCACGCTTGAGCAACCACGTGAGCATATACCAATCCACGTTCTAGTTTTTCCAAGGCGAAGCCGAGGGAAAATAGAATGCTCCATGGATCGATTCAGGATCAAGTTGAGGGTCTGTATGGAGGATCTGTGCAGGGGTATTGAGGATCTGTGTGGGGGATTGAGGATCTGTTTACTCTTAGTAAAAAGAGCAACGAAATGAGTTAATGAGTAAAATGATCAGCGAAATGAGTAAAATGAGCAGCAAAATGGGTAAAATGAGCAGCGAAATGAGTAAAATGAGCAGCAAAATGGGTAAAATGAGCAGCGAAATGAGTAAAATGAGCAGCGAAATGAGTAAAATGAGCAACGAAATGAGTCAAATGAGCAGCGAAATGAGTAAAATGAGCAGCGAAATGAGTGAGCACGCTTGAGCAACCACGTGAGCATATACCAATCCACGTTCTAGTTTTTCCGAGGCGAAGCCGAGGGAAAATAGAATGCTCCATGGATCACCGAGGGAGGCTAGTTTTACTTCACCACAAGATAAAGCATGCAATATTTGTTTTATAACACTTCACCCACAGATTCTGCTTGGTTTTAATATTTCAAATTAATAAAATCTCAACACAGTTAAAAACAAAATGGTGGAAAATGTATTTCTCTCTTCCAAACCTTTCACGAAACGTTTGAGCCCAACTCCGTGGCGCGCTCTCATGGGAGCAACACTCAACGCGCACACCAGCATTTTGCACACAATCCGGTTCGTTAGTAAAAACGTCACACACGCGCACGCACCACTGATAATTACCGCCCATTGGATAAACGCTCGAGGTGCGTTAACTTCCGGTTCCATTCGTGCTATGCTACATCGTGTAAAGCATTCAAGCAGGGTTAAATTGAGATGACGTCAAACTAGCGAACCGGATAGCGCTCCAATGGTATAGTACTTTGGTTACTCCGGATATAGTACTTTTGGCAGTGCACTGTAACATAGCAAAAATAGAAAGTACCATGCTACTCGCTCTCGGAAGAAATTGTATAATAATTCTCATTAGAAATACGCATAGATGAATATTCATGTTTAATGTTTTTCCCCTGTAGACGCTTGAAATGGTTCGCACTTTGCAGACGGCTTTCAAGTCCATGCTGAAAACAAATGACTGGATGCAGGAGGCAGACAAGGCCGTGGCTATTGAAAAGGTAAGGTCAAAGGGTCATCATGAAGAGCGCCGAAGCTACACAACTCCGTTTGCATCAAAAGTTTCTAACATGACATGGCTCGTGCGAAATTGTTTACACGCGAAAGATCCGTGTCATACCCCGAACGGGTATCCCTGATCAGAACGAATGGAAGAAGTATGCATCGTTTGAAGTGACAGTCTCCGAGGGGAAACGTTCTCAGAAAAAGAAGTGTTGCAAACCCAACTTTTAGTTCACTGTGGTAGGAGCATACTATCTATATATCCAACGGGAACCACTATTCAGTAAATTTTCAAATCTTTTCACGATGCTTAGTTTTCAAATCGCTTGGATGATGAGAACGTTTTTCGTAACTCCGGACTCAGTCACATAATGATTCATGTACCTTGTGTAACCAAGTAGTATATTGAAATCAGGCCCTTTTTACTGGCTCGAATTATTTTAATTAAAACATCGTGAGTTTATGGAATGTAAATTAGCCAATTAGCATGATTTTTATTGTTATTATTATTATCCCCATAGGCAGATGCAATGGACATCGCTATTGGTTACCCAGAATGGATAAAAGACAACGCCCAGCTAAATGCAAAGTATGCTGATGTAAGTAGCAAACAAGTTTGGCCACCCAGTGTGTATGTTCGGTTGATGTTTGTTTACGGAATTAAACAATTAAAAGAATCAAAGTGAGGCTGGGAGCGTCGTCACATGGCATGTTAAGCTCTCATCACTATTCCAGTATTGCATTCTTGTACAGTATAAAGGTCACAGAGACCAGGGAGGTCCAATCACGTTTTAGCACACAAGAGAAATAGAAAGATGAATGGTATCCAATTCCTGTCTCTTTCTCTGCCCAAAGGTGACTGCCAAGGACGATGAGTATTTACAGAATAACGTGAGATACCGCGAGTGGACATCCCAGGGTGAAATGGCGCTCTTACGTCAAGACGTGAACAAAGATGAGTCACTGTGAGTAGGGTTTGAATGTGTGGATGTTAGGTATACCTTTCCAGTTGCACGAGGCTCAGTTTACATTTTTTTTTTGCAATTTAACCTATCAGTATGTAGCTTTGAAAAGAACCAGCATTCTTCTGCAATTTCGGACTCTACCTAAGGCTGTACATTGGCTTCCTGTTCATCAGGCCAAATGAAAAAAAAATGTTTAGCGTCCCCTCTCGCGTCCTTTTTGGAGGCCGCTTTATTTTTGTTTTGTTTTGTTTTGTTTTTTTTTGCCAGAAATAATGATACATTTGAAACACTGACATCACTTTGGCCTCTTTGGTCTGTTGGATCTAACCCATATAAAGCCGGTATGTCATTTCCTGAGTTCAAGTGTTGGCCATTTTTTTAAAAAAAAGCTGGCGGCCATTTTGAAAAATAGCCCGGCGGGGCAGTCATTTTGGAAGGGGGAAAAGGGCTTGCTCCTTCCTTTTTTCCCCAAAAAGGCAGGACGCTAAACATGTTTGTTTTTACTTGGCCTTAATGTACAACTGTCAATATATAATGTGTTCTTTTTTTTTAACCCCAAATGTCCTTTATGAATACATTAAACAATTCAATTATTTCGAGGCTTAACACTGTCTACATGTTTTACATCGATGATTTATATTTTTGTTATAGGTGGGCTACCCGTGGGCCGGCCATCGTCAACGCTTTCCATTCTCCATACGTTAACGGAATATGTAAGTTGTCGTTTAGGACCTCGTCAAGCATCAACATGTCAGACAACCTGTCGGAAACACAAAAACACCTTTGAAGCAACTTCAATAAGCCTCCGCACTAATGACGTCACACTTTGTTTACCTGTGCACTTCCCTGTGGAGCAAGTAGGGGCCCACGGTCCACTGAGCACCATATGAAAGCACACACGTAAACAAAGTCTGACGCCATTAGTGCAGAGGCTAGCGCGCATCATACGCGCGTGCACGCATGTCGGACTTTTGTGCACGCACGTCGGACATAAGTCACGGCTGTGATTGGTCAGAACACCATGGGGCGGTGCTTACTGGATCGGTCCATTGTTGAGCAAACAAACACTTCACCTTTACACCAACCCACACCATGTTCCTGTCACTCATGCATCAGATACACTGCCAGCAACTAATCTGACCGCATCGGGTGAGAAACATCGGGTGGACCCCAACCGGTCCACCGTTTTGATACACAACCGACACGCACACAATTAAGTACGTATATTTGCCTGCAATCGGGGACCCCCTATTGTCTCTCTTTTGATTGTGTACTTTCACTTTTTAAGAACACCTCCCGTATGTTTTGTACACGAATCCAAATTGGGGACCTCTCTGGAATTGGGGACCCTATTGTCCTCTATTGGTCAACGTCCCCTGTTGATTGCAGAAACAAACTCACACCCTTCCACCTACCGACCAACCAACAATGAACCAAGGCTATCGTCCAGATATTCTTGCTTTGTTTTCTAGTGTTCCCTGCGGGCATTCTTCAACCGCCTTTCTACCACAAGGATCTCCCCTGGTAAGTAAACATCACTACAATCCTCTGAATGCCACACATTGTTTCGTCTTAGCCCCTCTATTGACTTTTTCCAATTTGTAAAAATGAAGTAAACTAGTTACTGTACGAACCATACCCACGCCAGTTAGCTGTAGCTTCTCCACCTACCGTCGAGTTCGTCTTCTCATTAAACCAATTAACCAGTTTTCTTTATTGTATTTCAGGTACTCCAATTATGGTGGAATCGGTGTCGTCATTGGCCACGAGATAACCCACGGTTTTGACAACAGGGGTAAATTAATCCTGCAGTCACCTGTGGGTGGATATGTATTACGTTATGCACTAACCGTCTGAATTTGGTACATTAAGGACGCAACTTGTCAGTTGTGCAAAGATTTATCCAGATACCGAGCTCCAGTAGTTCAGCGGATATAAGAAAAGCGAAAAAAAAACTTTTAGCAGACGTTTATATCAATGAAAGAAAACCCTTTTTTCAACCTTTCACAAAAGCATGAAAGGTCACACATCGCAAAAAGCACCATTTTAGAGGCGTGGCAGCCATTTAAAAATGGGGGTTGCTCATTATGACCAACGTTGAAATATTGTGCTCACAGTTCATAAACGAAGGAAACTTCCCATAGACGTTTACATTCGTGAGAAAAAAAAATATCCAGATGTAGAGCCATCGCAAACTCACCCTTTTAGGGGTGTGGCAGCCATATTGGAAAAAGGGAGGGTGGGGTATTTTAACCTTAGTCACGATGCCCCCATAAAAAATTGAACCTACCTTTATAAACTTCCCACAGACGTTTATATTTTTCAGAAAAAAATATTCCATTTGTGGCACCATCGCAAACTCACCCTTTTAGGGGCGTGGCAGTCATGTAAAAAAAGGGCCGAGTAGTCATGATGCCCCCATAAAAAACATTGTATTTACCTTTAATAAACGAATTAAACTTCCCACAGTCGTTTATATTTGTGAGAAAAATATTCCAGACGTGGAGCCATCGCAAATTCACCCTTTTAGGGGCGTGGCAGTCATATTAAAAAAAAGGGGCGGAGTAGTCATGATGCCCACATACAAAAATGTACCTTCCTTTCATAAACGAAGTTAATTTCACCCAGACATAAATTATACTCATGAGATTTTTTTCATATGTGGAGCCATCACAAACTCACCCGTTTAGAGGCGTGGCAGCAATTTCGGGGAAGATAAACTGGGGGAGCACCTGTACTCTCCGTGCCCACACTCGTAATGTTCATATTCTGTGGCCGATTGTTCACATTGTTGTCTGGCCAGTAACCTATATGATCTCATTTGGTAACACTACAACTTCCGCCATCAACGAGGGTGCATTCCCCCGGACCGAATGCAGTTTAAGGGGGGAAATGAATTTCGGTGTTTGGGCGGGAAACTCGTGCAACAACAATGTTTGATTTGTTGACCGAGAGTGAGCTACAAACCTGCATGTGGCTTCTTATTATCTCCGAGTTACGTAACAAACTGTGAAAGGTATACAAAACACTGACATCTGTCGCGAAAACGAAAAGAAATTCAACAACTTTGATGAAAATGTTGTTGGCATAGAGTTCAATTCAAATGGGAGCACTGGGTCAGTGTTATAACTCATCGGTTAATGGGAGGCCGCTATTTCTAAGACAGAGTTTCAATTCCAATATCTTGGTCTTTTTTGACAGGGAGACAGTTCGACAAAGACGGCAACTATAGAGTCTGGTGGAGTCAAGAGTCCATCGACAATTTCGTGGAGGAGAAGCAGTGTATGATCGACCAGTACTCCGAATTCGTCATGCCGCAAAACAACAGAAAGGTAGGTTTCATTTTTAGCCTTTTCTTGAGTTATTTATGGCGGGCACACTGTTTAATAGCGCCCTCTCCTGTGGCTGCCATATCTTAAAGGAAGAGGCAATCAAGTCCTTTTTGTCAATGACCTTCCGTTCTCTAAAAAAAATACACACAAGGGAAACGACTACAGGGTGAGTCAAAAAAAGCGAAACCCAAATGTTGGAACTATTGTTTTAGTGAAGTTCTGCATGTAGCGCTTTCTCAAAAAAGATGAATGTGTTTTTTAGTACGTAATTATTTTTAGTACAAGAATCATCACTATGTACTTTTGTTATTTTTAGTTTTTACACAACCACCGTTTTACCGTTTTTCCACGGATCACAAAAAAAACAAAAACGAAAACAAACAACACACATTGACTTCAACACATCACCCATTGACTTGTTTTGTTTTTTGAACACTGTGATGTTTGTGATAAAATGGCTCTGTGTCCAAAAGAAAAACTTAAAAAATTTAACTTTGAAAAATCTTAAGTTAAAATAAATGAGTGAGGTGATTCTTGTACTAAAAGAAAGCCTATGAATTAGGCTTTCGTATTAAATGATTCTTGTACTAAAAAAAGCCTATGAATTGGGCTTTCGTATCCTACATTTTGAAAGGGCTACATGCAGATCTTCACTAAAACAATAGTCCCGATATTTCGGTTTCGCTTTTTTTTACTCCCTCAAGTTTGAATCGCTGTAAATTTACAGTTGTCCATTATCAAATATTTTTTGTTTATTTTTATTTTTACAGCTGAACGGAGATAGGACGCAGTCTGAAAACATTGCGGACAACGGAGGCCTGAGAGAGGCTTACAAGGTATGATCAGCATGCATATCATAACTTAAAATTATAAACAGTGCAACTGTATTTTATATTAGAAGTCATCTTAATAATCCAGGAAAGTTAAGGAAACTGTTTTTTTCCCAATCGGCTGATTGCATCTCGGTCACCGATATTAGGGCAAGTTTCCCCGTGTCATTCCCTTGAGTAATGCACAAAATGAACGTTCGGTAAACTTTTTTTCCTGGTATTTTTGCGTGATTGTTTTCGAGTTGAATCCTTTCATCGCAACACATACCCCTTCCTTATAAAATTGTTACGTTTATGTATGGTACATTATTAAATTTTCCTCCCCAATTTTCCCCAATGTCCTCTTGCATCAAGGCCTACATAGACAACATAAGCGAGCAACCTCGCCTCCCTGGCATGGACTTCACCGAAGAGCAGATGTTCTTCCTGTCATATTCCCAGGTAACAAAAAAAACTTATCCATTCAGCCCCGCCCACCGCACGCGTGCACATGCCCAATGCCGATCTGGGCGTGTCATATGCAAATGCACGCATATATTTTTTTTTGATTCGTCAATACATCTGGAGGCGGGGCTTTAGTAGATCGGTCTGTTACAATTTGGTTTTTTTTTATTATAACATACAAACCCAACCCCTTTTGATAAATAAAAAAGGCACACTTCTTGTTTATTCCTTTATCTTGGTAATATTCACTTTCTTATTTTAGAAACCGATTCACGTATTAGCTTCAAGTTGCAGACCCGTCCCTGCAAAATATTTTGAATTGTCAACAGCATGAACTTACACTAAATAATTGTATCGCTCAAAAAGATTTCATGAGAGGTTGCACAATAACCAAAAAGGCCAATATTCCACAGGCAAGACGCGTGCACAGCGTGGCTAAACTCAAGTTTTCGCACTTATCCATCTTAATGTGTACAGTTTGAGTAAAATCGTGCAGTATGGTTGAGTAATTTTCATGAGAAACTTTAATTACTTTCTTGCAATCAAGCTTTGGTGCCAGGTGTTGACACTGAAGGGCGTGAATGACTACATCGACTTGTGGAAGCACAGTCCCGGCAGATACAGGTATCTTAGGTGTTTTCGAAACCTCGGCTTTATTGACCCCTATTTATTTAAATACAATAAATTCAGAAAAATGAAGTTGCACCGAGAATAAGTCCGGAAAAACACCCCATCATACCAAAGACTTGCGAATTATGATATAGATTCTGCGAGAACATGCGCAGATTTAAAATGAAGCAAAAAGAAAAATATAGTAATTTTGACAAATCGAACAACAAACGGTTGTAAATATGCGTATACGGAAAAAGTATCGACTTGGTAGCACTTAAGGTTACCAAATGAAGAAAAAAAAAGAAAACTGTAACTTTATTACCAACTTTACCAATTGTAGAGCTTTAATTATCTGTCATCAATCATTATTCGATAAAAATACATTTTCAAAAATGATCACTCCATCTCGTCCTATCTTTCTCGATCTCGTTCGCACAGAGCCATCGGTGCGCTTCAGAACAACGAGGCGTTCAGCGCTGCGTTCAACTGTCCGGCTGGAAGCTACATGAACCCAGACGCCAAATGCAGAGTCTGGTAGCCTATTAACTTCCTGACCTTTTGCGTAGCAGCCATCTTAGAGGGCATCATTCGTTGTTTTAATTCAGTAACAATGAACACACAAGAGGGTCACTCTTGCATAATAGCCCAGCGTAAAACAAAGGCATTAAAAAATATATATTGTATTCACGTATGTATAAGTAACATTAGCATTTGTATTATTCATTAACGTCACTCGGCGTAAATTTCAAAGTTTTCGCCCGCCCACGTGAACATGTCCGTGTGCGTGTAGTTTCATTCAAATAGTGTTGCGTAACGTTTAGAAACTTGCGTTTTACATTAGATGGCTAGGTAGTTCCACGGTGTCGGACGTTCATTTTGGGGATTCAAGACTGTGTAAAAGTTATAATGTTAAAGTAGTTTATATTTTATTTCGATAGTAACATGCATCAGTTAGTTACTAGTTTACTATATTTCTTTAGATAAGAAATTCATCCAACCTTATTTTTGTTGTAGTACATTTCGGCTTAAAATACCATGGTATTGGACGTGGTGGACAAATTGACTTTAGGTGTAAATATTCATATCAAATGTAAGAACATTGTTAAAGTTTACTTCATACGCTTCAATACTATATACATGTTTCATTTGTGGCATATTGAATATTATTTTTTATATTGTGGCATTTAGGTTTATAATTCCGTAGAATTTCCTGGTGACTACTAGGGCGCCCTCTTTCTTTAATTTGTAGGTTACATGGGATAAATCTCCCACTTAACTTTTGCAGAACTGGGCTACTTTATTATATTCGTCCTTTTTCATGGGGTGGTATAACCGCTAGTAGTTTTGAGTGCAACCTAACTCTCGTTTTAACGCCTTTTTTTTTGTTAGGCGCCCTCATTCTTGAATTCAGAATTGTCACCATTTCACGTGCACAACATAAATTACAATGTATGTCTATTATGCTGATGGACGTACACGATATTGGTCGGGGATGCTATGATTTTGCTTCTTTGCATAAGTTATCACAGTGCGTAAAAATTTCTGTGTGAAAAATACATAGTGGTACTTTTATACTGGAATTTGTATCCTTGTGAAGTCATTTCTTTGTCTTCGTGTACAAAACATTTTAGTTTGAAAATCTAATTTCAAAATGCTCCTTTTTACCCAGAATTAATTTCCTGCGCTAAAATTCGGACTTAATATCCCTTACATAAAATATTTAAATTTGCGACCAACTTACCATGAAAATTCCTAGTTTTTGAGTTAACCCACATATCTATTTCGTGATAACCTTGTGGAGACGTATTCACCTATAAAAAGTGACCTGTGGAGACATATACAATGTTTTGTTCCCAGTTTTACCCATGTCTCCACAAGGAACCGTGTACCAGATTTGCATATGTCAAAGTTTGCAAATATTGGGTTTATTTGTGATATACACAAAAACAAGTCTATGAAAGAAATGTTACCAAAAACATGTGAAGGGCACACAATCTGAAAGGGGCGGTAGCCAGTCGGACTCTTGAGAATTGAGTTCTTTTAAGGCAGCAAATAATTTGAAATTTGTTAAGAAATTATTCCATAACTATGCTCCAGCTGGCAGATTCTTCCGTACGGCGTCTCTTTCAAAACACGGGCATTGTATTGCAGTCTTATGTCATGCAAATTGCTACTTTCTTGGCGTGCATGAGTGCCTCGCTGGATTGTCCCAGGTTATTATAGGTGTGGCTCAGCAGCCAAGATGAGTTGACGAAGTGAACATGAGTACATATGTGTGCTACATACATGTACCCCTGTATGTGTGTGCTATAGTGGTCAGGCAGCCATAGAGTGGCAATTGTGTGCTGTTACCTTTTGGTGAGTTTAAGAATATACTTTATTTCATTTAGTTAATATAGATATCATTCTTGTTCTCTATATTTTAATACTGTTGTTGATTAAGAAGTTTGAGAGACATTCAGGAATAATTGTGCTAGTCAAATAATGTTTGTGTTCTTCAGGAGCTCATTGTAGTTTCTTTGTGCAAACTGATAGGTCCACAGAAAAGTTCTTTTCTAGATTTGATTTAATTTTAATATTATTGGTCATTCAATTAATTCATCTTTCTCATCCCATGAAATTAGGATATTAGAGTGCATTTTATTTTATAAAATCTTTTTTTATTATGTATACATACGGTGTTCTGAAAGGCAAATTATAGTTATTTATTTCTTCGCCTCCTGTTATGCGATATTTAATTTTGTTATATTTTTTTGGTTTCTTACAGGTAATACGTTTGCTCTTTGCAGTTTACGGTTTACGGCCTACGGTTTATGGTCTACGGCGGTTTACTGTCTGCAGTTTGAAATTTGAAAAAATGCTGTTTTCCGGTTAAGAGCCAGTTGTGATGTTGTTGATTAAACTGTATTACTGCGGAAATTTTGTGTCTTTTGAGTTGTTGGTCTGAGCCACTATACTTTAAAAAATTAAGTAATCTGCCGATTCATACATGAAGAGTGAATGAATAAATGTCCGGTGAATTAAAGAAGTGAATGCCGGGGCCCTCTGTTAACTGATGTGGACGACGTTTGGACGAATTGTCCCCATAAAGCCATTATTTCGGTTTCTCTTTATCCTTAGAGGACCTAGGATGTTTATATCGTAAAACTGTGATTATCTTGAAAGCAGCCGTCTCAAGACTTGTAATGATTAATGTCTGTTTTTGGTCCACATTTTATGACATTTCCAAAATGGCAGCAAAACAAAAACTGGAACGCAGGCACATGTGGTTGCGACGGGCGATTTCTAAAGGTTACGTAACACTTTATTTTGAATGAAACTACATGCACACACACACATGTTCACGAATTAATTTTTCGTTGGGGGAGGGGAGATTTGTCGAAAAGAAAAATGGCCAAAAATGAGGATTTTTCTTCACAGACTTTCCATCCTTTTCAATAGCAGTGGGGGACGCAGAATTTTTAAAAAGGGCTTATAAACATCATATCAGGTAAGAAGCGTCTTGTTACAAAACCACGCAATTACATGTCAAGTACTCAGACATGTACTTCGGTTGATTTTATTTTTTTAATTACACTTTTATAACAAATTGACTCATAAAAATAAAATTGGCAATAACTGCCAATACTGTTTTGGTACATATTGGTTATAGTCCAGGCACAATAATCATTATGGTTCATATACTCATCAAAGGAAATACAAATAGTGATTTATTTTCATCTAATTTTATTTCATCTAATTTTTACCCACACAAGAAGAAGGGTATTTAGATGGCATAAGTTTGTTCAATCTGTATTGAATGAGCATTACGTGTACTTGTCTATTTTTAACTGACAAAACGAACTATATGAGCACCTGTATATATCTCAGGCCGATTACATAATAACATGTCAAAGTCTCATTAAATAGAGGGACCCACTTTCTGTTTACAATTTGTTTTAAGAAGAGAAACTTAATATTATTTTCCTCTATATTGAAGCTTTGAATGGCAGCATCACAACTGCAACCAGCTGAAACTGTCTTATAGCGTTTCTATTACATTGTATTTTGAAATTGTTTTAAGAACCGATTTATTTATTCTCATTATTTTATTTTTGCTCCATCCATTCCGTGAAAACCATCAATAAACCCCAACGGCCCACCATCTTCCTTTTTGAGACTCCACAAATTTGGACTTATTTTTTGTTAAAAAATACTTATTTTTAGATGTTTCAGAAGTTTAAATGCCCCACCAGATGCCACGCACTTCTTTTATTGTTAAAGAAATGTAAGCCTCAGATTATTAAGGGTTCACAAACCGATTCTCATCTGGGGTTTAACTATACCAATCGATATTTATGTAGCTAATACATATTAACTTCTTAAATTTAAAACTTATCATTTCAGAATGGACAGCTGTAGCAAAGATATGTTGGTACCCGATGAGAAATATAAAATTATAAAAGAAGTATTATCTAGCAAGCACTCATTGGCCGAGTTCGGGCTGGTCTTGTTCGTGACACGGGTATTTACTCTTGCAAACCCCGACGGTTAGGTGGTGTGAGATCCTGTTCCGAGTTCTGTGTTCGTGCTTCGTGTTCCCGCCGTTCGAGCGCGAGAACAATACAAAAAATACTCGCGTCAAGAACAGACCGCTCGAACTCAGACGGCCATTGCGTGAGGAGGGTTTCTGACTGTGTCAATAGAGGGCGCTGTTTCTTATTGGGTTTTTTTCGTCATGCCGATTTTTCGGCGTTTTTATCCCAGATTTTCTCATTCCAAAATAAACTGTGGATCGGGGAACAAAGTTGTTTCGATAGGGTACACCACAATCTTTTATAAACTTCGGCGAACCAGACCGCGTGGCGAGCGAATAAAAGGCCTCGTCCCACGGACTATATTGAATGCAGATACAAACTCAAACTATCTCGCAGACGAACCGCGTACTACCTGCGTAGTCTGCATAACTTCATCGTCGATGTTTAAACCATACTTAAGCCTGCATACACAGCTAAAACTAATCTTGAAAGAAATGAGGAAATTTAAGACGGCGAATTGGGGCTTATTGTTACAACTATACTGCTGACGTGACGTATGCATACATGAATATTATTTAATTTCAATGCCTTTGTTACGCAAGAGTGACCCTTTTGTGCATTCATTGTTACTGAATTAAAATAAAAAATGATGCCCTCTAAGATGGCCGCTTCACATACGGTCTATTCTTGGAGGAAGTTAGTACCAGACTTTGCATTTGACGTCCGGGTTCATGTAGCTTCCAGCCGGACAGTTGAACGCAGCGCTGAACGCCTCGTTGTTCTGAAGCGGACCGATGGTTCTGTGCGAACGAGAAAGATAAGGCGAGACGGAGTTATCATTTTTGAAAATGTATTATAATAGAATTGGTTGATAACGGATAACTAAAGCTCTAGAATTGGTAAAATAAATAAAGTTATAGTTTTCTTTTTAAGTGCTACCACGTCGTTCTTGTTTTTCGTAAGCGCATATTAACAAACCGTTTGTAGTTCGATTTGTCAAAATTGCATTATTTTCTCTTTGCTTCAACTGTTCAACCTGCGATTGTTTTCGCAGAATCTACATGATAATTCGCAAGTCTTTGGTATGGTGGGATGTTTTTCCGGACTTATTCTCGGACTTATTCTCGGCGCTCAAACTCGCGAAATGCTTCAAGCTTCTCGGCCTGTATCAACCCAATGTCCCAGAGACAGGGGTTTAAAATCGCCGAAGCCAATGGCGACAAGTACAATAAAGCCGAGGTTTCGAAAACACCTAAGATACCTGTATCTGCCGGGACTGTGCTTCCACTTGTCGATGTAGTCATTCACGCCCTTCAGTGTCAACACCTGGCACCAAAGCTAGATTGCAAGAAATTAATTAAAGTTTTTCATGAAAATGGCTCAACCTAGTTGTACGATTTTACATTAACTCAAACTGTTGTTGTACATTAAGAAGGATAAGTGCGAAAACTTGTGTTTAGCCAAGCTGTGCATGTGTCTTGCCTGCGGAATATTGGCCTTTGTGGTTATTGTCTAACCTCACATGAAACCTTTTTGAGCGATACAATAAATCAGTGTAAGTTCATGCCGTTGAAAAGTTTCAAAATATTTTTGAAGGGATGGGTCAGTAAATTGGAGCGAGAATCGGTTTCTAATATAAGGAACTGAATATTACCAACATATAGAAATAAACAAGAAGTGTGTCACTTTTTATTTATTCGAAGGGGTTTGTATGTTATGATAAAAAAAAATTATAACAGACCGATCTACTAAGCCCCGCCTCCAGATGAATTGACCAATCACAACTAAAATTATATGCGTACATTTGCATATGACATGCCCAGCATGGCATTGGGCATGCGCACGAGTGCTGTGGGCGGGGCTGAATAGATCAGTTTTCATTGATACCTGGGAATATGACAGGAAGAACATCTGCTCTTCGGTGAAGTCAATGCCGGGGAGACGAGGTTGCTCGGGTATGTTGTCCATGTAGGCCTTGATGCAAGAGGAAATTGGGGGGAAATTGGGAGGAAAATTTATATTGTAGCATACATTTACGTGCACGATTTTATAAAGGTGTATGTGTTGCAATGAAAGGATTCGACTCGAAACTAATCCCGCGTTCAATAGGTGCATTACTCAAGGGAATGTTGCGGGGAAACTTGATTATGTCCTCATATTGGTGACCGCGGTGCAATCAGCCGATTGGGCAAAAAACATTAACTTTCCTGGATTATCAAGATGACTCCTGATATAAAATACAGTTGCACTGTATGTAGTTTTAACATAATATGCATACCATACCTTGTAAGCCTCTCTCAGGCCTCCGTTGTCAGCAATGTTTTCAGCCTGCGTCCTATCTCCGTTCAGCTGTATTAACAAACATTAACAAAAGGTATTAAATAACGGACAACTTGAAAATTTACAGCGATTCAAACTAGTCGTTTCCCATGTGTGGTTGGGTTTTTTTTTTATAGAAAACGGAAGTCATTGACAAAAAGGACTTGTTTGCCTTTTTTAAAAAGATGTGGCAGCCCCAGGAGAGGGCGCTACTAAACAGTGTGCTCGCCATGTATAACTTAAAGAAAAGGCTAAAAATGAAACCTACCTTTCTGTTGTTTTGCGGCATGACGAATTCGGAGTACTGGTCGATCATACACTGCTTCTCCTCCACGAAATTGTCGATGGACTCTTGACTCCACCAGACTTTATTGTTGCCGTCTTTGTCGAACTGTCTCCCTGTGAAAATAGACCAAGATATTGGAATTGAAACTCTTAGAAATAGCGGCCTCCCATCAATTGATGAGTTATACTACTGACACAGTGTTCCCATTTTAATTGAACTGTATGTCAACAACATTTCTCATCAAAGTTGTTGAATTTCTTTTCGTTTTCGCACGACAGATGTCAGCGTATTGTATACCTTTCACACAATAGTTTGTTACGTTACTATTCAGATGTTATGAAGCCACGTGCGGATTTTTATCACACTCTCGGTCTAGCAGTTGAACCTTGTTGTTACACGAGTTTTGCACCCAAACCCCGAAATTCATTTTCCCCTAAACCGATTCGGTGACAGTGGAAGCTGTAGTGTTACCAAATGAGATCATTATAGCAATATAGGTTACTGGCCAGATAACAATGTGAGAAATCGGCCACAGAATTATCTAGTGTGGGCACGGTGAGAACAGACGCGCTCCTCTCCCACCCCCCCCCCCATTTCAGAAATGGCTGCCACGCCTCTAAAAGGAAGAGTTTGCGATGGCTCCACCTTTGGAATATTTGTGGGAAGTCACAGACGTGACTTCTAGATTAATTTACCCCTGTTGTCAAAACCGTGGGTTATCTCGTGCCCAATGACGACACCGATTCCACCATAATTGGCGTACCTGAAATACAATAAAGAAAACTGGTAAATTTGGTTTAATGAGAAGATGAGCTCGACGGTAGGTTGGGAAACCAAAGCTAACTAGCATAATTGCTAAGGTTCTTACAGTTTCACTTGTTCACTTCATTTTAAACAAATGGAAAAAAGTCTGGAGGGGGCTAACAAGAAACAATGTATGGAGTTCAGTTTATTGTAGTGATTTTGACTCACCAGGGGAGATCCTTGTGGTAGAAAGGCGGTTGAAGAATGCCCGCGGGGAAGCCTGGAAAGCAAGAATATCTTGATGATAGCCTTGGTTCATTGTTGGTTGGTCGGCAGGTGGGAGTGGGTGAGTTTGTTTCTGCATTCAATAGCGGACGTTGAACAGTAAAGGACAATAGGGTCCACGATTCCCGAGAGGTACCCAATTGGGATTCGTGTACAAAACATATATGGGAGGTGTTCCTTAAAAGTGCACAAACAAAAAGAGAGACAATAGGGGTCCCCGATTGCAGGCTAATACGCACTTGTGTGAGAGTCAGTTGTGTATCAAAATGGTGCGCCGGTTAGAGCCCACCCAATGTTTCCCAATACCGATGTTCCACACATAATGTGTGTACATGTATTTGCCTGCAATCGGGGACCCCCTATTGAGCCCCTTTTGTTTATCTTCCTAACTTTTTAGGACGACCTCCCATTATGTTTCGTACACGATTAAAATTGGGGACTTTCGGGAAATGGGGACCCCATTGTCCTCTATTGTTCAACGTCCCCAATTGAATGCAAAAATATAAGTATCATATAGGCTGGTTGGTGTGATGGTTGGATCGTTCATTTCTCGGCAAGCGGTCGGTAAATCGATTGTCTGTTTGCCAGTTTGTCGGTTGATCGATCGTCAGTCAGGGAACCCCCCTATTGTCTCTCTTTTGTTTGTGCACTTTTAAGGAACACCTCCCATATGTTTTGTACACGAATCTTAATGGGGAACCTCTCGGGAATTGGGGACCCTATTGTCCTCTATTGTTCAACGTCCCCAATTGAATGCAAAAACAAACTCAGTCCCTCGGGTTAGGGTTATATGGGGAACATATTGGGGAATATAACTATTATATAGGCTGGTTGATGTGATGGTTGGATCGTTCATTTCTCGGCTAGCGGTTGGTCAGTCGGTTGTCTGTTTGCCAGTTTGTCGGTTGATCGATCGTCAGTCCGGCAGTTGGTTGTCGCTTGATAGCTCGACAGGTCGGTTAATCATCGATAAACAGCTCGATGGTGGTCCGATCGGTCGATTGGTCGATTGGTCTGTACTAATGGCGTCACACTTTGTTTACGTGTGTGATGCTTTCATATGGTGCTCAGTGGACCGTGGGCCCCCGTACTGGCTCCATAGGGAAGTGCACAGGTAAACAAAGTGTGACGTCATTAGTATGGAGGCTTATTGAAGTTGCCTCAAAGGTGTTTTTGTGTTTCCGACATGTTGTCTGACATGTTGATGCTGGACGAGGTCCTAAACGACAACTTACATATTCCATTAACGTATGGAGAGTGGAAAGCGTTGACGATGGCCGGCCCACGGTTAGCCCATCTAGAAGAAAAACATAAATCATCGATGAAAACATGTAGACAGTTTTAAGCCTCGAAATGATTGAATTCTTTTAAGTATTTCATGCAAAGGACAAAAACCATTTGGGGGGTAAAAATAAGAACACATTATATTGTCAGTTGTACATTAAGGCCAATTAAAAAGAAAACATGTTTGGCGTCCTGCCTTTTTGAAAAAGAAGAAGAAGGAGGAGGCCCTTTTTCCCTTCCAAAATGGTTGTCCCACCGGGCTATTTTTCATGATGGCCGCCAGCTTTTTTTGTTAAATAGCCACCACTTTATATGGGTTAGATGCAACAGACAAAGAGGCCAAAGTGATGTCACTGTTTAACATTTGTCATTTATTTCGGTTAAAAAAAACATTGAAAACAAAACAAACGAGGTGGCCTCCAAAAAGGAAGCGGGTAGGGACGCTAAACATGTGTTATTTTAATTTGGCCTGATGAACTGGAAACCAATGTACAACCTTAGATAGAGTTCGAAATTGCAGAAGAATGCTGGTTCTTTTAAAAGCTACATACTGACAGATTAATACCTGAAGGAAAAAAAATTGTAATCTGAGATCGTGCAACTGGAAAGGTATACCTAACATCCAAACATTCAAATCCTACTCACAGTGACTCATCTTTGTCCACGTCTTGACGTAAGAGCGCCATTTCACCCTGGGATGTCCTCTCGCGGTATCTCACGTTATTCTGGAAATACTCGTCGTCCTTCACAATCACCTTTGGGCAAAGAAAGAGACGAGAATTGGATACCACTCATCTTTCTATTTGTGTGTGTGTGCTAAAACATGATCGGACCTCCCTGGTCTCTGCATGTGACCTTTATACTGTACCAGAATGCGATACTGGAATAGTGATGAGAGCTTAACGAGCCACGTGACGACGCTCCCAGCCTCACTTTGATTCTTTTAATTGTTTAATTCCGTATAAACAACAGCAAACCACAACTTGCCATCTAGAACTGCAAACTCCGAGGACGTACTGAAGGCAACCCCCTTCAGCAAACTATCCTCAAAATGAGGCCTCAATATTGATCCAGATTACCCAAAAGCTATAGTGTTTCTTTGGCAAATACATGCACGACAGCAACCTGGTCACCCTTTATCAACCGAACATACACACGGGGTGGAAATGCGTCACCTAAAACTACCAAACACATTTGCTACTTACATCGGCATACTTCGCATCTAGCTTAGCGTTGTCTTTGATCCATTCTGGGTAACCAATTGCGATCTCCATAGCATCTGCCTATGGGCATAATAATAATAACAATAACAATCATTACAAATGACTAATTTACATTCCATAAACTCACAATGTTTTTATTAAAATATTGCAGCCAGTAAACAGAGCCTGATTTCACTGTACTATGTATAGTTACACAATGTACACGAATCATTTTAGTGATCAAGTCCGGATTTACGAAAAACTTGCTCATCGTCTAAGCGATTAGAAAACTATGCATCGTGAAATGGTTTGAAAATTTACTGAATAATGGTTCCGATCAGATATATTTTGGGCAGTATGCTCCTACTACAGTGAACTAGACGTTGGGTTTGTAACGCTTCTAAGAACCGTTTCTCCTCGGAGACAGTCACTGCAAACGATGCATATTTCTTCCAATCGTTCTGATCGCGGAAACACGTTCGGGGTATGACACGGATCTTTCGCGTGTAAATAATTTCGCACGAGGCATGTCATGTTAGACACCTTTGATGCAAACGGAGTTGTGTAGCTTCGGCGCTCTTCATGATGACCCTTTGACCTTACTTTTTCAACAGCCACCGCCTTGTCTGCCTCCTGCATCCAGTCATTTGTTTTCAGCATGGACTTGAAAGCCGTCTGCAAATTGCGAACCAATTCAAGCGTCTACAAGAAGAAACATACATTTAAACAAGAATATTCATCTATGTGCATTTCTTATGAGAATTCTTATACAATTTCTTCACAGCTATATATTCACAAAGGTTTGTATTCGGATTATACTTTTATCATTCTCGTTTGAATGTGATCAATAACCGCAGTGTAAAAGTTATAATTATTCAAGGTTTTAGTATTTACTTCGAATGTGTAGCCAGTGATAAGCATATATTTCCCAGAACACACCGCGTGCGCGTAGTGCGTGTATGTGCACAATAAACCCGTAGCGTGTTCGCGCGAAGTGTGCTAGTGTCAGGCGTCGTCAGAAATGTGCTCGAACATGTCCCTCCCAGTGTTCTCCAAAATCTTGTTATACCCGTTGAGGGGGTACTTGTCATTATGAAACCACAGTCTTTGCTGTCCCATACCTTCTGTTTAGCATCCTCAGGGAAGTGGTCTTCCACGTACATCCTACCGCTGATATACTTGTATATCTTATTGGCGTTTTTGGCGCATGTCTTCCAGCGAGGTGTGGGAGCCGACGTGCCGTCCGCTACCGCTTGGTACTTTTGCTCGATGGCTAGGAATGTCTCGCTCATGAAGGGGATCATCTCACTCACCAGACGCCAGATCATGTAGTTGGCCTTGACCCTGACGGGGAAAGAAAATAGCCGTTCTGAACCTTCTTCCTCGACTAAAATCTGATGGCATGTTCAAAAGTGCAACGGGATCAATGAATCTTCAAATACAAGAAATAATGCAGAACTGGTACCGCAGAATATATTTAGGACGAAGAATATTTTCTTCTTGTCTGTTAGAAAGTCAATACAGTAAAGTCTGTCACGAGTCAATCTGGCCCATCGGGTTGGCGTTTATCTCGAGTTTCTTAGGCATGAAATGACTGAGAATATCTCTATTCCCCCTGGATGGGATGCCAGTCCATATCAGGTTATTTCCCAGCTAATGCCGGTACCCATCCACACTCCTGGTGGAGAGGCAAGTGTGCGTGAAGTATAGCTCGCCCAAGGACACAATATGTGGCCAGGACCCGGATTCTAACCCCTGACCCTCTGATCAAGAGTCTTAAACCCTAACCAGTAGGCCATGCCTATCTATAAGAAAGCGCAGCCCGTCCTGAGATAAAAACACGGGGCTGCTACGACTGCCAATCCTAATGTCCCGGCAAGCAAGGTTCGGCAAAACAGTACCGACAGGAGGATTTTATGTTGATGGTAACGGCCATTAGTGTGTAAGAAGTACCCTCAAAGTTGTTTCAATGAATTCTTTCTGTGAATCTAGATTACGATAGTCTTTACTTATTAATGTTTTACCCACCTGTCGTCTTGGTCTCTGAGCCACAAGGTGACGTTGCCGATATAGTCCGGCCTGTAGTTGACGATGGGCTCGTCGTCTGTAACTCCTGGGTCGACACTTGCCGGCAACATTAATTGATAGAAACGTGTCCAGTCGATCTGGGAGAGAATTAATGATAGCTTGGCCATCAGTGTTATGATACAAGTGCAATGGGATGATCAAGAGGCCTATAATGTGCAAATTTGAGGATATTTAAATAGTCATTAGGTTTAATAATAATGCCGGCAAGCGGTAATGTGTTGATTGTAGCTTAAGAGAAGAAATGAAGGCACAGTATTTAGCTAAACTTGGATCTGACTATATTTCTAACTGTCTTGAAACTCTAAAAACAAAAATGAGATATTCGGGTTGTTTAGTCCAAACAAGACTTGTATCATGATATCTGTACAAAATATATATTTGTGTTGACGTCGACGACAACAGGAAGTCTGCAAAAAGAGACCAAGTCTCGAAGCAATGCTGTCAAATCCTTACCACACCCATTCCAATTTGCTTGAAGGTGTATTCAATGTACTTAATTCCATCGTCTGGATGTAACACAGTCAACTGTAAAAAAAAAAAACACAATTGTTTTGTACTTACTTTACTTATCATACATTTAACATCTATACGTATATTTTCATACTTAGGAGAGTGGAAAATTGCATTTCGATAATATCATTGCGATTGACTAATAAACAAGCTCTATCGGATCTCGGAAGCTGCGGCCCAACGAATTCGTCTTCATGCATGAGTCACGTTTTTGTGCCCATGTCATTTCTTGAAGGAGTAGTGGACTGTTTTGAGTAAAAGAAAACCCCAGGTTTTCCACCCCAGATACCCCATGATGACCTTTGACCCAAGAGGGGTCATGTGACATGTTGGTTACAGGGCTGCTGATACTTTGACAAAGTTTGGTCGAAATTCGGCAAAATAATATAGGAGCGATCGACAATTGCAACGTTCGTAACTAACAAATCAACGTTTGTTACTAATTATTAAATACTAACTAACTAAATAACTAACTAACTAACTAATTGATGGAGAGACTTGACGACCTGCTAAGCTTCTATATCTACAACTAAAAATCAAATCACATCCTTAAAATAAGCCTTCAGGCTGCAAGATGTGCAAATTGGATACAGGAGCTGTTTGTATAAATAAAACCAATTTTCAAGTCCATTTGCCCTTAATTTACGGCCAACGTTGACAAGGAAAGAATCGATGACGAATTTATACGAATATCTTACATTAGCCATGTACGACTCGAACTCGATGAGTTTCGTCATATCATCCTCCGCTACTGTCTCGTCTGCCCCCAGAGCCACGGCAATGTCGATCATGTACTGGAGGTACGCTATTCTCTCCTGAAAGAAGAATTTAGTGAAACGAAATGAGACCATGATTGCACCAAGTGCCCAAAAGTCAACATATTAGCACCATTTCACTGTGCAGTTTGCACTGAATATTGCGACGATGACGGGACGCAGGTCGTGGCAAGTTGGTAGGAACGTCCTCGTAGCACGCCAGCAACCTTGGGCCGTGCCACACGGAATTTGACGGGAAATGATTGCATGATTTTATTTTGATGTCGGCCTAAACGCCTTTTCTTCAACTGTGATAACTCACGAAAGGCAAAAAGTTCAAGGCGTTGGCCGGTAGGCTGTTGTTTATCATTATTATGATGCCCGCAGCATCTGCTTAAGGGGATAATAATCTCCTACGGTGACGCCAGTCTCCCTTATCCCTTATTATGCAGGCAGCCAGCTCTGTCATGGTCTCCGCCCAAGCATCCCTCCTCAGGACACCGACACAGCTCGACCTCTCAGTCCTCCCCCATGGTCTCCGCCCAAGCATTCCTCCTCAGGACACCGACACAGCTCGGCCTCTGTCCTCCCTCATGGTCTCCGCCCCAGCATCCCTCCTGAAGACACCGACACAGCTCGACATCTGTCCTCCCTCATGGTCTCCGCCCCAGCATCCCTCCTCAGGACACCGACACAGCTCGGCCTCTGTCCTCCCTCATGGTCTCCGACCCAGCATCCTCATGGTCTCCGACCCAGCATCCCGCCTCAGGACACCGACACAGCTCGACCTCTGTCCCCTCATGGTCTCCGCCCCAGCATCCCTCCTCAAGACACTGACACAGGTCCTCAGGACCTCGCCCCAGCACCCTCCTCAGGACACTGACACAGCTCGGCATCTGTCCTCCCTCATGGTCTCCGACCCAGCATCCCGTCTCAGTTCACCGACACAGCTCGACCTCTTTCCCCTCATGGTCTCCGCCCCAGCATCCCTCCTCAAGACACCGACACAGCTCGGCCTCTGTCCTCCCTCATGGTCTCCGCCCCAGCATCCCTCCTCAGGACACCGACACAGCTCGACCTCTGTCCTCCCTCATGGTCTCCGACCCAGCATCCCTCCTCAGGACACCGACACAGCTCGGCCTCTGTCCTCCCTCATGGTCTCCGCCCCAGCATCCCTCCTCAGGACACCGACACAGCTCGACCTCTGTCCTCCCTCATGGTCTCCGCCCCAGCATCCCTCCTCAGGACACCGACACAGCTCGACCTCTGTCCTCCCTCATGGTCTCCGCCCCAGCATCCCTCCTCAAGACACCAACACAGCTCGACCTCTCTCCTCCCTCATGGTCCCCGCCCCAGCATCCCTCCTCAGGACACCGACACAGCTCGACCTCTGTTATCCCTCATGGTCTCCGCCCCAACAACCCTCCTCAGGACACCGACACAGCTCGACCGCTGTCCTCCCCACCGTTTCACCCATGAGTCGGTTCCCACAGCACCAGTCGGCTTGCTGGCAGCGCAGGATGTCTGTAGCATGCACTGTCCTGCCATACAGGCCCATCCGCCTGTATGCCATATTTTACAAGATCCGCGTCAGCTTGCGCTATTGCCGTTTCAAGGACGTTATTGGACATTGTGGTCTCTCGATCTCCACCATCCTCAACATCTGGTGTAACACCCATGGAGGGACTTCCGGAGGGTCAGGGTTAGAGTCTGTTTTTGCTATTGATTGATTTTGTGGTATTGAGGGGGAAAATAAGAACAATCATCACCTACCTTCGAATAATCCTCGTCCAAAAGAATCCTCACCGCCAAGTTCCTAGAATCTTCTCGCTCGTCAATCTGGAGAATATAAATGCCATTAATGTTGTTATCATAAAGAATCAGCGTCATAAATGGTGAAGAACTTGTGACTCCTGATCTAAACACAACTTACTGCCGATTGCACGCAAAATAAAACTCGAAAAGAACAAAATCGGTGTTGTTAAACCGGCTTTCCGTACGTAACCATGTTTTCAGTCTGTACTGTGTCCGATAAACAGTTATATATCAACGCGCTCATGCAGGCCCGGATTATCTAATAGGCACAGTGCGCAATGTGCCTAGGGCCTGCGAAAAGAAATTGACCTATCGCGGTAGAATCGCGTCAGCGCTGCCTGTGAACTACTGTCCAATTATCTGATATATACAAATGGACGCGGAACGCGCAAAATCTGAGACAAACAAAACTTAGTGTACAAAAACTCCATAGGACTGTCTAAGGGCGTGGCAAACTCGCAAACGGCAATAGGTCAATTAGGGGCCTACGAAAAATGTGAGGGCCTACGCAAATACGGTCGCTAGTGCAGAAAATGGGCTCCGTGCACCAACAAGAGGGCGTGTTTTAGAGAGCTCCGTGGACGGGACACACAGCGTGTGTGACGTACTGGTTCGCGCCTGCAGTACGCACGATTTCCTGATGTGCAAAAGCCACCGCGTCCTCGCGTGAGCGTCATGCGTCTCCGGCGCGCAAATTCTTGCAATGGTCTCCGAGACTAATCCCCGCCTCCTATACCTTTTGATACATTCGAAATTCGCAGTGGATGGATTGGGAACCAGTCTAGGTTACCCCAACTCTCCTTTTCTAGCCGTTGATGAGGTACTTGTGCATGGAGCCCATAGGGCCTACGGAAGATTGGTTCCTATAGGGCCCACGGAACATTTAATCCGGCCCCTGCGCTCATGAAAAGACTTCTTCATTTCTATTTCAACAATACAACTAAAAGTCACCGAAATATCTGAAGCAATCTGAGATCATTTCTAGGGGCTTTTCCTTACCAGGGCCCTCACATCCTGGCTCAGCGTCCTGTCGATGTCAACCGACGGGACCACGAACTCAGGAAGGAACGCCTGATGAGAAAAACAAACGACAAACGCATTTAAAACACAATTTATTAACGTAACAGCAGGAGACAGGGCTGAACCATTTTACCTTACTGAAAACGTCAGTTCTTTAAAACTAGAAATTGTAACCCAGCCCAAATTAATAGAAAAACGAATTGAGCCATTGTGCATTGTCACTCGACTCCAGTCCGCTCTAACGGGTCATAGTTGACAAGGAATCTGGCTCATATTCGACCTTATGCTTTCCGGGTCAAAATGACTATTGTTTCGGGTCATTTCTCAAGGCCGGGTTCGTTTTGAACCCCCCAAATGGGTCTTTTTTTCAACCGGAAAAGTGTTATTGTGACCTGGAAAAGTGTTATTTTGACCCCCGAAAAAAAGTGTTATTTGACCCTGAAGATTATGACCCGAATCCCGGGTCAACTCCGACCTTGGACTTGTTAGAGTACCCTAATACAGAAGGATTGTTAGCTTCGTAAAGGTTTACCTGTAACTTTACCATTTTATTCTTTTCCTTTAATCCAAATATTTCATAAAGAGAGACAAAGTATTTTGTTTTTGTCTTTTTTGCGATATTTGCGTAAATTTACCATAGACAGCCCCAATTGTTTTGACGGTACAGATATCATTTTTTCCCCTATTTGACCTACATGAGTTACAGACAACACTACGAGTATACAGTCTTTAACGTGCCGGGTCTCATGTCATTCCATTATATCTGAACTGACCCTCTTTCTGGGTGAACTGGCACTTCTGTAAGTCCTTTGTCTGGGCCATTTAAAACTGGAAAGTGTGATTTTGACACACACAAAATCGTGCTATGCCCGAAAGATTTGTCACTCTAAGGCAACAAATTCTCATTCTGACCCACAGGAATACCTGGTCAAATCGAACCCGGAATCCAGTCGAGTTTGACTCCATTTTTGTTTAAAGAGTGTGTATCCTAAACAGCTTACATCCAACTTGTATTTGGCAGTGTTGTTGGGATCGGGATATGTGCTCGTGGCCACAATCAACTCCACGTCGTACGTGCCCCTGATGGCGGCCCAGAGTTTCTCGAAGTCGAATTCGGTGGCGTTCCAGTTACCGCCGGCAGGGGTAGACCCCAGCACCGGCCAGCCGCCCAGCGAAGTCAGCACGTCCGTCAGAGGTTTGGCTCCCAACGCGTTGATAGTGTCTGTTGGATAATTGCGAAAATTGTCTCGAATTCACAGTGTTAACTTGTAAAAATTAGAAAACTGAATAGCACTAAAACATTCATACAGTTCACGCAATCAAACTAATGACGATGCGCACAAAAAATATCAACGACTTACAACAATCGCAAAAAAATCGCCCTGTGAATAGAGCCTGGCGTGGACATTAGAACTTGTCATTGGTCTTTTATAACAGTTATACATTGTCAAGTATTTGAGCTCTGCGCAGAAGGGTAGATGTCACTCTTATAACTTTAACAGAACAGCTCATAATGACTTACTTATGTCTACGCAAGACTGGTAGTCGTTCCTTACGATGTGATACGACGAGGGTTCGCCGGCAACGGGACTCCGTTCAAATATAACTGATAAAGAAATGACCAATATGGCAGTTTTAATAAACAACTTCTTAGACACAAACAATCAGTAAAATGACCACAATGACAATTAGGAAACCCGTAAGTGATCGTTATTTAACGGTATTTGGTTGGCGACTTATTTGACAATGAATTTACCGTAAAATTACGGGCAGATTTTTTTTTACCGATGACGCTACTGTCGATACGGATGTCTCTAAAGTAAAAAGACTGGTAGCGACTGTAGGGTCAGGACAGTGCTGCCATTGCCGCACTAAAATGTGTATGTCGACATTAATGACCGTGGAAAAAGAACCGACAGTGGCAGTGATCAAGATAGTGATGGCGATGAGAAAGACGGTGCACGATGTCGATGATGAAAACAATTGCCAAGATTATGACGGCGAAGAAGAAGACGGCTTTGACATGTCTCACAAGAAAATCAGTTTCAGGAGAAGAATAGGAGAAGATTGGATGAGACGACACTGGAAGATGACAGTCGTTTTCGTGAGCTTATGTTGATTGGCATGAATTACCTTTCAACTTGTCTGTCAATTCGTCTCCCAGGACAGTCAAGATATTTGTATAGGAGCCAGTCATGTTCCGCGCGGCGTAACGCTGGACCCAGCCACCGCAGCCGTACTCGAAGAAGTTATCGCATGGATTCACGCTCTGATTCATATTACTCAGGTATGCATACGCTGTAGAAATGAAGAGAAAAACACGATATCAAGCCTAGAACTTAACTCTTACCCTAATCCGTTTTTAACAGCGGCAAACTTTCAAAGTTATTTTTGATTCCCGAGTTTCACATTCCCTTGGACGAACTTTGAGTAGGAAACATAAACCTGGTTATTAATACAGGGAGAGATATCGGAATTTTGAAAGTTGTTCTCACTATTGTCAATTACACCTTTTAAGTGGTATCATGGTACATTAGTTCATAATCTTTCGAAGGTGTGTCATTGCGGTCTCTGAACTGTGACATTCCTTCGATGGGCGATAGTTTAAAGGACCTGCAACTGGCGTCGGTCATGTTGTCACCGGTACGACCTGGTCATTCAGATAAAGAACATGGGCATAAGACCCCTGTCTTACCGGAGTCATAGCATTGCTTCGTCGTGCAGACCGCCCGATCTGGATCCACGGGCACCGCTGGTTTATTCGCCTTTAGTTCGTCCAGTTCGGCGGCAATGTCGTTCTTTTGTAGCACGACAACAACTGAAAAACCAACCAAACTCGTCAAATTTTGAAGACGATCGAACATGTAGTGGAGTAGCCAGGGTTTGCTTCAGGGGGCTAGGGAGGGTGTTAACAGGGGGCATATACCAGTTGTGGGGGCACTACGTGGCCAACTTTTCAGGGGCCGACTGGCCAGCCCTTGGTTTTACAGAGTACCTGTTTCATCCAAATAAAAAAATATCTGTGTTTAGGCCCAAAAAAAGTCTCCGGTTTCTGGTATGGAGCTTGCCCAAAAAGTGGTGCGGCGACGCGGCTTTTTTTTTTTTTTACCTGTTTTTTGGCTTCAAATGTCGGCTGATGACTGCAAATGGTGCCCGACTAAACTTAGTGCAAATATAATGGGAGTCCAGAGAGGCCACATAAAGCTTATTCTCGATCATAACCCCATCTAAAAACACGTTAAAACTGTGCAGCAGCAGGATTCCAGTCAAACCAGTGAGTTTGGCGGTTTTGGGACATCATCTTTTATTGAAAAAAAACCTTTTTCATTTTGCCGACGCGCATGGCTACGGCGACGCGCGCGCATACCAGAAACCAGAGACTTTTTTTTTTGGCCTTAACTCCAGTAAACAAATATTAAATTATTGACATACAACCTACAAAATAATAATAAAAAAATAATAATAATTCTGTGTTGATAAAAAAAAATCAACTTCGTGGGCACACTGTGTACTAGTCTGTACCTTTTAAAACTATTTTGTAAAAAAAACCTTAAACTTAAATAATAAACGATTTATCAAAGCGATTACAGTTTTGTATCAAAATTGCGGCGTCCACTGCAATTACATAGTCCCTCGGGCTAGGTGGAAAGCCCAAGAGTGTATTATTTTCCAGTTGACTGACACTCAATGCCTTGATCGCGCATACCTGGAGGCCTACATCGTTAAGTTTGGGTATGTTGACAGTAAAATATCCTAAAACATATACAATGTACTTAGGTGGAGAGCTGGATAGTCAGGCAACAACCTGCAGTAAGTTTGAAGTCCTTCAACCCATGCTTGCGGAGAAAATGCGACATACACAACAGGGTCATTCCATGTCACACCCCCACCAAAAAGAAGCAAATCCTGAGTGCGCCGCTGCTGATAATTTATATTATGAGTCTGGTCAGACCTCATCAGCCCTAAACATGACAAATTCCCAAACAAAGATTAATCTAAGTAGCTTTAGAAATAGAATAGTAAGTTGTGTTGGTGGATTTCTAATGTAAAGTCTATCAATTAATAAATTGACTCATTTGTAACCTACCAACTGTACAAAAATAGTCATAAAGTTGTAAATTTCGAAGACCCCAATTGATTTTCAGTGGAGTCGGATGGAGGAAGACATGCTCTATCAAGTCATTTTCATTTCGTTGATTTTCGGAATGAAACATTATTACATAAATTGGGTCGAAGGTCACGATAACATATTAACGGTCACGTGACCTACTTCCCACAAAATTTAATTTGACAAAAGAGTTGATTTGAGCATGCAATTCTTATTAGTTTAATACCAAATTCGCATATATTCGATGAAAATTGACATGGTTTTGACATATTTCTACCAAAAGGGTGGTAGATTACTCTAAAAATGTTCATTTATTTGTGGTTTCTGCCCTGACCACATGGTAGGTCGGATCGGGCTTAACATTGGTGTGTATTCATTGCTCATCAGGACCTACAAGCACAGCAAATTTTATCAAAATCGGAAGGCATGAGGTAACAAAGTGCGTTGGTCTGACATGGAATGACCCAACAACCTTCTGGCCGAGTTTTCATTGTGTGTGTAAATCTCCGTATATAGAGGGCTATTCGCAGGGCCACGTACGTACGGCCAACGCATACAGGAGGCCTCCATCTTCAATGTTGGGTGTTGTCAGTAACACAGTAATTTGACTGCTTCCACAGAAATTCATGCGAAAAATGCGAACCCCCCCCCCCCCTCCTCCCACTCTGACACCCAAAAATGTTTTACTGGTAATAATGTCCGCCTTTGCCCAAAATATGGACAGAGCCAGCTTGGTTAGCAGGTATATGTACACAATTCTGTGATAATAGTCTTAATAATCATCGGATTTGAACAACGCCCCCATTGAAAGTATGGTACGAGTCCCCCCCCCCCCTTGATTTTCGGAGGCCAAGTCTCCGGAGAAAAAGCCATGTCTACATTTCAGTTTTTTGCTGATGAACCCCCCCCCCCTCGAAAATTCCTGGATCCTCCCCTTACTGTTTAATAACGGTTTAAGATTAATTCTTTTTAGGATCATTTATAGAGATTGCAAGGTTTTCACAACACCCCACTACTCCCGGACAATGTTCGATCTCTACTCACCTGTGGTGACCGTAAGGGCGATGATGGCAACAGCGAAGATCCCCAGCAAAATGAGGGGAATCTTACTGTGAGACTTGGAAGCGACAGAGTCCTCGAGTGCCAGCTGATAGGGCGTTGTACGCTTGTCCTCCATGGTGGGGGAATATTCCAAAAGGACTTCCCGTAGATCGACACAGAATGCGACTAATTCCTTTTTAATTCGGGAACAGGTGTAATGTCGATGGCACTAGTATAACATGTCCATAATATTAGTATAACTACGCGATGCATTGTGGCGCCAGTGCAGTACACGTATACGCCATGATCCACAATGGAGCTCGAAAGCAATGAAAACAAAGTTATTTATGCTTGCCAGGATGACCGTAAGGTCATGGACAAATTCTGCTAAATGCACTTCAAACATCTGTCAGATTTATCAAAAATCTGCCAAATTCCCCAAAATTACTCGAAATACAGTATATACACACTTAAAATCACATGCACATTTTGTAGTATTTCCTTAATTAAGGTTCAAATTACATTATAAACAATCTATAGTCACAATAAAGATGTTACGAAATTATTGCGTAAATCTCAGGCAAAACGCGCGCGCGGTTGCATCACGACGAAGTCCGGTTCCCAGTGAACCTCATAGCACCTAGACCGGCCAACCTGTCCCATTATGCAAGGGTTTGTTTGAAAAGTTGAAGCTTTTTTGAACAAATGCACCTTTTTTTTCAAATTTGCTATGTTTTTCTGTCCAATAACCTTTTTTGCAGAGTTCTGCCGGAAATCTGCCCAAAAAAATCCATTCTATCAAATTTTCTGTCAAACTTGTTTTTTAACACAAAAGCTGTCAAAGTTAACCGAAAATCGGCTAAAACGGTCACCCTGATGCTTGCCAGGAGTTGTCTGTATCATGCACTTTTTATTAGATGAGGGCAATTGTTAGTACATTTCCCCTTTCCGGTGCTTGTTTTTTTTTCTAATTAAAAGCTTCACTGACGCTGTTTCCTTGCCAGCATCCTGCTGGTTTCAGGTATGGAGTTTACCCCAAGAGTGGTGCGGCTACGCGGGTTTCTTTTTTCCCCTACTTTTTTTCTTCAAATGTCAGCTGATGTTGCAGATGACGCTTCGATCCCCTTAAAACTCTCAAAAATATCCTTCAGGGTACGTGGAGCTTGAAGTGACCTCAGGAAGGCCATAAGGCTGAGAATGGTGACTTTTGAGACGTTGGTGGCAGCAAACTCACCGGTCCCTTTTCCATTATTCGCGTCCTATTGAGCATGCGCGCTTTAGATTAAACATGACGTATCAATTGAGAAACATTGAATGTTAGTCTGGTTCCCAGACCAAAAGATTCCGACTATTCCTGATGAATCTTAGGTCAGGTAGCCTCCGGTAATACAATGTATTACAATTGACATCACGTGACTAAAACGGGAGGAATTCCTCCTTTTTCCGAAACTGTCCGAAGTTTGCCGAATTCATTTCGTCGACAATCGGATAGTGTCCGAGTATCTCCGAGTATAATATAGCTTTTATTAACTGCTAATTGCTTATTAAAAACTTTAAAAAACTAGTTGATAATTAATATCCATTGCTTTTATTTAGAAAACCTGAAATTCAACGACGATTTTGCACTCGGATCGTATACGAGGGGCGAACTTTTTGCTGCGTCATGCACTAGTTTGAATTTGACGACCGTTACCGGCATTTTCCAAAACGCGGCGTGGTCTCAATTCGGCTCCGCCTGCTAACAGTGCTGTTTGGGTGTCCAACTTTGAAGATTCCAGGTTAAAATTAGTCAATTTTTTTTACAGAAGTATTAAACTGTATATCATAACTGTATGATATATGGAGCAAGTGATTTATTTTTAAAAAAAATTATCGGAATATTAAAAGCTTTATGTGATAAAGCGAATTCGGAAACGAAGTCGAGCTTTGAAAAAGGGCCGTCAATGTCGTCATGTTTATTTTTAGCCACGGAGGCTGCCTGACCTACAATTTAGACGTGTAGACGTCGGGGGAAATTGTCAGGTCGGGGAACCAGACTACATTGAATGTTTGCTGCCACCAACGTCTAAAAAGTCTCCCATTCAGCAACCACTTACAATCTGGACCGACACAAACATTCTTAAAATCTGGATACCTGAGACAAAAATCAGAAGAAAACGGTAACCCCGGATCATACACTACAGCGACATCGACATCGTGCTGTTCGTGCATGAGCTGCCAGGCTGGTCATTGGTCTGCTCCCTTACATATTGCGCTAATTAAAATGCGTTGACAAGTTCCAGATGCACGACCATCGCTCTCTCAGCCTAGCTTCCAGAAGTACAAAATTACAACACCGTCTGCAAATGGTTCCCGACTCAATTTAGTGCAAAATATATGGGAGCCCGCCCAGAGAGGCCACATAAAGCTTATATTCGATATACCCCATCTAAAAACAAGTTAAAATTGGGTGCAGCAGCAGGATTCCAGCCAAACCAGTGAGTTTGGCGGTTTTGAGACATCATCTTACATTGAAAACAAACTTTTTAATTTTGCCGACGCGCATGGCGAAGAGCGCGCATACTAGAAACCGAAGACTTTTCATGTTGGCCGGACTTACACAAATCCCCAACATAATAGAAAGGGTCTGGCATTTGCATTTGTGAAAAAAAAAATCAAGACGATTCACACTTTACCAGGCGATAGTTTTTCTTCATAAAACTTGACTGATGAAATTATCGTCAACTCACCCCAAACTTTAACAGCACATGCAAAGGCTAAACACCTGTAGGCCTGGGAGCGCTAAACTAATATTTTGATGGTTCTTCACATTAGAAGATTTTCTACTAATATGCCAAAGCTTTGTATGATGCTTTTAATGATGTTTTTTTTTTACTGTCCATTGTGGTCGCAAGTTTTACAAGTGAATTGAAGGGAATACTTCGAAAACACTATGAAAACAGAACATATGTTTTCTAAATCTTCACGCACTGTGGAAGCAATATTATTCCCGCTATGCAATAACATGGCATGTCCATTATGGAAGTTTTGCATCTACGGGCATTATTACGTGACAGTGTAACATCCGCCATTTTGATGTCCAGCTTGCTCTATCGGGGTGCAGACCAGTAAATCGGTCCGAAATTGCCTGCGCCGGCCAAATCACGATTTGCATGCCCTCAAAATCTTCGGTATTTGAGCATGCTGTGGGCCATGAACTTGAGGGTTTGTTAAAAATATGGATGGAAACCGTGCACAGGACTTAGAGCTTGCAGTTCTGTGTAATTTTGATGTAATTTGGACCCTAAAAGCGCTCTACTTTGCAATGGAGTGTAGGCATCGTTTTTCAAAATGGCGATGGGCTTCAGGACTATTTTCAGGGGTGATCGTCTTCAGATGGAAATTTCTCCTAAAAGTCATCAGTTGACCCCCCGTAAATTGAACAGAAATTGAAAGATGATGAAATAAGCTTTAATTTGATGTGTGTCTTGAACACCTTGGAGAGTTGTGAGTATTTTTCCCGAATTTTTGAAGTGGGAGCATTTACCATTGGGGTCTATGGAAGTTTATTTACTGGTCTGCTACCATCGATTGTACAGTACATGTGCATTGCATTATTTTGTGTAACGTGCATGTACTGCGATATATTTGTCATGGTAATTTGTCATGATCATTTGTCATGGTCATTTGTCATGGTATTTGTCATGTGTTCGTCACCCAGAGCTAGCTACACGAGCCCGCTAGTACTGTGGGAACCCATTGATGGAGCTAGGAGCGGGGGCAGGAGGAGACTCTCGTACGTCGACCAACCGAAGAGGGACGCAGCGCAACAAGATACCCCTGAGCTGAGGACGTTGATACTGGACCAGGATGCGTGGAAGGTGACCAGTGTTGGAGCAAAGGCTTTGACCCTCAAGGCCTACACGATTAAAATGGCAACAGCAACATTTCAAACCGATTTACCTGGAAAATGCAAAAATCAAGACGATTGCAATAAACTGATCCCTCTAGGCCAAGGCCAAGGTTTTGGCCCTCAAGCCTCAAGGCCAAGGCCAAGGCCCTAAAGTCCAGCCTTAAGGCAGCCTTGTGGCCAAGGCCCACCATCAAGGTACTTCATCACTGAAGGTGACAATCAGAGGTTCTCGAGAAGGCGTCGGCTGAAGACGACCTCTGGCATCAATCCATCAATCATATTTAACTTTCCTCACACAAGTCGTCAGTAACCCCCCCCCCCCCCAAGCATTGAAAATCAAGGTTGATGAAATCAGCCGTAATATGATAGGCCCATGGGTTTCAACCCTCTCAAACACCTTGGAGAGTTGTGAGTATTTTTCCTGATCGGATGAATTTCGAAAGCTTAAGGCAGTTTTTTTACCGGATGGCAACCGTAGACGTCCAATATGATCGGCGCGTAGGTACTGTGATGACTATTGACCAGTGACGTCGCGTGAGATATCTCATTTGTAACTTACACAATTCATTGTGGCGCCAGTGGAGTCACGCAAAGCTTGCTTGACCCAAAAACCATTAACCTCGGCCATGACACTGGCGGCAAGGTTGTTTTGTATGCCGGTGTAGCATGAATATCCGACTCATTGGCAGTATTGCGCATGCGTAAGTACGTTGATATGCTATTTTTTAGTCTAGTTCCCGACCAACAGATTCTGACTATTTTTGATGAATCTTAGGTCAGGTAGCCTCCGGTAATACATTGTATTACAATTTACGTCACGTGACTAAAACGGGAGGAATTCCTCCTTTTTCCGAAAATGTCCGAAGTTTGCCGAGTTCATTTCGTCGACAATCGGATAGCGTCTGAGTATTTCCGAGTATAATATAGGTTTAATTAACTGCTAATTGCTTATTAAAAGTTTTTAAAATGAGTTGATAATTAATATTCATTGCTTTCATTAAGAAAACTTGAAATTCAACGACTATTTTGTGCATCATGTATACTCGGATCATATGGGCGAACTTTTTGCTGTGTCATGTACTATTTTGAATTTGACGACCGTTACCGAGCTTTTCCAAAACTCGGTCTTCATTCGACTCAGCTCCGCCTGCTAACAGTGCTATTTGGGTGCCCAATTTCAAAGATTCCAGATCAACATTAGTCAATGTTATCTTACAGAAATATCAAGCTGTATTATCATAACTGTATGATATTACGAAGCAAGTGATTTATTTACAAATTTGATCAGAACATTGAAAGGTGTAAGTGATAAAGTGAAATCGGAAACGAAGCCGAGCTTTGAAAAAGGGCCGTCATTGTCGTCATGTATATTTTTAGCCACGGAGGCTGCCTGACCTACAATTTAGACGTGAGCGTCGGGAATAATTGTCAGGTCTATAGGGAACCAGACTGGCTATTTTTAGGATCATAATCGGAGAGTGGCGTGTCACGTGCGAGGGATGAACCAATAATAGGGAAAAAGGAGTCTGATTTTCAGCGGAGTCGGATTTTCATATGAGGCCGGCCATGAGTTGTCAGTGGCATTGTACCTTCCCCCGATTGAAGCCGGGAGCGTAAATGTTTGATGATTGGGTAATTTACAAGAATTTGTTATTGAACTGGCGTTCATTTAAACTAGCCATGCTTTGTGCAAAGTCCTGTAGATTTTTGTTGTAAATAAAAAATATAATTCAGAGTTTACCCTCTGCAAGTTTTTGTTATTTGTTTTAATTGAAAATAGCTAGAGCGTGAAAGTCATGGGCGTCGCGGGGAGGGGGGGGCCCCCCCCCCGGAAAAGCCCCCCCTCAAAAAAAAAAGAGAGAGAAAAGAGAAAAAAAAAAGGAAAAGAAAAGAAAAAGAGGCGCGAAGTCATAGTGGTGTAAATTTAACGAGTATGTCCCTGCCCCCCCCCCCTCTAAAACTGATAAATCGAGAATTTGTTGAGAAATACAAGAATTTTTTGGGAAAAAAATATGTTTTGCCATTTTGTCTAAGTTGAGCTTGCGGACCCCTCCACGACGCTATTACTATGGGCACGTTACTTGGGCATGAGCACTTTACAACATATCTCACAGTTCGGGCCTGTGCATGGCTTCCGCTCGTATGGCCATCAAACTGCTCTCAAAGTACCGGTAATTCGGGTGAATCCAAGGGCATGCAAGTGTCACGTGTGCGAATCTTCTTTTTTTTGCTCCCAAACGACGTCCGTTTCCCATCTTCTGATTGGTTCATTACATGCATATCTAGTGCCTTGTTCTCCACAACACAAACCCAAGATAGGCTTTACGTCTTCCTCTCTTTAGTTATTCTATCAAAGGAAATGAGAAAAAGTGAAAAAGTTTACCGAGATTCGAATTCAGATCATTTATTAGCAATCAGGACTACTACCAACCAGTCCACGAGGCAGCTGCAAATCGTCGGTGATTTAAACACCCAATTATTCCTTGTTATTATAATCTATTCTCTAAAGCCCTAGACATCATGAATATGCATAACGCAGTGACAGCGCCCTCTTTGATATTGTCCGATCTCGTTTTGTGGAAAAAAATTCGCGCCCGAGGCCCCGCTGACAGCCTCTATATCCGGGATGTACACACATATCTCTCGTCTAACGCTATATATTTTTTTGGTAGGGCGCCCTCTTTCTTGAAGTCAGAAAGTCAGAATACTCACCATTTCACGTGCACAAAAATATGAATAATGCCCGTTGTGCGCGATCGCCCCTGCTGAATATGGCTTTCAAAATGGTCCTCATGCACAATATATGCAGCACTATCCCAAAAGAGTGAAGGCCAGTGTTTTCGAATTTTCACGGTCGGGCACTTTTGGGGGGATTTTTGTCATCCCCCCCCCCCCTCGCCGACACGGATGTACGACACTGCGCCCCATGTCACGGCGACATAAGGACGAGCAATAGTATTTACGAGACCATACCGATCTCGTGTTCAGGAATTGTCAACGGTCCATCCAGTAAGTATATTCAGTATCAAGTTATTTATAATTAAAGCTAATAACATGGAATTATTTGGCTTCCTGCGCATTTGTGTTTTTCGTAGCAAAGCAACAGAATTGCTCAAACCTAAACTAACCTGTTGCAGTGAGTTCAGTGGATGCCATACATTTGGAGAAAACAGAGAAAACGTATGCATAGTATTTTGTGTCTCGCATCTGGATTTCGCTGTGACTATATTTTACTTTTTTGTTCGATACTGACAGGATCAGAAAAAAAAACGTCTGGTTTGACCCCTTCTTCGCTCCATGCAATGATCTCAAATTTCGTTCATTTTGGGGTGAAACTGGTACACATTAATCTTTGGTGTGTTTTTTCTTCGGACAGTAATTTTAACTTGTAACTTTGAACCAACACAACTCTTATCCCAAGCTGTGCGTACTCTGACGTCACGATAACGTCATCAGATATCAACTAACAATCTGTTTTAGTTCAAAACAAAATTCTTGAACAAAATTGTCAAACGTCTTCACACTTTCTACTGATTTTTTTGTCATGGCAGACTAGTATTAATAAACTGCCATAGAGCCCAGTTATAAATACGCCCACGTCCCAAATTCAGGGAAAAAAATACTCACAACTCTCCAAGGTGTTTGAGACGCATATCAAATTAAAACTTATTTCATCATGTTTCATTTTTCTGTTCAATTTTAACCAATGACTTTTAAGAGAACCGTGACCAAAAATAATTCGCGACCCGAGCTGTTTTGACTTTTCAGCCTCGAGCCTTGCGCATCTTTTGATACCTAAAATTTTCCGAAAACTGAATTTTCCCCAATACGGCGTGTACACAGAGCAGAATTACCATGCGTACATATGAATAATTAATTAGCCATAATTCCAAAACCCTGTAACCTATAGTCATAAAATTTCTTGGGTATGTTTATGATGAGTGGTTCTATGAATGTACCGAGTTTCAAATGTTTTTGTTACTCGATGGCCAAGATCTTAGGGGGGGGGGCGGAATCCCCCGGCTGAGAGATGGTCAAAATAATCCGGCCCTTTTAGGGTTAAAGATCATATGAAACACCAATGTGTCCTCTTTCCAATGATACCTTGATTGTGTGTCTGTGGCCACAGATGTATTTTGTGTGAGCAGCTTTTTATTTTTTTTTTCAAAGATTTGAGGCAGACAAATCTACATGTATGTGCAATGTACTAATTTTATTTTTCTAGATTCTTAACCAACTTATATGGGTTTTTCTCAATTTGTTTAATTCATATTTACTGTCATTTTGATGTTTTTAATATTGTAATTTATCATGCAATTTGACATTTGGGTCACAGTGTGATAATGTGAATAAAAAAATATATACCAATTAAAGGGTCAAACCTGCACTGGGCCAAGTTTGTGCAAAAGGGTTACTGGTATTCTTGGCATGTGAAACGGCTTAATTTAAAGAAAGAAGACATTAAAAAAAAAAAATCATTCAATTTTGACACAGTGATTTAACCACTCTCGTTGTTGAAATTACCCCTCATGGCCCAATGCCTTTAACGTGGCCGCCACCTCTTTCCACACAACAAACGTTCTGCACGAAGTCTAGTCCATTTCAAACTTTGCATAACAAACCATAACCAACAATCATAGCCAGATAAACTTGGCCGAGGCAGAATAACTAGACAGAATAACAACGAATGCTCAGTCAATCGTGGCCACAGACAAAAGCAATCCGTCGAGTTCTTTTCCAAATACTGGCGAATGGGTTTGCAACCGCCTACCCTTTCATACTGGCGATTATTGTAATACCTGTTCGCCGGTATACAAAAGGAACGGTGCAACCTGTGTTTGCTGGTAAAGAGGGTGAGTAAAAAAAAACCCCGAAACCCAAATGTCGGAACCCTTGTTTTAGAGAATTTCTGCATGTAGCACTCTAGGATATGAAAGCCCAATTCATAAACTTTGTTGTATTACAAGAATCATTCAAATCACTCATGTACTTTTCAAGTTACGGAATTTTAAACACAACCACCTTTTTAAGGTTCTGTCCGCGGTTCACAAAAAATGTTCAGTGTTCTTTCTGTAAAACGAACACAAATCACATAGGGACGTGTGTGAGTTGTTTTCGTTTCGCTGAAAGAAAGCACACCTTTTTGGTGATCCGTGGACAGAACTTTAAAACGATGGTTGTGTTTAAAATTCCGTCACTTAAAAAAGTACATCAGTGATTTGAATGATTCTTGTACTAAAAGAAAGCTTAGGAATTGGGCTTGCATAGGCTATCCTAGATTTTCAAAGTGCTACATGAAGAACCTTACTAAAACAATAGTCCCGACTTTTTTTTACTCACCGTGTATGTAAAAAATGCGACGAATTGATTGGAAAGAGGACCCATTGGCGTTTCATAATTTACATGATCTTTAACTTATTTGAAAATAATATATAATTTACATTTCATCTGGGTTTCCTTGTTTTTATATACCCCCTGTACATATACTGTACGATTGATCGATCACGCTAGACATCCAAAATGGCGGATCTTGCACCAGGCACGCTGTATAACTGCAGTTGTATTCGCAGTGTTATTAGAAAGTTACACGGGGAATGGCGAATGATAGAAGAATAATGGAGCAAATTTATTTTCATGACCGGTATAGGTGGCAAGTTTGGGGCCAGCTGAGGATAATTTTATCAGTTTGGTTTGAATTAGGAAAAAAAACTTGCACAGGGTAAAGCGTGAGTATTGTTTTTAAAGCCAGAGTCCATCATTTGCAGCTATCCAAAAAGTAACTGGCGTATTTATTGTTGAAAAACATACTTGGTTGAAAGATAGTAAGGGGACTAAACTCCCTGTGAAATTATTCTTTCTGGCAAGCTGTCATTTTGAAGAAATCAATGAAAGAAGGCCTTTCCAACGGTGCGTCTTAAGAAGCACCGTAGGAAATTCAAATTAGTAGTTCGTTTTCTTATAATTATTCGGCGAAGCGCGCGCAAGCATTGGCGCGACGCACACGGTACGCGCGCATCAGATCAGTGCGCGACATCGCGTAGCTCCAAGGCGGCTCAGTGAGAACGTATCTCGGACGCTGAATTCAGGCCCAATTCAAAACATGATTCAGCAACATTTGATTTGAAATCGAGATCCTACAATGTTGTTTTTCTCGAAAAATGCAGCTGAAGCTGAGCTGAAACTTCATCAGATTGGTTGTTCAGCACCCTTCTTCAGATATTGAGCACTTTTGTTGCTTCAAACGAACAAAATGCACAAATTACAAATTATGTACTACATGTATACCTTTAAATTCAAATGAGAGCCGGTTTTGTTCCCCATATAGGTTGGGGATTTGTGTAATCAACCGCAGGATTGACCTTGTTATTTGTAAAGGTTGAGCACAGAATGCTAGCAAAGAACACTGCGTCAACGAAGCTTTAAAAATGGGGAAAATAGTACCGGTATTAAACCCTGCGGGCCCCAGAAAAAGGTCTTAACAATTGCCCTTTAGTTATTGAAATATCGAATTGCCGAAAAGTCCTGGTAAGCATAAACAACTTTGCAGCTTTTTCATGGCTGAGCTCTATGGGCTGAGGTCAGTTCGTTGTTCGTGAGGTTCATTGTGTCCAGCATGATATCTGTCCAGCATGATATCCGTCATGGTGTAAGTGCATTGCGCAAGTTACTTATCATGGACATACGTGTCATGCAGTGGCGCACCCACTGGATAATTAGGGGGGGGGGGGGGGGGGCTCACAATTGTTGTTGTTTTTTCAAATTAAGTTAAATTTTATTCCAATGTTTTTTGGGAGGACGGACTATTTTGACGTTGGTGGCGCCACTTACACCCCTATTATACTACTCGAAAATAGGCCACATACATATCACCAAGGTCAAGTCGTGTAACTAAAAAAAAATACAAACAAACAAAATTGACAACCTCTTGGGGGGGGGGGACTCAAGCCCCCCCCCCCATGGGTGCGCCACTGGTGTCAGGATAATTTAAGAGAAGTATCGATTCTGCTCTGCTTTTTAAGGATGTGACTCGAGTCGAGTCGAGTCAATAGGTCAAGAAGATCGCGTCAAGTCGAGTCACTGATATTTGAACACCATCTAATATGGAAGAAGGACCACATCCAGACACAAGTTTATTATGAAGATCCAAGGATTTCACATGAGGTGCATGGTACCGGTACCCAATAGACAGCTTCGACTGGATGTTTCTAACAAAGATCTATGTAGCACTGAGTAAACAAGGAGTGAAATTTCGGCTTCGGGCTTCATCAAGGGCGGATCCAGAACACAATGTTTTCTGGGGGGCCAAACCCCCCAAAAATTGTGGCCCCCAAAAAGTGGGTCAACAAAATTACGGCGTGGGGTTCGGTGGGTTTTTTATTTTTGGATTCTAGATGCTCTGTGGTGCGATCTGAGGCAATTTCTGACACTTTAACCAATTTTTTTTAAGGAAAACGTGGAGGTGTAGCAGTGCCTGTCTTTATTTTATTGCGACGTCACTTTAAAAAAACATAGCTAAATATGTACCGTAGGTCACCGCAGATATATTTTCGCATATGTATATGTGAATTGTTTTCGTTTTGCTGAAATATCACTTTTTGTGATCCCGTGGACAGAACTTTAAAACGGTGTTTGTGTTCGAAATTTTGTAACTTGAAAAGTACAAGAGTGATTTGAATGATTCTTGTACAAAAAGAAAGCTTATGAATTGGGCTTTCATATCCTAGATTTTGAAAGTGCTACATGCAGAATTTCTTAACAAAATATGTCCCGACATTTGGGTCACCTTGTTGTTTTACTCACCCTGTATACTTCCCCGAATTCCAAGGGAATTAGTTGCATTCTGTGCCGATCTACGGGAACTCAATGTGGAGTAGCCCCCCACCATGGATGACAGGCATACAACTTCCAAGACTCAACTGGCGCTCGAGGACCCCGTCACCTCCAAGTCGCCCAGTAAGATCCCCCTCATTTTGGTAGGAATATTCGCTGCTGCCGCCATCGTCCTAATGATCACCACAAGTGAGTAGAGATCGAGCTTTTTTCCGGAGGATGGGGTGTTTTGGAAAGAAAAAAAAGGTTTTCAATATTTTTAATTTTTAAAAAATATGTAAAATAAAAAAAATATAAATTAATTTTAAAACATCAAAATATATATGATAATTTATCTAAGCAGTCGCATTTATTCCCCGAGGTTGAGTCTCACGGTGTGAGAACTACAATTAATTGTTTGAAATCCTTTATGAAACACTCCCACCCTGTTTCTCAGATACAGAGACCGGCAGTTTACAGAAATTTACAAGGGGCCAATCCTTACTAAGCCCAGAAAGAAAACTGATGAGCAAAGTCAGGTTACCAGCCATTTAGTCACACAGTGTATATATTGCTCATGGCTGGTTCTCATCAGATGACTTTTGCTTATAGCACAAACTTTTCCTAAGAAACATGGTCTGGTGACGACCCTTTGAACACGGTTGAAAAGATATGGTAAAATTCCAATCATGTTTTGCTTGGGTTTTTCGGATGCTATTTTGTTAATCAGACTTGAAAGTTTGCATGGCCACGAGTATAAGATTTGACATCAGCACCAGGTGTATTTTTTATTGTGAGTTGTGGTGGAGACCATTAACCAGACGTTTCGATCACGTGGCGCCATCCCCAACACATTGCAGCTACTGGCTGGCCGGTGGGCCCAAGAATATTTGGGCAAATTTTGTTGTGGATCTGCCCATGGTGCTCCCATTACAAGCTGGGACCCCTGTGCCCCTCCCCCCCCCCCCCACCTTGAAAAAAAATCCTGGCTACGTCACTGTACATGCCTGTTTGTCTTCAGAAATTGACGAGTTTATTGACGTGTTTTTCAGTTGTTTTTGCACTGCAGAAGAACGACATTGCCGCCAAACTGGACGCACTGAAGGCGAATAAACCACCGTTGCCCATGGATCGGGAGACGTGCACGACGAAGCAATGCTATGACTCCGGTAAGACAGGGATCTTATGCCCATGCACTTTATCCGAATGACCAGGTCGTACCGGTGACAACATGTCCGACGCCAGTTACAGGTCCTTTAAACTATCGCCACGAAGAAATAATCAGTTCAGAGACCGCAACGACACATTAAATTGTCGAAAAATTGTGAACTAATGAACCATGCTTCCACATATAGTGAGGTACATTAGTAACAAAAATGCTAAAGATCGTTACACAGTGGACAAAAGCACCATTTGTTCACCAAAGCATCTCCATGGTATACCTTTTCGAAAAAAAGACGGACGCAAAAAATTGGATGATGGAAAGGGCATGTATGACGTCATTATGACGTCATCAGCTAATTATTACATGAAAAAATATAAATTAATAATAATCTTCAGAACTGCAAGCATCTCAACAACAAATTTGGTATCAAATTAAAGGGGACAACAAGATCTTTCATTTGAGTGGTATGACATTGAGATGGAATATAGTTGAGGGTGATTTTGTGGGTCAAAAAAACCTTTTTGGTCAAAAGACCTGTTTTTTCGGCTAAAATCATGGATTTTGGGTAGTCACTTTGACACCTGGTTTTAACATGCAAACAGTATGTGGTATTGTGAGATGTTGTTTTTAAGTCAGAGAGAAAGGCTCAAATTCTATGCCAAAAGATTTTTTGTAATTGATTATTAGTATCTCAAATGTTTAAACTTGTTCCAAAGATAAGCGGAAAAGTGAGGTACCTCAGTGATAAAATCGTGACAGGGGTGGACAAAGGCACCATTTTCACACCAAAGCATCTCCATTGTCTACCTTTTCGAAAACAAGATAGGATACAAAAATTGGATGATGGGAAGGGCCATTTATTACATCATTATGACGTCATCGGCTAATTATTACACACTTATACATTAAAATTGAGATATTAGTTAGGAATAAGCCATGGATCGTTTTTTTTTTACATTTAATATACGTTTCTGAGATCAAGGAAATCAGTGCAGTTACCAATTTTGTTCTTAGTTCTTTAAAAGATTTAAATACAAATAGTTTGATAAAATGAGGGATGTTTTCTAATTTAATGTATTAAATTAAACATGTATGTACATGTACATTTGACCCTCGCTCCTATCCCCTGTTGTGATCAATGAATCGTTAAAATGCAATGTCTTACGTCATGATTATCTCATAAATGTTACCTCAGGAATGATGCCACGAGGCATTATTTTCCACAAAAGTTTCTACTGTCCCTTCGGCTCCGTATTCTACATCAACTGGCAATGCATTTATTGCCCTAAACCCTTCAACATTAGCCAGGAATTGAGCATATACTTCTCCGGCGTTACAATTTAAACCTTTTTGTGGACAACATAGTTTTTCTGGTGTAGTTTGCATGCAGATAATGCAAGCAGTCCAATCCATGATGACTGTCCTGAAATACGATAGTAACAGTTCACAGTTTAGAATATACTGTTGCTCTTATGACGTTTCTACTGTACTGAAAAGTCGAAAACCCTGTATTTTTTATCTCCATTCTTTGTTCCATTTAATTCTCAGCCTGGACAAAGAATTGTATCATTATGCATGACATCGCACGTAAATCGGTCTACTGAGTTTTTATGAGGAAAAACTTGCAAAGGGTAACACATGAATAGCTTTTTTATGAAAACGAAACTACACTTGAACTAGTTTCAATGGAAGCCCGTCCCACTCCTATTTTCGGTCTACTGAGTTTTTATGAGGAAAAACTTGCAAAGGGTAACACATGAATAGCTTTTTTATGAAAACGAAACTACACTTGAACTAGTTTCAATGGAAGCCCGTCCCACTCCTATTTGTTAATATTTGTTAATGTTGAGTACAGGATGCTAGCAACGTCAATGAAACTTTTAAATGAAAAGAATAACCTTCAGGGGAAAGGTATGAACTTTGCCCCTATTGAAAGAAAAATTCGTGGCAAGCATAATCAACTTTGCCACCATTGTCATGGAAAAGGTTATTTTTTTCGGGTCAAAGCTTCCATAATGGCGGAAATATCATAAACATGTCATGATTTTAGATACATTGAGAGAAATATCGATTCTGCACTGCCTGGAAATTTAGAAAATACCTCCTCCTGATATTTTACAGTGTTACTTTGTACTAGACGTTCGAAGCGCTAGCTAGCTAGCAACGTCAATGAAACTTTTAAATGAAAAGAAAAACCTTCAGGGGAAAGGTATGAACTTTGCCCCTATTGAAAGATCGAATGAAAAAAATCGTGACAAGCATAATCAACTTTGCCACCATTGTCATGGAAAATGTTATTTTTGGGGGGTCAAAGCTTCCATAATGGCGGAAATTATCATAGACATGTCATGATTTTAGATACATTGAGAGAAATATCGATTCTGCACTGCCTGAAAATTTAGAAAATACCTCCTCCTGATATTTTACAGTGTTACTTTGTGCTAGACGTTCGAAGCGCCGCGCTAAGCCGCGGCAAAACTAGAAACGAACAAAACGAGGGAGATATTTTTAGAGCAAGCATAATGTATAGCGCAGCGGCGCAATTTCAACGTCGTAAAACACTGCTGGCTGGAACACATTTTTGCCCGGGAGTAGAGGGTGCTGAAGCATATTTCAGCACCCCAATCCAAAAAGTTGGGGGTGCTGCAGCACCCACAGCACCCCCCGTTCCCGCGGGCTTGTTATTTTCGTTTCGGACTATTGAACCTTCGGACTGATTAACCTTATTCTAAATTCGGACTATCGAACCTTCCGATAAATAAACCTTCAGACTGATGAACCTTCGGATTAATGAACCTTCGGACTATTGCATCAAATGTTCGGATTAACGAACCTTATTTCATTTTCGGACTAACGAACCCCCCTTATGGAAATTTTGTGCATTTGAACTATCCAACCTTCGGACTAAAGAACCTTCGGACTATTGGACCTTCTGACTATCGAGCCCCCGTTTGTAATACATTGTTAAAAGACGTATCATCACCATTTCCGGCCACTCTGTTAATCTATTTCAGGTTACCACGTTCCTTTCTGTCTGGCTCCTAACCCATACCTCATTACCCGTAATATACAGCACATATAAGAATGTTACGTCTTCCAGCTATAGTAAATGGTCAAAACAAATGGATGTGGTAAAGACCAAATTCAAGGAGCCGCACAATGTCACACAATTTATTTTCTGCGTGACAAATACCGTCATTGTAGCACTTTTGTCCATAATCAAAAATGCTTAGATTTTTCAAGAAAATTTGAAAATAGTGACGTCACTGCAACAGCAAATCAGCTTATTGTTACTTTTAAGTAACAATAAGCTGATTTGCTGTTGCAGTGACGTCACTATTTTCAAATGTCACTGAGTATATCACTCTTCAATTCCCTGACCCTCAAAATGTCAAATTAATTACTTGGAATCTCATCACAAAGCTTCACGACCTTAGTTTCTACAATTAATTACTGTACGAACTTGGTAGAATATTGTGACGTCATTATTACGTCATAAAGTACCCTTTCTGTCATCTGATTTTTTTACATCCTACCCTATTTTTGATCGTAACACATTGCCAAAGCTTTGGTGAAAAAAATGGTGCTTTTAAATACCATGTAACGATCCTTAGCATTTTTGTTACTAATGTAGTTCGCTATAAGATGCCTCACTTTTCCGCTTATCTTTGGAACAAGTTTAAACATATTTATGATACTAATAATCAATTACAAAAACTCTTTTGGCATAGAATTTGAACTTTTCTCTCAAACTTAAAAACAACATCTCACAATACCACATACTGTTTGCATGTTTAAACAAAGTGTCAATGTGACTACCCAAAATCCATGATTTTAGCCTAAAAACATGTCTTTTGACCAAAAAAGTTTTTGTTGACCCACAAAATCACCCTTAACTATATTTCACCCCCATGACATACCACTCAAATGAAAGAGCTTGCTGTCTCCTTTAATTTGATACCACATTTGTTGTTGTAATGCTTGTAGTTCTGAAGATTATTACCAATTTATATTTGTTCATGTACTAATTAGCTGATGACGTCATAATGACGTCATACATGCCCTTCCCATCATCCAATTTTTGCGTCCGTCTTTTTTTCGAAAAGGTATACCATGGAGATGCTTTGGTGAAAAAAATGGTGCTTTTGTCTACTGTGTCACGATTTTTCACTTAGGAACCTCACTAATAAGATGTAATTTACTATGAGAAAACTTTCAAAATTCCGATATTTCGATCAGTATTAACTCGGGAATCAAAAACTAAAAACGGATAGGCCGAAGGGCAAGATTTTTGTTCTTTGTCTAATATCGTTTTCTCTTCATTTCTACAGCATATGCATACCTGAGTAGTATGAATCAAAGCAAGAATCCCTGCGATAATTTCTTCGAGTACGCCTGCGGTGGCTGGACCCAGCGCTACACCGTACCAGAGGACCGGACTAGCTTCTCTACCTCCACTAAACTGAGAGACGAGTTGTCGCAAAGACTCAAAGGTATCTCATGCCACTCAACATAAGCTCATGAAAAGTACTCTCATCTTCCAATGTCGTCTCTTCTAATCATCTCAGATTCTTCTCCTGTGATTTTAGTGTGGGATATGTTGCCATCATTTTCGTCATCGCCCACTGTCATCGTCATAGTCCTTTTCATGGACTTTGTCATTGTCACCATTAGTGCCATCGTCAGCATATTAATTGTCGTCAAATTATCGCTGTAGTCGTCTTTGGCAAGTCATCGTCATTTTCGAAACTATCTTCGTCATCGTCGTCGCCATTTTTTTCACCATTATCATGGCATTTTTTTTCTATCATCGACATCGTCACCATCTTTTTTCATTGCCATGCATATCTTAATCACTCCCACTGTCGGTTCTTTTTGTCACCGTCATTAATGTCGACATCAAGATTTGAGTGCGACAATGGCAGCACCGTCCAAACTTTGACCCCACAGTCGCCATGGAGACATCCTCATCGACAGTAGCGTCATCGGTGGATGTCGTCGCTGATCTAGTGTCGTCATTGTCGTGATATTTTACTGATTGTTTGAGTACGCTGTTAAAGAATTTGTCATTAAAACTGCCATATTGGTCATTTCTTTATCAGTTCTATTTGAACGGAGTCCCGTTGCCGGCGAACCCTCGTCGTATCACATCATAAGGAACGACTACCAGTCTTGCGAAGATCTGGGTAAGTTGTCTCGTCTACCAAGCAAAGGACACAATCTATGGATTAGCAGTTTTGGATCTTTAGGACACGACTCACAGGCACATTAAATATGTTTCTTTTAAAATTATCAGAGTGACATTTGCTCGACAACATTTTACTAACAGAAGACCAATGACAATTTCTATTAATGTCCGTGCAAGGCTCTACTCACAGAGACATTTTGTTGCGATTGTCGTTAGCCTTTGATATTTGTGCGCATTGTGCAGCAGTGCAATTGAACTATTTATAGTTTATTCAAAGATTTTGTTTCACATTCATTTTGAGACTTCAACATTATCCAACAGACACCATCAACGCGTTGGGAGCCAAACCTCTGACGGACGTGCTGACTTCGCTGGGCGGCTGGCCGGTGCTGGGGTCTACCCCTGCCGGCGGTAACTGGAACGCCACCGAATTCGACTTCGAGAAACTCTGGGCCGCCCTCAGGGGCATGTACGACGTGCAGTTGATCGTGAGAACGGGCATCTGGCCCGATGTTAACAACATGACCAAGTACAAGTTGACTGTAAGCTCTTAAGGATACACATTCTTACAAATTCTGGTGAAGTTCGATTACAGGTAAAGATGAAAAAGAAATTGTTCACTCATAGGTCCTTCAAGAATCTGGTATTGTTTTGACCCGGACAGTGTCAGGTCAAATATGACCCGGATTCCGGATCAAATATATTTTTAGAGTGGATTGGGGTCGGGCCGCAAATGTAGGGTCCTTCTAAAGAAGTGGCTGAAGTCTTTTCTCTTTATTAATTTTTTTTTATGTTATTTCGTTCTGGTAATGAAACCAAGGATTCCTCAAAAGTACCCTAAGCACTGTAGCTTGAAAGCCTGAAGAAACCTGTAGAGAGAAGACAATGAGAAGAAATTACAGTTTTAGAGGTGGGAGGAAAAGCCCAGAGGAATATTCTGAGGAAAACCCACGGAATCAGGTAGGGACTGAAAACCCAATCCACATATTGACCCAGGCGGGATTCGAAACCGGGTCACAGCAGTGAAAGGCGAGGAAAGTACCGCTACGCCAACCTGACTCCCCTGACTCTGTTTGGGATGGGTTGCAGCGTATGGTTTTTAAAGAACGGATGACGCTGTCAATAAGGCAAAATGGGTCACCCTTTGTAACGTTATTTGCAATATCGGGTCTTTTTTTCATCAGGCGGAAGATCCTGATTTCATGGTACCAAAGGTCGACATCGAGAAGAAGCACATGCGGGGTGTGAAGACCGTGGTAAGGAAGAGCTCGTGGTTTGCTATGACGTGTTTTATCGGAGAGATTCCATTCACACAATGAAAACGCGAATCAATATCAGCTCAGATTGCTTCAGATACTGCGATGACTTTTAGTTGTATCGTTCAAATAGAAATGAAGCAGTCTTTCCGTTAGCACGTAATATTAGGCGTATCTATATACGTGTGACGGTTATAAAAAGACACGCCCGTTATTTTTTGGTTCAACCTTATTTACATGTAAATTCAAATTAACCTAGCGCCCCCAACGTCTGATATCGGGCGCTAGCTCATTCGTTATTTCCTGAAGACCTGAAGTAACACCACTTCATGTAAATCTTGTCTTCACATATACAGGTAATTATTACTATCTATTTATTTTTGTTCTTAATCTTTACATCAATAACCTTAGATGACATCACAATTCCTCGACTACCCATTTCTGTTTGTTTTTCCTTATTCTTGTATGTAATGGTATTTTTAACTAAGATTTATTCGTGAAACGTTGAAATTCAAGATGGCCGACCCCGCGAAAGTTTCGGCGGGAAAACGTAACTATTGTTTAATCATTTGAATGAATCATTCTTATTTCATGAACTGAAAGTAATTCGAATTCATCTTGCTTTAATCTTACTGATTAATTGTAGCCATTTTGTAAATATATTTTGATTTTTCGTTATTTCCCGAAGACCTGAAGTAACATCACTTCATGTAAATCTTGTCTTCACATATACAGATACGGCATAAATTCGCTGCTGCATATACCACAACTCAAGAGCTTCCGATCCCTAATTTCAAGAGTGTCACATATACGCATCAGACACAATGCAGACTGAAAATACGCTTACAGAAAACTGGCTAAATAACGATGTGTTTCGTTCTTTTAGATTATTGTTTCACGCTTCTTTTAGATTATTGTTTCACCGGCAGTTAGTTTTGTCTACAAACCACAAGTTTTGCGTCTTCACCATTTATGATACTGCATCTTTATGATCATGACATTCATCTGTTTTCTCCAGATTGACGAACCAGACTATTCTCAGGGTTTTGCGGTGAAGATTCTTTTGGATGAGAATTATTCGAAGGTAGGCGGTTCTTCTTTTTCCCCTGCCAGCACGTTGAACTCTTACACATTCAAAAATTATCATGGTGGATGAAAATGCATGTATACATAAAATGTAATCAACGCACATGTCATCATTTCTGGGGCAAGTTAATTCAAATTCCGTATGGCATGGCCCACATGCTTGGAGGTCTTCGACAAGCACATTGATATAGTGTTACGAGGGCGTTCCCTCCAACTTGCCACGCCTGAGTCCTGTCATCGTCGCAATACTCGAATTGTGCCCGATTGTGTTTTGGGCCCTCCATATAGTCTTATGATTTTATACAATTATGTTTTTTTCACCGACATTTTTGTTTCAGGAGAGGAAAGCGTACCTCCAGTACCTGATCGACATCGCTGTGGCTCTGGGGGCAGACGAGGCAGTAGCGAAGGAGGATATGACGAACCTCATCGAGTTCGAGTCTTACATGGCTAATGTAAGACATTCGTAGAAATTCGTCAAAGATTCTTTCCTTGTCGATGTTTTTTTTTAAAGGGCAATTGAATTTGAAACTTTGTTTTATTAAATTGGAAATGCACCCGTATCCAATTTACACATCTTGCAGCCTAAATGGACGTAACTTTTAAGGGTGTGGTATGATTTGCTTTATGATAGGTAAAGAAAGTACACAATTTTAAAATGATCGTTTTTCATTTTTTTTGTACAGTTGACTGTGTTGCATCCAGACGATGGTCCCATTGAAAACACTCTCAAGGAAATTGGAATGGATGTGGTAATGATTTGACACTATTGCTTCGAGAGTTGGTCTCTTTTCCAGACTTTCTGTTTTTGTTGACGGCCTTTCAACACAAATAGACATTTCATACAAATATCATGATATGAGTCGTGTTTAAGGCCTAGACGTAACAAAGTTTAATTCTCATATAATTTGAGTTTCGAGACAGTTAAATAATGGTCAGATTCAATACGCAAGGTTTAGCTAATTACTGTGCACTCCATTTTTTCCCTTGTAGATGAACCTGAACACAACTTGCTAACATTAATAACTATTTATCATCACATTTGCACATTAGACCCAAATTATCATCCAGTTTGCTAAGTCTATAATTATTTTCTTCCAAGATCGACTGGACACGTTTCTATCAACTAATGTTGCCGGCAAGTGTTGACCCAGGAGTAACAGACGACGAGCCTATTGTTAACTTCAGGCCTAACTACATCGGCAACGTCACCATGTGGCTTGAAGACCAAGAAAACAGGTGGGTAAAAGAATTGTCAAACGACAATTCTGACCTAGAGTTCACGGGAAGAATCAGTTTAAAGAACTTTGAAAGTATTTCTGACACTTGAATGCCTTGCCATCAACATAAAATCCCCCTACCGTCATTGTTTTGCTGAATGTTGCTTGCCGGGCTATTAAGAGGGACTAGCAGTAAGTCGTAGCAGCCGCAGTCGATATTGTAAGTAGATATTTTGGGCGGGCTTTGTTATAGAAAAGCAAAAAGATTTCGTCCTATGAGGCTACAATATTCTGCGATAACCAATCCTGCATATTTCTTGTATTTGGAGACTCATCACTCCCCATTGTACTTCTTTCCCGATCAGGGTCAAGGCCAACTACATGATCTGGCGTCTGGTGAGTCGGATGATCCCCTTCATGAGCGAGACATTCCTGGCCATCCGGCAGAAGTACCAAGAGGCAGTAGACGGCACGTCGACTCCCACGGCTCGCTGGAAGACATGCGCCAACAACGCCAATGACCAGTACGAGTTTATCAGCGGTAGGATGTACGTGGATGACCACTTCCCTGAGGAGGCTAAACAGAAGGTATGGGGCAGCATGCAAAGAGCAAATTCAGGCGAGGAGCATTAGTCAACTAGTGGTTGATTTGTGACGTAATCTACGCCTGCGCACTAATAACAAAGTCCGGACGCCTCATCACGCTTGGTCCAGGCTCCCCGTCGCACTTTATGATGCGCGCGTGGCTATTGGTAACCAGCGATGCAACCGTGCTCCTGGTAGTCAACCATCTTTCGTTCGAGCAAAGTTAGTCGAACTATGGTTAACCACGGATCTTCTGTGTAGAGGATCCGTGGGTTAACCATAGTCATCCCCGAACTTGCCCCACGATTGCGATGCACAAGTACCCCCCTCAACGTTTACAAAAGGAGAGTTTTTGGAGAACACTGGGAGGGACACCGGGTTATTTCTGACGACGCGTGACGCTCCGCGCGAAGACGCTTCGGGTTTGTGCACAGCCCATAGAGCTCTATGGCACAGCCTCATTCAGAATATAATTCAGAGTCCCACTCGAGTGAATTTTTGTTTTAATCACTCGGGGGCAACACTGAGTATATTGTTTGTAAAATACATATTCACAGAGAGAAAAAGCATCTTCCGAATACAAATCTTTGTAAATATCTAGAATTGAATAAACAAATGTTGAAAGAAGAAATTGTAGACGAATTTCAAAAAGAATATTATACAAAAGATATTTGTGTGAATTTTTTCCCCGTAGACGCTTGAATTGATCCGCGATTTGCAGACGGCATTCAAGTCCATGCTGAAAACAAATGACTGGCTGCAGGAGGCAGACAAGGGCGTGGCCGCTGAAAAGGTAAGGTCAAAGGTCATCAAGGTGACATTTCGAAGGTCAAAGGGTCGTTATGAAAAGCAAAGGTTAGCAACATTGTTTGTATTACATTTCTAAAATGACACGCCTCGTGCGAAATGAGTTTCACACCGTAAGATCCGTGTGAGTCATACCACAAACTGGTATCCGTGCTTAGAAATGTTGGGAGGCGTAGGCTATACATCATAAATGACTGGTCAAGTTGTGAAAAGAAGAAGAAATACCAAACCCAATGTTTCGGTCATTGTGGTCCGAGTTCATCTGCAGATCCAGAACACATTTTTTTTTTGGGGGGGGGGGTTGCCAAAAAAATGTTGGTCCCCAAAACGACGTCACTTAAATAAAACAATTGGGTTCATTGGGGTGGGGCTTGCCCCCCCCCCCGGATCTGCCCTTGTCCGAGGTCGCTTTGCAAAAAATTATCTCGGAACCATTTCGCCTTGAATTTTCAAACGAATCTACCCTGCAAAGCCCCAAATCATTTTGATGATGGGAAGGTTTTTGGTTACTCTGGACTCAGTCACCAATTGATTCATGTGCTTTGTGTGACCACGTATAACAGGTGTAAATCAGGCCCTGTTTACTGGCTTTAGTTTTTTTTTTTTAAAGATATTATTTTATGAATACGGAAAGTAGCCATTTTCAATGATTTTTGTTGTTGTTATTATCCCCATAGGCAGATGCTATGGACATCGCAATTGGTTACCCAGAATGGATCAAAGACAACGCTAAGCTAGATGCGAAGTATGCCGATGTATGTAGCAAAAAAAGAATGTGTGTAGTTTTAGATGACGATAATGTTAAATTCCACCCAGGTGTATGCTCGGCTGCCAGGGTAACCGGGATGCCGTCGTGCATGTATTTGCAAAATATAAACGAACTTTGGAGTTATGTGAATTAAGTTGTAGCGTCACTTTTTCTGCATGGCAATATCATTATAACGTGTTCTTAAAACTATAGCGCTTTATACCAAAGGTCTCAGTGCTTCACAATGGACCGATCCAGTAAGCCCCGCCCAGTGCGCACGTGGGCAAATTAACACGTGCTCCTCTCCAACCTCGTTCCCCATGGGTACGATCGTGCTGCCTCGTGTTGCTTCCCATCATTTTCCTTCCGCGCGCATCATACGCGCGTGCACGCATGTTGGACTTCAGTGCACGCACGTCGGCATAAATAACAGCTGTGATTGGTCAGAACACCATGGGGCGGTGCTTAATTACTGGATCGGTCCATTGTTACCACTGTTCATCAGGGCATGAGACCATTTTGCTGCAGCGGCTGGAGATCGGCGCAATCTGATCTCTACTTTCACAGGTACCCATTTGTAGGCATTTGTGGTAAAGTGTCTTGCCCAAGAACACAAGCACTATGTTCCCGGTCAGGGTTAGAACCCAAGTACCACGGCACATGAGTCGAACAATTGGACCTTCAGTGTACTTCATGGGAGTCTATAGTTTTAGATGGCAAGTTGTGGTTTTGAGTTTGTTTGCTCTACTTGTTTTTTTTACGGAATCACCTTATTAATAGAATCAAATTGAGGGCTGCACCTTTGTGTACACAGACTCTTTCGCCTGAAATCCCCGAAAGTTTCATGTTTTGGATTGTTAACTTATACCATTTCAAAGGTCTTGTTAAAGGAAACGAACCTATAATGTCTAATTACCATTCCCGAGAAAAGACGGGGAAAAACGGTTGTTTACATCGGACGCGATGGATTACACATACGTATTTTCTGTCGTTTCCAATACACGATAAGCGTTGTGTGTCACATAAATTACTCACAGCACCAATACACAATTATGTTGTCTCTTACACTGCTAGAGTCACAACTAGTATAGCACTGAACAGCTCGATTTTTCGGAGACAAAATTTTGACCCCCGAAATTCGTTCTCGCATGGTTCTCACAATAATAAAACACAAAAATGTCCAGTTTTTAAAAGATGGTTTTGTGGACGTTTATATTACTTTATTTAAATGCTCTTTCCATTAAATATAATTTCGTTTAAAACGCGTTTTGTAGCCCAATCGGGCGCATTAAAGTGCGTAATCTCACCCATTCCAATATGTGCGTAGATCGCATTCTGGTACTGTAAAAATCACGGAGAACTGAGAGGTCCTCTTTTAGCCAAAAACGGAACGATGACTGATATGCGATTGTCTCTTTCTCTGCCCAAAGCTGACTGCCAAGGACGACGAGTATTTCCAGAATAGCCTGAGCTACCGCGAGTGGCTATCCCAGGGTGACTTGGCGCTCTTACGTGAAGACGTGAACAAAGAAGATCCGCTGTGAGTAGGTTTTGAATGGTTGGATATTAGGTACATGTATAAGTTTCCAGTTGCATGATCTCAATTTCGTCCTTTTTCACTACGATAGTAACCTATATGTAGCTGTTTAAAGAACCAGCGGTCTTCCGCAGTTGCACAGTTAACATGCGTTCAGTTCATTAATGAACAACTGTAAGTCCTTGTTAGACTTCCGCGTGGAGTATTCAGGAGAATAACTACCAAGTACCAAGTACCAAGTAAATATAATCTATTTGTTTGTTTGTTTGTTTGTTGGGTGTGTTGGGGTGTTTTGTTTTTTTGGGGGGGTGTTGGGGTGTTTGTTTGTTTGTTTCACGAGAAAAAAAATGCTTTATGTCCTTTGTACGAAATACTTAAACAAAATTAATACATGTAATTCGATTATTTCCAGAGTTCAAGCTTTCTACATTTTTACATTATGAATTCTGTTCCGCTTCTATAGGTGGTCTATCATTGGGCCGGCCGTCGTCAATGCTTTCTACCATCCACGAATAAATGGAATTTGTAAGCTATCGTTGCCTTTCTTTAATACAGCCATAGAATACAGAAAGCAAATCTACATCAGCCACCAATGCTATCCATCGTCACGGAAGGCTATCAGACCAAAAAAACACACACACGCACAACCTAACCACCATTGCACTAACACATGCACTGCTTCACTTACACAGGGCGTCCTGGAAAAATGGTGCATGTAAACCCCTCCATTTTTGCTAATTTACGACCAAAATTTTCTGCGGATGTTTACACCATCTTCAAGGTAATAGATTTAGCTTGAGAATACCGTTTGTTTCATTGAGATTACTTTTCTAAATCCAAAGATATGTTTGAATAACGGCAAAGCCAAGAAACCCATTTTGTGCCACTTTCTGTGAAGCAGTTAAAATCAGCATAGTCCTAGTCTAAAACCAAATCACTTTACTGTTAATGAGTTTAACATTTTTAAACAGAGTGTGCAATATTTATTTATATTTAATTGAAGTCTTTCATTGAAGTTTTAAAGAACTGAACCTGTCTGTACTATTAAATTGTTCCAAGAACAAAACAGTCGTGTGAATGGAATGTTTGTCTTACACCCATAGGGATAATCTTATCAAAAGAGCCATACTGATCCGATGGCATTGTCTGATCTTTGAAGCACTCGCTTCCTAAAAGTGACACAGAATGTTTTTTTGGCTTTGCGGTTATTCAAACATATCTCTGGATTTACAAAAGCAATCTTAATTAAACAAACGGTATTCTCAAGCTAAATTTGTAACTTTGAAGATCGTGTAAACATTTGCAGTAAATTCCGGTTGTATATTGGCGAAAATGCACCATTATTTTCAGGACACCCTGTATATAAATCCAGCTACTCTAAAAACAACCGGGACAGATTGAATCGAACTCAGTCCGGGTTCTATTTCTCTGAACCTTTTTCCGATCGGTCAAAAATAATAATATAACCAAATTTGCCCTTGTCCTTTTCCCGTGAATTTCGGTATTTTTACTAATAAGACCACGAGCAACAAAAATAACCTAGTTGCGACAGCAAAATTGTGTCTCTAAAGAGGGGCTGTGCCATTATGGAGACAGTTATGTGTCTCCTTAAAAGCCGGTGTCTAAAAAAAATATTACGACAACGTAATGGTACATTTAGTAATATAATAATTACTATAGCGCATTTTGAATCGAAGAACGGAATAATAGAACCAAAAAAACATTAGAAAGAATCCCACTTAAGACCCTAACTTTAACGAGAATTTGGCCGGACCAGCTGTTTTCTCATGATCAATAAACAACCGTTACAATAATGTATAACTTCATTTTACACCTTAAAAACCAAAATCACACAACTTTTTAAAGTTGCAAGAAATTACATGAGAAAAAACAAATTACGATTCAAAAAAATACCAAAACTCTCAACTTAGTCATATACAAATCGCCAATTTACTCAAGAATTTCGCTGGCGGTGGCCGGGTACTTCCGACCGACCGACCGACCGAACGACCGAACGACCGACCGAACGACCGACCGTTAGTCGAGACACGAGTGATTTGAATAAAGCTTACGAATTGAGCTTTCATATCCTAGATGTTGGAAGTGCTACATGCAGAACTTCTCTAAAACAGAAGTCCCGACATTTGGGTTTCGCTTTTTTGGACTCGCCCTTTATAGCCTACCAATGGACACCACCACCCTCCCATTGATCAATCAATCACGAACCCGCGACCGACATAATGCGTGTAATGTTCTCAATTTTTCTATAGTGTTCCCAGCTGCCATTCTCCAACCGCCTTTCTACCACAAGGATCTTCCCTGGTAAGTAACAATCACTACAATCTTCTGAATTCCATATTAGTTGTTTCCATTTAGCCTTTTCAGATTTTTTTCCCATTAAAAATTGAAGTGTACAAGTGAAAGTGTTAGAACCATAGCAATTATTCTAGTTAGCTTGAAGTTTGTCAATTACCGTCGGGTTACTCTTCTCATTAAACTAATGTACAACATTTGCTTTTGCTGCAATTCTCAGAAATAAATGGATTTGCGGAATTAGAATGTTATAGCAAAATATTGCTAAACTGACTTGTTTCACGTTTTGGGCTTGTAGATGCTGGAAAAAGCAAGAAAACCAATCATGTTCTTGAGGTCTGGCTCCCTGACCCCACTTAAGATGGAACAGAGCAATTTACAGACTTTGGGGAATTGCACGTTCAGAGAATCAGTCTAGCAGGATTGTACTCCTTAGGTGTGTAATCCATTGCAAAGAATATGCGGAATAAGTCAATATGAAAAAGTAGGAGCAGTTTTGAAAAACATGCCAGTTTTCTCCAACGCTGGTCGGCCGACCAGCATTGGAAATATATAATTTTTCTTGAAAATGTCAGCACACCAGGAGCCACGATTTTACAGAATGCTTAAGACTGTCATTCCCCAACAATCCAGTAAGGTATTTCGTGATAATTTGATCATTTCGTTTTTTGATGTTTGCAAATGTCGTATCTTCCCTTTAACCAGTTTTCTTTCTTGTATTTCAGGTACTCCAATTATGGTGGAATCGGTGTCGTCATCGGGCACGAGATAACCCACGGTTTTGACAACATAGGTAAATTAAGCCTGGAAAGTCATTACAGATTATGATACCTTTTGATAAATCTGAGTTAATTTTCAGAAAGAGGTCTGTATTTTAAACCATAAAGAGACTATTTCCGAGTCGTGCAAAGGTTACTTTATACTAGATATTGAGGTCCCTGTCGTGCACTAAAAAGGTGCGTTCAATGTGGTTTTTCAGGTTCTTGTATAGGAAACTTTGTTATAATTGATTTTAGATTTTGCTTTTGTTAAAACTAATAACTTTGATGAGAATACTATTGACTAAATGACGTTACACTTCATTTAAAAGGGGAGCATTTCGTATTTGTAAGTATTTTTGCTCATCGATTGATGGAAGACAATTTCCAATATGAATAGTTCCAATTCCAATATCTTGGTCTTTTTTTTTCTCAAAGGGAGACTGTTCGACAAAGACGGCAACTATAGAGTCTGGTGGAGTCAAGAGTCCATCGGCGATTTCACGGAGAGGGCGCAGTGTATCATCGACCAGTACTCTGGGTTCGTCATGCCGCAAAACAACAGAAACGTTCGTTTCGGTTTTAGCCTTTTCTTGAGCATGGCGGCTGTACTGATAATATAGGCCTATAGCGCATTATATGGTGGCGAATCCTTTTTGTCAATTTCTTTCTGTTATCTATTAAAGCACAGAAGGGAAATGGCAGGTTGACCGTTTGAATCATTGTACATTTACACAAGTTGAGGGTGACTGTAAGGTCAGAGCCAAATTCTGCTAAATGCACATCAAAAATCTGTCAGATTTATCAAAAATCTGCCAAATTTCCCAGAATTACTCGAAATACACTGTAAACACTTAAAATCACATGCAGATTGGTAGTATATTGCCTTAATTAAGATTCCAATTACATAATAAACAATCTAGTCACATAAAGATGTCGTGAAATTATTGGTAAAAATTTTGGGCAAAACGCCGATCCGGCCACGACAGAGTCCGTTTGCCAGTGAACCTCAGCACCTAGACCAGCCAACCTGTCCCATTATGCAAGGGTTTGTTTGAAAGGATTGAATTTTTTTTTCATACAAATGTACAGTTTTTTGGTTCAAATTTGCTGTTTTTTTGTCAAATAACCATTTTTGCAGAATTCTGCTAGAAATCTGCCCAAAATATCCATTCTGTCAAATTTTCTGTCAAACTCGTTTTTTAACAAAACATCTGTCAAAGTTAGCCGAAAATCGGCTAAAACGGTCACCCTGCACAAGTTCTCCGTAACATATTTTGTTTAATTTTCACAGCTGAACGGAGAGCAGACGCAGGGTGAAAACATTGCGGACAACGGAGGCCTGAGAGAGGCTTACAAGGTATCCTCAGCATGCATATCATGTCGTAAAATAATGTACATTTCAGAAGTCATTTTGATTATCAAGGAAAGTTTGAATCCTTAATAGTTGCAAAAACATACGCCCTCCTTAAATATCGTCACGTTAATGTATGATACAATATATATTCCTCCTCCCCCCCCCCAAAAAAAACCTTTCTCTTGCATCCAGGCCTACATGGACAACATGCCCAAGCAACCTCGTCTCCCTGGCATTGACTTCACCGAAGAGCAGATGTTCTTCCTGTCATTTTCCCAGGTAACAATGAAAACTGAGCCATTGAGCCCCGCCTACCGCACACGTGCGCATGCCTTATGTCATGCTGGGCGTGTCATATACAAATGCATGCAGTATCGGACATTTCTCGGACAATCACAGTTGTGATTGGTCAATACACCTGGAGGTGGGGCTTAGTATATCGGAATGTTATCAATTTTTTCATCATAACACACAAACTCAACCTCCTTTGATAAATCGAAAAAGCAGAGTTTCTGGTTCATTCCATTATTTTGGTAATTTTCACCTAATTCAGAAGCCAATTCACCCTCCAATTTACAGACCCATCCCTTCGAACGTAATTTGAAGCTTTGTAACGTCATGAACTTAAAATGATTTATTGTCTCACTCCAAAAGGTTTCATGTAAGATTTGACAAGGACCTTATCCTTCGCTCTTGTCCTTCTTACGTACAACAAAAGTTTGAATAATTGTCATTGTGCAACTCTGTTTAGCCATTTTCATGAAACACATTAATTGTTTGGTGCAATCAAGATTTGGTGCAGTGTGTACACACCAGAGGGAGCGGATGACTACATCGAAACTAATGTGCACAGTCCTGGCCGATACAGGTATGTTAGGTACTTTCGATGCATCGGTTTAATCCAGTTTGGCAACAGCAGCAGCATCAGCAGCAGCAACAGCAGCCGCAGTAGCAGCAGCAGCAGCAGCAACAGCAGCAGCAGCAGCAGCAGCAGCACCAACAGCAACACCAGCAACAACAGCAGCAACCACAGCAGCAGCAGCAACAGCAGCAGCAGCAGCAGCAGCAGCAGCAGCAGCAACAGCAGCAGCAGCAGCAACAACAACAGCAACAGCAGCAGCAACAGCAGCAGCAGCAGCAGCAACAGCAGCAGCAGCAGCAATAGCAGCAGCAGCAGCAACAGCAGCAGCAGCAACAGCAGCAGCAGCAACAACAGCAGCAGCAACAGCAGCAGCAGTTTCAATTTGTGGCAGCAGCAGTTTGTGGCAGCAGCAGTTTGTGGCAGCAGCAGTTTGCGCACAAGAACGACGTGGTAGCACTGTAGTTACCAAAATGAAAAAAAGGAGCTAAACATTTTTTTTTACCAATTCCAGAGCTTTAATCAACCGTAATCAATCATTTCTATGAAAATACATTTCCACAAATGATAACTCCGTCTCGCCTTATCTTTCTCGTTTGCACAGAACCATCGGTGCGCTGCAGAACAACGAGGCGTTCAACGCTGCGTTCAACTGTCCGGCTGGAAGCTACATGAACCCGGACGCCAAATGCAGAGTCTGGTAGCCTATTACTTCCTTGGACCGATCCAGTAAGCACCGCCCCATGGTGTTCTGACCAATCACAGCCGTGATTTATGTCCGACGTGCGTGCACTAAAGTCCGACATGCGTGCACGCGCGTATGATGCGCGCGGAAGGAAAATGCAGCGTGGCATTGGAGAGCAGCACGTATTAATTTGCCCACGTGCGCATGGGGCGGGGCTTACTGGATCGGTCCATTAATCTTATGCTTATGTGTAGCGGCCATTTTAGAGGGCGTAATTTGTCAAAACAATAAATGCACAAAAGGTTCGTTCATGCAAATTGCTGCAGCAAAACAAAAGCCACTGCCCTCTGCTGCGCAAAGGTCTATTGTGGTGAAGTGTTCATCGTATCATAATATTCTATTCTCCATTTGTAAAACATGAAAATTGAAGAACAAATTACAACTTAACTGTGACCATATTTTTTGATTGGGTTGAAACTTTAATTTTTATTTTCCGGTTAATTTACTGGTAACCGTGTTCACAACACGAACAGTGTGGACGGAACAAAATACTTCTAGAAATGTACTTCTGTCAAATTGTTTTTATTTGATTTTAGGCATAGGGCCTATAGTATCATTTGCATTTATCCTTTTTACCCTGTAAATGGCGTCTTTAAAACATCTTCCGAAGGTTAAAAATGTGTTAGATTTGTCGCTGTCATCATTTCCTAATGATATAGATTTTTATATTTTGATTTTGTTTTATATATATTGATTTTTTTATTCCTCCTGATAATAATTGTCTTTGTCTAAAATTGAAAAATAGATAATAGTCATGTCTACATATTAAGCAGCATTAGCAGTATAATCGTAAGGATCAGTTTTAGTTGGGTATGCGGGCTTAATATGGTTTATGCGAACTTTCGTTTTACATGTAATCATGGTAATGGCAGGGCAGTTTCAAGGTGTCGGACGTTACAGTTTGGGCAATAGAGCCTGAAAGCTAATCACCTCTGGTGGCGCGCTTCCGGACCCTTGAATAGTCTGGTTCCCAGACCAAAAGATTCTGACTATTCCTGATCAATCTTAGGTCAGGCAGCCTCCGTGGCTAAAAAAACAAACATGACGACATTGATGGCCCTTTTTCAAAGCTCGGCTTCGTTTCCGATTTCGCTTTATCACTTTTAGCTTTTAATGTTCGATCTGATCAAATTTTTAAGTAAATCACTTGCTTCGTAATATCATACAGTTATGATAATACAGTTTGATGTTTCTGTAAGATAACATTGACTAATGTTGATCTGGAATCTTCAAAATTAGGCACCCAAATAGCAGCAGGCGGAGCCGAATGAAGACCGGAAAATCTCAGTAACGGTCGTCAAATTCAAAATTGTACATGACGCAGCAAAAAGTTCGCCCATACGATCCGAGTATATTTGATGCACAAAATCGTCGTTGAATTTCAAGTTTTCTAAATGAAAGCAATGAATATTAATTATCAACTCATTAAAAAAAAATAATAAGCAATTAGCAGTTAACTAAACCATATTATATTCGGAAATACTCGGGCGCTATCCGATTGTCGACGAAACGAATTCGGCAAACTTCGGAAATTTTCAGGAAAAAAGAAGGAATTCCTCCCTCCCATTTTAGTCACGTGACGTAAATTGTAATACAATGTATTTCCGGAGGCTACCGGACCTAAGATTCATCGGGAATAGTCAGAATCTTTTGGTCTGGGAACCAGACTAACCCTTGAACAGGAAAATTAACGTGCACAAATTCAAAAAATTATTTTTAGTACATTGATTTCTTAAGAAAATCGCCCCCCCCCCCAAAAAAAAAAGGCCTTTGTAAAATTGTTAGTAGCATACCAATTTGTGGAAAATGATAAATTGCCTAACGTGACAGAGAAATGTCGTGCCAAAAATTGACCTCTCACTTCCGAAAGCTAAAGTAAGTGCGGACTGAAGTGAAAATCGGTGTACTCGTACAGTACATCGGATGAAATTTTTGTGGCAATCATTTGGTGAAAGCGTTAAGTTAAATAGAAGACCAAAATGTCTTTTAGGGTTTACAATCTTGTTGAATAAACTTGAAGGACTCATTAGCATTTTACGAAAAAGAAATCCAAAGTGACCGCTACTATAAGGACTGCATGTCCAGCCAGCCCGACTAAATCTAAAATTCATAATAGCTCAATCTTGGTGTCGTTATACATTCTCGTTCTCACGCGATTACGCGATGTGAAAACAAACAAGCACGAACAAGGAGACCTAGGAACGAAAATGCCGGATATGGAAGGTTGTAAATGAAATTTGTCTTTACCCATCTCCAAGTGATTTTTATTTTTCATTTTTTTTGGGTAAGAATATCAAGATAAAATTCCAAAATAAACGTTTCTCAGGGTGGTTACAGTCAGAAATCATTCTGTCAAAAATTGTAGCAAGAGAAAGGGCAACCCCGTGTAAAATGCCCATAGACGGGCCGAGCGATGGTTCCGGAAGTAGTGAACCGCGTGACCTTTAACCTTTGACTTTCGGGCTCTATTCAACACTGTGCATAATAAAAGTTATAATCATAAAATTCGATTTATTGTAATTCCGATAATATTTATCAGTTAGTTACTAGTTTACTTTAATGGTTTTAAACAAGACATTTATCCAACTTTTTTTTTATATTTTGCTGTAGTATAAAATGGGCTCAAAGCACCATATGGTGTCGAGCGTAGTTGACACATTGATTTTTCAGTTTAATTAATAATAATTTGGCTAAAAGTAGCAGCTGAGCTGTCGAACATTGTTAGAAATAAACTTTATTTTTGCAAGATACAAATAATAAGCTTTCAAAACGATATAAATATTTCATTTTGTGGCATTTGGATTTTTTTTAAATTTTTGGCATGTAATTACACCATCGTCGAAAAAAATACAGTATTTCCCCACATGTGCTTAGTCTAGCGCCCTCTTTGGTCGTTGACAACTTAATGGGCGTTAAGAGAGGTTCGCACCCGCCGCCGCCCTAAACATGTTAACAATAACAGGGCGCTGGGAAGGTTCCAATCAGTGGCGTAGCCAGAGGGGGAGGGCAGAGGGGGCACTTTGCCCCGCTGGCGGATTTTTTTGACAAAGTTTTTTTCAGCAAATATTTTAATCAATGGTTGGAGAGTTCTGACATCAATTCAAAACAGGAAAACCCGCTCAATGCGCCGTGACAATGGGCATATAATTTGCAGTATGCATAATACTGGTCAGTTTTGAAGAGCGCCCCCAATTTGGGAGATGGGAACCAGCCCCCCCCCCCCCCCTCCATTTCGATCAACGACTGGAAAAATGTGCCATGGACCCGGCGTCCTATCCTAGGTGGATGTATTCTCAAACCGGTGACTCAAAGAAGATGATCAAGCTTTGAAATTGAATGTCAAATCACTAATAAAATTGGTTTTCTTAAAAGCGTGTGACATTTTTCATGGACGAGTTGTTGAATTTGAATGAAAAATCTTTTCTGAATTTGAACGTAAAATCAATTATTACATATTAATTGCATATCTGTTGCAACTTTCACTCGGGAGGTAAACACACTGAGTTCATACAGTGTTCATGCGTCGATGAAGGGCAAAACCTAATATTGAATCACTCCGGCGCAGATTCCATCTTATGAATAACTTGTTTACCCATGATACACTGAGCCATTGTATCGCCTCCATTCATCTCAGCCTGCAGATCTTTTGATATGTTAAAATCGGATAATGTCCTTAAGATCCTGTGTCCATGGAGGGTGGCGCAGTCAAACGGACAATAACGTGGCCACGAGATCTCTACTGTTCTTACATAACAGACATGGGCCAGTAATTCGCGTTTGTGTATAGCATCTGTGTTGCACTCTAGTCTGTACGACCATGGAGGTAGAAAGTAAGCTAGATGAGACGAGTTCACGTTACTTTTTTGCAACTAACATAGGTTGATATTGGAAACAGACAAACCCTTCACCTGGCAAAACAACAGAGCTTCACAACCGACAAAGGTGAGAGTAAAATGATTTCAAGTTGGCAAGACAGTGGTTGACGAAGAAAAGGCGCTAGCCACGGTCTGCCGTATTCCGAAAATGTGGGACTCTCAAATCATGTACATGTAAGTAAGTTTTGAGGCTTTGCATGGTGGAGATACTAAATAATGAAGGGTTTGCGGAAACACCATGTGCGAATAGTTTCTCAACTAAGAGAATGGTTCTGAAGAGAACCAGAGGTATAAACTCGACGTTCCGGTCAGTATGCTCTGACCGTCTTCAGGAGTGAAGACGGTCAGAGCATACTGACCGGAACGTCGAGTTTATACCTCTGGTTCTCTTCAGAACCATTCTTAGTTGAGAAACTATTCACATGGTTGGGACACCAACCAAACTATTCATGTACATGTACATGTACTCCCAAAAGAAAATACCACTGGTACATGAAACAACCGGTCCAATATCCTGCATCAAAGAAACATCTTTGGAGAGTATAGCGGTACTTTTCTCACCTTCCACCGCTGTGACCCGGGTTCGAATCCTGCCTCGGCCAATATGTGGATTGGGTTTTCAGTCCCTACCTGATTCCGTGGGTTTTCCCCAGAATATTCCTCCGGGCTTTTCCTCCTACTTCATAAACTGTAATTTCTTCTCATTGTCTTCTCTCTAAGCTGATGCGATGTTTCCCGGGATGATTGCCGACTAGCCTATATGATACAGATTTGGTAGTCTAAAATAAATAGTCGTGCCATGAGTCAATATTTTTTAAAAGTTGGATATGTAATAGTATAGACTTGGGTTTCAAATTTCGAGTCACATGGCTTCACTTTCAGGTGCAAAATGTTGAAGAAAAGTCTCCTTTACAAAACGAATTGAGACCTCAAACTGAGCTGATTGAGGACCTGAAAAGTTTGCGAATTTTTCAGCTAAATAGAGAGTGAAGTTGACACGCTTTTCTTTGCATGTTTTTCTGCACTCAAGGTCCAAGTCTGAGACGAAACATGGTTTTAATTTTACTCAATGTTTTCTTTTAACAGATTTTAGACTCTAGTAAGCAGTGATTGTGGCCGTGGGGACATTTGAAGTAAAGAACAAACAACATTATGATAGGACTGGTGAGTTTTGTTTGTTTGGTTTGATGATTGAAAAACATTTTTTTCAAAGGGCTATAAGCCTAAATTTGGTATGTACATATACGTGCTTTTTCAAAATTTCGAACAAAATTTAAAGAAATATAATGTCCTGTAACAAATAGATTGTCTTGTTTATATTTGCAGGCCTTTATACTGACATTTTAAAAAGTGTTTTTCAACGTTCCAGTTCAGAAATTGCGCACACGATTCAGAACAAGTTGAAATTAATCAATTGATCGTTTGTCATGGGCTGATTTTTCGTGCGATGTCGCATTAGAAAGCTCATAACTAATGTAATGCTAGAAATTATCAATTTGAAAATCTATTTTTCAATGTGCCACACCCATAAGAATACATCTTTAACACTTAATTGTCTTTGCGGCATCCGCGTCCGTACTTTTTCCCTGATCGGGCGATTTCCAGAACTTACTATTACGAATTGTACGACTGGATGTCGTGGTGCGCGTGTCGTACCGACCAGCCTGAGCACCAATGTCATCATCTTTACCAAAAAGGGTTCTTTGACAGACCACGTGCATGGGACGTGAAAATCATTTTCCAGGCCAACATAAATCACATTTAATACAAGGACTGATGATCATCACTGAGTGGCACATACTACCCGTCTCCAGTGTGGCCCCCCCCCCCCACTGAGATTTTGAGTTTCTCAAAAAATTATCATTGATCTACATGACGCCCCCCATGAAATGTTCCAGCCCCCCAGCGCCCCCCCCCCCCCCCCACACACACACACCCCCACACACACTGAGAAATTCCTGGCTACGCCTTGCCCGTCTCTAAACCTCGACGGGGATGTTAATAAGAAAACTCTTTGCGAAATAGTAAACCGTTTTCAAAGGGAATATGTGCGACGCAAAAGAGAGATGCTTCTCGTATGTCTAAAGTCACATGTTTGTTTTTGGTGTGTGTTTTTTCTCACAGAAAGGAGCCTTCCTGTTGATTGTAGCAATTGCTCTTGCTGTGCAAGGGTATCTTCTACTGGAGTTTGTTATTCCAAAGATCCAGTCTAAAATCTTGAGACGTACAGTAGCAGAAAATGCCATAATGATGAGCAACATCACTCGCATAGAAGGGCTGCTCTACAGATCAGGGCATACGAAGAACGCGCACAGCAACACTTCCATGCCTCGTGATGTTGGAAAGTCCAGAAATATGTCGCACCCGCCGGGCCAGTGTTATCACAGAGTCCAGGTGTACAACAAAAATGGCGTTCTCACTGAGAAACGACCAGCACTCAAAAACATCGTTGATCAATCAAAACTTGAAGGCAGAACAGACATCAGAGCCAATGTGACCTGTCCAAAAGAGTGCACCGTGGAGATCACGATTGCCGGCGACGAGGACAGGTTTGCAGGAATGGACGCCGTGGTCTTTCACTTCATGAAGAGCCTCATCCCGAACCCCTGCCCCCAGCCAACCTGAACCCTGATCAGACGTGGGTCTACTTCTCCTGGGAATCTCCGTGGTCCAACGCCAAAGAGAGCGGGAGCATCGCCAAGTTACCGGTCCACGCCGTGTGGACGTACTACAGGGGATCCGACATCCCTTTTCCTTACGGGTATTACGCCGCCGGGACACCCATGGCGAAGGAGACGAAATCGGTGGACGAGTGGTTGCAGGGGAAGACCAAGCTCGTCGCCTGGATGGCAAGTAACTGCGGATTCACCACCTGGCCGAGAAGGGACTTCGTCCGCGAACTCAAGAAGTACATCCCGGTCGACATGTACGGGGCTTGCGGGAATCTCAAGTGCATGCCGAGTTGGTCGACTAAATGCACGGTGGACCTGGTGCGTCAGTACAAGTTTTATCTGTCCTTGGAGAATGCGGAGTGCGATGACTACATCACCGAGAAATTGTGGAACAAGCCCCTGATGCAAGGGGTGGTCCCCATCGTGTATGGACCCACGCGGAAGGCCTACGAGGAGTTACTGCCTCCCAATTCGTTCATTTACATCGGCGATTATAAAAACATGTCAGAGCTGGCAAATTATTTGAAGCTCTTGGACTCCAAACCCGAACTGTACGTCGAGTATTTGAAATGGCAGTACCAAGGCAGTGTTCGGGTGAACCAGGTAATGCACGAACCGTACGACCCGTCCGCGTTTTGCGATTTGATTCCTGTCATCGACAAAGTGAAAAGAGGCGAGTTGAAACGGACACCCGTGAGTAAAAGCAGCTTTCCAAAGACATGTAGAAAGCCGGACCGAAGTAAGACTTCAGCTTTCGGACTCGGAAAGTGGAATCCTTGGTAAACTTAGATTTTCGTAATTGGGCCTTTATACACCCAGAAAGTGAATTTGATGTATGTTTTCTACGAAATGTTGCATTGAAAGGCCTATTAAAACAATAATATTTTATGAACAATTTTCCTGAGTGAACATTTCTGTATTCTAAATAAAGGTTCAATGACGCATGGATTTAATGTCTTTCAACTCATTTGAAGACTCATAAAAATATTTTATTAACAATTTGCCTGAGTGAACATATTGTTGTATTATTTTGTTCAGTGACGCATGGATTTAATGTCCTTCCACTCATTTGAAGACTCGCATTATGGTTTATTTAGTTTTGTATTTTATACCCGTATATTTGTAATCAATTTATGTATTTGAAAGGAAAGGTTTAAATAATAAAATAATCATCACCTGGAAACAAACTTCTATAAAAATCACGGCGGTTCTGGTATATCTGTTGACAAATACATTTCATTTATCTGATGCGAGTATTCTTCATTATTCAAAACCTGTCGTCCTCTAGATGGCGCTCTTGCAGATTGGTATTTTTTTTATTTCCCCAAAGATCTTTTAATTTAGATTTGAGTGTTTTGACAAAAACGCTATGCAGTCTGCAGATTCTCGGCAAACGGCTGTACATTTTCTTAAATATTATACCTTCTCTTGTTGAATAACTGGCTATTATAGGACTGGTCCATCGTTAGGTTAAGCTGAAAAACTACGTTCTATTCAAACCATTATAGACCCTAACAAAACTGATTATTCAATGTATGCATTGACGAAATGCTGAGGAAACTTCCGTCAAGCCCCCAGGGCGTTGGCCGGGGTGGGAGAGGGGAAGACATAACAAATTATGCCGACAGACCATCTTGTGCCACTAGTCCGTTGAAAAACAGAACAAGTGTGACGTGAGTGCACAATAAGCTCTGGCCGTCTTGCATGAAAGTCTTGCATGAAATCGATCAAAATGATGCCTGCCAGAGCTGAAAAAAAAATGGCTGGTACCATCTTTCAATGAGGGCGCTTTTCAAAACGGACGATCATACACACTATCGGACAATATAGGATTTTTTCTCAAAGGGCACACGCGCGAAATTTCTAAAGGCACTGTTACAGCCGCTATTGTTACAAAAAGGCACTCAATATTTTTTTGGGGGCACTTTAAAAAAAAACACTCTTTAAAGATATGGGGGGGGGGGGGTAAATAAGGGCAGTTAAATGGAAAAGGGCAGTCTTTACAAAATATTGAGGGGGGGGAAGTAAATCCCCCTTACCCCTTCCCCCAAAAAGTTGATTCAAAAATTTACTGCGTGGGTTTTTTTTATTCTAGTTGCTCTGTTGTGCGATCTGAGGCAATTTCTGACCACTTTAACCATTTTTTTTGGCGAAAGATAGCGATGTATGCAGTGGCTGCTTTTTTGGCGTAATTGAGGACAGGAGTCAAATAGAGGACGACCTCGATTAGAAAACGTGTGCAAAACCAATGGGAGCTGTTGCCAAAAAGTTAAGAGTAAATTAGAAAACATTGATAATAAGGAACAATAGAACATTCTCAATTTGCACCATAAACAAACCTGTGGGGGGGGGGGTGGAATCCCTCTTTGTATGGGGCGCCGTGACTATCCGACTTTAAAGGTAGACCTCTTCAGAGCGGCACAATTAAAGACGCTTGCACGACCTTAAAAGGGGGGCACTATAGTGAAAAAAAGGCCATCATTCAGTTCCCAAGGGAAATGCTTCCTGAATAGTACTTAGATTAATCAATTTATACAAGTTTTAAACAATACATGTACTTTTATAACATTTTAAACGTTTTTGATAGTTCCGTGGACTCCAGCATTTAGGACTTTTTTTTTTTTTTAAATATGTATGAATTTATGACTCTAAACGTATGTTTTAATAACATTATTAAAGCATACATAAATGTGATAAGATAATAATGTCTTTCACATGGAACCAATGCACTATATCAATTAATTTACGAAGTTTCAGACTTCAAATGCCGCCAGAGCCTATAACATTTTTAAGCGATATTGATAGTTTCGTTGACTCGAACATTCAGCAGGACATATGTTTCAATAATGTTGCCAACACTTTTGCATAGCATTTTCATGATAATGTATTAAACATGTTATTTATAATTAAATGAACACGTGTACGTTTCAACAACAGCATCATGAACACGTGTTAGTATCAAAATAATTATGTTAAAAAAAGATATTTTAAAATGTCAAATGTTTTAAATACATTTATTGAATACAAAAGTTTTCAACATGAATCTGTAATGTTTTAATAACACTTTTTAATCGTTACTGATAATGCATTTATTTGATAGTGTCAAATATTTGTGATTTGTCTTCTTTATTTTACCAACCCACTTAATTCATAACATCTTGACGACACATTTTTAACATGATCTTTAGCATAACTACCTAAATACATGTTTTTTATAATATCATCCAAACACGGAAGTACCAATTTGATAACATTTAACATTATATAAAAATATATCACATTAATGAGGTATATTTTTCTCAATAACACCTATTTAAAATATTTGGTAATAACATTTAGATCGCTTTACAAACCTGATGAAAAGTCAAATTAGAGGTATTCAATTATTTAGGTCCATAAAATGTTGTTTTTGAATGTTTTAGATAATTACATCATCGGCACATCCTGTCAAAAATGTTACCATAGTGTTTTGCTGGGTTATTTTAGGTGTGCTTTGGGTTCTTCAACTCAAGCCGTAATTGACTTGATGAAAGGCTACCGGGTGACAGTCACTTCCTTCTCTGTTTTGCGCCCTTGAGAAAGAGACTACCTGTACCTCCACACGTGTACACGTACGTACAAAGGTCACCAACCTGTCGAAATTATTCATGACCGTTTATGATAATTCGGTTTTGGAGAGTTTGTTGTTGATAAGCCACCCAAATGGTACACTTTCAAGCAAATGCCCTCTTCGTTCGTCAAAATTATTTTTCTCATCAAAAAGATACTAAATCTTATATTTCTATGAGAAATCACACACATGATAATCATTTCATCAATCGATTGTCTTTTGGGGCGATGCGCGATACAACAGCACAACTGATTCGATAGAAAAACGACAACTGTGGCGTTTTGTCCAATCAGATGCAGTCTTACAGGTTGTTCCTGGCGGACCGATATCTGTGCCACCGTCTGCCACGTACGAACGTGTGCGACGCTCCTACGTGTCGAGTTTACGTACGCGTACGTGCAGTGCAGTGGCAGAGTTTGCGATCGAACCAAACTTTGTGTGCGACATATTTACCAGTTATTTGTATTTTTTTCTCCACTGTGGACTGTGGAAAACAGACACACTGGAGCGGAAACGGCATAAATTGTAATTACAGGACGGATTTACCGGAAAGCAGCATCCACTTGTGTAAGTTTTGAATTTTTTTGTCTTCAACTTTGGAGTTTGCGGTTTCGGGTTTGTCGAGAGAGGAGAACGCATGTATGTGAATGTGTTGAATTGTGGACGTGGCGTGATGGCGCAGGCAGTGACGATGTACAGTGTTCAGTGCAGTGTGTGAGTCACTGCAACATGCATTGGAATGTTGGATTTTTTATCAATTTAGGTTTTTGCCCTTCATTGGATTTTTTAGTTTACCTATGTCCTTGGTTTTCTAAGTAAGGATATCCTGTCGTTAATTAATGTAGTGTTCATCATGTTAATAAAACATAACGTGGAATAGGAGCCAGGCCTAAAGTTACTCCTAGAACTATGATATGAGGCTCCGCGTGAGCGGAGCCTCATAGATCAAGAAGCCCGCAAAATTGCCTGCATCACAAAACACTAATAAAGTACAAAAACGTCCATCAAAATGCAGCCATTTCACACAGAACCGCTGCACAGTTTGCCCCTATACTCCGTACTGTATCTCTTGACATACTCACGTATCTTGTGCGGAACTAACATAGGTGGATTTTGTCAGTTTTTAGGCCAAAATGATGAAAAATATGCCCTTTCCGCATTGAGCCAACCTGACACTTGAAACGTGCACGCATTATGATCGAGCGATGATTTTCGGTTCGCTTGGAGCGCGCCGCGGGGGGTACGGTACATGCACTTGTACGCATGCACATACTATCATTTCGCATGCACATACTATCATTTTCTATTTACATTTATTCACCTACATGTAAACCAATGCCCAGCTGGGCAATTCCACGGTTACTCACGTTACATTTTTGATGTACATTGTACTTTTGAGTTTCCTTGGGCTGTAATTACCTTACTGAAAAGGTTTAATAACTGTTATCCCCATGGTAGATAGAGTAGACCTAGACCTACCTAAGCACCAAAGATGACATCCACAAAAAAATGTGTTATGTATGATAAACAAGACGCACAAAATTGGTTACTCACGTTACATTTTCATAACGAGAGTAGCCGATTTTGTGCGTTGTAACCGATCTTTTGTGCTTAGGTAGGTCTAGGTCTACTCTATCTACCATGGGGGATAACAGTTATTAAACCTTTTCAGTAAGGTAATTACAGCCCAAGGAAACTCAAAAGTACATCACAAATGTAACGTGAGTAACCGTGGAATTGCCCAACTACATAGACATTGTAGGCCTTCATGTATTAATTACACTTCTGCGCAAGTAAGCCAGCTGTCCTGAGTTCGAGTCACGCCCAAGTAAGGTTTTGAATTACATGTACATGTATGTAAAAAGCCATAAAAATTTTAGGGAAAACATTCAAAATGAAGGAAGAACATTATTTTTAGCATTACAAAGAGTGGCATCTTGCTTGTACATGTAGTTTTCTACTTATTGAATGAACTGGGTTTGTCTTTCGCTTTATTCTGTTTGACTAAGTACGGGCATTTTTAATTTCTGTAGTAGAAAGGCAGTGACGTGCATGTACATTGTACGCTGTCATCCTATTGTAAGTTGTAATAATGAAGTTTGTTTTTCCATGTAGCTTGGAGCAGCAATACTGAGGCAGGCCTGCAAATTGAAATTCAATTCCCATTTTAAGGTGTTAATGAGAAAAGGACAAATTAACGCTTGAGGCAATTCAAAGAAAATAGAGTGGAATGACCGTTCACAATACATGTGTGAAGTCTCAATTCCTTTACTTTGCAGAGGCTACCTGCACTGTACTTAATTATTTTTTTATTTTGTCGTAAAAATTTGCTAGTGACGGCATTTGTTCACAATCATTACTGCTAACATAGAATGCGTACGTACATTTACGTACGGGTAATTTTTTGTAGATTGTGAAATTATGGTCTTATATTGACTGAATTTTCCAGTCTTTGCTGTTGATTTTTTCTAAGGCCAAAAAAATAGTTCTGCTTCTGGTTTCCCAATCTTCCCCATTTTGACAGCCCCTCCCCTAAATTTTGTCTCGGAAAAATGAGGGGGAAAAAACGCCCAAAACCATTCATTACAATGTACTAGCTTTTACCCTTGACTACACACAGACACTTCTACATGTATATGATCGTACACATAAAAAATTGCACAAACAAAGACACGCTACCCTATTTTCGAATGCCATGTAATCGGCAGCAGAAGTATTTTTCTGGCCTAATTTACATTTGTACATGTACATGGTACATTGTACATGTGCATGTTGTTTCGGTTTCCCATACGTCAGGTTTCTTCAGTGCTGTACAAATGTACATGTACTTGCATATTTCCACAGTTTGCACAAGAAGACTTATAAACTCTTTGTGATTTTTTTTTTTGTACAGAGTCAGTGGTGCTGTTTGACTTGATTACGGCCAAGACCATGAATACGGATACTTCAGCAGTAACCCTTCCCCCGCCAGGCTTTGGGCTGGAGCCAGGCGCCATGGGGGACCCTGCCGCCAACGCCCACAACCCCCACAACCCCCACGTGGTCAGCATGGACGACGAGGCCTACACGCCGCCCTCCTACGACGAGGTGTTCCCGCCCTTGGCCGCCGGTGTTGCCGCTAACGGTCAGAGTAGCAGCGAGAGCATGATGCCCGGCGCCATGATGTCCAACATCGGCCAGAAATCCTACGCCAAGATGGCTGTTAAGTCTTCCATTATAACTCAGGTTAGATGGCAAGAGCCACTTGCATGTTAGCTGGAACAGTGATTTGCAAAGCTGGATTCATAATTAGGAACGAAGACCAGGGGGTGTCGACTTCTTTTTGCCCAATCTCTGGCCCCGGGTTCCCTAACCCTCCTCAATCCTCCAAAATCCTCATGGCGGTTTTGGAGGATTTTGGAGGATTGAGGATGAATGGTGGTTGAGAAACAGGAGGATATTGGAGGGTTGTGGATGAATGGCGTTTGAAAAAGGAGGAGGATTTTGGAGGATTGAGGATGAATGCATTTTTGAGGCAGGACTGTCTGTGACGATTTTGAAGGGTTGAGGCACTGGGTATCCTTCGTTTGAATATAAGTGCAAAATTGTGGAGGATTTTGGAGGATTGAGGATGGTTCCTAGCAAAAAGGCCCTAGGGGGTTAGAGTTGTTCCTAACTCCTAAGCTTTCTTGCCCAGAAGCAGCCTGAATACTCCTATATCCTCCATTGGGAAAGAGTTACAAACTCTAAGCACCTAATTCTTTCAAAAATCCTCCACTGGGTTTTATGGCATGTTATCACATAATCGGATTAAATGCTGTTATGAGTGCATTTGCCTGTGCGACTTATTGAAATCCTCCATTGTTATCATGTATTGTGGATTGGCAATGCCAAGGCCATAAATAGTCGGAGAGTAGAGGCTGTACAATAAACAGTGATTTATGCTGGATACCTGCCCAAGTATAAAGCAAGTAACAGCCAAAATCCTCCAAAATCATATTTGTTTTTGGCCAAACAGGCCAGAGCCCCAATGCTCCAATTTCATCCAGCCTCAGTTGGGGCCTGCTAACCTTGATCCTCCATTATCCTCCAGAGGCAAAACCTTTTATATGCCCTCAATCCTGCAAAATTCTCCAGTCATTCCATTTGCTAAGGCCCCATGAATACGTCTCCACAAGGTTTTCACGAAATAGATATGGGTTTTACGCAAATTTTAGGAATTTCCAAGGTGTGTTGATCGGTCGCAAATTGAAGTATTTTATGTAAGGGATATTAAGTCCGAATTTCAGCCCAGGAAATAAATTCTGGTTAAAATAGCAGCATTTTGAGACTACACTTTCAAACTAGAAAAATTTAGTTCACAAGAACAAAGATATGACTCCACAAGGATACAAATTCCAGTATGTGTGTACACGTGTATGTACAAACATTTCGTCAACAATTGCGTGTCAAATAACTATTTGCCTGCATTGTCTGAATTTATATTGCACATGACACTATTTACATGTTATATACATAATCCGTAGATAATTGAGAATGCTGCTTGAAGTAGGAATTTTACATGTTTTCATTTCTTGCTGCGTGTACACTTTCATAGACTACCCGCACATGTACAAACTATGTGCTTCCTGTCCTTGATTACTCGGCCACTGTGAGCCTGCCTTGCATTGTGCATTGCACAATGCTAGTACAGCTAAGTGTGATAAAGAACAAATAAGCTTCTCGTAGTCAAAGGTCACTTTTAACAATCGACGCAAGGAGATAATGGAATTATTTGTCAGATATGTTGAATTTCCACCAATCATGCCAATATGCCATGTTTTACACAATGCGTGTTGTGTGCATAACATACATTTTCTGTACAAACTACAATGTACATGTATGCTATAAATTTGGTGCCTCATATTTACTATAAGCATTGAGGACTTAAAGCTACAGTCCATCATTTGTAATTTGTGCATTTTGTTCGTTTGAAGCAACAAAAGAGTTCTGCTTCTGGTTTCCCTACCTACCCTATTCTGACAGCCCCTACCCTAATTTTTTCATGGGGAAAATGAGAAAAAAAACACCGAAAACCATCAATTCTTTTACCCTTGACTACACGCAGACACCTCCATATGATCGTACATAAAAAAAAAAATATTGGCCAAAAAAAAAAAAATATCCCTACCTACCTACCCTTTTTTTTAATGCCATGTAATCGGAAGCAGAAGTATTTTTTTTGGCCTTACATACATGAACATGTACGTTCAAAATTATTTGTCATTTAAATCAGGGTCCTTTCCCAGTTTTTAAATATTTTTGGGTATTTACATGTAAACCCCGTATCCATGAAAGAAAATGAATTGCACTTTTCAAGTTATTACTGGAGCTAGTGTACACGACTGTTGCATGTACCGGTACAGTCATAAGATTTGCATCGGGGTGATGTAAATGTATGTACATGTTTTGCACATAATTTCAATAAAACTCCACCTTTTCATCCTAAAAATACATACTGTACGATACATGGCATTTGATTCACAAAACAGGTGTACGTCCCGGATGTGACTCCCAACATGGCAGCATGTACAAGTCACCACGAAAACAAATCGTTTTACAGGAAAAGGTTTTTTATTCTCACCATGTTTGATGAAATCCTTAGGTGATGTACATGTATTTTTAGGATGGAAATGTTGAGTTTACTGAAATTATATAAATTGAAGTAAATAATTAAAAGATGATATATGCAAATCAAACTGAAATGTACAATACTGCATTGAATATTCAGTTAATTTAGACATCTGTCAACTGGTAAATTTATGCCACATGTTTTTGCTGTTGACCACAGACAAAGAGACATGAACAAGTGCACATTTTAACAGTGGGTCCATGTTTGTACATGTCAATTTATCTGTTTTTTTGTTTTGTTTATTGTGAACAGGTTTTTTATGTGCCTTTAGAGGAGCGTCGCTACAAGGAGATGAACCAAGGCTTTGGAGAAACTGATTCTCAGTCGGGCAGAATCTGTGCCGACATCATGAAGAACACAGGTCAGACTTCAACCAGATTTAACCAGAGAGAATTGATGGGATTAATGAATTAATCCCATCAAGCATCATCTTCATAAGGTGCTATATCTTTAGGCAGAGCAGGAGGGTCTGTTTACATATAGAATTAAAGGAATTTGTTGTGTGTGTTTAAAAATGTAGTCAGTCATCTCTACTGGTTCCTTCATCGAAGGTAATGGAAACTATTTTGTAAAAAAAAGTGCATTTTGTTTGGCCGATTCAGGGAACAATACAATAAATCCGAAGCAGTTTATTAAAAACCTAAGCTGTCAAAATTTCAGCGCTGTAGATATCATAACTGCAAAGCATCTACATGTATGTTACCTCTTTTCTGGAAAATGACAGCATACTAGGCACAAGGACATATACAGGATGCTTGATCCTTTTATCTACAGTGAAATCTCGATAAGTCAAACCTCAAAGGAACAGGTTCAAAATTTGACTTAAGCAGAGTTTTGAGTTAAGCAGGGTTGTATATCGTTGTTATACTACTGTTGGGAATGGATTCTTTTGTGGGTGTTCCACATGCTATAAAACGTTCCATGCACCAACTGACGTTCAACAAATGGGAATCCTTTTCAATTGACAGTCACGACCACGTGAGTAGTTGTGCATTATAAGAACAGACTTTCACATCATGTACATGACTTATAAAGTTACAGGCTACAGCAGGTCTCGCAGTTGGGCCGCAGCTTCCGAGATGATTTCGAGCTTGTTTTTTTGCCCTTGTCCAGGAGCTTCAATTGAGATGAGTCTGGCCAAGGACCAAAGCTTGACCATCGTGGTGACCGGCAAGCAGGAGTCAGTCATGTTTGCACGCAGGGAGGTCCTCAACAAACTCCAGACCCAGGTTGCTCATTCAATCTATTACAGCTACTGTATACCCACTAAAATCCTTCTCTATTTGTGTTCGGGAAAAAATCCATGTGCTTATCACATCATCATTACTGCATGGTCGATAGGTGGGCAGTCATAATCCGCCTTGACATAAGTGCGTAGTTTTGCTTTCTTTAATGTGTTGATCTTTATTGTGTTCATTTTATTGTTTTCATTTCTTGCAACAATGGTTTTTCATCTGTTAGGAAGTAATTGTAGTCCTGAAAAGAACTGTTTGGTACCAAACTTCTTAGATGTTGACTTTGCTGCTCTGTCGGTAGTCTTTTTTTGACAGACTGCAAGTCCATTGCGTTATTGCGGCAGTCAAAATACCAGTCACCGTGGACAAAATGCAAAAGCCGTACTTGTTTTCAATTGGCCATAACTCAATAAATATTTACCCGATTGAAAAGATTTCTTCGTTGTTAAAAAGATAATGGACTACACTCTCTAAATATAGATATTTGCGATGTATTAAAAAAAAATCAAAAAAGTAAAAAAAAATCCTTTCCATTATGGATATTTACGAGGTCTCTGGAGAGATACTAGTGACTCTAACATATGTTAGTCCGGTGAGAAACTCTCCATTCAACCCAAACTCCCCATTCAACTGAGAACTGGTACCTGTCGGGTGGACAATCAAGGCCGTCACTGAAAATTGTCCTTACTAACTGCCTGTACATGTACATGTATACAAACAGGCAAGATGCCAGGGGGATCGCGTAAGTTTAATTACAGTATTTTTTAAGACACCCTGTACATTGAATTTGGGAGCCAAAGGGGGTGTTCCTCATAGCCAAGTGTGTGTTATAGCAATGATTGTTATAGCGATGTTATACTGTATTGTGTGTCTTTCCTGCAGGCCAACGTCAACATCCCGATCCCTAAAGAGCATCACCGGTTCATCATCGGCAAAGGCGGCAGCAAGCTGAGGGAACTGGAGAACCTGACGGCCACCAAGATCACCATCCCGAACCCCAACGACCCCTCGGACTTGATCCACATCGTGGGGCCTCGAGAAGGGATCGAAGGGGCTCGCCACGAGATCCAGCTCATCTCGGAAGAACAGGTACGGTACATAGATGGTGCAGCTGCCCAGAGCTTAAATTTATACAAAAACTACCAAACTTTTGTGCTTATCCAAACTTATGTGCTAAACCATTCAGAATTCACCGATCCTTTAATGTAAACATTGGAATCAAAGTCTTAAGCAAGTGGTGGGTGGGAATCTTTGTTAACCCTAACCCCTTGAGCAATTTTACTAGAAAGTATCCTGAATCTGCCAAAATCCACGTATTATGCCATGCACAAAAAATGTTGGTGTTGGTGACTGCTCAGTATGGAGGTATCCTGGATCCATCAAAATCCTACAGTACCGCCAGGCTAACAATCCTGAATCCATCAAAATCCCCCTGTTTCCAATGTGGAGGTATCCTGAATCCGCCGAAATACTCCAAAACAGGGGTATGGATTTGGATGGATTCAGGTACGTTATTCAGGTTAAAGCCAGTTTATCCCTAACCCTGCTGAAGCCACTATGTCACATACCCGATGGAGCCTGTTGGATTGAGAAGGTAACCCCTTGTGTACATTCCTCATGCAAAATGTTGGATTCAGCAGGCAACTGAACCGCATTATAATGCCATGTTGGACTCCGTTGGATTCAGCAGACAACTGAAAATGAGGCACAGTGGATTGAGCAGGAAACTCCGGTTGGACTCTGTTGCATTTACAGGGTAGTCCTGAGGGAGTGAGGTAAAGGTAAAGATCCCATAGCCATTACTGGCCGTAGGGGCAGTGGGATGTTGGAGGTCCACTGTGTCTTGGGCGCGGCATATGAGTGGCGGTGCCCAGTCCTCTCCTCTCGCCGTCTTACCTTCCCTGAACGAATCAGGTACCCATTTTCCTGTTGGGTCGTCAGAGAGAGTTTTCCAGTTTTTGGTTCGAATGGGATTCGAACCGCCAACCTTCCACTCCGTAGCTTCACGCTCTAACCGCTCGGCTATGAGGCCCCTGAGGGAGTACTAGGGGTTAAAGTTAAACAAAGCAAATTTGACGTCAGGAAACATTCATTGAGTTGAAATGTATTTAACTTTTGCAAGTCCGCAGCGCAATAACTTTCCTTGACATCACAAACTGGGGCAGTTTGGGGAGGTGCAAGGAGTAATAAGCAGGGCGGTTTGGGGCAGTACGTGGACTAATATTTCAACACACGTGCATGAACAGGACATTCTGCATATTTTTAGCCGAAACCACTAATGATCAGACTATTGTCTTTCTCCTCTCTGTTGACTGTTCTTCTCTAAACGGTCTTCGTTTTCATTCCTTCTCAATTTTCCTTACCCAGGCCAAGCTGGCCTTTGAGCGCCTGAGCATCCCCCGCGTCTACCACCCCTTCATCAAGGAGATCAAGGCCCGGACCGGCGCCAAGATCCACGTCCCGCCTCAGAGTGCCATGAAGGACGAGATCGTGGTGTCCGGGGAGAAGGAAGCTGTGTTGGAAGCGATAGATTGGATCAACGCCACCTACAATGCCAAGGTTTGTTTTGCAGGCATGAGAATCACAAACCTGTTAGCTATCTACCCATTTGCATGTGGTATCCCTAATTGGGCGTTAGTCAGGAGCCATAAACCTTTATGTGCCATACGGCCAGGGAGCAGTGTTTTTATTTGCAGCACACATCGTCAATGGATCATGATAATTCAGCTAGTTCATTGTTTATTCATTAGAAAATAACAATAACGTCACACCATTGCTATTACTCGGTCATGCACGTACATAAAGCATTTCAAGAGCGGCTTTCGTCGAGCCGCCACAGTGGCCTAGTGGATAGTGGAATGAACTATGGATCGCAAGATCTGTGATTCGAGCCCGGTACCCATGGAAACCACTACGAGAACCTAAGTGTCGTCCATCCACACAGCGTGATGAAAATTCATGTTAGGGTGCGTGATGTGATTGGTTAAAATTCGATGTATGCTTCAGAAAAAGAAATACGTGGTCACGGATCATGCCGACAGTCAGGGTTCTAGACGAAGTGACGTGTTTCTCTTGTAATGTCCAACACTAGGTTTCATTTCTAGCTATTTCTTTGTTCAACTTTATAGCAAAGTTTGTTGAGGAATGGTACATTGTTATGGATATCACATATTTAATTAGATTTTAATTAGATTTAATTTCTGTGTATTTCTTTGTTCATCTTTATAGCAAAGTTTGTTGAGGGATGGTACATTGTTATAGATATCACAGATTTAATTAGATTTTAATGAGATTTAATTTCTGTGTATTTCTTTGATCAGCTTTATAGCAAAGTTTGTTGAGGGATGGTACATTGTTATAGATACCACAGATTAAATTAGATTCTAATTAGATTTAATTTCTTTGTACTTCTTTGATCAGCTTTATAGCAAAGTTTGTTGAGGGATGGTACATTGTATGGATATCACAGATTTAATTAAACTTTAATTAGATTTAATTTCTGTGTATTTCTTTGTTCATCTTTATAGCAAAGTTTGTTGAGGGATGGTACATTGTTATAGATACCACAGATTAAATTAGATTTTAATGAGATTTAATTTCTGTGTATTTCTTTGTTCAGCTTTATAGCAAAGTTTGTTGACGAATGGTTCATTGTTATGGATATCACAGATTTAATTAGATTTTAATTAGATTGAATTTCTGTGTACTTCTTTGTTCAGCTTTATAGCAAAGTTTGTTGAGGAATGGTACATTGTATGGATATCACAGATTTTACTAGACTTTAATTAGATTTAATTTCTGTGTATTCCTTTGTTCATCTTTATAGCAAACTTTGTTGAGGGATGGTACATTACTATGGATATCACAAATTCACACCCGACTGTGTTGAATTTCTTGTTAGTTTAAAGTAAAACTAGTCAATTTCCGGTTGTGGCCAATATAATGATATTCATTATAATGCCATTTCACTTTCACAGTCAACGTTGTGTTGTTTTGTGCAGTTGATAGAGTATACTCTCCCACATCAGTTTCATAATCATAATAACGGTCAGTATTTTTTTTTACATGTGGGCCATTAACTAAAGAATGTACTTACATTGTAGCTTTGCCTATTTATAATGAGCAAAACTTCAGATAAGATACTCATTCAGTTTGTCCACAATTTCTTTTTGAATGTGACCCTATCAGATCCAGTATATACATTTTGATGTAGTATTGTTCGCTGTACGCTGTACAGTAAGGCCGTGTCCGAAATGGCTTCCAGAGGGCCGGCGCGCCAAAGCAGCTTGCGCCCACGGCTATTTTCAATGGGCTAGACCTAGCTCTAGACAGTTGATTCGGATGCAGCCTTAGATCTGCTGTTGTGAACCGTCCAAAATTTCTTTTTATGGGATGGAATTTCTGTAGAGTGTATAGAATAGGATTATTTTTCAGATACCGTAGGATTTCTAAGACTCCAGGATTTGGTTTTTAATCTTGAAAACTGAGCAATTTCTGTGCTAAGCGGTTCTGTGATATTGGCCCCTGGTACCACAGTTGGTTGTTGGGGAGTGTGGCCCGGTGGTTAGGGTTCGTGACTCGTGATCAGAGGGTCAGGGGTTCGAATCCAGCTGCTGGTCATGTGTTGTGTCCTTGGGCAAGCCACTTCATCCCCACTTGCCTCTCTCCACCCGGGAGTATACATGTAAATGGGTACAGGCATTAATAATAATAATAATAATAACAGGTTCTTATATAGCGCTTTTAACTAAGATCAAAGCGCTTTACATTATTATTACCCCTAATCAGTGGGCCAATTAAATATTCCAAATACCATCTCAGCTCCCTGGGGAGTATACAGCTCGATGCAGCCTGTTAGGCGCAAGGAAGCTAATTCAATCACATTAACCCTCACTGCCCTCACAGGTACCCATTTACTCCTGGGTGGAGAGAAGCAATGAGTGACAAAGTGCCTTGCCCGAGGGCACACGCACCATGACCCCGCCAGGACTCGAACCCACAACCGGCAGCTTTACCCGCAGACCACGAATCAGTGCCCTTAACCACGAAGCCATTAGCTGGGGAGTAACCTGGGATGGACTGGCATCCCGTCCAGGGGGGATAAAAAAAGTCTCAGTCGGACCATGCCAAGAAAACTACAGGGTGGAGCAAAAAGAAGGAACCCCACTTTTGACAGAAATTTTCTCCTACTTGTTGAGCATATTTCAAAAATTCAAGTAAGGCCAAAAAAAAAAAAATAAGTCGGTCTCTGGTCAGCGCGCGCGTCGATCTTTTTTTTCCAAAATGTTCCGCGGTAGCTCCAACAGCGCCCTCTATTGCCGCACCTCCTTAATTTTGTTTACCAAAGAGCACTAAGGAATGGGAAATTGCATCTGCAAATGATCGAGAGCACCAAGGCAAATTATGGAGGACAGCAATGTACATGAGGACACCAAAAAAGCAAAATAGTACCCCACCTTGTCTGTACAATCCAAGCTTGAAGAAAAAAAAAAGAAAAAAAAAAAAATAGCCGCGTCCCTGCGTCAATTCCGGAACTTTGGTCTGACCAGAGACCGAATATTTTTTTTTGTTGGCCTAACCCTAACTCCCTAGGGGGTGTGCAAAATCGCATTGAAATTATGGTATTACAATATTGACGTTTACAACATATATAAAGTGACCCAAAAAAAAGATTGTAAATGCATATTTGTCTCTGAGATATGGTAGTTTAAAATGTCATGTGCCAAACCTGTTTGTCCACGGACAGCTGTATTCCATCCGCTTGACTGAGCTCCGTAGCTTCATTTGAAGACAAAAACACTACTCTAGACAAGTTTGCACGTGGACAACAAAGATTTTGGTGACTTGTATTCAAATCAGCATAATAACATTCTTGCCGGTTTTTTTTAAAGATTTTTCAGCACGTATGGTTGAAGAGCTGTACTTCACTGCATTTAAAAAAAAACAGTTCAAGTATAAAGTTAAGAAAGTAGGTTAAAATTCCTTTCAAAAGTGGGTTTCCTTCTTTTTGCACCACCCTGTAGAGATAAGCGTCGGCCTGATGAGCTGTATTGGCTCGTAACAGACTTTACTACTTGCTACCACAATTGGTCGCAGGATTGATGAGTGTTTTTTTGTTTTACAATTCTACAGAAAATGAAGACTACGACCGTGTCCCTGGAGGTCAACAAGTGCCAGCACAAGTACGTGATCGGGCCGCGCGGCAGCAACATCACGGAGATCCTGGAAGCCACCGGCGTGTCGGTGGAGATGCCCAACCCAGACTCCGTGTCGGAGACCATCACCCTGCGTGGGGAGCAATACCAGCTGGGCCAGGCCATCACCATGGTCTATGCAAAGGTAGGACTCCGAGTCTCGGCACCAATTCCGCGACCAAAATGTTAGACCTCAGTCTGTGTCGGTGCTGTGTAATTATTCACTGAGAGACGATCAGTTTGCCCAATTTTTTCCAATAGTTGGTGTCAGAAGTTAGCTGTTACGCTATTTTGTTTTATATCCAGAAGTCAATTTCCAGTCCCTCGCAAGACAAATCACAAGTCCGGTCATATGTAACAGGTGGTTAAACAATGACAGAGCAATGCCCTTGTCATACTTTGATTAGCTGGTGACGTGACTTTGAGTAGGATGACTTGCGATTGATGTGTCATGATTTGGGATGATGTGATTGAACTTACAACTCTGCCAAAATCCTTGCCTTTAATACCTTTCCTGATACTTCCCCTGGCTGGGTTAAAAACTGACAGAAATGTAAAGCTGATCTGCTGATCTTGAATCTTGAAAACCTACTACTCCTTACTGTCCTCAATTTTGTGGCTGTTCAGCACTTCAGCATGTGAAAGTAAGGATAGTCTTCTGTACTATGAAGCCGCTGATGATATTCAGCACCTAAGTTTTCAATCCACTTGAAAAGTCTGTTTGAATGTTTAACCCTAACTCCCTAGGCCTTTTTGCTAGGATGTAGCCTCAATCCTGCAAAATCGTCCAATTTGCCTCATGGAAAAATAGCATATATAGCCTCAATCCTGCAAATTCCTCCGTTATTTCTTGAATATGGTCCATGGAGGGTTGACCATTGCCTGAATCCTGCAAAATCCTGCGGCAGGGACTGTCAGTATGTTGAGGCTTGGCCAGTGACATCCTGGAGCAGTACGGAGGATTTCAAGCATAATCCAGGCCTATATTTATGCATGGCTGAGCAAAAACAACACAAGGTCCGGCCCAAGACCTTGACAAAGTGCATCCTACAAAATCAGTAACGCACTTGTGCCATGTATCCTCCAAATTCCTCCACTTTGGCAAAGAGGATTTTGAAGGATTCAGGGCGGTTAAGGTTAACAGGTCACCTTTGTTTATCACTGGATTTGATACGACGTGCTCTTATAAATGTCCTATTACTCTGCAGGCTAACAGCGTTGTCATCAGTGAAGTGGCTGCACCTGCCTGGCTGCATCGTTTCATCATCGGACGACAGGGGAAGAACATCCGCAACATCACCCAGAACCTGTCCAATGTAAGTCGGGAATATACAACATTTGCAAACATCGAAAAATATAACTACCAAGTTTTTACGAAACACCTTACTAGGATGTTGGTAAATGACAGTCTAAAGCATCCTGTTAAATTATGGCACCTGGTGTGAAGTCATTTAAAAAAAAAATGGCATTTTTGTATCTGTTTCCAGCGGCGGTCAGCCGACCACCATTGGAAAAACCCAACTATTGTGCAACTACTGCTCAAAATTTACCATTTTTTATTCAGTTCAAATTTTGTTTGCTATTGGTTATATATTCATGAACGGGTGCAGGCCAGCTAGACATGTTCCCTTACCTTACAATTTTCCATCATCTATAAATTGATCCATTTTATCTTAAGTGGAGTCAGGGAACCAGACTACTTGAACGTTTTTTGTTTTTCTTGGTTTTTCCAGCATTTTCGAAGAAAAAACTTCAAACATGTCAGTGTAACAATATTTGATCTATTACACTAACCCCTCAAAAACTTCATTTCTGAAAATGACAGCAAAAGCCAATGATGTACATTCCCTTTAAGTTGTTTGCGTATGTTCTACTTGCGCGTCGCATTTAGATAACACTTTCAAAATTCAATCCTTCTAATTTCATTATGTTCTACAAACACGCACATGAATTCAAAAAGTCTGCGCCCAGGACGGCTTCAAAGCGTCTCCACGCACAAGAATGAGGAATTAGCACTCTAGTAATTTTATATATCTCTATGGTCAGCACACTCTTCTTAAGTGCTGAAGTTTAGTGGCAACTTAGGGAGCATGTACATGTATCATGTCACATGTGATTAAGTCTTCTAAATTGGTTTCGTGACTCTGGCTTGTTGCTATGATTTTACTTGTAATTTATGAAGTTTAAGTTGCAGATGACCATTTTCGATCAAACATAATTTTGTGGTCAGTCACTAATGCCATGGTTAATTTTGCTGTGGGGATGGAGAGGATTTTGCTGCAACTAGTACTTTTATACAAGAGTCATGATGCCACATACCCCCTTCCATCCCCTGCACTGCACAAGGCACTTCTACATCCACAGTCGTACTGCAGTTTACAGTACTCATTTGAATAGGGTCCCAGGGTCCAACACCAAACTATTGAGGTACAGTGAAATGCCGCTTTAACGAATATCGCGGGATCCACAGAAAGTGTTCGTAGTAACGATCGTTCGGTATAGCAATTTTGAATAACCAGTCCCCTCTTTTTACCAAACGTGAACTGGCATTACTCACTTTCCGCGGCCGCAGGAGGAGTCGGTCGTCACAAAACTTCAGCAATGGATGGTTTTCCCTTCTATTCCTTGGGGAAACAAAAGCCATCTATCGCTCTTCAACATGCGAACACGATGTCACTATGGGTCGTTTGATGTTCGGGAATTAAAAGTGGCCAAAATAGCATTTTATACAACTGGTAAATTTTTTGTTTATCTGTTGACTTTTTTCCAACAACAATGTTAGGTACGTTCTGTAATTTAAAACTGGGAGCCAAGGATGTTCGTTATAGCCGAATGTTCGGTATAGCGGTGTTCGGTATAGCGGCGTTCCACTGTACATCAAGTAGAATCTCGATGTTCACTTTCAGGTCCACGTGGAGTTTGCCGAGGGTCTGGACAAGATCACCCTGGAGGGACCCCCGGAGCAGGTGGAGGAGGCCCGCCGGGCCCTGGAGGAAATCTCCCGAGATCTCCAGAGCCGACTGGACTTTGCCATCGTCAAGATTGACCCCAAGTTCCACAAGCACATCATCGGCAAGTCCGGAGCAAATGGTAAATTGATGCCACTTTCTGCCTGCCTTCTCCATGATCTTGGTCTTCTATTTTGCATCTGCATCTGATCTTTCAGTTTAACTTTATTGAAATATTTCGTTTGAAGGATAAGGACAAATTTAATTCCGTCCTGCCTGGTATCTCGGATTTGTGCCACACTGTGTTGGTGACTATTGGAGTTACACTGAGCAGTAACTTAAAGGGAATATACAACATTTGCTTTTGCGACAATTTTCAGAAATAAATGGATTTTTGGGTTCGGAGATGCGGGAAAATCTAAGAAAGCCAACCATGTTCTTGTAGTCTGGTTCCCTGACCCCACTGAAGATGAGATATTGCAATTTATAGACTTTGGGGAATCGTAAGGTCAGAGAATCAGTCTGGCAGGCTTGTACCCCTTCACAGATGTGAAGATAACTAAATATGAAAATTTAGGAGCAGTTTTTGAAACCAACCAGTTTTCTCCAACAATGGTCGGCCGACCAGCATTGGAAAAAACAAGTTTTCTTGAAAATGTCAGCACACCATGATTTTACAGGATGCTTTAGACTGTCATTCACTAACAATCCAGTAAGATATTTTGTTACAATTTGATCATTTCAGTTTTTGATGTTTGCAAATGTTGTATCTTCCCTTTAACGTGCTTGTCTGAGAATTGTTTATCCTTGGGTTTGACAACAAATTGTTAAATAGTTTATATTGTAAGCAAAGACACTGTCGCTAAAAGAAATTTGACTACATGGTACTACCTCAAAGCTTCAGTACATATTAGTTCAGCATTCATTCGTCTTATGAGTATCATGAACTGTGCTGTTTTCTCCCATAGTCAACACAGCATCCCTGCATCAAGAGCCTCCATGAAATTGAGCCCAAAGCTTATCATGATCTTGATTCTTCCATACATCTTCCATCATGTATTTTTCTTGTCTTGGTGTTCCAGTGAATCGCATCAAGAAGGAAACGGGGGTGTCCATCCGCATCCCTACGGACCTAGAGAGGAGCAACGAGATCCGCATCGAGGGCAGCCCGGAGGGTGTGCGTCAGGCTAAGACTGAACTGATGGAGCTGGCTACCCGCATGGTACGTCACAGAAACATCCTTCTTCTTAAAGACGTTTACGAGTGAAGGTTAAAAACATTGAATGCTTTAAGTGGCAGGTGTAACAGACTTGTCTCTCCGTAGGAGGTCCAAGGGAAAATAGAACACTACATGGATCACTGAGAGAGGCTAGTTTTACTATTCCGTGAGCTGAAGCATTCAGTATTTGTTTTTAATGCCTCACCCATAGGCCATCAGCTTCGGTCCAAAAATTGGGCAACTGGTATCAAATGATCGAAAGGAGTAATGCTCATAGCTATTTTGGACAAGGTATGCACATCTAGTATTGGAAAATGTGTGATAGCTTTTCAGTGTGAGGTTTTTTTTTTTTTCAAAATGGCCACCAATATGCTTGTTACCGGATTAATTATATGTGGTAAACAAGCATTTTTTGGTAGCCATTTTTTTTAAAAAGTGCTAGAACTGAAAAAGCTACCACCGCTGCAATAGTATCACATATTTTCCAACTACAGGGGTGCATACCTTGCCCAAAATGCCAGGTTGATGGCCGACTACAGATTTTGCTTTTTTTTTTCAGAGAGATATCTGAAAAATCAAACACAAATTCTGTTTTGATTTGAAAATCTACTTGCTCGGTAGGGAAACTATCATCGAATGATTCGTTTCAACTAAACAAGGCTATCATCTTGACATGCTTGAGATATTGTTTTATTCACAAGTTTTCACCATGATTTTTTGCGTTTTTTTTAATGATTACCAGGAAAATGAGAAGTCTCGTGAGATCTTGATAGAGCACCGATTCCATCGAACCATCATCGGCACCAAGGGGGAGAACATCAAGGACATCAGAGACAAATACAACCAGGTGAGTCATCAGAGTCAGCATCCAAAATACCAGAAAACCAAACCCAGAAAAATTCCTGTTTCCTCTGATAGGGCAAAGTCACTTCAAAGAATTCGGTGGTCAAATGTTTAAATCTTCAAAGTTGTTAACCAAACCCTGGAGTCTCTATGGATTTGTACTCCATAGAGACTTCAACTGCTTCCATGTGGAAACTGGAGAACTGCCTCAATCTTCCAAAATCATCCGTTATTTCTTGAATTTATTTAGTGGAAGGGTGACCGCCTCAATCCTTGAAAATCCTCCAGCTCGTTTTTGAGATTTTGAAGCCGTGAAGATGATTAACCAGAAGCGAGAAGCAGTGTGCAGAGATGAAACTTTTCCGATTTTAATCGGAATCCGACTTTTTGAATTTTCCAACGAAATTTCCGATTTTTTAACGGTGCGTCCCAAAAAATGTGATTTTCTAACGATTTTTTCACAAAATGTCATTTTATTTCAACCATAATTTCGAAGAAAAGTCGATGGAAATGGCACGTTAAAATCATCGCGAACGTAGTTTTAATCTCTTTCACCAGTCGTTATTGGAGTGTTTCAACGGTAGAAACACAGGGCATAACACTGATCGGAGCCTTCTCCGGCTGAACAAAAGGTTAAACATTGACAGGCGACATGGAAAAATCACTGTGTCGCACGTACGTGCGAATATGCAATGGTACCAGCGTACGTACCGCACTGTACCGTCCGCTAGCACATGGCCGGTCAGGAACAAGTAGCCTTGTGAACGATCCAGTGCCAGTGGATAAAATCATTATGTTGTGCAATTTTTTGATGTTTCAGATTTAGTTGCACAAAATGCAATGCTTTAAAAATCATGATGATTATCTCGAGGATAGCGAAGAGAGCATTATCGAAACATTTCACTGGCATTTGTTGGAAGAGAAAGACAATAATGCCTGATTTTTTTATCCCATGTATGAATGCAAGTGGAGTAGTGGAGTTGTGTGGTTAATCGTGGACATGATTGAAGCACTATGAAAGGTGCCCTTGTCTTTCGGACTTTTCCCTCGACTTTCTCAAGTAAGAGGTGAACTTCTTTATTGATGACTCCATTACTCTAACCGGAATTCAGGCATTTTATGCAATGAAAACACTAACAATTTTTTTTGCATCGTCAAATTTTGTTTGAATCGAAAATAAGGGAGGAGTTGGTGTCCGGAAATTGGGCATTTAGTGTATTGTACATGCATGTACATGTGTGTAACTGCAGTGCGGCCCAGATTTCGGACACGTATTTGTTCGGCCTATTTTCCGATATTTTTTGCCATATGCCAGTTTCATCTCTGAGTGTGGATGATGATCAGCATAATGTAGGCCTACATGTCTGTGCATAAATAGTTTAAGACCATGACACAACGCAACCTCCAAAGTCAAGTAGCACTGAACAGGCATACAGTTTCAATCCTCCAAACTTTTCAAAAAGTGCCTGGTCAAAAAGTGGCGAAAAAAACTTAAGAAAGGAAATGTCATAAATGTATCCAGATTGACCCACAGTCTTTTCAAATTTCATCAGGTCCAAATCACATTCCCTGACCCCGGCATGAAGTCCGACGTGGTGACCCTGCGTGGCCCCAAGCAAGACGTGGACAAATGCTACAAGTTTCTGCAGCAACTCAGCCTGGAGCTGGCGGCCAACAACTACATCTTGAACGTGCCCATCTTCAAGAAGTTCCACAAGAACATCATCGGCAAGGGTGGAGCTACAATCAACAAGGTAGGGGTTTGGAAATGCGACAGTGCTACCGTAGTGACTAACGCTTGGCCACATGCCATACAAGTACTGATTGTTTCGACTCTTGCCCCTTGAACGAAGACATTGACAAATTTAGGAACCACAAACCTAGAGCGGGAAATATAAGTTGGTAGAATACATATACCATAATTCCATCTTATAATAGAATACATATACCAATACATTTTTGAGGTTCCAATCTGGTTTTGGTTTGTTTTGTATTTTGTATTCATATTTGAAGGTAGGATGATGTTTAAATGCGTGACCTTTAATCAACTTGAAATGTAAATTTGGTTGAGACAACCTTCTGATCTCTAGTTCAACATACCTCGACTAACTAGCAACTGGGCTTTGCTGGTAGTCTGCCAATTATTGAAATCCTTTCAATATCTTATTGAAATCAATTTCATTCATTACTGATTGGTGTGGTGTTTTGTTTTTTCGCAGATCAAGGAAGAAACTGAAACGCGCATTGAAATACCGACGGAGAGCAGCGACAGCGACGTGATACAGATCACTGGCAAGAAGAAGAACGTGGAGAAAGCTAGAGTGCAGATCCTGGCTATTCAAAATGAACTGGTAGGTGTTGATGCTAACAGTCCAGGAATATTAGTCTGGTTCCCTGACCCCATTTTCCTTGGACTTCAAAAACAGGGTCCGGTAACTAGCTGTGAATCTGGCATAAGTTGCTCGGAATTCTGGGTAATGTGAGTTAACTATATGCATGATGTGCGTAGGTCTGAAACCCGCCTCGCCTCGTGAATTCTAAATCACAACGGTAATGTTTGCGCGCAACCAGCCTGTTGCAAAATGTCAATAGGCCTGGCCACGAATGTGCAGTTTTGGAGGTAATTTGCTTCGATTTTTGCTGGCACAGCGGTTCTTTCCTCACCTTCCACCGCTGTGATCCAGGTTCAGTTCCTGCCTGAGCCAATTTTTTGATTTGGTCTTAACTCCCTACTTGATTCCGAAGACTCTCCTCAAATATACTTCCGCGGTTTTCATCCCACATCTAAAACTGCAATTTCTTCACGTTGTCTTCTCTTTACTGGGCCCCATGAGAGACCAGTGGATTCCACTGAAATGGGCTACACAGTTAAAATAAGGAAAAAAATATTAAAAAAAATAAATAAATACTGTTCTGTTCATAGTGCCAATATCCTTGAAATCGATTTCAGCATTGCTGCTAAGTTCCACCAATACCTGTTCGGCACAAACTTGCTTTTGGTGTACGCAATAGTGTCTGATTTATTTGCTTGATGAGCAGGGGTAATAATATCCTTCAAATATCACTCCGTGCACTAATATATCACTCTGTGCACTAGGCCAACATTCTGGAGGTGGAGGTCAGCATCCCGGGCAAGTTCCACCAGTCCATGATCGGGGCCAAGGGGCGCCTGGTCCGGGCCATCATGGACGAGTGCGGCGGGGTGCACATCCACTTCCCCAGCGAGGGATCCAAGAGCGACAAGGTCACCATCCGCGGACCCAAGGAGGAAGTGGAGAAGGCCAAAGTGAAATTGATGGAGCTGGCCAATGAGAAGGTAGGTGGCCTCTTAGAGCAACAGGCGGCCAGTTCCACGGCGCTGCTAAGCACAACAATTTGCTTAGCACAAAAAAAAGTCTGGCTTATAAAAGCAGGTTACCGGCAAAAACTCCAGGTGATGTATATTGCTCGTGATTAGTATTCAGCTGTTGTTTGCTTAGCATGAAAATCCCATGGCGTTTTGGTTGGTAACCTGCTTTTATAAGCCAGACATTTTTGTGCTAAGCAAAGTTTTGTGCTTAGCGGCTCCGTGAAATTGGGCTGCAGGTGGCTGGTTTATTGAAGTCTAGAGCCCAATTTCACGGGGCTAAGCACACCATTTCTAGCTGCCAGTAGCTGCTCAACAAATGATCATGTCTCTCCGTTAGTTAATAACAAACGTTGACATTGTCTATTGCTCCTACATATTTTGACCGATTTCAACGAAACTTTGTCAAAAGTATCAGTAGCCCAGCCCCACCATGTCACATGACCAAACTGGGGTCAAAGGTCATCATGGGGTCACTTGGGTCAAAATTTCACCTTTTTTTTTTTTGTTACTCAAAACGCTTCTTCCAGAAAGTACTTGGTACAGTCACGTGACTCATGCATGAACACGAGTATGTTGGCCCACAGCTTCCAAGATCCGATCAAGCTTGTTAGAGACTAACTTACTAATAGAGACTCCAGCTATATCCAGGTCACTTTCGAACCTCAGTTGAAAGATAAGCTTGAATTAGTGATGTTAACAATTGCACATTTACTCAGTAAAACGGTGCTTAAGGTTAGCGCAGTTTTAGGCTGTAGTTAAGTACAGCTTTTTGCTAAACAGAAAACATTGGTCAGAAAATGTTTCTTCCAAGGAGGACAAAACATTAGCATCAGTGGTATCCCACTTTTACTGAGCAAAATGTTTCTGTGGGTAGCACATTTTTGCTCACAAGCATTAGCTCATCTTGGCAAATGAAATACGCTTATTAGGTTAGCACAATATTTTCAGCCGTAGTGTTAGCAGCTAACCAAATTATCTGCTAACCATTTTAGCAGTATAACTGGTTAGACTATCTGGTGAAATTTCTAAATCTTCTTATTTTAATCTATATTCTTAAAGTTAACCCGCCAGGGTATTCTGGCTAAAATCCCCGCTGAAAGCAGCAATTTGCAAACACTTGTCAAAATGACAAGCCTGCTCAGTTTAGCAAGATCCATCAGGTCAAAAATCTCAAGGCCTAACTGCCTCAGAGTCTGTGGTCACCGAATGCAGCAGGATACAAATGTGGCATTGATTAATGGGACTAGCTCTCATTGTCTCAATATTGGCCGTTTATTATGCACTGGTGTTGATGGCTCAATGCCGAAAGATCCCACAGCTTTTTACACCAGATTCCCTGTGTTGCCTCTGGCAGGGTTAGTGCTAAGGAGTCCCAAAACATTCTGCCCACTTGGACACGACGGAACATTCGAGTGCACTTCAGACAGGCATGCAACTTTTCCTTGGATCCACTGATTTCCTCGTTTTTTTTACTTCTCATAAATACCATTACAAATTGAAAAACACTGCACAAAGTCTTGCGTGGTTCGGAGTTTCCTCGCTTTTTTCTAAATTCCCAGTTGCATGCCTGTTCCGATTCCACTCACGTTGAGACATTTTACTTTTGGTCCGCGTTGCAGGAGCAGGCCAACCACTCCATCGAGGTGCACGCCAAGCCCGAGTTCTACAAGTTCCTGATCGGCCGCAACGGTGCCAACATCCGTCAGGTGCGCGAAGAGACCGGCGCTCGGGTGGTGTTCCCCACGGCCAAGGACGAAGACAAGACCCTGATCACCATCATCGGCACCAAGGAGAACACGGAGAAGGCCAAGCAGAAACTGACGGCCCTCATCAAGGAACTGGTTAGTCTGGGTGCTTACTCGATGGGTCAAAATGATTTGTGAAACTGGAAGGGTTTGGAAGTGCAGCAGACCTGGGCCCAATTTCATAGAGCTGCTTAAGCACAAAAATTGCTTAAGCACGAAAAAACATTGCTTAGTAAAATCACGTAACCCGCCAAAACTCCATGCGATGTACATTGCTTGTGACTGGTATTTAGCTGTTGTTTACTTAGCATAACAATCAAGTGGAGTTTTGGTCGGTAACCTGATTATATTAAGCAAGATGTTTTTGTGCTTAAGCAAATTTTGTGCTTAAGCAGCTCTATGAAATTGGCCCCAGTGTTTAAAAGTGCTGATTTGAGACGAGATATTCTCATTAACCCTAACAGAACTCAACCCGTCAAGCCCCAACGGCATGTTTTGTTGGAATCTGTCAGGATGGGTACAGTACCCCTAAACTGACAGTCTTTTACATTGGGTTGGCACACCTCCAGAATCAAAGTCAGAAATATGTGTGTGTGGCTGCCTCAGGGCTCACATGTGCCCTGAGGAGTTTCGGGTTCAACTTTGAATGCCTCGGGGACAAAGTGCTCTAACTCTAGAACAAATCCCAAAGACTGCTATTCACAACCAACGACCAAAAATGACGCAAAGACACTTGTCTTGTGGTGATACGCTGGTTCAGATAACAATCTGCAATTTAATAAAGCAGATAACACTAATAAGAATACAGATTTTAACTTTGAAGTAGTAATTTGCATAATAAAGGAAATCTGAGTCGGTCAAAAACTGTTGTTCACAAAACGCCCTTAAAAATCTCACTAAACTTCATCTCCAAAGGTAGATCCATGTTAGATAAAAATATAAGGAAGTTGTGCTTACCAAATGGGTTCTTTAAAACTCTATACTAGGCGAATAATCTGAGGACAAATGAGAACTTGTAGCATACGATGGGACACAAATTTAGATGTTGTTTTCAATAGCACATGGTTGGAAAAGATGGCTGCTCATGTAGACCTCATACCCACACAGATGAAAGTTGCATTGACCTACACAGGGAAACTCTGGGTAAAAGGTTGTCACAGGCTCTGTCACTAAATACATACATATGGCTCCAGAAAATATAAGTAGGCATCCTCTTTCAAGAAAAAGGTTATCAGCACTCTTTATAACAATGAACCTACAAAATCTAAACATGCAAATGGTTAATGGCAAATATTAAATAATATTAAAAACTGTTTAAACACACAGGTAAATTTTCACTGCACAAACTGCTGCAGTGACATGGCTCCCCTAACTGCTATTAGCAGTTATAAAGCAAGATCTAAACAAACCTGAACAAAGATTAATGTTCACAAGAATGGTCAAATGTTCATTAATCTCCATCGGTGAACATCTAATCAGGCGAGGACTGGACTACTCGTCTGGTGTAGGCCTGCTGTCCAGTGTAGGCTCCTTGTCGGGGAATTCTCTGGTCTCCATGGACAGGTCATCTGCTGTTGCAGCGCTGTAGTCGACTGATGCTGGGAGCAGCAGAACCACCTTGTGAACCGGTCTGTCCAGAAGAGTCGGAGGGTGCTTGCGTCGTCCTCGCTTGTCAATCGTTCCATCCGCCATCATCAGCTTCACCTTCCGCACTCTGCCATCAGCACTGGGGAAAGTTTCCACCACTCTAGCTAGAGGCCACTGGTAACGGGTTTCAGACTCGCTCTCTTTGACAATGACCACATCTCCAACTTCCAGATTCTGCTGGGGTCGCTCCCACTTCTGTCGAGTCTGCAACTGAAGAAGAAACTCTTTACGCCATCTTTGCCAAAACTGATTGGCCAGGTACTGTACTCTCCTCCACCATTTGATCGAGTACAAATCTGCACGCTGGAACTTCCCAGGAGGAGGGAGCACAACCTTCGACTTCATGGTAAGTAGGTGGTTTGGTGTCAAAGGCTCTGGAACATCTGGGGAACTGAGGTTGCTTGAAGTGAGGGGTCTGGAGTTCACAATACACTCCACTTCAGTCATAAAAGTCCGGAAGGCCTCGTCGTCAAGCTGGCCACCTGCTTGTCCGAGTAGGGGGGCTAGGGCGCTACGGACTGTCTTGATCTGCCTCTCCCAGGCACCTCCCATGTGACTAGAGTGAGGGGGGTTCATCTTGAATGGAATCCAATCACATCCATTCTGAAGAAGATACTTCTGGACCTCTTCTTGGCTCATCTCTCTCAGAGCTTCTCTTAATTCATTCTTTGCTCCTACGAAGTTGGTACCTTGGTCACAACGGAGTTGTCTCACTGGGCCACGCCTACTCAGGAACCGTCTAAGTGCATTGATGAAAGAATCTGTGCTCAAGGAGTTGGCTGTTTCCAGATGTACACCTCTGGAGGACATGCATGTAAAAAGTACACCATATCGCTTGACTTCACTTCTCCGCTCTTTGATGAGGAATGGTCCAAAGTAGTCTACAGCACAGAAGGAGAAAGGGGGCGATGGTAGTAGCCTGTCTTCTGGAAGTTCCGCCATCTTCTGATGCTGCAGGGTACCTCGCAGTCGTCTGCAAGACACACACTTCGATATGTAGTTGGATACTGCTGATGAACCACCAATTACCCAGTACCCTCTCTGACGTAGCTCGTTGTGTGTCATTCCTCTGCCCATGTGATTCACCTTCTCATGAATATGGCGAATCACCAACTGGGTGACATGACTTTTGTGAGGGAGAACGGCTGGATGCTTAGCTTCAATTGGAAGATCAGATCTGGCAATACGGCCACCCACTCGGATGATGCCATCGACATCTAGAAAGGGATCTAGCCGGTACAGACAACTCGTCTTCTTCAGGTAGTCATTTCTCACCCTTGCAGTCTTTCCATCGGTGACTTGCCCGATTACACCAAGTTCTTGTAGGGCCTGTAACTCGACACTGAAATGTTCATGCTGAACATTTTTGATGATTTCCATCTCTCCATTCTGTAGTTCTGCCACAGTGATTGCTTGCTTCGCAGGAGTGGAACAAACTTTCCCTTCACAAGGTTTCTTCACTACTCTGTTCCTCAACTTTGTCTTCAACCTCAGACAAAGAGCGACTGCCCTGCAAGCTCTATTCCAGGATGAAAAGCAATCAAGTCGGCTCACTTCGAAGTGATGATGTCGTGCGTTGTTCTCAGCTGTTGTCACGAAAGTTGAGACTCTTTTCACATCTGGGTCTGATTCACTCAGTGGTGCAACTACGGCTGGCTGGGGTTGAAAGGGGCCATCCTTCTGCAAGAAATCTGGACCGGATAACCAGCAGGACTTCTCTATAAGTTCCTTTGCTGTCAGACCACGTGATGCTTCGTCAGCAGGATTTTCCTTGGTGTCTACGTACATCCATCTCTCTGGGTTAGTCAGACTTCTGATTTGCTGCACTCTGTTAGCAACATAGACATGGAATCGTCTTGCTTCATTGTTTATGTATCCCAAAACAATCTTGCTGTCTGTCCAGTAATATTCGTGGAGCATCTCGTAACATAGCTCTCGTCGCAGGAATTCACTCACAGTTGCTGAGACAGTTGCTGCTGCAAGTTCTAGCCGGGGGATGGTGATGAGCTTCAGAGGGGCCACTCTGGACTTACCGACTACAAAGGAACAATGTGCCTTATTGTTCTCATCGACTAGTCGCAGGTAGGAACACTGACCATAACCATCTTGGCTTGCATCGGAAAAATGATGCAATTCAACTGCTGTCACAGTTCCAAAATTCTTGGGCTTAAAACATCGCTGGATTTGGATCTTCTCTAAGCCGAGAACCTCTAAACGCCATTTCTCCCACTCAGGTTGTAGCATCTCTGGCACTGGACTGTCCCAATCAAGTTTGTCGCGACACATCTGCTGCAAAATTCTCTTCCCTCTGAGGGTTACTGGAGCCACATAGCCATTTGGGTCATAGATCGAACTTACAGTTGAAAGTATGCCTCGTCTTGTGAATGGTCTATCTTTCAACTCAATATGGAACTGAAAGGTGTCACTCTCGACACACCAAGTGACGCCCAGGGCTCTTTCCATTGGTAGTACATCAACCTTCAGATCTAGTTCCCTTGTACCACTGGCTCGCTCTTCTGCTGGGAATTTTTCCAACAGCTCTCTCTTGTTGGAGATGATTTTGTGCAGTTTCAAACCAGCTTTTCCACACAGATTCTGACTGGCTTTGATCAGTAATGATGCTCTTTCCACTGTGGGTAGTGACTTCAGTCCATCGTCTACGTAGAAATCATTACGAATGAAGTTTGCTGCCTCTGCTCCAAACTCATCCTCTCCGTCATCTGCTGCTCTCTTCAGCCCGAAGTTGGCACAGCCTGGTGAGCTAGCGGCCCCAAACACGTGAACTTTCATTCTGTATTCGACCACTGGCTTCTCTGGATCACCATTTTCCCACCATAGGAATCGCAGCAGGTCACGGTACTTCTCTTCTACATAGAACTGATGGAACATGCTCTTCACGTCAACCATAAAGGCCACTTCCTCTTTCCTGAATCTACACAGAACACCGAGAAGACCATTAGTCAAGTCAGGACCTTGAAGGAGATGGTCGTTGAGTGAAACGCCTCCATATTTGGCCGAACAGTCAAACACCACTCTTATCTTGTCCGGCTTTTTGGGGTGATAGACTCCGGTGTGCGGCACATAGTTTACCTTTCCCTCATCAACTTCCAGTTGGTCAAGGGGGACTCTCTCTGCACACTTTGGGATAACATCTTTCATGAACTCCCTGTAGTCTTCACGAAACTGCACATTCTTTCGGAATCTGGCGGACAGCTGATTCCATCTCTTGACTGCAAGTTGGCGGTTGTTAGGCAGGGTCGCAGCGTCAGACTTCAGTGGTAGTGGCATTTCGTAGTGGCCATCGGATGCTTTCTTTATTCCCTTTTCCATCACGCTCAGGAACTTCTCGTCTTCTACTGAGTATGGCTTCCCCTGATGATTCTCGACAAAGTCGGATTCCAACACCTTGAGAACTTTCTCTGGGTTTAAGACTTCTTTCACCCTCGTACCATAGACGAAGTGTTGGTAGCTTTGTGGTTCAGCAGCAACCACTTTGTTGCATACTGCAGGTTGGTCATCGGTTTGTCGTGCAGCCTTGCAAACGTTCCCAATTACTCCCCAGCCTAGTAGTGACCTCTGGCCGTAGGGGTCATCCTCTCCACCGGCGATGATTTCTCTGGGTCTAACCACTCTTGGGCAATTGCTTCCGATGAGAAGAGAGATGTGCAGGGTTGGATCATAGGGCATGAGTTTATCTGCCAGAGACTTCAGGTGGGGCCAATGATGCACGACAGCAGGTTTCGGTATCTGGGATTTCTTGGCTGGAACGCTGTCCCGCTTGAAGCAGACTGGAAGTTTAACAGTGTGCTCTCTATTGACATCAAGCACTTCAAGCCCGGATATGCGACTGCTGGTGATTTGCACATTTTGCTCTTGCATTGTACTGAGTAGTAACTGCGTCTCTGGTCCCTGCAGGTTCATCCTTTCACACAAACTCTTTGACACGAAGCAACTGTTGGATTGTTCGTCCAAAATGGCATATTCGAGGGACTCCCTCGCTGGGTCACTCTCACTACGAACCAACACTGGTATAATCATCGAGTGGTCCCCTTCTCCTTCTTGGTCTGGTTGGGAACACACTTGAATACAGTTGGACATTCCCTCATCTCGTTTGGGGTGCACAGCAATGACTTCTTTGGGTGGGGATGAATTGGTTGGGACTTTGTCAGCTGGTTGTTTACTTGCCGTTGCTGACTGGGGGTGACTTGAAGCAGTTTCTTCTGGCCGTCTCTGTTGGAAGTTGCGATGGAGACAGGTCAAATGAGCACCAGCGCAAATCCGACAAACTTTTTTGTCGTTACACTCTCTCACTTGATGATCACTGGAACATGCACAGCCCATGCACAGTCTCTTCTTGAAGAAGAAATCCTTTCGCTCAGCGAAAGGCTTGCGCAGAAAGCGCTCACAGTCGTCCAGGAGATGACGCTTATTGCAGAAGAGACAACTCTTGTCACTGGACAACTGCACTCTGCTTGTTGGTTCACCTCGACTGGTACTAGTCGCAAAAACACTGGTGTTCTTTTTCGGAGCACTTCCTGCATTTGAACGTTGTTTGTCCTGACTTCGAACCACGCTCTGCAATTCAGGAATGTTTGCCCTGTCTGCTGCAATCTTCACAAGTTTGACAAACTCGCTGAATGGGGGGAAGGAATCCTGACCACGAATCTGTCTCCAATAGTCAATCTTGTCCCGCCACTTTGTCTCAAGGTTGAATGGCAGTTTCTCGACTAGACGAGCATTCTCACTGGCGTAGTCCAGCACTCCAAGGCTTGCTGTGGTTGCTCGTGCTGCCTCTACTTTCCCCAGAAAATCAGAGAAATCTCTCAAGCCTGCTGCATCCCTCGGCGTTAACCTCGGCCACTGACGGAGTTTGCTTATGAAAGCAGTGCTCACTACACTACTGTTTCCGTACCTCTCGTTCAATACTTTTCTTGCCTGCGTGTAGGCCTCTTCAGTGCCGATGAGCATGTAGTGCTCCACTAGGTGCTTTGGTTTTCCAGTCACATACTGATTGAGATAGTTAAGTTTGGTGTCAGACTCAAGGGGCTGGCTGTCAATCAGAGAATTGAAAGAGTTCCGCCACAGGGGATACTGGAGTGGATCACCGTTGAAAACTGGGACACTTATCTTGGGCAATTGGCTTGCTGCAGTGAGCCGCTTATTCACATCATGTTGCTGCTTATTGGCCTCGGTTAGCTGAGTGATACACTTCTCAAATGTCGTGGCTACCAGCTCCCATCCGTGGGAGTCGTGTGACGATACACTCGGACTTGGGTGCTTGGAATGACTGGACTGCTCGGCCGAAGGGGTGGAGTGGTTTGCTACACTTTTCAGTGATGACTGGTCATTATCAGCGATGAAAGATTTTGCCTCTGGATTGAGCTGAACATGTGAAGGGTCATGATGATTCTGGTCTTCTGACATATGATCGTGATGACAGAAAGGCGACGGAGAGGACTGCTGTGATGCGAGGAACTTCCTCATGACGTGCTGGTCTTCATCTACTGGGATGCCTGCCAACTCTGACCCAGCTACTGACTTGTCTTCTCCCTCTAATTCACTGTAGACATTCATCATGGCTCTGGTTTCAGCAAGCATTTGCTCTGTCTTCAACAGCTCAAGTTTTTTATCTCGTTCAATTTTCATTGCTTCGACTTTCATGGCCTCCTCAAGCTCTGCCAACTTCAGATGCTTTTCCTTTTCAGCAAACTCAAGCTTGACTTTGAGTGACGCCTCTTGCTTCGCAAGTTCCAACTTCTCCTGCCTAGCCAAACTACTGATCGATCTGACGGAACTGGCATGACTGCAAGTATGATGACTTGATGTATGGGACTTTCGTCTGGATGACGGAGATTGGGACCTCGAAGAAGACATGGCTGAACTACATGAATTTCAATTGGCCTCAGATGCACCGTTGATTGTTATTGTGGCTGCCTCAGGGCTCACATGTGCCCTGAGGAGTTTCGGGTTCAACTTTGAATGCCTCGGGGACAAAGTGCTCTAACTCTAGAACAAATCCCAAAGACTGCTATTCACAACCAACGACCAAAAATGACGCAAAGACACTTGTCTTGTGGTGATACGCTGGTTCAGATAACAATCTGCAATTTAATAAAGCAGATAACACTAATAAGAATACAGATTTTAACTTTGAAGTAGTAATTTGCATAATAAAGGAAATCTGAGTCGGTCAAAAACTGTTGTTCACAAAACGCCCTTAAAAATCTCACTAAACTTCATCTCCAAAGGTAGATCCATGTTAGATAAAAATATAAGGAAGTTGTGCTTACCAAATGGGTTCTTTAAAACTCTATACTAGGCGAATAATCTGAGGACAAATGAGAACTTGTAGCATACGATGGGACACAAATTTAGATGTTGTTTTCAATAGCACATGGTTGGAAAAGATGGCTGCTCATGTAGACCTCATACCCACACAGATGAAAGTTGCATTGACCTACACAGGGAAACTCTGGGTAAAAGGTTGTCACAGGCTCTGTCACTAAATACATACATATGGCTCCAGAAAATATAAGTAGGCATCCTCTTTCAAGAAAAAGGTTATCAGCACTCTTTATAACAATGAACCTACAAAATCTAAACATGCAAATGGTTAATGGCAAATATTAAATAATATTAAAAACTGTTTAAACACACAGGTAAATTTTCACTGCACAAACTGCTGCAGTGACAGTGTGTGTGCAGTTTCCCATATGGTGTTGGAATTTGCCAGGATGGGTATGGTTCCTAGTCAATCTGGGCCTCTCCTCCAGAACTGTTCACATCATGAACTTGACACTTGGAATAAGCGTCAAACCTGATATAGGATTCATGTTACGGAGTTAGGGTTAATTCCATCTTGCAAACAATTATGACGTGAATCTTAAGTCTATCAATGAGAGCAACGACAACAATGTCTTTTAAGCAGACAGTTTCGTCTTCACTATTTGTTTTCTTTTAACAACTGGTTTTTTTTTAAATCATCTTTGGTGTTACAGGAGAATGTCTCCGAGACTGAGATGACTGTGGATCCCAAGTACCATCGCCACTTTGTGGCCCGTCGCGGCCAGGTCCTGCGCGAGATCGGCGACGAATACGGCGGCGTGACGGTCAGCTTTCCTCGCAACGGCTCCAAGAGTGACCGGGTCGTGGTCAAGGGGCCCAAGAACTGTGTGGACGGGGCCGTGGCCCGCATCAATGAGATCGCTGCTGACTTGGTAAGAGCTGGATTTGTTGGAAAACTGACAAAATTGGGAGACCACTATTTTCAGGCTTTGATACCTCAGTTGGTAGAACACTCCCGTATGTTGTTGCTGAGGATGCAGCTTCAACTCCTACTTAAAGGGAATGTACATCAATGGCTTTTGCTGTAATTTTCAGAAATGAACTATTTGAGAGGTTAGTATAATAGATTAAATATTGTTACACTGACATTTTTTAAGTTTTGTGTTCGAAAAGGTTGGAAAAACCCAGAAAAACAAAAATGTTCAAGTAGTCTGGTTCCCTGACTCCACAAAAGATAAAATGGATCAATTTATAGATGATGGAAAATTGTAAGGCAAGGGAACCAGTCTAGCTGGCCTGCACCCGTTCATGAACATACAACCAATAGCAAACAAAATTTGGACTGAAAAATGGTAAATTTGGAGCAGTAGTTGAAAAATAATTAGGTTTTTCCAACGCTGGTCGGCTGACCACCGTTGGAAATGTTTACAAAAATACCATTTTCTTGAAAATGACTTCACACCAGGTGCCATAATTTTACAAGATGCTTGAGACTGTCATTTACCAACATCCTAGTAAGGTATTTCGTAAAAACTTGGTAGTTTTATTTTTCGATGTTTGCAAATGTTGTATATTCCCTTTAAGTCAATTCGTGTGTTCTACCTTACACATTGTAAAACAGGTTCAAAACATGATTATATTATTGGAGGTTGATAGAATTGATTTGACAGACAGTCAACAAATTTTGAGCATTATCTTCCTAAATCATGCAAAGGCCGCCTGGAGTACTTTGGAGGATTCAGCGGCTTGAGGGTTTAGGTAAATGTCTCAGATGTTGATGATAGTTTGCATCTTGATGCTTTGATCCTTGTCAGGAATCTCAAGTCACCGTGGAGTGCCACATTCCCCAGAAGCATCACCGCACCATCATGGGGGCCAAGGGCTTCCGCGTGCAGGCCGTCACCAGCCAGTATGAGGTTGGAATCAAGTTCCCCGATCGCAACCCGGCCGCTGAGCATGCTGAAGATAAGGGTAATTAATACTACAGTGAAATCTCGATAAGTCAAACTCTGATAACTGTGACTTGTTGAAATTGAGATAGGGCCAAAAAACGCTGTGGGGGTGAATTTTTTTTCGATTTTCTAATTTTTGCATATTTGTAATCCTGAACATGTCTAAAATGTACTATAAAAGTTTGAAACCCTAATTTGAACTCTAAATATAACATTTTTGATGATTTGTTGAGGTATATCAGTTAAAGAAATCACTGTTTTGTGACGTTCGTGGCCATTTTCTCCATTTCTACTTTTCGACACAATGAACTTCGAAATAGCATAACTCTGCCCAGGAATGACCGGTTTCAAAAATTAAACCACCTATTAAAAGGAAAATGTACATATTTTAACAGTATGCAAAAATCTCATTTTGGACCTTATGCCCAGAAAAGTCTGATTTTGACAGAACAGGTCACATTTACTGTTAAGTCAAACAAAGAACCCATTCCTTTCAGTAGTATAACAATGATAAACAACCCTGCTTAACTCAAAACTCTGCTTAAACTCAAAACTCAAAACTCTGCTTAAGCCAAGTTTTGAACCTGTTCCCTTGAGGTTTGACTTAATCCAGATTTCACTGTACTTCTTATAGTGTGGTGCTTATCTAGTACTTTATACCTAAGTCTCAAAATGCTTTACGGTTATTACCCCTTTTCATCGAGCCGTGAGACCAATTTTCTGCTCGAAATCAGCACATCTGGTCTCTACCCTCACAGGTACCCGTTTGTACTCTCACGTGGAGAGAGGCACTTGACTTAAGACAAATTGACGTCACACTTTGTTTACACATGCGCTTTCTTACGGGAGCTGTGTCCCCACCCAGAAAGCGCATATGCAAATAAAACATGAAGGCATTATGATTCAGGCATATTGCAGTAAAGTGTCTTGCCCAAGGACACAAAGACCATCTTCCCTGTCAGGGTTTGAACCCATGTACCATCAACCAAGAGTTTTAACCACTTACAAATACACAAAGTATCTATTCAGCCGATTTCTTTCTATACTTTTGGTACACTAGATTGCAGTAAAGTGTCTTGCCCAAGAACACAAACACCATCTTCCCTGTCAGGGTTTGAACCCATGTACCATCAGTCAAGAGTTTTAACCACTTACAAATACACAAAGTATCTATTCAGCCGATTTCTTTCTATACTTTTGGTACACTAGATTGCAGTAAAGTGTCTTGCCCAAGAACACAAACACCATCTTCCCTGTCAGGGTTTGAACCCATGTACCAATGGCCAAGAGTTTTAACCACTTACAAATACACAAAGTATCTATTCAGCCGATTTCTTTCTATACTTTTGGTACACTAGATTGCAGTAAAGTGTCTTGCCCAAGAACACAAACACCATCTTCCCTGTCAGGGTTCGAACCCATGTACCATCACCCTAGAGTTGTAACAACTTACAAATACAGAAGTATGTATTCAGCGTATTTCTCAATAGTAAACTCTGTTTTTGTACACTAGATGGGGATGTTGTTCTGAACGGCGACAACAACAGCGACGTCAGCGAAGACGATAAGCCCAAGAAATGCGACATCATCATCATCACCGGCAAGCGAGAGAACTGCCAACAGGCAAAGGAAGCACTGGAGGTAAGTTATTCAAAACTGGCTCGTCAGCCCTAAAAAAATATTTCCACTAGATCTCACAAAATGCACCTGGAGATTCTAATGGACTTTGCAGAATTGAGGCAAAACAGGAAAATTTAGAAAAACCTGAGGTACCTCCTGTTGAATCTCGCATGCTCCCCTAAGGGTTTTATAAACTTGTAATGATGTGAGAAGTATCAATGAAACAGGAAAACAATGACCATGAAATGAAATTCTGTATTGTTGACAATCTTTGTATGCATTTAGAAACCATACTTTCGTCGTAATGAAGAGATCTTGTCGAAGGAGACGCGATGAGAACAATTCCTCGTCATAATAATAATGTGATGCTTATAAAGCATTTTATACCAAAGTGTCAAAAGTGCTTCACAATTATAACCCTTTCTAATCAGTGCATGAAACGACTTTGCTGTAACAGCTCGAGATCAGCGCAATCTGGTCTCTACCCTCACAGGTAATATTTTATTGCCCCTGGGTGGAGAGAGGCAATTGTAGTAACGTGTCTTGCCTAAGAACACAAGCACCATGTTCCCCTATCAGGGTTAGAACACTGACAGCGCATAAGTCGGGTACCTATGGGACCACGGCACTCTTGTCCTGTGTTTAGACTTGTGCCAAAGGTTTGGTGTGGACAATTAAACAAACCACTTTAACCCTTACCCTGCTGAATAAAACAGAAAGCAACAGAGGTAAAAAAAAGTTTGTTGCATCTTGTTGCATTAAGCAGGGTAACTGCTCATAGTGCCAAGGCGGTACAAGAGAATCCTCTGTTGCAGTTTGTTGCATTTAGCAGGGTAACTGCTCATAGTGCCAAGGCGGTACAAGAGTATGCACTGTTGCAGTTGGTTGCATTTAGCAGGGTAACTGCTCATAGTGCCAAGGCGGTACAAGAGAATCCTCTGTTGCAGTTTGTTGCATTTAGCAGGGTAACTGCTCATAGTGCCAAGGCGGTACAAGAGAATCCTCTGTTGCAGTTTGTTGCATTTAGCAGGGTAACTGCTCATAGTGCCAAGGCGGTACAAGAGAATCCTCTGTTGCAGTTTGTTGCATTTAGCAGGGTAACTGCTCATAGTGCCAAGGCGGTACAAGAGAATCCTCTGTTGCAGTTTGTTGCATTTAGCAGGGTAACTGCTCATAGTGCCAAGGCGGTACAAGAGAATCCTCTGTTGCATTTGGTTGCATTTAGCAGGGTAACTGCTCATAGTGCCAAGGCGGTACAAGAGAATCCTCTGTTGCAGTTTGTTGCATTTAGCAGGGTAACTGCTCATAGTGCCAAGGCGGTACAAGAGAATCCTCTGTTGCAGTTTGTTGCATTTAGCAGGGTAACTGCTCATAGTGCCAAGGCGGTACAAGAGAATCCTCTGTTGCATTTGGTTGCATTTAGCAGGGTAACTGCTCATAGTGCCAAGGCGGTACAAGAGAATCCTCTGTTGCATTTGGTTGCATTTAGCAGGGTAACTGTTTGGTGCCAAGGCTGGTATGCACTGGGTTCACTGCACAATGCAACAGAATCCACTGTTGCAGTTTGTTGCATTTAGCAGGGTTCTCATTTGAGTTGAGTTAGATATTGTTGCATTTAGCAGGGTACATGAAGTATACCCGATGGGGGTTAGGGTTATTTTGTTCAATGCCAGAAGTGTGAATTCATGGTTACGTTGTCTTCCCTCCTGCTAGAAACTTGTGCCCGTCACCGAGGAGGTTGAAGTGCCATTTGACTATCACCGCTTTGTCATCGGCCAGAAAGGAGCTGGCATCCGGCGCATGATGGAGGAATTTGATGTAAGACATAAAGAGATTTGTTTTAATTGCTCTGCAAACACTCTATCTTCAGTTTAGCTCCCTTTGTTAAAACCTTCAGGTAGTCATCACAATAGGGAGGTTTCGCAAGCGAACGGATACGCTTACACTTACGCTTAGCTATCCGTATCCGTCCTATGAGTCACAAAGATCAGCATGTTCAGCATATTCTTCTGTCCAAATACGCTGATACATAACCCACAATCAAAACCCAACGCACTCAGACTAGACTACAGTGGAACGCCGCTATAACAAACATCGTGGGATCCACAGAAATTGTTCGTAATATCGTTCATTCGGTATAGCGATTTTTACACATTTAAATAGTGGCGCCCTCTTTTGATCATTGTTATTGTGTAGTTGCATACAAACCACGCGTGGTGCTGCCAAACATGTCCATTAATATTTTCAATTCTGTAGCAGAACTTCACCAAGTACGCCCCGGTAGTTACTGAAAGACGACTTCGAACAGGTGCGACTATTGAATCATGATATTTCACAGTTTTTGAGCGTACATGGGTGGCTTTTGCCTACTATTTGTTGGGGAAATAATAGCCATTTGTCGCTCTTCTGTTGACATTTCCGACAACAGTGTTCGGTACGTTTTGTACACAAAAATTGGGAGCCAAGGCTGATGTTCGGTATAGCCGAATGTTCGGCACAGTGGTGTTCGGTATAGCGACGTTCCACTGTATCTAGTTTTATCAGGTTTAATTACAACTTTGCCTCCGTAAGTATCCATTTTCTCTGACTCAGAAAAGAACTCGACTTCAACACTGTGTGCAACCAACTTTTTTTTTTATTGAGTGTGTTGTTTTTGTTTGTACTCCATCCTGTAGGTGAACATCGCCATCCCTCCAGCCATGCAGAAGTCCAACCAGGTCAAAGTCAGCGGCCCGGCAGATAACGTGGAGAACGCTGTCAAAGCGCTGAAGGCCAGGGTGGAAGAACTGCGTCTCACTGATGAAGACAGGGTAAAGCTTGAACCTTGAACCTTGCCCTTTGACCTTGACCCTTGACTATACCCCTCCCAGTCATGAAATAGTCAGGCATGAGAATTTTCCTGTGTTAACAGGAATTCCTGTTTGTTTGTTTGTTTTTGCCCAAATTTCTGTGTTTTTATTTATTTTTAGCCTGTTTTGGGGCTTTTTTGCCTGATTTCACATCTTTTTTTCCTGTTTTTGCACAAGTTTCCGGTTTTTTTTCATTGAAATTTATTCTCATGCCTGAATAGTGAGAGCCTCTTTTTATGGATAAGGTTCTTTGACGAAAAACAAATTCTTATCATGTTGAAATTTATGTCAAGATTATTAATCAAAGAAACAAATCTCCATCTGTGTCCAGTTTTTGTGTGATTTTGACACAAATCTGAATACCTAAGAAATTGTTGTCTACAGCTGATCATTGCAGGAACAAATGACACCAAAAAAACACCAAGGTAAGGCCAAAAAAAAAAAGTCTCCGGTTTCTGGTATGCGCGCGCGTCGCCGTAGCCATGCGCGTCGGCAAAATGAAAAAGTTTTTTTTTCAGTACAAGATGATGTTTCAAAACCGCCAAACTCACTGGTTTGACTGGAATTCTGCTGCTGCACAATTTTAACGTGTTTTTAGATGGGGTTATGATCGAGAATAAGATTTATGTAGCCTCTCTGGACTCCCATATTTGCACTAAGGTTAGTCGGGCACCATTTGCAGTCATCAGCCGACATTTGAAGCCCAATAAAAACAAAAAAAAACAGGTAAAAAAAAAAAAAAAGCCGCGTCGCCGCACCACTTTTGGGGCAAGCTCCATACCAGAAACCAGAGACTTTTTTTTTTTTGGCCTAAAGCCTAAAAATGCTCAATTGGTCTGTGCCTTACTTTCATATCAAGACCCTAATCGACAGTGTTGATTTTACCCTGCCAGCGCCTGCAAAACTTTGCCGTGGAGATCGAGGTGGACGCCAAGTACTACCCCAAGATCATCGGCCGGAAGGGCTTGATCATCTCCAAGATCAAGGACGACCACAAGGTCAAGAACATTCAGTTTGCCGATAAGAACGCCGCCAATCCCAACATCATCACGGTGGTGGGCTACGAGAAGAATGCGATGGCCGCCAGGGAGGCCATTCTGGATATCGTTCACAACTTGGTGAGTGAAAGGAGTCTGAACGAGAATCCAAATGTTGTCCATTTTGATGTTTGAAGCCATAAAGTAAAGGTAAAGGGAATGAACCTGTATTCACAGGAACAGAGTGCCCATCTCTCATTCATTAGCGATTGGGCCAGACTCATATGCTGCTGTGGGGGGATCGCCACACCTCCTCCACAGCGAGTCTGTTACCTTCCCAGCATTGAATAATGCCGGTACCCATTTAACACCTGGGTTGAGAGGAGTAATTGAGGTAAAGCGCCTTACTCAAGGGCACAACACGCATGGCCATGGCAGGGCTCGAACTGGCAACCTCAACATCATGAATCTTTTGCCCTACCGCTAGATCCCACGTGCCCACACATAGAAGCCATACCATTCCTTTTTAAATAGTTAATCATGGATCTGCAGGTACCAAACTACTACGGTAATGTGAACCAGGTTCTAAAAATTACCTTTGATGCAAGCGAACCTGTTTTTGAAGATTCGCATGATTTCTGTGCATGATATGCAGTGGCCTCGTGGTCAGGAGCATTGAACTTTACATGTGTGGGTAATTCTGCAGGTTGTGGGTTCGAGTCCAGCCTGGGGTTCTGGTGCGTGTGCCCTTGGGCAATGCACTTTATCACTCATTGCTTCTCTCCACCCAGGAGTAAATGTGATACGATCAAGCTAAATGAGTCGTTAGTCGACCCCGGTCAAAACTTTTTTTTATTACAGATTTGAAAAGAGGATAATCTCAGCATTACTGCCATGAAAACCACATGCTGATACCATCTTTAGTTCAAAAGCTATGGAAGTCGGAACACCAAGAGATGTGATGAAGTGGCCCTATTTTGGCCTGTATCTCCAAACGAAAATTCCCGACAAACGGCTCATGTAGCTTGATTGCATCACAAATGGGTACCTGTGAGGGCAGAGATGGTTGCTGTGATTCACTTTAGCTAATTTTTGCCATAATGGCTGCGTTGAACTGTATGCTCCCCAGGGAGCTGAGAAGGCCTTCTTAACGTTATATTGGCCCCATTAACCCTAACCCCCTAGGCTCTTGCACTAGAAAGGATACCAAACCTAACAAATTTCAACAGCTGCATACAGGTCTGTAAGCACTGGTACCAAAACTGCCAAACTCCAACAGGCCTTGTACGGGAAACAGTACTAAACCTGCCAAACTCCAACTGTTGGAGTTTGATTGACTTGGTATGGATGGGCCTATGCATTGTCGAGTGATTGGATAGGGATGGTACCAAACCTAACAAAATAAAGCAATATGAACATGCACATTTGACCACAAGCTGTGCTGAGGACCGTGGGTGAGCATACCCACGAAGAAATGCCAGTGAACTCCAACGTGTTCACAAATCTCATGCCCTTCTGCCCCGAACCTCACAAAATTCAACAGGGTCTCCCTGGGCCTTTGGTACCCAGTCAATCAAAGTCCAACACCAACTGGCCAGTGTTCGGTACCAACCCTGCCAAAATCAAGCAAAACCCGCTGTTGGAGCTTGATGGGCTCAGGGTTGTTAGGGTTAACAAGGGTAATAATGATCACCAGTGCAATGAGTAGCAAATGCTGTTGGAAACATGCGCTTATCATAAAAACAAAACAACGCTTATCATTATCAGGAGGACCAGACCACAGTGGAGCTGGAGCTGGATCGCCGCATCCACAGCCGCCTGATCGGCACCAAGGGCCGCTCCATCAGCAAAGTCATGGACTCCTACAAGGTGGACATCCGCTTCCCCCGCAGCACCGACGCCAACCTGGACCTGGTCACCATCACCGGCCTGGAGGAGAACATCGAAGAGTGCAAGGAATATCTGCTCAATCTGCAGGAGGAATACGTAAGTGGCTTCCGTGATGACACCGCCATACATATTCATGAGCTAAGCCACCTGTTTTATTGGTTGATTCTCCAATGATGACACTACATACATATTCATGGGCCAAGCCACCTGTTTTATTGGTTGATTCTCCAATGATGACACTACATACATATTCATGAGCTAAGCCACCTGTTTTATTGGTTGATTCTCCAATGATGACACTACATACATATTCATGAGCTAAGCCACCTGTTTTATTGGTTGATTCTCCAATGATGACACTACATACATATTCATGAGCCAAGCCACCTGTTTTATTGGTCGATGCTCCAATCCATCAGGCACTGTCAGGGAAATGCATGTTAACTCTTTTTATATAACACCCAAGTAAATCCTTGATATTTGACAGGAGGACTGTAGGTCACGCGGCATTCATTAATCAAACCATTGCACGGCCTACGTCATAACCGTGCATTTTTTGTTCCATTCACCGTGCATTTTCGTCCCATCCCTTTTGATCTATTGCACCGCCGCCCGCACGCTGAGCTAGACGCGCAGCGGCTTGGCACTGTGACGATCTTTGCGCTCTTAAGACCAAAGATCCTATAACACGCTATAGGATCTTTGAATACGGGCGATTCCCAATAGTGCGCCTCCAAGAGTTTGCAACGCGTTGGCCAATCACAATGCGCAAAATCTGTCGACCCAATGCGCGTTTGGAAAAGGTCGACTGATTTCGCGCATTGTGATTGGCCAACGCGTTGCAAACTCTTGGAGGCGCACTATTGGGAATCGCCCGTATTAGACCTTATCATGTTTTATAGCGGTACAAAACTTGCCTTTGAAGTTGATGCAGTGGCCTTGACGATTTAATGCATTGTTCATTTTTCATTATTGTCAGTGATTAGACTTTTAATCCTTTGCTAGCCTTGAACAAGCTGGAAAAAAAGTAGTGGATATGATACAATTTTGTGAGTTGTGTTTGTTCTTAAAGTTTTATCCTCCAATTGAATGACAAAGATCTACTTGGATGTTATATAAAACAAATAATGAATGTTTTGTATTCGTGCAATGGTGAGAATATTTTCATTCGTTGAAAGATGGAATGTTCCATTCAACTCGGCTTCGTCTCGTTGAATGGAACATTCAATCTTTCCACTATATATTACTCGATTCATCTTAAGTGGGGTCAGGGAACCAGACTACAAGAACATGATTGTTTCTCTTGGTTTTTCAAGCATCTGCAAGCCAAAACGTGAAACAAGTCAGTTTAACAATATTCGTTATAACATACTAATCCTCCAAATCCATTTATTTCTCAAAATTGCAAACCTTGTGTTATCTGCTTTCTCTTCTCTTCTTATGACACCCTTAGATGCAAGAGATGGATGAGAGTGTCGAGTTGCAGCAGTACACCAAGCCCCCCAGCCGCCACGGTGAATCCCATCAGCCCAAGGCGGACAACCCGGGCTTCGTGGTGCGCGACGCCCCGTGGAGCAAGCCCCCGGACACCACCAACACCATGGATTTCCCCAGCATCGGGCCGGGGACCAGCAGCGGACCAAAGCCCGGGGCCGGCTCGGCCGCTTCCTGGGGAGCCTGGAAGCGCTAGTCTGGGTCACCCAGGTACCGCATAACCGGGCCCTTATTTCACAGGCACAGCAGGACATTCCCTAGCTTAGGACCCATCTCAAAGAATATCCCAGGTACACGCAGGTCGCGGAAAACTTGATCCACGCTTGGCGCATCGCTGCAGGTATTTGCTGCGTGGTTCTGAACAACCTGCGAGAATCTTCCAGCAATGAAGTTGCCAGTTGTCGACAATCCTGACAGCTTCATGACGGGAAGAGTCCAGGGAAGTTGTTCAAAATCCTGAAAAACTAATTCTCGATGCAGTGGACCTAATTGCGGATCAACTTTTTCTGCGACACATCGGGGGTATTTTAATGAGAAGAGTCGCCTAAATAGTTCTCATCTGCATAGGCTAGCAGGACATTCCAGAGATGCCAACCATTACTCTTTTGGAGCAATCATTAGGATTTTGAGGCATGTTACTACTCTTGAAAATTTCAGCTGTCCCATACGCCAACATTGTGGTTACTCTGAAAAGTACTGTGGTTGCTCTTAAACTTGACTGTTGTCCTATGTATTTACATTAGCATTACTCTCTGCAGGAAGAATCATTACTATTTTGTAGTCTGTAAAGTTGGCATCTCTGAAATTCTGGCTCATGTTATTACAGGGCCCAGTTTCATGGCTCGGCTTACCATTAGCAAAACAAATTCCCTGCTTACTGTAGCAGAAAATTCTGTGCTAACGGTAAGCAAATTTCCCGAGATTGCGAGGAATTTTGGCTTCTGCGTATGCGTACGTCCCGTAACCGAGTGTTCTGTGCTTACAGGGTTAGCGCAGAATGTTTCTGCTAGCGCGGTAAGCGCAAAAATGGTGATCGTAAGCGCGTAATTCTGTGGTTAGCAGCGCCGTGAAATTGGGCCTAGGTATCCCATAACTATTAAGGATTTTGTGCTTACAGCGCTGTTAGCGCTGATCTCTGATTTTGCAGATCCATGAAGTTGGACCCGGATGGGTGAAGTTGCTGGTAGACTTTCATATTTTCTCGAAGGACACTCTAATATATACTGTTCTCTATAAACCCCAACGTAACGGGCACCCATCTTGCGTAGTATAGTATGCTGCAGCTAATTTTCATTCTCTGTAAGTTGTATTTTCCTTTTATCAGATTTGGATTCTAGAATTCGGTAGTTTTATTTTTTGGAGGTTAATTTTCTCCCAGTAATTCCTGTAATATCGCTTTGGGGATAATCTACGGTGCCTTTTGTTTTATTAAGTTTAGGCCATCAACTAGACATATACACTAATTTGGGCAAAGTTAGAGACTTTGTTTTAAAGATTGTCATATTAACTGATTCATATTAACTGAAGTATCACACACACTTTGCATTTAATAATTGCCAAGAGTGAAGGATCCCCCAATACAATATCGTGTAGCATATCTTAGACTACTTCAAATTAAACTCGCCCATCACAAAGCAGCGATTTCAAATCAAGCTTTAGGTAGAAGTCACACGGATTCCACGATTTGATTGCGTACTTAGCAGCTAGTCGGACCCCGAGTATAAAAGACTTAAATCAAACGTTCCGTCCTTCTACCTGCACACACAAAACCGAGACTTGCAGACCTACGAAAGCATAACATGTAGATTTTAAGAGACCCTCTCCTACGGTGCAAGATCTTTAAAAAAATAACTGCAGCTTTTTAATACCAGAATTCAAAACTCTATGCACTAAATTAAATGTTTACAGGCAGGTATGTAGCCTTAGCAATTATGAGAAGATGCATTGTTGGTTGCATGGTGTAGATCTGCAAAATAAAACTCAAAGGAGGTCACAAAATAGCACGAGCTATCGACGGAGAAAAAATAAGAATAGAAAACTAATTGCAATATTTTGGTTAATCTTATACATTTCTTTCTTCGGAGAAACATTCCATGCATTTGGATATTTTTTTTTTTTAAACATGGAAACGGTGTGAGCGATATTTGTTTCTTTTCTTTTTTTCCTTTTTGTTTATAATGTAGTAATAGAAATACTTGTTCCAAAGAGTTTCTGGCATTCGAAAAAAACAATATCATTGAAGCTTACTACTTTCAAACTGACCAATGTTTGCCGGTTAATTTCCTAAGTACAACTCTTGACGGTTAAAAAAAATACAATTTGTGTTTTCGGTGTTGGGTTTTTTGGAGTTTTTTTGTAATGGTTAAAAGTGAAATTGATTCCCAAGCTTTGATTTGTGGTTGAAGATGAAATGGAACAATGTAAAATCGTATCGAGAATTTGATTTCTTGATTTTTCTTTTCTTTTTTTCAATTCGATGAGCAGTGGATTTTCAACATTCCTGTTGTGCTTAATCTGTGATTATTGCTCTTTTTCCAGAATCTTTTAGCTGTAAACAGGTCCAAACCGACAAACACTTAGATCTAGTGAACCAGTGTGTGTGCTCCGTATATTATGCCAGTGGCTAATTAAAAAAAAAAAAATTAAATTAAAACTAACAAACTTTTATGTTCTAGTTTTTCATTTTCTTTATTTTCTGTAACTTGACTAAAAAAAAAAAAATTCACGTCGATATTTCTGTAGTGTAATAGAAACCCTCAATATTTAAAGTTGAGATCAATTTTTCATTTCACTATGATGATTTTGTTGTTTTCATTTGTGTTATTTTATTTTGCATGGCATGTAGCGCTTTTGTGTTATATTAGGTTTTTTGCCTCGTTTCAAATTTAAGTTTTGGGAAAAAGTTGTTAGTATTCAGAGGGACCTTTCGTTTTGGAATTCTTCATTTTTGTTGGATCAGTAATAATATATCAACATATTGAACGTATATTATATTGTACATGTTTATTTTTATTAAAATTACCGAAAAAGCTATTTTCATTGAATTTCTCGTTATGTTTATCGTGTAGAGAAGTAGTTGATAAAAAAAAATTGACAGGATTAACAGTCGTGTGAGTTTAAAGTCGACTGTCGGTGTGAATTTGGCCCAATGCAATGCTCTTGTGAAGTAGAAATCACACGCAACAGATCGCTTTATTACTAATGCAGTATTTGTTTAAAATTTTGAAGATTTATTCAGGTATTTTTATTTTTGTTTTTGGTTATAGGAAATTGGATCATTGTATACAGTGTATGCCTCAGTGATGCGTAAATAATGGGTAAACGTTCTTTTAACTTCTATGGTTTTATTCCTGGGATTACTTTTTTTTTATCCCGAATAATTTCAGTAAAACACTGCCCATTAAACAATACTTGATGAATTAGAGTGACTACGCAGTGATTTGACTCAAACTTAAAAATGAGCACAATTTTATTAATCTGCTCGGGAAAAACGTTGTTTTCAAGAATGTGAAGAAACTTTGAAGATGTATTGATTTAACATACAATTTTAAGATTTAGATGAGCATGTCGTACAGCCAAGGCGAAATTGAATAATGTACTAGGTTTGTATATTCCAAAGATTATAATGTGCCAAGTTGCTAATAAGATTTGGGAACTGTTCTGTTCGAAAATAAAAAATTGCAACTAAAAAAAAGTAATATTCAACTTATATTCTGAATATGCTGGTTTTGGAGTGCGATTTGTTCTGTACCATGTCTGTGTCTTTGACCTTTGCGATATTTCAATGGATGTCTTTAAAATTTGCTTTGTGCCCTGTGAAAACTGGGATTTTCATCTCAGAAGTTTTTGTTAAAAGAGATTACACATCCTTACTTTTGCTGTAATTTTCAGAAATGGATGGATTTCGGGGGGGGGGGGGTATGGTAATACATAGCAGATATTGTTACACTGACTTCTTTGATGTTTTTGATACGTAGATGCTATAAAAACCAAGACAAACAATCATTTTCCTGTAGTCTGGTTCCCTGACTCCATTAAAGATGGAACGCAGCAATTTTATTTATAGACGTTCGTCAGGGAACCAGTTGAGGCGGCTTGTACCCGTTCACAGGTGTATAATCGATTGCAAACAAATACGGACTAACTAAATTGGTCAATCGGGGCCAGTAGTTGGAAAAAAAAAACTTGAGCCAATTTTTTTGGGTCAAATTTGACTAAAAATATAAGGTTAACCCCTTGCACTTTTTTCAACTTCGGCCAAATAAATGAAATTGCCTCAAATTTGCTGGAAAGATGCCTTAAGGGCACTAGGACACCGTCCAAATCGATTTCTGGACAGATGTCCTATTTAAAAGGAAACTCCGTCGAACATTTTTGGTAAAATCACCGAAAAATTAATGTGTTTTTTCCCAATCAATGGATGATTTTTGCCCAAATCTTCAAAATTGTGAGTGTTATAGAGTATTGATTAATGTTCCTCTTGCATCCTGGATGAATTTTTTGGGGGGAGGGGGGAACATTTTTGGCCGAATATGACTAAAAATGTAAGGAAAAGGTGGAAAATGGTCTGTTTGGACTTGGACTGCACTCTCGCAAAGTTTTTCTCTGCGTTTACACAAAACACTGTTGAGGGAGAGAAAAACAATATTTTGTCTAAATCTGCTGTCTAGTTTGTCTATTTTTCGTAATAAATCACCTGGCCACCGTTCAATGTTAATGCATCACTTATTTTTGGAGATAGTTTGTCCACCATTACTATCGTTTCCGAGCAAAAAGTGTGGAAAAATGTCTGTTTGGACTTGGACTGCACTCTCGCAAAGTTTTTCTCTGCGTTTACACAAAACACTGTTGAGGGAGAGAAAAACAATATTTTGTCTAAATCTGCTGTCTAGTTTGTCTATTTTTCGTAATAAATCACCTGGCAAACGTGCAATTAAATGCATTACTTAATTTTTGAGATAGTTTGTCGTGCATGACTATCGTTTCCGAGCAAAAAGTGTGAAAAATGGTCTGTTTGGACTGCGACTACATACTCTCGCCAAGTTTTTCTCCTTGTTGACACAAGTCACTGTTGAGGGAGAGAAAAACAATATTTTGTCTAAATCTTCTGTCTAGTTTGTCTATTTTTCATGATAAATCACCTGGCCAAAGTGCAATTTAATGCATTACTTAATTTTTGAGATAGTTTGTCGTGCATGACTATCGTTTCCGAATAAAATGTGTGGAAAATGGTCTGTTTGGACTGGGACTGCATACTCTCGCCCAGTTTTTCTCCGTGTTGACACAAGACACTGTTGAGAGAGAGAAAAACAATATTTTGTCTAAATCTTCTGTCTTGTTTGTCTATTTTTCATGATAAATCAGCTGGCCACCGTTCAATTTAATCCATTACCTAATTTTTGCGATAGTTTGTCGTGCATGACTATCGTTTCCGAGCAAAATGAGTGGAAAATGGTCTGTTTGGACTGGGACTGCACTCTCGCCCAGTTTATCTCCGCGTTTACACAAAGCACTGTTGAGGGAGAGAAAAACAATATTTTGTCTAAATCTTCTGTCCAGTTTGTCTATTTTTCATGATGAATCACCTGGCCACCGTGCAATTTAATGTATTACTTAATTTTGAAGATAGTTTGTCGTGCATGACTATCGTTTCCGAGCAAAAAGTGTGGAAAATGGTCTGTTTGGACTGGGCCTGCACTCTCGCCCAGATTTTCTCCGCGTTTACACAAAACACTGTTGAGGGACAGAAAAACAATATTTTGTCTAAATCTTCTGTCTAGTTTGTCTATTTGCCATGATAAATCACCTGGCCAACGTGCAATTAAATGCATTACTTAATTTTTGAGATAGTTTGTCGTGCAGGACTATCGTTTCCGAGTTGACACAAGATTTAAACGAAATATTGTTGTTCTCTCTTTCAACAGTGTGTTCTGTCGCGAAACGGAGAACAACTTGGCGATGGGCTGCAGTGGCAGTCCAAACTGAACATTTGCCTCACTTTTGCACAGGAACGATAGTCCACGTCTGCACGCCATCTCAAAAATTAATTGAAGCGTTGAATTGGGTTGTTGCCAGATGGTTGGTCATTAAGAGAAGACAAACTAGACCAAAGATTTAAACGAAATATTGTTTTTCTCTCTTTCAACAGTGTGTTGTGTCGCGACACGGAGAACGACTTGGCGATGGGCTGCAGTGGCAGTCCAAACTGAACATTTGCCTCACATTTGCACAGGAACGATAGTCCACGTCTACACGCTATCTCAAAAATTAATTAGAGCATTGAATTGAGTTGTTGCCAGATAGTTAGTCATTAAGAGAAGACAAACTAGACCGAAGATTTAAACGAAATATTGTTTTTCTCTCTTTCAACAGTGTGTTGTGTCGCGACACGGAGAACGACTTGGCGATGGGCTGCAGTGGCAGTCCAAACTGAACATTTGCCTCACTTTTGCACAGGAACGATAGTCCACGTCTACACGCTATCTCAAAAATTAATTGGAGCATTGAATTGAGTTGTTGCCAGATAGTTGGCCATTAAGAGAAGACAAACTAGACCGAAGATTTAAACGAAATATTGTTTTTCTCTCTTTCAACAGTGTGTTGTGTCGCGACACGGAGAACGACTTGGCGATGGTCTGCAGTGGCAGCCCAAACTGAACATTTGTCTCACTTTTGCACAGGAACGATAGTCCACGTCTACACACTATCTCAAAATTAATTGGAGCATTGAATTGAGTTGTTGCCAGATAGTTGGTCATTAAAAATCACCTGGCCACCGTTCAAATAATGCATCACTTATTTTTGAGATAGTTTGTCGACCATGACAATCGTTTCCGAGCAAAAGTGTGGAAAATGGTCTGTTTGGACTCTGACTGATGGTCGCCTCTAGCGGTACCTACCTCTGGGGGCGACTTTTGATGGTCGCCTCTAGCGGTACCTACCTCTAGGGGCGACTATTGATGGTCGCCTCTAGCAGTACCTACCTTTGGGGGCGACTATTGATGGTCGCCTCTAGCGGTCATACCTACCTCTGGGGACGACTATTGATGGTCGCCTCTAGCGGTACCTACTTCTAGGGGCGACTATTGATGGTCGCCTCTAGCGGTACCTACCTCTGGGGGCGACTTTTGATGGTCGCCTCTAGCGGTACCTACCTCTGGGGGCGACTTTTGATGGTCGCCTCTGGTGGTCGTACCTACCTCTGGGGGCGACTTTTGATGGTCGCCTCTAGCGGTACCTACCTCTAGGGGCGACTTTTGATGGTCGCCTCTAGCGGTACCTACCTCTGGGGGCGACTTTTGATGGTCGCCTCTAGCGGTACCTACCTCTAGGGGCGACTTTTGATGGTCGCCTCTAGCGGTACCTACCTCTAGGGGCGACTTTTGATGGTCGCCTCTGGCGGTACCTACTTCTAGGGGCGACTATTGATGGTCGCCTCTAGCGGTACCTACCTCTGGGGGCGACTTTTGATGGTCGCCTCTAGCGGTACCTACCTCTAGGGGCGACTTTTGATGGTCGCCTCTAGCGGTACCTACCTCTAGGGGCGACTTTTGATGGTCGCCTCTAGCGGTACCTACCTCTAGGGGCGACTATTGATGGTCGCCTCTAGCAGTACCTACCTCTGGGGGCGACTTTTGATGGTCGCCTCTAGCGGTACCTACCTCTGGGGGCGACTTTTGATGGTCGCCTCTGGTGGTCGTACCTACCTCTGGGGACGACTATTGATGGTCGCCTCTAGCGGTACCTACTTCTAGGGGCGACTATTGATGGTCGCCTCTAGCGGTACCTACCTCTGGGGGCGACTTTTGATGGTCGCCTCTAGCGGTACCTACCTCTAGGGGCGACTTTTGATGGTCGCCTCTAGCGGTACCTACCTCTAGGGGCGACTTTTGATGGTCGCCTCTAGCGGTACCTACCTCTAGGGGCGACTATTGATGGTCGCCTCTAGCAGTACCTACCTCTGGGGGCGACTTTTGATGGTCGCCTCTAGCGGTACCTACCTCTGGGGGCGACTTTTGATGGTCGCCTCTGGTGGTCGTACCTACCTCTGGGGGCGACTTTTGATGGTCGCCTCTAGCGGTACCTACCTCTAGGGGCGACTTTTGATGGTCGCCTCTAGCGGTACCTACCTCTGGGGGCGACTTTTGATGGTCGCCTCTGATGGTCGTACCTACCTCTGGGGACGACTATTGATGGTCGCCTCTAGCGGTACCTACTTCTAGGGGCGACTATTTATGGTCGCCTCTAGCGGTACCTACCTCTGGGGGCGACTATTGATGGTCGCCTCTAGCGGTACCTACCTCTGGGGGCGACTATTGATGGTCGCCTCTAGCGGTACCTATTAAAGCATTGATTGATGTTCCTCTTGCATCCTGATGAATTCTGCCTTGTTTGGAGAAAAATCAATTTTTGGCCAAATTTGACTTAAAGCTAAGATTAACCCCCTTGCATTTTTTTCAATGTTGGCCCAAAAAAATGAAATTGCTGAAAACTTACTAGAAAGATGCCTTATTGGTCCTGGGACACATTCCATTCGATTTCTGGAAAGAGGTGCTATTAAAAAGGAAAACCCCGTCGAAAATTTAAGGTAAAATCACTCCATGCCTTAATGTCTTTTTCTTTGTCAGTGGATGATTTTTGCCCAAATCTTCAAAATTGTTAAATTAAAGTATTGATTGATGTTCCTCTTGCAACCAGATAAATTTCTGCCTTGTTTCGAGAAAAATCAATTTTTTGCCAAATTTGACTAAAAATGTAAGGGTAACCCCTTGCATTTTTTTTTTTAAATTTTGGCCAAAAAAAATGAACTTGCTTTAAATTCGCTTGAAAGATGCCTTAAGGGCCCTAGGACATATTCCAAATCGATTTCTGGACAAATGTGCTATTAACAAGGAAAACTCCGTGGAAAAATACGAGGTAAAATCACTTAATAACTCAAATATTTGCTATAAAAAATATTAACCCCAAATTACATTCATTGCTGAAAATTACAGCAAAAGCAAAATTGTATATTTCCTATAAAGATGTACTGTCTGTGGTTTTTCCCCTTAAATTTTCGATTTCTTTTGCTTAATGAATTGTTAAAAATGTTTGAACTATTATGTGCATCTACGCACAAACGGATCGATCCACCATGCGAGTAAACTGGTTCCCGCCCTGCATGGTCGATGCCGATAGTGAGGTGGGAACCAGTCTACTCCTTGAATAATTGTCGGGCGGCAAATTAATTTGAAAAGATTTTTTTCAATAATTAAGCATGTGTTTTAATAATTGTTTTTGTTTGATTTCCCAATCGAAAAAAAAGGTTTACAATAATCGCTGGCAAATTAGCAATTTAAAACCAACTCTATGATCTGAGGTAATACCTGAAAAAACCGGAAGAGAAATTTTTAGATTGAAGAAATTATCCAAAGAAGGAAAATATCTTTTCAAATTTATCGCTGATTTTTTTTCAGACTAACCAAAATAAAACTGTCACACAAAAACAGCTGTGTTGGTAATTTATCTCACAACCTTTATTTCTGTTAACGAAAATGAAAGTGGCATGGATATCACTTCAGAATAAAATAATTGAATTACCACTGCATGCATGTAGGCCATACCTCATTGGAACGACAACCAAATGCTACAACAGAATGAACAAACATTCTCTAAATACCTTTTTTTGTGACCGGCTTAGTTTTAGCTTTGTGCGATTTTTTTCCTATTAAGAATTTCTTTCCTTTTTCAATACATTTTGCAAATGTCTGAGGAATGATGAATCACATTTTTTTTCTGAAACAACTACCCAAAGGGGGCCCTAAGCTGTCTTGGTGATAGAACAGAGTATACAACAACGTAATACATTTTATCACAATGCCTAAAGAACTTTCTGTGATCTGATTGGCAGGTCGTGATCACATGTCATTAAATTATTCGTCCCAACCCACAGCCCACCTGCACCACAAGTTAAAACAAAAACGACTTTATCATTAACATTAGTAGTATCCCTTTTCAACTCTTCACATAAGCCCTTTACTGTCCCTTCAACAATGGACCGATCCAGTAAGCTCCACCCAGTGCGCACGTGGGCAAATTAACACGTGCCCCTCCCCAATGCCAAACTGAATTTTCCTGCCACGCGCATCATACGCGCGTGCACGCATGTCGGACGTTTGTGCACGCACATCGGACATAAATCACGGCTGTGATTGGTCAGAATACCATAGGGCAGTGCTTACTGGATCGGTCCATTATCTTATACGAGGTACAAGAAATGCGTTAATTAACCAATACCCAGTACTTATACATCTTTCATCAAATATAACATAAAAAAATATTCACTGAAGATACATGTACTAACAAAATTAAAGCAGATTTGTCAACCCATCCCCCTAAAAAAATACCTGCACTAGTGTACCAACTAGGCAGTAAGTACTGCTCTAAAAAAAACCGTCAACTCAAGTCCAAAGAGAAACTAAAGAACATCATCTTTCTGACATCATCTTAAACTCTTGACTGTCCACATTTTCTTTGCACGTTTACAATGCAACTTCTGTTATGCAGTTACTACTTCATGCACATGCAAAATATAGTTTGGTTGTATTTGTACACGAATGTACAAAATGCACATACAATTTACATGTAATTGCTGCCCCTAGCTTTTAATGGCAGTGGAAAAAGGTACATCTTCACTTTTAAGATTAAGACTATATATTTTGGTTATAGCTATCACTTGCTTCTGCACTTTGCATATTGTTAGATTACAAAATTATAACCCCTACATCGTTATTTTCTAATACTACATCAATTTCACACATTTGTGCTAGAACTGTGCACAGTAGCGAAGACTACAAAAATAGTGTAATGGTATTTTGTCAGATAGAATGCTAGAAGCTGCTATCTGCTATTGCATCAACCACCTATACATCGAGATATTTCTATACTCCTTCTACTTTAATATGTGCACTATCTCCTTCCCACTGTTAATAATTCATCAACACTTTTATTTATTTTGTTGTCACTTTCAATAGATATTCATAAATACGTGAGACAGTTTACCCATTCCTATTGGACGAGAGCCCGTCACGTGGGCGGTTTCAAACGGTTGGTAAAACACTGACTGGTTTTCCTTCACCGCTGCGTTCTGCGCCACATTGCGCAGTACCTGCTGTGTGGCCGCCAATCTCCATAAAAGGCGATTTTAGCGCGAGGCACATACCATAGACATGGCCAGAGAGGTGTTTAAATAAACACGAAGTAAAATTGTTGAAAAAAAAAAATCATTGGAAAATTGTGAATTTTGGATTTGTTTTTGAATTTTTGACCGAAAGGTATTCATGAATGGGAATATATATACGTGCCGAAGCGTCCAGGCCAAAAAGCACTTGTTTAAAACCAGCCAAGTACATATTTATTCCCTTATTAGAAACCAAGGAAAAGAAAATATCAAGAGTTCAAAGATACCCCAGTGTTGAAATATAACCAAATAACAAGCCAACCGTGCCCCAATTAGAGAAGGTATAGGTTAGATCTCTAGATACTATAAATAAATACAAAATATATTACACTATACATTACCATTGCCAATTAGTTCTCCACAAAGACCAGTACTTCATATACTTAGTATTCACAATTCTACTTTAAACATAAAGAATGAGAGATATGCAAAATAATAATAAATCTCTGGACAGAGATTTCAAAGAAAAGTATAAAGTATTATTACAACTCGTACATATTTTTCAGCAAAAGTATGGCTGGATAATATATGAGTACATTTCGTCATGTTCCCAGCAGAAGGGCATATGCGCGTTTGTCCTTGTGCAATAGCGCGGAATTACCAAAATGCTCCCAGCAAAAGGGCATATGCAGAAAACTGCCTCTATTTTAATGAAATTTAAGTATTTTCGTCAGAAATTAATATAGGTTGTTCCAAAACTCATGATTGATACTTGTGACAAATTTTTGAAAATCGTACGAGTAATAATACGCGTGGGAGAGCATTGGATTCATAATACCCGTGAGGGAACAATAAAACCTTTCAATGCAATTTTCTTGGAAATAATTTTAGCATCAGAACGCTCTATGCCCTTCTGCATGCTGGGCACGACGATATGTTACATGAACATGTAATTGGTAGTTAGTTTTGGTTCCAAAGACTATGTGAGCATGTCTTACTTTAGTTCTTTTTTAAAGGAATACATGTACTTCCACAAAACATGTACAAATACAATGTATGAGCCGAGTGGAATGAACAGTAACCATACTCCAAAACTCTAAAACCAAAAATAGCAAGAAAAAAAAAGGAATCTTTCTGATGTCCAAACCTGAGAGACAAAACAAACAACAATATGGATTCCAAATGAGAAAATGTGTGATGCAATCAAGCTGAATGAGTCGTTTGTCAAGAATTTTTATTTGTAGATTCAGGCCAAAATAGAACCACTTTATCACATCACTTTATCACATCTCGATCTCGTGGTGTTCCGACTTCCATAATTTTTGGACTCAAGATGGTGTCAGCATGCCGTTTTCTCAGCAGTAATGCTGAGATTGTGCTCTTTTCAAATCTGTAATAAAAATTGTTTGACGAGGGTCGACAAACGACTCATTTAGTGTGCTCTCATCACATATTATGGCAAAACGAAACCGTTGATACTGCAGAGAATCTTAGCCGCCGTTGTGTAAGCGCACAGTCCCGTCGGCATCTGATGCACTCGATACTTCTCACTACTTGAAAGCAAATGACAGTCGGATCATAAGTACAAAATGCCCTTAAAGTCAGTAAGTGGAGTGTTAGTCAGCCTGCACCGTTAGGTTTGGAGTGGTTTTTTTGAGAGGACTGTCAGCCTGTTAAACGAGAGAGGAAAAAGCAACAAATACAAGACTAAGACACAATGACAAAACAACATCATCCCACAGATACAATGTACCAATGCTAGCGATTCTATCAAAGTTGCGGTTCCCACGCTATTTTTGAGTCATTTACTTTTGAATGAGGCATCGACCGAAACTCCAATAAGAAAACTCTGATTAGGCCAAAAAAACAAACCATTCGGTCTCTGGTCCGACCAAAGTTCCGGAACGCGACAAAGCGGCTTTTTTTTTTTCTTCAAGCTTGGATTGTACAGACAAGGTTGGGTACTATTTTGCTTTGTTGGTGTCCTCATGTACATTGGTGTCCTCCATGATTTACCTTGATGCTTTCGATCATTTGCCTTGGTGCAATTTCCCATTTCTTGGTGCACTTGGGTAAAAAATAATTGAGGTGCGGCAATAGAGGGCGCTGTTGGAGCGACCGCGGAACATTTTGGGAAAAAAAAAGATTGACGCACATCATCATGCGGCGCATGATTAAAATCGACACGGCGTTGACCAGAGACCGACTTTTTTTGGGGGGGGGGGCCTTAGCAACAGACATAACTCTTGCTAAAGTTGAGAGCTCTGGAAATATACCCCTTTTACGTAGAGACGCTAAGAGAAAAAGAGGAAGTGTGGCAGGCGGGTTGTGAGGTACAGGGGTAATAAATCTTAGTGAATGACTAGCGCCCTCTAGGGAACAATGCATGTGCAGCAATACTATATGAGTAAGTAGAGTGCAGTAGAATACTGGTTTTAAATACAACAAGTAGGAAGATTTGTCTCCGCTCTCTGGAGGGTCAAACAAAAGTAACTGATTTTGATATGGTTTTGGCAGTCTCCAAAAAAAAACACCACCATAGCAGTTGTTGTTAATCTACTCTCATTATAGAGAGCACTTTTATAAAGAGGTTCTGCTTATAAAGAGCAAATTCTGAGGTCCCAAATCTCAGGTTCTCTTTTTGTGTCTTTGTTTCACTGTCCCTTTAAAGAGGTTGTGGAATGCTCGAAGACATTTCCGTCATTTTTCGCGTATATGTAGCCTAAGGTGTGATGAAATAAAAACGACTATTGTGTCTGTCATGAAATGAGTAGAAAGGGTACTTTTGAGAGCTGTTTTTCAAGTCCTGTCATGCCGGTTTCGACCCGAACGTGCAATTTGTAAAAGTCGCAGTTGGCAGCAAACAAAACACAGTAAATCGTGACGTAATAAACAGGACTCCCGATGCAGAGTAGCATACACGAGTCCTGTTTATTACATCACGATTTACTGTGTTTTGTTTGCTGCCCGCAACGACGACTTTTACACAAATTGCACGTTCGGATCGAAACAGGACCTGAAAAACAGCTCTCAAAAGTACCTTTTGTACTCATTTCATGACAGAAACAATAGTCGTTTTTATTTCATCACACCTTAGGCTAAATATACCCGAAAAATGACGGAAATGTCTTCGAGCATTCCACAACCTCTTTAAAACAACATTCCTGTTATAAAGAGGTAATTTGGCTAGTCCCATCGACCTTGTTATAACGAGAGTGGACTGCATCAGAAAGTCTTATGTGTATGACCATTTTTCCCAACAGAAACCATCGCATGTTATATAAACACGTATATTATTGTATGCGTACAGAAAAATAACTTGAAAGCTCCAAATTATGTTTCATTTTCAAAATTCCATGCAGAGATAGTTGCAAATTGTTTAAAAAGGTTGTAAGTTACAAATTGGCAATTTTTTTCAGGAACCACAACTTCAATGTCTGCAAGTACCACAACTTGAACAATGATCTGCATGCATAAAAAAAAAACATGTTAATGGTCTAAGTTTGTTTTCAGATTCCAAGTGAACATGGATGCTTTTTTTAGATTCTTCATGTATTTGGCAACAAAATCATCAGCAAATAAAGCAGGTGACATGCCTGAAAAACGATCAAATAAATTGCTCACAAAAAAATAATCAGTCAACGTTGGGTTGTGATAACCAGCTCATGCAATCATGCAGTGCTTTCCATTCAACTTTTGGGGCCGTATCATACACGTAAGTCCGACGCCTCATAGGTCCGACGCCTCATAAGTCCGACGCCTCATAAGTCCGACAACGGAAAAACGAGGCGTTTAATTTGTCGGACTTACGAGGCGTCGGAGCTATGAGGCGTCGGACCTATGAGGCGTCGGACTTATGAGGCGTCGGACCTATGAGGCGTCGGACTTATGGGCCTTTATTTGTTTAGGGGATGCGATTTTGTCGGACTTATGAGGCGTCGGACCTATGAGGCGTCGGACTTATGAGTGGACCCCCAAGTTTTGATAGTGATTAGAAATGTGACATGCAAATTGATTAGGACATGCAGTGACCATTGTGTTAGAAAACCGAAAATTAAGTAGATGAACAAAATGACAAAGACAACATGACAGGAAGGAAACTGACATGCAAAATGCAAATACAAAATGGAATTATTTGTTAGTAACACACTGAAAGGGTTGATGGTGCATGCAGTTTGAATTTTTCTGGTAAATTTCATGCAAAATTCAAATTGGATTAGTACAGTCAAAATTATATGGCTTGTCCTATAAATTTAGGGTCCAACGTGTGACATTTTTCCTGTCCCCGTTACCTAGGTACTTTGTAATTTGCCATTCAAGTATCATTAAGAATGACTTCAAACATTTTTTATTTGTAAGAACCAACTGGTTCTTCTCAGGACCACACAACTCACTATTAAGAGATATTTTGTATTCACTTGGCGTTACCGCAAACCTCCCATTCATTGGATAGGTAGTTTGCTATTCATAATCACTCTTGGAGGACGACTGCATTAAGGAGTGCATCAGAATTATATCAGATGTAACAAGGACAGTAAAAAAAAAGTCGACCCCAAATTTATAGAATTACCCAAATCATATCAAATTCTAGTCATAAACTCATTCTTTTCTAAAATTATAAATGCAAGTTTGTCTTTTTCAATTAAAAATAAGGAATACAAGAACAAAAAAATAAAAACTTTTGAAAATATAAATCTGCAATATGAATGCAAAATAATAAAAAAAATTAATATGAACAATTTCAAATCAGGCATTAAACATGAACTACTGAAAAGCAAAACAATTTTGAAAAAGATGATTAAATAATTTTTAAAATCCAATGTCAAATCTGAAAAAAAAAAAATTTGAATACGGAAATAAAAACAAAACCCAAAACAGAAATAAAGAAATTTAAATTTTGTAAAGACTTGAATGCCTGAGATGTAATAAAAAATCTTCTGAAAATTTTTTTTTTTTTGGTCAATTGTATGTAAACTTACCTGTATTTCCTGCAGTGCCTGTTTGGCCAGGTATGCCTCTCTCTTGATCTTGATCTCCAAACTCTCTGGAATGTCCGGGACGGCAAAATCAATGAAGCGACCGATGCCAAAGACAAAATGCTGCAAGACAAGAAACAAAAGACCATAAAACCCTCCTTGACCACTGCTCTACTGAATGAATTCATCCACTGATCTTAGGGCCGTCTTTATCCCTGGGTCTCAAGTAGTGTTGTGCAAACCCGACCAGGAACCAAAACTGAAATGACCTGAAACCAACTTCGGATCTGGTCGGGTCGGTTTGTCCATCATTTTAGTCGGGTCGGGTCAGTTTCGGTTTTGCGTTTGCGATTTTTGAGTCAGGTTGGTTCGGTTAAGCCATTTTGGAAAAACCCGAAAAAAAACGAAAAAAATACGAAACTGTTCAGAAATTCAAACGGTGCAATTTGTATTGCAGAGTCACTGTGCCCGGTACGACCAAATGTGGTTTGTGGTCTATCACGCATAGTCTATAACATGCAGGCCCAGTGGGTCACGTTGTGAGTACGGTACGGTATGATTCAGTTACTGAGAGATGACGATTTGCACATTACGCAGGTAAGTTCAGGCACAAAAAGCGGACACAGTTGCCCAAGAAAGATATTCGTTCGTTTTTCGGGTCTGTTCAGTTTCGGGTCGGTTGTCCTTAAATTGTTGTCGGGTTGGACGCGTTTTAGGGAGTTCAGATCGGTTTCGGTTCGGATTCGGTTTATATCTATAATGTTTCAGTCGGTTTGGCCTGACCCAATGCACAACACTAGTCTCAGGTACACACACACAGACAACATTGAGTTCCATTATGGCAATCCAACCTGACGGCTGTACCGTGTCAAATGAAAGAGTACCTCGAATATGATGACAAAGGCGAGCTTGACAGCCAGCAGTTGATAGTAGAATATGGTGTGGTTGCCCTCGGGGTCACGGAAGTCCTTGTACCTGCAAGGAAGGTCATTTTGTGATGAACCATTTGAACAATATTCTCAAAAAATTTCATGAGGGACTTCAGGCACCAAGGGACGGAAGAATGGCATTCTAGAGTCCCACTTGACCCAAACTTAAAGCAACTCGTGTACAATAAAACTTGGTTTTAGACAAGCGGAAATTAAAAGCTAATTTCCATCACTTGTAGTCGTTCCTAATTCTTTCAAACTTCAAACTTAGTTTGAATTTTGCTTGAGATTAGTTTTAGATTTATAAGTCTCTGGAACGCCAGTCTGTGTGACCTACACCAGGAATCCTAGCACTTTATGAAAACAAAATTCCCTGAGTAAAACTGAGCTGAGCTTTCCAGAAACCTCGTAAATATCCATATTGGTTGGTTGAGATTGATGACTGAACTTTACGGTGAAATGGAACACACACACACCCGCACACGCAAACGTGTGTTCACCGTCGATCGTGAACATCCTATTGTCCCTGTATGTTAGTAACTTTTTAGGAAGACTCCCATAGGTTTTGTACACGACCCCAATCGCGGACGTATACTGGGAATCGTGGACGATATTGTTCTCTTTTGTTCTCTGGTATTTTTCGTCCATGGTTTGAAAAGATGAACATGTACACGCAGACTCACTAAAGGAATATGCGATTGCAATATCCCCCTGTCTGGCTTGAAAGCCAGGGGGATAAGAGTGGCTGGGAAGACGTACATACCTGCACGGCTCATTGGTGGATCCGTTCGGGGCATGTGCCAGAGTGAAGTTGATATATCCATGCATATCAGAGCTGTACTGGTACTGGTACATCAGCCGTGGTAGAAGCTCCGAGGTGAAGGCGATCAAGAATGCCTGTAAGAACCAGATGATATCAGATATCAAGAACTGGGGATCAGGGCAAAAAGCCAAACATCTGCAAGGATCTTCCCCTAAAGGCCAGTACATACTTCATGCTAATGTCGGCGCGAAGCGTTTTCCTTGACAGAGAATGTTAACCCTAACGTACCTGAATCCATCAAAATCCACACCCCTGTTTCGGAGGATTTCAAGAATGCCTGTAAGAACCAGAGGATATTTGATATCAAGAACTGGGGATCAGGGCAAAAAGCCAAACATCTGCAAGGATCTCTGATTGTTCTTGAGATGTCCTTTCCCTAAAGGCCAGTACATACTTCATGCTAATGTCGGCGCGAAGCGTTTTCCTTGACAGAGAATGTTAACCCTAATGTACCTGAATCCATCAAAATCCACACCCGTGTTTCGGAGGATTTCGGCGGATTCAGGATACCTCCATATTGAAAAAGTTAGGGGATCTTGATGGATTCAGGAGAGTAAGCCTAGCGGTACTGCAGGATTTTGATAGATTCAGGATATCTCCATATTGAGCAGTTGGGGGACTTTGATGGATTCAGGATCTCAACAGATTTACTCCCGATTAACTGGTGGATTCTGATGGACTCACTGGCCACCAACATTTGTTTGCATGGCAAGTACATCATATCTCTGGAACGGGAGCGGCTACGGAGCTCTATTATATACCATATGAAAGCTTACATTGTGGGGTTTCCAAGCATGTATATAACCCAATTTCACTTTTTGTGACTTTTTTTTGTGGAGCCAGTCACAAATTCACTTTACTTTGGCTTTCGCATGAATGCATGAACGAGACGTAGGCCTGCTAGATCCTTTAGAATGAATGGAAGGCTTGCGAAGATTTGCAACAGGAGACTTCAGGAAAGAGGTTAGTTGCTATTACTTTGCATGAGGCTTGATGTCCTAGAAAGTCATTTGCAAGTTGGCCATGCCCCTTAGACAACCCTATGGAATGTTTGTACGCTAAAGTTTGTTTGTCTCAGATGCTGCACGTTCCGTGTCCAATTTGTATGTCATGTTCTTGGACAATATCTCACAAGCTGCGTTGACGCGATTCTAACGTGAATCTACCGCGACAGGTTAACTATTTTTCATCATGCAGTCTTGTGACTGGATTTGACCACAACACGGCTGATAGGAATGAACGCTGCACTTACGTTGCTCATGACGGCCAGATTGGCGATGAACTCCAGGATGTCGTACCAGATGCCGATGTCCTGAGCCCGGTCGGCCACGGAGCGGCGCACCTCGCTGACGTACTTGGAGCCGTCCAGGCGGATCTCGATCCAGTTGTTGAGCAGGGCAAAGAGCGGGGCCAGAGGGAAGGCTGCCACGAAGACCGTGATGAAGCCAAACTGGATGACTGGACCGGAGGAAAGTACACATGATCTTACAAGATAATCTGGACACTGATTCACTCGATAAGCTCATATTGAGGACCATTGGCTGACTAGTGGGTGATTTGTGAAATATGTTGTGACTGGGCCTGATATTTACATGTACATGTACCTTAACCTTAACTCCCTAGCATGATTTACTAGGAACCATACCCATCCAGGCAAATTCCAACACCATATGGGAAACTGTACACACATATTTCTGACTTTGATTCTGGTGGTGTGCCAACCCAATGTAAAAGACTGTCAGTTCAGGGGTACTTTACCCATCCTGACAGATTCCAACAAAACATGCCGTTGGGGCTTGACGGGTTGAGTTCTGTTACTAGGGTTAAAACATTTCTAATTGAACAATGGTCAACCATCCATCACAAAAAGAAACAACCAGAAACATTATTACCTCCGCCAAGGAGGTTATGTTTTCATCGGATTTGGTTAGTTGGTAGGTTGGTTGGTTTGTCTCTTTACAAGATAACTCAAACATGAAAACATTTTTAGGGGTGGTCCTTGGTACAAGTACAAATCGATTTATTTTGGAAGTGATCTGGATCTGGGTCGGGATCCAGGATGTTTTTTTAAGGATTCTTCACCATTTAAGCGAGTATTTCTTTTGGGTGTACTGACAATATGGTGGGGACATTGTTTAGCCTTGGCAGAGGTTTGCACCCTCCGAGTAATTTCTAGTTTCTTTATTATTTCATTATTACTGAAACCAAGGAATCTTCAAAAGCGCCCAAAGCACTGTAGGCTGAAGAAACCTGTAGAGAGGAGACAGTGAGAAGAAATTACAGTTTTAGAGGTGGGAGGAAAACCCTAGAGGAATTTTCTGGGGGAAACCCACGGAATCAGGTAGGGACTGAAAACCCAATCCACATGTGGGCCAGGACAGGAATCGAACCCAGGTCACAGCGGTGGAAGGCGAGGAGAAAAAACCACTGCGGCAGCCTGAATCCCCTAATTAACTCAGGGTCCATGCTGCTACAAAAGCAGCATCGACAGAAACAGCAAAATTAACTCTTGTACCCATTTCCAGATATTCCTCAAACAGTCCCTCGTTGGGCACCAGCTGGTAGTCTGCCTCCCATCGCTTACACTCTCGGTCGCCGAGCGAACCTCGCAACTTGTAACGCAGCCAGCACTGCTTCAGTTTGCTGTAAAGAAGAAGGCAGCGAGCTTTACCTGCATTAAACTTTATATTTTGTATTCTTGGGAAATTTTTTAATTTTTGGAATTTTTAATTCTTCTGATTTTTTTATAATTTTGGGATTTTTGGACCTTGAGGATTTTTTTTCAATATTGGAATTTTTTTTTCAATCTGTTGGGAATTTATCCAAACTTGCGAGTTTTTAAATCCGGTGATATTTTGTTTAATCTTGGGATTTTCAATCTTTCGAATTGGTAAATTTAGGTATTTTAAAATCTTGAGCTTTTATAGATCTTGGAAATTTTTCAATTTTTCAAAATTTTTCAATTTTTGGAATTTTTGTAATTCTTTGGATATCCTAATTCTTGGATTTTTTTTTTAACAATGGAAATTTTAAAAATCTGAGAATTGTTAATTGGTGGAAGTTTTCAATCCGGGGATTTTTTTGAAAATCTACAGATTTTTCAACCTTGGAAGTTTGTCGATCTTGGATATTTTTCCAATCTGGTTTTTTTCCTAATCTTGGGAATTGTTCTAATCCTTGGGAATTTTTCTAAATCTTGAACAATTTTTAATCTTAAAATGTTTGGATCTTGGGATCAGACCCGCCAGCAGATAATTCAATGCTTAGCAGAATGACAATATTTTGGGCTCTGATTCTACTTTTAGTGAACGCTTTCCTACTTACGGAATGGCAACTTCTTGGCAGTTATTGATGATCTGTTTCCCGACCATGATGACCAGCAGCTGTTGGGCCAGCTCCACCAGGCAGCCTCCATTGCTGCAGGCCTCGTTACGCAGACCAAAGATTGTGCTATAATTGCCTGGATAGCCCACAAACCTTGGCAAGACAAAAGAACATATATTTTAACAAACATTTTTCTTGTTCATGGAGTTAAGAAAAATATAGGGACGCCTGTAGCTACGATTTGAATTAAAAATTAAGATACATGTACTGTAGCAACGAAAACATAATATTGATGCTTAAACCTCCAGACGCAAACATGTACGTGTATATGCCAAAATAGGCAGGACAATTACTACATAACCTACTGCATGCATTTACCTCTCCTACCGGTACAAACAGTTTAATAGTGCGAGATTTGACAATTTTTTCATCAGCCTTGATACGATTGCAGATACATGCTGACATGAACTTGTTGGTAAAGCAAGCAAGAGTTGCCTTGGCAGTTTTAATGTTGGTTAGTTTTTAAATGTCAGATACATGAACACCAGCGATGAAACGTGTTTGTTCGTTGTGAAACTTGTTGGGGTGTTGTGAAACTTGTTTGTTTGTTGTGAAACTTGTTTGTTTGTTGTGAAACTTGTTGGGGTGCTGTGAAACTTGTTTGTTTGTTGTGAAACTTGTTGGGGTGTTGTGAAACTTGTTTGTTGTGAAACTTGTTTGTTTGTTGTGAAACTTGTTTGTTTGTTGTGAAACTTGTTGGGGTGTTGTGAAACTTGTTTGTTCGTTGTGAAACTTGTTTGTTCGTTGTGAAACTTGTTTGTTTGTTGTGAAACTTGTTTGTTTGTTGTGAAACTTGTTGGGGTGTTGTGAAACTTGTTTGTTCGTTGTGAAACTTGTTTGTTTGTTGTGAAACTTGTTTGTTTGTTGTGAAACTTGTTGGGGTGTTGTGAAACTTGTTTGTTCGTTGTGAAACTTGTTGGGGTGTTGTGAAACTTGTTTGTTCGTTGTGAAACTTGTTTGTTTGTTGTGAAACTTGTTGGGGTGTTGTGAAACTTGTTTGTTTGTTGTGAAACTTGTTTGTTCGTTGTGAAACTTGTTTGTTTGTTGTGAAACTTGTTTGTTTGTTGTGAAACTTGTTTGTTCGTTGTGAAACTTGTTTGTTTGTTGTGAAACTTGTTTGTTTGTTGTGAAACTTGTTTGTTTGTTGTGAAACTTGTTTGTTTGTTGTGAAACTTGTTTGTTTGTTGTGAAACTTGTTTGTTTGTTGTGAAACTTGTTTGTTTGTTGTGAAACTTGTTTGTTCGTTGTGAAACTTGTTTGTTCGTTGTGAAACTTGTTTGTTCGTTGTGAAACTTGTTTGTTCGTTGTGAAACTTGGTTGTTTGTTGTAAAACTTGGTTGTTTGTTGTGAAACTTGTTTGTTTGTTGCATTAACAAAAGGTCCTTATCCTTGGTCATCATGGTCATGAGGCAAGTTTACATGCAGTGTGATAATGAGGATGTACATATATGCACAGAACCAAAAGCAAACCACATCAATGGTTCTCTAGGCTTCACAAACTTAAACAAAATACCTGTAACTACAAAGTAATTCTTCCATTATGGGTTACTATATGCTTAACTACATTTTAGTAATTGCTGTAAAATGCCCAGCTCAAGGACATAAATGGCACTATATGGTTACATGTAACTTGGCAGCAATCTCTGGGACAATGTGTCCAGGTAAACTCACACTCCAAGCACTGTGAGTTGAAGTGAAAACCAGTTTTACATCACCGCTGTGAATTTGCAAAACTTGAACACATAATTTGCAAAACTTGAACACACTCGGGCAAACTTTGCTGTTTTTTTATGAATGTTTTGTGATGTAAAATTCACTTCGAATTCTAAACTAATTACGTAAGTCTGGCATCCCAGCAACTGCACCATGCAATTCGGGCGATTCACAATGTAGTGCGCCACCAAGAGTTTGCAACAGAGAGTTCATTTTTCCCAGTGCACTGTGGGAGATGGTCGACAAATCCACAGGGCGGGACATTTGAAATCGTTAGTTTTTTTTCCGGTCAGTAGTTTCGTAAGCTTATGATTCGAGTATATGTTTGTCCTTTTCTTTTCTTTTTATCGATATGGTGTTTTTTGTAAGGCGGCAAAACTATAACAAATTAGCTCAAGTTGTCTACTGACACTCTTTCAAATGGGCCATGTTTTGTCAACCGTAAACTTGAAAAATGGACTCTCCATGGCAAACTCTTGGTGGCGCACTGCATTGTGAATCGCCTGAATTCTCCGCATATTATGCAAACAGATCCCACGCAACATAAAATTTTACTTTCAGATATTGATGATGAACCACATGAAGATACATGACTGAGACTACACATACACGTAGGTACCAGCAAAAAGAAAGTTAGTTATGGAAAGCAACATATTTAAGGGTACTAGAAATGAAAACAACATAAATTCCATTTGAATATACGCAACTGGGTGTATTTATCAATGGACTGAAATTTCATACCAGCAAAAATAAATACATGTCTTGATGCAACATAAATAACATAAAAAAGAAGGATGCTGCTGTACAAATGAATATGAACATAAATATGGATGTAAAAACATTACTATTACAAGAATTGCCAATGGTTTGTGTTGATAAAAATTTGTATGGCATTTCAACAGACAACTTTGAAACAGGTTATATACATTTAAGATCAAACCAAGTTTGAAACATGAGGACCTTTCATTGTGGTGGAAATTAACTGCATAAAAAAGAGGTTTGGTTTTATTTTGTTATCAAAGGTATGAGTAAAAACCACAACTGTCACTTTTTTCTCTGATGTGTGGTTCTCCATGCAAGTCTGATACTTCAGTTTGTGTGGGACAAATGTGAGGCATTTTGGCAAAATGAAACCGAACTGGGCACAGGCGTTAATGGAGAAAAATGCAAAAACCAAATGGGGGTGATTTTTTTTTTCAGATTTATTGATTTTGTTATTCTTTGAAATGTGTACTACACTTGTTTTAGATAAAGAAATAGTATAACAATCGTGGAATAAAAGATTCTTTTACGGAAAAAAAAGGGCATCTTTCATTTTCACGACTACAAAACTCGCAACTTTAAGGCCTTTTTCTTAGTATTTTAGTTTATTTTTGAAATGCGGATTAAAGGGAATATACATCATTTGCTTTTGCTGTAATTTTCAGAAATGGATGGAATTGGGGGGTTGGAAATATAAAGCAAATATAGTTACACTGACTTTTTTGAGGTTTTGGGTTCGAAAATGGCTATAAAAACCAAGAAAAACAATCATTTTCCTGTAGTCTGGTTCCCTGACTTCATATAAAAAGAAACAGAGCAGTTTACATACATTGGGGAATTGTAAGGTCAGGGAACAAGTCTAGCTGGCATGTACCCGTTCATAGGTGTGTAATCGATTGCAAACAAGTGCGATGGTCAATTGGGGCCAGTATTTGAAAAAAAAGCCAGTTTTTTCCAACGCTGGTTGGCCGACCAGCGTTGGAAATTCATACAAAAAATACCACTTTTCTTGAAAATGACAGTATACTAGGTGCCATGATTTTACAGGATGCTTTACACTGTCATTCACTAACAGTCCAGCAAGGTATTTCAAAATGATTTGGTAGTTTTATTTTTTGATGTTTGCAAATATGTATTTTCCCTCTAAGGTGAAATTTAAACAGCCATAACTCGTCAATGGAATGTACGATTAAATTGTAAACACACAGTATTGTAAGGAGAATTTGACTCTCTTTCCTAAAACATGCATCTGCAAACCCTCATTTCGACCTCTGCCTACAATGTAGTTGTGTCTCATTTTGCCAGACTTTTGCAGATGCGTTAAAGTTACAGTCCATCATTTGCAGCTATCCAAAAAGTAACTGACGTAATTATTGTTGAAAAACATACTTGGTTGAAAGATAGTAAGGGGACTAAACTCCCTGTGAAGTTATTCTTTCTGGCATGCTATCATTTTTTAAATCAACGAAAGAAGGCCTTTCCAATGATGCGTCTAAAGACGCATCGTTGGAAATTTCCATTAGTAGTTCATTTTTTTATTCGGAGAAATGCGAGAAAGTGTTGAAATGACGCACACGCGCGCGGGGTTGCTATAATTTGTCGGATCAGTGTGCCACATCGTGAAGCTGCAATCAGCTCAGTGAATTCAGGCCCAATTCAAAACATGATTCAGCAACTTTTGATTTGAAATCGAGATCCTAAAATGTTGTTTTTCTCGAAATATACAGCTGAAGCCGAGCTGTAACTTCATCAGGTTAGTTGTTCAGCACCTTTCTTAAGATTTGGAGCACTTTTGTTGCTTAACAAAATGCACAAATTACAAATGATGGACTGTACCTTTAAACCTTCAACACAAATGGACAAATGGCACAATGAATATGCGCGACAGATGACTCCATGGTGCATGCAGACACATGCACGATGCATGCGTAAAAAATTGATATCGAGTACTCACTTCCCAGAGACAGAGTGCAATAAGAAGAAATGACCAGGCTATAAAAAGACAGGAAAAGAGAGGAGAGTACCAGGCTAAGATCTACAGGGAAGAACAGAAGAATCCAGGGAAGAAACCCAGAAACTAGAGGCCAGCTGTAAAGGAGTTGAAAAAAAATTCAAAAAAGAAGTATATAACACAAATTAGAGTCAAAAGTGACAATACAAATGTTTAATATCAACCTTTGAATTCAGTGCAAAAATGTTAGTGCAAAAAATGGTTAAAGAGGTTGTGGAATGCTCGAAGACATTTCTGTCATTTCTCGGGTATATGTAGCCGAAGGTGTGGTGAAATAAAAACGACAATTGTGTCTGTCATGAAATGAGTACAAAGGTTACTTTTGAGAGCTGTTTTTCAGGTCCTGTTTTTCGACCCGAACATGCAATTTGTGTAAAAGTCGTCGTTGGGGGCACCAAACAAAACATAGTAAATCGTGACGTAATAAACAGGACTCGTTTATACTACGCTGCATCGGGCGTCCTGTTTATTACATCATGATTTACTATGTTTTGTTTGTTGCCCCCAACGACAAAAGTACCTTTTGTACTCATTTCATGACAGAAACAATAGTCGTTTTTATTTCATCACACTTTAGGCTACATATACCCGAAAAATGACGGAAAGGTCTTCAAGCATTCCACAACCTCTTTAATTAATTCATAATCTCTTTAGCATGTTAGGGTGTTCTTTACAAAAACTCAGAATAAACTGTTGCGACAATAATTTCCTAGGGAACAGAAATGTGTTGTCTTCCATTCCGGTACTGTTCTGAAATGACAAACTCCAAAATATCTGTGCATACATTGCATTTTAATTCTTTTGGCGAGGATATTCAAGAAGTCAATTTTCCCGCAACACGCATGAACAATTTAGACACGGTTAAGTTAAAAGAGTTAGGTCACCTCTTAATATTTCCAATAATGAAAGGTTTGTGGAAACACCATGTGCGAATAATTTCTCAACTAAGGGAATGGTTCTGAAAAGAACCAGAGGCATAAACTTGACGTTCCTGTCAGTATGTTCCGACCGTCTTCAGGAGAGTCAATATTTCAAATGTGAGAAAAACAAATAACAAACCCGCAAAAAACTCACTGTTAAGCACAGGAAATAAATGAGTGCTCATCTGTTGTCACAAAATGTATTAATGATCAAAAGCTGCCCATGAAAATTAGCACAACTCTTTACATTTCATAAGGATGCTATTGCCAATTGAAAAACAAAACAACCTGGAATTTTGATGAAAGGTTTGAAAGATGCATTTCTGTCTATGCTGATAATGTCTTTCTCTCAGATTCACAAAGTCTGATTTCAGACAAAAGTCTGAACAAAATTGCATGCCTGATTTTCAACAATCAAACTCTCTGCATCTCTAACTTCTTGGCTTGATTCAAGTAAGCCTGGTTCGATGCATGGGTTAGTCAAGAGATAGACGTGTACTTGGGTAAAACAAAAATGGTTATATTTATATAAAAATGACGGTACTTACTTGCCCTTGAAGAAGGCGATGTAGAAGATGGAAGAGAAGAAGTTCATGAACTGGAAGACGAAGACCTTGAAGGTCAGGTTGTCCTCGTACTCTGTCTGGGTGCGATGCATCTCTGTCATAAGAACCAACAAGAAAATGCCAAGAACGGATGAAGACAATTCAACAAGGAGCTTATAAATGCGAAGCCGAAAAATGCGATGCCGATGGCACATATGGAACACCATACTTGTGGTCAATTTTCAGAACAGACAGACAGACAGACCGGCCACCAAGTGACATGTAGAACCTCCTGCCAGAGCTTAAAAATTAATGGGGGGAGTGATATCCACCCAGATCCCTCCTCTAGCGACACCTGTGGTGACTGAGGCTCTGAATGCCTTCCCCCCCCCCAACTCCCAATAATTGGAGCAGTAAAAAAAGTATCGGGTACAGCGCTTTGGGGCGGTACAGGGACCAATGGGCTTATTATTATTGTTCTTATATAGCCTTTTCCATCGTATCAACAATCTCAAAGCGCTTTACAATTATTGCCCCGTTCATCAGGCCATGGGACCACGCGGCAGCCGATGTCAGCGCTCAATCGGTCCTCGACCCTCACAGGTACCCATTTATACTCCTGGGTGGAGAGAGGCAATTGTAGTTAAGTGTCTTGCCCAAGGGCACAAACACCATGTTCCTGGCCAGGTTCAAACCCATGCACCATCGTACATGAGTCAAACACCGAAACCACTGGACCTGGATCCACTGAAACAGTTGATGTACGTACCCCAGTCATTGAGGATTCCGGCCAGTGTTTGGTAGACCTGGCCCAACACCATGATGAGAACCAAGTTGACCACGGCGCTGGACATGCTGGCGATGCTCTGAGACTCGTTCCGCAGCAAGGCATTCTGGGACAGGGGTATATCGATCAGGACGCGGTACATGATCACTCCCACCATGAAGATCAGCACCAACACAACCTAACAAAGGGGAAATCAATCATTCAATGTTAATGCTACAACAAATTCTTGCCATAGAGCTACCGGTACTGTATAATTACCTATTGCAGAAGAATCGCATCAACGCAGCTTTTGAAATATTGTCCAATTATCTGATATACAAATGGACGCGGAACGCACAAAATCTGAGACAAACAAAACTTAACGTACAAAACTTCCATAGGGTTGTCTAAGGGGCGTGGCTAACTCGCAAACGGCGATAGGTCAATTAACTACAATTGTGCTTGGAAAAAACTGTACTTGGCAAAGATTGTACAAGGGAAAAGCTTGGAATTAAAGTATATCTACCGGTACATTAGCATACCACAGTGGTGCGTTATCAAAGCCGATATGCCAGAAACTGAAACCCAGTAAATGACATATTGTTCTCTGAAGCCATTATGTAGTCAACCTTTTTTGCACTTGCTTGTTGCATTTTCAGCATATGGGCTTCGTGCACAAGTACCCCCTCAACGGTTAGAAAGGGAGAGTTGGTGGAGACCACTGGGAGAGTCAGTCGAACGCATTGCGCGCGCGAACCAATACGCGCACACGGCGTGTCCCGTCCACGGGGCTTTCGAAAGTGGTAAAAAAGCGTGAGGAACTTCAGGAAAATCTTGTTCGCGTGAGGAACCCGTAAGTCAATATATCATTTCTGCGAAGACACACACATGAATTGAGCATCTCTTAGAACCGCAAAACCATTTCAAAGTATTCTATGCAAAGGAACACAATGTTTAACAGCAATTTCACACAGCTGTTAACTGAAAATGTTTAATCCTAACCCTGCTGAATCCAACTATGGAGCCTGTGGGATTCAGCAGTAAACCCCTTGTACAAATGTTCATGTACATATTCAGAGTCGGATTCTGTTGGGTACAGATAAATAACGCTAAGTTAGACTCTGTTGGATCCACCAGACAACTTAAAATTAGGCACAGTTGGATTCTGTTGGATTGAGCAGGAAGTAATCGTTGGAATCTGTTGGATTTAGCAGGGTAGTCCTGAGGAACCCTTAGGGGGTTAGGGTTTTAAGACAACGGTAAGTCCTCAGTGTACACTATACAACGAACCTAAGAGGCTATTTGTGTAAAGGAGGAGGATATTTCAGGCTCCTTTCTATAAAACTGATTTTAGTCCTGTACCACAAATTGAAACCACATGACACTTTTGCATATTTATTACAAACACAGCGAATAAACCCAAAAGGTCCATCAGTGTGTATCAGTGATGTAGTGCCTTGATGCTGGGCCTTGGCCTTAAGGCTGCCTTAAGGCTGGATTTTAGGGCCTTGGCCTTGGCCTCGAGGCTTGTGGGCAAAAGCCTTGGCCTTGGCCTTGGCCTTGAGGGTTCAGGGCCTTGCAATTTTGAGTCAAGGCTCTTCAAGGCCCATAGATTTTTGCATTTTCCAGATAAATCTGTTTGAAATTTTGTTGTTACCATTTTAATCGTATTACGATGGAGGAGGGAAGCACCATATAGATTTGTGTGTTGGGCACACTTCCGCTTTTATAGTATCACATGTTGTTACCATTGTAGTAGATTTGCTGCAACAATATTCCGTACACTTGTGGGGCTAATGAGATGATCACTTTAATTGCATATAACTATGGAATAGATCTGAATGGCTGTATATGTCTCCCTGATAAGTGCTAAAGATTTGCATGTATCTGTTTTAGATAATGCTGATATTTCTGACCATGTTGGGCCAGCAAATAAACATTTCCGAAATCAGTTTCTTGGATCCCCTTTTGTTACACTTGGGAGAATTGCGTGTCAATATAGAAGTAAATCATTATTTTGTTTAGTTAAACCATATTGAAGACCTGAACTTATACTTTAATAGATACAGTGCAGTCATAAAACAGTGTAGGCCTATGCGAGCATGTTGATTGCAATTAAAGAAATGTTGTTCTTCGTAACGAGCAATTCGTGATGATAAGGGCGGATCCAGGGGGGCCAAAAGGGGCCATGCCCCCCCCCCCCCAAAACAAAAACCAACGAAACCATTTTTGTTTATGTGACGTCGTAATAAAGGCAGGCAATGAGTACACCACCATCTTTTCCTAAAAAACATCGGTTAAAATGGTCAGAAATTGCCTCAAATCGCACCACAGAGCATCTCAAATCCAAATTTTTTTCGGGGCCCTTAAGCGGGCCCTTGAAGCCCAAGCCGTAATGTTTTGACACACTTTTTTGGGGGGGACCAAAATTTCTTTGCCCCCCCCCCAAATTGTGTTCTGATCCGCCCTTGCGTGATGATGTGTCACTCATGTGACTATAATTAGTTCTATATCAATGGTCATTTCATAAAACAGGGCCTGGCCTTGGCCTTGGCCTTGAGGGTGAAGCCTTGGCCTTGGCCTCGAGGCTTGAGGGTCAAAGCCTTGGCCTTGAGGGTCAAAGCCTTGGCCTTGGCCTTGGCCTTGATGGGCAAAGCCTTGGCCTTGGCCTTGGCCTTGAGGGTCAAAGCCTTTGCTCCAACACTGGTGTGTATTGGCTAGATGCTCAGGGGTAATGACGGCCATTATCATGCACGCTTTGTCTGCGTTGGAAGTACCTACCATTCCACACAGGACGCCCACGCCAGTCAACCATCTCTTCTTGCGTTCATCCTCGGGGAAGTACGGCTCCATGATTCCCGTGATTGGGTTCTCCTCCATCATGGGAGCCTTGGCAGCAAACTCTGGCCGAGGCCGCTCCTGAGAAGAAAAGAAAAAAACGAGTGAAACAGTGGACTTTCTTCTTCCATACTTCCGTAAGAAAATAATTTTCTTTTCTAAATCTCCCTCATGTTAGGCCAAAAAAAAAAAGTCTCCGGTTTCTGGTATGGAGCTTGCCCCAAAAGTGGTGCGGCGACGCGGCTTTTTTTTTTTTTTACCTGTTTTTTTTTTTTTTGGCTTCAAATGTCGGCTGATGACTGCAAATGGTGCCCGACTAAACTTAGTGCAAATATATGGGAGTCCAGAGAGGCCACATAAATCTTATTCTCGATCATAACCCCATCTAAAAACACGTTAAAATTGTGCAGCAGCAGAATTCCAGTCAAACCAGTGAGTTTGGCGGTTTTGAAACATCATCTTGTATTGAAAAAAAAACTTTTTCATTTTGCCAACGCGCATGGCTATGGCGACGCGCGCGCATACCAGAAACCGGAGACTTTTTTGGGGGGCCTTAAAGACAAACACAATCATAAATAAAGTAAAAAATTTTGAACACAAATTCTTTGAGCACATTTTGGTATGGTTGAGCTGCTTTGCCAAGCACATAACTGACAGAAAAAAAAGACAAGTGAAACAGTGGACTGACTCTGCACAAATAGCAGTTCTGTGGTCGAGCCTGTCACAAGTCTGTAAATCGCATGTCATATCACAAGTTCCGTCACAAGAAACCAGGGTTAAACCATTGCTATCACGTCACACTACTGTTAAAGGTGTGGACTTGGAACTACGAATCTTTTACGCTGGTCAAAAAGTGTGGATTCGGAATGAAGAATCTTTAGTTAAGTGTGGATTCGGAATTACGAATCCACACTTTGAACACGTCGGACAATTGTTCTCTATAATGAGCATTGACAGGACCGTATGCATGAAAGTTTCCTTCCGAAATTACCAATGCATCTTCCCTGTCAGATTCTCCGCCATCACTGCAAAACCTACTTCGAGTCAGAAAGAAATGATCGTCTGAACTATCTATATGTCGACGGAAGGAGCCGGGAAAAATGTTGCAACCTGACGCCACTTTTTTCTTCATATACCATCTCAATGAAGGTCATTCATTGCAAAAAATGATGATAAGACATGAATCTGGGACTGAGAAATATTTCCAATTTGTTAGGAAATACTTACAAAATGTTCTTGACTCTCCATAGACTTGGTACACAATCGCGAAGTGGCGTCAGGTTGCAACATTTTTCCCAAGTCTTTTCATCTCCACTCACTGTTAATGCCAATACTTCTTTTGACGCAATGGTTTAAGTCGAAGAATACACTCGCAAGTGTGGGATTCTTAATTAATCCACACTTTCTCGTGTCTTCTCCTTATTTAATATAAACAACAGCTAAGGACGGCGTTTGTCACAGCTACCTAAACAGCTTATGATTTGACTTAAGAATGGAAGACTTGTGATGGACTTGTGAGGACTTTTAATGGACTAGACTGCTGACTTAAACTTCCGTACGTAAAAAGCCAAATATTACTCTTTCGCATTGTATAATTACAAGGGGAAGCCGAGTATTTGCTCTGTATAATAATTGATATTAAGGTTGAACGAAGACGTTTACTGGAGCAGGACTTGAACCTGCGAATAACTCGAAGACACCACACTGCTGCTCTGCCAAGTGGGCTATCCAACCCAGCATTTGCAGTCTCACAATTCTTCAATGTATTTGTTCAGGCGGAGCTATTGCCACGCCAATGGACAGGAACTACAGCACCGTTTTGGTCATACACCCACACAGGTATAAACAGAGGAAAAATGCTGCAGGTGCAATTTTGTACCCACTCAGTTGACAAAGTTATCGGCACATGATCTACATCATGCGTACATGGTATGCAAACCAATGCTACATGCAACAGCATCATTAACAGGCCTAAAAAGGGGGGAATTAAAGATATAGTCCATCATTTGTAATTTGTGCATTTTGTTCGTTTGAAGCAACAAAAGTGTTCAAAATCTAATGAAGGATACTGAGCAACTAACCTGATGAAGTTTCAGCTCAGCTTCAGCTGTATATTCCGAGAAAAACAGCATTCTAGGATCTCAATTTCGAATCAAAAGTTGCTGAATCATGTTTTGAATTGTTTTGAATTGCAGCTATACGCGATGTCGCGCACTGATCCGACGAAGTATAGCAACCGCGCGCGCCTGTGCGTCGTACAAAACGAACTACTCATTTAAATTTTCCTATAGTGCGTCTTAAGACGCACCGTTGGAAAGGCCTTCTTTCGTTGATTACTTCAAAATGATAGCTTGCCAGAAAGATTAATTCCACAGGGAGTTTAGTCCACTTACTATCTTTCAACCCAGTATGCTTTTCAACAATAATATGCCAGTTACTTTTTCGGATGGCTGCAAATGATGGACTATAGCTTTAAGACTTCTGAACTAAATTTCTATCATCACTAATTATGTTGACAAGATTCATTCATTTTTGGGGCGTTTTTCAGAATCGGTTACTGACCTCTTCCTCCTCGAAATCCATGACATCCCAATGGTGGGCTAGACTAGCTTGCTTACGTTTCCAGTACTCCAGGAAAGACACAGCTGTGAATTAAATGAGGGAAAACTCTAACTCAGCACACAGTCGAGTTATCAGAGGGGACAAGCAAATTAACCATTAGCATGTGCATCCGTTTCACATTGTATTTCCTGGATGGATCCATAAAACCATAGAGTGCTTTGGAAAATGAAATTTTGAAGCATCACAGAAAGTAACAGGCAGGGTGGTTTGGGGGCGATGGGACAAAGAATTGAGAATTTAGATTTATATTACATGCATATGCAGGGATACATCGTCGCGTCAATGCAACAAGGTCATATCTCCTAAAATGGCATGAATGCAAAAGGTCGTATCTCGCTTAAAATAACCCGGATGTACACGCAAAGTCAATGGGCATGGAGATACGACCTTGTTGCACGGAGCGTATTAGCGCGAGATACGACTTTGTTGCAGAATCGAGTTCCGACCTTGTTGCAATGATGCGACGACATGTACTTATTCACACATCTCATGATATCAGTTAACAGTACCCTCACCGGACACGTTAGCTCTATAGCCTCACTATTCTGTCAGTCATCGTTAAAAAAAAAAGAAGTCACTCCTAACTTTGACTTACCCCAGAACGACATGAAGATGGCAAAGAACAGCGTCCCTGGATGATCAAACAGATAGGCAATCTGCAAAACAATGACCAGCGAGTGAGAAGAGTGATTGCAAAAATGGACACCTGGAGAGTTGTAATTTTAATAGCAAACTATTCATCAACCCTAACCGCTTGGGGCATTTTGGCCAGGAACCGTCCTTAATCCTCCAAAATCTTGCACTTTATGTTCAAATGAAGGATATCCAGTGCCTCAATCCTTCAAAATCTGCCGACAGTCCCGCCTCTCAAAACACATTCATCCTCAATCCTCCAAAATCCTCATGTGCTTCAACACCATTCATCCTCAATCCTCCAAAATCCTCCAAAACCGCCGGGAGGATTTTGGAGGATTGAGGGTTAGGGTTAACCCTATAACCGCATAGGACTTTTTGGCTAGGAACCATCCTCAATCCCGCAAAATCCTCCAAGTGCCACCGCGTGGAAATTGCAAACAGCCTCCATCTTCCAAAATCATCCGTTCTCAACATATTCATCAGATGGGTTTTAAAGGATTTTGCATGTTGCTGTGAATAATGACTTTAAGGGATGGACTAACTTGTGTTCACAGGAAAGGAGTGCCCATCTCTCTTTCGGAGCGATTGGGCCAGACTCGAGTCCATGAAATGCTGTTGTAAGGGATCGCCACACCTCCTCCGCAGCGAGTCTGTTACCTTCCCAGCAATGAATAATGCCGGTACCCATTTAACACCTGGGTTGAGAGCAGTAATTGAGGTAAAGCGCCTTACTCAAGGGCACAACATGCATGGCCACGGCGGGGCTCGAACCCACAATCTCACAATCATGAGTCCTGTGCCTTACCACAAGACCAGATGTGCCCACAATTATAAACAGCATGTTTTCTACCTCTGCTTGCATGCATGTAGACGACAGGTTCCAGTACGTGCAGCCAATTTCCTCGTCACACAGCGGACACATCTTGAACTCGTCACCACTGTCACACAGTTCCTTTCTGAAGTGCAAAAACAGATTTGTTTTCCCCTTATTGTAATCCCAACTTTTTTGGCGGCAATCTTGATGTCTGTTACATCACGTTAATTCAGAATGTACACACCGAAAGACTATTTTGCGCAAATATTTTAAATATTTCAATTATAATTTAGGCTGGCGCGGTATTATATTTTGAGAGTGCTCGGTTTACTGTCATAAAAAAACATGGTATTCGGTATTATCAAGTACTTTTCTGGGTGGGTTATTTCTTCAAAATGTACCCACCGAAGGAATATTTTGGGCAAAGCGGAGGACCGCAGATCGTGTTAAATATTTCAATTATGATTTAGGCTTGAGTGGTATTATATTTTGAGAGCGCTCGGTACTGTCACAAAAATATCACGGTATTCGGTATTATCAAGTACATTTCTGTGTGGGTTATGTCACAAAAATTACAATAAGACACATTTTGTGTAAGGGAAACCGCAAACAGGCAGCATGGGCAGAACTTCAAGGGCTTTACTGAAATGCTGGAGGACTAGTGGGCACAATTTTCACCTTATCTAGATATCGTGACCACAGGGAATTTAAACAATTATCAGTACAGCGCATATCTGGCCAATTTGTTTCGGTCGTCATTTTCAAGGGTCTTTACACACATCTGGCCACATTTAAAAGGGAAATCACGGTAGTGAAATTCCAAACTGAGGTCATCGGTATTTTGACATCATTCAGTATTGCTCCATATAAAAAATATTGTCACTATACGTTATTTTTGGAAATATAGTCCAAGTCTAATATATGTCCAGCTGCACACTGCACGAAAGCACTCAAGATCGGGAAAGCATAATGATAAATAACAGACAGGATAAATACTTAAAATGGCAGACAAAATTCAACTTACGCAGGGACATTAAAGCTGACGGTTATAATTCCATAGAGGAAGACCAGCACGCCTACCACTGATGCAGGCAACAGCCACCCTGTGTAGAAACCTGGTGTAAAAAAAATAAATGCAAATTGGTCAAAATGGATCACTCTTCTTTTAACAATCACTGTCTATTTTGTACAACACACATGTATACTTACATGTATGGAGCTCACTAAACTTTGAAATATATTGGACAACTCAATTACATGCAGAAGTTTTAAAACCCAAAGCGGAATACAGCTCATCAGGTGTTTTTTTACTTTGCAAATGAGTAATTCTATAAATTTAGGGTCCAATTTTTACAGTAACAGGGACAGGGAAAGTGTCACATTTTGGACCCTAAATTTATAGAATGACCCAAATGTATCCATCCTAGTCATAACATGGCACTTATCGTGATAACTTAAATCATTGTTATCCTACCCCCCCCCCCCAGGTCTTTTTGCTAGGATGCACCCTCAATCCTTCAAAATCCTCCGTTCTTTCTTGCATTTTTTCATTGCAGGGGGGACCACTGCTTCAATCCTACGAAATCCTCCACCAATCACCGTTAATTTGCCGAGGCAGTGCGGATGACATCCAGAAGCAGTGCGGATGATTTCAAGTATAATCTAGGCCTAAATTTATGCATGGCAAAGCATGTACAGCACAAGGTGCAGCTTTAGACCTTGACACAATGCATCCTCCAAACTCAACTGGTGCGTTTTGACCATACAGCCTCAATCCTTCGAAGTCCTACACCTCTGCAGAGAGGATTTTGAAGGATTTGGGAAGGTTAGGGTTAAAGCAACTGACTTACCGAGCCAGGCAAAATAGATACCGATCTTCTCTCCAAAGTATTCCCTGATGTGATCCAGCGGTTGGTACTTGTACCAGCAGCCCCAGCGGGCCCAGTATTGATTGAGAATCTGCCGCTTGTTCAAGTCTTCCTTGCTCACCAAATTGCCTTTGGGCATTTCCTCAGTGCCCTGAAAATGAAATCATTAACGTCAATATGTGTCTGAAAATTGTCTAGGCTAAAACACTGAGCATAGAAATTATACTAAACAACACTGACCTAGTCAGTTTACATTTGTGGTTCATTTGAAAAACAAATAAAAACCACTTTATTGCTTACATCATGGAGAGGATATGCAGCCTGGAAGACGTCCTCCTCCAGCAGTCGGTCGATGCCGATCTCGGCACGCCGCCGCTTGCCGTACGTACAGCTCTGGAGAATCTCGTTCACGACTCGGGTGCGCTCCGTGTTGGTGAAGAACGTGTCCTTATTGTCACTGCCCAGGAACCTACGGAGGTGAAATTTGGAGATCGTGATGGCCCACCAGGATTCTAGCCGTGATACACTGCCTGGACATGTACTCATGTTTTACTATACTCCCGAGGACAATGCTTTGTGTTTTCCTTTGTCCCTGTAATATAACACTCTCCCATAGACTACATTTTGTAAGCACACAAACCTACCACAGAGGACCGTTTTGAACAAAAGACCCAACTCCCGAGGACTGAAAGGATCTGTTGTTCTCCCTTTGTGTGTCTGTCCTCGGGGGTTATGTAGAACAAGTAAATAGTGGTACATACATACACGGTACATTGTATGACCCAGAGTCATAAAGACTTGAGTCAATGACTCGACTCGAGTCAACATATTGGTGACCTGACTCAACTAGAGTCCCTAATAAGGGTAAATGACTCGACTTGAGTCACTGCAAGCAAATGACTCGAATCGACTCAAATCGCTCATTAGAAGACTCAACTCGACTCAGGCGATGGCTAGTAAGACTTGAGTCCCAAACATAAAATCAAAACTTTGCAAAAAATATCAAGAATTTATATAGAGATTTTAGTTCACATTCTTTTAACAAATTTAGCATTACCACAAAAACAATTGTCACAAATCGTTCATTTCAAAACACTGATAAAATTTCAGAATTTCATACTTCTTTATCTTGGACCTCTTGAAGGAGCACGTGAAGAAGTCCAGTGGCTTGTTGGGCACATTGTTGGCCATGATGTTGGGAATGCGAAGCTTCTTCAACATCCGGGCTGACCAGTTGGAGCTGGGGTTGGTATGGGCCTGGTGGCAGAGATTCAAACGCAACTCAAGTGAATTATTATAATAAAGCATGAGGTGGATTGTGGTTGCCTGATGACCCCACAGTGCCCGACAGAAGAGGTTCAACACATAAGTTCCATTTAGCAGTGAGTGCCTGCATGCATCATGTGAAGCCTTGCACCTTACATATGTCGTGAGGTCTATCCTCATGCTTGTCAAAATGCCTGCAGTAGAGGCCTGACCAAGAGACTTACCAGCTACAGGTACCTTTGAGGGCTTCCAATTTACCAAACCTGCCCACAAGACCTAAAAGTCGGCCCACAGGGCCATAACCATGATGCCTTGCTGTACACCGCTGCCCGTTGGAAACTCCTGCCTAGGAAACTCCTGCTGCCTATGTGTACTTTTGAGGCCTTCCCTTTAAAATACCTTCACCAGAATCACCCCTCAGACCCATAGTCTAGCCCATGCACAAGGCCCACCGTGTAAAGGCCTGTTCATGCACATGTGGGCCTATACCACAAAGGTCTTAGCATAGCACATGATCTGAGGCCAACCAGGGAGGCCTACATTTCAGGCTACCAGGCCTACCACTGAGGCCTTCCCAAACTTTCACAAAGGCATGCCCCTCTGACTTACATGTAGCTATGCATGAAGCCCAACGTAGAGGCCTTCCTAGGAGGCCTGCCCGCGAGGCCTGCCCGCGAGGCCTGCCCACGAGGCCTGCCCACGAGGCCTGCCCACGAGGCCTGCCCACGAGACCTGCCAACGAGGCCTGCCCACGAGGCCTGCCCGCGAGGCCTACCATGGGAGGCATGCTGTTCCAAGGACTGTCAAGGAGGCCTGTCTCACATTGCCGCCCACGAGGCCTACCATGGAGGCCTGCTAAAGCCTCAAACTGCCACAAACCCACCAAGCAGGCCAACCATGGAAAAAGTCTGCCTATAAGGCCTCTCAAGGAGGCCAATTAAAATTAATTACATTTTTTTTTAAACCCACAACATCCAGAAAATACCTTGAACATTAAAGTTGCAACTTCAATAAAATGTTATAGTTGCAGATGTAACGCATCAAAGGCAACTACAAATTTGATAGATGTTATCCAGGTAGAATAAATTGAGGAATTGTTATTACATCCCAGATTTTTTAACACTTATAACTGTGTAGTCTCAGTCCAATAAGGATCGAGGTTACTACGCATTTAGCTCTGCCTTGGTCTTTTTTACTAATTTGTTTTTACGTATTTTGGACCAGGATCTGTCAAATTTGTGACCCAGATTTTTCGTATTTTCGACCTAGATCTTTTATATTTTGGACCCAGATCTTTCAAATTTTTTAACCCAGATCTTTCATATTTTTACTCCAAATGCATGTGCACCAACCTATATGACTGGTTTGAGGAAAAATATTCAGAAAATTAGAATACCGTTCATCCCCAAACAATGTATCTATTCTTACTGAGGTACGGTAACCTTAAACTTCGACCTTATGGCTCCATTCTACAGTACATGTATATCATGGTCATGTACAATTCCAAACAGCAATATGTATGTATTTTAATGTGTACATATAGCAATTATGGGATTAAAAACCAAGTGGGCTTGTAGAAATTGTATATGGTGTTAGCTTGGCAGCTTTACACACAATGAATTTTAAAATGTTGATGGGAATGCAAGGCTTACACGCCATTTCCGAACACCCAATAAAGGGCAAACAAGCGTTATAAGCTGCACAATCGACAATGGGGCAACAGTAATGCATTGAAAGCATGCATGCACAAAATGCATTATTGATGACTGCTCATAAGAAATAGATACTGCATTGTGATGTACAATGTACCGGTATGGTACCGGTACATATAGCCCCATAAATGTGGACAATTTACTGGACTACCTCCGTAAACATAGGCCACACTTCCACATGCACAAAAACGTGTCGAACTTTGTCAAATTTTGATTTTCACATTTAGGCTTAGTTTGTAGCTTTTTTTGCTTTAGAAGCATACTCACCCTCTTGATAAGCTACGGTAACCAGAAAGTGCTGCCTTTTTCAGATGTCAAATTTTTGTGAAATTTCATGTTGAAATTTTGATACGCAAACGTGTACAAATGAATCTGGAAATTTCATGAAAAATAGATATCTGAAAAAGGCAGCACTTTCTAGTTAGCCTATAACGAGGGTGAGTATGCTTCTAAAGCAAAAAAACTACAAACTAAGACTAAATATGAAAATCAAAATTTGACAAAGTTCGACACGTTTTTGTACATGTGGAAGTGTGGCCTATGTTTACGGAGGTAGTTCAGTAAATTGGCCACATTTATGGGGCTACGGTACATATAGGCAATATACACAGTATGTACACAGGAATCATGTTTTTTCTTCAGGCTTGACATTCACGGGCAGAAGTCAAAATGCAGTAGAATCTGAAAAAGAATGCACTGGGAGTACGTGTGTAGATGTACCATGTAAAAGAGGGTACGGTACATGTACATTTTTTTGCGTATGTAGATCTGCAAGCCATTAAAGAAAACTACCGGTAATAACAGAATAAACTATTTCATTATTAAACTTGGCCTGCAGCATACATTTACAAAATGTACATGTGTAATAAGATTCGATGATAATTCATACAGCAGGCATGCAAAACAACAAGAACAACAGCAACAAGAAGAGAAAATTAAAGCTTTGTAAGACTGAATTCACACAGAGGTTTTCAATTCTGAAAAGGCACAAGTCTGAAGTAAATAGAGGAAATCAGCTGATAGGGCCTATCCGCGAAAAAAAAAGTTGCATGCCTGAGACAGGAATTTTTAAAGGTAGAGTGCATGGAATAGTCAGGCCTGGGCTTTCCAGGATTTACTCAGAAAGTGTACCTCGTATTCTCAAACGATAGTGTGGTACCCATACAGGATACGTGTACAAGACATTTATTCCCTTGCATGCAAGACCTTCAAGAAGAGCCTATCAGGCATAAAAAAGTGAAAAAGAACACACACGGCTTTATTACTCAGAAAGTGTGTACAATTGACGTGTACCTCGTATTCTCAAACGATGGTGTGGTACACATACAGGATACATGTACAAGACATTTATTCCCTTGCATGCAAGACCTTTAAGAAGAGTCTATCAGGCATAAAAAAGTGAGAAAGGGCACACACAAAAGGAAGTGGTACAGTGGAATTAAAGCATCACAGGCTGAGAATACGAATGGAAAGGGGTATAATGGTGTCTAAAGTAAGCCCACAACCGTCACTCCGTTGAAAAGTCCCTGCACAAAGATTTTGTAAGCATTTTGGTTAAGAAACTTCGTGAAATTATGCAAGATGCCCGTAGAAATTGAAGTGCCTTCCTCAGGAGTTTTACTTTTCTTCGAGTTTCAAGTTTCGAGTTGACTTTTCCAGTTTCGAGTTCAGTTTTCGAGTTGAGTCAAAAGTTGAAAAGTCAACTTGAAACTCAAAAACTTAACTCGAAACTCAGAAACTTAACTAATACAACTTGAAACTTCGAAAGCCAACTCGAAACTCAAAAATCCAACTCGAAACTCGAAAATTTTACTTGAAACTTGAAAAGTTAACTCGAAACTCGAAACGTCAACTTGAAACCGAAACTCAAAAATTCGACTCGAAACTCGAAAATTCGACTTGAAACTCAAAAAGTTAACTCAAAACTCAAAAAGTCAACTCGAAACTCGAAAAGTCAACTCGAAACTCGAAAATTTAACTCGAAACTCGAAACTCAAAGAAAAGAAACCCTCCTTTCTCAGTTTCTTAAAATATAACCCAGGTTAAAGTCAGTATGTGACCAGGCATCATCTTACGTCCAGTCCGGGTACATCACTCGCTAATCCTGAGTAGATCTGGTTCAGGGAAGGATAAAAATGAAGGATTTGGTTTTATAATACTGCAGTCTGGTAAAGGGTAGGATTGTAAACAAGGTGTGTGCCAGAATCTTAGGAGGCTTGAAACAGTACAGCTACGATCACTCTCCATGTACATTAAAAAGTTCAATTTTCATAAACTGATCACTGTACATGTACATGTAGCATCGGTCCATTGACCATACATGTACATACTGTACATGTCTCTACCTACCGTAACTTCTACTCTAACCCTGCTGAATCCAACAGGATCCAACTACCGGTATATCATATACCTGATGGAGCCTGTTGGATTGAGCAGTAAACCCCTTGTGTACATTCCTGATGCAAAATGTTGGATTCAGCAGGCAACTGAACCGCATTATAATGCCAAGTTCGACTCCGTTGGATTCAGCAGACAACTGAAAATAAGGCACAGTGGATTGAGCAGGAAACTCCGGTTGGACTCTGTTGGATTTAGCAGGGTAGTCCTGAGGAACTACTAGGGGGTTAGGATGGCATATATAGGATCATTTGCACTTATCCCAAAAGTAACCCACCAAATTATTATCAAAATGCCTACTTGGATTTAAAGATCATACTGGCACTATACATTATTCTGCCGTGCTTGCTATCATATAAAATAAATCAAGAAATGTTTATAATACATGTGACTGATTTTCAGAATAAAGTACTATTGATGAAATCATGTTTCGTGATCGAAGGGTTGTGTTTTCACCACTGTTTTCTTGAAAAGTGTCATACTAATATCCACTGAGCTGAAACTTCAACAGGTTAGGTTTTGATCATTTTTCTTTGGATTTGGAGTGGTGTTATTATTTGAAATAACAAAATTCATGAAAAGCAAATGAGGACTATACCGTACATGCCTTTAACTACATTGTATTTTGGAATCTGCATACATGTAGCTCTGCGCATGCCCCCAAAACACACAAAATAGAATACATAAAAAAACCTCCCAAATCCATACCACCCGCACCGGTTTGAATGCATTCAGTTCTACATGTGTACGTGTGAATTATACGTACATTGTCACAGCGGGTCATTTTAATTTAAGTAACGGTACTCTGCAAATGCGCTGAGCACAAAACCACTTTCTGCATGGTTGGCTACGTGTACATCCCTAAAGTGCAACCATGCACAGCGATATTGGACCTACGGTACTAATAACAAGTGCCACACAATGCTGGTACAAGTACCATACAGTGTGTAATGTACATGTACATATGGTGTACATGTAACAAATGAAATGATGCAACGAATGGCGCTTGTGCAAAATCATAAAACTTTATAAACTGTCAAATAAACTTCAAACAATTTGATGAAATGTACATTACATACTGGTAGTCACTTTTCAGTGGAAGGAAACGGAATGAAATGGGATCTCAACATGCTGAACTGGCGGCCTGGCTGGCTATTCTATTAAAGAGGTTGTGGAATGCTCGAAGACATTTCCGTCATTTTTCGGGTATATGTAGCCTAAGGTGTGATGAAATAAAAACGACTATTGTTTCTGTCATGAAATGAAATGAGTACAAAGGGTACTGTTGAGAGCTATTTTTCAGGTCCTGTTTCGACCCGAACGTGCAATTTGTGTAAAAGTCGTCGTTGCGGGTAGCAAACAAAACACAGTAAATCGTGACGTAATAAACAGGACTCGTTTATGCTACTCTGCATCGGGAGTCCTGTTTATTACGTCACGATTTACTGTTGTTTGTTTGCTGCCCGCAACAACGACTTTTACACAAATTGCACGTTCGGGTCGAAACAGGCATGACAGGACTTGAAAAACAGCTCTCAAAAGTACCTTTTGTACTCATTTTATTACAAAAACAATAGTCGTTTTTATTTCATCACACCTTAGGCTACATACGTATACCCGAAAAATGACGGAAATGTCTTCGAGCATCCCACAACCTCTTTAAAGCCATTTGCTGGGGGATAATTTTTCCCCATTTTGTGGGATTGTTTTTAAGACTTCTGAGTACACAAAAGTGGGGCGGGGGGGGGGGGGTATACATGTATGCTGGGGGTAAACTTTTCATTTTGTGGAACTGCTTTTAAGATTTGTTAGTACACAAAAGCGGGGGGAAAACAAGTGCATTTCCATGTTTACATGCAATCGCAACTTTAATTTTCACCAACTGTATATGTTTCCATGTTTTCTAAGGAAATAATACTTAAGAGTTCTTAATGCTAAGGTGTTTTATTTAAGGAAAGTTTTCTTGAAATTATTTACCGTAGCCTAAAGGAAAATATGTAAGAAATTGGTTGATTTAAACAGTGTGCTTTTTTTCACAATCATTAAGTTGAAAGAATGCATGCAAACAATGGCATTTGTTAACCACTTTTATGCCGGGTTCCATGTTGCAAAACTAATTTTCAAAGTTTGGCAATTATAGTGTATAATGCAACCCGACGTAATGTAAACCAAGATCCAATTTACATGTAAATTGACCTTCGAAATAGTTTACTGTACAAATGCAGTGCATGATGCGTGTTATAACAAGTAGCAGTTTTGGCAGCTGGCGTTGGGTTTTACTTCAATGATTTTGTGAGGGATGCAAGCACTCATTTATACGTCATGTACATGCTGTATAAATACATACATACATCATGTACATGTACATGTACATGTACATATACATGTACATACTGGCACTGCAAGTCATCATGCATGACGTGGAATTTTAGCAATAGTAAACAGGCCTCAATATTCAATGTGTTTGATATTCTATTGATATTAGAGAGATGCCAACCTCTTCCATCAGCATAACCATATGTGCATGGATGTAATTACAGCCTGATTTGCATATTAATGGCAGTGGATTGTCATTTATATTGTCCTTAATTTAACAGATGGGAAACACATTACAAATAAAGGGGCATTAAAGGGGCATTGCATCCTGGAATGCACCCAATTGGGCTAGGAAATATGTTTTAAACGAAACGATGTCAATTGGAAAGAGCATTGAAAATTAAGATGAACGTCCACACAACTATCCTTTAAAACAGGGTGTTTTTGTGATATTGTTGCGAGAACCATGCGAGAAACAAATTTCGGGGGTCAAACTTTTGACTCTTAAAAATTGAGCTGTTGAGTGCTAGAGTGAATCATGCCGCACATGTTGCACAAGTGCATCCAATCTGGCAACGTGCAAGAAACAACATTTGTGTATTGGTGCTGTGTGTATTATGTGACACACAAACAATGTGTACTGCACATTGAATGGACACGGCTGGAAATATGTATGCGTATGCCACAAAATATCCGCCGTGTCCGATGTAAACAGCTGGGGTTTTGGGGGTTTTTTTCTCAGAAACGGTAAGACATTAGGTTAGTTTCCTTTCAACCAGACCTTTGAAATAGCACAAGCAAACAATCCAAAACATAAATTTGTTTGAGATTTCAGGCCATAATACCCCTTTAATCACAAACTATCAAATTTAAAGTTGAAGGAATTAAAAAGCAGGCACAAAGTTTTGTCTCTTTCCAAAATGCCTTGCACAACAATGTTTTCTTTAGATTTTAGCCACGCCTTTCCTACCGTGTACTTAGTACAACAATAAGCCTCTGTACTGATGACATCACACTTTGCTTAAATGCACTTTCCTATGGAGCCAGTGGGGCCCACGGTCCACTGAGCACCATAGGAAAGCACATACGTAAAAAAAAGTGTGACGTCATCCACACAGAGGCTTATTGTACGTTATGTACCTGCAACGGAGCCCTGAAGTTCAGTTCTTCGGCAAAGAACTCCAGCACACTCCACGGAGCATGCAGCTTGTAGTACGTTATTGTCTTCTTGTCGCCTTCTGCTATATCCAACTCAATCTCCACGCCGTATCTGCAAAACAAATTAAAATCAACTCTGATTAGTTTAAAGACATAGTCCATCATTTGTAAATTGTGTATTTTGTTCTTTTGAAGCAACAAACATGCTCAAACTCTGAAGAAGGGTGCCGAACAACTAACCTGATGAAGTTTCAGCTCAACTTCAGCTGTATATTTCGAGAAAAGCAGCATTCTAGGATCTCGATTTCAAATCAGAAGTTGCTGAATCATGTTTTGAATTGGGCCTGAATTCAGCATCTGAGACACGTTCTCACTGAGCCAATTGCAGCTTTGCGATGTCGCACTGATCCGACGAATTATAGCAACATGCGCGCACGTGTGCGTCGTGTCAACGCTTGCGCATGCTTCGCCAAATAAAAACAAAATGCCAATGGAAATTTCAAACAGTGCGTCTTAAGACGCACCATTGGAAACGCCTTCTTTCGTTGATTTCTTCACATGACAGCTTGCCAAGAAGAATAATTTTACAGGCAGGTTAGTCTCATTACTATCTTTCGACCAAGTATGTTTTCCACAATAATTACATGTCAGTTATTTTTTGGATAGCTGCAAATGTTGGAAGGTAGCTTTAAAACTGATCTTCGCGGTCCATCCTAAATTAAATACACGTATTATGGTGGTATGCCTGCCTAACCCCATGTAAAGCATTTACTGGTGCATCATCAGTACTCACTCCCACATGTTCCAACAAAACATGCAGTTGTATTTTGAAGGGTTTGGGGTGGTAAGGGTTACCCCCAAACCCTTCAAAATCCAACTGCATTTAGGTGCATTTAGTGAATTTGAAACTCTGCATGTGGCACTAACATACATACGTATGTAGGATCTCGTAAACTGATGTGATATTCCGGGTGGCTTGTGAGGACTATTGAGGACATGTGAGGACTTGCGAGGACTTGTGATGAAACTTGTGGGGACTTGTGGAGACTTGTGATGGACTTGAAGGGACTTGTGATGGACTTGAAGGGACTTGTGATGGACTTGTGAGCTTGTGATGGACTTGTGAGGACTTGTGATGGAATTGTGAGGACTTGTGAGGACCTGTGGGGACTTGTGATGGACTTGTGAGAACTTTTGATGGACTTGTGAGGACTTGTGGGGACTTGTGATGGACTTGTGAGGACTTGTGGGGACTTGTGATGGACTTGTAGGACTTGTGATGGACCTGTGGAGACTTGTGATGGACTTGTAGGGACTTGTGATGGACTTTGAAGGACTTGTGGGGACTTGTGATGGACTTGTAGGACTTGTGATGGACCTGTGGAGACTTGTGATGGACTTGTGAGGACCTGGGGGACTTGTGATGGACTTGTAGGACTTGTGATGGACTTGTGAGGACTTGTGATGGACTTGTGGAGACTTGTGATGGACTTGTGATGGACTTGTGAGGACTTGTGGGGACTTGTGATGGACTTGTGATGGACATGTGATGGACTTGTGAGGACTTGTGAGGACTTGTGGAGACTTGTGATGGACTCGTAGGGACTTGTGATGGACTTGTAGGGACTTGTGAGGACTTGTGAGGACTTGTGGGGACTCGTGATGGACTTGTGATAGACTTGTGGGGACTTTTATTGGACGTGTGAGGACTTGAGATGGACTTGTGAGAACTTGTGGGGACTTGTGATGGACTTGTTGGGACTTTTGTTGGACGTGTGAGGACTTGAGATGGACTTGTGAGGACTTGTGATGGACTTGTGAGAACTTGTGATGGACTCGCCTACATTGGTTTGAAGCAAATGGCGATCAAATCAACCTGTCATCCAATCCCAAAGTGTTGCGCCTACCTTCTCAGATTCTCCAGGAATTTGTTGCGCCACATCACCTGCTGAGCCTCCTCATCTTCCTCCGCAGGTAGATTCTTCTCTATGCGTTCCTGCTCCTCCCTCGCCTTCTTCTGTTTCTGCTTCTCTGTCAGTTTCTCCTCCTCGTGAACTATCACAAAATCTATGGACCAAAAGGTATATTTAACTTGTTGAGCAAACCTTTCAAATTTTTTTCAAAATCAAAGCAGCTTATATAATTTCACAAACCTATGCTCCTACGTTGAGCATGACATGACATGATGTCATTGAGTTAAGAGTCATGGGTCACGCTAAAACTTTAGGGTCCAATATGTGACATGGGTAAATTTTACAAATTGACTCGACAGTACCACAAACGACAAAATCAAATGAAGACAAACGTGATTGAGTTGAAGTACAAAACAATTTTAAACCGTTATTGAATTTTTTGTTAGGCAGGTAGTTTGCCTTATCAATCACACCTGGGAAATAAAGGTCGTACATTGTGTAAATAAAAATTTGGTTCACAATTTCTTGTGCTTGTCGTCAGATTTAATAGGAAAAGGGGAAAATGGCATCTAACAAATTAAAGTCACCGATTGTTTTTTTTTGTTAGATGTGTAGACTTGTGCTTTCAGACACTTTACTAGAAAGTATCCTGAATCCGCCAAAATCTATCAATTTTGCCATGCAAAAAAATATTGGTTGACAGTGAGTTCATCAGAATCCACCAGTTAGCCGGGAGTAAATCTGTTGAGATCCTGAATCCATCGAAGTCCACCAACTGCTCAATATGGAGGTATCCTGAATCCATCAAAATCCTGCAGTTCCGCTAGGCTTACAATCCTGAATCCATCAAAATCCCCCAGTTTTTGCAATATGGAGGTATCCTGAATCCGCCGAAATCCCCTGAAACAGGGGTGTGGATTTTGATGGATTCAGGTACGTTAGGGTTAAAGAAACCCAAGCCCAAATTCAAATCTGGGAAGTTGCTGTTCAGATTGGTCATAAATGTCCGCACGATAATACTGGCACATCGGTGCAGCAATACGCCTAGATAGAATGTATAGGATGAGTTTTTGAGCTATGTGGTGAAAACTGCAACTTTCGCAAGCATCATTGGTTTTGGTTTTCCATGTATCCTGTTTTTCATTTTGGAAATTTTCCCACTGACTTTCGAAACCTTTCTTTTTCAATGACAGAGAAGTTACTAAGTAATTTGCAAAGTTGGTTACAGGTACCTGATTCCATAATCTGGAACCGGTTCCTGACATTAACCCTAACCGGCCTGAATCCTTCAAAATCCTCTTTACCAAAGTGGAGGAATTTGGAGGATTGAGGTTACATGGCAAAAGTGCGTTTACTGATTTCGTAGGATGCACTTTGTCAAGGTCCTGGGCCGGTCCTTGTGTTGTTTTTGCTCAGCCGTGCATAAATATAGGCCTGGATTATGCTTGAAATCCTCCGTACTGCTCCAGGATGTCACTGGCCAAGCCTCAACGTATTGACAGTCACTGCCGCAGGATTTTGCAGGATTCAGGCAGTGGTCACCCCTCCACGGACCATATTCAAGAAATAATGCAGCAATTTGCAGGATTGAGGCTACAGTTATGCTATTTTTTCATGAGGTCAATTGGAGGATTTTGCAGGATTGAGGCTACATCCTATCAAAAGGCCTAGGGAGTTAGGGGGTTAATGGTCGGGTAGGCCTACTCGGCTACCCGGTTCCAATGCACAGCCCTACTGTTGCTGTGTAGTTATTATAAAGTACTTACGGTACTTGGCAATCAAACTTTGGACATACATCGACTCACCAATTTTTCTCTTGCCATCATTGAAGTATGTTCCTGGGTCATCATTTGATCTTCGGACGCTGAACTCAATAGGTGTACCTTCCCCTTCCTCATCGCCATCCTAATTGACAAAACACACAAACCAATTCAGATGTTAGGGTCGAAAAGAAGCTTGGAGTTGCAGCAACGAATTTGCCGACCTCAAACTTTTTACCTCCAGATTTTGCCAAAACATAAAAAATAATCAATATTCTGAAAATTAAAAATCTTCTCTGTGCTAAAAAAAAGTGCAACATTCAGAAAACAAATGATTAAAACTGTTTAATTGGTTTTCTTCAATGAATATTACATTAAGCATGTTAAGCCTGACTATTTCCCAAGCCACTCCTTTTTATCACACTCCATTTGCGTCCTTGGATCCAAAAAATACAATCAATTAAGTGAAAGGGTGTAGATTTTTCTTTGGCCACTCTCACCTGGACATGCTGAATCTGGGTTAAGCATTGAATAAGGGAATAAATGTGTGCTCGAGAGGTTTTTATCACTCTGTTCAAGCCCGCTTAGAGTCTGGGTGCTGATAATTACCCGAGCCGGAGGCGAGGGTAATTATCAGCACCCAGACTCTAAGCGGTCTTAAACAGAGTGATAAATATACCGACCGAGCACATATTTATTCCCATTCATAAATACCTTTTCGGTAAAAAAATATCAAATAATTCGTTCAAAAAATCCCGATTTTGTTCAACAAGTTCACTTTATGCTTTTTTAAACATCCCTCTAGCAAAATAATGGAGTGTTCAGCTGGCGAGTAAGATGTAAACAACCCTTTTATGGAGATTGGCGCGCGCGTAGCATGTTCTGCGCGATGTCGCGCAGAACGCACCTGGCATGCCTGGGGTGTTGCGTTTTGAATTTAGAACTTTAAAATTCTGACTCGCTGGTAGTGTTGCGCATGCCTACGTGAGGATTGTGAACATTCAACCAATAAAACGGTAAGAGGCACTGGATTTTTAGGAGTCCACATTTTATGTGACACTGAAAAAGTGTTTAAGACCAGCTAGCCATGTCTTTATCATCCGTTTAAGACCGGCCACGTGACGGGCTCTCGACCAATAGGAATAGCTAAACTGTTTGAGGTATTTATGAATAGGCATTGAAGTTGGTGACATTACAGGTGAGAGTGGCCCCAGTAAAATTTCGCCTTTCACTTAATTGATTGTATTTCTGGATCTAGGGACCCAAATGGATGGGGTAAAAAGGAGTGGATTGAGAAAAAAGTCATTGAAGAAAAAAAAAATTCAACAGTTTTATTTATTTGTTTTCTAAATGTCGCACTATTTTATCACACTTTAAAGAAGTTCTATTTCACAGTATTAAACTACAGACAGTCCACTGCACAGTCACACGATTGATAGCTCCGACCAATCAAATAGCGAGGATTCATTCAGGTATTGTATTATAAAACAAATAAAGAATGTTTCACATTTCATGCAATGGAAAGAATTTTCATCCCGTGACCATGGTGACAGATGGAATGTTCCATTCCACTGGGCTTTGCCTCACCTCCTAGAATGGAACATCCATCTGTCACCTCATGAAATTGCACTCATAAATTCATTATTATACATGTACATGGACATGTACATAATTTCTTTTACGCGTTTTTTTAACTGTACATAATACTGGTACATATGGTTTTCAGTGTTTTCAGTAAACACAAAACTTGTGACCTGATTACGCATTACGTTCAGTGCTGCAGAGTAATTTAGGCTTACAATACAGTCAGTAGGCCTACATATACAATGTACTGGTATCCTTCTCTATTGTAATGTATTACAATAGAGAAGGACAGATATAAAACAGTTATTGTTTAACTACCACAGCACTAGTGAGACTACATGCACAGTTGTACCTGTAGAACGGGCAGTGAACATATTCAACTCAAGGTCTCATATTGATTAATTTTAAAGTGGCTCTACACACGTGTGAAGCATTGTTAGGATTACATCAGTGACTAAGAGGATGCCGCAGTCAATAAAATGTGGGGTTTTTTTTAAATACAAATGGTGCAATGCAAATGTATGATTGGTTAGTACAGGATTGTTTTTCAATAATTTATGTCACTGTACAGCTCTAGCAAAGTCCGTACGAGCTACTTTCTGTTTCTGTTCATTTGTTTACAGCTTCAAAATAAAATAATGATACTGAGAACATTTTTGTTCGTGCACTGTCGTCAACAACCACAACAGCAGCTTCAACCAGTGCAAAATCATTACTTTGGTAATGAGCGAAGAATATTTGACAAAATTTTGAGGAATAAAAACACTTGTGTTGAAATTAATATCTTGCAGATCAAGTCAGCCTGATAAAAAATAATATTGGATGGCTTTTTCAGGGGATACAAGAATTTATCTTTGACAAGCAAACTTGGATCCTCGATCCTGATTGGTCGATCCATGGCAAAAAACATTGGGCTATTCCAAGGTGCGAGAGACATTCCAGCTGCATGCACTAAACTGCTAAAAGGTTCGTGTATTGAAAGCAGGCTTAGCCCTAACCCACTTCACTCCTCCAAAATCCTCCTGGCAGTTTTGGAGGATTCTAGAGGATTGAGGATGAATGGTGATTGAATCAAATGAGGATTCTGGAGGATTGAGGATGAATGGTGATTGAAGCACATGAGGATTTTGGAGGATTGAGGATGAGTGGTGATTGAAGCACAAGAGGATTTTGGAGGATTGAGGATGAATGCATTTTGAGGCAGGACTGTCTGATGATTTTGAAGGATTTGGCGTTGGTTATCCCTCATTTAAACACGAGTGCAAAGTTTTGGGATGAGGAGGATTTTGGAGGATTGAGGATGAATGCATTTTGAGGCAGGACTGTCTGACAATTTTGAAAAAAAATTTTGCAAAATTTTGGAAAATGTTGGAGGATTTTGGAGGATTGAGGATGGTTGTAAGCAACAAGGGCCTAGGGGGTTAGGGTTAGTGCATGTAGTTCCAACTCTACTATGCTTCAAGTTTGCTTGAAGATAAATGTGTTGTCCTGCGAGCGCGAGTGGAGCACGGAATAGTGTAGTGCCTCTGTGTCCCACATACCACCAGGTTGAAATAATACCGCACACGCTATAATAATATTGCACGAGTCAAACAATATTGTTATGTTGAGCTTGTGCAATATATTCTTGTATCCCCTCAAAGCCATCCAGTAATATATAAATATTTATCCAACATAATTAGATCCTTGTGATGTGTGACGGCCAATATTATGCGACACGCTTGTGTGCCCCACGCACTTTGAAAAGCCTCATATTTAATTTCCTATCAATTTCATATCGAGTTCCATAAATTTACATAATGTCATTTCTTGATGTGCTAACATTGTAGGTAGAAAGTCTACTAGATTAACAACCCCACCCCTCCCCCCAAAAAACCCACATACACACCAGCCCCCCCCCCCCAAAAAATGGCTTAAAAGTTAAAGGAAAGATACAACATTTGCAAACATCGAAAAATAAAACTACCAAGTTTTTATGAAATACCTTACTAGGATGTTGGTAAATGACAGTCTAAAGCCTTAAATGTAAAATTATGGCACCTGGTGTAAAGCCATTTTACATTTTCCAACATACATTTCCAACGGTGGTCGGCCGACCACCGTTGGAGAAACCTAACTATTTTTCAACTACTGCTCAAAATGTACCATTTTTGTTCAGTCCAAATTTTGTTTGCTATTGGTTACATGTTTATGAACATGTGCAGGCCAGCTAGACTGGTTCCCTTACATGTACCTTACAATTTTCCGGCATCTATAAACTGATCCATTTCATCTTTAGTGGAGTCAGGGAACCAGACTACTTGAACATTTTTGTTTTTCTTGGTTTTTCCAGCAGTTTTGAACACAAAACTTAAAACATGTCAGTGTAACAATATTTGATCTGTTATACTAACCCCTCAAATAGTTCATTTCTGAAAATTACAGCAAAAACCAATGATGTACATTCCCTTTAAACATTAAATTCATTGCAATTCAAGGCAAAAGTGTCAACCATTCAAACTATTTAAAACACTTCAACAAGTTAACAGAAATTAAGCATGCAATAACCTCTTATTAAAACTGCAGGAGGTTGTGGGTTCGAGTCCCACCTTAGTAGTTTGTGATTTTTTTTCTCACAATCGCTCAGGACAACACTGAGTATGCAGTGTTTATACAATACAGAAAGACTTCCATTCCTGGACACAATATCACTTGACACCCTGTGCACAAAACCCTATGAGACTGGTCTGAAAAATTCTAAGTGTTTTCTCTGTAAATTCTTCAATATTTTCTCTGCTAAATTTGACTTTTTAGGATGATTATTCAATATCGCTTTCTGATGGCTGATATAGGTCACTGCAGGGGAAAATTAGTGATGTCCATGTATGGAATTCTTCGCTAAAATACATCAGTTAGCGGGCAATACCCAATGTTGAAATTACATCACCCGACGCAGCAATGCTCTTAAAAATGATAATGAAAAATAAGTTAGAAAATGTATTGTACACGTCTTTTAAATTCAGAATCATACCAACATTTTTTCCCAAAAAGTTGAACAATTTATTGAGACTGTAACTAATTTTCAACATAGGACTACTGCTAGCCCTACAAACAGGACTGAACATGGCTCTTTTAAGTTTGAAAATTGGTCTTTAAAAAAAGGTAGTGTATATTTTGCCGGAGGTAACGCCGGCAAACTAACGTTTACTAAAGTTTTGCCGGCGGCAATCCATATCAACAGAGGGCGCTGTACTCTTTAAGATAGGGATGAATTATAAGATGTATTAAGTTCCCACCAAAGTTGTGAAGCACAGTCGGTGCAGTGGTTAAGCAATAGCTGTAGTGAGTGGGATGTCCCATGGAGGAAGTGTTCTTATTCCTCCATGGATGTCCCGAGTTCGAATCCTGATCCCCGCCACAATTTTGAGGGTTTTTTTTCCCATCCCCAAATAAATAAGAATATTCTTCTTTTATTATTTTAATATGTCTCAAACATTTTTTTGCAGAGTATTACTTTTTCTTTTCCAGATTTGTGGCTCTGGAGGATTTTTTTTAAAGGGAAATAAAGTCTGAAATTATAAAATGGTCTGATTCCCATCTTGTAAATACAAAAATACAACGATAGTATTGGCATGGAGCCAGACTAAAATTTGTCACCGGAAAATGTTTAAGTACAAAAAAAACAGTAACTGCGCATGTTCAGTGCATATCCGGCAAACTAACGTTTACTGAAGGTTTGCCGTCTCCGGCAAAATATCCACTGCCTTAAAAAAAAAGTTATATTAATTTTAAAGGAGAGCCATTATTTACTGCCATGTTTGTTTGTACTAGGCTAAATCATGTGTAGGATACTGCATATTTGCTGTGAATAACCATCAATCATTGATGTTACATGGTTACTGGTACAAAAAAAAAGTGGCACTAGAAAGCTGCAATAGTGTTTTTCCAATGTGGACTGATCACAAATATTATTGGCCTCCTTTTTCCATGTTGGTAAAACGTCCATGCACCATTTGGGATTTGTACACGTATTACACAGTCAGGACAGTTTACGTAACAGCACACAATGTTACACATGACTGCAAAGTCACGAATTGGGGCACTCCCTAAACTTTTCACAGCAACAATAGTGGAGGTATGTGTTCATCGACAGTCATGACAGTCGGGAACAGGACACACCAGACAAACTACACTCACTCACCAGGTAGTCTGAATTAGCGAGGGTTGTAGTTTCGTCCGTCGAGCCGTAGCTATCCATTGCGATGGCCGGGTTGGTTAGGCCTGCCTCGTCGCCGCCACCGCGGCTGGTGCTTGCATGGCCATTCCTCATCAGCGACATACCTTGCAAATCCTGGCCCCTTGCCTTCGACCCCGCCGACACAGATCCTTTTAGAATTCCACCAGAAAGGAACTTCCAGTCGGCTGAACTATTGCTATTTCAATATGAAAAGAGTGGGCGCGTGCACAGAGCAAGGAATTGTAGCTGTAGTAGCGGTATGGAGCCTATTGTTGTGTGTGCAGAATTAGCCCTGACATTTTAATGCGAATATGCATAAATGCATCATTTCATCAGTGCAGCTAGCTAGCTAGGAGAGGGCGCCAGCGGATACACACGTACTGCAGCAGTGTAGTACTGCGCTTGTTTTGTACACGTACTGTGCGTAACGCGTTGTTGCTGCACGATCTACGAGAACCCATTATGATTGTACATGTACACAACTAGCTAGAAACTGACAAGCGCTTATGCGCCTATCAAAACCCCCTCCTCCCCCCCCCCCGCACTGCCCCAGGTCCGATGTCGGGATTTGGTCAAGTTTTTCAGTTTTTCATGCCCAAGGGAGGTGATTTTGGTCATTAAAATTACATTGGTAACATTGGCAACTATACATGGAAAGGCAATCACTAGGTGCGCCCCACGTATTTTGCTCGAGGGGTAGGGATTTTGTCACGGTCACTTCAAAAGTGACAATCCCCGTGTCTTGGGTGGGGCAGCCCAGGGGAGGGGTGGGGGAAACAATCGATAGGCGCATTAACTTTGAGTTTTTGAGCAAAGATAAATCATAGAGCTATATTAATTTAAAATTGCTCTGTGAGATAAATCAATCACGTCAGTGAAGCGTGACGCAAAAAGTTGCTGCTCGAGACGGCTTATCGAGGCATAGACCGAAGGCTCTTTATTATATCCGGTTCGTAAGTGACTTCGTCATACACGCGCACGCACCACTGATTACGAGCGCCCATTGGATAAACACTCAAGTTGCGTTAACTTCCGGTTCCATTGGTGCCATGCTACACCATGTACAGTAAGTTGAGATGACGTCACACTTACGAACCGGATAGTCAGCACTCAATTTCAAGTCGAAGAAGTCGCGGGGAGATCCGCCCATGGCCATGGAAGTCTACCTCCATGATCCGATCCGCCATGCATAAGATTTTAGTTTAGAGCGTAAAATAAAACACTCTTTTGCTATGCTGGGAGGGATGGGGGGGGGGGGGGGAAAACGGCCCCATTCCCCCCCCCCAAAAAAAAACCCCAAATATATATAAAAATATATATCCTGTAACATAGTTACAGGACAATGCATCCAGACCCCTAGCATTGTGGGCGGGCGGGCGGACGGGAACGCCTTCGGCATGGGCGGGCATATGTCCCCCAAAAAGTGGGGGGGGGGGGTAAACATGTGGTTTGTCCTCCTCACCCACTTTTTTCGTCCCCGAATAAATAGTGTAGCCTACAGTATGATTTTATAGCTCATGATAGCTGATTCAATGACTCCAACTCGAAAAGGATATGTTTAATGAAAAAAAAGGGTCAGCTGAATTAATATTCCATAGGATTGCACTGCGGGCTACGCGCTCGCAATACTTTTAATCACATTGTGTCTCCCCATCCCATCCCCCCCACCATTGGCCTTCGGCGTACCGGATAGGCGCCACAGCTTCAATCGTTCACCATTTGTTGCATGTTATATTTCACGCCCCCCTTTTGGAAAATCATGGATCTGCCCCTGCTTTGTAGCGACGACAGCTCATTAAGATAAACACATTGCATGGAAATGCAAATTTCGTCCAATATTTCGCCATGATATTTTTAAACAATATTCTTGATAATGACAGGAACCGTGAAAGAATGAATAAGGAAATTTCAGTGTAGGTCACTGTACTTTTTCGTCATAATTTTTTTCCCAAAAGAGGGCGCGCTACATATAAACACTGGTCACCAATGCGCCGCCCGACTTAGCGACGATGAGTTTGCATTGAAATAAAATGTCGTCCAATATTTTGCCATGATTAGTAGGCCTCCGTCGGTCAAAGATGACCATGGATGATGTATCCTAGTTTTCTGTCCTATTGGAGCAGCATCGTCTGTGACTGTAAAGACCAATGCGAGAATGGCAGTCTCTACCGCACAGGTCACATCTGTGGATGGTCCCAGCTCTGTCAGAGTTGCCAGTGTGCTCCTTTCTGCGGGCCCGCTTGTCTTCCGCTGCACTCAGCAGTTTCTCTTCCCCTTTCTTGAGGTGTTGGTTCAGGGTGCTTTTCCATCTCTTGCGGTCAACTGCAAGTCCCTCCCAGGAGTCAGGGTCGATGTCAAGGGCCTTCATGTCTCTCTTGCAGACATCTTTGTACCTGAGTTGCGGGCGGCCCTTGGTTCTAATTGTCCCAGTTGCCAATTCGCCATAGAGAATGTCTTTTGGAATGCGGCCATCAGCTCCATGCAGTGAACTGGCCAAACCAGCGCAGTCTTCGCTGTCTTAGCAGAGTGTACATGCTGGGAAGGCCAGCGCGGGACAGAACTTCGACGTTTGTCACTCTGTCTTGCCAGGTTAGGCCTAGAATGCGGCGAAGGCTTCTGAGATGGAAGGTGTTGAGTCTTCTCTCATGTTTGGCGTACGTTGTCCACGATTCGCTGCCGTAGAGCAGTATACTTACGACACAAGCGTTGTACACTACCATCTTGGTTTTCGTCGTCAGCTTGGTCCTTTCCCACACTCGTGCTGTTAGGCGAGCGAATGTAGATGCTGCCTTCCCAATGCTCTTGTCATTGTCGGTGTCCAGGGAAAGGTTGTCGCTTATGGTGGACCCGAGGTATGTAAACTGATGGACAAGGTCCAGTTCATAGTTGTCGATGGCGACAGCTGGCGGTGCCTCTGTGTTCTGTCCCAGGACGTTTGTCTTCTTTAGGCTGATGATCAGTCCAAAGTCCTTGCAGGCCTGGGAGAAGCATTCCATCAGTGTCTGTCTGAAGCTCCTGCTGCGTGTGAGTTGCGACTGCAGCATCATCGGCAAACAGCATGTCTCTTATAAGTGCCTTGCGTACTTTGGTTTTGGCACGAAGGCGGGCAAGGTTGAAGAGACTGCCATCTGATCTGCCGGTGTGGAGGTAGATCCCCTCTCTTGCAGTGCCGAACGCATGCTTCAGGAGCAGGGCGAAGAAGAAGAGAGTGGGAGCGAGGACGCAGCCCGTTGCTTGACACCGCTACGTATGTCAAATTGCTCAGAGATCGAACTGCCATCGTACTGCACTGTCCCCTTCATGTTGGTGTGGAAGGATTCAATCAGGCTCTGCAGCTTTGGTGGGCAGCCCATCTTTGGCAGGATCTTGAAAAGGCCTTAATTTCCTGCTGACCAAATCAAACGCCTTGGTGAGGTCGATGAAGGCTACGTAAAGAGGCATTTGCTGTTCTTTGCACTTCTCCTGAAGTTGGCGGAAGGAGAAGATGTCTATCGTTGATCTTTTGGCACGAAAGGTACACTGGGACTCTGGGTAGATACGTTCGGCCGAATCAGAATAACCCGGGCGTAGACTTTACCGACAATGCTGAGGAGGGAAATACCTCTGTAGTTGTTGCAATCGCTCTTTTCGCCCTTGTTCTTGTAGAAGGCGATGATCTTAGAATCCCTCATGTCCTGTGGTACAGCACCTTCTTCCCAGCACTGGCAGAGGACTTCATGCAGTGGGAGCGGCAGTTTTGCAGTGCTTGACAAGGCCCGGGGGAATCCCGTCGCTGCCTGGCGCCTTTCCAGCGGCTGTCAATGGCCTTGCTCACTAGCAGCTCCTGTGCAGTTGGCTCAGCGTCGAGTTCTTCCATGGTTGGAAGATACTCAATGGCATCAATGAACTTCTTTGGTTGGAGCCTGATCTTGCAACACGAGTGGTCTGTGTCGCAATCTCATTCTGTATTTCAAAATTGAATATTCAGTGATTTGTCATAATGACTGTGTTACATATTGAGATTTAATTTCATGAGAAACCATCATACAATGAGAAAGAGCGTACCCGAAAGAAATATAGTGTTTTAAATGTGAAAAATACAAACAAAATGTGACATCGCAATAAAGGCAGGCAATACACCACCATCTTTTCCTCAAAAAAACATTGGTTAAAGTGGTCAGAAATTGCCTCAGATCGCACCACAGAGCATCTAGAATCCAAAAATTAAGCGGGCCCCGAACCCCACACCGTAATTTATTTGACCCACTTTTTGGGGGGACCAAATTTTTTTTTTGCCCCCCCCCCCAAAAAAAATTGTGTTCTGGATCCGCCCTTGATGCCCCCACTTCAGAAATTCAGGAAAAATACCCACAACTCTCCAAATTTAAGCTTATTTCATCATCTTTCATTTTCTTTTCATTTTTTTTTGGGGGGGGGTAATCTCATGACATTTGGGAGAAATTTCCAACCGAAGATGATCACCCCTTATATTGCTGAAGCCCATCGCTATTTTGAAAAACGGTGCCTAGTAAACGGGACCGCTTTTATGTTGCCCCTATAGCAATTTCATCCAAATTTCACAGAAATACAAGCTCATGATCCTGTGCACTGCTTTTACCCTTATGTTTTACAAACCCTCAAGTTCATGGCCCACACTATGCTCAAATACTGAAGAAATTGAGCATTATTGTAAATCGTGATTTTGCCGCCGTCGGCAATTTTATTTTGGTGTGGGCGACCTCTGCCGTTTGGTTTGTTGTTGACACGTGGATGTACACTGGTAACCAGTGACCTACATGGAAATTTACGCTGTGGATATGCCACGCACGAGTACCTTCGATCTGTATGTAATGCATGCATATATATATGCACTGTACATACGTCCGCGCTCGAACTCCGAGCGAGCTATCTCAATCGCGTCGTATCGCGTACTGGATGAAAAGGTAAGCACTTATGGAGAACCACCAAAATGACATCGTCATACCTTGTGCATATTCAAATATGATAATTTACATGTCGTCATGTGTGAATATTTATAACGTAAAATTTGCTGTACATGTATGGTATGGTGTGCCTGGCTTCCTGATCGATGATCCTCCACACATACTGAACTACGGACCTTTTCTCCGTGACTGAACGAGTCCGAATGAAGTAGAAGTAATGAATTTAGGCCCATTAAATGTTAAAGGGAATTGGCCTGTCTGCCTGTATTGTATATTGCCTAATATTACAAAATTATCTAATAAAGAAGTTGATAAAATCCAACCTATAATATTGGCACTGGGTTTTGCGTTTGAGACCATTCCTCCATGTTGACGAGACTATTTTAGTTGGTAGATTTATTTACACCATGCATGAAGAAATGAGTCTATGACATTTCTATATATAGACATGTCATTTGGTCGGCGGGCGACACGTCATTTTGGTGGACGACACATCATTTTGGTGGACATACAACACGTCACGGTACGTCATTTTGGTTGGCGACACATCAATTTTGTGGAACACGTCGTCTTGGTGGGTGAAACGTCATTTTGGTGGGCTACATGTCATTTTGGTGGAAGACACGTCATTTTGGTTGGCGACACTTCATTTTGGTGGGCGACACGTCACTTTGGTGGGCGACACGTCATTTTGGTAGGCTACATGTCATTTTGGTGGAAGACACGTCATTTTGGTTGGCGACGCTTCATTTTGGTGGGCGACATGTCACTTTGGTGGGCGACACGTCATTTTGGTGGGCTACATGTCATTTTGGTGGGCGACACATCATTTTGGTGGACTACATGTCATTTTGGTTGGCGACACGTCATTTTGGTGGGAGACACTTCATTTTGGTGGGCGACACGTCACCGTTGGTGGGCGACACGTCATTTTGGTGGGCTACATGTCATTTTGGTGGAAGACACGTCATTTTGGTTGGCGACACTTCATTTTGGTGGGCGACATGTCACTTTGGTGGGCGACACGTCATTTTGGTGGGCTACATGTCATTTTGGTGGGCGACACATCATTTTGGTGGACTACATGTCATTTTGGTTGGCGACACGTCATTTTGGTGGGAGACACTTCATTTTGGTGGGCGACACGTCACCGTTGGTGGGCGACACGTCATTTTGGTGGGCTACATGTCATTTTGGTGGAAGACACGTCATTTTGGTTGGCGACACTTCATTTGGTGGGCGACACGTCATTTTGGTGGGCTACATGTTTGGTTGGCAGACACGTCATTTTGGTTGGCGACGCTTCATTTTGGTGGGCGACATGTCACTTTGGTGGGCGACACGTCATTTTGGTGGGCTACATGTCATTTTGGTGGGCGACACATCATTTTGGTGGACTACATGTCATTTTGGTTGGCGACACGTCATTTTGGTGGGCGACACTTCATTTTGGTGGGCGACACGTCACCGTTGGTGGGCGACACGTCATTTTGGTGGGCTACATGTCATTTTGGTGGAAGACACGTCATTTTGGTTGGCGACACTTCATTTTGGTGGGCGACACGTCATTTTGGTGGGCTACATGTCATTTTGGTAGGCAGACACGTCATTTTGGTGGGCGACACTTCATTTTGGTGGGCGACACGTCATTTTGGTGGGCTACATGTCATTTTGGTGGAAGATACGTCATTTTGGTGGGCGACAACATTTTGGTTGGGTAAACACAATTTTGGTTCTGGGAAAACACTAAAAACAAGTCATTTTGGTTGCAACTGCAGCCTTTCGGTGGGAAAACAGAGGTATAGGCCTACTTATTATGGACTACATCTACATGTCATGTCACGTCCTAGCTCTATGGTTAAAGATATCGTCATTGTCGTTTATACAAAAATTCTTTAAGTTTAATTTTTTTTTTACAATACCTGGTACAAAAATTGTTTCTGTTTAATTTCTTTTTTTTTTACAGCTAACCCTGGTGCATTTATTTTTTCGAACAATTCTGCAGCTTGTTCATTTAATCGCCCGGATGCACGAAATAAATGTCACAGAATTGAATTGAAGTAAGTGGGCTGGTACGTTTAAAGGGCTCGTATTTTATGCATATACTTTTGTTATCTTCACAAGAACACAATAATTCTTCCTGTTTGAAAGTTAATTTTAAAAACACCCCCACCCCCCAAAAAAAATTAATGATAATAATAGGGCCTAAATAAATAATATATAAAACTTGAGAAACGTTTTACATGTACTTAACCTTACAAACAGAAAAAAAATTGGTCATAGTTTTGTCATCTTTAAAATTACAGCAACCGTGTAGGTTGAAAAATTCCTTGGCCCTAGACTACATGTATGTCATGTGCAAACCTATTAAACGTGCTAAATTTTAAAAAATGGCTGCCCACAAAATGGTCCGATTTAAACAAACATGAGTGAATGGAAATACACTGGAAAGCGAATAATGTTTGATACACAGTCAGTAACAGATCGTCCTCAGTCTAGTAAAACCACTCCCGGGATACCGTCAATTTGACAGCGGACTCAGGATTATTTTCAGCATATGATGATCTTCCGGATTACACGTACCGCACAATACGATGTCAACACATAGCCTAGTCGTTAAAATTCGCGGCGAAACTATATGGGCGGATCCATCTTATAAATGAATATTCAAGATCAAATCCAATATTCATGATGTATGACGATGTCATTTTGGTTGTTCTCGAACAGTGCCTTCCGGATGAAAAGGTGCGATGAAAAAATGAATGGCAGCTAGCTGTAAGTGTGTTTGGCTAATTAGGCCTAACTAGCAACAGCTGTTTTACATTGGTTCCTTAAAATTCCTCCCTTCCTCTTGTTCTTATAATGGTAAGTAGGCAGGGGAATATGCATTGCGCTAGAAATCTTTAATTGGCTTTGTTACATAATTTAAAGGCCTCATCAGGCTCATTTATAAATCTAAAAACTAGGGTTACAATATTACAATGTCAAAACATGTACATGACATGAGTCCAGACCAGACGATGTATACACTGGATGCCGGATGGTGAGTTGACTAGTTTGCAAGGAATTATTGATTGAAGTTATGTATGCATGTGACCATGGAGGAAGGAACACAATCTAGCGTGTTTATACATGTAAATACTTGTCATTTGAAATGATTGACTTCAAGCTTCCTTGACAAATCATGATTCTATTCATAGTTAGACAGTTCATCATGATCATTCATAATCATGATAATTATGTCATCTGTCATCATCATCACGGACTAGTCCGAGTAACTTGGACCCAACTTATCGCCTTTTTAAAATTCGGACATGGTCTGGCGATAGACCATGTCCGAATTTTAAAAAGGCGATAAGTTGGGTCCAACTTCCAAGACCAAGTTACTCGAACTAATCACGGACATGGTCACTCATGCATCATGTACATGTTTAATGGTTTAATAATTTAAATATACTGTCATAGAGTGTCAACCATACATGTATGTCAACTCGCATATTGGTTTGTACGAACGTTTCTGTTGTGTGCATCAATCAGGTCGTACTTTAGTTGTCATGGGTGCTTGCACTTTATTTAGGCCTATGTTTTGAATGAACTGTTTCATCCAAATCATAAGTAAACCTTAGTACAGTGAAACGCCGCTATAACGAACACCACTATAACGAGCATTTGGTGATAACGAACATCCCCACGGGCTCCCAAAAATAGTGAATTCTATTATAATGCACAATCACTATAACGAACAACCACTACAGTCGTTTTCCTAGTTCCGGATAGCAAACATCATTCAGGCTGCTTTCGGCTCAACTACTCCACGAATTCAAGTGACACTTGATTAAAAAGTGTACCTTGAGTGATGAAGAGACCCTGAAATAATTTTCAAAATTTAAGCTCTTTTTATTTTGATTTTATGACGTCAAAAGTACCGATGTCACTTTTCCTATATGTAGTTCTGGATCGATTCAATCAGTTCCGAATCGATCAAAACTGCTTCAAGCGAAAAAAAAATTATGCGAGAAAATCTATTTTTTTTTCAGCCAGAACCAACTGAATCAAGCATATTTTCTGATAAAGTATTATTTCTTTTTCCAAAAATAGTTCATTCAAGAGAATTCCAGCAAATTTTAAAAAGAGAAAAAAACGTAAATGATTTTGAAACTTTTGTCTGCAGCGCAACGGCTCGAACTCACGCACGGACCGAAAATCTTTGACCCAGCACAGAATACGTCACACAAAATCAATTAACGCGCGTGCAGTTGGGTCGTAGTTGACTTGAATTACTATTAAGATAGCTAATTAAAAGCTGGCAGTCATTTTGAACTGAAGGTGGTGGCCATTGTTAATTTAAGTACTTGGCAGCCATCTTGGAAAAATATTAAAAATTAAAAGGCCCTCAGCCTGCTATTTTTGAAAAAAAACACCTGGATGTTCAATTGTTTTTTTGTTTTTTTTACTTGGCAATACTAGTACTATTTTTATACTAGTGCAAGAAATCGCCACTCTATGAGACAGCGCAAAATTATCGAGTTATTTCCTTTGCCCCAGTAGAATTGTAAACTACCCTCTTATATACTGTGTGTTGTAGTACTGAAGAAAATATCATGTGTTTGCATTTATGCACAGGTCTAAGTCTACCAAGTTGAAGTGATGAGCTGCCTAGATGTGGTTGCTGGATTCAGGAGAGAGAGTATCATATGCAGAAAATGACAATAACAACAATTCTACAGATCTGATGGACATTCTGAGGATTGTTCCCCTGCGGTCGCCATAACGTCTACATTAGGTGTCTTAATGGCAACCCATCAGCTGAATGGTGTTGGGGATAAGACTTCCCTTCAAGGTCAGACCCAAGTGGACCAGGTCTCGGGGGCCGAGTACAGCATCGAGAATGACACGAGACACCGCCCCCACCCGCTGGAAAGGCAGGGATCCCGCACGCGCTTTCACTCCGGGAACGGATCAACCGCTAAGTCCTCCTCGTCATCGCTAGCCCTATCGCTATCCTCGTCAGACTTTCGGCAGGTCAACGGGGGGAAGGATGATGCGACGACCTCCCCTCGCCACGTAGCGCACACCCCACCGACCTCGCCCACGTTGAACCACTCCGGCTCCAATCTCAAAACTGCAAATTTCGCACCGGCACCGTCGCTGTCCAGGTCTGGCGATTTTAAGACCCTCCGTTCGCGACTGCGGCCCAGGAAGAGCCGATCGCAGCAGGACAACCTCCTGACCTTCAGGGCGATGGCCTATCTTGTGCTGTGGTACTTCTTCAGCTTCTGCACGCTGTTTCTGAACAAATACATACTGAGCATGCTTGGTGGGGAGCCCGGGATGCTGGGTAAGTTATGGGGCAACTCGGAAATGTCCTGTTTCTGTTGGGATCAGTCTTTGTAAGGAACTCCTTTGCAGTGCTGATGGAAGCAAGCAGTGTTTTCAGAATTTTCTTTTACTAAAGTGTGTCTTCCAAACCTGAAGGTTTGGGTTGCAGTTTCATCAGGAGGCTGTGGCTAAGCACAGGGGGTAAGGTTGAAAGTGTAGTCTTTTCCTGTTGCTTTCAAAGGTTCAACCCAGATGCTAGTGACCACCGTCTGTGGCTTCTGCAAGATGTACATTCCTTGCTGCCTCTACCGCCACAAGAGCCAAGACGAGAGGCCGAAAGGGTTCCTATGGAACATGATCGGCCTTGGCATTATGAGGTGAGTCTGTGTCGGGGATGTAGTCAAGTCCAAAAGACCTTTATCATGCTGCCACCATTTCAGTCATGTTCCCTGTATCCAATAACAGTACTGAATGATAAATTTTCTTCGTGCAAAAAGGAACCCGACTTTTTTTTCCAGCCTCGCTTTGGCTACGCTGATTTGAATGGGGTAAAAATCAAGATGGCCGCAGCATGATAATGGTCTATACAAGTCCCTGCTAGTCCATCACAAGTCCTCCAATCCCAATTCATTCATCACAAGCTATTCAAATGAACCTTGACAAAGGCATTCCATTGTTTTTGTTCATTCACATGTTGCTTGTGACTGAACTTGTTATGGATTTGTTGAGGGGGGGGGGCTGAGGGGTCGTAGGCACTAGACCGTCGTAGACACTAGAACGCTATGGTCCAGTGGTTACGGTGTTTGACTCATGTACCAAGGTGCGTGGGTTCGAACCATACCAGGAACATGGTGTTTGTGCCCTTGGGTAAGGCACTTCACTACAATTGCCTCTCTCCACCCAGGAGAATGAATGGGTACCTGTGAGGACCGATTGAGCACTGATATCAGCTGCCGCGTGGTCCAATGGCCTGATGAATGGGGTAATAATTGTAAAGCGCTTTGAGATCGTTGATACAATGGAAAGCGCTATATAAGCACGATTATTATTTGACGCTACCAGCTTTAGAACTTGTTTTATTCGCTGTACAAGGCATTGCGTTGAGAGGATTTCATGTTACGAGGGCCTGATGATCAGGTGACGAGCACGCACGGGGCTGAACTCGCACATTACAGCTTAGACATACGTTCATCGTTAGGCTCAAAGATCGTCCAGGCCATGCACCAGTATGCATGACATATCTGAACCGGCGCTTTTGCGTCGTGTCAATGCTTGTGCCACTCATTCAACGCTTTGCCAAATCAAAATCGAGCTACTAACGGAAATTTCCAAATATACGTCTTTAGACGCATCTTTGAAATGACCGCCTTTTATTGTTTTGTTTTTTCAAATGACAGCATGCCAGAAAGAATAAGTTCACAGGGACTTTTAATAGTGCCATTACTATCTTTAAACCAAGCAATTACTTTGTCAGTTACATTTTGGAAAGCTGCAAATGATATACTCTACCTTTAACAAATTTGAAGGAAGAAAATAGATTTTGATTCATCCAAATTGCCACTAATAGTACATGTACTTCATTGCTTGGCTATAGAGTAAGGGCAGACACTGCCCTCTATAGTTCTTGCACATAGCCAATAGAATAAACAAGTTCACCCCCCCCCCCCTTTTCTGCAGATTTCTGACTGTTCTTTTAGGCCTGGTCAGCCTGAAGCACATTGCTGTCTCCTTCACGGAGACCATCAAGAGCTCGGCCCCGCTCTTCACCGTGATCATCGCGTGGCTGATGCTGAGGGAACGCACAGGGCTGTGGGTCAACCTGTCGCTGTTACCCGTCATGGGCGGCCTGGCGTTGACCAGCTGCTACGAGCTGAGCTTCACGGCGATTGGCTTCTCTGCTGCCATAGCAACAAATTTAGTGGACTGGTGAGTGAGACATTAACGATCTGCCTTGGAATGAACCTTTTGCCTCTCGGATCATTCAAAATCCACTACTAGGTTTTGAAATGATGTTTACGATTAATGATGGTAGCATTTTAAATCCATTACTGTTGCTCCCTGTACAACCCAAAACTATCCAAGTACTGTTCAGTATAAGGTGCCGATCATATGACATCATAGCACCATGTGACTGTCCGGTTTCCCTGTGATTGGCCACCATTGCAGTAGGCAAGCGTTTGGCTAGTAATCATGTCGTGCATTGTAAACTAGACAATTTAGGGCTTACTTTCATGTTAACTAACTGCTAATTCTTTATCAAAAGGCATAATGGTCACCACCTGTGTGGTGTACGGTTGTCACAATCATGCCGACCCTGTAGTGGGTGTTGGCTCCGTGTTTTTCTCGCAGTTTTTTGCCATCCAACACAGCGTAGAAGGCTTGCCTACTGCCAAATGCGTGCGGCACTACACATGTACAATCTTTGCTTACTGAAATGGTGACACTGACCTTCTGGTAACTGGATGTAGGCCAGATCGAGAGCAAGCCCTATATATTGGATTCATCAGGGAATACAATGTAATACAATGTAATACAATGTAATACAATGTAATACAATGTAATACAATGTAATACAATGTAATACAATGTAATACAATGTAATTCAATGTAGTACAGGTGTTTTTCAGTGCAGTTTGATGCCCTTTTGAAAGTTTAAATGCAATAATTGTGCCATATCAGATGTAAACCGAATCCGAACCAAAACCGATCTGAATTCCCCAAATCTGAACCCTACCCGACCCGACACAAATTCAAGCAAAACCCGACCCGAAGCCACCCGAAACAGAAAAGACACAGAAAAAACCCTGAGTATCTGGCCTGGGCAACTGTGTCTGCTTTTTGTGCCTGAACTTACCCGCCTCGCGTGAAAATTGCCATCTCTCAGTTACTGAATCATATGGTTTAGCATGGTGAAGACTCATAACGTTACCTACCAGCACTGCCCACACGATGGACCGCAAACCACATGCCCATTTGCGCGCTGGGTTGACATTGGTCATACCAGGCACAAAAAATCTGTATTAATTGCACTGCGTGAATTTCCAAATTGTTTGAGGTCTTTTTGATTTATTTCAGGTTTTTGACAAGATGGCTTAACTGACCCGACCCAAAAATTGCAAACGCAAAACCGAAACAGACCCGACTTTTTTCGTTTTATTTTTTTTGGGGTATACGTGTAGTTCGGGTTTTTGACAAGATTACTTAAGCGACCAGACCCGAAAATCACAAATGCAAAAGTGAAACAGATCCGACCCAAATGAAATGATGGACAAACCGACCCGACCAAAAGTTGGTTTCGGGTCAGGTCTGCACAACATTACTGCTGATATGCCCATTTTATATTCCCCTTCTACAGGTTTATCCATGGGTTTTTAAATTCCTTCTCTTTTTCGCCAACAGTCTACAAAACGTGTTCTCCAAAAAGCTTTTAAGTGGCAGTTCTCATAGATACAGGTAAGACCAAGTCAGGAATAGGCAGAAGACACAGGGGACAACAAATTGGTTAATTCCAAAACGCAGATTGTCAAAGCTATCCTCCGCTTTTTGTGAACAAAATTGCACGCTGTTGATGATACAAAGCATGTTGGTGGTACACTGATGCAAAAAAAAAATTACATACTTATGTTCCTTGTTGTTTGATTGTACCATAGAGCTATATTAAATCACTAGAGCGGTGACTCATGTGCAAAGTGATGCCTGATGGGCGCGTCCATGTTTGTACACAAACCTATGGAGAACTAGAAATTTGTACGGCTTTTGTTCGGCTATTTGCATATCTGCATTTGTATTCTATACAGGTGCGTTACCAAAGTTTATACGCCCAAAACCGAAACGCATGATCAGCAAATGAGCCTTTCATTTTGCTCTGCGCAAACAGCGCAACACGTGCGCGTAACCACTGCAGATGCTTTTTTGTGACTTTTTAACCATCATGTCATCTTTTTACCCCTCAGCCGAGAGGCTCGAGGGGTATTGTCATCGCCTACGGCGTCCGTCCGTATGTCGGGCGGGCCGTTCTGACCATACCCCCCTTGTGGGGTGATGTTCCTTTCAGGACACATCACCCCACTATTTTCACAATAGAAAAACATCACCCCAGAAGAGAATCTTTAGAAAAAGGGATAATTGGAACACAATGCTATCACCCCACAATTCCGTTTTGCTGGAACGTCCGTCCGTCTGTCCATCGGGCCGTCCGGGCAGCTTAGTTTCCGGATGATAACTTGAATAAGAAATGTTGTTTGGGATTGTAACTTCGGTAGGGGGTTACCCTTGGGAGTAGGCAAGTTGGGATTGGTTTTGAGGTCAAAAGGTCAAAGGTCAAGGTCACTGTGGTGAGTTAAAGGTAAATGGTTTCCGGATGATAACTTGAGTTAGAAATGAGATTTTGGTGTTTAACTTTGATTGGGAGTTGTCCATTGCTACAGGCATGTTGGGATTGTTCTGGGGTCAAAGGTGAAGGTCACCATGTTGAGTTAAAGGTTAATGGTGTCCGAATGATAACTTGACTCTGGCTGAGGGGTTTCAACAGCAACGCTGTTATTTTTAACCATCGTCAAGTTGTTTGCAAACGTTCTACTTGCGCCTCGCATTTAGAGTACACTTTTAAAATTCAATCCATCTAATTTCGTTGTGTTCTACAAACACGCACATGAATTCAAAATGTTTGCGCCCAGGACGGCTTCAAAGCATCTCTGTGCGTAAGAAAGAGGCGTTAGCGCTCTAGTAATTTAATATAGCTCTATGGATTATTCTCATTGTGTAATTCATGAGTTGATCGCTGTAGGAACACAGAACTAAAACTCACCAACTCAAAGTGTGTGGAATTAAGAAATGGCACGATTACTGTCTTTGCCAAGTTCTGTTGGAAACCAATTGAACATAATGAAGATACATACATGTATGTACATCTACATTATAAGTTCTCTCTTCCGATCCAATTTTAGTCCCCCAGAGCTTCAGTTCTACACCAGCACAGCTGCAGTGGTGCTTCTGGTACCATCCTGGTTATTTTTAGTGAGTACCTAGAATTTCAAGTTATCCATGATATAAGGTGAAATAAAAAAAGAAACATGTTTAGCTTTCTGCTTTTTTGAAAAAAAGGAAGTGGGAGGCCCTTTTTTACCCCTCCAAAATGGCCGCCCGACCAGGCTATTTTCAAGATGGCCGCCATTGGACTCAGGCAATGACATAACAGCTTTATATGGGCTAGATGCAGCAGATAAAGAGGCCAAAATGATGTCACTATTAAACATGTATAATAAAACCAGAGCAGGTTTTGACCTTTGACAGAATAACAACGAATGTTGGTTATCCGTGGCCACAGACACACAATCAAGGTATCATTGGAAAGAGGACTAATTGCTGTTTCACATGATCTTTAACTTATTTGAAAATATTTATTAGATTTTATATAATTGACATTTACATGTGGGCTTCCTTTTTTGGGACACACACTGCACAACTCAAAATCAACATGTAAAGTTAACTTTAAAGTCACTACACAATTTTTGTTATATTAAATGTTGATATTGACTATTTTTGTTGTTGTATTGTTTTGACACTAATAGGACAACCCTTTTAAGAATGGTCTTCCCGATCAAGTATTGGTCATGGCTCTAGTCCTCGATGGCGTCTTTTTCCACCTTCAAAGTATAACAGCGTACGCCCTCATGGGTCGTATATCACCGGTAACGCATAGGTGAGTCAGAAATCCATGCACTAAAAGGTAATACACAACATATGCAAACATCAAAAAATAGAACTACCAAATTATTATGAAATACCGTAATTGACTGAAAGTGAAAAACAGTCTCAAGCATCCTGTGAAATCATGGCACCTGGTGTGCTGTCATTTTCAAGAGAATTGGATTTTTTTTTTATCAATTTGCAATGATGGTCGGCCAATCATTGTTGGAAACAAATGACCTTTTCCAAATAATTACCCCAATTTTCCAAATTTAGTTTATAGTCCCCTTTTTCTTGTAATCGGTTACACATCCGTGAACGGGTGCAAGCCAGCTAGTCTGGTTCCCTGACCTGACAATTCCCCGACGTCTATAAAGTGCTGTGTTTTGTCTGTTAAATGTGCAAAAACCAGTAGCGTCTTCGCAGAAGTGGTATCCGTGAAGCGTCATATGCCAATGCGTACAAATGTCTGTCCCATGGGCTCCCTGCACTAACAAGAGAGGGCGCTTTTGTTACCACATTCGAGAGCCCCGTGGACGGGACACACTGCATGAGCGTACTGGTTCGCACGCGTATGGCGCGAAGTATGCATGGCTAATTTTATTCTGAATGTGCACAAAGCCATGGTGTCTTCGTCCGAGCGTCAGGTGTTGTTGGCAATGCGTTCGAATGTCACTCCAAGTGGTCTCCCCCAATTCTCACTTCCTTTAAGGGAGGGGGTAGTTGAGGGGGTAGTTTTGCACGAAGCCCATAGTGATGTCAGTGGTCCCTCTCAACCCTCCCTTTGTAACTGTTGAGTGGGTACTTGTGCACCGATTCCATATGGATGTGTGGGCCGGGACATTTTGCTGAACCTCTGTAATGTTTACCGCTGTGGCTGCTTTTTCCAGCTCTAGAGCCAGAAAAGAACAAGATAAAAGGTTGTTCAATTTCGCATTTTCCCCTTTCCTACCTGTCATGCTGCCCTGTTGATTTCTTTTTACTTTGTGGAGGACACTGTATCTCAACTGAATTGATTTGTCCATGATTTCTTTTTGCTTTCTGACAGCGTTGCAAACACATTCAAGAGGGCTCTTCTCATCTGGCTTTCTATCCTGGTTTTCCATAACCCAGTCACGGTGCTCAGCGGCGTCGGCACCATCATTGTCGTCCTCGGCGTCTTCCTGTACAACCGCGCCCGTGAGTACGAGCAGAACCGGCAAGCGCAGGATGGTCCCGGTGAGGGCAGCATACCTCTCTCCTCTCCAGTCTGATGTTGTGCGCGGCCTCATGGGGGCGCTATTTTCCCCATTAGTTTTTTTATTAATAGTCGTTTTGGTGTGTTTTATGACTGGAAACCTGATCTCATGTCATGAGAAGAGGCAACGCTCTCAGAACCTCTGGTTACTCAGCGCCTTGACTCTAACCACCCTGAATCCTTCAAAATCCTCTTCGCTAAAGTGGAGGAATTTGGAGGATTGAGGTTACATGGCAAAAGTGTGTTACTGATTTCATAAGATGCACTTTGTCAAGGTCTTGGGCCGGACCTTGTGTTGTTTTTGCTCAGCCATGCACAAATATAGGCCTGGATTATGCTTGAAATCCTCCGTACTGCTCCAGGATGTCACAAACCAAGCCTCAACATATTGACAGTCACTGCCGCAGGATTTTGCAGGATTCAGGCAGTGGTCACCCCTCCACGGACCATATTCAAGAAATAATGGAGGAATTTGCAGGATTGAGGCTATATGCTATTTTTCCATGAGGTCAATTGGAGGATTTTGCAGGATTGAGGTTACATCCTAGCAAAAAAAGCCCAGGGAGTTAGGGTTAATGGTGTCACTTTCCTCCTAGTCTGATTGGTTTTCTTCAAAAGTACGCACACCGTCTGGAATGCAGTGCCTGTTGTCTGCACATGTGGAAACCTGAGGTCAGAGGTGAAAAAGACAAAGACACGCCAGACGTTTTCAGACTCTTTATCTGAGAGACAGGTATTTGGGCTGCGTTGTAGGCTGAGTTATTAAGCAAACTGCACCAGTGCAAATTGGTCGGGACACTGGCGTCTGAAAACTGTTGTTTCAAGTCCAGTAAACTGGAAACTAGAGTTGACATCTTTTAAGAGGCTGTGTCCGACACAAACAATTTGTTCAACTGAATCACAAAGGGAAACTGACTTGGGGGAATTATAACAATGTTTTGAAAAGTTGACCAAAGAAATTGACTGGAACGGGGCTTGAACCTGCAACCTCCAGACTACCGTTCCGGTGCTCTACCAACTGAGCTATCTAGCTCTATGTTGGCGGTTCCCCAATTCATCGGTATCCTTGTTCAAGGGGTGTTAGTCAGAAAGCTTCAAACCTGTACAGGGTGAGTAAAAAAACACTGAAACCCAAATGTCAGGACCATTGTTTTAGTGAAGTTCTGCATGTAGCACTTTCAAAATCTAAGATATGAAAGCCTAATTCATAAGCTTTCTTGTAGTACAAGAATCATTCAAATCACTCATGTACTTTTCAAGGTACAGAGTTTTAAACACAACCGTCGTTTTAAGGATCACAAAAAAATTAGTGTTCTTTCATCAAAACGAAAACAAATCACATAAGGATGTGTGTGAATTGTTTTCGTTTGCTGAAAGAACGCACACCTTTTTGTGATCGGTGGACAGAACTTTAAAAACGGTGGTTGTGTTTAAAACTCTGTAACTTGAAAAGTACATCAGTGATTTGAATGATTCTTGTACTAAAAGAAAGCTTATGAATTGGGCTTTCATATCCTAGATTTTGAAAGTGCGACATGCAGAACTTCACTAAAACAATAGTCCCGACATTTGGGTTTCGTTGTTTTTTTCTCACCCTGTATATGCCATGCAGCCAGGGTTCATACCAAAACTCATGATGCGGACCTGGAAAAAATCATACGCATAAAAGTACACTACGCGTGGCGCTATACAATCTTGCCTACTACAATGGCAACACTGACTTTTCGGTACCCTGATGTAGGCCAGGTCATAGACAACCTTTACTGTTTTGTTTAATTTCTGTAAACGTTTACTTTTGTTCTTGATTACATGTATCTTTAATTTACTTTATTATGTAAGCCGAAAGTCAACGATGAAATGCTGACTGTCGTTCTCCAGAAAGCGAATGGCTTTTCAGATTTTAATTACATACATAGCACTGCAAGAATCAAATGTTACCGAAATATATATATTTGATATATTCAGAGTTTCTTGAAATCATGGTGCTTTTATGTTTTCTTCTACCTCTCATTTTGATCTGGATTCTTAGTATCACCCAATTCTTGTATTTAATCGTTTAGTGGGGCAGATAGGGGAGATATTTGGGGAATTGTGCCTTTGACAAGCAGGGGTGGCATGGGTGGCTTGTGCGTAAAGCGCTCGCCTCTCACCAAGGTGACCACGGTTCGAATCCTGGCCGCGGATCACATGTGAGTAGAGTTGTGCGTTGGTTCTCTCCTGTGCCACGAGGGTTTTTCTCCGGGCCCTCCGGTTTTCCTCCCTCCGGAAAAATCAAACACTTTCGATCTCAGGCTGTGCTCTGTGGTCATATATGGGTCGATGTGGCCGGCAGCCATAGGCGCCTTTACGTGCCAGCGGCCCGACCACGTTGTAGCCACGTCCTTCGCAATTCAGCATACCAGCTGCGAGTAATGATGATTAGCCTCCCAAATTATTATTATAATTATTACATTTGGCACACAGTCCCAGTATGTCATAAGAAAGATTGTCACTTGTAAAAAGAAAGATAGAATAACAAGCAATTTTCAAAATGGCTGCCATTGCTTGTTATTCTACCTATACAGGGTGAGTCAAAAAAACGAAACTCAAATGTCGGAACCATTGTTTTAGTGAAGTTCTGCATGTAGCACTTTCAAAATGTAGGATATAAAAGCCCAATTTATGAGCTTTTTTTCATCAAGAATCATTCATATCACTCATGTACTTTTCAAGTTACGGAGTGTTAAACACAACCGCCGTTATAAGGTTCTGTCCTTGGATCACAAAAAAGTTCAGTGTACTTTTCACCAAAACGAAAACAAATCACATAAGTATGTGTGTGTGAATTGTTTTCGTTTTGCTGGAAGAACACACACCTTTTTGTGATGTGTGGACAGAACTTTAAAACGGTGGTTGTGTTTAAAACTCCGTAACTTGAAAAGTACATGAGTGGTTTAAATGATTCTTGTACTAAAAGAAAGCTTATGAATTGGGCTTTCATATCCTAGATTTTGAAAGTGCTACATGCAGAACTTTACTTAAACAATGGTCCCGACATTTGGGTTTCGCTTTTTTTTAACTCGCCCTGTAATTTGTTCAAAGGACAAATCTGTGATGGCTTTATAGTCAAATATCTTTCTCGTGACAAACTCTGACTGTGTGCCAAATGACACACTTTTGGAAAAGACACATTTCCATCACCTATCTGCCGTACTATTGTCAGTATTCTATCACTGTCTGCTCGGAATGAATTAACATTTTCAACTCAGGGAATAGACCGTTAGACAAAATGATGTCAAAGTTTGTTTTTCGCATATTTTTCATATGGGAGCCCGGTGTGGATGAGGCCTCGTTGTATCAACCAGACCACGCTTCATCTCAGAGCTTTTTCATTTTGCATTCTTGGACTAATGTTTCAATCGCACAGCACATACCGTGGAGGAAAACCAAACAAAACGAACAACTCTGAAATGTTGCTATTTTAAAAAAAGCAAGGATCGGTCACTTTTTGTGCATTTTCCATTCTTGGAGTAACATTTTATACGCACAGCATATACAGTGGTGGAATTTTAAAAAAAATTGAAATTTTGCTGTTTTAAAATGGCAAGGTTCAGTCAATGTTTTGAGCAGTCTTGATTTATTTTATAAAAATAAAACAAGTTGAAATGTAATGTTGGTGCTCATTTGCATGCATATTCTAAGTATTTTAAAATATTGTTTTGAATTTTGTGTTTAGCTTTTGTCATTGACACTGAATGTTTTTCTTTTGGCAAAAAATGTCGCAACCTGACGACCTCAATGGAGGTCACTAATTGCAAAAATGATGATAAGACATGAATCTGGGACTGAGAAACATTTCCAATTTTGTTAGGAAATACTTAGACAATTTTCTTGACTCTGCATAGACTTTGTACACAACCGCTGAAGTGGCGTCAGGTTGCAATATTTTCCCCTTCTTTTGTTCTAAGTTAAAATTACAGTGTGCTTAAGACATTTGTTTTGCTTTATAAATGATGTTAACTATAAGGAACAGTTTCGTGGTTTTTTTTTTTTTTTCAGAGGAATTTTTGGTATATCACCAGCTTATCACATCCTCCGGTTGCATTTCTGATGATTTAGTTTTGTTGTTGATAATGATATTAATATTGTGAGAAGAAAACGTAAGGCAGATTCGGGTACGAGGCAGCTCTAGGGCGTGTTTGTGTCGACGGGACATAAATTTAAACCAGTGGAGGGGTATAAAATCGGCTTTTTCAAAATTCGGTTTTAATTGTTCGGTTTTTATTTTGGAAACTTGATATTCAACACCAACCTTAGAAATAAATTAAGCCTTCAATATTTTGTGATACATGCCAAAGAAAACATCCCCCATTTTGCTGTATGGTCTCGGATTGTAACTGCATTCACTTGCTAGTGGTCTTTCTGGTATATGAATCAGGGGTGTGAAATCTCAGCTTTATAGCTGATTTCAGCTTTATTTGTTTTGGGTTTCAGCTTTTTCCCCTCATTTGATGTGTACAAATTATGGATGATTTCCAAATTTCAGCTTTTTACACATTTTCCAGCTTTTTTTTCAGCTCCTTTTATCAGTGGTCACTCACACCCTTGATGAATAGACTGCCAATTCCATTTATTAGGGAGTTCCCAACACTTCAACATTACTGGTCTGGAGTGTTTTTGTAAAGGCCCAGTGGTCATTGAATCCTGCAACCTATACCCAGTCATTGGGAGGGCATTTCATACGGCACCTCACTCGTCACTTTTTTGTTGGCATGACTGTGAGCTGGATGAGAACTTCCGACAAAATCGGACAACCGTTACGGTTGAAATAAATTAGGATAACCGTATTTTGAAATCTCCGATTCCTCCCACCACTAGCTTATACCCAGTGTGAGCACAGATCTTGCATACTTTCAAATTTGCGAGTAAACTTTGACCATTCTTCTCTGGTGTCTTTGGATTAAACATCATCACTCTCTTGTGCACAACATTTCCTGTTATTTTTTTTTTTTTTGGCTGTATGTTTTTTTGATGTTGGTGGAAGTGAAAGTTGCGTGTGCTAAAATGTAGAGTCCATGTGCAACAAAAAGGGTGAACAAATTGACAGCTTGGAAAAGTTTTAAAATGAGATCGATTATGTTTTAAGAGAAGTCTATTTTCCAATGCATTTGTAGAGATTGCACCATGTAATGAGTCCAAGTATAGTGAACCTGCGGATGCCAGTGAGACGTTAATTACTTTAAATGTGGTATTTTACGTGTACGATTTTTGTCTGAGTTTTATCAGGGATATACTGGTTCTCACTTTCCGCAGCTTTTAAAATAATTATTTGATAATACTGAGATGCCCCTTTTCTAATATGCAATGAGGTAAAAGAGTTTTATTACACAGGGTGGATTAAAAAAAACCCACGAAACCGAGATATTATTGCTCATTGGAACAGATGTAGGGCACATGTGAATCAAAGGGAGACATCCTCAGTTAGGGTTGAATCTCCTGTTTAAAATGACACCCTGATTGTGTCCTTACATTCACGGTTGACTGAGCAGTGACCAATTTTATGAAAGGGTCTATTTAGAGAATTGCGCCAATTTTCATGGTGAAATCTCTTTTTTTTCCCCACCTGCCTTGATTGGCAACCATAGCCTTTCACTCTGTGACTAATGACACCACAAAAACCACAATTTAAAAGTGGCGCAATTCTCTAAGTAGACCCTTTCACAAAATTTGTCACTGCTCAGTCAACCGTGAATGTAATGACATGATCAGGGTCTTATTTTAAAGAGGAGATTCAACCCCAACAGAGAATATCTTCCTTTGATTCACATGTGCCCTACTTCTGTTTCAATTAGCAAGAATATTTCGGTTTCGTTTTTTTATCCACCTTGTATAACAAGTGTACATGTACACATAACTAGGCATAATCTCATCTGTACCAGCGGCGTAGCCAAAGGGAGGGGCAGGCCGACCCATAAAAAAAATTGTCGCCCCCTCCCTCCAACTGGAAAGTTTTAAGTCCTAGAAGTGGCCATGGTTAACAGGTTTAACAGAAATTGCCCCCCCCCCCCATTACATTCAGAGCACCCCCCCCCCGGGGGGATAACGCTGGCTACGCCGCTGCATGGAACACTATTGCATAAGCGTTACTATTGTTTGACTTGCCCACTTCATTTTTATTGCATAAAATCTGAACTGTCCCCATGCTTGCACAACTTTATTTCAAATAAAGATATCAGTATGAACAAATACATTCCTGACCAAATCTAGTGTTTTTTAGTTTCTTTTAGTTTAATAATGATATTGTTTTTAAAGGGAAAATACAACATTTGCAAACATCAAAAAATAAAACTACCAAGTTGTTACGAAATACCTTACTAGGATGTTGGTAAATGACATGCTTAAGCATCTTGTAAAATTATGGCACCTGGTGTGAAGCCATTTTCAAGAAAATGGTATATTTGTCTACATTTCCAACGCTGGTCGGCAGACCACCGTTGGAAAAACCTAACTATTTTTCAATTACTGCACCAAATTTACCATTTTTTTTTAGTCTAAATTTTGTTTTGCTAGCTATCGGTTCCATGCTCATGAACGGGTGCAGGCCAGCTAGACTGGTTCCCTTACCGTACAATTTTCTGGTATGTTTGATCCATTTCATCTTTAGTGGAGTCAGGGAACCAGACTACTTGAATATTTTTGTTTTTCTTGGTTTTTCCAGCATTTTCGAACACAAAACTTCAAACATGTCAGTGTAACAATATTTGATCTATTATACTAACCCCCCAAATAGTTCATTTCTGAAAATTACAGCAAAAGCCAATGATGTACATTCCCTTTAAAGGGTGCATGTGGTGCCTTTTACTTGGAACATTTTGTACAACTTTCTGCTCCACTTTAATGTATGAAACCTATTTGACAACAAGACCAAGTGCCCTTCTGTTAATATTTAAAAGTTTCCGTGCTTTCTTGACAACTGAGGGCGCTGTTGCTGGGATGTCATTTCAGGTTGACACTGTATGTTCAGCTTTAGAGGTTTCATGTTCAAATTATGACCCGAAAATTTGCTAACTGAAAACATTCGTGCGAACAGTGGCTTACTGTCAAATTCAAACAACGAATCATCAACGAAAAACAAATTACGTCGGCAAATTTCTGGAAATGAATGCTGAAATGAATGCACTTTGAGGTTTCTGCTTGAAATAACATCACCTTCTTGCTCATGAATATGTAAATTATTGCCCCCCTCCCCCCAAGTTTTCGCCAAAAATCAATACCAAATTTGTAAAACTGCACTTTATGTTCAACCCTCTTGTTCATAGTCTCGTGATTTTTTTCCGATTGCCAAATTTCCAGTTGGGGGGGGGGGCGATTTTTGTATGCGTGCATACACCTTCCCCCCCCCCCCCCCCCCCCGTAGCTACGCCGCTGCACCAGCTAGTCACCAACAGTCAGATCATATATTCAAGCAAGCACTGTGACTAGTCAAATTCAGTCAATAGAAAGCGGATGCAGCCACTGCGCAATTTTTCGTCTGCTCATTGTTTATAAATGCTCCTTGACTCCGTCGTCCTATCAAATTGGATAGATCGAAGAGAAGACGTCACCTACATCGTGACTTCTGACCAATGAGATACAGGCCACGCGAGCCACGCGTGCCACGCGTGCTACGTCACGGATACCGCCCACTCACTGAGATCAGCGATACCGCCTCTAATGCTAGACTGTTTCCCGCCCCGCTCCAAAAATATGGGTTCAAATGACAATGGGGACAAGGAACCAGACTACTCGAATGCCTTCCCGTCTTACAAAAATAGGGCCTTTTATAATATGAAATTGATGCTACTCCATCTGGATATGAAAAATATTCCTTCAAAATTAAGTTTTCCCCTTTACTTTACAATTTTCATTCATTATGAAATGGTGGCATTATGCTTAGATAGGTCTAAGGGGAGAAAACAATTATGCGGAGAAATACACACCAAGTAGTTTGGCCCAAGGCAGCGCAAAAAAAAGCTAAAGAAGACCCTGGATTTTTTTCACCACTAGTATCATTACGCGTTGGAAATTTACCGAGAGCATGCAGGGGTCAACAGCTATATGGGTGACAGCTCAGAATGTTTTCCCGCTATTTTTGGTGACACACAAAAATACCTCCAACTTCACAAGCAAACCTTGAGATATTTACCTTCGAGTCGGCCGTCCAACTGCAAGCCACCAACGCGGACTCAAACTCGTACATCTTTGGAGTCTTCCCGTGCGCGTAACGTAAACGTCGAATTTGGACACTTGGAGTCTGGCTAGTCAACCAAGATCCGGCCTCGTGTACGGGGCCACTACAACATTTCGACGGCGCACGCTGACGGTTGCGGCGTCGTCGTCACTTATACTGAAACTGACTTGAACATTGCTGTAGGCCTACAGAACTCATAAAAACTCGAACTGAACTGGACTGCGCAAGTGCATTCCTTTGAACGTTCATTTTGTGCTTAACTGAACTGAATGGACATATGACATTTTTGTGAACTCATAATTTGTCGAATGATCTGAATGATGGTTTTGGAAAATGCTCAAGTCAAGCTTTTGGAGTTCGTCGGGGGTAAGTCCAACAATATGTATTATGGAACTATAGAGGTGAGTGAACATTTATCTTCTCCGGCCATACAGAACAAAAAAGAGGAAAATATCCTTGTGTCTTAATCTTCTGAGCCAATGGTACGTAATAAAATTTGGAAAGAATATTGCAACATAACGCCACTTTTTTCTTCCTAAAATTTTGTTCTGTTGTGTACACAATACAAGTGGCGTAAGGTTGCAACATTATTACCATACATGCAATTATTTTTTCCCTTCATTTTGAACCTCTGTTTGCCATCAATTCGAACTAGAAAATACCCCTCTTCCTTATACCGTAAATTTAAAATACCTCTTTATAATGTTGTCAACATAATCATGGTGTAGTTATTGCCAACAAAACCTGTCGTCCACTGTTTTTTTTGTACATGAGGTTGCGTTTAAAAAAAACAACCTGCCATTTCCCCCTTTCAATTGCACTGTTGTTAGTATGCTACAATTTTAGCAAAAAAGGCCTTATACATGTGTACATTTTGCCAACAAATTGTCCTTTTTATTTCTCCTGCATGCATTTGTCTTTTTTGCATTGCGTTGAAATACCATTCTTAGCGTCTGGGCGAAAGCCCTTTTGATTTACAGTAATTTGCATATGAATACCTGCCAACTTGTTTGTCAAAAATATGTACGTGCATATATGCCACTTTTTTTTATAACACGACATGCCTTTTTGAATTTACATACCACAACGAGAGCGAGTGTTGCGAGACGTACACGTGGGCCGCACGTGGCCGTCGCAGTGGGCGTGGTCATAGACCCGGCGGTACCGTTGATTCTTATTGGTCGAAAAGTTGAAAGGCCGCGCGCGCGTTGTATCCGGCCAGGTGCACTGTTCTTGTTAGACTTTCAAAGACATTCCAACGAGGGGCTAAGTTAAAGGGATTTACTCGACAGTTGGAGTAAACATGTTTAGATTTTCATTAAAAATGGAGGGTTCCTTGGAATTTGCCTTTGCCGTTATAACTGTATTAAAGTGGCTGGTTTAAAGACTTATTGATGAGAACAAATAGTTCAATTTAATTATTAAAAGATGAAATGAAAAACCTGAGCACCATGAAATCGAGGAGCTAACAACGGAGCCAACGGATTTATCACTGAACAGAATTTATTAATGCAAGTGCATGTATTTCATTTGGATAATGTAGAGCGGCATTCCAATGGGCCAAAATGTCATGGACATTGTATCCATGGATTTCAAAGTTATTTTTCAAATTGCTAGAAATAATAACCTTTACACCATTAACTTTGGGGTAAATTTTATACACTATAAATGCTACTGAGAAACACATTTATTTAGGGCAGAATTTGCTGGGATTATGATTGTATAAATTTAGATTTTAAAAGATAGCCGACGGAAGTATGTGAAGCTCATCAGAAGAATCAGAGAAGGAGAGAAGACCTGCGCTGTTGAGGATAATGATGACCAGCGATAAATCGGCGTTTGGAAGAAGGAAATAACCCAAAGATTATGATTGTATCAAACGAATGATAACGACTACCTAACTCCCTAGGGGGCGTGCAAAATGGTATTGAAATTGGAGGATTCAGGACTGTTAGGAATGTAATATGGTGTAGGATTTAGGCGGGGTGGGGCACACTAGCAGCAGCGCGTACATAATATTTAAAGTTATTAATCATTGCCTGGCATGGCCATGGTGTACAAATCAAAGTATTAAAATATTATGATAACTAATTTTTCCTGAAAATAAACTTCTCAAATCAGGCAAAAAGGAAAACAAAATAGCGGTTAATCAGCATTTTTTTTTTATACCTGAACGATAATAATAGGAGTAAGTGAATGAACTATTTGTTTCGAGAGAGTGCATTCCAGGGGTTGAAAATTACAATTCTTAATATGCAAATTCGGGTTTTCTATGGAACAGGCCTATAGTTTTGAAATCAGTGGGCATGGATATACCAGAGCTCTTGAAGGGCACATGGGTTAATATCTTTATAATATGTATCACGGGAGGATATCTAAGGTTGTGGCCATGTTATCTTGTAGGTATTATGATATCGTCATCCCGAGATAATGTTTAATCACGGGTTGGTGATATCTTGTTGGTTAGATATCATCTTTCCGAGATAAAAATATTGTTCGGGTTGATGATATCTTGTAGGTTAGATATCGTCTTTTCGAGATAAGAATATTTCGGGTTGATGATATCTTGTAGGTGAGATATCGTCTTCCCGAGATAATGTTTAATCACGGGTTGGTGATATCTTTTAGGTGAGATGTCGTCTTCCCGAGAAAGCAAATATATCTCGGGTCGATGATATCTTGTAGGTTAATAAATATCGTCTTTCCGAGATGAAGATATTTTTCGGAATGATGATACTTGTAGGTGAGATATCGTCTTCCCGAGATATTTTTTTTTCGGGTTGATGATATCTTGTACAGGGGAGATATCGTCTTCCCGAGATTAAAAATATTTCTCGGGTTAATGATATTTCGTAGGTTAATAGATATCGTCTTCCCGAGATAACGTTTCATCACGGGTTGGTGATATCTTCAGAGATGTCGTCTTTCCGAGAAAGTAAATATTTCTCGGGTTGATGATATCTCGTAGGCGAGATGTCGTCTTCTCGAGAAAGTAAAATATTTCTCGGGTTGACGATATCTTGTAGGCATGATATCGTCTTCTCGAGATAATTGTTCACGGGTTGACGATATATTCCCCAATCAGTTAATTATTTAATTAAGAGTAGATGATACATGGCTACATTCCGGGATATTTTTTTTATAACTCAATGACTATTATTAAGGTCTGCAAAATGAATATTGTAAAAAAGAAAATTAACAAGTTTTTTTACCGGGTAAAAAACCATAAACTCACATTTTACAATAACACATTAACTTAAAAAGCAAGAAAATATAAATCACAGGTTAAATATTGAATGAGGAATAATCCGATACGGTGTTGCTTTTTTTTTTAAGGAGGAATCGATGAAATGATTAAGGCAAGTGTATAGCAAAAGGAAATTAAAATCTTGAACGTGACTAGAGAACAGTATGGATATTATAGATTTGAAAGTTTAAGGAGCTTAAGCGTACTGAAAAAAGGCGAGGAAAAGCAGTTGGTAAGACCATTAGGAATATTTGTGGGAGGGAGGGAGGGAGGGAATGAAAATACTTTGAATTCTTTTCAGCTTTTGAATCCCGACAATGTCTTGTACATTGACACTAAAACACCGGTTGGAGAATAAAAATAGATTAATATTAAAGGTTGACATTTAATGTTGATGGGTGCTGCGTTTGAGAAAGGCATCCTTGATTGGTGCTGTGCTAATAATATGACACCCTTGATGGGTGCTACTATTGAGAAACACGACACCCTTGATGGGTGCTACTATTGAATAATACGACACCCTTGATGGGTGCTACATCGCCAGCAATGCAACCAAATTATGTATGTATAAAGTTGTAAAACCAGCTAGATATTGTTAACGCCCTTGATGGGTGCTTCTATTGAGAAAGACGACACCCTTGAAGGGTGCTACATCGCCAGCAATGCAACAAAATTATTTATGTATAAAGTTGTAAAACCAGCTAGATATTGTTAACGCCCTTGATGGGTGCTTCTATTGAGAAAGACGACACCCTTGATGGGTGCTACATCGCCAGCAAGACAACAAAATTATTTATGTATAAAGTTGTAAAACCAGCTAGATATTGTTAACGCCCTTGATGGGTGCTTCTATTGAGAAAGACGACACCCTTGATGGGTGCTACATCGCCAGCAAGACAACAAAATTATTGATGTATAAAGTTGTAAAACCAGCTAGATATTGTTAACGCCCTTGATGGGTGCTTCTATTGAGAAAGACGACACCCTTGATGGGTGCTACATCGCCAGCAATGCAACAAAATTATTTATGTATAAAGTTGTAAAACCAGCTAGATATTGTTAACACCCTTGATGGGTGCTTCTATTGAGAAAGACGACACCCTTGATGGGTGCTACATCGCCAGCAATGCAACAAAATTATTTATGTATAAAGTTGTAAAACCAGCTAGATATTGTTAACGCCCTTGACGGGTGCTTCTATTGAGAAAGACGACACCCTTGATGGGTGCTACATCGCCAGCAATGCAACAAAATTATTTATGTATAAAGTTGTAAAACCAGCTAGATATTGTTAACGCCCTTGACGGGTGCTTCTATTGAGAAAGACGACACCCTTGATGGATGCTACATCGCCAGCAATGCAACAAAATTATTTATGTATAAAGTTGTAAAACCAGCTAGATATTGTTAACACTCTTGATGGGTGCTTCTATTGAGAAAGACGACGCCCTTGATGGGTGCTACATCGCCAGTAATGCAACAAAATTATTTATGTATAAAGTTGTAAACCAGCTAGATATTGTTAACACCCTTGATGGGTGCTTCTATTGAGAAAGACGACGCCCTTGATGGGTGCTTCTATTGAGAAAGACGACACCCTTGAAGGGTGCTACATCGCCAGTAATGCAACAAAATTATTTATGTATAAAGTTGTAAAACCAGCTAGATATTGTTAACACCCTTGATGGGTGCTTCTATTGAGAAAGACGACACCCTTGATGGGTGCTTCTATTGAGAAAGACGACGCCCTTGATGGGTGCTACATTGCCAGCAATGCAACAGAATTATTTATGTATAAAGTTGTAAAACCAGCTAGATATTGTTAACACCCTTGATGGGTGCTTCTATTGAGAAAGACGACACCCTTGATGGGTTGCTACATCGCCAGCAAGACAACAAAATTATTTATGTATAAAGTGGTAAAACCAGCTAGATATTGTTAACACGCTTGATGGGTGCTTCTATTGAGAAAGACGACGCCTTTGATGGGTGCTACATCGCCAGCAATGCAACAAAATTATTTATGTATAAAGTGGTAAAACCAGCTAGATATTGTTAACACCCTTGATGGGTGCTTCCATTGAGAAAGACGACACCCTTGATGGGTGCTACATCGCCAGCAATGCAACAAAATTATTGATGTATAAAGTTGTAAAACCAGCTAGATATTGTTAACACCCTTGATGGGTGCTTCTATTGAGAAAGACAACACCCTTCATGGGTGCTACATCTCCAGCAAGACAACAAAATTATTTATGTATAAAGTGGTAAAACCAGCTAGATATTGTGAACACCCTTGATGGGTGCTTCTATTGAGAAAGACGACACCCTTGATGGGTGCTACATCGCCAGCAAGACAACAAAATTATTGATGTACAAAGTGGTAAAACCAGCTAGATATTGTTAACACCCTTGATGGGTGCTTCTATTGAGAAAGACGACACCCTTGATGGGTGCTACATCGCCAGCAATGCAACAGAATTATTTATGTATAAAGTTGTAAAACCAGCTAGATATTGTTAACACTCTTGATGGGTGCTTCTATTGAGAAAGACGACACCCTTGATGGGTGCTACATCGCCAGCAATGCAACAAAATTATTTATGTATAAAGTTGTAAAACCAGCTAGATATTGTTAACGCCCTTGACGGGTGCTTCTATTGAGAAAGACGACACCCTTGATGGGTGCTACATCGCCAGCAATGCAACAAAATTATTTATGTATAAAGTTGTAAAACCAGCTAGATATTGTTAACGCCCTTGACGGGTGCTTCTATTGAGAAAGACGACACCCTTGATGGATGCTACATCGCCAGCAATGCAACAAAATTATTTATGTATAAAGTTGTAAAACCAGCTAGATATTGTTAACACTCTTGATGGGTGCTTCTATTGAGAAAGACGACGCCCTTGATGGGTGCTACATCGCCAGTAATGCAACAAAATTATTTATGTATAAAGTTGTAAACCAGCTAGATATTGTTAACACCCTTGATGGGTGCTTCTATTGAGAAAGACGACGCCCTTGATGGGTGCTTCTATTGAGAAAGACGACACCCTTGAAGGGTGCTACATCGCCAGTAATGCAACAAAATTATTTATGTATAAAGTTGTAAAACCAGCTAGATATTGTTAACACCCTTGATGGGTGCTTCTATTGAGAAAGACGACACCCTTGATGGGTGCTTCTATTGAGAAAGACGACGCCCTTGATGGGTGCTACATCGCCAGCAATGCAACAAAATTATGTATGTATAAAGTTGTAAAACCAGCTAGATATTGTTAACACCCTTGATGGGTGCTCCTATTGAGAAAGACGACGCCCTTGATGGGTGCTTCTATTGAGAAAGACGACGCCCTTGATGGGTGCTACATCGCCAGCAATGCAACAAAATTATTTATGTTAAATTATTTATGTATAAAGTTGTAAAACCAGTTAGATATTGTTAACACTCTTGATGGGTGCTTCTATTGAGAAAGACGACGCCCTTGATGGGTGCTACATTGCCAGCAATGCAACAGAATTATTTATGTATAAAGTTGTAAAACCAGCTAGATATTGTTAACACCCTTGATGGGTGCTTCTATTGAGAAAGACGACACCCTTGATGGGTTGCTACATCGCCAGCAAGACAACAAAATTATTTATGTATAAAGTGGTAAAACCAGCTAGATATTGTTAACACGCTTGATGGGTGCTTCTATTGAGAAAGACGACGCCTTTGATGGGTGCTACATCGCCAGCAATGCAACAAAATTATTTATGTATAAAGTGGTAAAACCAGCTAGATATTGTTAACACCCTTGATGGGTGCTTCCATTGAGAAAGACGACACCCTTGATGGGTGCTACATCGCCAGCAATGCAACAAAATTATTGATGTATAAAGTTGTAAAACCAGCTAGATATTGTTAACACCCTTGATGGGTGCTTCTATTGAGAAAGACAACACCCTTCATGGGTGCTACATCTCCAGCAAGACAACAAAATTATTTATGTATAAAGTGGTAAAACCAGCTAGATATTGTGAACACCCTTGATGGGTGCTTCTATTGAGAAAGACGACACCCTTGATGGGTGCTACATCGCCAGCAAGACAACAAAATTATTGATGTACAAAGTGGTAAAACCAGCTAGATATTGTTAACACCCTTGATGGGTGCTTCTATTGAGAAAGACGACACCCTTGATGGGTGCTACATCGCCAGCAATGCAACAGAATTATTTATGTATAAAGTTGTAAAACCAGCTAGATATTGTTAACACCCTTGATGGGTGCTTCTATTGAGAAAGACGACACCCTTGATGGGTTGCTACATCGCCAGCAAGACAACAAAATGATTGATGTACAAAGTGGTAAAACCAGCTAGATATTGTTAACACCCTTGATGGGTGCTTCTATTGAGAAAGACGACACCCTTGATGGGTGCTACATCGCAGGCAATGCAACAGAAGTATTTATGTATAAAGTTGTAAAACCAGCTAGATATTGTTAACACCCTTGATGGGTGCTTCTATTGAGAAAGACGACACCCTTGATGGGTGCTACATCGCCAGCAATGCAACAGAATTATTTATGTATAAAGTTGTAAAACCAGCTAGATATTGTTAACACCCTTGATGGGTGCTTCTATTGAGAAAGACGACACCCTTGATGGGTGCTACATCGCCAGCAAGACAACAAAATTTTTGATGTACAAAGTGGTAAAACCAGCTAGATATTGTTAACACCCTTGATGGGTGCTTCTATTGAGAAAGACGACACCCTTGATGGGTGCTACATCGCCAGAAATGCAACAGAATTATTTATGTATAAAGTTGTAAAACCAGCTAGATATTGTTAACACCCTTGATGGGTGCTTCTATTGAGAAAGACGACCCCCTTGAAGGGTGCTACATCGCCAGCAATGCAACAAAATTATTTATGAATAAAGTTGTAAAATCAACTAGATATTGTTAACGCCCTTGATGGGTGCTTCTATTGAGAAAGACGACGCCCTTGATGGGTGCTACATCGCCAGCAGTGCAACAACATTATTGATGTATAAAGTTGTAAAACCAGCTAGATATTGTTAACGCTCTTGATGGGTGCTTCTATTGAGAAAGACGACGCCCTTGATGGGTGCTTCTATTGAGAAAGACGACACCCTTGATGGGTGCTACATCGCCAGCAATGCAACAAAATTATTTATGTATAAAGTTGTAAAACCAGCTAGATATTGTGAACACCCTTGATGGGTGCTTCTATTGAGAAAGACGACACCCTTGAAGGGTGCTACATCGCCAGCAAGACAACAAAATTATTGATGTATAAAGTTGTAAAACCATCAAGATATTGTTAACACCCTTGATGGGTGCTTCTATTGAGAAAGACGACACCCTTGATGGGTTGCTACATCGCCAGCAATGCACCAAAATTATTTATGTATAAAGTTGTAAAACCATCAAGATATTGTTAACACCCTTGATGGGTGCTTCTATAATGAGAAAGACGACGCCCTTGATGGGTGCTACATCTCCAGCAATGCAACAGAATTATTTATGTATAAAGTTGTAAAACCAGCAACATATTTTTTTAACACCCTTGATGGGTGCTACTATTGAGAAACACGACACCCTTGATGGGTGCTATGCTCATAAGACGCCACCCTTGACGGGTGCTAATATGGAATAATACGGCACCCTTGATGGGTGACACATCGCCAACGATTCAACAAAATTATTAATGTATAAAGTTGTAAAACCAGCCAAAAAAACACCCTTGATGGACGTTGAGTAATACACCCTTGGTGGGTGCTACTATTGAGAAACACTTAAGTTATAAAGTTGGGCATTTTATTTGAATAATACAAATTGAAGAACCAACGAAGAAGACGGCACCTCGGATATTTTTAGAAATCGGTTTATAAATCGACATTAGTAGCAAATCCAGGGTTCAATGGCATTGCCTGGAGCTTTGCCGCACTATAACCAATAGGTTTGCTGATTATTTATGTATAAAGACAAAGTATTGCCTTGAAGAATTAATGGTGTAAAGTTATCCATCATCTGTACGCATTCCTTTAAAACTCTTTCCGAACTATATCCTGTAAATTGATATGTGCTTGGTAGTGTCCATTGGAATACCGCCATCTAGAGGTCAATGCACTGTTGAAAAAGACGACACCCTTGATGGGGCTATATACCAGCGAGAAACATGACACACTTGATGGGTGCTATTATCGAGAAGCACGACACCCTTGATGGGTGCTATATACTAGCGAGAAACATGACACTCTTGATGGGTGCTATATACTAGCGAGAAACATGACACTCTTGATGGGTGCTATTATCGAGAAGCACGACACCCTTGATGGGTGCTACTATTGAGAAAGACGACACCCTTGATGGGTGATATATACTAGCGAGAACCATGACACTCTTGATGGGTGCTATTATTGAGAAACACGACACCCTTAATGGATGCTACATCGCCAACAATTCAACACAATTATTAATGTATAAACTTGTAAAACCAGCTAGATATTGTGTTAAGAAACATGACATCCTTGATGGGTGCTACTATCGAGAAGCACGACACCCTTGATGGGTGCTACTATTGAGAAAGACGCCACCCTTGATGGGTGCTACTATTGATCAACACGACACCCTTGATGGGTACTAAACCGCCAACAAAATAATTCCACCGAATTATAATTCCACCGAAATGTATAAAGTTGTAAAACTAGCAAGAGATTGTTGTAAGAAACATGGCACCCTTGATGGGTGCTACTATCTAGAAGCACGACGCCCTTGATGGGTGCTATACTATTGAGAAAGACGCCACCCTTGATGGGTGCTACTTCGCCAACAGTTCAACAGAATTATTAATGTATAACTATAAAGTTGTAAATTCAGCTAGATTTGTTTAACAACCCTGATAGGTGCTACCTTTGAGAAAGACGACACCCTTGATGGGTGCTATGCCAATAAGACGCCACTCCTTATGGATGCTGCAATTGAGAAACACGACACCCTTGATGGGTGCTACATTGCCAACAAATTTATTCAACAGAATTATTAATGTATAAAGTTGTAAAAAGCAGTAAGAGATTGTGCTTTGTCTATAAAGAAGACAATGAGGATTAGAGATAATAATTGCAGCATTTCCAAGGAACCTTTCCGCACGATTCTTAAGACACGATTTTTACCCAGCATTAGGTGGGAACGGAATCAAAATCAGAGTTGAAAAAAAAAAATGATTGTTCGGGAACCCATTATTGTGTGGTGATTACTTCTTTAATACCCCCCCCCCCAGTACGAGTACGAAAAAAAATATGGACGATCGCGAGTACGAAAAATACGGACGAGTTCGTGTTTGAGTTCGAGTGCGAACCAAGTTCAGTTTGAGCTCGAATGCGAACAAAAATACGTACGTTAGAGTAAGGACTCTATAGTACGATTTTTTTTTTACGATTTTGAAGTCGTCTTGGAGGCCGAGAACGAACTACGATCGAGTTCTTGTTGGAGTTCGAATGCGAACCAAGTTCGTGTTTGAGCTCTAATGCGAAAAAAATACGGACGTTAGAGTTCGGATTCGAATACGAAAAAAGTTTACGATTTTGAAGTCGTCTTGGAGGTCGAATACGAAGTAAGAACTACGATCGAGTTCGTGCTCGAGTTCGAATGCGAACCAAGTTCGTGTTTGAGCTCGAATGCGAAAAAAATACGGACGTTAGAGTTCGGATTCGAATACGAAAAAAGTTTACGATTTTGAAGTCGTCTTGAAGGTCGAATACGAAGTAAGAACTACGATCGAGTTCGTGCTCGAGTTCGAATGCGAACAAAGTTCGTGTTTGAGCTCGAGTGCGACTAAAGTTACACGAGTTCAAGTTGGAGTTTGAGTACAAAACTATGTACACGGAGAACGAGCACTTAAACTGCTATTGGAACTGCAAACTCCATTATAGTGTTTTCCTAGTCATGGGGTATAGATTAATTTCTAAAGACTTCCTATTGTCCTAATGTGTTATCTACCCCATAAGGACCCCTAAAAATGTACAATGCCATCTATACTGTTATTGACTTTTTGACACTTGTTGCGATTTCCGTTTGTGACAATGTGTTATATAATTTAGGGCCATGTGTACAAATCAAACTTTGAAATTTCAGTCGTATCTATTGTAGTTCTATACATTGGTACTCATTGTGAAACAAATTTTCTAGGGCCATGTGTTTACAAAACTTTTTATCTTTTTTGTAGAAATGTCTGCCGACTGATTATATGTTTCAGGATTCTAGGGCCATGTTAACAAACTTCTTTGTCTGTGAAATCATTTCAAATTTATTATGTAAGATTTGTGTAGGGCCATGTGATGTACAGATCTTATAAAAGTAAAAAAAAAAAAGGTCAGACGAATACACGAGTTCGTGTTCGGGGTTCAGTACGAGTGCGAACAAATTTTCACGGGTTCGAGTTCGTGTTTGTGTCCCAGTGCGAATATAAACGTTCGTGTTCGAGTTCGAGTTAGTGTGAACAAAGTTTAATACACGAGTTCGATTATACGAGTTGGCGTTCGGGTTGAGTAAGAGTACGAACAAAGTTACACATGTACGAGTTCGTGTTTGAGTTCGAATGCGAACAAAGTTCGTGTTTGAGCTCGAATGCGAATAAAGTTACACGAGTACAAGTTGGAGTTGGGTACAAAAATGTACAGGGAGAACGAGCACTTAAGCTGCTATACCACCACCAGCTATCTTTAAGGAATAGTGGATATGGGGCCATGTGTAATAGTTATCTTATTTCGCCGTTTTTGCGTATTGGTTATCAATACAAATTGCAAAATCCGCACTTGAATTTGTATTTAACCTTGCCCACGCACTTATACAGCCTCACACATAATAATACTATGGGGAAGATCTTTGTTTCCCTGCTTTTGTTTTCCTTTGTTCCTATTGAAATCTCAAAACCATAGTGTTTCCCAAGTTATGGGATAGATTGATTTCTAAAGACTTCCTATTGTTCTATTGTTCTATACCCCATAAGGAACCCTGAAAATGTACAATACCTTCTGCTTGATAGTTGTTGACCAAGTTGACACTTGTTGTGATTTTTTTTGTTTGTGACAATGTGTAACATATTTAGGGTCATGTGTACAAATCAAACTTCAAAATGTTAATGGTGGCTAAGCGTTTTCTTGTCGTTTAACATTTACTCATTTTGAAAAAAAGAATGTTCTAGGGCCATGTGTTACAAAACCTTTCATATCTCAAATATATTACGTAAATTTTGTAGGGCCATGTCATGTATACAGATCTTATTTTCCTCTGTTTTGTAGAAATTGTTTCCAATTGCCGGACGTGTATTTTCTTGAAAAGTGCTTGTCCCTTCATCCCGCCTTGAGTATCATTGTGTAAAATACTCAAGAGTATTAAATGTGTTAAGTTTCCAAAGCTACTTTGAAGCTTAAAAAAAATCTAATGATGGATTTACGTTTCCTCGTATACTCTGTGTATCCCTCACCTGTATTTGTGTCATTCACTAAATGAAATACCGGGGACATGTTTATAAATGCACCTTATTTGAATGTATATATAGTAGCAATTTCTTCAACCGCTACGCCACGCCCATCCCTCTTAAAACATCGATTTATTGTATACGAAAATGCTATATTTAAAGGGCCCATGTTTGTAGATAATTATTACAAATTACTTGAAACATGTAATTATAAGAGTCGTAAAACTTGTAATCACAGTAATGGTTTATTCACAATTATTCTGCGATACGAAATAGTCTCTGATCCTTTTCAAAATATGTGCTATTGTCAGATTGTTGTTCTTGATTTGTTCATCTTTAAGTCCGATCCGCAAAGATCGGTAATAGGGCCATGTTGACAATGTTGCTAATAAACAGGTGATGACACCTGAATGTAGGATACACCCCAATAATCACTTTGTGAAGTATAATGTCGTCTGAGTTTACAGAGTAAAACAAATTATGGATTCAATTTGTTTTAAGACCCACAAAACAAGTCTCTGATCCTAGTCAAAATATGTGCTATCGACGTAGATTATTGTTTGTGATTTGTTTTCTATGATAAGTCCGATCTGCAAAGATCGGTATTAGGGCCATGGTGACAATGTTGCTAATAATCAGGTGATGACACCTGTTACGCCTCGGATACACCCCATAATCACTTTGTGGAGTGACGTCGTCTGAATCCGTACAGAGTAAAAAAAAACACGGATTCGTTGATTTTTTTTTAAAGACCCACAAAACCAGTGGAGGTTTTGATCGACAGTAACTTTTCAAGTCCGGTAAGTCCGATCAGCGCAGGTCGGCATTGTATTGTTTCCCTTTGAACAGGTTCGCGTTGCTTTCGGGCAAACTTGTATTAGGCTTCACTATCTTTGTTAGAGATTTCGAGCCAATTTGGCCAAGTTATCAATTTGGAATAGTCCTCAACTAAGTTTTCTTCTTTCTCTCTGGTTGTACCCATTAGTATTACTGTGGTCAGGTAAGGGCCACTGATTGCATTACCTTCACTGTCTGTATGTATGAGACTGCATGCGCGGCCAGTTAGGTCTAGTAATCTAGGTAGGGTAGACCTAAAATAGCTTTACCTTTTTCCATGGTTGTACCCATTACAGTGGTCGGGTAAGGGCCACTAAATGGGACATTACCGAGTTAGGCCTAGTAATCAAGGTATAGTGTAGGCCTAAACAAAGTTTCCCATTTTCTATGGTTCTGTCTTTTATAGTGGTCAGGTAAGGACCACATTTTCCCTCGTTTCACCACAATACCAGTCACTAATCTGACCAAGACATCACTGTATTGCACATACTGACTTAACCTAGCTGCGCTAGGTAGACTTGTTGTTTTCTTTTCGTAAGTTTCTTTTCAGCCACTTGCAGATAGATTGTGAGTTCGTGCAAGCCCGAGTGTTCTTGTCAGATGCGGAGGAACCGGAAGCAGGGAGGAGGACCAACAGAATGACTGACGGCCCTGCTTGCTGAGCATTCCATTACTGCTTCCTTGGGTAAAAACATTAACGATACTTTCCCTTTCGAAAAATGTCATAGGCTGTCTTAAAGTGGTTCTGCTTGTTGTGTCCACGATTAATGAAACCTTATTACAAAAAAAAAATTTCCCTCCCCCCCAAAAAAAATTAAATTACTTATCAAAAGAATTATCACTTAACACTTTCACAATTCAACAAATATAAAAGAAGAGCAATAATGCGCAATTATTATCCAGAACACATTTCCTTACACATTCATGTGTTCCTTCTAATCTTCTGGCAGAGAGATGAGGGTCTTCAAGATGAGATGTCATTCTGGACGAAGTCTAAATCGAATCCCAAGGAACCGGAAGTAGGGAGGAGGACCGACGGAAGGACTGATGACCTGCTTGCTGGGCAAATCTTCATCAATTCTTGAGGTAATTTGGAAAAAAGGATTCAGAATGTATTTTTTTATTTTTCAATAAATTTTTAAGAAAATTGATTTAAATCGTTTTAAAAAGAATAATCACTCAACACTCACAAATCCAAAAAAAGGAGCAACAGGCGCATAATACTACACACATATTCTTACATGTGCTCCTTCTAATCTTCTTGCAGAAATGAAGGTCTACAAGATGAGTTGTCATTCTGGACGAAGTTACAATCGATTCCTATAAGGAACCGGAAGCAGGGAGGAGGACCGACGGAAGGACTGATGACCTGCTTGCTGGGCAAGTCTTCACCAATTCTTGAGGTAATTTAGGAAAAGAGATTCAGATGGTATTTTTTCTTTTAAAATTTTTTTTCAAGAAAATGAATTGAAATTGTTTTAAAAGGGAATAATCACTCAACACTCACAAATCCAAAAAAAGGAGCAACAGGCGCATTATACCATACACATATTCTTACATGTGCTCCTTCTAATCTTCTTGCAGAAATGAAGGTCTACAAGATGAGTTGTCATTCTGGACGAAGTTACAATCGATTCCGAATCTCAAGGAGCCGGAAGCAGGGAGGAGGACCGACGGAGGGACTGATGACCTGCTTGCTGGGCAAGTATTCACCATTTCTAGAGGTTATTTAGAAAAAGAGATTCAGATCGTATTTTTTCTTTTTCAATTAATTTTCAAGAAAATTAATTTAAATTGTTTTAAAAAAGAATAATCGCTTAATACTTTCACAAATCCCCCCCCCCAAGAGCAACAGGCGTATAATCCCACACACATTTTCTCACATGTGTTCCTTCCAATCTTTTGGCAGAGATGGGGGTCTACAAGATGAGATGTCATTCTGGACGTGCCGAATCCCAAGGAACCGGAAGCAGGGAGGAAGACCGACGGAAGGACTGATGACCTGCTTGCTGAGCAAGTGTTCACCAATTCTTGAGGTAATTTAGAAAAAGGGGGGGGATTCAGATGTACTTTTTTTCCTTTAATTTTTGTCTTCCTCTTCGGGCAGTGGCACATCAATTTTTTTATGACATATCTACTCTATGCACATCAATCCGATTGGTTTGTGCTTCGACTGTAACAAAAAATAATTGGATTGGTTTTTTTTTTATCTTTGCAGATTCCTCTGGCTTTAAGTAAGCAGGAGAAATGGTGACATTATACACACGGAGTACAGTCTTTCACCATGGCAGGAATTAACACGAATTTTAGTAACACTCCACTATAAGTTTTACAATGCTTATTATATAGTTTCCGTCTGATCCATCGCTCCCAAGTAGGATTTAGACCATTGCACTCAACCGAAAGCACGATTTAATTAACAAACAAGTGTTTTAGGGCATGGTGCATGCATGGGCGTCGCAAGGGGGGGGGGGCACTTGCCTCCCCCTGGAAAAGCAAAAAAAAAAGAAGAAAAAAAGAAAAAGAGGCGCGAAGACAAAGTGGTGTAAATTTAATGAGTTGGGGGAGGGCAAAATGTCCCTGCCCCCCTCTAAAACTGATAAATCGAGAATGTGTTGAGAAATACAAGCATTTTTTGGCAAAAAATTATTTTGCCCCCCTCTAGAAAAAATCCTGGCGACGCCCATGGGTGCATGCATGGAGAAGTATAAACGTGTGCTTATAGATCTTGGTAAAGCATTTGATTGTGTCGATCATGTAATCCTGCTGAACATGTCAACTTCTTAACTCAATTAGTTTAAGTCATGGGCGTCAATCGGTGGGCACGGGGGGGGGGGGGCAATTAGTCCCACAACTTTTTAAAGTGGGGAGGGAGGTACATATCCCACGACAATATTCTCAACAAAATCTCTGAAAATAGCCTTACGTAGTTTCCCTAAATGTATACCTCCCTCACTAGCGGATTTGTTTGCTATTAAAGCTAAAATGGTTTCCATTTTCTTAAGTCTAAACAGGCTATTCTTGTTTTCAAAAGTCTGAACAAAATGACTCCTTTGTGCATGACGAATCTGTTCAGTTACGCCCCTCCCGTAATCAGCGAATATAGTTACAGCATTTTTTTTTCTTCTTGATGTTACAAGATAGATCCAAATTTTTCGTGTTCACTGAATCAACTTTATAGTAAAGCATTCATACTGTACATGTAGTTATAATAGTTTTAAAATATATTGTATTTATAATATTTGCTTAACACCTATGCATTATTCAAATAATGTTTTATCTCACTGTATTGAATTTTATTGTATTTGTAATGTATTGTATAATTATACATGTTTGTAATCATTATTTATTGTATGCAAGGCCCCAATGGAAACCAGTTTTAAACTGTTTGGGCATACCCTGGGTAAAGAGATGGAATAAATAAATATTCGTGAAACAAGACAGTCAAGTAACATGGCATTGGAAGCCCCTTTCGCCCAATAGACAATTAACATGCTGCTACCATTTTAGTCATTTTCCCTGTATCAAGATACTGAAAGATAATGTTTGTGTGCCAACATCTAGGAACCAGACTAATTTTCCTTCCAGCCTCGCTTTCGTTACGTTGATTTGAATGGGAAAAATCAAGATGGCCGCAACATGGTAATGGCCTATTAAAAGGAGTGCTAGCGGCCATAAGCTTCGCTGTGTGGTGAAATTTTTATGGAATGATTTACATGACCAACTGGGAATCATGGATTCCCTGCCGTAAAGCCATTAGCCAGTGACATTTCTGCCACTAACACACTAGTTCAAAATGGGCTGATCTGCGGAGTTATAAACTTGGTTGCCACGGAAATTTGGAGCCGGATCGGGAATTTCCCCGTGTTTTTTCCCCCAAAAGGGTTTCGCGGGGTTTTCGCCCATCCCGTAATCAGCCAATCAGTGCCTTTTACTGAAATGTTTAAAGTGAACTTTTGTATAGCTTTATATATTGTGTAAATATTCGTATAGCACTTGTGTTTGTATAAGTATTAGTATTCGTATGATTCATGTGAGCATTTTTTTTCTTGTAAATTTTACTTTGCTTAACTTTATAATTTCTACTGTATGCAGGGCCGGGTCCCAATGTAAACTAGTTTTAAAACGTTTGGGCAGGCCCCGGGCAAAAAAATTAAATACATACATAGAGGATCAGAAAGGGAATCATGATATTTCCAATGTTTTGGTTTTATTAAAATAAATCCACAAGTGGGGAAAACGATAATTCATTTTCCATCCGTCCAAAGTCCATTTTTATTCTTAGTGGCTTTCAAATTATTCCTCTTCGTACATTTGCACACTCGACATTTAATTTTATTTTCTTCGTAATACCATAAGGCCGAATAAAAAAAAACACATGTTTCTCGTCCGGGTTTTTGAAAAAAGGGGGAAGCGGTTTTTAATTTTTAATTTTTTATTTGTTTCAAGATGACCGCCATTTAAAAATTTCCTGCAACCGTTGGTGTTCCACTGTTCAAAGACACTTTTAAAATGAAAGATAAGTTGGACAAGAGAACTGAACATAATTTACAGTGTCATTTAGACTTGTTTTGGTCTACAATTTATTTTCCGATGAATTTGTGGACTTTTTCGGGGTTTTTTTACTGCATTTTTCAAAAATAAAAAATATTTAAAAAATCCAGGCGGCCTCCAAAAAGGAAGCGGGCGGGGACGAGAAACATGTTTTTTTTTACTTTGCCTAATTTATATAATGTATATTTTTAATTACAGATGTAATGGCAATTTTGCAGATTAAACTTGAGTGAAAACTTGCTGTATTAAATATTTAGTTGTGTCAGTTTATCAAGCGCATGTCTCAATGTGATATTGAGTGGCGATTTTGAAGAGCCGTCAGAGTGGGCATACAAGGGCGGTTCCAAAAAGAAAAAGAAAAAAATGGGAGCCAAAAAACAGAAAAAGAAATCCCCCCCCCCCCCCAAAGAAAGCGGTTCCAAAAATTAACTGCATGGGGCTCGGGGCCCCGAAATAAAAATGGAATTTAGATGATTTGTACGTGGTGCGATCAATTTCTGACAACTTTAACCAATTTACGAGCAAAAGATGGTGGTGTAGCCCAGTGGCGTAGCCAGGAATTTTTCAGGGGGGGGGGGGGTCATGTAGATCAATGATAATTTTTTTAGAAACTCAAAATCTCAGGGGGGGGGGCGACTGGGGGGCGACAAGGTTTCATGGGGGGGGGCTGTCCCGCCCACGCCCCCGTGGCTACGCCACTGGTGTAGCCAACCGGTACGCAGTGGCTGCCTTTCTTGCGACGTCACTTTAAACAAAATTGGCTGGTTTTTATTTTTTTTGGGGGGGGGGTCCATCCCAGCTCCCCCCGGATCCGCCCTTGATTGCCGATGTGACAGTTTGCGAACCCTTATGCGCCTATCAATTGTTTCCCCCCCCCCCTCCCCCCGGGCTGCCCCACCCAAGACGTGGGGATTATCACTTTTGAAGTGACAAATCCCCACCCCTCGGGCAAAATTTAAGTGACAATCCCCGACCATGCCGCGACATATGTGGGGCGCACTTGTGATTGCCTTTCCATGCAGTACGCCATGAGTGACCAAAATCCCCACCCTGGGGCATGAAAAACGTGACCAAATCCCGACATCGGACCTGGGGCAGCGGGGGGGGGGGGGGGATATGGCGTGTCAAACGTCGCAATATTCAATATTTTGCAATATATATGTTGGATGTTCAATATGTGTTTGTTATCTTTTACATTTATGTGCGATGTTCAATATGTGTGCGATGTTTTTCAGTTTGCGCGATGTTTAATATATTTGTGCGATGTTTTACAATATATGTGCGATGTTCAATATATGTGTGCGATGTTTAATATTTATATGCGATTTTCAATTTATATGTGCGATGTTTTTGACGATATATGTGTGCGAAGTTTTCAATATTATCAGTGTTCGATTTTTTGCATTAAATGTGCGATGTTTTTTTATACAATTGTGTGTGTTATTTTACAATATATTTGCGATATTCTCAAATATGTGAGCAATGTTTTACACATATGTTTGACATTTCGAGCTATTTGTATTCGATGTTTCATCGACCTTGCATTCGATCTTTTGCAATATGCATTTGGTGTTTCCCTTTTCATTCGATGTTTCGTTAAGAGTCAAAGTCTGGTTACTAGACCGCGAAAGTCTGACTATTTTGCCTAAAGTCAGTGTATGAGACGTCAGGGGATCGCGTAAAGTGATTAGAGCCAGACCTAAACGGTAAAAACCGGAATTGTGGGTAATTCTTTAAGCATACGCAATGCGTTCATCATTGTTTGGGCAGTACCCCAGCTGTGCCTGTACTACCCATAGTGTTATGTGCATCATCTATGCATTGAGGATCAGGAGTGCATGACACATGGTCTGAGCTCCTAGGCCGATGTGCACCTGTCCCGTTTAATGATCCAGTTACCTGATAAGATGTTTATGAAAACAAATCAAATTGTAAGGGGTTAACCTTGCATTTTTTAGCGAAATTGGGCAAAATCAGATGATTCCGAAATATTTCAGATGTAAGGGATTAACCTTGCTTTTTTAGTGAAATTTTGCAAAGTTAGATGTTACGAAAAATTTCAAATTGAAAGGGGTTAACCTCGCATTTTTTTCAAGCGAAAATGGGAAAAGATCAAATGTTTCTGGAAAATTGCAGATTGTAAGGGGTTAACCTTGCTTTTGAATAAGATTGGGAAAAATTAGATGTTCATGAAAAAAATTCAAATAGTAAGGGGTTAACCTTGCATTTTTTTTTAGCAAAATAGGACACAATCAGATGATTCTGGAAAATTGCAGATTGTTAGGGCTTAATCTTGTATTTCTAGCAAAAGTGGGCAAAAAGAAATGTTTATGAAAAATTTTAAATTGTAAGAGGTGTACCTTGTATATTTAATAAAATTTGGCAAAATCAGATTTGTATGAAAAATCTAAAATGGTAAGGGGTTAACCTTGTTTTTTTAACAAAATTTGGAGCATATTTTACTAAAATTGGGCAAAATCAGATGCTTCTAAAAAATCCAGATGTAAAGTTTCCGCAAAAACAGCTGTTGAAAAAGAGCCCAATGTTGAACTTTACTGAGTCTGAGGTCTATCGAGGGGACGATCCTTATTTCAACTCCCGGAGATTCGCTGAGAGTCTCTATTTTTCTTTTTAAGAAAGTCGAAATAGCTGTATGGAATTTGTCATAAAAATCTGATATTGCCCAGTTTTGCTAAAAATGCCAGGTTAACCCCTTTCAATCTGCAATTTTCCAGAAACATCTGATTTTGCCCTAATTGGGCAAAGGTTAACCTCTTACAATTTTTGATTTTTTATACAAATCTGAGTTTTCCCAATTTTGCTAAAATTGCAAGGTGAACCCCTTACAATCTGACATTTTTCATTCACATCTTATTTTGCCAAATATCACTAAAAAAGCAAGGTGAACCCCTTACAATCTGACATTTTTCATTCACATCTTATTTTGCCAAATATCACTAAAAAAGCAAGGTTAACCCCTTACAATCTGAAATTTTCCAGAAAGATCTGATTTTGCCCAATTTCGCTAAAAATACAAGGTTCACCCCTTACAATTTGAGATTTTTCATCAACATTTAAATTTGCCCAATTTTACTAAAAAAGCAAGGTTAACCCCCTTACATCTGAAATTTTTCAGAAACATCTGATTTTGCCCAATTTTGCTAAAATGCAAGGTTAACCCCTTACAATTTGAGATTTTTCATAAAAATCTGATATTGCCCAGTTTTGCTAAAATTGCCAGGCTAACCCCTTTCAATCTGCAATTTTCCAGAAACATCTGATTTTGCCCTAATTGGGCAAAGGTTAACCTCTTACAATTTTTGATTTTTCATACAAATCTGATTTTTCCCAATTTTGCTAAAAATGCAAGGTGAATCCCTTACAATCTGACATTTTTCATAAACACCTGATTTTTTTTCCCTATTTTGCTAAAAAAATGCAAGGTTCACCCCTTACAATTTGAGATTTTTCATAAACATTTAAATTTGCCCAATTTTACTAAAAAAGCAAGGTTAACCCCATACAATTTGAAATTTTCCATTCACATCTTATTTTGCCAATTTCGCTAAAAATACAAGGTGAACCCCTTACAATCTGACATTTTTCAGAAACACCTGATTTTGCCCTATTTTGCTAAAAAATGCAAGATTCACCCCTTACAATTTGAGATTTTTCATAAACATACAAAATTTGCCCAATTTTACTAATAAAGCAAGGTTTAACCCCTTACAATCTGAAATTTTCCAGAAACATCTGATTTTGCCCTAATTTGGCAAGGTTAACCCCTTACAATTTTTGATTTTCCATAAACATCTGATTTTGCCCTATTTTGCCAAAAAAAATGAAATCTTAACCCCTTACGATTTGAAATTTTTCATAAACATCTAATTTTTACCAAATTTCACTAAAGAAAAAAGTAAGGTTAATTCCTTACATCGGATTTTTTTTTCAGAAACATCTGATTTTGCCCAATTTTGCTAATACATGCAAGGTTCACCCCTTACAATTTTTTTCATAAAAATCTCATTTTGCCCAATTTTGCTTAAAATGCAAGGTTAACCCCTTTCAATCTGCAATTTTCCAGAAACATCTGATTTTGCCCTAATTTGGCAAAGGTTAACCCCTTACAATTTGAGATTTTTCATACAAACCTGACTTTTCCCAATTTTGCTAAATGCAAGGTGAACCCTTTACAATCTGAAATTTTTCATGAACACCTGGTTTTGCCGTATTTTGCTAAAAAATGCAAGGTTAACCCCCTTACATCTGAATTTTTTTCAGAAACATCTGATTTTGCCCAATTTTGCTAAAAATGCAAGGTTCACCCCTTACAATTTGAAATTTTTCATAAAAATCTGATATTGCCCAATTTTGCTAAAAATGCCAGGTTAACCCCTTCAATCTGAATTTTTCCAAAAACATCTGATTTTGCCCTAATTGGGCAAAGGTTAACCTCTTACAAATTTTTGATTTTTCATACAAATCTTATTTTTCCAAATTTTGCTAAAAATGCAAGGTGAACCCCTTACAATCTGACATTTTTCATAAACACCTGATTTTGCCCTATTTTGCTAAAAAATGCAAGGTTAACCACTGACAATTTGAAATTTTTCATGAACATCTAAATTTTCCCAATTTTACTAAAAAAGCAAGGTTAACCCCTTACAATCTGAAATTTTCCAGAAAGATCTGATTTTGCCCAATTTGAGATTTTTCATATAAATGTGATATTGCCCAGTTATGCTAAATATGCCAAGTTAACCCCTTACAATCTTCAATTTTCAGAAACATCTGATTTTGCCCTAATTTGGCAAGGTTAACCCCTTACAATTTTTGATTTTTCATACAAATCTGATTTTGCCCAATTTTGCTAAAACTGCAAAGTTAACCCCTTACAATATGAAATTTTCCATAAACACCTGATTTTGCCCTATTTTGCTAAAAAATGCAAGGTTAACCACTGACAATTTGAAATTGTTCATGAACATCTAAATTTTCCCAATTTTACTAAAAAAGCAAGGTTAACACCTTACAATGTGAAATTTTTCATACACATCTTATTTTGCCAAATTTTACTACAAAAGCGAGGTTAACCCTTTACAATCTGAAATTTTCCAGAAAAATCTGATTTTGCCCAATTTCGCTAAAAAATGCAACGTTCACCCCTTACAATTGAAATGTTTCATAAACATCTAAATTTTACTAAAAATGCAAGGTTAACCCCTTACAAGCTGCAATTTTCCAGAAACATCTGATTTTTCCCAATTTTGCTAAAATGTAAGGTTAACCCCTTGCAAACTGTTCAATCAATACATGAAGTGTCCCATTTGACTTTTTTAAAACAAATTATTTTTCCAGTTTTTAGGGTAAAGGAATTTTCTCTTTTTCCTTTCTCTCTTGTTGTTGCTATATTTTGCGAATTAACTCATTCGTATGGAATGCTCATAGTCAATCAAAGAATATTTCACACATAGGGGCCTAAATTATATTTTTTTAAATTTAAAAGAGACGCATTGATCGTGCTATCATATACCATTCTATTACTATTGCGAATTACTGTATTGTTTGGAATGCTCACAATTAAAGACACGTTATTTGAAAGATGTATAAATAATATTTATATTACAATGTACATCTTTATTCTTTCCCGGTATAATTTATGGCGTTTCTTACGTCAATTGGCAATCGCGTCATTATATAATGATAGTCAAATTGATCAAACGAAACTCCGTTTTGATTATAGTCAATTATGAAATATTCATTGATTTATGACCTACACCTTTGTTTCAATTTTGATACTACCGGTAGACCTGCCGAGAAGCTGTAGATATCAAACTAAACCAAAGTATGAAAGATAGAGGGTAAAAAAAATCAAAAAGTTATGTGCTAGTCAAGCTTTCAGGGATCGGTCTGAGCCATAACAATGCCCCAGCCGATCCCTTAGTTCTCTTCCGGGGTCTCGGCGTCCCCGACCAATACACACTTCCTTCCCTATCCATCCATATAACCCCGGAGGGCCAGGCACCATGTAAAAGCAAAGAGCTAAGGGAGGAACAGGGCGGCCCCTAAGCCCTGATCCTCCGAGTGGACCACATGCCCTGAACCTGTACGAAGGCGCCAACCTGGAACTCGCGGACAGTACCAGCAGCAGTGCTTACCGATTAAGCTAAGGTACTGTTGGTACTTTACGACGGGAAATTAAATCTCTTATAGTGAATAATTGAACTCATACGTTAAAAACCAAAAAGACACCAGCGGGATTCGAACCCGGGACCCCGCTAACCGTGGACGACGAACCGTAACCACTCGGCCATTTCGTTACCTTAGAATTTTTCTTAAACTGAAAGAAAAGTAAACTAAGAAAAGTTGTCTTTATTTATAGCTGAGCAAACGCGCCAGGAAGATTACTGGGTCCATTTGCTTTACCTTAAAGGGTAAAAACATGTCGATATAATGAGCCCAGTGTGTTTGGTTTGTTAGGAAGCTGCATAACACAGCCTAATGTGCAAAACAATCGTGTGCTAGGCGGATCATTACGCAACAATGAACACCGCAATTGTGTATTTTCAAAAGGCAGACGCGTAGATTTCTACTCTTTGTATCTGGGCACATATAGATTCTCACCTCCCTCTTCAGCTATTTCGACTTTCTTAAAAAGAAAAATAGAGACTGTCAGCGAATCTCCGGGAGTTGAAATAAGGATCGTCCCCTCGATAGACCTCAGACTCAGTAAAGTTCAACATTGGGCTCTTTTCCAACAGCTGTTTTTGCGGAAACTTTACATCTGGATTTTTTAGAAGCATCTGATTTTGCCCAATCTTATTCAAAAAGCAAGGTTAACCCCTTACAATCTGCAATTTTCCAGAAACATTTGATTTTTTTCCAAAATTTCGCTTTAAAAAATGCGAGGTTAACCCCTTTCAATTTGAAATTTTTTGTAACATCTAACTTTGCAAAATTTCACTAAAAAAGCAAGGTTAATCCCTTACATCTGAAATTTTTCGGAAACATCTGATTTTCCCCAATCGGATATGCAATGTTCACCCCTTACAATTTGAATTGTTTCATAAACATCTAACTCCATACAATCTGCAATTTTCCAGAAACATCTGATTTTTCCCGATTTTGCTTAAAAAATGCAAGGTTAACCCCTTACAATTTGATTTTTTTTTCATAAATATCTAATTTTGCCCAATTTTACATTCAGCTGATGCTAACAAATTATCAGGTAACTGGATCATTAAACGGGACAGGTGCACATCGGCCTTGGAGCTCAGACCATGTGTCATGCACTCCTGATCCTCAATGCATAGATGATGCACATAACACTATGGGTAGTACTCTTAAAGGGAAAATACAACATTTTGCAAACATCAAAAAATAAAACTACCAAATCATTTTGAAATACCTTGCTGGACTGTTAGTGAATGACAGTGTAAAGCATCCTGTAAAATCATGGCACCTGGTATACTGTCATTTTCAAGCAAAGTGGTATTTTTGTATCAATTTCCAACGCTGATCGGCCGATCAGCGTTGGAAAAAAACTGGCTTTTTTTTCAAATACTGGCCCCAGTTGACCATCGCACTTGTTTGCAATCGATTACACACCTTTTAACGGGTACAAGCCAGCTAGACTGGTTCCCTGACCTTACAATCATTCCCCAATGTATGTAAACTGCTATGTTTCTTCTTAAATGGAGTCAGGGATCAGACTACAGGAAAATGATTGTTTTTTCTTGGTTTTTATAGCAACAGTGTAACTATATTTGCTATATATTTCCAACCCCCAATTCCATCCATTTCTGAAAATTACAGCAAAAGCAAATGATGTATCAAGAAAAGGGAAACATCAAATGCATATTGCAAAAGATCGAATGCAAACATACCGATGAAACATCGAATACAAATAGCTCGAAATGTCAAACATATGTGTAAAAAACATTGCTCACATATTTGAGAATATCGCAAATATATTGTAAAACAACACACACAATTGTATCGAAAAACATCGCACATTTAATGCAAAAAATCGAACATAATATTGAAAACATCGCACATATATATCGTCAAAAACATTGCACATATAAATTGAAAATCGCATATAAATGTAAAACATCGCACACATTATATTGAACATCGCACATATATTGTAAAACATCGCACAAATATATTAAACATCGCGCAAATAATGAAAATCATCGCACACTTATATTGAACATCGCACATAAATGTAAAAGATAACAAGCACATATTGAACATCCAACATATATATTGCAAAATATTGAATATTGCAACGTTTGACACGCCATAGGGGGAGGGATGTGGGAAACATTTGATAGGCGCATTAGTGCCTCTGTTCTTCCTTAACTCTTCGATCATGGTCGACACTTTCGGCGTCGTCTGCCGTCCAGTGCGCCCTCATCGTCACGGTTGCATCACCTCACAAATTGCGCATGTCCGAACTGTTTTAGTCTGTTCCCCCAAACGGTCTCTACCTCACTAAGCAATTTTCAATACGTGGAAGTGGGAAATACGCAGACCGTCTCACGCGTGTAGATTGGAAAAGAGTGAAAACGTGAAGAACTGAACCCAATTTGACCGATAAAAACATGGCTCAGCAAGTGAAAGATATGATGGGGAGGATGGGTAAAGGCCCCGCTGGCCTCGGTACTGGTGTGAAGTTGGTTTTGGCGGCTGGGGCGCTTGCTTATGGGGTCAAAGAATCCATATACACAGGTAAGTTAAGGGCTGGATTACATCAGCTACATTTGTAAATTTGCACTTTTTGCAGCCAATTTGCATAACCACTGGCACAGCACTGCATGGGTTCAATGCCAGTCCAGTTTTCGGACAGGATTTTATATGTGTACTTTTTAACCGTATAAATTGCCTGAAAAGAATATTGCAACTTGAAGCGACTTTTTTCTTCATATATATCATCTCAATAAAGGTCAGCAAGTTTTTTGGAAAAAATGTTGCATCCTGACTAGTCCGAGTGTCTTGGACCCAACTTATCGCCTTTTTTTTTACATTTGGACATGGTCTGGCGATAGTAAGGTCCAAGCTAATCATGCTAATGCGAGCTGGACAACACAATCCTGTCACTGCCTGTCACTGTCCCAAAAACCAACTTTTTCCAACAAAAAACATCAGATTTCACCCTCAAAACGGCCTCCAAATTAATACGCCACCTGAGGTACAAGTAGACATCGATAATTAAGATAGTTGTACTGAAGTTTACTTACGATCCGGATGAAAAGTGAAATTTTCCGTTCAATTCCGAGAGCTCCCCTCGCGATCTTGAACACGTTAAATTTCCGACTCGTGTTAATGTTTGAACGACGCGATTTGTTCTTCATGCCCAGCGTACATTCGATGGTCCCCGTATCCCGAGTGCGATTCCGTTACCGAGCGCGCGCGATGCATCGATTATGATAATGAGTAGACTGGATAACGTTGGTAAACACATGTTGCATTTCGAAAAATAATAGGGAGTCGGGAACTAGGGCAGCTCTTATGGCGGATACCAGTTCAAGCTGGTTCCCGATTCCCTTTTACCGTTCGAAATGCACTTGTATTTACAAAAGTGACTCATTATCATAATCGATGCATCGCGCGCGCTCGGTAACGGAATCGCACTCGGGATACGGGGACCATCGAATATACGCTGGGCATGAAGACCAAATTGCGTCGTTCAAACATTAACACGAGTCGGAAATTTAACGTGTTCAAGATCGCGAGGGGAGCTCTCGGAATTGAACGGGAAATTTCACTTTTCATCCGGATCGTAAGTAAACTTCAGTACAACTATCTTAATTATCGATGTCTACTTGTACCTCAGGTGGCGTATTTAGTAATTTGGAGGCCGTTTTGAGGGTGAATTCTGATGTTTTTTGTTGGAAAAAGTTGGTTTTTGGGACAGTGACAGGATTGTGTTGTCCAGCTCGCACTATTAGCTTGGACCTTACTATCGCCAGACCATGTCCAAATGTTAAAAAAAGGCGATAAGTTGGGTCCAAGTTACTCGGACTTCATCCTGACACCACTTTTGAAACAGAAAAAAATCGTCTTTTTTTGCTTATCTAGTTGTACACCAGAGAATATACTTTCATGTGAGGGAAAAAATTCCATACTGGATCACCACCGTTTTTTCAAGCGCCAAAAGTTGCATCCTTTATGGTTATTCCCTCCACTTTCCCTCCTCTACTCTCACCCTCTCCTTTCCTTTATTTCTATTTATTAATCAGTCACTTATTTCATCGAGATTCGAACCTCGGACTCTTGCTTGAAACACGAGACTCTTAACCGCTAGGCCGCGCACGATCGCTGTTGCAATAATCAATCTTTGGACGTATTTGAAGTAGCCATTGAAATAAACTAAATATTCATGAGAAAATAAATATTCATAATGACGTATTGCACTATCATTGGCCGGCTCATGCGACGTCATGGTTGTCGATGTCATGCGTATAACGTACCGCTGTCTTTTAGCCACTCAATCAGTTTTGACCGGCTGCTTCAACTTAGTTTTGCGCGACGTGTGCATCCAAAATGTGCTCTAAAAACACATTTTGCCTAAATTTTTTTCGCATTTACACAGCTTCCTGGATTCCTCTTGGGTGAAATCACAAGGTGAGGTGAAAATTGATGTGTTTGGCGGCAGTTAAAGTGGTGAGCCAGTATGGACATTTTCCCCATGTGAGAACTGGGAATGAATACCATACTAGTATGTCAGTTATCTGCCAGTTAAAACTTCAATGTTCACCTCGCCTTGTGATTTCACCTAAGACGAATCCAGAAAGGGAAGGAAATGTGAAGACATTTTCGGAAAAATGTGTTTTTAGTGCACACTTTGGAGGCCCACATCAGCTCGGCAGCAGACAGTCTTGGCGACAATTTGTGGCATCGGTCATGTTGGTTGTTGATTTATGTAGTGCGCGGTGCGCATGACGTGACATCACTACCCGTACCTAGCTCTACTGAGTGGAGCGTTGAACTACGGTACCCTCCGTACAAACGCTCCACCGATTTGGCATACTTTGGTGACATGTACACGGTATTCATTGTTGTGCATGCCCTCGCGAGGACAAAAGGCCCCCCAAAAAAAATGGTAAAAAGAATACAAATGAGAACAACAGTAACCCTGGATACAGGTAGATCCACACATTCATGACATTTCATAAGACCCCTTAAATTGTTCCAAACAACGTGTAATTTTGAAAAAAGAACAAAATAGTCTGAACTTGCCACTCACAATTAAATGTGTCTGCCGAGTTGCACAGTCCATTTCACTGACATGACTGATGCATAATTCATCGCGCGCGTGTGTGACGTCACTATTGAAGAAAAACAAGTTGCGCTTACTCAACGACTGTTTCATGTAGTCATATGTGCCCCATGCCGTCTGACAGTGTGGGTTTTTGGCGCGGGACACATATCAGTACATGAAACAGTCATTGATTAAGCGCGACTTGTTTTTGCACCGTGACCGCTCGTTCAAAAGGTCAAAGGTCATACATCGTGACCATCAACGCTGACCAGGTAAGTTCTGAAATAAAGATAAAAGAGTGCTTATGTTATCCATTTGGAGTTTCAGTTTCTTCACCTTATTTTAAAATAAAATGGACCAAGTTTCCCTTAGGCCAAAAAAAAGAATAGTTCTGCTTCCGGTTACCCGACCGACCCTATTTTTAGGCTGCGACCCTAAAAATTTTATCGGCAATTCCAAAAAAAAAAAAAAAAAAAGATTGAATAAATAAAAATAAAAACCTTATGTCTTGTCTGTCTTCACAAAATACCTCTCAACAGCCCTTTTGCATCAAAAAATGCTTGTATTTATTGTTTTCTTACTTACATTCGCTATTTTTTCAAAAGAAACCTCCGTTATTTTCGCTGCGCGATTCAACTACTTCGCAATTCGATGTCTATAATCACGTGCGTAATAAGCGCAATGCGGCGACGACTGGTTCGCGCCGCGCCGCGCAGGGGCCAATTATGAAAATGCAGTAACTAGTCTGTGCACGGCTATGCGATCGATAGCGCTAGCAGTAGCATGGCTATGCAGCAGGCGCAGGCACGTGCTCTGTCAACTGGTCGGACTCGACATCGTAAAAATGCTGAGAAAGACATCGTAAAAATGCAAAGAAAACACCGATGGAGAAAGAACATTTTTGCAAGTTAATTCACAGATTTGATCTAGCTTGTCTGTGTATGTATTTTCCGTTTTCACGAGTTCATTTTGAGATCGTACTACTCGTATTTGGAGTGATACAATGCAGCATGTTTCTTGAAATTTTCGACCCGTTGGCCGCGGGCCGGGTACATGTACAGTGCATGACACACTTCGGAGTTTTGGCCAGCTCCCATTCTTGACTAGCGTTGTGCCTATGGTGCGAACGACCTGAATTTTCCACAATTTTTTTTGCGAATTATCGAACGTAAATATATTGACAATAATTAAGGTAGGTTTTACTCAATTTTTGTGGCCATTTTGTGTATAGCTTTTGTAGTGCAATGGAAATAGTTCAGGCTAAAACTTCGCATATATATGAATACCCCATTCAATCTGCATAAAAAAAATTGGCAAAAAAAAAAAATGTTCCGACCGACCGACCCTATTTTTGAAAGGCATGTAATCTGAAGCAGAACTATTTTTTTTTTTTGGCCTTATCCGGTCGAATACTCCCCTTTTTACCCTAGCTTCATTTTTTTTTTCAAATCTTAATTTTTAATTTCTTTCTTATTATCAATGTAAGTGGATGGTGGTCATCGAGCGGTAATCTTCAGTCGTCTCGGGGGCGTTCAAGACAGGATTTATGCTGAGGGATTGCATTTTAGGATACCGTGGTTCCAGTACCCCGTCATATACAACATCCGCTCCAAGCCAAGGAGGATCTCTTCACCCACCGGAAGCAAAGGTAGGCCAGAGGATCATAAGTAATCCTGCAAGCTCTAAAGTGAGGAAAGTTGAGTCCATTCATTATTTCTGTGTGTGGCACGAGATACTTGCAGTGCGTGAAATTACAGTCGGACATCGGACATTTTCCGACCACTTTCATGGTTTGTCCGACCAAATGCAGATGTGCTCGGACAAAATGTCCGAGCGATTTATGTATTCTTTGTGGAGTTGTCTTTTTCAGAAGTATGAAATAAACGCTTGCACTCAAAAGTATTTTGTTGTTTATTTCCGATGATCCGGTCTGTTATACTTACCGTACGCTGAGCGGCTGCTAACTACATGTACGTGTTGTCTTATATTCACGCAATAGATGCAACGCGTTTACACCCCAATCATTACACAGTCTAGTACAGCGCGGCGTGCACAGCGATAGATTGGCATTCGTACGTACGTGCCGTTTGCCAAAAAATAGACGTGAAATCAAGTCGATAAATTGTGTTTCGATCAGCAGTCTTCGTGTTTCTTCTACAAATCAGTTAATACAACTTTTTGTACTTTTCAAGTCATTTTATGGAAATGAGCAGTGGCCGTTTGTGGAATTCCCAGTTAATTTCTATTGGGCAAAAGTGTTAAATTGGACCTGATTCAACCTCTATTCCTTGCTATAATGATTCGATCGAGCCTCTTTGGACATTCAGAACTGCAATTTCACCCAGTTTAAGTTATGTGTTCTGCAGACTTGAATCGAGTCTGTATAGTGACGAGTCTAATTGACGCGCATACATGTAATGAGAATTTAGCAAGATCAAAGTACGTTGTGTTGCGCGGTATGCTTTAAGTGCGTGATTGTTACTAAATTCTCACAACGTGGCTTACTACAGAAACGAGCGCGTGAATGCCCGGCGATTGTCATTGCAACTACATAGTGTGTATTATGGATACGCTAAATTTGGAACGCTAAATGGCAGATCAAAACTTGACAATGGCAGAACACTTTTGATTGTGCTCGGACATTTTGTCTGACCACTTTTTTTGTCTAATTTCACGCACTGTACTTGCCGTAATTCATATGCCTCGGGAAAGTTTCTAGCGAAGAAAATGGGGAGTTAGGGGACCCTAAAATTTTATCTTGAGGCAACTATGATTGTCCACATTACCACTGCAACTTATTCTACAATCTTTTTAACATATTCTTAATCAGTTCAATACAATCTTGTGCAAGGACCAGTCTTACTAAATTTGCCCGATCAGGCGGAGAGGGATTCTAAGTGATTTTAAGTTGAGGCACAAATAAAGACTGGCAAGTGTCCAAATGGACCGTTCAGTAGTCTGGTGATGTGACCGTAGAAAGAAGTGTACAGGTGGAGACTGGTACCAGTTGTATCTTCTGACCCACTTTAGTTGTGCAGTACTGAAATGGACTGGTTGTTTGAATCGAGAATAATCGGAGCGTGCACTTTAATGTACAATATCAGGTGCCTGGTGGGAATCAATCCATGACAACATGTAATTTAGGATCACAAGACTGACACCCCCTCTGGTGGATGTACCATGGTCCATAATTACTAGGATCGGGTGATAGATGACCTGGGGCATGGCTACCACGTGGCTGGGACAATATAAAACAAAGAAATGTGGAAGCGATTTTAACCACACTGACTCCGAGTAAGGGTTTACTTTACCGTAATTTTCGGAATATAAGCCGCGCGGCGTATAAGCCGCAGCACGCAAAAATCTGCAAAGTAAGATTTGAAGTCGGCGTATAAGCCGCACCAGCGTATAAGCCGCACCGACCGCTGCGGTTTCAATTTTGTAAGGCCTCCAAATTCTAGTCAAAATGCTCTGAACCAGTTCTATTTACACTACAGAAGCTATTAAAAGGGCCACAAAAGTTATATCAAATCATTTACAATCGATACTTTTACAAACAAATATGGGAATTGATGAGAAATAAACACCGGGAACTGCTGCCGGCTGCCCCGTCATAGCACGGCAGCCTGCGCCATGCACGCCGGTGAATGACAACATTTTCCCACAGCACGTGAGAAAGTATGAAACCCACCGTGTGTTGTCTGACTGGAGCGCTACAAATCTTGCTTTGTGGCAACAGATGCTGATTTGTTTTGTCCTAAGAATAAACAGGTCCGTTTTTACCTCAAAACTTATGCACTCATTCAAGTTTCGATCGTAACTTTCTTCGGAAATAGTCAAAACGAAGCGGACATTTTAATAGACGAATCCATTAATTTTGTAAGGGGTGATTTAGTCCCTCTTTTGAGTTTTACATCGTTTCTTGAATACATTTCAAGAAAACAAAATATATTGCAACGTTGAACAACTGATTATGTAATAGAAAAATGTTTCGAACGCCATACAAATTTTAGTCGTCTTTTTTAAAATTATTTTAACAGCGGAAATATTGGTAATTATTGTTTCCAAGAAAGAACACCCCTTTGTTACCACAAATGGTGTGGTCCGCTGGGGGGGGGGGGGACATGCTGCATATCGCTGCTGCACTGTACCAGTATCACGTACGGCTGGTCGTGTCAAAGACAGCTTTCATCACCGTACTTTTTACCGCTCGGTACCTTTACGTGAGACGTGGTTTCGGTTTGTTAATGACTTTCTTAATTTATAATTCATTTCAGCAACACATCTCTTCTTGTACCAGTACATTAAATACACATGTGAATCTTATTTTTATTCTTCAAGGCTCGGCGTATAAGCCGCCCTGTGTATAAGCCGCAGTAAACATTTTCATGGGCAAATTCAACGTATAAGCCGCGGCTTATATTCCGAAAATTACGGTACATGTTCATACACATTGTACAGTGTTTAAAAATGTGGATATATATGTTGTGGATATACTTTATGCAGATCTTCAGATGGTCAACATCAGTCTGCGTGTCCTGTCCAGACCCATGGAGGCCAACCTTCCTAACATCCTGCGCCAGCTGGGCACAGACTACGACGAGAGGGTCCTGCCATCTATATGCAATGAGGTAATGTCAAAGGTCAAGCTATTTTGAGCGCTGCTGGTTAGGCCAAAACAAAATATTCGGTCTCTGGTCAGACCAAAGTTCCGGAATTGATGCTGCCACGCGGCTTTTTTTTTTTTTTTTTTTCTTCAAGCTTGGATTGTACAGACAAGGTGGGTACTATTTTGCTTTTTTGGTGTCCTCATGTACATTGGTGTCCTCCATAATTTGCCTTGGTGCTTTCGATCATTTGCCTTGGTGCAATTTCCCATTCCTTGGTGCTCTTTGGTAAAAAAAAATTGAGGTGTGGAAATAGAGGGCGCTGTTGGAGCTACCGCGGAACATTTTGGGGAAAAAAAAAGATCGACGCGCATGATTAAAATCGACGCGCGCGCTGACCAGAGACCGACTTAATTTTTTTTTGGCCTTATGGTCATTGACTAGAGATGTCATTCGTCCCGATGATAATCATGCAACAATGAAGGTGTACACTTTTTTTTTTACAAAAGGTTCATAACATTGACCAGAGAGTTTAGTTGCTTTAACCCGGTGTTTAAAAGATCACAAACAGTCAAAGTTTCCTTCCACTTCCTTTGGTATATTTTTAACACACCAATGGGTCACTTGACCACTTTTGACCCAAGTAACAGCATGGCTCAGAATGCATGTTTGCATAGGAGGGTTAAAGGGAAAATACAACATTTGCAAACATCAAAAAATAAAACTACCAAATCATTTTGAAATACCTTGCTGGACTGTTAGTGAATGACAGTGTAAAGCATCCTGTAAAATCATGGCACCTGGTTATACTGTCATTTTCAAGAAAAGTGGTATTTTTGTATCAATTTCCAACGCTGGTCGGCCGACCAGCGTTGGAAAAAAACTGGCTTTTTTTCAAATACTGGCCCCAATTGACCATCGCACTTGTTTGCAATCGATTACACACCTATGAACGGGTACAAGTCAGCTAGACTGGTTCCCTGACTTATATGGAGTCAGGGAACCAGACTACAGGAAAATGATTGTTTTTCTTGGTTTTTATAGCATATTCGAACCCAAAACCTCAAAAAAGTCAGTGTAACTATATTTGCTATATATTTCCAACCCCCAATTCCATCCATTTCTGAAAATTACAGCAAAAGCAAATGATGTATATTCCCTTTAATGGGTTTGTAAAACTTGCAGGGCTGTGAAGTGCAGAGGGTTATGTAGGTTATTGTCATGCGGATCATGTTTGATGCCACCAGTACATGCTAATTTCGAACATTTTGACCTGTCGTTTTCTTTTCCAGGTTCTGAAGGGTGTCGTAGCAAAGTTTAATGCTTCACAGCTCATTACTCAGAGACAGCAGGTAAGATGGAATCCCATCGACATTAAACACAAGCAGCTATTATTAAGGGAATAAATGTGTGCTCCGGAGGTTTTTATTAGGTATTTATGGCGAGGGTAATTATCAGCACCCAGACTCTAAGTGGTCTTAAACAGAGTGATAAATACCGACGGAGCACATATTTATTCCCATTCATAAATACCTTTCGGTAAAAAAAATCATATAATTCGTTCAAAACATCCCGATTTTGTTCAACAAATTCACTTTATGCTTTTTTGAAATATCCCTCTTGCAAAATAATGGAGTGTTCAGCTGGCGAGTAAGTGTAAACAACCCTTTTATGGAGATTGACGCACGCGTATCATGTTATGCGCGATGTCGCGCAGAACGCACCTGGCGCGTTGCGTTTGAATTTAGAACTCCCTAAAATTCTGACTCCCTGGTAGTGTTGCGCATGCCTACGTGAGGATTGTGAATGTTCAACCAATGAAACGATAAGAGGCACTGGATTTTTAGGAGTCCACATTTTATTGTGACACTGGAAAAGACCAGTTAGCCATGTCTTTATCATCCGTTTAAGACCGGCCACGTGACAGGCTCTCGACCAATAGGAATGCATAAACTGTCTCAGGTATTTATGAATATGAAATACCTCACTTTACTGCGATTCTGCTGCGTTGACGTGATTCTACCGCTATAGGTCAATAGTCTCAAGCATCCTGTGAAATCATGGCACCTGGTGCGCTGTCATTTTTAAGAAAAGTGGAATTTTTTATTAAAAAAAATCCCTTTCCAACGATGGTTAGCCAACCATCGTTTGGGGAAAAAAAGTTCTAATTTTTCAGAAAAAGCTGACAAAATGTTGAAGTCTGCTAATGTGACCCATCAGGCCGGCGTTTATCTCCGGTTTCAGTAGCATGAAATGACAGAATACTTTTACCCCCCCTGGATGGGATGCTAGTCCATCGCAGGTTATTCCCCAGCTAATGCTGGTACCCATTTATACTCCCGGGTGGAGAGAGGCAAGTGGGGATGAAGTGGCTTGCCCAAGGACACAAGTATAGCCAGCAGCTGGATTCGAACCCCTGACCCTCTGATCATGAGTCATGAACCCTAACCTCTGGGCCACACTCCCCCACAGCAAAAGCAGACATAATAGTGAGGGTGTTAATTGTGTCCACCATTTGTCAAAAAAAAAAAAGGCCAATGAGATGTTCTTTTTCTTTCCTCCCTTGGCATGTCCGTAGGTGAGTTTGCTGATTCGCAGACAGCTGACGGAGAGAGCCAACGACTTTGGCCTCATCCTGGACGACGTCTCCATTACAGAACTCAGTTTTGGTGAGAACATTTCCCCAAACCCTAACTAATAACAAACAACATTGGATGTAATGAACATAATCAACCCATGTGCTCATCGCCTTTTTTATCACTAAACATATGAATTAATTCTTTACTTCGACTCGTGTGCCGTGGTACATGGGTTCGAATCCTGACCGTGGGAACATGGTGCTTGTGCTCTTGAGCAAGGCACTTTATTTTTTGTTTCGTCTTCCGGATCTTGTCTCTAAGAGAAGGGTTGCCCCTGGTTTCTTGGCAGTGGCAGAATATGCGCCGCAGCACCTAGCAAAAAGCTTTGGTTGCATTCTCCAAGCTTTTTGTCCTGGCAAAAAAAAAAATATAAATACAGTTGTTATTATTATTATTATTATTATTACCACCAAAGTAACCACTTTGATTCTCAGAAACATCACTGCTCATCAAGAACCATCTTCACATCTCGAGAATTAAAAACATTAAACATGATTTTGTGTATTTATCATAATTTGACAAGGAGAGAATTACGAAATGAAAACGAGGTCAATGAATTGGAGGTTTGTGGCAACACCATGTGAATGATGTATTTCTTAGTGAGTTGTGTGGTTCTCAGAAGAACCAGTCGAGAAGTTGAGGTCATTCAGGTAAGGGCCCGCCTCAATTCGTCTTCAGGACAAGTCCCAGACAAGTTGTGGGTAAAATCCTTCATTTTGTCCCAGAAGAACCTCTGAATTTGTCCGAGACATTTTCTGGGAAATTTTCATGAGCAACTGCTTGACTCACTAATATTACAACGTTGCGGGAAGATTGTGTTCAGAATCCTGCAACTTATGCCTGATACAATGTCTGCAAATTGTCCAGAACTTGTCCCTGGATATGAATTGAGATGGGCCCTAAGTAGGCAGCTGGGAGAGATTCCCTGTCTCACCTGTTAACAAGATATCTGAAATGAGAGTTGGACGATTCATTTTTTTTCCAATCCAAAAACATAAGATGTTACTCACAATTTGTTGGTAGTTATGTTTCACTCCTGAACTAGGAGCTTAGTCAGACTGGCAATCATGTCCAATGCTCAACTGCCTTTTATTACCCTTTCTTGGTCGTCGTAGAGGGCGCTGTGGGCGTGTTTTGGACTAGTTGATCATAGATGTTATGGAGCTTGTATGCCCCGTCGTCTTTAGTGAGAATCTTCTAACTCTTGTTTTTCCAACAATCCAGATGAAGTTAATAACTGAAATGGGTTTTCTTCTTGTCCGCAGGTAAGGAGTACACAGCGGCCGTGGAAGCCAAGCAGGTGGCCCAGCAGGAAGCACAGAGGGCCATGTTCCTGGTGGAGAAGGCCAAGCAGGAGAGAGCACAGAAGGTGGTCCAGGCCGAGGGTGAAGCAGCCGCTGCCGAAATGATATCCTTTTGATGCAGTCCTCCATTGGGCTTGTGTGTGAAGAATAGAGGGCAGCGTAGCTTAGAAACGAGGGCAAAGTGAAGGGCACTTGCATCCCATTGGACAAATTGTGTTATTTTCTGCGAATAAAAAATTTGTAAGGCCCAGGAAGGGCAAGGTTTGCCTGACAGTGGACCATATTTGCGCACTGGGTCGATACCACCAAATGATGAATATGATAGATTTGCTGTGCGCAACACGAAGTGACGCGCCCGAGAAATATTGGCAAAGTTAAGGGCACTTGCATCCCATTGGACTAATTGTGTCATTTTCTGCATGTACCAGGAATGGCAAGATTTGCCTGACAGTGGACCGTGTGTGCGCACCTTGTAGATGCCACTAATTGACGAAAGCGATAGATTTGCACAACACTAAGTGATGCATTGTCTATGACTTTGTGCGCATGTCACCCCTTGGTGCAACAATATCCACAATATGTCACTTCATGGTGGTACCAGTGATGTGTAGATTACATTAATAGCGAGTAGTGGGCTCGAACTGGTGGCACGCCCTTCACACGTTCTCATTGTTAGGTACCGCTGCCATATTTTGTCCAAAGTTCTGCAAAGAATGCAGCCATTGATATAATTTCTATGAATGTAGAATGCTGACCACTTCAAACATCAATGGATCCCAATGTTTAATTTCCAATGTACTGTCACATGATGATTCACTGCTTCACTGAGGAGTCCTGTCCACCTCAGTCGCCGACAGCAATACCCTTCCCATAATTCCATCATGAGACGCCGGATGTCTCGTGGGAACAGTCTGTTAATCTTGATGGGTGGCCGACCAACGTCGCTTGGTGCTGCCGTGGCTGCACATTGTAACCTCAGACTGACATATCCCTGTTCAGGGGCCACTTGTGTCCAAACAAGACTCCCTAGCTGTTGGAGATTTGACTGCCAGGAGAAGACCGGTGGTAAATGGGGTGGGAGGGGCTTAAGGGATTTTTCCAGGGGTGGGACAGTGGGATAGAGTGCTGGATTGTTGGTGGACGGACCGTCGTGATTTTCACTTTAGTAATCTGATGACAGTAACTGTATCATGCTTTCTAAAGATACACCTTCAAGTGAGCAAATTTAATTAAAAGTATGTAAATGGTACCACTTATGTCTAAACAATTTGAAATCAATCCATGTGCTGAATGCACAGATCAGACAGCCATCTCATATCTTTCCATTTGTATAATTTTTTTAGTACCACTTTGAAATTCTATAAAAGAAACTGATTTGAAACGATTGTGCAAATCAAGTCAGCCTGATTTCAAATTCGGTAAGTTTGAGTGGTCTTCGAGACAGAGTGGCCATGATGTCCATTCAAGGCGATATCAAATCAGTCACATGTCTTCCCATCTTGGGTCAAGTCACGAGATATTCAAATGAACGACGACAAAATCGCTTGTTTGGCAGAAAATAATGTTTGTATTTATCAGGCTACCTTAACTCTGATCTCACTTGGGAATGGCCATCGCACAGAATCCAGGCTATCTGAAGCTGAGGAAGATCCGAGCTGCACAGAACATTGCCAGAACGGTCAGTAAAACCACCTCTTGAAGAGTGCGTTTGATTACTTTCCCCCATGCTTACTCGTTCAAGCGCGACTGCATTCAATTTAACTCTCGCGCCTGGCCCAAGTAACCGACTTGCTGAGCCAGTTACTTAGGTTAGTGCCCCGCTTCACTCATGTTAGCGCGACTGCTTTCGATTTAACTCTCATGTGACTTCTCGTGCTTTAATCGCGCCTGGCCCAAGTAACAGACTCGCCGAGCCGGTTACTTAGGTTAGTGCCCCACTTTCCCCCATGCGTCACTCATGTAGGCGCGACTGCTTTCGATTTAACTCCCACGTGACTTCTCGCGCTTAATCGAGCCTGGCCCAAGTAACCGACTTGCTGAGCCGGTTACTTAGGTTAGTGCCCCACTTTCCCCCACGCGTCACTCATGTAGGCGCGACTGCTTTCGATTTAACTCTCATGTGACTTCTCGCGCTTTAATCGAGCCTGGCCCAAGTAACCGACCCGCTGAGCCGGTTACTCAGGTTAGTGCCCCACTTTCCCCCATGCTTCACTCATGTAAGCGCGACTGCTTTCGATTTAACTCTCATGTGACTTCTCGCGCTTAATCGCGCCTGGCCCAAGTAACCGACTCGCTGAGCCGGTTACTTAGGTTAGTGCCCCACTTTCCCCCACGCTTCACTCATGTAAGCGCGACTGCTTTCGATTTAACTCTCATGTGACTTCTCGCGCTTTAATCAAGCCTGGCCCAAGTAACCGACCCGCTGAGCCGGTTACTGCGGTTAGTGTCCCACAATGCAATGCGAAAAAAAATGGCAGCTAAAAAGTCTAACGCTGAGGCGGTGAGGGATTCAAAAGTGTCTCAGCTTCACTTGACTTCACACTAGCACTGGATGATATCTTAATCAGTCTTCAACAGTTCTACAGTATATTTCTGAGGGTTCTTTTTGACAAATCCAATAAGAAATTCGTGAAGATGTCACTGACAAACTAGTGACGTTTCACTGCTACGCTAGCAGCCTCTTCAGACTGGCAACCCATCTGACCCAACACTGTCCCTTTATCCGCTCCGTTCACAAGTACCCCCTCACCGGCAAACAAAGTACAGTTGGGGGTGACCGACCTGCGCCGTCTTGCCTGACTGCAATATTTTGCCGCGACGCGCGGCCGTACCACTGCGTGAACATAGTACAAGTCCCCTGGTGTACATGCGTCACACCCTAGGAACGGTGCGCGTCAACCAGCTAAATGTCCCGCCCATGGGACGTCGTTGCTAGGTGAAAGGGCGCCCTCTTTGTTGGCGCACGGAGCTCATAGCTGTTTGAAACTGCCATAGAGGGCGTGGTGCGTATGAGTTGATCAAAGATATTGTTCAGTTTGTAGGCCCCCTCGTCCTTGTTGAGAATGTTGTTGTCTCCCCTCCTGCGCATCAAAATGGCTTCTTTGTGCCATCTGGTGGCGTTCTTTGAGCCATAGACGGAGCCATAGCGTAGCAGTGAAACGTCACTAATTTATGAGAAACATCTTCGCAAATTTTTGTATTGGATTTTTCAAAAAGAACCTTCAGAAATATTCTGACAAACAATCCAGATGAACTTACTCCAAAAAAAAAGTTGACAGTATTTTACAACAATTATTCATTGAGACAACAGCTGGTCCAGCCTAATTTTCATTCAAGTTCGGTTTTCAATGGGGATTATTACTATTATTTTTGCGTTCTTTTATTACGCGCTTTGAGGAATCTTTGATTCACACTGCACTATAGAACAGGCATGCAACTTTTCCTCGGATCAGCTGATTTCCTCTTTTTTTATTCTCATTTCTCCCATTCAAAATAGAAAATCACTGTACAAAGTCTTCAGAATTTAGGAATTTCCTCTTTTTTGGTGAATTTACAGTTGCCTGCCTGATAGAAATGTAGTGTTATTTTTATTAAATGGGTATTCATAAATACCTATTAAGACAGTTTACACATTCCTATTGGTCGATAGCCCGTCACACGGCCGGTCTTAAACAGATGATAAAGACATGACTGGCTGGTCTAAAACACTTTTCCAGTGTCACATGAAATTTGGACTCCATGAAATCCGGTGCCTTTTAACGTTTCATTGGTTGAACAGTCACATTCCTCACGTATGCATGCGCAACTCTACCAGTGAATCAGTATTTTATGGCCCGAAATTCACACTACACCGGCCCACCTTTTTAAGGTAACGAGCTGTGGAGGGGCATTCCATATTATAGTCAGAGGGGTGCTTCGTAAAACAAAGTAAAATTGTTGAACAAAATGGTTGGCAACGTCTACTTTTTGACTTGTTTTGAATTTTGGACCGAAAAGATTTGGTTTTTTTTTACTGAAAAGGTATTTATGAATGGGTTAGCCTCGGGTAATTATCGCCCATCCAGACTGCCACCGGTCTTAAACAGAGTGTTATAATACCTCCCGAACACACATTTATTCCCTTATTTATGTGAATGGTGTTTTGGTGTCCATGTCTGATGCAGGTGGCTTCGTCTCAGAACCGCGTCTACCTGAACGCCGCAAGCCTCATGCTTAACCTCGGGGACAAGGAATTCTACGAAGACTCCGAGAGACTGGGCAAAGCCTCAGTGAAAAAGTAACTCTGGAGAGTATTCACATCTGAGATCTTTATTTTGTAGGATGAAGCGATCTACCAGCCAGGTTTTCATATTTCATCACGTTCACGTCAAATGAAAAGTCAAACAAAAATTTGATTGGAAGTTTAAATGATCATATTAAAAGGTATGCAAGTTTTCCCCGGATCAGCTGATTTCCTCGCTTTTCACTTCACACTTATGCCATCAACATTTGAAAAAAAAAGTATCGATTCTTGTAAAATTGGAATTGCCTCTGTTTTTGTTTGTTCCCAGTTGCACGTCTGTTTTAAAGATTACTTCTTTTTTTTTTTAAAGAAGTTATGTGCGTATAACACTTACATGGTAAACCATTCCCTTCATTTTGTGTTCTTTTTTTGATTTGGATGGTTGCTAGCTACTGTGAGACATTAGACTGTGTTTAAAACATGAACACACCAAAATCTGCCATAACCCAATATCTCTGTGGTTTGTTGGTTTTAATGGAACTAGGACTGTACCACTATGTCACCATCGATGGGATTTGATTTCCCAGTTGTGTTAAAGTACGAACAGGTGTATGGTTCACAAAAGAGGGATTATTCCCAGCTTTTGCTCATGACCGAGTCAATATTTTGGCAACTGAGGACATTTTAGAATGAAAAATGTCGAAAAATTCCAGTTCATTGGAAATTCGGTAGATCATGTGGCTTTGTAGCTTTGATGACTTCAAATATTAAACCAAATTTAAATTTTACTCTAGGCCAGGCATAGTTCAATAAAACCTTTTATCAAAAGTTAGGTATTAAGCCTTCATTTATAGTTTAATTGTCAGTAAATATCAGAATGTATACTAGAGTGTCAAACTGAAGAATTAAGAGCCCCACATACTCGTACTGTTGATTCATGTAAACAAATTTTTTTTAACAGTTCCTGATCATGAAATTTCAGTTTGTTTCAATTATCGCAACAATCATCGTTCCTAAAAACCGTTTTGTTTTTGTGAAGACCATTATGCATTTTTAGTTTTGATAGGGCGATAAGAAAGGCATTCGAGGATGTACATTGATACATGAATAAATCAATGGATATTGTAAAAAAGGAATAAATGTTCGTGCACTTCTTTTCTTGCTGTGATCTGAATTCCAATGGGCCTTATTCACGAGTTGGCCATTTTTGTCGAGTTCCCGGAATGTATTTCATTAACTGTTAACTGTTGAATAGTATGGCGCCAGGCTTTTTATGCAGGCACAATGCAGCCTTATTTTACCGTCTTTTTTTTTAAAAATATGTCTTTAGGCCAAAAAAAAAAAGTCTCCGGTTTCTGGTATGCGCGCGCGCTGCCGCATAAGCCATGCAGCAAAAATGAAATTTTTTTTTTTTAAAAGATGAGATGATAAACCCAAACCGCCACACTGGTGGATGCTGAATTCTGCATGCTGCCAATTTTTAACGTGTTTAGAAGGGGTTATGATCGAGAATAAGATTTATGTGGCCTCTTTGGACTCATACTTTTTTTAAGTAGTGTCGTCAGGCATCATTGCACATCACAGCCGAGCAAAAAAAAAAGGTAAAAAAAAAAAAGCCGCGTCCACTTGACCACCGCGTCAAGCTCCCACTTTTTGGACCCTTTTGGCCTTAAACATTAGGGAATGTTTAATTACAAATTTTAAATTATTCATTGAAGCAGGCTGGAATTTATTACCAATTTACTTGCTTTCATTTCTCTTCGCAAGTTCCAAAAAAATAGCCATTTTACCTAACTTTCAATTCAATATGGCCGACTCGTGAAAAAGGCCCATGTGGTAGTCACTCTCTAACTATTTAGTGGGTTTTAATATGTTAAATTTCCTTGAAATTAAGAGGAAAAATATTTTAACCTTTTTCCCCAACTGAATACATGTATGTAAGGTTAACCCCTTGCACTTTTGTCAATTTTGGCCAAAAAATGAAATTGCTTAAAATGTGCTGGAAAGATGCCTTAATGGCCCTAGGACACATTCCAAATCGGTTTCTGGACATATGTGCTATTAAAAAGGAAAACTCCGTCGAAAATTAATATTTAAATCATTCAAAAAATTAATGTTTTTCTCCAATCGATGATTTTTACCCAAATCTCTAAAATTGTGCTTTTTAGACTAACGATTGATGTCCGTCTTGCATCCAGATGAATTTCTGCCTTGTTTGGAGAAAAGTCAATTTTTTGGCCGAATTTCACTAAAAATGTAAGGTTAACCTATTGCACTTTTTTCAATTTTGGCCAAAAAAATGATATTGCTCAAAATTTGCTGGAAAGATGCCTAAAGGGCACTAGGAAACATTCCAAATCGGTTTCTGGACAGATGTGCTATTAAAAAGGGAAACTCCGTCGAAAATTAATATTTAAATCATTCAAAAAATTAATGTTTTTCTCCAATGGATGATTTCTGCCCAAATCTTCAAAATTATGTGTGTTAGAGTATTGATTGATGTTCCTCTTGCATCCGGATGAATTTCTGCCTTGTTTGGAGAAAAGTCAATTTTTGGCCGATTTTGACTAAAAATGTAAGGCTAACCCCTTGCATCTTTTTCAATTTTGGCCAAAAAATGAAATTTCCTGAAAGTTGCTAGAAAGATGCCTCAAGGGCCCGAGAACGCATTCCAAATCGATTGCTGGACAGATGTGCTATTGAAGGGGAAATTCTGTCGAAAAATTAAGGTAAAATCTCTCATAAAAACTACTTTTTTTCCAAAAACTGACGATTTTTGCCTAAATCTTCAAACTTATGTGTGTTAGAGTATTGATTGAAGTTCCTCTAGCATCCAGATGAATTTCTCCCTTGTTTTGAGAAAAGTCAATTTTGGGCCGATTTTGACTAAAAATGTAAGGCTAACCCCTTGCATCTTTTTCAATTTTGGCCAAAAAATGAAATTTCCTGAAAGATGCTAGAAAGATGCCTTAAGGGCCCTAGAACGCATTCCCAATCGATTGCTGGACAGTTGTGCTATTAAAGGGGAAATTCTGTCGAAAAATTAAGGTTAAATCGCTCAAAAAATTATCTTTTTTCTCTCCAAAAATTGGCGATTTTTGCCCAAATCTCCAAAATTATGTGTGTCAGAGTATTGATTGATGTTCCTCTTGCATCCGGATGAATTTCTGCCTTGTTTTGAGAAAAAAGTCAATTTTTGGCCGATTTTGTGTAAAAATGTAAGGCTAACCCCTTGCATCTTTTTTAATTTTGCCCAAAAAATGAAATTTCCTGAAAGTTGCTAGAAAGATGCCTCAAGGGCCCGAGAACGCATTCCAAATTGATTGCTGGACAGTTGTGCTATTGAAGGGGAAATTCTGTCGAAAAATTAAGGTAAAATCTCTCATAAAAACTACCTTTTTTTCCAAAAAAATTGACGATTTTTCCCCAAATCTTCAAACTTATGTGTGTCAGAGTATTGATTGATGTTCCTCTTGCATCCAGATGAATTTCTGCCTTGTTTTATGAATAGACAATTTCGGGCCGATTTTGACTAAAAATGTAAGGCTAACCCCTTGCATCTTTTTCAATTGTGCCCAAAAACTGAAATTTCCTGAAAGTTGCTAGAAAGATGCCTTAAGGGTACTAGAACGCATTCCAAATCGACTGCTGGACAGTTGTGCTATTAAAGGGGAAATTCTGTCGAATAATTAAGGTAAAATCGCTCAAAAATAGCTTTTTCCCCTCCAAAAATTGACGATTTTTGCCCAAATTTTCAAAATTATGTGTGTTAGAGTATTGATTGATGTTCATCTTGCATCCTTAAGGGCACTAGGACACATTCCAAATCGGTTTCTGGACAGATGTGCTATTAAAAAGGGAAACTCCGTCGAAAATTAATGTAAAAATCATTCAAAAAATTAATGTTTTTCTCCATCAATGGATGATTTTTGCCCAAATCTTCAAAACTGTGCGTGTTAGAGTATTGATTGATGTTCGTCTTGCATCCAGATGAATTTCTGCCTTGTTTGGAGAAAAGTCAATTTTTGGCCAAATTTGACTAAAAATGTAAGGTTAACCCCTTGCACTTTTGTCAATTTTGGCCAAAAAATGAAATTGCTCAAAATTTGCTGGAAAGATGCCTAAAGGGCACTAGGACACATTCCAAATCGGTTTCTGGACAGATGTGCTATTAAAAAGGGAAACTCCGTCGAAAATTAATGTAAAAATAATTCAAAAAATTAATGTTTTTCTCCATCAATGGATGATTTTTGCCCAAATCTTCAAAACTGTGCTCGTTAGAGTATTGATTGATGTTCGTCTTGCATCCAGATGAATTTCTGTCTTGTTTGGAGAAAAAACAATTTTTGTACAAATTTGACTAAAAATGTAAGGTTAACCCCTTGCACTTTTGTCAATTTTGGCCACCAAATTAAATTGGTCAAAATTTGCAGGAGAGATTCCTAAAGGGCACTAGGACACATTCCAAATCGGTTTCTGGACAGATGTGCTATTAAAAAGGGAAACTCCGTCGAAAATTAATATGAAAATCATTCAAAAAATAAATGTTTTTCTCCATCAATGGATGATTTTTGTCCAAATCTTCCAAATTGTGCTCGTTAGAGTATTGATTGATGTTCGTCTTGCATCCAGATAAATTTCTGCCTTGTTTGGAGAAAAGTCAATTTTTGTCCAAATTTGACTAAAAATGTAAGGTTAACCCCTTGCACTTTTGTCAATTTTGGCCAAAAAAATGAAATTGCTTAAAATGTGCTGGAAAGATGCCTAAAGGGCACTAGGACACATTCCAAATCGGTTTCTGGACAGATGTGCTATTAAAAAGGGAAACTCTGTCGAAAATTGAAATAAAAATCACTCAAAAAATTAATGTTTTTCTCCATCAATGGATGATTTTTGTCCAAATTTTCCAAAATGTGCTCGTTAGAGTATTGATTGATGTTCGTCTTGCATCCAGATGAATTTCTGCCTTGTTTGGAGAAAAGTCAATTTTTGGCCAAATTTGACTAAAAATGTAAGGTTAACCCCTTGCACTTTTGTCAATTTTGGCCAAAAAAATGAAATTGCTTAAAATGTGCTGGAAAGATGCCTAAAGGGCACTAGGACACATTCCAAATCGGTTTCTGGACAGATGTGCTATTAAAAAGGGAAACTCCGTCGAAAATTAATATAAAAATCATTCAAAAAATTAATGTTTTTCTCCATCAATGGATGATTTTTGCCCAAATCTTCAAATCTGTGCGTGTTAGAGTATTGATTGATGTTCGTCTTGCATCCAGATGAATTTCTGCCTTGTTTGGAGAAAAGTCCATTTTTGGCCAAATTTGACTAAAAATGTAAGGTTAACCCCTTGCACTTTTGTCAATTTTGGCCAAAAAATGAAATTGCTCAAAATTTGCTGGAAAGATGCCTAAAGGGCACTAGGACACATTCCAAATCGGTTTCTGGACAGATGTGCTATTAAAAAGGGAAACTCCGTCGAAAATTAATATAAAAATCATTCAAAAAATTGATGTTTTTCTCCATCAATGGATGATTTTTGCCCAAATCTTCAAAACTGTGCGTGTTAGAGTATTGATTGATGTTCGTCTTGCATCCAGATGAATTTCTGCCTTGTTTGGAGAAAAGTCAATTTTTGGCCAAATTTGACTAAAAATGTAAGGTTAACCCCTTGCACTTTTGTCAATTTTGGCCAAAAAATGAAATTGCTCAAAATTTGCTGGAAAGATGCCTAAAGGGCACTAGGACACATTTCAAATCGGTTTCTGGACAGATGTGCTATTAAAAAGGGAAACTCCGTCGAAAATTAATATAAAAATCATTCAAAAAATTAATGTTTTTCTCCATCAATGGATGATTTTTGCCCAACTTTTCAAATCTGTGCGTGTTAGAGTATTGATTGATGTTCGTCTTGCATCCAGATGAATTTCTGCCTTGTTTGGAGAAAAGTCAATTTTTGGCCAAATTTGACTAAAAATGTAAGGTTAACCCCTTGCACTTTTGTCAATTTTGGCCAAAAAATGAAATTGCTCAAAATTTGCTGGAAAGATGCCTAAAGGGCACTAGGACACATTCCAAATCGGTTTCTGGACAGATGTGCTATTAAAAAGGGAAACTCCGTCGAAAATTAATATCAAAATCATTCAAAAAATTAATGTTTTTCTCCATCAATGGATGATTTTTGCCCAAATCTTCAAAACTGTGCGTGTTAGAGTATTGATTAATGTTCGCCTTGCATCCAGATGAATTTCTGCCTTGTTTGGAGAAAAGTCAATTTTTGGCCAAATTTGACTAAAAATGTAAGGTTAACCCCTTGCACTTTTGTCAATTTTGGCCAAAAAATGAAATTGCTCAAAATTTGCTGGAAAGATGCCTCAAGGGCACTAGGACACATTCCAAATCGGTTTCTGGACAGATGTGCTATTAAAAAGGGAAACTCCGTCGAAAATTAATATAAAAATCACTCAAAAGATTAATGTTTTTCTCCATCAATGGATGATTTTTGCCCAAATCTTCAAAACTGTGCGTGTTAGAGTATTGATTGATGTTCGCCTTGCATCCAGATGAATTTCTGCCTTGTTTGGAGAAAAGTCAATTTTTGGCCAAATTTGACTAAAAATGTAAGGTTAACCCCTTGCACTTTTGTCAATTTTGGCCAAAAAATGAAATTGCTCAAAATTTGCTGGAAAGATGCCTAAAGGGCACTAGGACACATTCCAAATCGGTTTCTGGACAGATGTGCTATTAAAAAGGGAAACTCCGTCGAAAATTAATATAAAAATCACTCAAAAGATTAATGTTTTTCTCCATCAATGGATGATTTTTGCCCAACTTTTCAAATCTGTCCGTGTTAGAGTATTGATTGATGTTCGTCTTGCATCCAGATGAATTACTGCCTTGTTTGGAGAAAAGTCCATTTTTGGCCAAATTTGACTAAAAATGTAAGGTTAACCCCTTGCACTTTTGTCAATTTTGGCCAAAAAATGAAATTGCTCAAAATTTGCTGGAAAGATGCCTAAAGGGCACTAGGACACATTCCAAATCGGTTTCTGGACAGATGTGCTATTAAAAAGGGAAACTCCGTCGAAAATTAATATAAAAATCATTCAAAAAATTAATGTTTTTGTCCATCAATGGATGATTTTTGCCCAAATCTTCAAAACTGTGCGTGTTAGAGTATTGATTGATGTTCGCCTTGCATCCAGATGAATTTCTGCCTTGTTTGGAGAAAAGTCAATTTTTGGCCAAATTTGACTAAAAATGTAAGGTTAACCCCTTGCACTTTTGTCAATTTTGGCCAAAAAATGAAATTGCTCAAAATTTGCTGGAAAGATGCCTAAAGGGCACTAGGACACATTCCAAATCGGTTTCTGGACAGATGTGCTATTAAAAAGGGAAACTCCGTCGAAAATTAATATCAAAATCATTCAAAAAATTAATGTTTTTCTCCATCAATGGATGATTTTTGCCCAAATCTTCAAAACTGTGCGTGTTAGAGTATTGATTGATGTTCGCCTTGCATCCAGATGAATTTCTGCCTTGTTTGGAGAAAAGTCAATTTTTGGCCAAATTTGACTAAAAATGTAAGGTTAACCCCTTGCACTTTTGTCAATTTTGGCCAAAAAATGAAATTGCTCAAAATTTGCTGGAAAGATGCCTAAAGGGCACTAGGACACATTCCAAATCGGTTTCTGGACAGATGTGCTATTAAAAACGGAAACTCCGTCGAAAATTGAAATAAAAATCACTCAAAAAATTAATGTTTTTCTCCATCAATGGATGATTTTTGCCCAAATCTTCAAATCTGTGCGTGTTAGAGTATTGATTGATGTTCGTCTTGCATCCAGATGAATTTCTGCCTTGTTTGGAGAAAAGTCAATTTTTGGCCAAATTTGACTAAAAATGTAAGGTTAACCCCTTGCACTTTTGTCAATTTTGGCCAAAAAATGAAATTGCTCAAATCTGCTGGAAAGATGCATAAAGGGCACTAGGACACATTCCAAATCGGTTTCTGGACAGATGTGCTATTAAAAAGGGAAACTCCGTCGAAAAGTAATATAAAAATCATTCAACAAATTAATGTTTTTCTCCATCAATGGATGATTTTTGCCCAAATCTTCAAAACTGTGCGTGTAAGAGTATTGATTGATGTTCGTCTTGCATCCAGATGAATTTCTGCCTTGTTTGGAGAAAAGTCAATTTTTGGCCAAATTTGACTAAAAATGTAAGGTTAACCCCTTGCACTTTTGTCAATTTTGGCCAAAAAATGAAATTGCTCAAAATTTGCTGGAAAGATGCCTAAAGGGCACTAGGACACATTCCAAATCGGTTTCTGGACAGATGTGCTATTAAAAAGGGAAACTCTGTCGAAAATTAATATAAAAATCATTCAAAAAATTAATGTTTTTCTCCATCAGTGGATGATTTTTGTCCAAATCTTCAAATCTGTACGTGTTAGAGTATTGATTGATGTTCGTCTTGCATCCAGATGAATTTCTGCCTTGTTTGGAGAAAAGTCAATTTTTGGCCAAATTTGACTAAAAATGTAAGGTTAACCCCTTGCACTTTTGTCAATTTTGGCCAAAAAATGAAATTGCTCAAAATTTGCTGGAAAGATGCCTAAAGGGCACTAGGACACATTCCAAATCGGTTTCTGGACAGATGTGCTATTAAAAAGGGAAACTCTGTCGAAAATTAATATAAAAATCATTCAAAAAATTAATGTTTTTCTCCATCAATGGATGATTTTTGCCCAAATCTTCAAATCTGTGCGTGTTAGAGTATTGATTGATGTTCGTCTTGCATCCAGATGAATTTCTGCCTTGTTTGGAGAAAAGTCAATTTTTGGCCAAATTTGACTAAAAATGTAAGGTTAACCCCTTGCACTTTTGTCAATTTTGGCCAAAAAATGAAATTGCTCAAATCTGCTGGAAAGATGCATAAAGGGCACTAGGACACATTCCAAATCGGTTTCTGGACAGATGTGCTATTAAAAAGGGAAACTCCGTCGAAAAGTAATATAAAAATCATTCAAAAAATTAATGTTTTTCTCCATCAATGGATGATTTTTGCCCAAATCTTCAAAACTGTGCGTGTAAGAGTATTGATCGATGTGCGTCTTGCATCCAGATGAATTTCTGCCTTGTTTGGAGAAAAGTCAATTTTTTTCCAAATTTGACTAAAAATGTAAGGTTAACCCCTTGCACTTTTGTCAATTTTGGCAAAAAAAATGAAATTTCTTCAAATTTGCTGGAAAGATGCCTAAAGGGCACTAGGACACATTCCAAATCGGTTTCTGGACAGATGTGCTATTAAAAAGGGAAACTCCGTCGAAAATTGAAATAAAAATCACTCAAAAAATTAATGTTTTTCTCCATCAATGGATGATTTTTGCCCAAATCTTCAAATCTGTGCGTGTTAGAGTATTGATTGATGTTCGTCTGGCATCCAGATGAATTTCTGCCTTGTTTGGAGAAAAGTCAATTTTTGTCCAAATTTGACTAAAAATGTAAGGTTAACCCCTTGCACTTTTGTCAATTTTGGCCAAAAAAATGAAATTGCTCAAACTTTGCAGGAGAGATTCCTAAAGGGCACTAGGACACATTCCAAATCGGTTTCTGGACAGATGTGCTATTAAAAAGGGAAACTCCGTCGAAAATTAATATGAAAATCATTCAAAAAATTAATGTTTTTCTCCATCAATGGATGATTTTTGTCCAAATCTTCCAAATTGTGCTCGTTAGAGTATTGATTGATGTTCGTCTTGCATCCAGATGAATTTCTGCCTTGTTTGGAGAAAAGTCAATTTTTGTCCAAATTTGACTAAAAATGTAAGGTTAACCCCTTGCACTTTTGTCAATTTTGGCCAAAAAATGAAATTGCTCAAATTTGCTGGAAAGATGCCTAAAGGGCACTAGGACACATTCCAAATCGGTTTCTGGACAGATGTGCTATTAAAAAGGGAAACTCCGTCGAAAAGTAATATAAAAATCATTCAAAAAATTAATGTTTTTCTCCATCAATGGATGATTTTTGTCCAAATCTTCCAAATTGTGCTCGTTAGAGTATTGATTGATGTTCGTCTTGCATCCAGATGAATTTCTGCCTTGTTTGGAGAAAAGTCAATTTTTGGCCAAATTTGACTAAAAATGTAAGGTTAACCCCTTGCACTTTTGTCAATTTTGGCCAAAAAATTGAAATTGCTTAAAATGTGCTGGAAAGATGCCTAAAGGGCACTAGGACACATTCCAAATCGGTTTCTGGACAGATGTGCTATTAAAAAGGGAAACTCCGTCGAAAATTAATATGAAAATCATTCAAAAAATTAATGTTTTTCTCCATCAATGGATGATTTTTGTCCAAATCTTCCAAATTGTGCTCGTTAGAGTATTGATTCATGTTCGTCTTGCATCCAGATGAATTTCTGCCTTGTTTGGAGAAAAGTCAATTTTTGGCCAAATTTGACTAAAAATGTAAGGTTAACCCCTTGCAATTTTGTCAATTTTGGCCAAAAAATGAAATTGCTCAAAATTTGCTGGAAAGATGCCTAAAGGGCACTAGGACACATTCCAAATCGGTTTGGGGACAGATGTGCTATTAAAAAGGGAAACTCCGTCGAAAATTAATATAAAAATCATTCAAAAAATTAATGTTGTTCTCCATCAATGGATGATTTTTGCCCAAATTTTCAAATCTGTCCGTGTTAGAGTATTGATTGATGTTCGTCTTGCATCCAGATGAATTTCTGCCTTGTTTGGAGAAAAGTCAATTTTTGGCCAAATTTGACTAAAAATGTAAGGTTAACCCCTTGCACTTTTGTCAATTTTGGCCAAAAAATGAAATTGCTCAAAATTTGCTGGAAAGATGCCTAAAGGGCACTCGGACACATTCCCAATCGGTTTCTGGACAGATGTGCTATTAAAAAGGGAAACTCCGTCGAAAAGTAATATAAAAATCATTCAAAAAATTAATGTTTTTCTCCATCCGATCAATGGATGATTTTTGCCCAAATCTTCAAAACTGTGCGTGTTAGAGTATTGATTGATGTTCGTCTTGCATCCAGATGAATTTCTGCCTTGTTTAGGTTAAAGTCAATTTTTGGCCAAATTTGACTAAAAATGTAAGGTTAACCCCTTGCAGTTTTGTCAATTTTGACCCAAAAATGAAATTGCTTAATCATATTAAATGTATTCTTCCACGGTTCACATCAATTTTCAAACGTGTTGTGTCAAATGTTATGGTTACCAATCATTCGCAATTTCAAACCAATGCAATATGTTGTTCTTGAGTTATCATCTCAACTAAGAGTGTCAAAAGAGACTAAAATTCGGAATGAAGTTTTCGTGATTTAACCGCTTAGGCCTATTTTCTTCAAATCATATTAAATATATTCTTCCACATTTCACGCCAATTTTCGAACGGGTTGTGACAAATGTTATGGTTAATAATCATTCGCAATTTCAAACCAATGCAATATGTTGTTCTTGAGTTATCGTCTCAACAAAGAGTGTCAAAGGAGACTAAAATTCGGATTGAAGTTTTCGTAATTAAATTAAACGCTTAGGCCTTTTTTCTTTAAATCATATTAAATGTATTCTTCCACGGTTCACGTCAATTTTCAAACGAGTTGTGACAAATGTTATGGTAAAAATTTGTTCGCAATTTCAATCCAATGTGATATGTTGTTCTTGAGTTATCGTCTCCACAAAGTGTGTCAAAAGAGCCTAATTCGGAATGAAGTTTTCGTGATTTAACCGCTTAGGCCTATTTTCTTTAAATCATATTAAAATTAATATATAAAATTAAAATATTCTTCCACATTTTACGCCAATTTTCGAATGGGTTGTGACAAATGTTATGGTAAATAATCGTTGGCAATTTCAATCCAATGTGATATGTTGTTCTTGAGTTATCGTCTCAACATACTTAGAGTGTCGTATTTTTGTTAAAATGTGCTGGAAAGATGCCTTAATGGCCCGAGGACACATTTCAAATCTGTTCCTGGACAGATGTGCTATTAAAAAACGAAACTCCGTAGAAAATTTAATGTAAAATCACTGAAAAATTAATGTTTTTCTCCATCAATGGATGATTTTTGCCCAAATCTCTAAAATTGTGCTTGTTAGAGTTTTGATTGATGTTCGTCTTGCATCCAGATGAATGTCTGCCTTGTTTGGAGAAAAATCAATTTTTGGCCAAATTTGACTAAAAATGTAAGGTTTAACCCCTTGCACTTTTGTCAATTTTGGCCAAAAAAATGAAATTGCTCAAAATTTGCTGGAAAGATGCCTAAAGGGCCCTAGGACACATTCCAAATCGGTTTCTGGACAAATGTGCTATTAAAAAGGGAAACTCCGTCGAAAATTAATATTAAAATCATTCAAAAAATTAATGTTTTTCTCCATCAATGGATGATTTTTGCCCAAATCTTCAAAACTGTGCGTGTTAGAGTATTGATCGATGTGCGTCTTGCATCCAGATGAATTTCTGCCTTATTGGGATTAAAGTCAATGTTTGGCCAAATTTGACTAAAAATGTTGCAGTTTTGTCAATTTTGGCCAAAAAATGAATTTGCTCAAAATTTGCTGGAGAGATGTCTAAAGGGCCCTAGGACACATTCCAAATCGGTTTCTGGACAGATGTGCTATTAAAAAGGGAAACTCCGTAGAAAATTTAATGTAAAATCACTGAAAAATTAATGTTTTTCTCCATCAATGGATGATTTTTGCCCAAATCTCTAAAATTGTGCTTGTTAAAGTATTGATTGATGTTCGTCTTGCATCCATATGAATTTCTGCCTTGTTTGGAGAAAAGTCAAATTTTGGCCAAATTTGACTAAAAATGTTAGGTTAACTTGCACTTTTGTCAATTTTGGCCAAAAAAATGAAATTGTAGGCTTTCAAGCAGACCCAGGTGAAAAAGTACTACAGTTGGATGAAAAGAGGGGAAAAAAGTAGAACTTTGGAGGACAAACTCAGGATATAAGTAGGAATTTTGCGAGTTTTGAATTTCAAGAAAAAAAATGAGCAAGGTAGAAGAAAACAGAAAAAGTACGAAAGCCTGATATAATGGCTGATTGAACAGGCAACATATTAAGTTTACTGATATTTTGTGTCCGTTCTGTGTCTTGTGTCTGTGTTTTCCCTACTACAATGTACATGTTTATAAAGTTTGCTGTTCTATTTTAAACAAAATATCTGACTCACAAACAAATTTTACAAACAAAAAGTATTCAGTGAAGACATTTTATTTCCAATTATATTTTTAAGTACCATAATATCCCTGTCCACTTCACCATTATCTCAAAAAGATGAATTATATATATTTTTTTATTCTACAATTTAAGTAGCATTATTCACCAGGTTTGATAAAATTAATGTTTTGTTTTTACTATTTACAAATGCACTCAGAATTTCAGTTGGTAAGTTAATAATCAGCATTGCTCTTTGTACATTATCTTACAATTCATCATACACGATACTTTTTAAAACTTTTAAATACACCAGCTGGGCCCAATTTCACGGCGCTGCTAAGCACACGATTATCTGCCAACAGAGCCTCTGTCTATTTCATGGAGACAGTAAGCATTAGCACAGCAAAAGGCACGCTTACTTCAGAGGATAAATTTGCTTAACTTAGTGACGTAACAATAGAAATCTCCATGCAAGCACGACCCTTAGCACTATTTCGCGGCGTGGACGTGCTAAGGGTTAGCACATTTTTCTGCTATGCTAAACACACCTTTTCTGCTAACTGTTAAGCAGCGCCGTGAAATTGGGCCCAGGTGTTTAATTCAAGATAATATACAGTTTGTCAGAAAATAAGTGGACGGAGAAAAGAAGTGTTACATATTTTCTCCGTCAGAAGCAAATTCAGTGGGAAAAGTTACATGAATTACAGCCTCTGTTATATAAATTCAAATCTTTACAAAATTCCAAGAGCCAGTCTCTAAAAAATAGGACTTGTCCTGTGCTTGAAAATTAGTTGCCAATGGTTGATGTTCCCAATGGAGACATGTTTTTAGTTTTGTTGGTTTTGTATCATTCGAATTAGGTATTGCCCTTCACCGACGTTTTTTCCATCTTATAATGGTTTTGTATCAGTTGCATGTCGACTGCATAAAGCATTATTTCACTGTCTTGTGCATCAAAATGTTTTTAAAAAAACCAGAATGATTTTTCACCCAGCTGAGAAGTTAAAGACTGTTTTACGAAACTGAGCATTAATAGTAAATGTACTAACATTCAGTCCATAATATGCAAACCCTTGTACGGTTTTGTGGATCACAATTGAACAGTCAAACAGGACACATTTTCTCCTTCCCAAGCACACAAACTTTAAAGGCATGTACACGTAGGATCATTGGCATTTATCCCAAAAGTTGACTAATTTTTTTATCCAAAAAGCTTACTTGCGGATTAAAGATCGTACTGGTACTAAAAACCCCATGAAATTATTCCGTCTGGCTTGCTGTCATTTAGAAGAAATCAAGAAATGTAGGTGATTTCCAACGATCAGCCAAATTGACATTTTTTTTTTTGAAATCGAAATTGTGTTTCGTGATCAACAGGTTGTGCATGGTTTTTCACTGTTTTCTCAAAAAAGGGCAATATCCACTGACCTGAAACTTCAACAGGTAAGGTTTTGAACATTCTTCTTTGGATTTTGAGAGGTGTTACTATTTGGAACACCCAAACAATTGTTATATAAATGAACATTAAATGATCCAGTTCTGCCTTTAATAATGCACGCTGCATTCTGCCGTATATTTTTCAATATTGCCAAGAAACAACTTCAGTAAGCAACCAATTTTCAAGCAACAAAACAGGAGGCCTGGACAAAATATTTGTTACAAAAAGACAATTTAGTACAGATAAATATATTTATAAGTCGACCCTGTGGTCATAAGAGTTCAACCCCGAACTGTACATGGAACAATAAAACAACATCCTCCAAAGATTGTCCCTCAAACAACCACTGGAAGCATTAAAAACAGAGAACAGTTAGGAAGATAGAAATTGCTTGGTTTAAATTTAAAAAAAATAAACAAATTATTTAAAGAGTTTGTATGTGGGTCATTCTAGAAATATCTGTGTCCCAAGGTGTGAAGTTTTCCCTGTCCCTGTTACGTTTTAATTGGCCATTCAAGTATCATTAAGAATGACTTTCAACAATTTTGAGTTTGTTGTGTAGGTAGTTTGCTATTCATAATCACTCTCGGAGGACGACTGCATTAAGGAGTGCATCAGAATTATGCAATCAAAACAAAAAGTGGAACCCAAATTTATAGAAGTGATGTCACAGTTTCTAAAGTCGACTCCCATTGGCAGGCACGCAGGGTCGCATAAAATTTGCATTCTTAGATATATATCAGACGTTCGTACAGCGGCTCTGGACTCGTAATTGTCTGATCCTCAAATACCGAGTACACACTGCTTACAAAATAACATTGTTGAAGAGAGAAACCCAGTATTAAAGGGGTTTTGCACGTAACCTTTTTTTCTTAATTCTTAAAGTCAGTTTGTAGGCCTACAGCTAATAAGATCTATTTACATACACAAGTAGAAACCTGTGCCATTGTACTCAAATATAGGTCATATAATAATTCAAAATTTGTTCCACATGTATAAAAAGGTTGTGTACATTATGGGCACAGTGTACCTTCTGGTCTTTATGGATAAACAAATTGCGTACATCACAAATCTCTCCATCATCTTGGCTCAAGACTGAATTTGGATTTTCCTTAATGCAGCTGGTCTCTGCCAAGTGCGACGCCGTGGCAGTAAATGTTGCTATCAAAAAGATCAATCAACTCCAATTTTGGGAACTTCGGCAAGGCTACCTAGGAATTCCAAACATACCTCAACTGAGTACAGCGCGCAAAAATCGACAACTAAAATGTTCCTGATGGTTGTATCTTAGCCACAGCTTGATCCTATAAACAGTTGCTAACTGTTCTACGTTGTCGCAACATTGACGTGAGAGCGGCTTAAGGCGAATTAAACCCAAACCCAGTCTCGAACCGATACTAGTAACCCCACTGACAACCAATGTCTTAGAGAAAAACATCAGTGCTGAGCAGTGTATTTTCTCGGCAAAAGTATTAAGTAGCAAACCAGTTAAGTCTTTAATAATGTCCACATGTCTGAGATAACATCATCAAAGAATGAAAAGCTGGATTCAATTCCTATAAATTTCACTGTAAACAAGTAGCTTGTTACTTGTTAAAACAAACCATTGAACACCAGAAACAGAGAAAAACTTTTCTGATTTCAGTTTTTATCTCAAACTTTCTTTTAATATTTTTTTCAGTTGCAAATGTCATAGATATTAAAACTGGAATTTGCTATGAAACAAACAAAAACCCAGCGACTTTGGTCCAGCGTTATCAAACCTGGTCACTTGTATATTACTTGTCACTGCCCCTATTATTGCTCTGCAATTCCTCTATGCTATAGAGCTTACTCAAATATCACGTCTGCCTATTACTAAGACACTTTGTTTGCTTTGATGTTGATCTTCCAAGTGCCAGACACAAATGAATATTGGCTGCTCAAACAACTTTGCCCTTACCGGTGAAAATGTATAGAAACCAATGTTAGGAGCTAGGGTATTTATTTTCAGTGCCATTACAGTAAAACTTCACAGTGCTCTGCAGTTTTCCTGACATTTAAATAAAAAACTGTTGTCAGTCACTGCAATTTTTTTCTATGACATGAGTGTCATTTACAAAGTGCCCTCACTTTTTTTGTGCTTTTTTTTTAAAAGTGGCCTCTTCGAGGTAAAACGCTCGGTGCACATGGATGTTCAAACATGGATCCCACAAAAGTGTGAGTTTTTCCCAACCATGCAAAGAAGATCTATTTTAATATAAAAGTTTCATCCTTACAGGATAATATTGTGATTATCGTAACTCCTAGTCTATGATATGAATACAAAAACAAATCTAAAATTTCAATTGATCAAGGCTTAATTTTTTTAAATATCTGTACAATTTGCAATGTACAGAACATGTACATGGAGAAAATACAAGTATTCACAGAAGAAGAGGCAAATCTTGGTTTAACGCCATCCAGGAATATGTGAAATCGTTGACAGAAAGCCCTCATTTCTTGAAACAATTTTAAAGTGGCAGCTATGAAACTAATTACTCCAATGTGATATTGTTGTTGCGTACAAAATTCCAATCAGGTTTTCAAAATTTACAGAGTTAGCATCAGGTAAATGTTGTGATTTTTAGGGGAATCCAGAGCCCATTTCCTGCCACCTTTCATCAGATTGTCACCGAGGAGTGCCGTTCCCTCGTCGGAGCAGCTGCGTTGCAGCTTCTTACGTCGTCGAGGAGGAGTTGGGTGGCACTGCAGCGTTCTGGAGGAGGGTAAACAAGATCCTGTGCTGGAGTGCTGTTTCCGTGGCAACCGTGCAACTGCTACGCCAATTTCCGATTCGGTCTCACTGGCCTCTGACAGAGTTTCATACTCAGATTCCGACAGACTTGCTGTTTGGCTATTTGAGTCGCTGCTCTCCAAAGACACCTGATCCTGCTTCATCTTGAAGATGTCTTCGGCTGAATGAAGACGGATTGTCCTGACCTCCGAAATTGTCACAGGCTCTGCCCGCCACAGCTTTAATGCTGGGCCATGCTTGTCCCCGTCAGTCGCTTGGGCTGGTTTGAATTTTGGAGGCAGGCCATACCTTGATATGTGATCTTCATAGCTAGGTGGTCTCTTAGGGAGCTTTTCAGCGAGTGGGGTCCTTGTCAAGCTTGAGGGTAAAGAATTAGATTTCTTGTAAGCTGTGGAATGATAAGGAATATTGAGCAACCTCAGTGCACTGCTGTGTTTTGAGTGAGTGTCGGTTGAGCTGTTGGTTGAGTTAAAGTCAGATATGTGCCCTTTGGGTGGTCTTGACAACCTGACTTTGGACAAGTGGCTTTTGTAGACCACCTCCCGATGGCTTGGATGATGCTGGCAATCACTGACTATCTGGCCGCCGAGTTGTTCAGAGTTTCCAGCAAACTCCTGCATTTCACTGAGATGTGTGTGTCTTGCAGCCGGCTTTAGCATAAATCTCTGATCCATGATAGATCGTAGGTTGGAGTTATTCCCTCTGGACCCGAGGCCATTGCCATCAGATCCGTTTCCAGGGTAAGCATTACCTCCTCGCCCCCAGTTTGACACCCTCTCTGTGAATGTGGTCTTCCTTGTGGAACGGGGCGGCCATGAAAGTCGTTTCTCATTTCTGTTACAAGACAGCTGGGATGACACTTTCAACCTGTGTGAAATGCCATCGGAGACGGGCTGTGAGTATGGCTTTGGTACATCCGCCCTCCCTGAAAAACCTACAGGAGATCTCTGCGCTTCCCTTGAGACAACAAGAGGTAGATGGTTGGTTTCTGGGCTGCTGGGATGACAACCTGGATCATCTTGGTGAATGCTCTTCTGCCAACGTTGGACAAGTTCAGAGCGGAATTGCTGACACTCGCTGGGATCAAAGATATCCTCCAGTTTAAGAGGTGACAGGCTGGTGGTGTCCTTGGATGATGGTGACGGTGTGTTGTTGGGTACGGATGTGAAGGACGGAACCTCCACGACCGTATCACTGGATGATGTAGAGGAGGTGATCGAGGATGAAGATGTGGAACTGGATGAGTCTTCAACATCGCCATCACTGCTGTCGTCACTGTCTGTTCCATCATCATCAACGAGCCACTGTGGTTGCTTGACAACAGCTGTCTTGAAAGCGCTACCAGATTTCTCTCTGTGTTGTAGGCTTGTCTTGAGGGAAGCCCTCTGTATTTGCTGTTGTTTTTTAAGCTCCATTAACTTTGACAAGAGCTTCTCGTTGTTGTTCCTATCACTGATGGCTGATCTAGCATTTGTTTGTGCAAGATTTTGATTGCTGTTGATATTTTCAGGATCTCCGTGGTCTGCCTGAGAGGTCTGGCTCCCATTGGGTATTTGGTCTTGTTCTGTATTTGAGGGCTTATGGTTATTTTGTAATCTGTTCAAACTTTGGGGGCTGCCTTTTGCTGGAATTTTCTCATTTGTATTCAAGTTGGCTGTGCTAACTATTGCTGACGATGTTGGATCTGTTGTTTTCATATCCTGAGAGGTATGTCTGTGCACGTCGGAGGATGTACAACTCTCATTTGTGATACCTATGTTACTGGTGACATCATCGTGCGACACTGACTGCAAATCACCGTCACTTCTATTGTCACTGTTTATTCTGCCTTTCTCATCTGTGGCATGAGAGTGATTGGTATCACTCTGAGTTGCACTGATCAGATCTGGGCTGCACAAAGTGGTGTCAGAAGTGGGATTAGAATATTTGTCATTTGTTAATCCTGATTCAGCATTACAACATGTGACACTATCTGTATCATCATCAGTGAAACCACTTTGAGATTCATTCTCATGCTTGTCAAGCATGGTGCCAGACTTACAAACCAATGATGCAGTGATTGACACAGAACTTGTACACCTTTGATCTACGCAGACAGATGCTTCTCCACTTGTCTTGGAAGCGACCTGCGAATCAACGCAAGGTTGCAAGAACTCGGCAGTGTCATCATAAATGATCCTGGATCGTCTCTCCACTGTGCCTCGTGTGAATGTGCCAAGTTGTGGGGAATTTGGTGTAAGTAGGGGGCTGCTGAGGGAGCTGGAAGGACTTCTTGATGGGTTCAGATCGGGAGTAAGGTTTAGGATGGAAAGGGGAGGAGGTTTTTTAAGTCTTGAGAGGACTTCCTTTTGAAAGTCGGGCTCTTTGATAGCTTGCTGGGAAACAGCATCATCTACTTTGCTGGAATTAGGGAGGAAAACATCGTCATTGTCTTCATCTGAGGAATCTCTCTTGTCTGTTGGGGTTTCTAAACCACTGGTACCACTATCAGCACAATCTGTTGAATCTGAGTGCGTTGATGTCTCACATGGTAATTTGGCATTTGCAGTTTCCTTCGCGTTGGATGTAGTGTCTGCAGACACACTCTCAGTGCCACAGCTGGGAGAGGCTTCTTTCAGCAGATCAGGACAGGGATCATAGCTCAGCTCGGGACTCAAACAGTCCTCGAAGACATCCTGGACAAACTGCTCGTAGCTCAGGGTGCTGGCTATTGACTCCGTCTCTCCGCTCTCCGAATTGCGTTCCAATTCCTCCTCTGTCAACAAATCCACCATGAAGGATCGTTCCACAGAGGTGTAGCTCTCCTCTGACCACAGACTCACCTTCTGCTCTCGGACAGCCTCAAAGATTGTAGAGGATGGGATGCCCAGATCCAAGACAGCTGGAAGGTCATCAACTGAGATGGAGAAAGTCCCATCAGCCTCCAGCCGGGATTGGATTGGAGAATCTAAGATCTTATCAAGAGCGGTGTCGGTGCAAGTAAGGGCCAGCTCTAAATAAGGTTCCGAAAACTCTTCTGTAAAATTAAAGAAAAAGAAAAAAGAAAAAAGAGAGAGAGAAACAAGGTTATTTTCATCTGACAGTAACACTGTTGTATTTTTTAAACAAAATGAAGTCATATAAATTTGCCAAATGTAATTCTGTTTACCACAAAAACTCATATCAACCAAGGACTCAATATTTCATGCTCATTTAAAATCAACTTACAATTGATGGTTACAAAACAGCACACATACTTCAGCCAAAACTTTAACATGCGATTTTTAGGACAGGTGACACATACACACCGTCACAAGCCAGTTGGGCAAACCAACCCATTTGAGGAACCACCAATGCACAAATTGGGAGACAAAACTAGATAACAGAGTATAACACTTACATGTATCTAAGCCAACAACAACAACAACAGAAAAGACAGGAAACAAAATTGTCCAATAGTGTGAATAAAATGAGGTAGAAGGCCCAATTTCATGTTGCTCATAACAACTTTGAACATCACCGGCAAAACAAATACTGTACATAAGACTTTGAATTTTTTGGTATTAAAAGTAAGTGTATGATGAGCATCGTTATTTAAGCAAGTTCCTGAAATCGGGCCCGTGTTTCAATACATGTATCTCAGCCATTTTCGAACAATACTTATGTCCAACAAATGTGCAGTTACAACACTATCCATGCCACACCCTGTAGTACAGCTGCAGTTTGCCCCACCCCACAGCCATTTAACTCCATCTTGCTTTTCAAACAAGCTATCACACACACGCCAAGTCACGAGTAAACTTGTGTAGTTACCATTGTACATGTGAGGCAAGACAGGGAAATTGTAGGGCTGTTCCGAATATACCAAATATTCGAATACTTGACCACATCAAAAGAATATTCGAATAGCTTTTTGCCGGTTCGAATGTTAGAAACAAAATAAGAACTACGCACATACACACACGACTGTGATGTTATTTTAATCGTAAAGTTGCTGCCCTCAGACACCACTTTTTTGTCGACAGTAACTTAGCAGGTTTAAAGCCCTTGACAGTTATAACATACTTAAGCCAACACGCAAAAGCAACGAAGCGAAGTTCACGCTTCAACAATGGTGGACGCGCTTCGAACGTATTGTTGACGTCACAAATTTCGCTTCACTTTCGCATGAAGTATGAACAGGGCTTTAGGCCTGCTGCAAAACACTCCAGAGGCCCATAATATCAACGCAGCGTACAACTTTTGACCGGCGCGGCACTCTGCTGCAGCTAGCAAATGTAAAACTTGATCAGCGAGTATTCAAATATTCGGTCAAATGCAGTTTCAAATAATCAAATAATAAGGTATTCGGAAATGGACAGCCCTAGGAAATTGTTTGCACACTCAAGACTCATTCCACTTTTAAAGTTAAGACAAAAAAGCACAGAGAGTTGTGTAGTGTTTACCTTTACTGTTGTCCTACATGTGGGTTAAGGATTAGACAAGATACAAGGAAAGAAGGAAAGTGAATATTTAATGAACTAAAAAGTCTGGTAATTATTACTACCTTCATAATTTGAATATATATTTTTGTTATCATTGCACCAAATGTCACATACCAATATGTGTGGGGTGTTTTTTTTGGGGGGGGGGGACTAAGTATGGATTTGAAAGAATGTTGAGACTTTGAGGGAAAATACCACATGCAAAGATGATGAGGAATACATTAATTATCTTCTCCTTGACCAAAAAAAATGCAGGAAAATAAATACGATGGAAGGAAATCAAAAATCCGACTCCACAAAACCATCTGAAGTCTTAAGGCCTGCCCTGACTTCAAGCAAATTTTCAAAAACTTAATTCAATTGTTTACGTCCTGAAATTCGTTTTGCTTTTGCTTCCACCTCCAGTACGAATTGACCTCGAGTACTGTTCCGATTAAAACTTTCATGACTACAGAACTTTAGCTAAAAATTCATCTTCAGACGCCGCAAAAGCAGTCTTCCCCTGTAAGGAACAAATGGTCTATCTAGTTCCTTGGCTGACCAGAAAACAATTTGGTACAGCTCATGAAGACACAGGCTGCTTCGACAAATCAAAAAATGGCTGAATATCCCTTTCGGTCCAGTACCCTAATCCTGTGAGCCAGTGTTTGAAGAACACAATGCATGTACAATGTTTTGCACACATGGCACATAAACGTGACCAATTTTCATCTGAATGTGTCTAAGCCTTTAGCGTCTTTACTTCAGAACACAGTGATAACTGTTTATGGCCGCAATGGCGATGAGCGTCCTGCAATCAGGCTCTCGACTCAAACCTGGTGGGGAACTTGTGCAAACTCACAGGCTTAACAATGGGGGAGTCAGGTTGGCGTAGTGGTACTCTCCTCACCTTCCATTGCTGTGACCCGGGTTCGAATCCTGCCTGGGCCAATTTATGGATTGGGTTTTCAGTCCCTACCTGATTCCGTAGGTTTTCCCTGGAATATCATTCTGGGGTTTTCCTCCCACCACTAAAACTGTAATTTCCTTCCATGTCTTCTACTAATTTAGAGACCCCACTGGAAATAAGTCTTTCCAAAGACCAAAGATTTTCGAAAGACTTTTGTGGGCTCTCCTAGCCGTGAATTATTTTTTCCCAAATGAGAACAAGGCATTAGATATGTATGTAATGGACCAATCAGAGCAACAGATGTAATTTGGGAAGAAACAATTCGCGTCCTGGCCAACCGCTGAATAATCATAAATAAATAAGCAGAAAGCGAAAAGCAAGAGTGCTGAAATATAACTGACCTCCCCCAGGTCTCAACTCGCCCGCACTTCCAGTCATCACGTGACCCTCCTCGTAGCTCCGTCGCTTCATCCTGGTACCCGGCGCGGGCAGCGGGGACAGCTCCCGCGGCGGCAGGGCGGCCATGCTGTGCCGGCGCCGCATGTTCAGCTTCTGGACCAGGCCCAGGGAAGACTTGCGGCGGGGGGACTGGCGATGGTGGGTGGGAGAGGAGAGGGGGGAGTAATCCAGCTCCACGGATTTAGTGCGGCACTGAGATCCACGAGGCTTGAACCGGGCCGTGTTGTTCACCTGAAAACGCAAAAGCCTTGAGTTATATTTTAGCCCAATCTCATGATGCTGCTAAACACACAATTTTCTGCTAAAAGCACCTCTGCAAACATTTTGTATTTCAAGGAGGCCATGGGCAGAATGAATTCTAAAGAGAATGTTATTAATCTTAATGGAAGAATTTGAATTAGCTTGAACTGATATTAAAAAGCAACAAAAGAAATCTCCTTGTGTATGCAAGCGTTACCATGTTGACACCTTAAAGTATCCTTAAATTTAGCACAACTTTTCTGCTGTTGATTTGGTTTCTGCTTACTATTGAACATCACCATAATTCTGTTCATGAAATGGAATTTTCGCGTCGGGGTGATGTAAATCAAATTAGGTTTTGCCCTTCACCGACGTATAAGCACTGTCGTATACTCAGTGTGAGTCCGGAGTGAAATTTGGGAAAAATCATTCGGGTCCATGATTCTGGCCCATTGGGCCAAAGGATTCTTCTGTAATTGTTATGCTGACAGAAGGCCATAGAAACAACTTATTTAGGGCAGTAATTGTTTAATTCATTTTTGGGGGGAAAAAAACATCCAAACCTGTTTCAGGATAATTCATGCTGAGAAGTCATCAGGTTTTGATATTTTTGACTTTTTTAAAAACTCATTGATGCAGTGTTTAGTTTTGATTGTGAAAGTGAGAAAATCACATTTTCGATTGGTTTGAATGTTTTTTGGGGGGAGGAGGGGGAGTTTTTAATTTTGTACCTTATTTGTACTTCGTTTGTAATAAAAAGGCAGAAATTGGTTAGATGAAGTTTAAAGTTTGCTCGTACCCATGAGTTGTAGTCTTCCATAGTTACATGCACAAAGAGTGTCGCCTGGTCCAAGCCCTCCAGATGAACGTGACGGTAACCTAAAATAGATCACAATATTGCATTAAATAGATCTAGATTGGCTATAGTGGAATATTAACATGCACATTTTAATTGATGAACTGCTCCCAACTGGAATGTACAAGACCCATTAAAATGGGGTTTCAACTTCAAACAGGTTAGGTTTCAAAGGTAAGAATAACCCATTAAAATACTTTATCAAGGAAAAACAACTGTTGGACAATAGGCTTAGTATGTCATGTGCAATAATCTAAGTTGATGCATCGCACAGAATTAATATTTATGTAGAAGAACCAGGGCCCTTATGAAAAGCATTTTTTTTAACTGATAAGGCCACCCTGTATAAATATGACAGTAATTAAAAAACAAAAAAACAAAGCCGAACTTTTCAATCATGTTCTGTTAGCAAAATTTGGAGCATGTTTGGCAAATATGCTTGCTTGCCAGTAAGCCAGTTCGTTATTCCAACTGCGCATGTGCACATCAAAATTTGACAATTTTTCTTTCGGGATAAACATGTCATCGTATGCTTGCAAAAGCATGGCGGGGTACCAGCAAAATTGAAGAGATCATCGTGTTCTGAAGTAACATTTTGCACACCAAAAAAGTTTCGACAGCAAAGTGTTTTTAGGTGTCTCCAAACTTTTGTGCGAATGAAACTTTCCATCTCTTTTCGACTGCATGAAAAATGACACAATGCAGATTCGGTTACCACGTCCCCCATGGCCTTGTGTGCATTTTTATCTGCCACGTTTATCCCGAAATTTTTTTGGTGAATGTTACTGTGCACCAGACTGTTGGAATACCGAGCTGGCTTATTATTAACAATGATAATAAACCGCTGAACCCTGTGACCTACCTGGCATAAGGCTGGCGACGGGGAAGGTTGCCTGACCAATGAAGTCCCTGCCGATGGGATCCTCGTCCCAGACAGCGAATCGGATCAACGCCGTCTCCAGCAGGTGTATCGTGAACGTCATGGTGCAGTCCCAAAAGGGATTAAAGCCTGTGCAAATAGAACATTTTGGAAACAAAATGGTGCAGTTGTATTTCCAAACACTTTGGCGGCATTCTTATTATGCGGACAATGCTAAAGTTAAACAATAATGGCGACATTTGCACAAGTGTTGCAATTTGCATAAGAATGGTAATTAAAATTATTATAATAAAAGTTCTATAATAGTATGGAATAAACCTGAACCAGAGCCAGATATCAATTTTGCTTTACTCCTTACCGTTATCCTGAATAGTTTTGGTTTGTGACTTGGCACAGTCCACTGGCAAGCCAATGACCTCTGCTTCCACGTATGGATCAATTATCTGAAATAAAAAAAAGTATGAAATTGTGATTAAGTAACATAGTCACTATGCAAATTGTGACAACCAACCGTAGAGAATGCTTGTTTGCAATTTTGAATTTTTCAGTTTCCAGATGATGCTAGTCCCTGTACCGCCCAATAAACTGCCCTTTGTAATAAGGGAATAAATGTATGCTTGGTCAGTTTTAAACACTCTGTTTAAGACCGGTTGGAGTCTGGATGCTGATAATTACCCGAGCTGACCACAGCAGCTTACTGTCTCGCCATGGCAAGTTACTATCTTGAGAGAAAGCGACTGCTAAGACAAGATTGTAACTCTCCGCTAACTTGACGCAGCAAGATAGTAACTTTCCTTAGCGAGATAGTAACTTGCTGCGGCAAGATAGTAACTTCCCTTGGTGAGATAGTAAGATAGTAACTTTCCTTAGCTAGATAGTAACTTGCTGCAGCAAAATAGTAACTTTCCTTGGCGAGATAGTAACTTGTGCAGCAGAAGATAGCCTTTTTCCTTAGCTAGTAACTTGCTGCAGCAAGATAGTAACTTTCCTTAGCGAGATAGTAACTTGCTGCAGCAAGATAGTAACTTTCATTAGCGAGATAGTAACTTGCTGCAGCAAGATAGTAACTTTCCTTAGCGAGATAGTAACTTGCTGCAGCAAGATAGTAACTTTCCTTAGCGAGATAGTAACTTGCTGCGGCAAGATAGTAACTTTCCTTGACGAGATAGTAACTTGCTGCGGCAAGATAGTAACTTTCCTTGGAGTGATAGTAACTTGCTGCAGCAAGACACTAACTTTCCTTGGCAAGACAGTAGCTTGCTGCGGCAAGATAGTAACTTTCCTTGGCATGATAGTAACCTGCTGCAGCAAGATACTAACTTTCCTTGGCAGCATAGTAACTTGCTGCAGCAAGATACCAATTTGGAAATGTTCTTATTGCCTGTATGTGGCCTTTCTAGTGACTCTAGGCTTCGGTATGAAACACAAAAAGTGGACAATATAAACAAAAATCTAACTTAACATACTTCTCCTCTTTCTCCGAGCAAGCTCTGTGGAGGTTTTGGAAGTTGCTGCCCACTGATAATGTGCAGTGTGAGTTGTTTCTTTGGAAGATGAGGAACTGGGTCACCACTGTTGGGGTCAAATGGCTTGTGCTCTGAAAAACGGTACACAAAGATCTGGACTCAAATGGGGCAAAAACAGCACTAGGCCAACTTCGACAAAGAGAGAAAGGATGGCATCATTTCTGGAACATATACAGTGTACCAGAAATAACAATCTGAATATGTAAATGAATATAAGGAAATTTATTATTATGGGAAATGGTACCTCTAACTTACTTAGGGGGACATTCCCATAGGGTTGTGCACAATATTTTTCCAACTTTAATGACCCCAAAACCTCAATTTTTTCTTATCCTACCCCCACAAATTTTGGTATACTTATGGTTTGGACCACGAGCAATCGATCAAGCCTATTTGCGACACTAAAACTTTGCCTCTAAATAGGAGTTGTGACATTAGGGAGACGTTGAAAATAATTTTTAAAGCTATCATATGCAATACTTTTTCATCACAAGTTTATTGCAATCATCTTGTCACAAACCAAGTGACATGCTCCTTATTAACGTGTAACAAACACATTCCTTTGTCCTCATCTCCTGTTTATTGTGGTGTGTCTTGTAATTTGATTTCAGATCGACTTGTGACCGACTTGATCACTACTTTACAAATTTAAGTGAAGTAATTGTCGAGAAAAGAAAAGAAATGTAAAGAAAACTTGATCAGTATAAAAAAAAAGTTTCTTGAAGAATAATAGCTATATAATGTAAGCAAGGGCGGATCCAGTGAGATTACTGCTGGCTGGGCTGGGCGGAGTGAAAAATTCTCCCAAGTGAAAAATTCCCTTATTCGGGAAAATTTTGGTCACTTCTGGGGGGGGGGGGTAACAGCCTTTGCACCCCCTGGATCCACCACTGCTAAGTAATGTAATGTAATTGATGTAATTTTCTTACCATCGCATAATAGAGAATGTTTCAGTGCGTATCCACAATTTCCGTTCAGACTAAACTTTGCCCTGCTGAGTTGCATTGGTCGTCCCTCCGTTTGGTAGTTCAGTGCAACTATGGGAAAAAAGTTTGAAGTAATAAGATATTTTTTAAAGCTCATAACAAGTAGAGCTCAAGAATTGTGTAGATACTGATTAAAAAAAAAACAGTAATAATTTGTTAGGAACGGCAGGAAAGGAAAAGTTTCTGGGGAAAACCCATGGAATCAGGTGGGGACTGAAAGCCAAATCTATATATGGACCTGAGCGGCAATCAAACTTGGGACATGGAGGTGAAGACAAGGAGAGTTCCACTGCTCTGACCAGTGCTTCGCAAATAAATTCTAGATGATAACCATAAAGGACCTCCTAGCCCACCCAGCACTCACCCAGTTGGCAACCGCAGTTCCACATGGGCTGTGGGTTGTAGTTACTGGAGTCTATCCGATATGCCGAGGGGTAGACGCGGCACAGGTGGCTGGCGGTAAACTGAGCGAAGTCCGGTGCCTTGGTGGCCACCAAATTACTGGCTCGCATCTCTCCCAGCGACGGCAGCTCCCACGATGCCACTGTTTCAAGCGACACAAAGAAATTGAAGTAATGAAAGCGGGTAAAATTAGTTGAGGTTTTCATAAGATTGATTACAACAAAAGTTTGATTTAATGGCATTATACGATCATTTGCACTTATCCCAAAAGTAACCTTCCGAATTATTGTCAAAAATCTTACTTAGATAAAATTTAAGATCGTAGGTACTGAACACCCGTGATATTATTTCTTCTGGCTGGCTGTCATTTGGAAGAAATCAAGAAAACGTACGTACGTGATTTCCAATCAGTTGACTGATTTTCGGAAATGAAAGAGTGCCAGACAAAATTGTGTTTCTCGATGAAAAGGTTGTGGATGCTTGTTTTTTCAAAGGTGTAATATCCCACAGAGCTGAAAGTTCAACAGGTAAGGTTTTCCTCTTTGGATTTTGAGTGGTTTTAATTTTTTGGAGACAAACAAAATGCACGAAACGCAAATGGTGCTATTAAAAACTTGACAACTGTCTAGCCCACTCGATGATTTCTGTTTACGTTTCAAAGTACAACAATGGGGTACAAGTCAATTTAACAGCTTCCACATGCGCTTGCATAACTTTGAAGGAATCTGTGTACAAAAACCTCCTTGGCATTAGAATTGTGAACACTTTTGTTGTGGTGCACGGTTCCTAGCGTAAGTGGTTTACCCAACACTGAACTTCTATCCGGAGATCATATCAGTGCAGCTGAAGCACTTGGTTGCAGCAGCTGAGCGCAGTGCGTACTTTGCACATGTGGTATGAAGCATGGGTCTCATTACCTGTTTTAAAAACTTCCAAGCTCACAACCAATAGGAATAGATAAACTGTCTAGGGGATTTATGAATGGTGGTTTAAACTATCAAAGCTTTTGGCCAATAAATTTGGTCCAACCTTGTTATGTATTTATCAACTTTTATTTAGCAAGTATAATTCAGACCTACTTGTTGATTTGAAGCCTCGGAATCCAACGGATCGGGTGAACTGCACCAGCTCGGACAGCTGCCGGCACAGCACCATGGATTTGCCCTTATGGCTCCGCCCAGTGTGCAGCGGACTTGGCAACTTGGGGTTAACGGTGCTAGACTGGTCTCCGGTCGTTTCCTCGTCTGTGGCTGATTTCTCCAAGAGATCCAGACTGCCCCCCTCGGATGACTCGGATGATGACTGGGACTTCGGTTTCTTCTAACAAACGAAAAGAGGAATAAGAGATAGGACGTTATGCTTGGAAAATATTAAACACCGATTGTCCCTCAGATCTGCTTTGGCAAAATTAAGCAGGCAGTAAACTCAAGGCTTACCTCCAGGTTTTACAAGGTACTACCAAAACTGACCTTTGAAAGCTTGAGGCGTCGAAGGGTACCCGTCAAAGAGCTGGACCGAGCATGGTTTTTTGAGTTGGAATCCTTCTTCCTTGAATCTTCTCGGACCTAAAATTCACCAAGGCACAAATCATAATAAAGAATGACTACTCACATCAGAAATAAAATAGTGCGCCTGCTCAGACTAACATCTTGGGAATTCTGTAGTAGCCGTTTAACTTTTTCTTTATTTTCTCCCTCGGCTTTCCCAGGGAACCAATTAGCAATTGCGAAATGGTGTGCTTGTAAACATACGCGCTACATGCTGTGATCAAGCATCGACAATTAGATATGCAACGCAGTTATAACCTTGTGCGAGCGACTACCAGTATCAAAATGGGCAGCTGCCGTTATGTTCGAAGGTATTAATATTTACACCAATGGTCTAAGTTATATAAAATGGCCACGCCCCCATTGCTGCAAATTTCCCAAGACCTTAGTGCGAGAAAATTACTTTAAAACTGTGCAAGGGCACTCTACAACTTAACAATGCAACCATTGCTATTGATCACTAATGTCTTGGGCATACTATGTATAATACTATTCAGGACAATTAATGAATTTGAATAATAATCCCCAATTTTCCGAACAATTTGTTCAGTTCTCAACCATCTGTATTACTATTTATCTTTTTAGTTCAAATTTTTGCGCTAAACACAATTGAAAATTTGCAATTGTTTTCATTGTCACCAAAAGTGTAACTTCATGTTCATTACTAGATGGTAAAGATACTAAGTAGTAAAGATGCCATCCGGTAGATGGTAAAGATACCAGATGGTAAAGATGCTAAGGATTTTAACCTGATGAAATTGTTATAAATCTTTTCAACAGTTTTTACAATATTTACAGCTGACATTTTAGTAACACTACATCATGCAGGGAGCTCGGACAACTTTTTCAGAGCATATATCTAAATGACAGAAAAGCGTTAGCAGCTATATACACACAATCATCTACATGTACACCAAAACAACATGCAATGTATTGGGAATGTTTCCACCAATATAAAACTTCAATCATCATAATTTTTTGATTTACAGATAGTTCTTGAAAATTCATGTTGAATTAAAGCAAAAAGTTGAATTTGAAGCGAATTTCCCCTAAACTCAGGTCCTCAACAAAAGATATTTCCATGAAAATTTTTCACCTTCTCCCCAATTTTTTCTCCCACTAAAGAACAATTGTAGGGGTGAAATTACACACGAGTAAACACTTTGTAAGAAAAATCCACAAGGTGAACAAATTATACATGTGTTAGCACAGACACAGTATATACATTATGTAAACATGCAAAGAAAAGGCCTTTTCATACTTTATGCAAATTTAAGGTAAATAATGCAAATTGGTTTTCTCACTACAGTATAATTTTAACGAATTAGCACCTGTACCCCTTTGTATTACATTGTATTTATTCACTGAGGAATCTATACAATACCACAGAATGCTTGAGCGGTTTCGGGTGCACAGTGAGAAAAAGGTAGGAAGGTTTGGGGGTGGTATATACAGTACATTGGTTAAAGGCTAAAAGGCAGAGTATATCATTTGTAATAATTTGTGATTTTTTTTCGTTTGAAGCAACAGAAGTACTCAAAATCTAAAGAAGGGTGCTTAACAACTAACCTGATGAAGTTTAAGCTCTGTGAATATTGTATATTCTGAGAAAACAATATTCTAGGATCTCAGTTTCAATTCAAATGTTGCCGAGTCATGTTTTGAATTGCACCCGAAATCAGCGTCCGGGGCATGTTCTCATTAAGCCTATTGCAGCTATGCGATGTCAAGCACTGAACCGACGAATTATAGCAACCACGCGTGCGTGTGCTTCGTGTCAATGCTTGTGCACACTCACTGACAGCCTCGCCGAATTAAAACAGACTTCTGACGAAAACTTCCAAAAATGCATCCTTAGACGCATCTTTGGAAATTACCTTCTTTTATTGTTTTCTTCAAAATAACAGCATGCCAGAAAGAATAACTTCACAGAGAGTTTAGTGACATTACTACCTTTAAACCAAGTATGCTTTTCAACAATAATTTGGTCTGTTACCTTTTGGTTAGCTGCAAATGATGTACTCTACCTTTAATGTATTTCAACGAGTGAATTTAATTTTAAACATTGTGAATGTTTTTGTAACTGTTGCATTTGCATAAATTTGCATGAAGCATGAACTGGCGTACTGGGAGAGATATCAAACGACTGGTAGGTATAGGCTTGTGGGAAATACCTTGGAGACGATACGTTGCCATGCCGACCGCGTTGGCGTTATGGGTTTCTTCCTCATAAGCATAAGCTGGGCCATAGCGACCGATTCAAACTTTTTGGAGATGCTGCTTCGCTCAAGCTGGTAGCGGGGAACAGGAACAGGTGTAGGAGGGGGCGGAGACACAGATATGCCAAAAAAAGGGGGGTACCAAAAAGTGACATTTTCATGTTAATAAGGAGACAGAAGACAACACAATCTCAGAGTATGAGACAAGACACTACAAAACCCTCAAATGTGATTAGAGATGGGGTATGGCCAACTGGAGGAAATTTTTAAACGTTATCAAAAATCAAAAGGTTTTTCAAGTTTTACTGTTATTCTCATGGGCAATTGCTGAAGTATCCCTCACTAGAAACTCAATAATCACACTTTGAATGGAAATAAAATTTTAAAGTTGGTATAAAAAATCATACACTTTTTTCAGTTGTTCAGGTCCCAGTCACTCAAAAACAAATCCAGAACTATGATTGTTTTTGCTTTTAAAATTATGAGCATAGGCCTACTTTGAATTATAAATCATGGATCAAAATTCACCAATAAGCAAAAGATAGTTAAAGATAAATAAACGTTTTCATAAAACACATGAACTGAAGATTTTCGTCCAAAAGAAATATCCCTGTTACCAAAAGGACACTCCTGAAAACAACAAACAGCATTATGAGGGGACAATTATATTTATAATTTAACGTAAGTAATTTTCAAAGTTGCAATCTGTATAACACAAAATGAGAACCAACAAAAAACAAAACAAAAACAAACACAACAACAACAACAACAACAAAAACAGGCCTGAAAATGGGCACGCACAAAAAGTCAATATTCATGGCTTTACGTGGGACTCATGCACTTATAGACGTTGTGTATCTTCAAAAAAGAAATCCTCAACTGAACTTGTCAGTTACAGCATTTTAAAAATATTTAAAAAAAGAAGACAAACACTCACTCGTGTTATCCTTTAGTTATGAGGACCTCCTATTGTTCCCCTCTTTTGTTCCTATTGTTTGTACTTTTGCTTTAACTTTTTCTCAATATCTCCCATAAGGTTTGTACACAAAAACCTCCCGAGGACTTGGCTCAGGTCCTCAGGGTTTTTGTTGTCAAAAATCCCCCATTGTCCCAAGTCCTCAGTCGTATAGGGTAACAGGTTCAATAAGAAAGTTCCCTTACTTTTGTTTCTATTGTTTGTAATTTTTCTCAAGATCTCCCATAAGGTTTGTACACAAAAACCTCCCGAGGACTTGGCTCAGGTCCTCAGGTCCAATTATTATCGCACACACCCCATTGTCCCAAGTCCTCAGTCGTAAAGGATAACAAGATCACACAAAACAGAAAAACAACTTTCTAGGCACTGACAGAGAAAGTCGACTTGAGGTGAGAAAGATTGGGAGACAAACAAGAGTAATATGTTAAAACAGTGTTAATGAGTACAGTAATTTACAGATTTACAACGGTTTACCAATTATTTTCTATATATTTGGATTAGTATAATTTTTGATGCAGGTTGTATGAATGGGGTTTACCACTGACTGGTTTCTTGTTAATATACATCAAAACATCTTGACGAAGTTTCCAACTTGACTACAAAAAAAAAAATATCCAGACAAACCTTGCTTAAATGTCTGTCAAGACTGCCATACATTGTTGGCTGTGTATGAGTTTGAAAAATTGTTAGAATGAGAAGAAGTAATGATAATTGGCCAGCATTATTTAAGTTTAATTCCTTGACTGAATTAGAGATAACAATCTACCAAAAAAAAAGGGATTCAGCAATTGATAGCCCAACTTGTATGTAATATGTCACAGTTATGAAGACGTTACAGAAAACCTAATAGCACAATTAAAACAATGGTCCATTTCTTCACAATACCTGTGCCCGACTGCCAATAATACGAGACAGTAAAAACCAATGCATTACCAATGATTTTCAGTCTGTAATTTAAAAAGATCGATATATTTCATCACAAACAAAAACAAAAAACAGAGACTAAATTAAAGCTGTACAAAATATTAACTTAGCCTCCTGGTTTTTCCCCTTCAAAGACCCCCCTAAAAAAAACCACCACACACACAAAAACCCTGCACAATGTTTGAAAGAAAGGTCTGATTTTCTCAAGAAGATGGACACTTATTAGTGTTCACAACTTTTGTGCTTTGCCATTGATGGAATTGGCATACACACAATACTTCCAGCTGAACGCTACACCTCTGATCACTAAATCTGTTTTATTATAAACCTGCCCAAAACTTTTCACTTTTCTCCCCATCACCGCAAAACATCTTGTTACATCTCACCTTGAGCTCATCGTCTAATTCGTCGGCGCTGTCCTCCTCACTCACTTCGCCCGCCTCCAGGTTCTCATTGTGATCCTGTGGTAATTTCTTGGCCTGTCGGTCAGATAAATGGGGAGTCTAATAGGACTACTACCAACCGGGCAAGTAAGTTTTGCAATTTTGAAAATTATGGCTTTTGGGTTAAAGGGACGTAGGAAAATGGTAATTACCTTGAAATGGACCTACAGATTTAATGGAAAATCCTTGCTCAAAGTGAAGATGGGACTGGTACCAAATACCCTGTGAAATTACTCCCCCCGAAAGGGTACCATTCAAAGGAAAACAATCGTGGTTTTACAAAAGTGTCCTCACAAGCACACTTTTTTTGTTGAAATTGTTGAACAGAATCATTGGGAATTTGTGAATTTTGGACCGAAAGGCATTTATAAACGGGAATAAACATGTGCTTGGCCGGTATTAAAGGGAATATACATTTTCTTTTGCTGTAATTTTCAGAAATGGATGGAATTGGGGGGTTGGAAATATATAGCAAATATAGTTACACTGACTTTTTTGAGGTTTTGGGTTCGAAAATGCTATAAAAACCACGAAAAACAATCATTTTCCTGTAGTCTGGTTCCCTGACTCCATATAAGCAGAAACAGAGCAGTTTACATACATTGGAGAATTGTAAGCTTAGGGTACCAGTCTAGCTGGCTTGTACCCGTTCATAGGTGTGTAATCGATTGCAAACAAGTGCGATGGTCAATTGGGGCCAGTATTTGAAAAAAAGCCAGTTTTTTCCCAATGCTGGTCGGCCGACCAGCGTTGGAAATTGATACAGAAATACCACTTTTCTTGAAAATGACAGTATACCAGGTGCCATGATTTTACAGGATGCTTTACACTGTCATTCACTAACAGTCCAGCAAGGTATTTCAAAATGATTTGGTAGTTTTATTTTTTGATGTTTGCAAATGTTGTATTTTCCCTTTAAACAAGTGTGCTAAAAACCAGCCACAGGCCTGGCCGCAGCGTCGACCAGGCGTCTAGCCGGCTTTAAATGTACTTGTTTAATACAGGCCAAGCACATATTTATTCCCTTATGCATAATGCTCAGTCAATTCTACTATGACTTGACATCCCAACTCAATGTAGCTATTCCCCATAAATGAATTGCCAATGAATCATCAACTGCCATTATACACAGTCATTTGTGTCCACTGCATGTCTGAGCTTCATGGCAAAGTGAACTATGCAAAGCAAAGAGGTCTCCATTCCAAAAACTAAATGATCATGAGAAAATTATTTTGAGTGTTATAATTTCGTTCATTCTAATATTTCCCAGGTCTGCATCGTGTCTTTGGGCGTGATCCCTGGCTGCATGGCATATACAGGTTTATGGCTTCTGACTAGCGCCCCTTGAACAAAAACACTGAGGGGAACCGCCAACATAGGGCGGGATGGCTCAGTTGGTAGAGCACCGGAACGGTAATCTGGAGATTGCAGGTTCAAACCCTGCTCCAGTCAAATTCTTTGTCCAAGGCTTAAATGGAATATGCATCATTTGCTTTTGCTGTAATTTTCAGAAATGAGCTATTTGAGTTTATTTGAGTTTATTAGTATAATAGATCAAATATTGTTACACTGACATGTTTGAAGTTTTGTGTTCGAAAATGCTGGAAAAACCAAGAAAAACAAAACTATTCAAGTAGTCTGGTTCCCTGACTCCACTAAATATCAAATGGATCAATTTACAGATGCCAGAAAATTGTAAGGTAAGGGTACCAGTCTAGCTAGCCTGCACCCATTCATGAACATGTAACCAATAGCAAACAAAATTTGGACTGAATTAATGGTAAATTTGGAGCAGTAGTTGAAAAGTAGTTAGGTATTTCCAACGGTGGAAATTTTTACAAAAATACCATTTTCTTGAAAATGACGTCACACTAGGTGCCATAATTTCACAGGATGCTTCAGACTGTCATTTACCAACATCCTATTAAGGTATTTCGTAAAAACTTGGTAGTTTTTTTTTTCGATGTTTGCAAATGTTGTATATTCCCTTTAAGTCAGGCCGATTATTGTAATATGCCAAACTGAGCTTACTTTTAAAAAAATAATAAAAATGCAGGCTGATCTAATCTGTTGGGTTGGGGTTTTTTTTTGCATTTAAAATGAAACTGGAGATTTTTTCCCTTTACGTACCTTGATGAGAATCTTTCCTTTCAATTCCTCCGGGGATGGTAAAGTTGTTCTGCTTGGGTCAATTGTGGGGACATGCAGCATTTCTGATGTTGAAAGGTTAAGGGCAAAATGGCAAAAAAGACAGACCAAGAGAAACAGAAAGCCAAAGCAATATCAAAAGCACATCGCCCCCCCCCTTCCTCCCAAACAATTACACAGAAAACTGAACAAACAGCCATTATCATTTATGACATTCAAAAATCATCAATATCAGACTAAAGAGAACATATGTTTTTAACAGTCTAATTTTCATGGGAAGGGCACATACGTGAGGCATTCTGGCAAAATGAGACAGAACTGGGCAGAGGTCAAAATGAGGGTTTCTGAGTGGACTATTCATATTTAACTATTTCATAGCAACTATTTGTACACTGACCTGTTAAAAAAATTATGTTCATAAATGCTGGAAAAACCATGGAGGTGGGAATGCTATTCTTGTAGTCTGGTTCCCTGACCCTACTTCAGACGAAACGGAGCAATTTATAGATGTTGGGGAATTCTTAATGCATCATTGTAAAAATGTTTTTATTTATTCAGAAAAACAAATGACCCACATTTCCGGTAGCCTATCTGTATCCAGAAAATCCAGGAAGATAAAAAAAAGTGAGGAAAGTCTCATTAATACAGTCCCCTGAAAGTTCTCGCCCCTTTAAAAGGCTGGTCAATTTACAACGCTGAGCTAATTAGAAACCTGAAACCCTCATGACTGGTTCTGCAGATGCTGTTATTGTCTGCCACTTTCAAACATGACAGTTAAAGGTACAGTCCATCATTTGTAATGTGTGCATTTCGTTAGAAGCAACCAAAGTGCTCAAAATCTAAAGAAAATGCTGAACAACTAACCTGATGAACCTTCAGCTCAGCTTCAGCTGTATATTTCGAGAAAAACAACATTCTAGGATCTAGATTTCAAATCTAAAGTTGCTGAATCATGTTTTGAATTGGGCCTGAATTTCGAGACACGTTCTCACTGAGCTGATTGCAGCTACACGATGTCGCGCACTGATCCAACGAATTAAGGCAACCGCGCCACTGAATAAAAAAAACCAAACAACTAATGGAACTTTCCAACGGTGCGTCTTTAGAGCTTCTTTCGTTGATATATTCAGAATGACAGCTTGCCAGAAAGAATAATTCGACAGGGAGTTTAGTCCCCTTTCTATATTTCAACCAAGTATGTGTTTCAGCAATACTTACGTCAGTTACTTTTTGGATTGCTGCAAATGATGGACTGTAGCTTTAAATTTCACAACATCTCTGATTTTCAACTTTTCATTAAAAAAGAACGCCTACATATTTGTCTGCCCCCTTGTGTGGGAAGATATTCTGGGAAAATGTCATAAAGCAGTTAAGGTGCGAAAGCTGCATAGCACGGGGGTGTCGGTGTCCCGCATCAAATATTAAGGCACACAAGGGCTTAATGTGTGGGTGGTGATTGCTTCCATGTATACAGAGTACCGGGGAGAACTGGGAAGAAGAAGATACATGTATGTATGAGACATGGAATCATCGTATTGATGAAACTCAAACTTTTATACAGGGTGGATAAAAAAAAAACCGGAACCGAGATATTATTGCTAATTGGAACAGAAGTAGGGCACATGTGAATCAAAGGGAGATATCCTCTGTTAGGGTTGAATCTCCTCTTTGAAATGACACCCTGATCATGTCATTGCATTCACGGTTGACTGAGCAGTGAGCAATTGTATGAAAGGGTCTATTTAGAGAATTGCGCCACTTTTCATGGTGAAATCTCTTTTTTTCCCCGCCTGCCTTGGTTTGGCAACCATAGCCTTTTACTCTGTGACAATTGACACAACAAAATCACAATTGAAAAGTGGCGCAATTCTCTAAATAGACCCTTTCATAAAGTTGATCCCTGCTCAGTCAACCGAGATTCAACCCTAACGGAAGATATCTTCCTTTGATTCAGATGTGCCCTACTTCTGTTCCAATTAGCAATAATATCTCGGTTTCGTTTTTTTTTTATCCACCCTGTATACTTAAAATATACATAATAGCCAACACAAAAAAAATCACATTTGTTTGGCATTTCACATAATTAGTTCTAAGGCCAAAAAAAAAAAGTCTCCGGTTTCTGGTATGGAGCTTGTCCAAAAAGTGGTGCGGCGACGCGGCTTTTTTTTTTTTTTACCTGACTTTTGTGCTTCAAATGTCGGCTGGTGACTGCAAATGGTGCCCGACTAAACTTAGTGCAAATATATGGGAGTCCAGAGAGGCCACATAAAGCTTATTCTCGATCATAACCCCATCTAAAAACACGTTGAAATTGCGCAGCAGCAGAATTCCAGTCAAACCAGTGAGTTTGGCGGTTTTGAGGCATCATCTTTCATTGAAAAAAAAAAGTTTTTCATTTTGCCGACGCGCATGGCTACGGCGACGCACGCGCATACCAGAAACCGGAGACTTTTTTTTTTTGGCCTAACTAAACTGTTCTCAATTCTAAACCTGAGTTACATGTATAACAAGTATACTCCACAATTAAGGAACATCCCAGAATTTTAAATCTTATCTGGATCTTTCTTGTGTTTCATTGACTATTAAATTAATAAACTAATTTCCTTTTTTCAGTGAACAGCTTGTCAAATTTCGTGAACAATGAACATTTGTAAAACCTCCAAATTTCACTTTTTGTTCCAAATCTCTCATAAAATTGTATAATAAATTTTATCTCACTCGTATTTTTCCCCCCTTCACAAAATAGTCAATGCTCATTCCAAAAGGGACCGAAGTCCAGTACCCATCCTACATGTGTCGGTACTTTGTGAGAATTTACCATGGTTTGTGACATCTGAAAGGCATATTTCTCACATGAATGTTGGATGAGAATGTTCAATCCTTTGCACATGGTCATCTTGCGTGTTAGGATAAGGCTTAATGAGAGATGAATAAATGATTCAAACTTCCCCCTTTGATGGAGGCAAGTGATGATGCTCCTGTGAGATACGTACCATACACGTCAGTCTCTACTGATTTGTATGGTATGCTTTTTATGCACACCATTTGCTCTTCAATTCAATTCAATTCATTTCAGTTTTATTTCATAATTTCCAAATAAAATATGTAACTTAATAGTAGATAAACAAAACATAAAAGTAAAGAACAAAGATGCATGGAAAGCAAAGAAGTTATGAGGAAAATGTTAGAAGTCCAGGGACTTATGAAGTTTATTGACTTGCAAAATCATGCTTCACAACTAAACACAAGACTATTTTTAGGGAAGGGGGCAAACTGATACTCGCTAGAAACTTTGAGACTTTAGAGAAAATTTTCAGAAAATGAGCGTATGACTTAATTGCAACACAGAAAAAAATGCCATTCATTAAAAACACCTTTTTTAAAAACTTTGGGGGCAGAAGGGTTTCTCCAGACCTGATAGGGCCAATTTGATAGCTGTGCTAACCACACAATTCCGCGCTTACAATCACCATTCCTTAAAGGGAAAATACAACATTTGCAAACATCAAAAAATAAAACTACCAAATCATTTTGAAATACCTTGCTGGACTGTTAGTGAATGGCAGTGTAAAGCATCCTGTAAAATCATGGCGACTGGTATACTGTCATTTTCAAGAAAAGTGTTATTTTTGTATCAATTTCCAACGCTGGTCGGCCGATCAGCGTTGGAAAAAACTGGCTTTTTTTCAAATACTGGCCCCAATTGACCATCGCACTTGTTTGCAATCGATTACACACCTATGAACGGGTACAAGCCAGCTAGACTGGTTCCCTGACCTTACAATTCCCCAATATATGTAAACTGCTATATTTCTTCTTATATGGAGTCAGGGAACCAGACTACAGGAAAATGATTGTTTTTCTTGGTTTTTATAGCATTTTTGAAACCAAAACCAAAGTCAGTGTAACTATATTTGCTATATATATTTCCAACCCCCCAATTCCATCCATTTCTGAAAATTACAGCAAAAGCAAATGATGTATATTCCCTTTAAGGCAGTGAATGGTGATTGGTGCTAGTAGATATAGTGGTGATATATTGCTAGTAGAATTGAGTATATAGCATCGTGCACTATTTCCACACTGTAAGAAATACTAAAAGCTATGTTTAGCTGATGGCTTGTGAGGGAGTTTTAATTTATTTCCAGGAAAAAAAAGGTATATATCTTATTTTGGGGGAGGGGGGCTGGGCCATAGCCCACATTGCAACCCCACCCCCTCTACCTCGGATCCGCCAATGACCTGAAGCACAGAATTTTCTGCAACAGTAAGCGGGGATTTTTTGTTAGAGGTAAAGCAAAGTCATGAAATTGGGCCAAGATTATATTAAAGCCGTGCCACCATTGAATCTTGTGCTCCTGAAACAGACCTGCAAAGTTTTACGCCGACCGGGTTAAATGGTCTAACGCCCGTGAGTCTTATCGAATTACGGACGCCCCGATTGCCTGACAATTGAATCCAATGACGTTACGGCCTGTAAGAAACCTAATTATTGCCCCGGCACCATCGACCGCTGGAGTGACCTCCATCAAGTAAACCTTGGCAAATGTAGACCACTGCACTGATTTTTTTTTTATAAACGACTTTCTCACCACACGTGAAGGATGCGGACAGCAGGTATCACAAATCTTCAAGATTTCCTTGGGGACACGTACTATACTCTACAACGCTTCATTACTGGGGTGTGGTAAAACTGGATTAATCTGAGTGCCCAAGTCTGATTATTAAATCAGCTCCAATGTATGTGGTCTGTAGAGTGCATGGCTCAATTAAATCTTCCCAAAGACACCCCCCACCCCGATTATGAATCTATATCTAGAACTTTACAGGGGATGGCGAACACCCCTTACCAACTCCAAATGGGGAGGGGGGGGGAGGGGAAAGGTGCATGCTCTCACACAAATTTTTGTTACATGTATCTAAATCAAATTAGGTTTTGCCCGACGTATAAACACTGTATACTCAGTATGTTACCTCCCGCGTTAAAAGTTGAAAAAAAATCACTCGAGTGAGACTAAAACCCACGACCTCCTGCTTTCTAGTGCAGACGTCTTACCACTCGACCACCGAGCTAACGGGATCGGTTGGCTGGTTCGAATCTAATGTACATAACAGCGGGTACCGCATTAACTATTCATAAGATGGAATTTTGCGTCTGGGTGATGTAAATCAAATTAGGTTTTGCCCTTCACTGACGTATAGCAGGAGGTCGTTGGTTCGAGTCCCACCCGAGTGATTTTTTTCCGGGAGGTAACAAATGTCATGTATTACCTTTAATCAAACTCATCAAAACTTTAATATTAAAGTGAACTTTTTTTCAGCTGGGAAGTGCCTGATTTTGGCATGGGCTGTCACAGTCTCTTACATATTTTACAGTTCAAGGATACCTCCCAGTATTTCTACCAGGTACTGGGCCATCTTCTTCTGCTGCTCCAGGCTGCAGTGGTTCTCGATGGACAGGATGACTGGGTAGGGGCTGGTCACGAAGGCGTACTTGCTGATGATGGAGATGACATCGCGGAATTTGATCTTGGAGGTGAGGGTGTAGCCGTGGTAGATGATGGGCTCCCCGTCTTTGCCGTCCCAACAATCCACTGTGGGAATGATGTACAAAAGCCACAAACGTTTGACCAACAGAAAAATTATAAGGCTTCCAACTACAATCATTTATAATACTGTGGAACACCACTATAATGGACAATGCGAAATTGTTTGTAATAACGATCGTTCGGTATAGCAATTTTAAGCTGTTGGTGCTCTGGTACACACTTTTCAATAAATAGCGCCCTACAGAACTTCACCCTGCACGCCCTGATAGTTACTGAACGACGACTTTGAACACGTGCCGACTATTGAATTATGTAATTACACAGATTTTGAGCTTACTACCTACAGCAATGGGTGGCTTTCCTCTTCTATTCCTCGGGGAAATAATAGGCACTAGTCGCTGTTCTGTTTACAATTTTCAACAAATGTTTGGTACGTTTTGTACACAAAAATTGTGAGCCAGGCATGATGTTCGGTTTAGCCGAATGTTCGGTACAGTAGTTTTCGGTATAGCAACATTCCACTGTAACTGTGGTCCAATCTTGGGGAAATGCTTTAGCAGAAAACGATCCTTAAAAAGCAACTTAATACAATTTTATTAATCGTTACTGGTGTTTATTCTTTGAGTTTAAGAGAAAACACCAGACACACAATTTGTAGGGCTGCACTTGTGTTACCGTGAGTTTACTCCCGAGTGCAGAATCAGCAGGAAGACGAGCCACAGGTGTAGGAGAGTATACTCTCAATCAGAGCGGGAGTATACTCTTGCAAAATGGGGAATTAGGTAACCATTTCCAAATGTTTCCAAAGTTTAATGCCTTTTCTTCTAAATTACTGTTTAATATGATAAACACGTAGAAATCTAAAACCGATTCACATATTTCCACTTTAAAAACTTTGTTCTTTTACAAAGAACTACCTTCTGCTACTGCAGCAACCATAATTGTGCAGGATTTATAACACATTAAACGCTCGGGCCATATGACCTGGGTGCAATGTGTAGGCAACGCTTCCTTACTCTCAATAGTACAGTGAAATGTCGCTATACCGAACACCGCTATTACGAACATTCAGCTATACCGAACATCGTCCTTGGTTCCCGATTTGTGTGTACAAAACCAAGCGAACATTGTTGTTGACAACCGTCAACAGAAGAGCGACAAGTGGCTATTATTTCCCCAAGGCATAGAAGGAGAAAGCCACCCATCGATGTAGGTAGTAAGCTCAAAACTGTGTAGTTACATTATTCAACAGTCGGCACGTGTTCGAAGTCGTCTTTCAGTTCTTCCAGGGCGTGCAGGGTGAAGTTCTGAAGGGCACCATTTATTGAAAAGTGAGTACCGGAGCACCGGCAGCTTAAAATCGCTATACCGAACGATCACTATTACGAACATTTTCCCGCGATGTTCGTTATAGCGGCGTTCCACTGTATAGGGACCCATACGAACGCAGCCTAGAATACTGCACTGGAGAAGAGTCAATCCGTGTTTGTAAATTGTTTCCCATCAGCACTCAGTGTAATAACAAAGATGCCTCTCTATCAAAAAGTTACGAAGAGTTCTACTTGACTCTTATGAGCCTTTGTCTCATTGGAAACTCACTTTCAACACAGCGGCATCCGGCCTGCAAGACCAGAGCATAGACGTCCACGCTGGACTGCGACATCAGCTGATCTCCCACCAGGTAGGTGTTGTGGGAGGAAGCTATGTAGTAATGGGTCAAAGGTCGGGTCATGTCCTGGTTGACCTCTCGATGGGCGGGGTTGAAGATGTCGCCCTCATGGCTGAGCAGGAAGCGAGTGAAGCCTGCGGATAATGTACACGAGGTTGAAATGCTTATGAATTTGGTGTCTCCACAGATACCCAGGGTGAAAATAATTCCCAAATATGAACGAGGCTTTGCCTCACCTGCTATTTCGGGGAAGCGGTCCCCGCCACCTGTTGCCCAATTTGTGGGCGAGTCTTCTGCTAGCTTTGCGACTTTGCAGGTATCGCTAGCTTTGTGAGCATGTCACACACTTCGCAGGCGACTCCCCGCTTCTCAAAGGCATTCCATTGTTAATCTTCATCCCCTGTTTCTTCTGACTGAAATCATGAATGGACTTGTGATTTACTTATGACCAGACTTGTAAAGCACTCGCGACTGGCAAGAGGTCTTCTCAATAAATAAAAAAAACACAACAAAAACTGACCGTCAATCCCAATCCAGCCGTTCTTGGCATTCTCCGGTATCGGCTCGTACGTCTGCACCAGCTCCTGGCACAGCTCCAGCTCCACGTCCCCCATCCCTTGCTCTTCCCTCAGGTACTTTGCAAACTCCTGCAGGGTCATGTAGCCCTTGCCGTGGCCGTAGTCCTTCAGCAAGAGGTCCACCTCCTGCCTGGTGCTGATGGTGCGGTAGAAGTGGATGAACTCGTCAAAGTCCAGCTTGCCGATGTTGTCATCCTGATTATCTGCCTCCTGTTACATGAAGAACAGGAAGAGCAAGTTTAGTAAATACATCAATACAAGAACTATATTGAGGTACCGGTAGTAGAGGTATCGTTACAACATCTGTGCTGCTGACTGTAACAGTCAGTTTGAAGTTTTGCGACAAAGTGGTTCATCAAGTAGCGAAGTGGATGCTGCTGTTTCAGATAAGCTCATACATCACACATACCTTGGGACACCACTCGAGTGTGCTTTTGAGGTACATAAAATAAATAGAGAAATAAATTTGGGAGGCTAATCGTCCTTACTCGCAGCAGAAGCTGAATTGCTAAGGATGTAGCTACAATGTGGTCAAGCCGAAGCCATGCACATGTAAATCCACCTACGGCAACCGCTACACCAACCATACCTTACTAAGGTGCACAGCTAGATCGATGTTGTTGATGTTTGCAGAGGGAGGAAAACTGGAGGAAAACCAAAGAACCCGGAGAAAAACCATCGTGGCACAGGAAAGAATCAGTGAACTGCTCTAGTCACATTGCCTGAGCCAGGAATCGAGAGGTAGATGCTTTACTCACTGTGGCACCCAAGCCACCCACATGTTCCTTATATCGTTACCCTTTTTCCTCGAGTGGCTTTCAGCCTTGTCATTGGCAACAAAGCTTCCTTTTGGAGGAAGAAAAACAAAAAATCTGGAAACAGCGGTTCTAACTCTGTATGGCACTAAACATGCTAAATTTATGCAAATTCTGATTTGTGATGTCATGGCAAGTTTTCCAGTGGTGGTGGAACAGTTTTGAATTTTCTGAAAGTGGTGGGAAAAGACACCCTTTTAAACTCCCCCCCCCCAACCCTTGCGAGCTAGTTACAGTCCCACTGGCCATTTCTCACTGCTGGGATTCAGAAAATATGTGTGTCTGCTAAATTTATGCACTGAGCAACATCAGAACCAGTTACAATCAATGTTCATTTCCACGACATTTGCCTCAGATGTCTAGACTCCATCAATAAAAAACACATTATTGTTGGCTGCCGTGGCTTGTACAAACATCTTCGCCTCATGTCTGGGTATGAGATATGGAGACAATTCGTTCCAAGGCTGGCGACGATCCTTTCATTTGTAACTGATTTGTCCAATAAACCAAGTACGTGTACATTACCCATGTGAAGTCCTCTGATATGAGCGCATACCCACGCTACAGGTTGAGCTGATAAAACCTTTTATCACCATTTAGAATTTTTTTTTTTAGCTTGAAATTACAACTGCGACTCCTATAGCCATCTGATATTGATAAAATATTGTATGGCTGGGGGGGGGGGGGATACAAGAATATATTGCACAAGCTATAACAATATTGCACAAGTGGAAGAGTGCAATATTGTTATAGTGAGTGCATATTCTTGCATCCCCTGAAAAAAGCCATCAAATATTATTATTATTTATATCAGGCTGACTTAATCCGCAAGAAATAAAGTTCAAGACACTGTCCTTATTTCTCAAAGTTTGTCAAATTTTCTTTGCTATGACACAAAATTCGCGCTGCTCGAAGCTGCCGTTGTGTTTGTTGACAACAGTGAGTGTATACCATGCTGCGCGCTGCGTTGCATGTGACAGTACCGCGCGCCACGCTCTGTTGACTGGTTGACAACTGTGAACTTCTACAATCCTGATTATGCGGCAACCAGCAAAATGTTTTAAATGCCCGCATGAGGACAATATCAAAAAAATTATTGTTCTCGTCATTTTTGCAGTCATCCGGGTACTTTTTACAAAAGCATATGATACTCTGATTTATTTTTACCACTGGAAGCCTGATATAAATAATAATTATATAATATTGGATGGCTTTGAGGTGGATACAAGAATATATTGCACGAGCTATGACAATATTGCACGAGTCGAAGGCGAGTCATAGCGAGTGCAATATATTCTTGTATCCACCGAAAACAAGCCGTCCAATATTATTATTATTATTTATATCAGGCTGACTTGATCCGCAAGAAGCACAATTCAAGACACTGTCTTCATTACATCTTTTTCGTTTACATCAAACGTTTTGAAGCTGCCACTGTAATTGTTAACAACAGTGCGCGTATACCTGGCCTTCTGCGCGCTGCATGCGCACAACGTGTTCCGTGTTCGACGGTACGCGCGCACGCTACGCTCTGTTGAGTGGTTGACAACTGTGACTTTCTATGCTCTTGATCAAGCGGGAACCTGTGAAAATGCCCGGATTGACTGCAATAACAATGTTATTGCAGTCAACTTTTTTATGAAAGCATACAATATGCTGATTTATTTTTACTGCCGGAAGCCTGATATAAATAATAATTATCAATATTCGGATCTGTTCTTTCATTTGCATCATCAGTATATTATAATAAGACAAAGCGATCAGTTTTGTCCGGTGTTCATTTGTGACAGTCGGCTTACGTGCGCATCAGCGACAAATGCAATAAACAGTACCGACTGTTGAAATATTTAAGTGCTGACTAGACTGTTGCTAGGGTAACGGCTCAGGCAAGCTTACTCTTAAATAACTAGAAAAACTAGGACATTAATTCGGATGATTGATGAACGGGAAGTTGGCAATAGTCAGATGGTATTAAAGGTTTACAATCTATTTAAGTATCACATTAATCAAATAGAAATAGGTCTAACGGGAGAAGAACAGAACATTTAGGCACTAATCGGGCTGTGTTCAGAGGGTGCACTATTGTTAATTTCTTGGTGGATTGTCTGGTGCTTAGAGGGAAGCCTTGCAGAAGTGCAGTAAGCAGGGTGAAATATTTGGGTGCGGCGGGATGCATCAATTTTTTAAGGGGGACACTATAAAGACAAATGAAACGTACCATTTCAACAGAACAGCATATTTTACTTTTTTCAATTCGACATTTCAAATTGGGGGGAGGGGGGCACCGATATAAGCTTGGGGGGATGACAAATGACCCCCTGCGACCCCCATAATTATGCCACTGCCGAGGTGGCTCAACACTTCAGACAGTGGGGAGGTGGGGAGAGTGCATACATCTCTGTAGCAAGCATGGGCGTCAATCCTGGGGGGGACAGGGGGCCCCACTTTTTGAAGGGTGGGGGACACAATATCAAATGTCCCCCCCCCCCAGATTTTTGAACTCGTGCCTCATTTAAAGGGCCCTATTATGTACTACAATATATCTTTTGCTAAGAAAATATTGGTTAAAGTAGTCAGAAATTGCCTCAGATCGCACCACAGAGCATCTAGAATAAAAAAATTTCGGGGCCCTTAAGCAGGCCCCGCACCCCACGCCTTTAGCTGAGAATATAATAGCTTATTCAAGGACTTCAACCTTGAAAATGATGTTTAAATCATTATCTTTTGCTAAGAAAATATTGGTTAAAGTAGTCAGAAATTGCCACAGATCACACCACATGAGCATCTAGAATCCAAATTTTTTCAGGGCCCTTAAGCGGGCCCCGAACCCCACGCTGTAAGGGCTTCGCACTTCGCGCTCGCATTATTTCTGATCAAGGTATGTCCCCCCCACTTTTGAGAAGCGATTGACACCCCTGGTAGCAAGGGATGCTTGGACAAATCATAGCGGCAAACTGCACATCACCGCGGTCTTATGCTTGAGACACATGTGTGGTTGCCAGCGTGTGACATGGGGGCCGGCAAAATCGGGTCAGTCAATGACAAATTTGGGACCGCATACACTGAAGCTAACATAAAAGTTATGACTCCTGAAGTTATTAATAGCAGCAATTAGTTTTCTAAATTACTAGCCATGGGGAGATTTTCTGTGGCATTTTGCAAACAATTAAGAGATGAGTTCTTCATTGCTTCAGGAGATATTGTGTGTGCACACAGACCACTGTGGAATGTTGTCAAAAATGGCCGCAACTTCAAGACATACTCCCAAAGGAAATGCCTCCACTTCCGGCAAAGTGATTCCTTCCGAGCCGCAAAAAAAATCAATCCGCTATAAATAGCACTCCATCACCAGCAGCCCTCAGTGCAAATTCCACGAGCAAATTGTAAAATCGCTTGAGCATTGCTCACTTAATGAAGCCCCCATAGATAGCGAGGTCTTTAATTTTCATCACCCGCCACGGGATATCGACTGATGACAGTGGATCTTTGATGCATATAAAAGGTTCCAAACCCATGTCAAAATATGTTCGATCTGTCAACCGTGCAAAGTTATCCCAACAACTATCGCACCAAGAGATTGCACCAAGAGATGGCTTATTCAGTTATGAGAAAAACTTGTGCTCTGTCCTGGGGAACTATGTAATTGTCAAAATTATAAAGTCTCCTTAGTCTCCAGATTTTGTTAACTATGTTTTTTGTTTGTTGATATACAGAAAAACTGGCCAACTTCATTTTTTTTGGTTGCAACTATATATCAGGGAGGGAGGGCTGTCCATTTTGGAATAATTTAGTATTCAATTACTCAAACTACGTTTGACCAAATATTCGGAATTCAAAAGTAAGTGCCAGCTGCAACTGTGCTCCGCAGTGTTGGAGTACTCGTACTCATACTCTAGTACAACTCGAGTACACACAAGTACCCGACCCATACTCCACCATCAGTACTCGAAAATTATTTGGACTCGGCCCGTACTCGATTCTTTGTACTCAAATTTTGGCACGGACTCGTTGGTTTTGGACTCAGTACTCGACCCCTGTACTCAAGAGTACAAATCGAGTACATTTCTTTTTTATCGATTCCATTGCAACGTGGGAACTCAAGTCGTTACTTTAAAATGCCATAATGTACTCTTTGGAGGGATTCAAAGAACTTCAGTTTTGTTCATCTTTATATTCCTTGGTTTGCAAGATTTTATTATGAGGCCTACAAGCCTAGAGGGACAAATTTCTGAGACACCAGATGTCTACACGTAGCAAAAAAAATCTGGCATCAGAGCCACAGAGTCATGACATCCCCTGGTATGTATGTCATGGTCAGACACGGACGATGAACTGAACTTAAAAAATAATAAAAACAGGAGAGCAAGCGTGGTCAGATGTTTAAAAGGAATGGGCGCATCCCTGATGACTTGTATCATATTTAGTAACTTAATTTGCGGGACTAATCCTTGGATGATGGAGATGAGCCTCAGCTGTCAATATGTGAATTTCCACGACAAACAGGTTTGGTGGAGAGAGGCACACGCTTGTGACCCCCTTTAAGGGAATTTAAAACCACAAACATTTTTGAAATCGGCAAGACTATCTTTTCCAAATGTCTCATCAGCCTGTAGCCCCCTTTTTTTAGACACTGTGGATACAGTGGTGGATCCAGGGGGTGTGCAGGGGGTGGCGCCCCCCCCTCCCCCCTCCCCTTGGCAGTGACCAAAATTTTCTCAAATAAGGCCATTTTTCACTTGAGAGAGCCCTTCTGCCGACCCAGCACTGGGTGTTAGCTCTGCATTTTTCTCAGTTTTTTTCTCCATCCATCACAGTTTGAAGGCTTGCCTACTACCTACTTGTGCGCCGTGCTATATCTTTGCCTACTGCAACGGCGGCGCTGACTTTCAGGTACCTGGATATAAACCGGGCCAGATGGGTCAGTAGGAGAGCGTTTAAAAGACATAAGCGCATGATTCAGCCCGTGAACCAACACACGCGCGTACTCCATTCGTTTGCACTACATTTTCTGGTTCTAAATGACATCACACTTCAGTACTCCATTGGAGTCCATCTATCCCCTGCAGCTAGCCGCTCACCTTGAACAGCTGTTTGACCTTCCTCTTGCTCAGGTTGACGTTGAGTTTGTGGAGGAGTTTCAGGACCTCGTCCATGCTCAGTAGGCCATCTCCGCTCTTATCTGCGGCCTCGAAGGTTGCCTTCAGCCAAGTGAAGAAAGGAGGGAATTAAGGAAATATATGCTCTCTTAAAAGCATCCTGGGTACTGTGTGCCTTACTCATAGTGCATGGTCTGTGTGCAATGTAGATTAAGGCTTGACTGATAGTACAAGCTTATAGCCTAGAATCATGATGCGCTTTACTCGCAAACTGTTTCTTTATCACACACTTTATGCAAAGTTAACGTACATGTACGAGTTTCAGAAGTAAAGCTTTGCATTCAATTTAATGTTTAAAGAAAAACAAAGGACATTGAAAATCATCCCTGACGTAGGTCGAAAGTCAGTCCTCAATGCAAAAACCACCATTTACCATGGTTTGTGTACAAAAAGAATGAACGATTTATTGAACGGGCCATACACAACGTTCATCAGAGAACTTTGTATCAGTGTACGTGTTCTAAAGGGAGAACAACAGATCCTTTCAGTCCCCAGGCATTGGGTCTTTTGTTCAAAACAGTCCTCTGTAGTCTAGGTTTGTGTGCTTAGTCTATGGGAGAGTGTTATATTACAGGGACAAAGGGAAACACAAAGCATTGTCCTCGGGAGTATAGTAAAACAAGAGTGTGTGTGTGCAGGTATGTGGTCAAACAATGACAGTGCAACTTGTACTTAGAAAGGAAAGCCAAGTTGACTTTTGCAGATCATCAGATGTCATGGAAAGAATGTTGCAACCTGACGCCACTTCAGCGGTTGTGTACAAAGTCTATGGAGAGTCAAGAATTTTTTTAAAAGTATTGCCTAACAAAATTAGCAATGTTTTTCAGTCCCGGATACACGTCTTATCATTTTTGCAATGACTGACCATAACATAATCTTTGAAAATAGCCGGGAGAACTTGTATATGAAGAAAAAAGCAGCGTCAGGTGGCAACATTTTTTCTGATGTCACTATTGAGCAGTTCACTCACTCCCCTACAATAATATTTAGGCGTACAACTTCACCCAGCCTAAGTCACCTACCCTTGTAAAAAAAAAAGAAGCCTGGCTTGGTTTTTATCGGGGAAAGAAAGGTTAAACAAAAGGATATCAATCCCGAAGCTTGCTGCTGTTGTGCCTTCGGACCTCTGACTTGACCCCCTTCAGCAGGTGTTTCAGCCCCCGGATCCAGATGGCGGTCTCTTCTTCAGTCTCCAGGATGAGATCAAGAGTGTCCCAGGAGCTACCATGGATGATGGAGAAGCAGATCTTGGCGTGGCACCTGTTGCCGGCAGCCAGGTACTTCTTGAAGCTGTCTGTGTTGGGGCCTTGGCGTATCTCCTTGATGGACTCTATGCTGACTGTTAAGAAAAGAATGAGTTGGTAATTGTTTTCAATGAGAAAAAGAGTATACGACAATAAATACCTGTATGCATTCTTATTGGCTGAGAGCCCGTCAGGTGGGTGGTTTTAAATGGTTGATAAAACATCAACTGGTTTCAAACACTTTTTTTCCGGTGTCACATGAATTTGGCCTCTTACGAAATCCGGTCCCTTTCACCATTTTATTGGTTGAACGTTCACAATCTTCAAGTACCGGTAGGCATGCTCAATAATACCAACGAGCCCGTAATTTCACACTGTACACTGGCACTGCTGCGTTCTGCGCCACATTCCTCAATGCGCGCCATGCACGTCCAATCTCCACATAAGGAGTTGTTTACGACTACTCACGGGAGGCACATGTATAGCTATAGGGGTGTTTAAAAAAACATGAGGTGAACTTGTTGGACAAAATCACTGGAAATTTTTGCCTTGTTGTGACTTTTTTGACCCAAAACATATTTAGGAATGGGAATAAATATGTGCTTGGCTGTAATTAAACAAGTCCGTTTAAGACCAGTTTTTGGCCTGGTTGCCAATAATGTCCCTCGCCTTCGTCTTGGGCCATTATCAACGTCCATTCCTCAAACCGGTCTTAAATGGACTTGTTTAAAACAGGCCTAGCACATATATATTCCCTGAGTAATGATACATTAAGTACATGCAACCATGTCTTTTAAGTCCTGTTTATATATCGCCTCATGTTTGTCGGTTCATACTTGGCACGAAAGTGAATGTAAAGGCAAATTTGTGACGACACGGAATATTTTCCGCGCTGCGCAATTTTGCAAAAGTTGAGTACATTTCAACTCTACAAATTTTGCAGCGAATGTGTCATGGAGTCAAATTTGTTTCGCATTCGCATTCGTGTGAAGAATAAACTGGCTTTTTACTTGGCAACTTAAAAATGAAAAACAAGTTTGGTGCATGAGGGGTTAACATACATTGGATATTTCAATCATAGTCGAAGGATCATGTGTCCATAAGCAATGTACTTTATGGCAATCAATGGTTCATAGACATACCACAACAAACAACATAAATCATACATTGTACACGCACAGTACGAGTTCAATTCTAAAAATATCCTCCTAAAAAGTATTGATCTGTTCAATGCTAATTTATCTGCCCCAGGAAGCTCATTCCAATACCCTGACGGTCTAAAATATTCATATCGTTTGAAACATTGATGTTGACTGTCCATATGATATAACCCAGCCGTCCAGCATCACTGATAATAATACAAATTACGTTGCAGGCAATGTAGGACTGTAAATCACTTTCCGGCAGGATGATTCTTATAATGCTAGCCTGAGAACTACTCCCATGTTGAGTGCATCACAAGGCCTGTGTCATAACTGTCATCCCCCACCACCAAGGAGCAATATACTGTAGTGAGTATCGGGTATCAAATTGATGGCTAGTCTTGTGAACAGGGAGAGCGTGGAACGGGAACGAGGTGGTGTCAGGGGGACCCTCAGATCCCATCCATCAATGCCGGCCTCATCACATTGCGGAGGGGGAGCTCGCTCCCCAGGAAATGTGAACATCAAGACCCTGCCGGGGGTCCGATCATTAATGGGGAGATGGGTGCATGAATAAACAGCCCTAGAGGTTGTTTTGTTAAAGGAAGTCTGTATCGTGTAGCAAGGGATGCAGACATCAAGAGGAATGTATCACTGGGGTGGGAAAGGAAGTGGGGGGGGGGATGAAGTGCTTGAGAGACTTAGGGTTGGGCGGTACATATCGTAGCCAGGGGAATAAAAATTGAAATTGATTAAGTATTTAAAGGTCCATTTTGTCTTTATCTATCTTAAATGTAATTTCTCCTCAAGGACTCCTTTCTCTCAGAGTTTTCTTTTCAGGTAACCAAGACAATGTTCTTGCACTTGCAGCATGTAGTCTCTTGCACAAGTTGAAAAACATGTGTAGAGTCACTCCAAGCCAGAGGTGTAAATCCCGGGGGATGGGGGTATATGTCCCTCCCACTTTTTGACCAGGGGGATGGGACATTGAATCAACCCCTTCCCCCCACTTTTTCATGATGAGAACAAAAAAGTTGATTTTGAGGTATTTTTCAAACATCCCAACAACCAAGTTGTATTCCATAGCACTGAAAAGTGGAGAAACAAATACGAAAGCTTGGCACTCATCCCGTGAAGATGCCACAGGTCTGTGCAGATTCAAAATAAAATACGTCATGCACACTTCATACGCGTGCGAACGTAATACCGAGACAATGTTTTTGAAGTTGTAAATGAAATATTAAGCAAAATGAATACGAATTAACCTGGAATATTGCGGCGGAAATTTTGAGGTAGCTAACGGTCCACCGCCAGCTTGTTTTCCTTTAAAACTGCATCATAAATCCGCTATATTGTTTTATGTTTTAAAAACTTTTCGAGAGCAGATCCAACGACTCTTTGCTGCGCTACACTTATGACGTGTTTTGTGAAGGGAATCGCGAGACGCGTTGCAACTGCGACGCATCGCAGGGATATGATGTGTCGCAGCGGCTGCGATGCATCGGAAGTTACGATGAGTTTCATGAAATCGGGTGCCGAATTGGTCCCCCCCAGACTCAATAGAGTAACGAAGTGTGATGGCATTTAGAACCAGTAAGTGTAGTGCAAACAAATGGAGTAGGTGCGAGTGTTGGTTCACGGGCTGAATCGCGCGCTACTGTCTTTTGCACGCATAGGCTAACTGTGCGCATGATGTATTCACTTTGGTGCTCAATTGCAAGTATGCTTATAAATTTGTGGGTTGGAAGAGGGAGGTTTGGTCGCAATGGATGATTTGTTTCTTATTACTTGAAAGTGCCTCACCTGTGACCATTTACCACTTCATGGTTATCAGATATTGGATTTTCGATACCACGTAACCACAGGTTGGCATTCTCCAAGGTCCAACACCTTGTTTCCTCATTGGACAGTTGGCTGGTCAGTCACAGTGAAGCAGTCAACCATGCCAACCTTGTCACGTAGGCTAATAAAGGCTCTGACAGTCACGGACCATGAAGAGACGCAAACGCACGGTCGATTGCTAGTTGGTTAAAGACTGTGTCAACATTTAAAACTAGCTGAAGGATATCGCGTCCATTGGCCTTTACAGGATGAGTATGAGATGAAACCCAAATGTCGAGACCATTGTTTTAGTGAAGTTCTGCATGTAGCACTTCCAAAATCTAGGATATGAAAGCCCAATTCATACTCTTTTGTTTAGTACAAGAATCATTCAAATCACTTGTGGATTTTTGAAGTTACAGAATTTTATACACAACCACCGTTTTATAGTTCTGTCCAATTATTTTGGGGGCATGACAAAAAATTTGGTTCCCAAATTGAAATGACGGCGTGGGGTTTGGATTCTAGATGCTCTGGGGTAGCATCAGAGGCTATTTCTGACCACTTTAACCAAATCTTTTGAAAGAAAAGATGGTGGTGTTCGCAGTGCCTGCCTTTATTGTGACGCCACTTTTCTATAGGGGGGGGGGGAGGGGGCACCATGGCCCCCGTTGGGCCCCCCCCCCCTCCCCTGGATCCGCCCTTGGTACTCGATTCCATAATCTGCAGCCGGTTCCTAACAATAGCAGTCAGGTACTCGGGTAACCGGTTCCGAGCACAACCCTTATTTGCATTCACTTTTGCACTGAAGATGGTGATACATACCGGTAGGCCTATATTACTTTTACTAGCAAGACTTTTGGAAGATATTTTGGTCATACTATAGAGTAAAAAGGTAAAAACTAAAAAAAAAAAAAAAATCAGAATCAAACAATTTTCATTTACAATTTCATCCTTCCAAACTACAATAAATGCCTGCATTATAAGCAGGACCTGTGCTAATTAGCAAAAAAAATCAGTACATCCCTACAGAGTACAAGAATTCCCAGTCCTCCATAACCATGGCAACCTAACCTCCCTCTTAGCAACCAGGCTTAGGTACATGTATAGATCTCTATTGAGGTGACCTGATGAGGTCAGACGTTTGTGAGTATATGTGTTGTTGGATCTGGCTGGGAGGTCTGTTTTTCCTGCCACATTACAGGGCCAATTTATTGAGCTGGGTTTGTGTTTTGGTCTGGGAGCCTGCAGTTGGCACTAATCTGATTAGGGCCGGGAATGCCAGCAGTCTTGGTGTTATGTGATCTGTCAGCTCATGGAGCTATAGGTCCATGGTCAGCTGAACCTTGGGGACACACACACACACTACAGACACACAGCATGGCTAGAAGAAACTACAATTAAATGCAGGAAGCTAAAATTGTTTCAGCAGGGAAAACTAGTGTCAATGTGGCAGGGCCAAGTTTATCTTTTTTTCATGTATTTATAGTGTATTGAATAGGAGTAGCCAGAGTTGTAACGAGTCACTGATTTTTGTGACTCAAGTCGAGTCGAGTCATTTTAAAGAGTGACTCGAGTCGAGTCATTAGGTCAAGACGGTCGAGTCGAGTCGAGTCACAGTGTGTAGTCGAGTCGAGTCGAGTCGAGTCAAGTATTTAATGAAAATGAAAATTAATGAAAATAAAAGGGGGTGTTAGCTGATCGTCATTCAACTAATGGGGACACTGATCAAACCACGTATGGATATGTATACATTATTCGCGAACATTCTAATGTGACGTTAACAAAAACCGGCACCGGCGTAAGTCATTGCAAATATTTTTCCCAAAGTTTTGCTTTTATTTTTGGGACTCGAGTCTCATTAGCCTTCCTCGAGTCGAGTCGAGTCATTCTGACGAGGGACTCGAGTCGAGTCAAGTCATTTGCCCTTAGGGATTCGAGTCGAGTCGAGTCACCAAAAATTGTGACTCGAGTCGAGTCATTGACTCGAGTCATTACAACTCTGGGAGTAGCTCCCCTTAGAAAAAGAAATCATTTTAGTTTTAGTTTAGATGTCCCCCTCCCCTTCCTTGTGTCCCCCTGCAGGGCCCTGTTTGTTTACTTTGACCCAAATGTCCCCCTATATAAGTTGCTACATGTTCTAGCCTCTTTAGCCAGCAGACCAGCAGAGACAAGTGTCATACATGTATGTTAATTCCTCCTAGTCCTAACTGAAGAGTGTTTTCCTGCTTGGGTTTGTCTGCTGTTGTAGTCGTTGGTTGTTAGTTTATTTCTGTATCTTTTAAAGTCATTTCCACTAGTGCTGTGTGGGTTTACCCTTTTTTGTCTTGGTTTTTAATTATTTTACCTTTAATAGTTTTTTTTCTGTAATTCTCCCAAATTGTATCAAATTCTTCATTTCTTATCCTTGGCAAATTCTTTTGAGTTTTTTTATTCCTTGTTTGACCCAGATTTAGACTGTTTTTTTAAAGTATTTTTTTTAATTTAAGGATAGAAATGGTTGTTTCGTTTGTTTGAAGTTCTTTTTTATGAGACTAAATTAATTTTCTAAGAAGTTCATTATTTTGTTTCCTTGATTCCTTTTCTTCTTTGTCCCAGTTTGAAAACTAAATCGCGACCTAATCATTTAAACCAGGATTTTCTTTAGTGAGCCATTTTTCGCCGTTACACCAACTCCAGGGATAGATCGATATAGCTCAGTTGGTAGAGTGCTGCTGTCATGTTCCAAACACAAACAGGCAGTACCCTGACCCGAGAGGCCGGGGTTGGGGGAACTCTTTCAACTCCAAAATAAGTCACACATGTTGCATGCTATGTCCTTCTATTTAAATGAAGCCTAGTGTGCATTGGACAAATGTAGACAAGTTCAATAAAAATTTAAGGGTGGGGGTTCGAAACCCCCGTCCCACCCATAACCCTCTACAGTGCACAACTACAAGCCTGACAGTGCACAACTACAAGCCTGACATAGTACATGTGAATTATGGTAGTAAATTTGTCAGGAGCCATGGGCCCACCCAGTTTCAGTAGCATGAAGCGATTGAGAACATTACTATTTCCACTCTGGATGGGATTGCAGGTTGCTCCCCAGCTAATGCCGGTACCCATTTAGGAAAGATACCCATATCTGGCCATCAGTAATATTTCCCTTAAATGACCCATCAGCCATCAAAAAGTGGTAGTATGTCCTAAAAAGTCAAAATTAGCACTGAAGTTTTACTGAGAAGCATTAGAAGTTTTACTGAGAAAACAACATTTTCAGACTAGTCCCATAGGGTTTGTGCACAAAGTGACAAGTGACGGCCAGATATGGGAATCTTTCCCCCATTTATACTCCTGGGTGGAGAGAGGAAAGTGGAGGTGAAGTGGCTTGCCCAAGGACACAACATAAATGTATGACCAGCAACTGGATTAGAACCCCTGACCCTCTGATCATGAGTCAGGAACCACTAGGCCACACTCCCCACATGTATGTGAATTGCAGGTTCACTATCCACTCCAGTAAATTTCTCTATTTAAACTGATCAACAGTGAACCTACAGTCAATTAACTTCTTATTATTGCTCATTTAATGGTTTCTTGTGAATCCAGTAACACTTATCGCTAAGAGAAGGGGTTTGCCCCGGTGTTTCTGGCAGTGGCAGCAATTATGCGCAGCAGCACCTAGCAAAAAGGTGCTACATAATGGGTCTCATATGTTCATATACTTCATTTACCTGTCTTTGGTTGCATTCTTCCCAAGCGCTTTGTATTCTCTGGCAAAAGGCGCTATATAAATACAATTATTATTAAATATTATGATCTCTTTGGCTGTGCACTCGATCTTACAATATTTCGTAGATTTCAGGAGCCTTTTAGGGACAATAGGCCCAACTTTTACAGTGGTGCTTTTAACAACACGTGATTTGCCGTTGAGAACTGATTTTGCCCAACTGGAACCAGAAACGTGAAGCAAACATTTCAACTCTCTCTTCATGACGAGGACACACAAACCCAAAACATGCTGTAAGCCATTTCAGAGCACTTGTCAAGTTTGCCTTCAGCAAAAGTGAGACCTACATTTGTAGCTCTGGCCACAACAAAAACTGTAATCACACATGTAAACTCTATAGGAGCCCCACAGGGACAAAGCTAAAAAAATGCTGAAATTGGCCGTGAAAACGTGGGATGTTCAATATACACCTGAGGACTTCCAACACATAATGCAGTTATGTTCAAACCATGTGGGCGTTAATTCGTGTCTGGAGGCAAACTGGCCTTCAGGGGCCAAAATTTTCCCCCACCCTCGAAATGTCCCTACATCATGTACATGTAGGAGTTAGACATCTGAAGAATATTGTTCAGTACAAAGAAGGAAGGCTATTCATAACTTTCTAATTTAGCTATCCATGCAAGTTGTGTAAACAGATTTATTTCACGTACATCCCAAGGTAAAAAGCCCAGGCTAGGATTTTTTTAAAAGGCTCTATTCAACAGTCTTGCACCTATTCTTTGTTTAAATATAGAAGGGATTCCTCCATTACAAAATGTAGTAAAAACTGTCAGCGTAACTCTTTTCCAATAAAGGTCTGCTTCAGAATGGTTCACTCCCAAGAAATAGTTACTTTGCAAAGTTGATTTTTTTCCCTTCAGTTTTCTTCAGAGTGGACTTGCTCATTATCTGGGTCAATTTGGTTTTTACACTGACTTGACTTGATTCTCTTAAAATCAATTTGGTTAACTTCCAATGTGTTCTTTCAAGTCTCAAAACTGTACCTCCCAAAAACAATGCTCGGCTTTTCAAAACATTGAAACTTGGTAGAGATAAACACCTGCGCTTCATATCAGTTAATTGTTTTGATGAATTAGTGATGGTACCTACTTTTTGCTTTGTTTCCTTTCTTGGATGGTCTCCATCGCACACAGCTCTTGTTTCCGTCCAGATAAAGGGTCTTCACTGTGCAGCGACCTGACCCCGTGACCTTGACGACCCCTGAACCCAAGGACATGGAGGTCAAACATCCTGATAGAAAACCAAAAAAAAAAACCCAACTGATCAGATCTATCAAATAAACCCCGTGGGAAAGAATCGTATGCAAATTAGAATTACACAAGAAACAACACGTAATAGACCGAAACGTTCAGCCCCATATGTTTCGACCAATCACAGTGCTGATTAGTGATTGACATGTGTGCACAACGGATCGACAAGTGTGCCCATCAACTTTGTATCAATTTCCAACGATGGTCGGCCAACCATCATTGGAGAAAAAACGGACTTTTTTTTCAAATACTGCCCCCTATATTACCAAATTTAGTTTCAAATCCACATTTTGTTTGCAGTTGGTTACACATCTGTGAACGGGTGCAAGTTAGCTAGTCTGGTTCCCTGACCTGACAAATCCCCCACGTTTATAAATTGCTCCATTTCGTCTGAAGTAAAGGGTCACGGAACCAGAAAACAAGAACAGCATTTTTTGCTTGGTTTTTCCAACATCTATGAACACAAAACTTTAAAACAGATCAGTATAACAATATCTGCTATAAAATACTAATCCCCAAATTTGTCCATTTCTGAAAATTACAGCAACAGTAAATGTTACCTTTAACATACCTGTTTGTTCCATAACAATATGTCTCGCCACTTATACTAGTACACTTATGGATGATGATCACTGTTAATGGCACCTGCTGCTAATTTTTACTGTGGCTGTTGTCCATCAGTATGTACAGGGATATCAATCAATAGTGCAGACATAATCAATTAGGATCAACTTGAATCAATGATCCAGGCACTTTTGACATTTACAAACGTAAATTACACACTTCTTCATAAAAGAAAAAAAGTATTAATGATTGCATATTTCTATGCACATCATTTTTAGGGCATTATTGTTGTAATCAATTTAGCAGTACATGTACCAGGACTTAAACCGTGTGGCAAATTTAATTAGGATTTAGGACATCTCTGATTGACCCATTTCAAAGTTATCCCTGCAACCTTTTTCTGACTTAAATCTAAGGTATTCATGCTTTTGTTTGCCAAAAAATGATTTTCAGAGCCCCAATACCGGTAGGCTCTAAGGCCCCTGAAAAAAGTCTTCGGTTTCTGGTATGCGTGCACTTCGTCGGAGCCATGCGCATCGGCAAAATAAAAAACTTTTTTTTCAATGTAAGATGATGTCTCAAAACCACCAAACTCACTGGTTTGACCGGAATCCTGCTGCTGCATAATTTTCACGTTTTTTTAGATGGGCTTACGATCGAGTATAAGCTTTATGTGGCCTCTCTGGGCTCCCATATATTTTGCACTAAATTTAGTCTGGCACCATTAAGTCATCAGCCGACATTTGAAGAAAAAAAAAGTAAAAAAAAGTATTAAAAAAAAGCCGCATCGCCGCACCACTTTTGGGGCAAGCTCCATACCAGAAAATGGAGACTTTTTTTTGGGCCTAATACATGTAATGTTCAAAAATCCCTGTCATTGCTGTAAGACTCGAGTCCAGCACTCGGACCCGAGTCCGTCTCGAGTCGAAAAAAATCTGTGACTCAGATTCGAGTCACATTGGCAAAAGACTTGGAGTTCGAACTCAACCATCATGACTCAGAGTTGATGCTGATGACTCGTAACTCACGTGACCACCCCAAAGGTGGTCATGTGAGCGGAGGGATGTAGTAACATCACTGAATGAAGAGGTCGTGATGACCTCGCAAGCTACATCCTGGTTAATCAACAGACTCTGTAAGGTAACTTTTAACTTCTATGACTCGTGACTCGTGATCGTAATGTATTTGTTTTACCCCGAAATTACCTTTTAAAAACATTATTCCAATGCCTTGTTAACAAGTTTAGTTTTTCCTAAGGCCTATTGGTGGAGATAATTTTAATATTTGACCGCCTTACATGTAAAGCCCCCCCCAATAAAAAACTAGAATACATGGTACATTGTACATATCAACAACTAGATTAATGTCTCTTCAGTACTGAAATTTACCGCCCTTTATGAGTCTGTATAAATGCATCAACTCAAATTGTCCCTATTCAACTTGTGTATCTCTGAAAACATAATGCAGTGTAATGTAAGATTGCAATTATACATGGCTCGGGGAGCTTTCTTTGATCAACTGCAATCCCACGAGGCCCTAAAGCTCTAACGTTAAGTGCTCCCCAGCCCACCCTCATCAAGAGAGGAAATCTCTCAAAGATAGAGACAACGAAGACAGAGGTATCAGAATAATTCCCGAAGCCTAAATCGTGAATTGGCAAAGAGCTTCTGAATCAAAATTCAACAGTAAGAGGCATCATGACTCCAAGGCAAACAAATGTACGTCAATACATATCGGATACACTGTACAATTCTCTGGCTGAGAAGTAGGCCTATACAAAAAGTGGGGCAATCTGGGTTAAATGGAGCTTTTTTTTATGTAGGAAAAAGGTGTAGCTAGTGTAACTTCTTTTTTGTTTTTACAGGCAAAACCTGCGGGCCTGTTTTACAGTTTAAGGAAAACTTGGACACTTTTTTTGGGGGGGGGGGCATCCCCCCCACTCTTGTCAGGTCCCAAAGTAGTGTACTCTAGGCTCTATATCTGCTTAGCCTAAACATAAATAATAAGTTCTCTAGTCTACCGTCTCTGGAAATAACAAGATCCTATGATCGCTTATGATCTCGTCACCGACACCACAAAGTAACACTCTACCGTGTTAAACCATATTTTTTTTCGATTTTCAGTTTTTTTGATTTTTAAACATTATTCATCAAGGCCTACCTTGCTGCACACGAGCAGCAAGAAAGCTTTTTTTTTTTAATTAAATAAGTATATCCAGCGCTTTTGCGCAAAAGTGACAATTTTCGTCTTGCCTGTTAACACTCAAGTTCCATTTACCATTGCAATGCGCGGCCACTCTGCTCATAAGTGAGCAAAAACGTTTACGAAGTAACACTCTTCTTGTAATAAGTTGTATGAGTGCGCGTCAACCTGAAGTTGCACTTTCCTCGTGTTGAATACATTGAAGAGTGTTACTTCGTGAAAACGAAAATTTACAGCTTCGCAGCCTTTTCGGTTTCACGAACTAACACTCATCTTTTTTTCTCTTATTTCTTGTTTATTTAATACACAAACGGGTGAAAAACAGCAGATTTAATAAATGTAATTCATGAAGTGTCCACAACGAGAAACCCAACTGAAAATACTCTGTCGTTTTGACGCAAAGTGTTGTTTTAGAATGCTTTCAACTTTAGTTGCCGTTTTCTCCGATTGCTAGTTTTTACTGGTATGTATAGATGGGTGTTACTTTGTGGTGTCGGTGACGATCTGATCATTGGGAAGGCCTACATACACTGCACTTACTATGGCTGAGTGGCGGCGGTATTGGGGGCTAGGGTGTAACATTCAGCGAAAAGAAGAAAATAGACAAGTGCACCCGCTATCGACTAATGAGGTCCTGCCCCCTCAACTTTTCAAATTTGTTACGGCCGGACAGTGCTTTGCCCCCCAAGCTTTTGGAACTGTTCTGCGGCTTTTCAACTTCCGAATAAAACCCTGATAAACAATTTTATCTTCAAGCATACTTGAATCTTCAATTCTGATTGGTCGATCCATGGCAACTACAGTGTGATATTATTGTTATACCATATATCGCAAGATATTCCAAGATGCGAGCGACATTCCAGCTGCATGCCCCAAACCGCTAAAAGGTTCAAGTAAAGTGTGCTAGTTCCAACTGTGCATCGATCAAGTTTGCTTGAAGATAAATTCGTTATCGCGCTCGCAGCACATGGAAAATGTAGTGTGTCTGTGTCCCACATATTCGGCATCGTTGTATATTGCACACAGACACACTACATTATTCCGCTGTTACACTCGCGTTCTGACCCTATTCACTATGATTTGTACAGGTTAATATGTTTGCTTCACTATTGATAGCTCCATAACAAGGACATAAAAGTGGCAATGAAGTAAGACATGAGACGTGTACAAATCTTAGTCCTGCATTTCCGACCTTCCCAGGCCACTTGCCAAAATTCTTCACCTCTCTGTTTCCATTAAAACAGGGTCAAGGCAAAAGAATCAGGACTCTCCTAACCAGGCCAGGTCATCTGATGACACCAGCATTTTCCTCAGTGCACCTAGGCATCTGGTCCAGACCTTGGGCCTTGCGTGGCTTCCCCGATCTGTCACTTTCATGCCTCCCTCCTTCCCCACGGCCTCATCAGGTTCCAGAAATTGCAAATTGCAGGAAAATTCTTCAAATATAACCTTGACGATCCTTTCAGTTTGCTTCATAAAAATAAGGTAAAGAAATCCCTTCAAAGTATGAAAAAAAGCGAAGAAGCTATTCCCCAATGTCCGACGCTGAGCAACGAGGCATCTAACTTGACGTGACAACTCAGGACATGATCTCTGGGACGAATTAAGCCTAATGCTGACCTCACTGCCAAGACCAATTTGCCAACTGCAAATGGTTCTATTAGGCAAGGGGACATGCAGCTCTGTCTGGGCTGCGGGAGTGCCCATGAACTTCTCTCTGCAGTCTGAACTCACAAGTTGGCCCTACATGGACAAAATTAGCTTTTGCAAACTGGAAAAGTCTGTTTTGCAAAGCCATTAGACCAATGGCATAGGCTATAAACTGCAAACCAATTTGCAGAAGGCACTGGGGGAGGAGCTTTATTTTCTGCAGGGGGTAAAATCTAAGGCAGACTAGGGCACCAGGGGGGCACAGGGCAGGCCTAGAGGTGGGAGGGGGGGGGGATTGACAGCAAGCCCCTCTGCCCTTCCCCTGGTTACATGTCCCACTGTGTCACAAACTGTTTGATTCCTGAGTTTGGTGCAATTTTTGTTGGTCTACATATGTACATCAGCTCAATACTGTGACTTTAGTTGGATGTACCATTCAGCACAGTTTGATTTTGTTTTTCACATGATCTCTCACATATTTCAGACATATAGATTCTGACAAGGGATTTTGACTGAAACACCATTCGTAAATACCTGAGACAGTTTACCCATTCCAATTTGTTGAGAGCCCATCATGTGGCTGGTAATTAAACGGTTGATAAAACACTGGTTTTAAACACTTCTTTCCTGGCACCACTGAGTTCTGCGCAGTACGCGCCATGCACGCGCAATTCTCCAACATAAGGAGAGTTTTTAAAACTACTCGTGGGAGGCATATTGCATAGCTAGAGGGATGTCTCAGAAAAGCATACATGTAAAGTAAAATTGTAGAACAAAATCTTTGGAAAGTTGTAATTTTTGAGTTTTTGACCGAAAGGCATACGAATGGGAATAAATACAACTTATGTGCTTGGCCAGTATCAAACAAGTACATTAAACAAAACTGGCTAGATGCCTGGTCACAGACAATGGCCCGCCCCTAGCTGGTCTTAAATGTACCTGTTTAAAACCAGCCAAGCACATATTTATTCCTTAATAAGTACCAGTACTGGCATGTAAATGGGGCTATAATTCCAGAACCAAATATTCTGAGAATGACCATGATTACCTGATGTACTAAAGCCTGTCTTTCGGATCGATGACAAACTGTGCAGAGAATCCACTTCTCAGAACTGAGTGATGGAAAGTGCATGTGATCAGATGCAGTGACACCAACCACAAGAATTTCATCCATTTTTATTTCAGGGAATCGTCACCTTGATTTGAAAACTATTTGAACACTGTAAAATGACCTAACCACCATTTTGTCCAGACATCCCATTTGGTCATCAGATTTTGTTAGAGACCATGCAACTGTTCAATAAAATATATAGTTACCCTTTATCACAACGCTTCACCAACCAGACCAAAACAGTAGGAACACATCAATGGATAATTTACAAATTATCTCACAGTGTGTGGAAAGATCTGTTCAGTAATTGTGACATTACAGCTTGGCACATACATTGTCCACGTAGGCCTATCCATGTGCATGGTGAAAATGTGACAGATTGTCTTTGCAGGACGCCAAGGACAAACCTGAGTCACTGGTTGTTAAGTGACTGACTGTGGAACACTGAAAACAGTAGATTATTTTCCACATAAAGACATGCACAATATGTAATGCCGAAACTGATTATGTTTGTTTCATACAGGAATGGTTGTTTACACATGTAAATTTGTCATAATAGCTCAATTCAAAGGCCTAATTTGAATATATGTTCAGAAATTACATTTTCTTGTGGAAGGGGAGGGGAGACCTGCTTCTTTAACTAAATCAAAATTTTCACAAGTGAAGAGATTCTGGGTCACAGGGTCAGTGGTTAAGTTTGCACGTTTATTTCTTCAAACTAAATCAAATTCCTTTGTTTGTAACTTTTTTAAAGCTCGCTGTTTTTTTTTTACACGTTTTCGAGTCGTCCGTCCTCGGTTCCTGTTTCCTCCGATTCTTCAATGATGATGTTGCACATGCGCATTTACGATTTACAAAACGCACAAACTTCTGACGGATGATACCCTAGACTATTGTCAGTGTGGCACTGAAATAAAGTGGAGCTAAGGTCTAGGTTGGGGGGGGGGAATAAAAATGAAATGTTAAAAAAAGGGGTTTTGTGTGTGAATTATAGGGGTGTCATTGAAGATAATATACGGTATTAAGCACATGGTCGCGTGCAGGGTTAATTGTATGAATAGAACAAAGCGAAAACAGATTCTTTTGTATAACTGTCTTTCAATACCAGACTTTAAACATACATATTTAAATAATGTTTGTAGAAACAAGACAGTATTAAGAATTTTAATTCTAAAAGGGATGTTTCTTTAGTCACAGTTTGCACCTTTTTCAAGAGAGGCATTGCACACAGACCATCGTTGGCACTCAGCTCACAGACCCCCCCAGTCCCCCCCCCCCCCTTCTGAGCTCTCATAAACAGGTGTCCAAGCAAAGGACAGCGGCACAGCCAATGATTACGGCCGGCCTGTTTATTTCACTGTCCACTGGTCGGAATCTCCCATGAGTGGGAGACCAAATGAGGAAGGACCTAGAAAATGTGTCAAATCTGTCGCACTGCCCCTGGCCGTTTTGACACCACAACCTCCAAAGGGCGCGCTGAAATAACTTGGGAGGTCAACCATGTGCTGTGTTGACAAGCGTGCACGTGCGCGAGCTGTAAAAGTGGAACAGACCTAATATTTGCGTGAACTGTAAAAGTGGAACAGACCTAATATTTGCAGATCCACCTTGTGCATATATTTGCAAGGTCACTGGGTGGTCGCAGTGGTTTTAACCATCGCAGGATTGAAATAAAGGAACAGTACGAGAAGGGAGCACTCTAGACAAAATGCCTTTCGAACATAATACAACATTAAACCAGGATTTCTCACTTAGATGTATCTTTACATTAACAGTAGTGCTTAATGTACGAAGACCTGCATCTACACTATATAGTCACTGTTTCATGAAAAGATGAATGTAGTGTCACAAACAAACAGTGGCGTATCCAGAGGGGGCACTCTGCCCCCCTGGCGGATTTTTGTCACATTTTTTGTTCAGCAATTATTTCAATAAATGATTAGAGAGTTTTGAAATCAATCCCAAAAAAGAAAACTCGCTCAAAAACCACTATAATGCGCCATGAAAATGGGCATAATAATGGTCAGTTTTGAAGAGCGCCTCCATCTTGACGGTGGGCACCAGCCCCCCTCCCCCCCTCTCCACTGACATCCAAAGCTGGATACGCTACTGCAAACAAACAGGTATTTTTGTGACATCTGCCAAGATGTGATTGCCTTAACTTTTACAGAGTAAACAAAGTTAGGACAAAACACGGCAATGGTACATATGGTATATAAAAGGGACTCACTTGCGATATCTCCATCATCCATGTCCTCATCTTCTTCGCTGACACTGTTCTCAATCCAGCTATCCGTGCTTCCAAGGGAACCACTGGTACCAAGCGTCCTGTCCATACCCAGCTTCCTGGGCCGTGGGAACCGGGGAAGCCAGACGTCGTCCGAGTCCTCGGAACCGCCTCTGCGTGGGGACTTGATGTCCGGTGTCCGGCAGCGCAGGTTGCCATTGTTTGGGCAGGACTCAAGCTGGGGGTTGGAGTTGAAGCCACTGTCCTGCTCGTCCGGGGAAAAGCCGTCCGAGAGCTGTCGAGGGTTTGATCCTTGCCGGCCGGAGCGGTAGCTGGCAGTCCGCTCCTCCAAGATGGAGTCTTCTGACCCACCCAGGGAGGCGATTGAGCGGGTGTAGTTGGAGCAGGAAGAGTCTGAGGAATCCAAGCGGATCTGCCGGGTCAAGGAAGCAGGCTCCATGGTCACAGGATCTGAAATGAGAAAGAAAAGGAATGACAGGGTGCGTTCGAGCGTGTTACTCTTGCTACTCCTGAGTGCAAGAAATGTTGCGTGCGCATTACTCTCGGTGCAGGAGTATACTCCGGTATGATGGAGAGCATACTCTTGCTAACCCACGGGTCGTACTCCTGCCATTCGTGCGCTCAGGAGTATACTCGCGTTTACACGAGTAGCACGCTCAAACGCACCCATAGAGTCTGCCGATTTTCGCAAGCTGATGGGGTTGTATGTGTTGGCAACATCTTGCAGATGCAATGTTGTTTGAATAAGGAGCTTGAATTGGAAGCTCCAGCCATCCGAAATCTTCCACAACTTCTTGCATAACAGGCTTCTCAAAATCTTGAAGTTTGGAGAAAATTGATTGCGGGAGCTGCGAGGTTAAGAAAAGAGATTCTTAAATTCTGCTGGAATATTTCAGGTTGTTAGAATAAGCGTCCAGTCAGAAATTGAGAACTGATGTAATCTACCATTAATTTTGCAGCAAGTCAAAACTTGAATGATCAATCAAGGTGCCAGGAGTAATCTAACTTTAACCAGTGCGCGCCGGGATCATTTTGACATTGACCGGACCCAGGCGCGGGATTGGTTTCAGGAACCTCGATGCCAGACGGGTTCAGCCCGTCATCTGTGGGTAGCAGATATTTCCGTCCTCGCTTGCTGCAAGTGGGTCGCAGACAGATAATCCAGCCTTACCTGTTGTGTGTTTATCCGTCATCCATTCCGAATACCACAATTCCGAATTCCGAAAACCTTTCATTATCCGACGTGAACTGGTTAACTGAAACTACGTAAACCAACTGTGCATGCAGAAACAATTTTTTTCCCCCACAGGAAAAAAAAAGTGACCAAGAAATAAGACAGAAAAACAATCCAAGATTAGACAAATCCTCACGATTCGCTGTTGACCATGTCTATATTTCTAGTCGATGGAATATGCCCTTGCACAACTATTGGTCTATGATATGCGAGCAGATTGGACGATTAATTATGCAAAACAATACATCTTGATCTCCAGATTCTGACCACTCAGCGTGCGCCTTCTATCGGGTCTTCAGTAACCCGTTGTATTACAAAAACAAGGCAGCCAAATTGACCAATCAAGAGCTTACTAATCCAAATTTCTGACTGAAATGAAGTCACATTTCTAAAGTTGACTCCGATTGGCTGGCGTGCGGGGTCACATAAAACTTGCACGCTCACGTCAATCAGATGTTGTTATGGAGCCGGTGTCACATAAAAATTGGACTCGTATGAAAATCGGACTCTTTTTCCCTTTTATTGGTTACACCCTCTCACGTGACCGGTCCCTCTCCTAATTATCTATGCATGAGCATGCGCAATACCACCAATGAGTCCGTATTTCATAAAACCTAAATTCATGCTACACCGGCTCCGTTGACAACGGATGAGTCTATTTCTGAATTAATTCAAATGTCAAAAGCACAGCATAGCTAATTCAGAGAAGTCAAGGCTCCAGATGCAGTTGTTCTCCATTAAGATTCATTGGTTTTGACACCCAATATGCTGAATAAAACAGTGTGTCTCTACTACCTAGTTTTATTCCACGTCTAGTCATTGAACTAAGGCCTATGCTTTGAGGGTCAATCGGAGGTATGATTCACAATATTATTTATGTACATATATGTATAAAATATTCAATAGGTTCACCCGGCTGGGAACCTTTCGCTCTTCTCCCCACCTCCCCACCTGTAACGCATCTTATCACAAAGAAAATACTTGTGCTTGGATGACACTGTAGACTATTTTCCATACAGAGGAGCTCTCAAACAGAGCCCAATGGCCTTATTCACGAGCAGTGGCGGTTCTACGGCTGTCTAGCCCCCCCCCCAAAAAAAATTCCATAAAAAAAAAATGGCACTAGCAAATTTAAGAATGTGACGTACATGCAAACGGTCTCCCCCTAAATAAATATTCGTGAGAAGGGTGAATTTGTACACTTTTAGTTAATATAGTGTGCCTGATTGTAGGATTTTATCAGCGCTCCCCATTGAAAGTATGGCACGGTATGGGACAGTAAAATAAGGCCGCATTGTGCCTGCATTATTAGTCTGGCGCCATCCCATTCAACAGTTAACAATTAATGAAATACATTCAGGGAACTTGGCACAAATGGCCAACTCGTGAATAAGGACCATTGTATGGCTCTGCTAACCACAGAATTCCGCGCTTACGATCACCATTTTGTGCTAACCGTGCAAGCAGAAAAACTTTGTGCTAACCGTGTAAGCACAGAATCCATAGTTACGGGACATACGCATGCGTAGAAGCCGAAATTCCTTGCTAACAGATGAAATACACTTACCGTAACCACAGAATTTTCTGCTATAGTAAGCAGGGAATTTTCGCTAACTGTCAGCAGAGCCAAGAAATTCGGCCCTGTTGCGTTGAGCCTCCGCAGTTGCCATGTTTCTACGTTGAGTGCCTACCGGTATGCATTCTTTACACAATATGAATGTTGCATTTTCTCGCTTCCGTCAAGGTGATATTTTTTTTGCCTGACTTGACAAACATGATCTTATAATTTCAACAAATTTCATTCTTGCCAACAACCCCCCCCCCCAAAAAAACACCCCCCCTAAAAAAAACACTTTACAAGCAGTGTGCTTCAGTACTGTTCAAGGCACATCATGCTAAAAGTAGAAGTTTCTGGCACATCAAATAAGAAATGTTTTGGTTTCCAAGTCTCCACGTTTCGACGGACAGCATTACATTTTGCTGCGGCATCATCGACAGCCAGGCAGGAGCCAGTAAATTACCAACCCCCAGGTTCAAGGAGACCATTATGACACGCATCATTAACCCCACAGTCTGAGAGAAAAGAGGAGAGGGGGGAGGGGGGGATACGACCAAGGTCGTTGATGTTATCTATTTTTTTTTTAAAGGAAGGCACTTCAGACAGGATGCGGTCTATATTAACGCTCTTGCTGCAATCAGCATCTATGATCAGATGGGTTGGGCGATACAAGCTCCGTAATTAAACGCAGGACCGCAGGATTGATATACATCGAGATTTGATGAAATTGGAGTTGACTTTTAGACCTCAAAATCTGATGGAACAGGTTTGGGCTTTGTAGACTGATCGAAACATCATTTGCTGTTTAGATCTCTAAATTAATCTAATATTGTTAGATTCTTCAGTACCAATTTCCGTGTGTAAATTTTACTTGGAGTTTGTGTACACATAACAACTTAGGGCTCTGTTATAGTTTTAAGTATTGTTGGTGGGTTCAGAATCCATGCATGCGCAGTTAGGGAGAAAACCCTGCAAGTTATAGGTCGGATGTGGGACAGAATAAAGTGGTTGAAAGAGACAAAGATTTGTTTCAATCTTAACTAATACCCCCCCCCCCCCCACCTGGCACTGAATAATTAACTTAAACACTTCGCATGTGCCACTGAATAATTAATTTAAAAACAAAGCAAAAGAAGAAGAAAAAAATGGAAACAAAAAAGCCTATTTTAAGCATACTTTTTTTTTTATTATATAAAAGTAAAGTATGTTACGAGCTAATATAGCTCATCAGGCCGGTGTTTTATCTCCGGTTACCTTGCCATGAAACCACGAGGATGTTTCCTATCCCCCTGGATGCCAGTCCATTGCAAGGTTACTCCCCAGCTAATGCCAGCACCCATTTATACTCCTGGGTGGAGAGAGGCAAGTGGGGGTGAAGTGGCTTGCCCAAGGACACAATATATGGCCAGCAGCTGGAATAGAACCCCTGACCCTCTGATCATGAGTCACAACCCTAACCACTATAGGCCAAACTCTCCCTTTGATAAACTCAACGATTAATTTTGGTGAAAAGTTGCAACTCCCTAAATTGCATCCAATGATTTGGAGGGGGAAGAGTCGAAGAGAACGATTATTTTTTACTTTGTAATTCAGCAATTTCATGGGAGAAAACCACAAGTAAACAGCTTAATATCTAATTCTAAAAATGATGGTTGGAAGTTTTTTGATACCTTTTTTGAAAATGTATGTCAATTTATGGAAGTTACCCCATGAAACTGCTACAATTTCTTTGTGGTTAGAATACTTAATGCATTCATTATCATTATTATGATAATTGCATGCATAAGTAAAATTTGCAGTGCTCTTTAAATACACCAATCCAGGCCAATTTGCGTGCAGGTCACTGATGTGCATTTTTTATGATTTAGCAATCAGGCAATATTGGTCCGGTAATCTCCAGTGGTAATTAGTCAAACGGTGACCTTAGGAAACAAATATCTAACCAACTCATCAGAACATGTGCTATTTTCAGGGAAGAATAAGTTAACAATGTTAACTTAACAATGTTAACCTATTTTAACTTAATATACAAAACTTAGGAGAGTCTAATTAGAAATACCAGATACATGTAGACAAATGATAGATCAAAACACCTGTCAGGGAAAAATTTACTTCTTGAAAATCTTTTGTGTTGCTCTATGAATAAGAGACAACGATCTGAGTAAATGAAGAATGGTTTGTCGTCTCTCTTTAGGAAATACAGGGTGGATAAAAAAAAAATGAAACCAAGATATTATTGTTAATTGGAACAGAAGTAGGGCACATGTGAATCAAAGGGAGATATCTTGTGATAGGGTTGACTCTCCTCTTTAAAATGACACCCTGGTCATGTCATTACATTCACGGTTGACTGAGCAGTGACCGATTTTATGAAAGGGTCTATTTAGAGACTTGCGCCACTTTTCATGGTGAAATCTCTTTCCCGCCCCCCACCTGCCTTGATTGGCAACCAAAGCCTTTCACTCTGTAAAAACTGACACAACAAAAACCACAATTGAAAAGTGGCGCAATTCTCTAAATAGACACTTTCATAAAATTGGTTACTGCTCAGTCAACCGTGAATGTAAGGACATGATCAGGGTGTCAAATTAAAGAGGTGATTCAACCTTAACAGAGGATATCTCCCTTTGATTCACATGTGCCCTACTTCTGTTCCAATTAGCAACATCTCGGTTTCGTTTTTTTTTCATCCACCCTGTATAGTAATTTAAAACAACTTAATATCCTGGAAAGGGATAGAAAATTGTCAAAGATGGCGTGAGCTCGTGGTCAAAGTGTTACAACCGACAAAAGGACATGTATACCAGTACATAATTTAATTCCCACACCTTTGCCTTAAATGTGCTGCATAGACCTCACGCCCATCAAGCATTCCCTTCGGCAAGACCTAATTCTCACGGTCAAGTTGCTAATACCGCCTCCCTGTGTATCCTCTCAAAACACATCCACTTCCCCCCCCCCCCAAACCTTTCCCCTTCCCAGAACCCAGACACTGTTTCAACTTAATTCACCTGTCCAATCGCCAATCCATCAAGTGTTATTGGATGCCAGGACCAGCTCCCCAAAGGCTCAGGGTAAACATCAGGTCCTCATACTTGAAGAGTGACCATTTCCCACGAGGTGATGCAGAGTAAGAGGGATGTGCACACTACGCTCCTTATTTAAAAGTCAAAGACGGGAAGACTGAGTATTTCATCAAATTTCTTTTCTCTTGTGGTTTTTTTCAATAACTCAAAGGTGTTATCATGGGGTGGGGGAACCCCTATAAAAACAAAAAAAGTATGGTACCCCACCTACTTCATAATTAAATTCAAGCCTTCTTCTATTTAAATGCCAGTAGGTCAGCAACCTCCTGCCCAGTGCTTACTTTATTTCCAACCGCGTTTCCAATAGTAAGCCCTGGATAGGAGACTTTCTTCCTATCCTGATTCAATACCGCAATTGGCTAGAAATGGATTTTTATCGTGTACTTGGTGTTGTTATTCAAAACGTGCAGCACGTGTTTTCGCGATCATTCGTCCACACCTTCTCAAAAATACTCATTTCCTTTCCCAATTTGTTAATTTTAATATGAAATGTAATACTGCATGTTGTTTCAAATGATCCAATACCAGGGTGAGAGAGCAGGTAGTGATGGGCGCATACTGCTCGACACCCTGGGGACAAGGTTGGTAGGTCAGTTATAAAAATTCCACAGGGTGTTATGCACCTGCCTAGCCTTTACACAAAGCAAAACCTTCCTTAATTAATACTTTAGTAGGTCTGCAAGCATCGAGGATTACACCAAAAGCAATAAGTTAGTCTTTTACCAAGGGAACTTACAACTTAACAAGGCTTTGTTTTTTTAAAACCAGGTGTCTCATAATCCATAAAAGCTCCCGTAGGTAAAATAATTCAGTGACTTGGTCGCAAAATGTGTGAAGAGGTCATACATAAAACATCTGCTCTGCATATGTGGTTTTAGTGGGGCACTGCATACTGCAACACTGCTTGTTATTCTTAGAAGAATAAAGTCTGTGTCCAAACTGTGTCTGATCCTCTTTTATAGGAGCTTGGAATATGAAATATGAATAGAGGTACTGAGGAAACCTCGCTTGCCTTTAAAATACAGCTAAACAAAGCAGTTAAGACTAAGTTTGGGTTTTTAATCATTAAAAATATGAAATTGCAGTCTGGATTAGGGAAGGTCATTTTTGGTATCTACACCTAACCCCCCCCCCTTTTTTTTGAGGGGGGGGGGTGTTTTTTTAATCTTTGCTGCTAATGGATACTGAAAGGAGTTATGTACATGTACATGTTCACTGGCAAAGAGTCAGGAGTGGCTTTAAATAAGTAAAGTAAAGTCTGTCAAGAAGCAAATGTGGTCCATCAGGCCGGCGTTTATCTCCGGTTTCAGTAGCATGAAACGACTGAGAATATTTCCCTCTGGATGGGATGCCAGTCCATCGCAGGTTACTCCCCAGCTAATGCCGGTACCCATTTATACTCCTGGGTGGAGAGAGGAAAGTGGGGTGAAGTGGCTTGCCCAAGGACACAACATATGACCAGCAGCTGGATTCGAACCCCTGACCCTCTTATCATGGTTCACGAACCCTAACCACTAGGCCACACTCCCCTTTAAGGCAGGAGTTAATTAGTACAAAATTAAACAGTAATCTTGTATCAAAATCTGAGTTTTCAGGAGTTCTTTTTTGCCCTCGGTCTGGACAAAGCAATATCATTTGTACACTTACATGTACATAGCTTATAATTTAGGTATGTGCACAAATTAAGTTTGAAATATTTCTCTGTTTCAGTTTTCATTTTTTTGTTTCAGTTTCAGTTCAGTTTATATCCACAGTACTATAATATCAATGATAATGACAATCTTAATTAGCGAATAGCAGAAAAAAAACTTGAGAATAAAGGTGAAGATGAAGCAAACGATAAGTATGGAAGATGGGTGATACTGCAGAGGGGCCCATAAAGAAGCAATACTTGTGGGGAAATCCTAAATTTCTTTGCAAGAGTGCAAGAAATGAACATGTGTACGGTACTTTAAACGGAAGAAAGGTAAACATTCCATAAACTCAAGATTTGTATTTCTCTCTGGTGTAACATGGAGATCTGCTTGTTCAACTCCCATTAAAGGAGCATGACTCTGGATTTGCAAGACAAATTTAATTCCTTCATCAACTTCCACTTAAGCCGCATCCTGCATCACTCATTCAATAGCTTAGATAAGACTAAAGAGGGCAGAGGAATACTTAATGAGTTGTTAAGGTACTCCTTCAATTATAATGCGATATGCAATGGTATGTGGCTTCGAACTCGGATGGGTAAACATGCATTAAAGGGAATGTACATCATTGGCTTTTGCTGTAATTTTCAGAAATGAACTATTTGAGGGTTTAAGTATAATAGATCAAATATTGTTACACTGACATGTTTGAAGTTTTGTGTTCGGAAATGCTGACCACCATTGGAAATTTATTAAAAATATCACTTTTCTTAAAAATGACTTCACAGCAGGTGCCATAATTTTACAGGATGCTTTAGACTGTCATTTATACCAACATCCTGGTAAGGTATTTCGTAAAAATTTGGTAGTTTTGTTTTTCGATGTTTGCAAACAATGTATATTCCCTTTAAGTGCTTGTGTTTTCGGGCAAGACACTTTACCATAATTGTCTCTCTCCAACCAGGAGTCTAGGTTAGAGGCCAGATTGCACTAATTTGAGCCGCTGCAGAAAACTGCTCTCATGGCCTGATGAACAGGGGTAATAATTGCGAAGCCCATTGAGATTTTTGCATAAAGCGCTCTATGGGTGTATGTACCACGTTTTATTATGAGTGCAATTTAAACTGGCTATATCGTAACTATCATTATTTTAAAACTCTTTTTCATAAGTAAAAACCAGAGAATAAGCGAAAGACTGTTCACATCATGTAGGCAGCAGCTTATAAGCAGGTGGCAGGAGAAAACTAGTGAATAAATGTTATATTTTAATAACTAGCGGGATGCCGCGCGAAGGTGAAGTCATATACTAATGTTTACTTTGCCCTCAAGTTGCATGTTGACCCCAAGTGGGCATGGTAAACCCTGGTGAACCAATGTTGCCACATTTTTCTTCTTCAACAAAACGTTTTGCGTAATAGCGATATCGTTTTGGAGTGTTTTCATTGAGATAATGTTGTAATATTGAGCAATTCAAAGTCTGACAGAAACAGATTTGCCCAAAAAACAAAACACAACAAATTTAATCTTTTTTTCCCATATGTGCCAACTGTGATTTCAGAGGACAGTGAAAACGGAGCATATACAACCATGGAGCAATGAGATGTACCTAATCCTCGTACATTAGGCCTAACCCTTGCATTTTGTGTTTTTGCACACTTATTAAAAAACAAGTGACACACATACATCAGACAGACAGACAGACCGACTGACAGACAGACTTAAATATAGGATTAGTTATTAAATATAGGATTAGTTATTTGTGCACAATGGGTCGCAATCAAAGATACTAGGACTGGGCAGTACCTTCAAAGGCCCATACGGTATGAAACATATGGCAATCTCACTTTCACATAAAGGCTTTCAATACCCTTTGAATAGCTGGTGTCTTTCACAGTCTACATTCCATTCATTCAACACCTGAACATGTGAATCAACATTTGATTGGGATTTGTATGTGCCTAGAGGAGTCCCTCACAACCATGAAGGACAAAGAAAACAGCTGCTTTCAAATGTACATGATGAATGTAGAAAGTTCCTTCCAGCTGTTGACCTATCGCAGTACAATCGTGTTAGAATCGCGTCAACGCAGCTTGTGAAATATTGTCCAATTACATGATATACAAATGGATGCGGAACGTGCATAATCTGAGACAAACAAAACTTAGTGCACAAAAACTCCATAGGGTTGTCTAAGGGGCGTGGTTAACTCGCAAATGGAGATAGGTCAATTAGATTGGGATTCAATAAAAGAAAGGTCCTTGACCACAAACAGAATGGTGATTGGATGTTTTAAGTTTGTAGTCTATGTAATAGAATGATATGTGAGCACATTCGCTGATTAATTATGTAAGACAAGCGCCTCTTGACCTCCAGATTTTGACCAATCAGGGGACGCTTTTTATATCGGGCCTTCGGTCATTTACCCATTATCGCATCATAGACATTCATTTTGATAAAAAAAACTAGACACAGCAAACAAAGGCTGTGGTCACGTGCTACGTTTTATCTTACGCGATACGCACCAAGCTTGTCTAGATTTTATAGATCTATGCCCGGCCGTTGCTGCATTACAAAACACTGCTTTCAACTTGACCAATTAAACATTTAGTCCTGATTTGGGAATGAAATGACGTCACAATTTAGTTAAGTCGACTCCGATTGGCTGAGACGCGGGATTGCATCAATCTGCATGCTTAGATATATCAGACGTTAGACCGGAGACTGGGCTCCGTGGAAAGCTGGTGATACTCAGACTAACAAGTTGAATGGTCTGGTTCTAAATAGTCGAAAGTCCTACCATCCTTTGTTGAGCAAAGTTAGTCAAGCTATATATGGTTAACTATAGCCCCATAAATGTGGCCAATTTACTGGACTACCTCCGTAAATAAAGGCCACTCTTCCACCATGTACAAAAACATGTCGAACTTTGTCAAATTTTGATTTTCACATTTAGACTTAGTTTGTAGTTCATTTTTGCTTTAGAAGCATACTCACCCTCTTTATAGAATAATCAGAAAGTGCTGCCTTTTTCAGATGTCTATTTTTTCGTGAAATTTCCAGATTCGTTTGCACACGTTTGCGTATCAAAATTTCAACATGAAATTTCACGAAAATTTGACATCTGAAAAAGGCAGCACTTTCTGATTAGCCTACATGTATAAAGAGGGTGAGTATGCTTCTAAAGCAAAAATAACTACGAACTAAGCCTAAATGTGAACATCAAAATTTGACAAAGTTTGACATGTTTTTGTACACGGTGGAAGTGTGGCCTTTGTTTACGGAGGTAGTCCAGTAAATTGGCCATATTTATGGGGCTAGGTTAACTATAGTTTGTGACCGAACTTCCTCCAATAGTGCTTGGGACTCCACCAGCTCCGTGCACTAAAGTGGCTCATTAATAATGCACCATGTCCTTAATTGGCAATTAATTGTACATTTAATTGACTCACTGCACTTTGGGATATCTGGTGCCTGCCCACTTCCTACAGTAATTACTTTACTCGCATGCTAAATTATCAATTAACTTTTGCAAACCTGAAATGGGATTGCGTATTGAACCTGTACGGTCAAGGCAGAAAACAATATCTCCAATTTATTTTTAAAAATCTAATTTCATTGCAGCTACGGGGTTTTTCGGTTTCAGAGTTCAGATTTTAAGTTTGACTCTGTTTGAAGTTAAAGTATATTTTTTTCTAATTAAAGGAGGGTCATCTGTAAACCTAAATGGGTTTATGTGTCCCTATACCTTAACACAGGCTAGTCACCAGCAGTCAGATCATATGTCAGGCAAGCACTAGTGACCAGTCAAACTCGGTCAACTGAGAATGAACAGACAAAGCTGGCAAGTTGTGCGCATGGCTGGCTTATCAATTACCAACTCGAGTTACATTAATAGTCAGGACTGGGCCTGTCGCCAGCCCTGAGCATCAGGGGTGGGGGGAGGGGGCATAGTACCAACTAGGGGGGCACACTAACCAAAAAATACAAAAAATACACATGTATGCCTTCTGCCGTGGGGGAGGGGGGGGGGCAACTGCTAGCCTAGGGGGGCCTGGTGCCAGGCCCCCCCTCCCCCCTTGGGGACGAGCCTGGTCAGGGCCAGTCAATCTTGCTTTATGTAGGCTGGGAATGAACAGTCACTTAATTTATTTTGACTGAAGGACTACATGACACATAATGTATGTTTGCAAACAGGCGCGGTTCTACGGGGGGGCTAGGGGGGGCTGTAGCCCCCCCCAAATTTTGTCTAGCCCCCCCAAAATAAATTCCGTAAATAAAAAAAATTGCATTAGCAAAAAGAAGGATTGTGATGTACATGCGAACGGTCTCCCCCTAAAGAAGAAATAGCCGTGACAAGGGTGTATTAGTTATAGTGTGAATGATTTTAGGATTTTATTCGCCCCCCATTTTTAATAAATGAGAGCCCCCACCTATTGATTTTCGGAGGCCTATGTGTCTGGAAAAAATTACCGGTCAACATTTCAGCACGCCTCCCTGAAAAAATTCTGGATCCACCGTGCTAGCCCCCCCAAAATATTGGTTCTAGAACCGCGCCTGTTTGCAAAGGAGGGTTAATGTCACTTACAATGTAAGCCTCAGTTGAAAGTTAAAACCATTCTCAGTATTTATTATTATTATTTTTTTCTTGGGGGGGGGGGGTTGGGAGGATATTTAGCATTTCTATTAGTGGACGACTTACATTTATTATCACATTTTTATCATACCACACTTTGATGGTATACCTCATCGGTGTTATCAATCAAACTAATTTGGTCTCACATTCAAAACTGTCTATTGGGACTGCTTTCACAGTCACCGGCAGACTGTTTAAAGGGAATGTACCACATTTGCTTCTATTGCAATTTTCAGAAAAATATGGATTTGGAGGAAAGCATGTAATATAGCAAATATTGTAAAACTGACTTGTTCCATGTTTTGGGCTTATAGATGCTCGACAAACCAAGAAAACCAATCATGTTCTTGTAGTCTGGTTCCCTGACCCCACTTAAGATGAAACGGACTTTGGGAAATTAGAAGGTCAGAGAATCAGTCTAGTACTCCTTCACAGGTGTGTACATCAGTTGCAAAGAAAGTGCGGAATTACTAAATATGAAGAATTTGGGGCACTTAGTAAAAAAAGCAAGTTTTCTCCAACACTGGTCGGCCGACCATTGTTGGAAAAACACAATATTTGTTGAAAATGTCAGCACACTTAAAGGAGCCACGATTTTACAGGATGCTTTAGACTGTCATTCCCTAACAATCCAGTTAAGTATTTCGTAACAATTTGATCATTTCGGTTTTTTTTTATGTTTGCAAATGTTGTATCTTCCCTTTAAATCACCAAATAAAAAAACTCATCAATAATTTCATGATGTGATATTGCTGGCACAAAAGAAAAGCAATTGGCAACGCGACACACGCATAAATGTTTAACACGGTTCTTTTGTCACAATATCTCACGCCCCGGGGCTAATAAAAACATGTATTGATCGAAAGTGTGGCGCAGTTGAACTGACATGGGGCGCGGATACTGTTCTGTCTGGCAAACAACAGAACAAACAAAGGATAAACAATACTGAAAGGCTGGAGATGTGTCTTTGAGCTTATAATCATTTTTTTGCCATTTTACATCTAGCTTTCAATACATCATTATCTATTTCACGTAGGGCTGTCAGGCAGGGAGAGTGAAAAAGGATTTTATAACCGACATACAGATCCTTGTCATTTGAATGGTGGAACTCACATCACGTGACATTCTTATTATTACTCTCATTCACGCCAGGTCTCAAAAAGTACTATCCGCCCAAGGGGAATTGGAAATACTATTGAACAGTTAGGCCCCCCCCAAAAAAATATTCGATCTCTGGTCAGACCAAAGTTCCGGAATTGACGCGGCCACACAGCTTTTTTTTTTTTTTTTTTGGCTTTTTTTTTTTTTTCTTCAAGCTCGGATTGTACAGACAAGGTGGGTACTATTTTGCTTTTTTGGTGTCCTCATGTACATTGGTGTCCTCCATAATTTGCCTTGGTGCTTTCGATCATTTGCCTTGGTGCAATTTCCCATTCCTTGATGCTCTTTGGTAAAAAATATTGAGGAGGTGCGGAAATAGAGGGCGCTGTTGGAGCTACCGCGGAACATTTTTGAAAAAAAAAAGATCAACGCGCATGATTAAAATCGACGCGCGTGCTGACCAGAGACCGACTTATTTTTTTTTTTTGGCCTTAGGATCATTCTTGTTCCAAGACGCGGTACTTCTGTGCAAAGGCATGCTGGTGTGCGCGTTCAGCATTGTGCGTATTGTTCCAAAGAGCCAGTGCTACAGAGTGGGGTTCAAACATTTTCGTGAAGGGGTGGTTTGGAAGAGAGAAATGCATTTCCCATCAATTTTGTAGTGAAATAAAAGTTCAAATATATATCAAATGACAAGGATCTGTATGTCAGTTATATAAAACAAATATTGAGTGGCTTTAAATTGTGAAATGGGAGGAATATTATCGTTCGGTAAAATCTGGACTTTTCCAGTTCACTCGGCTTCGCCTCGTGAAATAAAAAAGTCCAGCTTTTACCTTGTGATAATATTCCTCCCATTCCACGCTGAACCACTCAATATTTGAATACTAAATCTTCTTCTCTGGAGAGAAAATAGAAATCCTCAAATGATTGTTTTTAAACAAACAGAAGCCCTGAATATACGCTTCCAATCACACTGTGAAATATTATATGTTTTGGTTTTGAATGCAAGAATGATTGTTTTTCTATTATGATTGCCATAAAGCTACAGTGTATGGTTTTGTTAGCACAGACAGATTGGATATTGGAGAAGCTGTTCTATCTTGGCCTTACAAATGTCTATGTCCTCAAATTAAAGAGCTGGGCTGTTGGGGGTGTTTATACGTGGGTTTTTTGTTTGTTTTAAACGCAAGAATGATTGTTTTTCTATTATGATTGCCATAAGCTACAGTGTATGGTTTGTTAGCATAGACAGATTGGATATTGGAGAAGCTGTTCTATCTTGGCCTTCCAAATGTCTATGTCCTCAAATTAAAGAGCTGGGCTGTTGGGGGTGTTTGTTTGCTTGTTCATTTGCGCGTGTTTATGGTTTAAATCGAGGACACACACATGCAACACATCGATAAATTGAGGATAAAAACCGAATCAAGAACTCCTCGGTTGGAAAACGTGTACCAAACCAATGAGAGCTGTTGCAAAAAACTTAAAGTACAAACAAAGGAAATGGGAAGAGGAACAAAAGAAAATCCTTGATTTACACATTCAACAAACATATTGGTTTGTGTGTGTGTTTTTTTGGGAGGGGGCTCTTTTTTGAGGGGAGGGGATGTGCCCATCACCAACATTATGTACAATGTTGGACAGAACTGTTGGGACAATATTCCTACTCACTTCAGTGGTAGATGCAGGATTTTTTTCAAAGGAGGTGAAGATTGTTTAGGAGTAGAAGTGCAGGATATTTTTCAGTCGGGGGGGGTGGGGAGGTTGGTCAGGGTTATAGGGTTGGGTGGGTTGGAAAGACTAAGGCCAATCAACACGGTTACCATCAGCAATGAAGTACATGTACCGTACTTTTTGATACATTTCTTATTTCCAGGTTCCAAGATAGTAGATACTGGCTACTAAGACTAGAGGGAGAAGGGGGGTAGCCACCCCAACCATGGGCGTCGCGAGGGGGCAAGGCCAAAAAGGGGGGAAAAAGAAGGTGCGAAGCCATATTGCTGTTTCTTTGATGGGGGGGGGGGGGTAGGGCAAATGCTCCCCTGCTCACGCTCGGAAAAATGATAACTTTCAAAGTTTGCTTTGCCCCCCCCTCCCCCTGGAAAAAATTGTGGCGACGCCCATGACCCCAACCATCTACCCCATAGATAGATATATTTAGGCCTATAGCTTTTATACGCAGAAAGTTCTGTCCATTCGGCCATCAGCCTATAATCACTGACACACTATCATTTCTAAGATACAAGTTGCATATGCCTCATCATCATCACGATATCCCTGCAGCGCAGTGAGCACTCAGGCGTTCGCTACAAACCTTATCTAATGACAAGACCTGATTCTACGCATGACTGACAATATATGCAAGCATCGTTTAACCCAGTTTCTGCTATCTAATGAATAATGTAATACAAATGTATAACATTGAAAAAAAAAGGCTGTTCCAACCTAGACCCTGGAGACACCAGTGTTAACATCTTCCAGTAAGGCCAAGTACAAAAATAATCCAGTTTCTTGTCCCACCCACTTCCTTTTTTCCTGCCCGCCTCCTTTTTTATATTTATTAAAAAAAGTTTAATTCATACAGGTACATTTGCTTTATTTTGTTCATATTATTTGTTTCTAACAAAATTGTAGTTATGTAGAAAGGCTTAGCCTATAGCTCCTTTAGACACAATTTGGTATCAGCAAAAGAGTTGAGAATATGGAAAATCTTGGAAAATCTGCCATTTGGGGGAGGGAGGGAACAAAGGAGGGAAAAAGCGCCTCCTTCATTGTTACAAAAAGCCGAGACGAGAAACTAGTTTAGATGTTTACTCGGCCAAAGATTGTTGATGCTGCATAGCACCGGGAGTCCTGGGAGTCCCAAAAAGATGAAATTAGAAACAATAACTCCAAAAGCTTAATTGGCGATACATTTTGGAAGTTAAGTAGGCCTACTTATTTCAAATTCAATCTTTTAATGAATAACTATACATTGGTAAATGGATAAATTTGCATAAAGGATGTATCATGAGCCTCTCGTCACAGCTGCAACATTTGCATCTTCGATGCCCAAGGGGCTGTGGTCCGGTACGGTTTACTGCCAGTGTCATCAGTTCCCATGAATGCATGACTAATGTTTACCTACTGTGACCCATCAATGAATGCTCTACAAGTTAGTGTTAAACAGCACAACAGTGCTGTTAATCAGACCATGACGGTGTCTGATCAGGGGCCAATCCAGGCAAGTCAGTGTTGTCATCTATGGTGCTTGTGTTCTTGGGCAAGACACTTTGCTACAATTGTCTCTCCCCACCCAGGGGTATAAATGTGTACCTGTGAAGGTAGAGACCAGAAGGTCAAGAATCTCAAACTGCTGCAATAACTGGTCTCAATGCCTGACAGTGGTGCACCCAAGGGGGAGGGGGGCCCTCAGAGGGCTTGTGCCCCCCCCCCCCGGAGGTTGTTCATTTTTTTTTACTCCCACGATTTGACCAAGGTGATATGTAAATGGCCCATTTTCGAGTAGTATAAAAGGGGTGTTAAGTGGTGCCACCAACATCAAAATAGTCCCCCCCCTCCCCCCAAAAAAGATATTGCAGCCGAAGCTTTTGGGCAACATTTTTTGAAAAATAAGTTTTGAAACAAAAAAAAATATGAGGCCCCCCCCCTCCACAAGGTGCTTGTACATGTACCAAAAAATCATATTTTTTTTGCAGTGGGTTTCAGATGCACAAAAATGAAGAATTGGAAAGAGTTCCATGCCTGGATATCACTTGACACCCTGTGCACAAACCTTTGTGTTTTCTTAGTAGATGCTTCAATATTTTCCCTGTTGACTAAACTTGATGTTATCAATTTCTGATGGCTGATAAGTCACTGCAGGGGAAAATCTGTGATGTCCATGTATGGAATTGTTCCCGAAGAATTTTTGGGGTATCGGATTAGAATAGAACATGGAAGTTGAAAATGTATGAAAAGTTCCTACTGCAAATTTATACATTTTCTTAGGATGTTTTTCATTCGGGAGTGGGGCGGGGGTGTGGGGGATGACGACGGGGGCTTCCCTCAGATCAACCCGAACAAACAAATTTAAAAACTAAAAAAAATTATAAAAAAAAAAAACTATAAAAAAACCTCAACGCAACATTCACTTGTTTGGCATGCACTTGAGAAATAATACAATCTTTACAAAAACAAGTTATTACTTAACAAGCTCTTTCAATCTAAAACTGACTGTTCACCAATATCATTTTGAGCCATTTAAATCAAAATTCATAGGCTATTTCCACCCGAGATCAGCTGATTTACACCAAGGGGTCTCCAGAGGTTTCCTCCCTCTTGCAAAACTCATGACATTTCCCTAAGTCATCTCAACGGCCCCCTTGGAACATATCAGGGAGCTAATAAAGACATTATCCACGGACTTCGACTAATCAATCATTCAAACACCTCAAATGGCCAAAACAAAAAAAACAAAAAAACAAAAATCGTATCCGTACCTCTCTTAGACTTTCTTGAAAGCGTTCCCTCGATCACCGACGATGCGCTTGGCTCACCATCGGTTAGTGAACCGCAGGACGAGAGTCAAACATCCTCTAAATAGTCCCGGTTTACTCAGGGGGATTTTTGCCTCTCACACAGAAGGCTTCCTGAAAAAAAAATACATCAAAAGGACCGATCAGCTGTCAGGAGGGACGATGTGGCTGAAGCGATTCCTGCCGAGCGCACGAGCACCGAGAAAAGAGGGTTTTTTTTCACCGACTGCTTATCAATGGTTAATAGCTTTTGTGCACATGCATTTTACATACTATGTACCTCCTCTTCTATCTCATTTTAACCCCTTGGGTGCATTCAGAAAAGATTGTGTCTGCATCCGTCTGGGGCATCGGGGAGACTTTACATTTCGCTTGGCCATTGTGTTGCTCAGAGTCGTAATGGAGTCCTTTTATCAAAAGTTATTTTTACACTTGCCTTCCCAAATACTCCAAAATCATCTTTGCAAAATGGAGGATTTCGCAGGATCTAGGCAGTGGACGGCCCTCCAAGGACCACATTCAAGAAAAAAATGGGCGGTGTTGGGGGACAGAGGCTGTATCCAATTTTTCACATGGAGGCAGTTGGAGGATTTTACAGGATTGAGGTTGCATCCTGGCAAAAGTGCCTGGGGATTTAGGGTTAAAGTCAAATTTGATGTCTCCTATGCAGGCTACTCAAGCTTGTTATTGCTGTCGTAAAATATTCTAATGTAGCCAAGCTCTTTTCCGTGTCTGTGTTTTTATATTTTGTAGGAAAAAAGCCTACCACGGAAATGTTGACAGAATGATTTGGATAAGATCTAGAACCAATATTTCCTGGGATCCAATTTTTACATGCAAATACTTGGATACTTTCAGCATACCATTTTGGCCAAGTACTCAGATTTCTTTACCCGCTATCAAAAAGCATACACGCTGTGCTAAGACCACACCCTCATAGGTCTATTTTTTAGGCTCAATTCCTATAATATGCCTTTCTGCACAACAAGGGAATTATAGGCAAAACTGAAAATTGCTGTAAATTACTTTAAAAACAAGCTCGAATGGAAATATTTTGGAAGCTGCGGGCCAACGAATTCGTGTTCATGCTTGAGTCACGTGACTGTGCCATGTAATTTCTGGAAGGAGTAAAGTGTTTTGAGTAAAACAAAATCAACTTTTTGACCCAGTGACCCCATAATGACCTTTGACCCCATTTTTGATATGTTGGGGCTGGGCTACTGATACTTTTGACAAAGTTTGGTTGAAATCGGTCAAAATATTTAGGAGCAATAGACAATGTCAACATTAAACGGACTAACGGAGAGACATGATGGTTTGATGAGCTGCTATCCCACAGCTAAAAATGCAAACCCTTGATAACATGTCAGATTTTAAGCAATGGCAACATCATGCAGACCATAAACAATGATATAGGGATGATGTGATACAAATTGAAACAGGTAATACACAAAACGGATGGTGTGATGAAATACTTATGACAAGTGGATGCACAATGAAGTGACCAAAAAAAATGATACTTTTGCTGCACCACGAAGTGATGGATCATCACTGCTTGAACCTTTACACAACCAATTTAATAGATCCATACATGATTATAATACTAAAGTTCCTTATCCAAATTGCATATCCCCTTAGTCGGAACAACTCTTTCTCAACATACCATTTCTTTCTCTGGACCAAAACAATGGAACTGTCTTTCACCGTCTATAACTAATTGCCCTTCAAGTAATACATTCAAATACAAACTAAAAACTTTCCTACTTAATTCTCAGAGTGCCTGATTCATTATTACGTTAACTTGATTTAGCCGTTATTGAAATGTTGTTAATCGTCGTGTATGTTTTGTTTAACTGTTACATATTTAACTATTGCTATTATTTGTAAATTCTATAATAAGTGTTGTTTGTCTTGTTTTGTATTGTTGGGCACATCCACCACAAGCTCCGGCTTTTTGGGATGATACTGAATTGAATTGAAGTGGTGCGGCAGCTATCCACCACTTTTGTGGTAAAAGAGACAATGTAACAAAGGAATACCCAGAATTTCTAAATGGTGCTGGTTTTGTTGTAGGCTGGTGATGTATATTATGCACGTCCACCAGTAACGCATTGTAGTATTTTCTCTTTACACATGACTGCCATGTTCAAATAAAGAGGAGGTACATTTGTACACAGTTTTAGTACTGAGAATATTCCCTTTATTCAAATGAAAATGCGAACTTGAAGAATCAAGTCAAGTCTGCAACTGAAGCTTGCCAGTAGCCTTCCCTTTCAACCAAGGCCCATTGAAGGATGTACATTTCCTCTTTTGCACAGAATAGCTATATGGAACAAATGGAGGAGGCACTGCCCCTTCCCCCCACCCTCGAAAAAAAAAAGAGAAAGGGAAACAACAAAAGGAAATAAGGAAAAACAAAACCCCCCAAAAAGTTTTTGTATTTTCATATGTACACATACATGTACTGCTGCTATAGTACAAACACATACATGTGTGTGATCTGATACACCGTGCCCTCTGGAGACGTGCACACAATAGGGAACAAAAAATTGTATACGTCTCCAAAGGGCAATTTTTATAGATGAAAAGTCTCCACAAGATTTTCACGAAATAGATATATGGATTTTATTCAAAAAACTAGGAATTTCCAAGGTGGGTTGATCTGTCGCAAATGGAAGAGTTTTAGAAAAGGGATATTAAGTCCGAATTTCAGCCAAGGAAATTAATTCTGGTTAGAATAAGAGCATTTTGAAACTTCACTTTCAAACTCGAAAACTTTACTACACGAGAACAAAGAAATATCTCCACAAGGATACAGATTTCAGTATGTGTACACTTTTTTGTTAACACTGCCCCCAAGCTTAAATGATGTCCAATCCCCCCTCCCCCCACCACCAACTTATTCAATTTTTTCACAGCCTGTGGGGGCTTTGCCCCCGCTCAAAAAATTACTAGTGACGCCCATGATTTTAGGTGTTCATCTCCGCTTTCCCTTTGCCCTCTCCCTCCACACCCTCGCCTTTCCAAGAGTCCGTTTTGATCACACCCGCATGTCAAGACACGAGACTTTTTAAGTTCTCCTCGTGTGAGCCCTTCACTTATACTTTCCCCAAGCCTTTAGGGCCTGAAGGAGAAGCCGAGACAATATTTCCACTTTGCTGAAACAAGAGGAGCCAATCTTTTTTTCTGTTTATTGCCAAATTGCTTTTAACTTTGAGTGATGCGCCTCTGGTGCATGCACGCAACTAGTCCTGGTGGATCACAACAGAGTCAATGACATCTTCACTGTAATAAAGTGTAGAGTAAACGCTATACCGAATGTATTCTGCTTTCCCACATCAATAACTTTTAAAGGATGATTCCTTCAATTTCTTCTTCTTCCTCTCTTTCTTCTTCTTTTGAAAAATCTTCTTCTAAAAAAAAGAGGATGAATCTGCAGTTAGAGGCTCTTTAGCAAAGCCGAAAGAACCTGTATATTTGAGAAAGTGGAATCACGTTTCCATTTTTAATATGAACTTTTAGCACCAGCTTTTTTGAGAAATTGTTATGTGAAACATTTGATTTGTCATCTGGAAACTCATTTTGTTAAGTTTTATTCCTCAGATCATTCATATTCATATTTGTTTTGCTGAACAAATATCTGTGTATTAATGTTTGTTTATTTCCAGTATTGTATTCTTCTTATGGTTGAATATACATGTATGTTTATCAGTGCCCTGAACTTCTGTAATCAATATTTCATTTACTTATACTCCCCATCTTATTCCCCTTACACAATTTGCTATTTCTCAAACACAGACATGCTTTAAAGGTAGAGTAGCTAGGCCACTTGTGTGATTTGTACATTTTTTTCGTTTGAGCCAACAAAAGTGCTCAAAATGTAAAGATGGATGCTTAATACATGTAACTAAAAGTTTTTGCTCTGTAAACGTTGTACATTTCAGAACAACAGTGCAAAACGAACACAATATTCTTGATCTCGATTTCAATTCCAAAGTTGCCGAGTCATATTTTGAAGTGTGCCCTCTCGTGACACATAATCTAGCAATCAGCATTCAGGACATGATTCTCATTTGGCCGGTTGTAACCCATTCACGGATTCGCCCAAACCAACTACAAATTAGAACGCATTGGGCCGGATTAACGGAAATTTCCAAAAATGTGTCACTTGACACATCTTTGGAAATGACCTTGTTTTCTTCAAATGACAGCATGTCAGAAGGAATTGTATCACAGGGAGTTTAGTGTCACTACAATCTTCAGACCAATATTATTCGCAATAATTTGGTCGGTTACTTTGCGGATAGCTGCAAACGGTCTACTCTACCTTTAAACTAGCTGCTGGAAAAAAAAAGTCAATCACATTTATCCTGGCGTCTCTATTATATTGCCTGGCTGATGTTTGCAGAAAAATCAATCAGACCTCCTTGACAAACTCGCCCCGCTACCGGATTTTTGGGTCGACTGCAGAGCATCGTGTCCAAATATTCGTCTGGGATGATTCAATTATAAGGCACGTAATACGATCAGAAATAAGCCTTGGATCCTATGTGCCAACCATTTCTATTTGCTGCACTTGATTTGCACTTTGCATATCCAAACACATGTACAACTTGCTAAGCTGAATATCAGAATACATGTAAGTTTATGTAGTGACAGGGGAAATCATCGGGTTGAAAACATGAGAGTTGTTTTCCTTTAATTAAATGGCCAAACCACTAAAAATAGGAAAAAGAAAATGAGCCAAAACAAAAGTGTATTCTATGGACGCATGCATAGTTGGCTACCTTGCCACGGTCGTTTTAAAGTAAACCAAAATATTTCCGGTACAAAAATGAGTATCTCATCAGAAGCAGATTGGGAGGGGGGGGGGCTGCAACCCCCAACCCTGTTTAGCGCTTTACAAAAATGTATACTAGTAAAATGGGGCAAAAAATAATAAATTTGACTCAAAGATCCTATTTTTTTCTCAAATTGCCTTCGAATGGGGGAAGGTGGATGCCCAGACCCACTACATCAGGGCCACACTTTCACTCAAATATCAATCAACCCCCCTCCTCCATCTCAATGCATTTCTTGAACGCTAGATCTGCCCTTGTTCAATTCATGCAAATAATGGCTAGAACTAAAGGTTTGAACAATTTACATTTTCAAGATTCGAATCAGCCAACCGATCCCGTTAGCTCGGTGGTCAAGTGGTAAGACATCTGCACTAGAAAGCAGGAGGTCATGGGTTTGAGTCCCACCCGAGTGATTTTTTCCAACTTTCACTCCGGGGGTAACACACTGAGTATACAGTGTTTATACGTTGGTGAAGCGCAAAAACTAATTTGATTCCTCTTCAAGATGTTTGAAATCTCCATTTCACAAAATCAAAGAAGATGTCCAAAAAGTCTTCCCCACACCACTCATAAAATCATCTGAGAAAGGTTTGAACACCGCGTGTTTTCTCGTTCGTATATTCGTCTACATCTCATGCACAATAACACCTTCAAATTCTGACCCGTGTTGCAATGCAGATGAACATACATCATCCAACATGCAAATACCACATTATGCGTCATGCATAACTGCAACACAAACTAATTTTCCAGTGACTGTTATCTAACTTCCTTTTACTTCGGCTAGGGATGGAAGCAGGCATACAATCATATCTGCCTAAGTTATGATATAAATATGCGCGAATCAAATCAACATTGAGAGCTGGGGACACAAATTGGAATGCATCTGGGAGCAATGACCACGGTAATGCAATTTGTGAGTTACAATTTATTCTGACAATCACATGATTGTACAAATTGTAGTGCATTAAACTTAAAATATATTCACAATTTCATCACATCATCCAATATTAGATTGAAACTAGGGATTCTTTTTTTAATTTGTGAAGTGAAGGTTTTCATATCATCTTGTAATGTGGAAATTCTCACTCCTCAAGAAAAGAAACTGGTTAAGTATGGGCTTTGCTTTAACGTTGTTATAACAGAGTTGCTGGTTTTGAAACCAACTGTTTATTGGTACATTCAACTGTGATGGACTTGTGATGGATTTGTGGTGGACTTGTGATGGATTTGTGGTGAACTTGTGGTGGACCTGTGGTGGAGTTGTAATGGACTTGTGGTGGACTTGTAGTGGACTTGTGGTAGAGTTGTGATAAACTTGTGTGGACTTGTGGTGGACTTGTGGTGGACTTGTGATGGACTTGTGGTGGACTTGTGGTGGACTTGTGGTGGACTTGTGATGGACTTGCGATGGACTTGTGATGGACTTGTAGTGGACTTGTGACGGACTTGTGGTGGACTTGTGGTGGACTTGTGATGGACTTGTGATGGACTTGCGATGGACTTGTGGTGGACTTGTGGTGGACTTGTGGTGGACTTGTGGTGGACTTGTAGTGGACTTGTGGTCGAGTTGTGATGGACTTGTGGTGGACTTGTAGTGGACTTGTGGTGGACTTGTAGTAGACTTGTGGTCGAGTTGTGATGGACTTGTGGTGGACTTGTGGTGGACTTGTGATGGACTTGTGATGGACTTGTGGTGGACTTGTGGTGGACTTGTGGTGGACTTGTGGCAGACTTGTGGTGGACTTGTGATTGACCTGTGGTGGACTTGTGATGGACTTGTGATGGACTTGTGATGGACTTGTAGTGGACTTGTGGTCGACTTGTGATGGACTTGTGGTGGACTCGTGGTTGACTTGTGGCGGACTTGTGGCGGACTTGTGGCGGACTTGTGGCGGACTTGTGGCGGACTTGTGGTGAACTTGTGGTGAACTTGTGGCAGACTTGGGATGGACTTGTGATTGACCTGTGGTGGACTTGGGGTGGACTTGTGTGGTGGACTTGTAGTGGACATGTAGTGGACTTGTAGTAGAGTTGCGGTGGACTTGTGGTGGACTTGTGGTGGACCTGTGGTGGACCTGTGGTGGACCTGTGGTGGACTTGTGGTGAACTTATGTCATGGACTTGTGGTGGACTTGTGGCGGACTTTTGATGGACTCAACTAAACATTGGAAGCAAGTATGAAACCCCTCCGTTGTGTCGGTCATTGTGTTCCCGGAATCTCTGGATAATTTTTGAGCTATCTGGGGGATATGTGCTAGGTAAGAAAATCATGTATGGAGGGAAGGGGGTGGGGGGGGGAGGAGGGGCATTCCTCTGTCTGAAATTGTGCACGGTAGACACTACTTAAACATTTGTATGAGTTCCTTCAGTAGTGTCACTTCCGGCTGCTCATCAAAATTTGGAGAAGGAAAAAGGAGCTTTATATTTGTTTGAAACCAAATCCAATGTTATACTTCCTCCACAAACTAATTAGGCCCCAAGTCCCCCCCCCCCATATTAATAGACCCAGTTATGTTGCTGAGTAATCAATACTACGTACCTTGCCATTAAAATGTTACCTTGCCATTGCAAAAGGGAGAAGTATCGGTATTCCGGTATTCATAATACTTAATTTTTTAATAACTATCAAGGACAAAACCTCGTCCTTTCCAAACCATGGCCTTCCGGATTTCCCTGCTTGTAATTGCCATCCACTTAATTAACCCAAATGGTATTATTGGGTTTGGGACGCTTCTAGGGAATCTTTTCAGTGTTGGAAGGACACAGAAAAAAATCAATATTGATAAAGGCGTGAGTCCGTAATTAAAATATACAGATATACAGATGGTAGGAGAGTAAGTGATGCGAGTGAAAAAGCATATATTGCGATTGTATTCAGCACCTATCTTTGAGGTGTGTTTTGTTATGTTAATTCATTAACAATTATGACTGCACAAGAGATCTAATCATGCGTATCCCTGTTGAACAAAGCTACACACCTCAAACATGGCCGCAGTGCAAATAGTCTATAGAGGATATTAAAAACATGTAATGCTTATTTACATCTATTAGGTGCAATTTAAACACACAAAAAAGGTGTAAATTTAAATAGGGGGAAATTAAGGGCTTTTGGGGAGTTTGAAGCACACAAAAATTGCAGGTATTGGAAAGTACTTTTTTTTTTAAATATATTTTGTTTAACAGCAAGTGGTTGGAGGATGAAACTCCCCAAAAGAGTTTGAGTTTAAAGATGAAAAAAAAAAAAGAAACAAAAGATAACCGAAGGGAAAAACTTCCTTTAAAATGACTGACCCGAAGAAAAACAACCAAGAAAGAAAGGCTTCTTACAGTGTACATTAACGTTCACATGTACACCTATTGGTCACGTATTCCGTGTCGGCAAGTGGGGGGATGGGGGATGACCAGAGCACAAAATCCTACAAATGCCCGGCCATGGAAAAAGGCGGATGGATGCCGCGTGACATTAGGGGGCGCTGTTCAGAATACGAATGTGCATGCTTACCTCCCATAACCGTACATAAAAAAACAGTGCGTTGAAAGCTTTTTACTTGTCTGTTCTCTGTTGTTTTTTTTGTTTTTTAATCTAATTAATAAATTTGGACAGTTAGAAAATTAAAAGATTACCTAATAATCAGCATTGTTTTCCCCACCACAGCAAAAAGGGGAGGGGGGGGGGGAAGATCCAATGGCCCATCCCCCTGGTCAAAAAGTGAGGGGGGGGATATCCTCCCCCCAATACGCCCCTGACACCTATATATGTAGTTCAATTAAAATACAAAGTATTTATCCCAGTTTGTCAAGCTAAAAAGGATTTTTTTCACTGACCACACATAAGGGACTCCTGTGACCGATCAATTATGCTCTTCACGTATCTTCAAGGTTTAAATCTGAAGTTCAAATAATGTGTAAAACATCGCAAGCAATGTAAAACATCGCTACACGTCAAATATTCCACCGTATTTACAGTTCATCATCATTGTCTCTTTAAAAGCAGCCAAGCCCATCCAAGCAATGATTTTTTTTTTTTATCTTATTCAACGGTTTATTGATGCAGATTGATTTTTGCCACCGGGCATGCAGATAGCTGTAAATTTTTACATGGTGCTCCAATTTGCTGGGGCTCAGTCGTATACCAGTGGTGGAATAAACAGCCCTGGGCTGCCCGCCTTATCCCACTCCAAATGTCAAAAGCGGAGTCCTGTACACCACTAGGGTCGGTGTTGTCATGGAGTGACTGCAAAGTCACGACTTTCCATTACATTTAATGGAGTTTTTTTTTTTAAGGCGTAATTTGCACAAAGGTAAACACGAGTTGCTGATGACCAATGAAATACCAGATAAAGAGATATGACGATGAGGGAAAATTCACCACGACCGGAGATGAATATCTATATAAACATGATAAAAAGTGATTAAATTTACTAAGGGTGTGCAAAATTGCTGAGATTTTTTAGAGTGATTACTGAAGTGGTCAATAAAGGCTTAAAGGGAATGTACATCATTGGCTTTTGCTGTAATTTTCAGAAATGAACTATTTGAGGGGTAAGTATAATAGATCAAATATTGTTACACTGACATGTTTGAAGTTTTGTGTTCGAAAATGCTGGAAAAACCAAGAAAAGCAAAAATGTTCAAGTAGTCTGGTTCCTTGACTCCACTAAAGATAAAATGGATCAATTTATAGATGCCGGAAAATTGTAAGGTAAGGGAACCAGTCTAGCTGGCCTGCACCCGTTCATGAACATGTAACCAATAGCAAACAAAATTTGGACTGAAAAAAAGTGTAAAGTTGGAGCAGTAGTTGAAAAGTAGTTAGGTTTTTCCAACGGTGGTCGGCTGACCACCGTTGGAAATGTATACAAAAATACAATTTTCTTGAAAATGACTTCACACCAGGTGCCATAATTTTACAGGATGCTTTAGACTTAGCTGTCATTTACCAACATATGGCGATCCTAGTAAGGTATTTCGTAAAAACTTGGTAGTTTTATTTTTCGATGTTTGCAAATGTTGTATATTCCCTTTAAGTGAGACAAGATCTGATGGTGTCAAAAGTCACTTATGTTAATTAACATCTACTTCAGTATTTAAAGGGGTCGGTATATGACAACTCTTGCTTATAATCACGTGAGACAGTTCACCTATTCCTATTGGTTGAGAGCCTGACAAATGGGTGGTTTTAACCCTCAGTTTAATGTAAACACCAAAAGGTGGCTCCTGAATCAGGGCAATACATTTCTGATTTCGTCTTTCTAAAACAGTATAATTTATTGTTTAAAGTTCGAACATTTTAAAGTACAAGATAATTTATATTTCATACAGCAATTTATTGCACATCATTTTTATAAAAAAAATTGTAGTTTTACATCGTCGTTTTTGTTACAATTTGCCTTCAGCTTGGGCTATTATCAGTGACCAAGCCCTGTTTTTCCACCAGACGCTGAAAACGTATACCACCGCATTATTATTCCCTTATTAAATATATATGCTGGATATAGCCTTACATTTTACCGACGTTTAGGTTTCACATTGTCAATTAATCATGTCTAAATCGTTTCCTCACACTTAACGCTTCATATGAAATCTGTACTAGTACAACATATAAAGTGCACATTACATGTACAGCTGATGAGCACTCTGATGTATGAGCCTGGATCATGGTGATGATTTCCTTTTAAATTGGAAATGTTTGGACTGATGCTCTTTTTTTTTATTGGTGTAGGTGAGTCACCAACATCAACGAGTGTGCCAACCAATCAACAACAATCATTCAAGTATGAACAGCACATTCGTAATCGTAAGGCCAATTTACACATACGCGACACTGTCACGCGATGTTTTATAAATTACGAACAAACGAATGAGTGATAAGAAACAGGACTTAGTCACGCAAATGTAGATGCTTTTTTTTATAAAAATGCACAACATACATGTGAAATACAGGCATGAGTCAACAGTAAAAAAAAAATAAACACATGCAACCAAAATGAGTTTTCTATAACCTCTTCTACATTGTATGTCCCTCAAAATCCAACGGGACATTTTTGAGGGTGAATTCTTCAGGGATGGAGGCAGAACATGGCCACTGTCAGTGTCATTTGGTGATGCCATTTGGTAATTCTTAGGAAATGTTAAAAATAGTTTATTGAAATAGATTGAAATGAATCGTACTGGAGTACATTTTTTGGTACTCGTACTGGGGTCCGCTCATAAGTCGATCCGACGCCTCATAGGTCCGACGCCTCATAAGTCCGACAAAATGCCTGGCCACATGTTAATTCTTCAGGGATGGAGGCAGAGCATGGTCACTGTCAGTGTCACTTGGTGATGCCATTTGGTAATTCTTAGGAAATGTTCAAAATAGTTTATTGAAATAGATTGAAATGAATCGTACTCGAGTACATTTTTTGGTACTCGTACCGATGAGAATGTACTCGTACTCCTACTAGCGCCAAAATACCTGGCCACGGTTTCGCTGATCCATAGGGCATTACAACTGTAGAAACTGTGTTGGATTCTTGCTATAGTGTGAAAGGGTCCAACGTATGTTGCCCTTAACCGAGTGTCAAGAAGGAAAAACATGTGCAAAGTGGTTGCTTTTAGAGGATTCAGGAAGATGTCCGACGAGTCAATGCCTTGTTTTATAAAGCCACTTACTGTGGGAGATTTCGCTCTTTGAGTAGTTCCTTGAGCTACTTGAATTGAAATTAGAAACCAGATGAACTTGTTGAACAAGATGTGCCGCGAGATCAGTAAATGTCTTCAACAATGCCATAGCACAGTGACTAGAGACTCAACCGTTGCACGTACTTCAATTTTGAAGGTGTAGTGCAGTGTGCCGGCCTCAAAGAACCATTGTACTATAAATGTCTTACCTCCGCCCACACTATGTCGTGCCAGTGAATGACCCTTTCAAAGACACACACACTGTCAGGCACGTGCCCCAAGATATGGAGAGTAATTGAGCGGAAAATGGCAAGACAAAACTCTGGGTACACGCACTCAATTTACCTGGGGCCAAATCAATTGGGCTTAGGGGCCATTTCCAATTCGAAGTATGTGATTCTTGGAATTTTTTAACAGCCATTTAAGAAAATGTATTTACAGAAAATAAAGTGAAATTGTTTTTTTTTTGTACTGAGGGAAGATTTCGTGCACGAGGAATGTTTCAAACTTCATTGGAAGTACTATGACTACATGTAGGTGTCCGCACGTCAACATTTAAATTAAGTTAAACTGATTCAAATTCTTTCTAAAAGTAATACTTCTGCAAAATTCCAATTGCTAAACATGGTATAAACCTCAGGCTTACTTATGTCCACTAATGAACCGTAGATGTAACTGTATACAGACCACATACACGAATAAACGCATAGACTGCCAGACTCAATAACGTCATCATTCAAATTTTGCAAATCATGATTCACTGCTTCATGCCTTCGGCTGTAACATTAACTCTCATCCATCCAGCCTCCAGGCCCCCCCCCCCTCCATCTCCCCCTCCCCACTGAAAAATCTTGGTCTTCAACACTCCAACCACCCCCTCTGGAGAATCCCGGCTCTGCCATTACCCCCCCCCCCCTCATTTCCAGATTCCCCATCCTCCCCCTCCTGCACCTCTTCACTCGTACAGATCCCCTTCCACCTTTCCATCTTGTTTGGGGTTTCATCGCACACCAGTGCCGCATCCACTTGAGGGTGGTCAGGAGTCTTATAGGGGCTCAGGTTCCCCGCAAGCTGAGCACTGCGCAATTGAAACTAAAAGCCGGACGTCTCTTGCTTGTTTTCCCCGCCGCTTGGAGACAAAACAGTATGTTGCTGGCCCGAGGGCTCTTGTCCCTGTGTTGAGGACAGTCTAAGAGCAGTGCGGGAACCGTTCTGATCAACAGTAAAAGCCACGCTATAGGAAACGGTCATCTGGTTTCAACCGGTGCCGCACTCGATCAATGTCTGTTTACACTATGTAAATACCATAGAGCTATCTTAAATTACTAGAGCGCTAACTCATGTTCAAAGTGAATCCTGCTGGGCGCATCCATGTTTGTACATAAACCTATAGAGAACTAGTAATTTTGTACGTATTTTGTACGTCTTGTTGCATATCTGCGTTTGTATTCCATACCGGTGTGTCATCGAAGCCGATACGCCCAAAACCGAAACGCACGATCAGCAAATGAGCGTTTCATTTTGCTCTACGCAAACAGCACAATGTGTGCGGGTATCTGCAGATGCTTTTTGCCATGACATTATTTAAACCATCATGACGCACTTAAGTTGTTTGCGTATCTTCTACTTGCGCGTTGCATTTAGAGTACCCTTTTAAAATTCAATCCATCTTTTTCGATTGTGTTCTGCAAACATGCACATGAATTCAAAATGTCTGCGCCCAGAGCGGCTTCAAAGTGTCTCCACGCACAAGAATGAGGAGTTAGCGCTCTAGTAATTTAATATACCTCTATGGTAAATACCTACATTATGTAGGCCTATGTGGATTTATACATGTACGGTACATACATGTAGGGCTGTACTTCGCAACCTGATACCCGAGTACCTGACCGCTGATGTACGAACCACTTTCAGATTATGGAATCGGGTACCCGTAACCAACTTTACCAATCACTTAATAACTTCTCTATTAGACAAAATGAAAAAGATAGGAACTTTTAAAATGAAACCCAGGCTGCATAGCAAAACCAAACAGATTCACCTTTATGCTGCTTGGGAAAATGCAATTACACAGTGAAGCTAAAGTGCTCACTGTACACACTTGTATCTGGCTGTATTGATGCACCGATGTGGTAGTATTATCCGGCGGACCTTCATCAACAATGTGAACGGCAACTTCCGAGATTTAAGTTTTTGGGTTGGGTTTCTTTAACGGGTACTACGTGCACGCCCTACCCAAGAGCACACAAACTTTAGAAACTGTGACGTCAATTCGATCAGAAATGCATGCTGACTAAGCTGTTGATTGGTCATTTTGGCTACAATGTTTTTGTAATACGACAGGTTACCGAAGGCCCGATAGAAGATGCCCGCTGAAAGGTCAGAATCTGAAGATCAAGATGCAGTCTTGTTTTGCACAATTAATCACCGAATCTGCTCACATATCATAGACCCTTGCTGTGCAAGGGGATATTCAATAGACTAGGCCCCTCGGAGGTCAGCAAAACAATTCTGAGATCTAAAAGGACATATCATGGAGCTATAAAACACATAGCTCCATGGATATATCAAACAACAAATGGAGATATTTCAGTACACCCTCAGTTTTGTCAACGAGCTTGGCAGCATTTGCAGATGACCTCAACGCTGTTGATGAATACCGTAATTAAGAACCGGACCGAGAACAATCAATTGAAATCAATACTAATCAATAACCACAGGAGATGGAAATTTATTTTGGGCGAGAAGAAGATGGGAAGGGAAAAAAAAAACGCTGAAGTGCCTTCTTAAAAGATGAGGTTTGTTGTTGTTTTAATAGCGCATAATTAAATAAGATGCTAAAGACTATGTCTCGAGGGCACAGTTTGAAATTAACGGACAACGTAATTTCATAAAATCATTATCTCGTGATACCTGAAACACCGCTTAGTTGGGTATTAATTGCTGTATCATAGAAATCCATTTCGTAACATAAGACAGGTGTTTCCAATGGTGAAGGGTCTTTCCAATGTAAAATTTTTTTTTAAAAGCACTTTAAATGTAAATTTCATTCATGCATTGTGGATATTGATTGCTTGACTCATGTCATGCAGAAAAAAGTAAAAGAATTGTTTCAAAACATATACATGTATGGTAGAAGTTTCTGCAGCTTGTACGCACTTCTGATAACTGCAGGGATGTCGAATATTACAATATTGTCACAAATATTATCACAACAAAGCTGTTTACATAAAAGTATGACAAAAGTTGTTTCAAGACAAAACTGCTATCATGACAAAACTGTTACCAAGACCAAAAAAAAATCCCAAATACAAACTTTCCCTGGAAAGACAGAGTGTCGTTCTGCACACTTTTTTTGAAATTCGCAATGTCTCTTGGAGGTCTGTGTACATGTAGGTTGCTTCTTTTTTTTATAATCAAATTACTTTCTGGTCGGTTCCCATTAAATCAACTGTAAATCACTGTTAATTTGACAGGGGATGGGTTGACAGGGTGTTACCAATAAATTCTCTGTTTCAATGCAGCCTGGAAATGTTATCAGTTCACCGTCGCGCAATATAAAGCCACTGTTGAAACGTGTTACCCATTTATGGGCCGAGCGTTCACAATCCTCGGTCCAGTTAGACTTTATGGCTCCATGGTAAGACATATACTATTAACAGCACAGGACTACCATGAGTCTGTTTCATAGTTCTAAATTCACACTACACCAGCACAGCTGCATTCTGTGCCACATCGCGCAGTATGCGCGCATGCCAATCTCCATATAAGGAGTTGTTTACGACTGCTCGCGAGAGGCACATACTGGTACCATAACATAGCTAGAGAGCTGTTTAAAACAATATGAAGTAAACTTGTTGAAAAAAAATTGTTGGAAATTTATAATTTTTGACTTGTTTTGACTGTTTGACCGAAAAGGTATTTATAAATGGGAATAAATATGTGCTTGGCCGGTATTAAACTCTACGTTTAAGACCGGTTTGGAGTGGGATGCTGATAATGTTCAGTTCAGGTCAATAGCGTCCAGACTCCAAACCGGCCTTAAACATAGTGTTTCAAACTGGCCAAGCACACATTTATTCCTTTGAGAGTAGCACATGCCAAGCTTTGCAGTTGAACAAGATTCTTGTTGAAGAACAGAATCTCTCTAGAGTAAGTACGTATGTACAAACATCTGCTCTGAGCAACGCGAACACAGCGTAATTTGGGCTTGAGTGAGAATCTGCCCATTGACAGATTGGCCTTATTCCCATACTTACACAGGATTAATCCAATTTGTAGCGCATTGATTGCCAGATGATAACGATTTCATTTCCGGCCCCAGCCAGAGGGAGCACGCAGAGGGGAGTCCCGTGGGCGAGAGGGTTTAGAAGAAGATCCGGAATGAAGGTAAACTAGAGATGATAGCGCTAGCCTTCCAGGCTGCCTCTGTTGCTGCCCCTTTTTTTTTTTGGAAAAATATTTTGAATGCTGGTTTTCTCTATAATATTTTCTTCCCCCTGGCTAACTGTATAACAAAGGCCACCTGTCAGATGTGGCTGGCCTTTTTGGCAAAACAAGAATGTCTAAAAGAATTTGTTTTTTTCATTCTACCCAAAATGAGATGTGAAAGGTAATGTGGCCTGTTATATTATGCCGCTGGCAACCCAAACATTTATGCATCTTTCGCATGTTATTTTGGCCCACATTAAACAGTATACATGTCAACACTTTTTAAACCATTCATATTTCAAGCGATATACGTGCAGTGCAGAAGAGAACAGTTTACTGAAAGGTGGCATCACGTGACCACAACATCCACTTTGTAACCAAATGTAACATGGTCAATACAGACATGCAACTGGGAAATCACAAAAAAAGAGGAAATTCTCATTTTTCCCTGACTTTGTACAGTATTTTTCTATTTTCAATGGCACGCTTTACATGGACAGTCAAAAGTTTAGCGTATGCAGCTGGAATCATCTTGGAACAGCGGAATACGAAGTTGCATGCCTGTATATATATACATGTGTATATTGCCTGCATACAACATCCAGATAAAACAGTAAACATTTTCAACACAAATGTAAGACGTGAGTATACATAACCCCGCTCCCTCTCCCTTCTCAATCAAAAATTACAAATCCAATCAACCACTGAACCACATTTAAAATTGAAATAACCGCACTTCCATGAAGCTAAAATAATGTACAGTATCAAATATTATTATCAAATGATAATCAAGAGAACAAGGATTTACAAGTGTAGATATACATGTATGCCCAAAAAAGACAGGAAAAACTTCTCAATTTCTTGATATACAAAGGTTCAGAAAAGAAGGATTGTGATGTACATAAAGAAGAAATAGCCGTGATAAGGATGCATTAGTTAATATAGTGTGAATGATTTTAGGATTTTATTAAAATTCTGGATCCACCGTGCTAGCCCCCCAAAATATTTGTTCTAGAACCGCGCCTGCAAAGGTTCATTTCTAAATATACAGGATTTAACAAAATATATCCTACACATTTCACTTGTGCTGAAAATATCTTTGTCCTAGTGTCTAAAGGTACATTGTACATTTGATACTAGTATAAAAATATAGTCACGGATCCTGTCTAAGGAAGTAAACACAAATTCAATACCACTTTGTGAAAGCTGGATATGAAGATAACGTTGGTCAAGTTACAGCGAACACTGTTCAATTCAAGTCTTTGCAAGAACATGTAAGTACCAGTACATGTACCATCGCCAAGGGAGGTGCATGGTGATGGATTTTCTTCTTCAAATATTCAAATTAAAAAAATGTTCAATTCAAGTCTTTGCAAGAACATGAAAGTACCGGTACATGTACCATCGCCAAGGTAGTTGCATGGTGATGGATTTTCTTCTTCAAATATTAAAATAAAAAAATGAAGGAAGTGCAAAGGATTGTGGGACACTTGCTGCCGTGATAAATGCGTGGACATTGTACATTCTACATGTATCAGTGTACGTGTTCAACCATGGTTCAACTTAACCCCCGAGGACCGACACTACATGAGGGAGAACAACAGATCCTTTCAGTCCTCAGGCGTTAGGTCTTTTGTTCAAAACAGTCCTCTGTAGTCTATGGGAGAGTGTTATATTACAGGGACAAAGGGAAACACAACGCATTGTCCTCGGGAGTATAGTAAAACAAGAGTGCGTGTACGTGACAGTGCTGGCTCTGGGTGACCAGTTACCCAAACTCCATCTGTTGACAGCTCAAAGAAATTAACCATCACTGCTCACTGTGACACTTTAATACATGTATTTAAATTGTTATACATTAACTACTTGGTGAATCAATAACACTACTGCTGGGCCAGTACTGTAACTCCATTACTTGAGTACTCGTGAGTAGTTTATGCTACTCGTTTTACTCAAGGTTTTTCATCTACTCGAGTTCTCGTCCTTGCGCGAGTAGAAGCAGGTACTCGCGAGTAGCAATTTAGCATTTATGGTTCACAGCTTAGTACGTCCCCTGTAAAAGGTTACACCCCTATGTTCCGACTGCACATATTCCTATTCCTCACCCTAACCCTAGCTGGGAGTAACACAATCGTATGTGCTAGTTGTCGGAACATAGGGGTGTCGAAACATAGAGCAGTCACCCTGTAAACAGGGAACCACTCCCTCCACCTCTCTCTCCCTAGGATTCCATTCGTCCGAAAAAACAAATTCAAGTAAATGACCCAAAACGTCGCACAGTGAGGATATCTCAGCGCTGAAGAATGTTGTGTGACTTGCATTTGCTTGTACATGTAGGTGCTTTCCGTCATACTATCGTAAGTCATTTTTCTGCTTTTATTGGAATTTGGTTCACTACTCACGAGTACTCGACTACTCGCGAGCGATTCCTTAGCGAGTACTCGATTAGAAAAATCCACTACTTGCCCAGGCCTACATGATAACTCCATAAAGTGCTGGGGGGGGGATTGGGGCAGTGCAAGGAGTAACAGGCAGGGTGCTTTGGGGCGGTACATGGACTGATGAGTATGTATGAGGGTGCACTCTCCAGTGAAATTCAAGTCACTTCAATTCCTGAGGGTTGACATATAATCAATCACTCAACATCTAGTTACACGTATGGGGTGAAGTTAGGTCCAGGACAAAAACAATAATTGGGGAAGGCCTTCACTGAAATCAGCCAGATTGCATCCTGTCTAACAGATTTTTTTTCAGCGATCCTCTCCACTGATACTGTTATTTTTCTTAACATTTCTGATCTGTTTGTCCTGTAAAATGTTCTGTATTTTTTGCATAATTCCTGAGAAATTGAGTTAATGCCATTAATTTTTGTTTTTTCCCTTCATTTTCTTTTCATTTATATATTTTTACTTGCATTGTATTCTATTTATTTTTGTGTAGACATTTCGAGCATGGGTAAGCAGGCCTTAGGGTTACAGTGTTTAAGTACACTTTTGTTTACCCTGGCCGGTTTGAAATGTTATATTGTTCTTGTTTTCTGTCCCTCTATCTCCTCTCCCCTGTCAAACTGTCCACCCTCCCTTCCCTCCCCCCCTCCCACCAACCCATTCCTACTCGCATCAGTCTTCAGTCTTGTCTGGTCATTCTTTTCAATTTCCATTTTTTGTTTACTTTCTGATTTTTATTTGCTTTGACATTGTACTTTTGTTCATTTGTTGGCCGAATAGATAATAATAATGATAATAATAACAAAAAAACAGTAGGTTTTTGCGTGGCTTTAGCTGCAAGGAAAGTCAGCCCTGACTCTTGCAATACGAGCATTGTCACTTTCTATAATTGTAAAGACAATTAACAATGCATGTTTTGTGGGGAATATACCGACAAGAGTGGAATTATACACTGGGTAATTTGTCGCGACTGTTTACGTTGATGAACTCATGACTCATCGCCATGGCAACACTGTTATGCAGGGTTCGAAATTAGCGGTAGCCCATTAGCCAAATGCTAGTCAAAACAGCGGCGGGCTAGTCAAACTATTCCTTAAGTAGCCTGGCTGGCAAGTCCAAATATTATTGGGATACGGCAAAGATGAAAGGACAGGAAGAAATAAAGCTCATCAATTTGTGTCTTGTTTTTTCAACTGTTTTAAAAGGTTAAATTACTAGATCTGTTTATTAAATTCCCTCCCCCTAAGTTCTTGGCCATCGAGTGACAAAATTTTTTTAAACTTGGTACATGCATAGAGCAACTCGTCATGAACATACCCAAGAAATTTCATGACTATAGGTCAAAGGGTTTTGGAATTATGGCTAATTAATTATTCATGTGTGTGAATGGTAATTCTGCAAGGTGTTCACGTTGTATATGGGAAAATGCACTTGTCACAGCGCGTAGCGCCGGATAAATGTTTGATGCGCGGCAACCCATGGTCCGATTTTTATGTTTTTGGTATCAAAAGATGTACAAGGCTCGAGTTTTGTAAAAGGTCATATCAGCTCAGGTCGCGAAAAAAAATTTTCAAGGCTATCGCGAAAGAAAGAATACATGTCCTGAGGACAGCAACACAAAGAGAGAACAACAGGTTTTGGTTGTCCTCAAACGTACATGTATCTTTTGTTGAAATGTCCCCGAACGGAAGTCCATGTGTTATTAGTCCATGGGAGAGCAAACATAGGAATAAAGGGAAAAACGCATACTGAAATTTGTATCCTTGTGGGGACATTTCTTTGATCTCGTGTTGTAAAGTTTTCGAGTTTGAAAGTGTAGTTTCAAAATGCTCTTATTTTAACCAGAATTAATTTCCTTGGCTGAAATTCGAACTTAATATCCCTTTTTTAAAACTCTTCCATTTGCGACGGATCAACCTACCTTGGAAATTCCTAGTTTTTGGGTAAAATCCATATATCTATTTCGTGAAAACCTTGTGGAGACGTATTCATCTATAGAAATTGCCCTGTGGAGACGTATACAATCTTTTGTTCCCTATTGTGTGCATGCCTCCAGAGGGCACAGTGTATCAGATCACAATGCCTTGTTTTCAACTTGATACAATTAAATGTTTTGTTTTTCAACTCAAAAAAGACTCTGTTGGCGTTGCTGCAGACTTTCTACTGACCACTCAAGGATGCAATGACTTGTACAAGCAACAACGAAAGATGCAGCCGGGCGAATGAAGTTTGTGACCATCCCACGCTGATCTGTAATCAGCCTTGTGGTCAGCTCAGCCACACTGCACAGATGGGAGGAGGAGGAGAACGTGATAACGTTCCAATGCAATCATGTACAGTTAAGGATGTTAAAAAGCCCTGACATTTGAAGATGTTGAACACTCCTGACATTTAAAAAGTTGAAAACCCTGAAATTTGTGAAAATTTTAAAGGGAAGATACAACATTTGCAAACATCAAAAAAGAAGAAGAAATGATCAAATTATCACGAAATACCTTACTGAATTGTTAGGGGCTGATAGTCTAAAGTATCTTGTAAAATCATGGCTCATGGTGTGCTGACAGTTTCAAGAAAAATGGTATTTTTCCAACGCTGGTCGGCCGACAAGCGTTGGAGAAAACTGGCTTTTTTCAAAAACTTTTCCTAAATCCTGATCTTTCATATTGAGTTATTATGACTTTTCTTCGTAATTGATTACACACCTGTGAAGGGGTACAAGCCTTCTAGACTGATTCTCTGACCTCACAATTCCCCAAAGTGTAGGCCTATTAACTGCTCCGTTTCATCTTGAGTGGGGTCAGGGAACCAGACTACAAGAACATGATAGGTTTTCTTGGTTTTCCCAGCATCTACAAGCCTAAAACAAGAAACAAGTCAGTTTAACAATTTTTTTTCTATAACATACTAATCCTCCAAATCCATTTATTGCTGAAAATTGCAGCAAAAGAAAATACTGTACATTCCCTTTAAACGCAGGGGTATGGCTGCCCACACTAATGGACACATTCCATGACCATGAAAGAATCTTCTCCACCAAAATTGTACATGTATGCACATGTACATGTACATGGGCCGGCTTTTTACGGCTATGTCCAGCTGTTTCGACTGATGAGTGAAAATGAGATTGATAATTAAGAATGGCTTTGGAAAAGCAAAGTTGCTTGCAAAAAGCAGGCATGCAACTGGGAATTTAGAAAAAATGAGGAAAAATTCCAACACCACAGACTTTGTGTTTCAGTTTTTTAATGGCAAATGGTATCTATGAGTAAAAAAACGAGGAAATCAGCGGATCCGAGGAAAAGTTGCATGCATGCCTGAAAAAGTAATATCCAACACCATGGACTCGGGTAGCACCGCAAATTTATGGTTACGATGTCGGACTCATGTGGGATATGGTACAATGTACACGGTGTTTGTGTTCTTAGGCAAGACATTTTACTACAATTACCTCTCTTCACCCTGAAGTATAAATAGCTACCTTTCAGGGTACTAGAGGCCAGATTGTGCTGATTTTGAGCTGCTGTGGAGAAACAGTCTTGTGGCCTGATGAAAAGGGGTAATAATTGTGAAGCGCTCCTGAAACTTGGTATGTACGTGCACAGTATAAAGTGCAATATATATTTACTTTATTATAAAGGTACACAAAGGATGTACTGTGTTCAATTCAAAGTCATGGTATGCAATTGTCAATATGGAAAATGTATAGGGCCTACGTGTTTGTAACAATTTCAGTGTGCATAGAATTTCTCTATCACCAACTTTCAAAAACTGATTTCACGAGTGGGGCTAATGTTTAATCCTCACTCCCTGGCATCTTTTACTAGGAACTAGACCAAGTCCATCAAAATCCATCAATCACAGTGCTTCTAATAGAAAACTGTACATGACATAATGGAATCCACCGCTAACGCACCCGTTGACATTCATGGACTTGCTATACATGGCTTTCATCACAATAGCAGTACAGGAAGCTAGGAAAAATCAATCGGATACCCCTAGCACTTCTTCAGGCCAGTAGGCCTAATTCCATCATACTCCATCAATATTTAGTCACAGCAGGCTTCCTGGATCAAGTCCCCCAAACTCCACCAAAATGGGGGGATGAATTTGATGGAGTCTGGGGTGGTTAGGGTTAATATATAGTGTCATGTGCAGTGCCATAGGCGCAGAATTGGCAGAGAGGATGCCAGTCCACAAAGGTGACAGGTGGAATGCAACCTCTTGACAATCTAATAGCTCTCTGGTACACCACAACAATGTCACCCACGAAGACCGCTACTGTGCAATACATGTAAATAGGGGCACTGCTGGCACTCCCGATGGGTGCACACTGCAAAAGGGCTCCTGACTTTTCCAATAACAAACAACCATGCATGTCATCAATATTACTAGTCGAGGAGAATTTAGCAAGTTTTGACAGCAAGCTGCCTTCAGGTGTCTGACTGGATATCCTTTGCAAGCTGCAGGCTCTGGTGTGGGAGGGTTGCGGTGGGTTTGGATTGTAAACAAATGAATATTGCACTTGCAGCTTGCAGCATGCAGCGGACCAATTGTCAACAAGATCATCTGGCACCCCCACCACACTAAATGAAAACGAGAGTAGCCTTTGCTCTTGTCAACGTTTTCACGAACTACCGGTAACACTCATTCGCTAGTGGATGTTAGTTTGTGAAAACCGTGTAATCACCAATTTCGGTTTCACGAACTACCTGTGCATGTAACACCCAGGTGTGCGCCCGCACATTAGACACTAGCTGACCCGAAAAAGAATGATTTTGGTTTTCATGAACTGAAACTCAAACATGTTGCGGAAATACAATTCAGAGAAAACGCTTTAAGGTTTGCCACAAATTTTCTAACACAAAACTTTCATTAATAAAGCTTTTTACTGGTGAAATTAAAATCAGTGCTAGTTCGTTAAAATGAAAGTGTACAGTCAGAGTGCGCGCATGCAGTGCCGGGGGTTAGCTCGTGAAAACGAAAATAACGCAGTTCTGTAAAATACGCGCACATGCCATACACTCATGCGCAACTGAGTGTTAATTCCTGGCTGACAAATGACAAGGTACATTGTGACACATTTGGCACATTCATTCAGACAAAAAAAACCTCAGTAGACTGGCCCCGGTCCCGAGTAGCCAACGAGACAATTCACCCATCTCAGACTATATGATTGATTGTTAGTCCAACTTTACATGGCCCTTAATTCTTTGCTTTGCACACGTAACACATAACATGTAACTGCATTTTGGTTTTTTTGTACCCAAACACTGTACAAAAGTACCAATAAATATCTTCTCTCAGACCTTCAATGGACAGTTGATGGTCACGCTGTTATTTATAAGAACACAAAATATAACCAATATTTCCCATAGATCGACTACCACAATCACCTTCCTAAACGTATAAAAACACTATAAACACAACAACTTGTGGATACATGCATAACACCTGGGATATTAGGCCTAACACATCAAGCAGATTAAATAATTTCATAGGCTATCCCTCCTAGCCAAACATTACCGGTATGTGTCGTGACTTTGAACTAATACTGTGTTTCTTTTTAATTGGGCACTCCCATTAGACACTAATACTGGTTTGATCTTTGAACCCACTGGTACATGTAAACCAAGTGTCAAGAAAAATAGTTCAGACGTAGAGGCATAAGGGGAGGGGGTGAGGGTGCATAATGGCAGATTGCAACGGGCTAGAGATTTTGAAAGCGGAAATGGGACACTGATATAAAAGAAGCAAAATCGGGACGGCAAAATCGGCCTGTCAGCATAAATGTTGTCTGTCGGCAAATTTGCAAGGTTGAAGAGCATCGTATTGTCCGATAGTTTCAATGATTGTCCACTTTTAACAGTACCCATGTCACAAGATGGTGTGTGCACACCCCCCCCCCCCCCCTTGCGATTTTGCGGAGGGCATGCAGGTGGCCGGGGGGGGGGGGGAATCCTGTCTACCTTAAATTTTACCACGAACAGTCTGTGAATTTATAAGCGAGATGAACATTTTATTTTTCTAACGGGCAAACAAAACCCTGGTTACGCGACTGGAACCACTGAAATGGGAACAAGTAGTTGAAAAGAGTAACTGAAAGAAAAGTAAAAAAAAATGAGTTATTCGCGCTTGTATTAACAACAAACTGAAGTGAAATTTCAATAAGGATATAAAACCGTTAATAATACTTGTCATTTTTTTCTCCTTTAGAGAAGAAAAAGCTTTTATCCAAACCAAACATTGACTGTCAAAAGCCAGCTTCAACAAAAATATTTACCCATTGAAATTCAACAATTGCAGAAGTCTCTTGCGCACGTAGGAAGCATAATTTCTGAAAGCCCTCCGGCAATCAGTTTAACCCAAATTCCTGCAGATCCTAAGCCACAAAGAAATCCAGAGTCATTTCCTTTCATCTGGTGATTTGTGGTCCTGGCATTTACCTTGTCAACTTCACAATTGTCCCAAAGCATGAATTGACTATTGCTTTTGGACTATTGGGAGAAACCTATACCAAGCCTGCAGACAGTACGCATGCCAAAGCAATGATACCCAAAATAATGGCTTGAAAAATTGGCCAAGGCCGACAATCCTAACATACCTCAGATTCAGAAATGCAGAGGAAATTGTGTTTTGATCTAAAGAACAGAACAGAAGGAAAAGCACAGACAACTTAGGTTTGAGAATTTAACTGCTTGAAATCCAATTGGTACCGGTAATTTTATTCAGTTATATGCCAGTGAAGTCAATCAAGCATCTCTCTGGCATACAGTACAAGTGAAAATGTAGCGGGTTCCTCTGATGAAAATGTTTACTCAATACCAGGGTTTCCCCTAGCTAATGAACTGAGCGAGGTGGTAGGCCTACAAATTCAAATTGATGATTGAAACAAAATGTACGCAGTCTGCAAACTGAAAAGAATGCAGCACTCACAAAAATGCGCGATGATCCATCTACACATCCAACTTGTGAGTTCTAAACGCTCATAAATTACACAAAATGATTTTCTTAGTATTTCCTTTATTGCAAATTTTCACAGTGAGGTGGTGATATTGAGCAAGGTGGTCACTGAAAGTAGCAAGTTGGGCTGCCTCACGTTTGAATGGGCAGGGGAAACACTGCCCAATATACAGATATCAAGAATTCACTGCAGGGAATTAGACTCACACTTACATAGGTGAAGTAGACATCTGGTAGACAACATGGATGAGTAGGAAATTAAAACTGGAGATGAAAGTGTGAGAACAAGGAACAAGATTTTAGCCTAAAAAGAGTGATTTTTCGAACCTCAATTTCCTTTTTAGTAAAAAATGACTCTTAGGCACAAGATGGGTTTAAAACCACTTCACGTCAGATGAGGTGTATACAACATGTATACACGCAAAGGTTTTGCAGTATTTGGCAACAGATGAGGGATAGACACGCAACGAGTGAGGCCGGAAATATCTGTCAGTGACCCGCTCAGAGCGAGCGAGGCCAGATAAATCAGGGTGTGCTTCAGAAAAAAAACCTATCCCGTTCTGGATCCAGTCGATGTCAAAATAATCCCCCCGCGAACTGGTTAAAATTATTTCGTCAAAAGTTAAGGTACACATACGGTAAAGGAAACAAAAGTAGAGTTTCAAGTTAACAATGTACAGTACCAGTACATACAAGTACAGCAGTAAGTGTTCCTGCACGGCAGGGAGATGGGTTAATAAATGACAAAACGTTCCATACCCACCCCACCCCCACCTCACCCCCTCCAATCCTTCCCAAAATGGCTACCAAAAGGTCACACTCACTGAATAAATAATAAAGTCATTCTTTATGACTATTTTTAACCTCATTCTAAAATCCATCCCTGCAAAGCCCCAACGCTGCAAAGCCCCATTCCCCTCCCACACACAAAACACACCTGTCTCATGATGCTGAGTCACTTCACAGGCCTACATGTATCATCTGCCCCTAAATCCAAGAGGATGAATCTCTCAATGAACCAGTGTTCCTGTGCTGACCACAATTTTGTATACAGGTACTTAACCTGTTAAGAATAATCATACTCTGCTTCCAGCCAAAGCCCAACACTTCAGGATATTCTTGACTCATCCTCATTGTGTGGTATGATCAGTCTATTGTTGCCTAATCACTTCATCATTCCAGGGAAAGTTGGATAATGGAATCAAGTGTAGCAGGTCTCAATCCATTTAAAAAAAAGTCCTTTCATCACTTAAAGGTACAGTCCATCATTTGTAATTTGTGCATTTTGTTCCTTTGAAGCAACAAAAGTGCTCAAAATCTAAAGAAGGGTACTGAACAACTAACCTGATGAAGTTTCAGCTCAGCTTCAGCTGTATATTCCGAGAAAAACAGCATTGTAGGATCTCAGTTTTCAAATCAAAAGTTGCCAATCATGTTTTGAATTGGGCCTGAATTCAGCGTCAGATACACATTCTCACTGAGCCGATTGCAGCTGCACGATGTCGCGCACAGATCCGACAAATTATAGCAACTGTGCGCGCGTGTGGGTCATGCCAATGCTTGCGCGCGCTTCGCTGAATAACAAAACGAACTACCAATTTAAATTTCCTATGGTGCGTCTTAAGAAGCACCGTTGGAAAGGCTTTGTTCTGTTGATTTCTTCAAAATGATAGCTTGCCAGAAAGAATAATTTCACAGGGAGTTTAGTTCCCTTACTATCTTTCAACCAAAAATGTTTTTCAACAATAATTACGCCAGTTACTTTTTGGATAGCTGCAAATGATGGACTCTAGCTTTAACTAAACACACTATAGCACTGTAGTAGCTGGATCCTTGCACTTTTACAATGGAGAAATAACAAATTTCAAGCAAGTTGGAGAAAATACTCCAAGACTTGAGTCTTCATTACAAATGAAGGTTGACTTTCTTTCTTTCAATTTCTCAATGTTAATTATATGTGACAACAGGTAATAAAGCTGGAAATTGATTTCGGGAATTTGCATCCAAAGAAGAAAATTCCTTGAACTTTTTTTTTGAAATTCTAAAACTTGAAAAATTCATCATTTTCACCCCCCCAAAAATTTTTGCAACAATCACAAGCCGGAACTCATCTCTCGTTTTTTCCCCCCAGCTAAAATGCTATTTTAAGCCAACAATCTTGGGAAGGAATTTCCATTCTCTGTTTTTAACAGTTCAGGTGTAGTAAATGGCTACCTGGTGGGAAGAAATTCCTTCAATGCTTGAGCGCCTTAATGGCAGCCGTGCTAAAGCCAGGGTAATATTGGAGTGCCAGGAGCGTCACTTCGTGACCGACATGAGCGCTATACAAGAAGCCAATATAATTATTATTAAATAAACAACTTCGATAACTGTCTTCCACAGACTGTTTCAAAAGAATGTGTAGGACAACTGAACATCATTTAACACAAAAAGTTGGTCAGTGTACATGTACGTCGCAAACTGCCCTCCCTGTTATATAGCATCCTAAACTGCCATGGTTTCATGACTTCATCAATGAATAAACACAATGTAATACAATGTAGTACCATTGCTAATGGTTTAACATCCAGTTTCATCTTATACAATCTGTCCTTGTTTGGGAATGTTGTGGTTTGAAGCGCATTGTTGAGACAGGCGCAATTGTTGTTTAATCAGTCGACCACACAGTCCCTGTTCCTTGAATGGGGGCGGGACAACATAAGCCTGGAATTAGTGGCCAGTAAATTCTGTTAAACCAACCAAGGACTCTTTATAACTCGCTGTGTGCTGAATCACTCTTCTACCTCAGCCCTACACTTATGAAAAAGGACTTCACTTCTACTCTGGTACTACACCAGCAGCCAGTCAAGAGAAAAACAAATTCCACTGTAAATACAACTGTAAAATTTGGTTTGAATTCCACTGTTCGATTTCGTTTTTGGAAACTGGATATAAAAAAACAACCTTCAAAAGCCTTCCATTTTTGTGTGATACAGTCTAAAGAAAATTCAGCCCCCAATTTGCTCCATGGTTGGTCTCTGACAGTAACTGCATTTACTCTTTTTGGTATATGAACAGCCTGCCCAGTGGTCATGGAATCTTGCAAGCTGACTATAACCAGTCATTGGGAGGGCATTTCATGTGGCACCTCACTGGATGTGAACTTCTTGAAAAAATCATAACCGGATTCCAAAGGACATGACATGAAGAAAATTGATTCTCCAATTATAAGTGAGTAATTAGTCTTGTCTAACGAAGCATAAAAATTAATCCAACATCAGCTCTTACGCTAGCATCTCCTTAATATTCCTTTTCCTGAATAATTTACTTTCAAAGAGTGCATTTTATCTGTCGGGAAGATTACTTTTTACATCTGCTGATGCAATTCTCTCTAAAAAAAAAAAGAACAGTGCTGGATGAGTGAGTTTTTGCTTAATTGCAAAAAAAGTCTAAACAAGAAACAGATGACAATTTTGGAAGTACAGTTATTTTTAATCAAAAGAGATTAACTGATGAAAAAACAAAAGGAATATTGGAAAAAATGTGCCTTAAGTTTGTTGATCCATTTTTGGACACATGGACATGATAAAAGTATCAAGGCATACCTTCTTGCGTTGCTTCAATGAATAGAACAGAATGTACATGTATACACATTATTCAAACTCAAACTTTCTTTGTTGGTAGTAAGCATACAATTTGTGTTTTCTCTTTTTCTGTCTTCACTTTTACTTCAAATCTTTTGTCACTACTTCAAATTTGCAATGAGGCAGGTCTGGATTTAGGGCGGGGGAATGTACTTGTGTTGATTTGTGTTCTTTTTTTTTTCTTACAAAAGTAGTTTGCTTCAATTTAAATGCTAGCAAACGTTAGTACATACATGTATATGAAAAACTTTTCAGCGACGTGTACAAAACTGTAAGGGCAATAACATTTATATTTATTCAGAGCCAGCTTCAAAAGCCAGGCCTAATCGCTGAAAAATGTACTGTACCAAGAAATCTAACTGCCTCAGTTTCCTGCTACAGGTAATCCAATCATATTAAGTCTGAGTTGTTCATTCACCCGCATCCCCTCAAAAAAAAGAAAAAATCCACTTCAAGAAGGGAAAAGCAAACAAAAAACAAAGCAATCAGATAAACCAGCTAATTTGAAGCACCAAGAGCCATCTGCCATCTGTCTGACGATCAAACCACATGCTTACATGCATAGCGTGACTTGAGTGTGCCGCCGCGCCTCTGGAAACAAACCCGAAATGACAACCGCGAGCATCGGACCTGACCGGAGTGAGCCAGCTAGCGCCAAGGAGCGTGACACATTCGCACCCTTGCCAAATAAAAAACTCAGCAATCTCCTGTCACCTGGAGCCGATTGAAAACAATGGCGTGCTCGTGCCTTGGGATTCTGATCTGATGATGATCATCATGATGGCTCAGAAATTTGATGAAGTGAAAAAGGAGTTTAGAATCAGGGAAACGATGCTTTGTGAAATCAGATAATAGAGTTCGATTTAACCCTTTAGTACCGTAGCTCAATCCTACATGAAACCGCCTGAGTACTCTGTTGATTCGTCAGCGAGTAAAGGCAATGTAATACAATGTCATACAAGAGCTAAAAAAAACACGGCCCTTAAGTTATGCCTACATGTAGGGGGAGAACTTATTAATAGAGTTTGTGTGTAGTGAATGGACAGTTTGTTGTAAAAGGAGAAACTTTGAAAACTCAAGTGACAGAATGTTGACTTATATTTGATTTAAACAACCTTTTGTACATTTATTTTGTTCAATGAATCTTGACCTCCGAAGCAATAACATTTCAAAGTGAGGTTTACACTACACCTATATTACGGAAAACTGAAACAGATACCTAAAAATACTCACTCATGGACCCCAGTTCAAAATATGCTTAAACCCGGTACACATAAACCGGGGTCCACCCGATGTTCCCCAGTCCCTATTTTGTTCCCCTGTCCCTATTTTGTTCCCAGTCCCTATTTTGTTCCCCAGTCCCTATGTTCTCCAGTCCCTATTTTGTTCCCCAGTCCCTATTTTGTTCCCCAGTCCCTATGTTCCCCAGTCCCTATTTTGTTCCCCAGTCCCTTTGTTCCCCAGTCTCTATGTTCCCCAGTGTTCCGTCCCCTAGGGTTAGGAGCACTGGATATATGAATAGGGTTATAGGGACCGGAGAACGTGGACCGGGCAACATATGGACCGGGTAACAGGTACGCACCCCATAAACCTACATGTATATTATACTTGTTGTTTTGATGCAAGTCTGCAGCAATTCAAAGAACTTGGTGGACACCCTTGCCAACTTGTGGAATGGGGTGATTGTTTTTCTCAGAATGCAGCCCACACAAAATTACAAGTTCACACAAATCAGTTGCCCCATAACAGACAGCTGATCTTGACATATGACAGATTCTTGACTAACACCTGTTTGGGAAACAAACCTTGCAGTTTCCAAAGGGCACAGAAAACAAGGTGACGACAAACAATTTCCTGACAACACATGATCCTCTCAGGAACACAAATGACCAAACCTGGGTGTTATGTACATGTACCTGTATCTAGTGAGGTACACAGAGGACGAGTAACATCACTTTAAAATGTAAAAGTTAATGTTCTATTAAAGAAAAAGAAACATTCTTCAAGAAGTCTTAACAAACGAAAAGTAGCGTGGATGGGGGTGGGGGAGGGACTTTAGATGTCTATGGGCAAGTCACTATAATGGCTTTTGATAGAAGCATTTCAAAATTTAGAATGTTTCTGGTCCTTTCAGAACTTAGCACTGAAGGCATTAGTCACTCTACCGCCCAACCCACCCTTGAATTACTCCTTAAGAAATGTACATCATTGGCTTTTGCTGTAATTTATAGAAATGAACTATTTGAGGGGTAAGTATAATAGATCAAATATTGTTACACTGACAAGTTTGAAGTTTTGTGTTCGAAAATGCTGGAAAAACCAGGAAAAACAAAAATGTTCAGGTAGTCTGGTTCCCTGACTCCACTTAAGATAAAATGCATCAATTTATAGATGCCGGAAAATTGTAAGGTAAGGAAACCAATCTAGCTGGCCTGCACCCGTTCATGAACATGTAACCAATAGCAAACAAAATTTGGACTGAAAAAAGGGTAAATTTGGAGCAGTAGTTGAAAAATAGTTAGTTTTTTTCAACGGTGGTCGGCCGACCACCGTTGGAAATTTATACAAAAATACCACTTTTCTTGAAAATGACTTCACACCAGGTGCCATAATTTTACAGAATGGTTTAGACTGTCATTTACCAACATCCTAGTAAGGTATCTCGTACAAACTTGGTAGTTTTATTTTTCAATGTTTGCAAATGTTGTATCCCTTTAAACAATGTTGGGCCTGGAACTAGCTCTTTCAGCATTTGGCATTCCATTATTTAGTCAAATCTGCCAATATTTTGTTTGGTGTTCCCAGCAGTTTCAAAGACTGAACTAGCGCTGGACGCTGCGATGATAAAATCGTGATGATACGATTTTCGCCAAAAAAATAATTCGAATTTCGCATATGTATACGTTTAAAAATATTTGAAAATATCGGGATATCACCGATATCGTTTTAAAATTGACGATAACCTGATCCGTACATCTTCTTAATTTAAAACGTAATTTCTTTGGGTTGATAACTCTGTATCATTCCAAGCTCTCTTTTGGACCAAAGTTTGAAATCATTCATGCGATTATTTAAGACTTTTTGATTACCAGGAAGAAATAAGCCAAAATAAACCAATGATATAGATAGGTAAACCACCAGAACATATATACCGGTACCTGGAGACTGATTTGACTGCTTTCTTTTAAGTTTTACTGTTGAAAAACCCCTATCTTGTTTGAACGACCAATTTTTTTTCCCAATGAGAAACAGACTTACGACCTAGTTAAAAGTAGGGTCAGTGAGTGTGTACTTTTATTGCCAAGGGCTTCCGGGCACACAATCGCGACGACTGTATTACTGTTTGATTCTGGTCAATGAATTGAAATCGGCAACGGAGATTTCAAAAGGGAGTTGTTTAGCTTTCAGCTCTCTCCCAGGAAAAAAAATCTGGCTCCAAGAGTCCAACACAATGTTTGTTCATTATTATTGAAGGAACCGCTTTTCCCCCTGCTTTTGTTTGGAGGTGCAACTGCCTCAGAAATGGGGCAAAGGGGTGCACTTTTCTGGGCAAAGGCCAGGTCATAAAAGGGTGAACACAGGCCAGTATTGTGGGGAATCGGTCAATGACTTTTTTTTAGTACCTGTGTATCAGTATTTACCTGTGGAGTGTGGACAAATCTGCAGATCAGAGACTTCAGTTTTTAGCTTTCAATCCAAAGAACCTAAGGTCTCATCCAACCTCATACAACTTGAGTAAATTTTTATATTTTTTTGGGGGGGGGAATATGCTATTTTTCACCAAAGGGGAATCAGTTGGGCATCTTATCTTGTTTGTTTTGAGTTCATTTTAATTTCTGCACATGCGATTGCTGGATTATGTTTTTGGAAAATAAAAAGCAAGTTCCTACTTTCTAGAACTGGTATGGCTTTATTCAAGGATTAATCTGTGATAATAGATAATGTGCAAATGTTTGACTCTAACAATAATTACAACTGCACAAGTTATGCTAGTCATATAAAATGACCAACGGAAAAAGTTTCCCCATCCCAAATCTAAAAAAGTAACTCCCCCCCAAAAAAACAATTCACCAAATGAGTTCATCATTAGTGGTAACCTTTATACTAAACCCTTTCAAATCCTTCAAACCCACCATGAGTTTCAATGGGATTTGCGGGATATAGGAAAGATACTTCCAGCTACTTTCAGTGCAAAGGCACGACATTGGAGTCCTGAGAGATGGTAAAGGAATCAGGAAGGCTCCTAGGGAAAATACCAAGGATGTAAGGAATTGAACCTAAATTATTTTTTGAAAAAAAAAAATGTTTTTTTTTTAATGTGATGTATACAAATGATTATTCCAAAGTGTTGCTTGTTTTATTTATCTATTTATTTATTTATCTCGTGTTATTTTACCAGGGCAGCCCCATCAGTTGTCAATGAACTGTTCTCCCTGGGGGCCCTGATGTTAGTAAGTATATGTAAAGATTCAAAATTTCTTAAGAACTTTTATATATTGGTCTCTCTGTGCATAAATTAGCATAATTTCAATAACGAAATGTCACAAACGTGACCGATCAAAATGTCACATGCGTGACCACAGAACAATTCCCGTTTGGTAAAACTAAAGCTGAGGGTGTACATTGTTTATGCATTCAGTAAATCACATAAGACTAGTCTTACTCCAAAATAAGTAGGGGTGTATTTGTGTATCCTAAGAACTTTTGTGAAAAGCGTGAATTTCCGATATGGGCTGGATAACATTTTTTTTGTGTCTGATGTCACACCCATGACCAAACTTTGATGACCCCTCCTAATATTCTGACACAATTTGTGAAAGTAGAGCCTATTGAGGTAGGGAGTAAAAAGTACTAACCTGATGAATCAGTAAAAGTAATATGTCAGATCCTATGGTCAGATGTAGTTAACAAGGGTTAATAATTAAAGCTTCAAAAATCAGACCAGCCAAATTTTGTCACACAGTGACCAAAGAATGACCCTTTTTAAAGTCCTTCAACAACTACCGGTAGCTACAATATTAATGCGTCTCCAGCATCACCGCCCACCTCTTGTCTTGAGGCTTTTCATGAGAACCTTATAAAACCGGTATTCTGACCCTTCATTGAACTCCATACAGAAAACTCTCAGACACCTATGAAGGATCATCCCATTCAGCATGTGGTTGAGGTCCCCTAGGTCAATTTATTTCCAGCTTTCACCTCACTGTGACCTCCCAAAGCACCTCTCCAATAAATCATATTACAAAGCCAGTCTGTTGTCAGGGAATTGAAAGCTATTGAGACTTCCCCCCCCCTGAACTTCCACAGTTTGCTTTGGTTTCCCCAAAAGAATGTTCACAGGTCATTGGACTCTAATTTTTTTGGGAGAGAGTGCAGCTACCTGAAGCTAGTACATGTACCTCCAGGCTCTCCACCTAGGTTGGAAAAGTTTGGCAATTTCAATGTTCTGAAGGAACTGCTGATGGAACTGCGAGGTCTAATCTTGACAGTGAGCTAAAGCCCGCCGCACACGAGAGCTATGTGCTGAGCAAAAAGTCGTTCCAGGCTGTTTGCTCAGCACGTTCCTCACAAAATATCCCCGTGTGCAGTGAATTTCTGCTGAGTTTTCTGCCTCGCGAGGCCGTGAGGCAAATATCTATCCTGTTTGATTTCTTTCGTCTCGCGTGGCGAAAACTCACCATGTGCGGTCAACCTGAGCTACATGCTGAGCTAAAAAAGATTAGCTAGCCAGTGAAAGCAAAGCACATTATTTTTGTTTGTCGGTCGCATGATTTAAAAAAAATGGAGACAAACGACAGTGCTCAGGCTTTAGAAGATTTGCACAAAAATATCATTTTAAAATCACGTGTACAGAGTTGGTTAATCTTTTTAGCTCAGCACGCAGCTCTGCCTGCAATGACATCACATGGCCATTTTCATTAGTGTCAAAAGCAAAAAATGAACCAAAATACCCTTGAAAATGGCAAAACAACAATTGATAATAAGGTTAAATGGGATAAAAAGGTGCATTTTCAAGGATTGCATTAATAAAATTACATTGCATTGTCCCAATAAGACACTGAGCATTTATGTAAGGGACAGTTTGTGTTACAGTGTATGACTGTCATGTTGAGATCTGATCATCATCTGCTACAAGATTTGATGTCTATTAAAGCGAAAAAAATAAAAGATCTCTCAAAGGAAACCCCCAAACGAAATTCCAGAATCAGCAATTACAACAAAATCAGATTTTCCAGCCTGCTGCTTGAGCATGACCTTTTCTGACCTCGCAAACTATTTTCATAAGGTCGTTGCTATGGCAACACAGTCAGCATCTTCCCTGGGGGTTAGGAAGCAGGTTTGGGCATGGGAAAGTTGGAGCCACTGAACAGTTTGGGATGACTTTTGTAAACAACATGCATGTATACATCGCAAGCCATCTGAGGACCACTTGTTTGCGTTTGTTTCTTCTTTTTACCTGAGATACTTTGGTGAAATAGAGAAAGCTTAGGGCATGCATTCCCCAATCCTGGGGAAAAGGTCAGTCTCAAGTTTATGAAGTGTGTAAAGTAAGGTCTGTCACGAGCCAATATGGCCAATCAGGCCTGCGTTTATCGGCGTTTATCTCCAGTTTCAGTAGCATGAAACGACTGAGAATATTTCTATTTCCCCTGGATGGGATGCTAGTCCATCGCAGGTTACTCCCCAGCTAATGCAGGTACCCATTTATACTCCTGGGTGGAGAGGGGCAAGTGGGGGTGAAGTGGCATGCCCAAGGACACAGCATATGGCTAGCGGCTGGATTTGAAATCCCTGACACACTGATCACGATCACGAACCCTAACTCTCAGGCCACACTTCCCCTTATAAAGCGTTTACAGATTGATTAACTTGTAAGAAAGATTGCACATCCAGAAATCCAAACTGTTCAACATTCCGCTGATGTTGTACTTGAACAATAAAGAGCAAGTTCAAGCAAGGACTTTGGAGTCAGGTTTGCCAAGCAGTTCTTTCCTTGACTGCCTTCTTTCCACCGCTGTGACCCTGGTTCGATTCTTGCCTCGGCCACATGTGGATTGGATTTTCAGTCCCTATCTGATTCCATGGGTTTTCCCAAGATCAGTCTTCTGGGGTTTTCCTCCCACATCTAAGACTATATCTTCTCATTGTCTTCTCTCTACAGATTTCTTCCGACTTGGGAGCTACATGTACAGTGCCTAGGGCGCTTCTGAGGAATCTTTGGTTTCATTACCAGAAAATAATTACTAATATAGGTTTTCCCGGCCAATATCCTGAAATGTTCATTTACTTCTGAAAATCGGTCATTCATTTTCATCTGAATTTGAATGCACGTCTTTAATCCCATTTCAATTCAACTAAAGTTCGATCGTTTTCATTGTTCGTGCATTCGGTTTTGAGAAACAGACGGCCAATTACGTTACCTATGCATTCATTTACCCAAGCATACCTTTTCTAAATTGATTTCAGGTACAGCTAATTTGATTGACAGTTAATGAAATTGTATCTGGTGCCAATGGCATTAAACTAAAAGTGAAATAGAATGGTGAATGTTTGAATTCGCCCTCTAAAAGCAAAAAAAGAAGTCTTGTAAACAATTCTGATTGGATATAAACGAAAGGTTCTGCTCAATCGCTCAATTGATTGAACTGAAATGGAATCGAATGCTCTGGTAGCGAAAATGAAACGCGTGTTCAGAGCGATTCTCAAATTCGGACGAAAATGAATGACTGATTTTCAGAAGTGAATGAACATTTTAGGAAATTGGCCGGGGAATCCTATACTAATAACCATAATGTGACTGACGCCACTCAAACTGCAAGACGGTTGGACTACTCTCGACAGAGCCTCAGACACGGGCAGTAATCGCATGCATCATAACCGCATGTACCCAGGATCATTATGACCAGTGCTTGACAGGAGACATTAACACATTGCTATTAAACGTACTGGTAGTGGTACTGGTAGTTCTGTGTAAGTTACGTCACGAACATTACGAATCAATTAATCATGGACTATTACCTCAGCCTGACTTGCTCATTTACAATTACACAACAATTACAGTGAATCACATTACAGAACTTGAAGTTACCTACACTGCTAATTAGAATAGAGCACAACTTTAAGTTGATTGTGTGAATCCTGATTCAATTGAAACTGTAATACAAAACAGTAGGCCTATAGGACTTTCCAATTATGACACAAACGTATGGTTAATTTCACATGAAGTGACAAATTTGATGGAAAATTCGCACACACATACATGTACGTAGTGCTATAGTGATAATACACCTTTATACAATGTTCCGCAAATTTTTTACAGCTTTGTGCTTATTAGTACATCATGCATACATCAAGTTCAGCAAAGCAATAGTGTCAAAGTACAGCTACACATCTACTCTGCAATGAGACAAATTCTTCAATCCAGCAGAAACATCAGTAGAGTACAACTTACGTAATATATGCGGCCTGCCTTGACGTGGCGACAAACGATTGCAGTTGAGAAAAAAATCGGGTGGTATTTAAGTTTCAACTCTCCGGATTCCGTTCTGAAGAAGGTAAAAGATCCTGGAATTCAGTCCAGTTCCATCAGTGTCTGCAGTGATGTGTGACGGACAGTCATCCCTCGCGATGCAACGATCAGCATTGATGAGCACTGAAAAATCCTCACGTTGCTCCCGAGAGATTCCCACATCCTCCTGATGAACGTCCAAGGCGCAAGGCGTCGCTTGCATGGATGCACTCAGATCAGAACCGCGGCAGCATCAAGCATTTGATCATCTCACTTTAACAGATACCACAAATTTGGGGGTGGGATTCCCACAACACTACAGTGCTCATGTAGTAGGTAGTTCTAGCAAAGAGCAGGCTCTATGGACTTCTAGTAAGGTGGTTGGTACATAATTCCACTCTTCCTGGCTTGACAATACAGGTTTCAATGCATGCAGCGCGACCCTAAACCACAAACTAACAACAGCATAATGAATGGTGTTCAAAGCTGTCACAGTCCGTGGGCATTTACAAGTCCTCAGCACACAATGTAATACCTGCAGCGAGCAGTCAGTGGCATGAGTGGTGACTTACACTTTTTTGATCGGATTGATCCATTACAAGTAGAGAGGGGGGACATTTGGGAGGGCATGTTCTTACTCTTTCTTCAAACACTGTAAAGCTCTTGAAGTGCTAGTAGATAGTGTGCCCTTGATCAGTATGTGGGTGCTTCGTTGGATGTAGCACCATTGCTCTGTGGTCAAAGTTAAGTGCTTGAAAGGGTACATTGTAAAAGAGTTGGTACTTGTCTCATTCTGGAGTGATCCATTGCTGAGACGGGGGTCGTGGTGTGTAATTGATGAGGGGTTAGTCAAGCATACCTGCTTGTAATAATGCATGTCCAAGGCAGGATCACTGCTACAAAACTGTACATGTGTGGAGGAATAAGACGGAGCCAAACCACAGAGCAAGGCCCGGAGGAAATCAAGCATCATCAGAGAAGTGATGATGCAACGCTGGCTGAAATACATCTTCCAAGAAAACATGCCATTGTATAAAAGCAAATTGCTCTTTAAAAAGGAGTTTTCACTGATGATTAACCCTAATTCCCTACTTACAAAAACATGTACCTATAGTTTCGCGAAGAAGGAGACCACATCCATCAAAATCCATCACTTACTCTGCTTCACCTACATGCCTCAGGACCGAACCTGTTGAAATCCGGTGCTGGTGGATTTTGATGGACTTGGAACATATGGCTTATCTGCCAAAATCCCCCAAAATGGGAGGATGGATTTTGATGGAGTTAGTAAGCTTAGGGTTAAGAAAACAGTTTTAATAAATGATTGTGAGGACTACAAGTGACAAATGTTATATTTGCAATTCATGTAACAGTAACTTGGTTGCAGAGAGTTTTTGTTGTGCTGCAAGTAATCCAACCACAAAACAACAAAAAATTAAAGTAACCTCTTAACTTTTAAAAGAAACAATGCCCTCTCTACACAATGCTCAATAAAACAAAAGAGCAGTGGTGCACCCAAGAGGGGGAGGGGGCCCTCGGGGGGCTTGAGCCCCCCCCCCCCCAAAAAAAGAGGTTGTCAATTTTTTTGGGTGGGTATCAAATTTTTTTTTGTCCCACAATTTCACCTTGTTGATATGTATGTAGCCTATTTTAGAGTACTATAATAGGGGTGTAAATGGCACCACCAACATTAAAATAGTCAGTCCCCCCCCCCAAAAAAAAACCCAAAACAAACAAACAAACAAACAAATTCTGCGGTCAACAAATTTGGGCAACATTTTTGAAAAAGTTCAAACTTCTCAATAAAATTTGAAAAAAAAAGCTGTGAGCCCCCCAGCCACATCCTGGGTGCGCCACTGAACAAAAGACAACCAAAAACCCACATCTATCCATGTATAAAATTACTGCAAGATGTCAGAGTTGTGTCTTAGATCTCTCACAGCTATCTTCTTTTTTTCTTGTCAGTTGTAACTCGGGAGTAATTGTAATTCTGAAAAGTACACATGTAATACTAATGAGCATAATAATTGAAGCATGCACAAAAGAAGCTGATATGGCTACCCTTGAAATTAAATGGTCAATATAAATATGGTGGAATAAAAAAAGGCCTTCTCATTCCTCCATGGTAAAACCCACAATGGAGGGCAATATCAACCTGTTGCTGCTGAGGTCGGTGCCTTAGTGAGGTAATGAGGCATAAGATGCAAGGTTAGTCAGGGACCTTGACCTGAACAGAGCAAAGGGGGGGGGGGATGAATGCAGCATAGAATGATAGAACGCCCTCTGCAGTTCCAGTACAAAAAGTGGCAGGCCAAAACAAGAGTGCACAATTTAGGCATAACATAGGAAACTAATGTTAATATTTTAGCATTGGTTGATATTTAGAACCACTTATTTTCACAATAAAAAAACCCCACTAATTGCCTACTTTGCCGAATCAACCATATTGTGTATTCGTTTCAAGCGGGATTTCAAATAAGAAAATGACAATTTTTGGGGGGTCGTGGGTCCAGCCTCAATGTTTCATTATTCATAACTTTTAACTGGCATAAGCCACACAGAAAGAAGCTTTGGAGTGCAGTTGTTCTTTTTGATAATTGTGAAGGGAAATCCAGAAGCGGGAGGGGGGTGGGGGGTCGTTCCCCCCCCCCTGCACCAAAACAAAAATTACAACAATAGTAAGAATAAAAAAGATGACATTCTGCTCCCTACAAAAATTCCTGGATCTTCCCTGCATCCCGCTCGGATTTCTGAAGGTAAACTAGTTCCAACAACTGAAAGCAATCTGATCGCAGTAGGTGCAATTCACATATCTCTAGACCACACAGGTCCAGTGGTTCTATTCAAGGATATCTTTTCATTTTGAAAAGAATAAAAGCCTTTTTTTCCCCCGAGTCCAACCCTCTATTAATATTTTGTACAAATTGAAGCACCGTGGTTGCATTTTGGATAGCACAAAAGGAGTGTTCAATCGGTCAGAACCTGCCTTGCAAATGCACGATGCAGAACGCCTCTATTCAGATATAAACACAATTGAAAAACTGGCGCCAGAAAGTAATTTTTGCATTCAAGGTTAACTTATTGGGCAGGTTAAGCACCTTTGGCTCTACGTGAAGTCGTTAACAACAGAAGGTTGCCCTTGCACTTTTAAATTACAGTAAATGAATAATTTGATGGACCTTAAAAAAACAAACGTATGTATCACTCATTGTATTGTGTGTGCTTTAGGTATAGGCCTGTTGCTTTTCCTGAACACTTCCGTAAAAGCCATTTTTTTGGTTCTGAATTTTCCCCCTTTTTTTCTCCTTGTTCTTCTAACCAAACTTCCATAGACTTTGTGCAGGTTTTTTTTTTTGCGGGAGGGGGGGGGGGGGTCTTTCACGAGCTGTTTGGATTCATTTTTTTATCATTTTTGATTGCCCTTGTCGTTAAATATCCTTTAACTCCACCATATTCTTTTAAAACACACAAAAAATATTGGTTATCATGCCAAACTTTTATGGCATAACAGTTGTATACAATAACATTGGTCAACTGTGTGCACCAATTGTCAGGAAATATTCACCTGTGCATTTTTTGGTGGTTGTTTTTGTGCCTTTTTCTCCAGTGCCGTTGCTGTGGAAGTTCATTGCCTTCCAGCTTTGTACGCACTCTGGGTTATCATTTCCGTTGAAGGCAGATGATGATATGGCCATAGCTATCAGGTTCGGTCCAAAAATTGGGCCGCCAGTATAAAATGCTTGAAAGGAGCATTGCTCATAGCGACTTTGGGCAAGGTATGCACATCTAGAGTTGGAAAATGTGTGATAGCTTTGCAGTGTAAGGCAAAAAAAATAAAATAATTTTGGTATGGTCAGCGCGTGCGTTTTTTTCATGGCCGCCAACCTTCTTTTTCAATGGCATTAACATGGAAAATACAACATTTGCAAACATCAAAAATAAAACGACTCCTCAAATTTTTGTACCAAGGAGCACCAAGGAATGAAATTGTAAAGCATCCTGTAAAATCATGGCACCTGATAAAGGGCACCAAGGCAAATTATGGAGGACACCAATGAATAATGAGGATACAAAAAAGCAAAATAGTACCCACCTTGTCTGTACAATACAAGCTTGAAAAAAAGCCAGCTAGAACCAAAACAATATAAAACTGCTCTGTTTCGATTCTTAACTGATCTGACCAGAGACCGACTGCCTAAGTGGTGGCAGGTTTTTTTTTGGTGTTATCACTTATAATTTTTTTTTCTTCAAAATGGCCACCAACATGCTTGTTACCGGATAAATTATAGGTGGCAACAAGCATGTTTTGGCCACCCGTTTAAAAAAAAAGAAAGTGATAGCACCCAAAAAGATGCCACCGCGCGCTGCAATGCTATCATATATTTTCAAAACTACAGGGGTGCATACCTTGCCAAAGATCACAATGAGTATTATTCCCCTCATTTGATACCGACCAAACCCCCAGCCTGATGGCCTAATATAACACTGGTCAACTGTCCCCATCGTCAGGAAATTTTCACCTGTGAATTTTTTTTGGGGGGGGGAGGTTCTTCTTTTTCTCCAGCACCGTTGCTGTGGAAGTTCATCGCCTTCCAGCTCTGTACGCACTCCGTGTTATCATTTCCGTTGAAAGCATATGATGATATGGCCGCTGCGTATCCACTTGGAAAAAAAAAGCAAGCGGGGAAAACATGGTAATTACAGCAAATGGACGACTTTCATCAGCTCGTTCATAAGTCAGGATCACTTTACTACAGGAGGTGCGTGATACACATTAACTGCTTAATGCAAGCGACAACACCGGGCTTAAAAAAAAAAAATCTGCTTGCAGCCATGCAAAGCTATATTTTTGGAAGAAAAAAAAACACATTATTTTTTAAAATATTAGAAAAACACCGAATGATTGCTTCCTCTTCCTGATGCTTTACGGCAGCATGTTTGAATATTTCTAAGAAAAAAAAGGGGGTAGTGATGTCATTGCCATGTGACTTTTTGTCTGTGTTACATCCGTCTTTTTAACACCAATTTCATAGTGTCCAATTTCCGCCGTAGAAAAAAATTGTTGTTTTTGACACTTTTTCACAAGAAAAATATCTTTGTATTTCCAAAGACACACTGACTTTTTATTTTCTTCTACAAAGACCATTTCCGTATATGCTCGCCATTTTTTTTCAAAGATTATTCCCTTAAAAATTAGTTCCTATCAGGGACGATAAGACAATTAACTGAAGTGACACTACGTTGGCATATCCTTTTTTAAATTTCAGAAATATTCAATAAAAGTAACATGCAGAAGTCATCAAAACCATGAACTGAAAGTCTTAGGACTATCTAAGGCTACAATCCTGGCCAAATCTCGCTGGGCCCCCAACCCCAGTTCAATGTTGTCTCTCATTGCGCGGTGTGTGCTCCATCCGCTGGAGAGAACAACATTGACCGGGGGGGGCGGGGGAGTTGGTGACCGTTGGAGGCTAAGGTTATTTCCAAGTGTCCCAACCACTTTGGCCGGGATTGTACATGTAGCTTCTTGAATTTCACTAAACCTCAGGTGAAATTGCAATGCCACTTTGCGAATCAACATTGGGTTTTAAAATGTCACATTAGGAGTGACTCCTTAATGGTCCAGCTTAAAAACCAGGCATGCAACTGGGAATTTAGAGGGGAAAAACGAGGACATTCCAAACCACACTTTGTACTGTTTTTTTAATTTGTAACATGGCATTCATGATAAGTTAAAAAAAAACAAGGAAATCAGCAGATCCGAGGAAAAGTTGCATGCCTGAAACGGTCTCAGACACCTGAAATGAATGCTGACGATGCTCAAGCAATTTCAGTAACATCACGTAAGCACACTGAAATTTGTGGTCGATTTGCCGGGAGCATTGATCTTACCACCAACTCATGGTACAATTTCTTCTCTCTATCCCCCCCCCCCCATCTTCCCAAAAGACTAGGTACCATTTTCATACTTTGCATCGGCTCTAATTCCTCTATCAACACGGTTCTGTGATTTATCGCAAACACATCCAAAGTGCTCCCTCCAGCTAAGTTTATTTTGCCATCTCTGGTGAATGCAATCGTATACGCAAGAAACGTATACATGCAAATTGATGTCCACAATGCTGTTTGCTATTTTGTAAATATATACGACTGTGAATACAGCTCACTTCGGATTTCCGGTTGCAATTCGCCAGAAAGATTAATTATCAACACAGATTTGGGATATGAGATTGGCGGGGTGCATTACTGTGGAGCTAATTTAATTTTCACTCGCAAAAAGCAAAAGATATTAACGTAATGGACAGCTATGGTGGGGTGCTGTGGTCCAATGGTTATGGTGTCGACTTGTGTGCCGTGGTGCATGGGTTCGAATCCTGACCGTGGGAACATGGTGCTTGCGCTCCTGAGCAAGGCGCTTTACCATTATTGCTTCGTCCTTCGGATGGGACGTGAAGCCGTAGGTCCCGTGTGTTGTGTAATGCACATTAAAGAACCCAGTGACACTTATCGCTAAGAGAAGGGGTTTGCCCCGGTGTTTCTGGCAGTGGCTGCTTAATGCGCCGCAGCACCTTGTAAACCATTATAAAGGTGCTACATAATGGTTCTCATATTTCCCATGTACTTCATTTACCTGTCTCTAGTAATAGACATAATTTCCAGCGCCTTGAGTACCTAATTGTTGGTAGATACGTGCGCTATATAAGACTTCGGTATTATCTATGGGGTTATTCTGCATAATGAAAGAACTGAAGCCAATGTTGTAAGCTTTTCAGAACTTGTTATATTTCCATGGGTGTTTAAATCAAGGTCAATGTTTTAGGCAATGCTGAATGGTTTCAACGGGATTTATGATGAATTCAACTAATACCTGACCAGCTGTGTAAATTGTAATCAACTTTAATTTGTGACTGCCTACTTCAAATCCCAATAGTAAGTAATATTCAGTAACATTGTATCACTTGAAACGCATCCCATGTAGGCCTAATCAACACCGGAACAGACTGTGGATTTTCTTGTAGGGTCACACACACATACACAAAAAATATAAATATTTAGTTATTTAAAAGTGAACTTTTTGGGGGTGTGTGTGGCCCAATTGTTAAGGTTCGTAACTCATGATCGGAGGGTCAGAGGTTTGAATCCAGCCAAAAGTTGCTGATGGCCATATGTTGTGTCCTTGGGCAAGCCATTTCACCCCACTTGCCTCTCTCTACCCAGGAGTATAAAAGGGTACTACGGGCATTAGCTGGGGAGAAACCTGCGATGGACCAATGGACCGGCATCCCATCCAGGGGGAATAGAAATATTCTCGGTCGGTTCATGCCAAGGGAACCGGAGATAAACACTGGCCTGATGGGCTATACTGGCTCTTGACAGAATTCTTTTGTTTTTTTACTTCTTCTACTCCCAGTACTAAGTTACATGAGTAATTTTTCATTTTTTTTGGATCCCATGTTATCAACACTGGTACAGACTACAAATTTTCTTGTAGGGTAAGACGCATGCATGTACACGCCAAAATGTATAAATATATGTGAACTGAAACGTGTCACTGAACTTTGTTTGGTTTGTACATCTACCAGTATGAAACAAAATGTCCAAAACAGAAACTCTAGGCCTATCTATCCAAAACATTTCACAAAATGGGCAATTCCGTAAATTCGGAGGCACCGGTACATATCAGACACATCATTTATGAGCTGGTGTTGGAAACGTGAATGTGATACATAACATCACTAATATGTGATGTCTAATGAGCAGAAAACTAGTATTCGTAGTGTCCGTGCAACAAGGTCGTATCTCCTAAAATGGGCCGTACGTGAAACGCGAGTTTCAGAACGTCAAAAGGTTGTATCTCACTGAAAATAACCAGGATTTACCAATACACACAAAGTCAATGGACGTCGAGATACAACCTTATTGCAGAATGGAGTTATGACCTTGTTGCACTGACAATATCAATTACAGACCAAACTAAGCCACCACCACCTTAACCACCTTGTACATCATGTGGTCAGACGTACGCAGAAATTGGGATTTTACAATTGCCCAAACAGCTACAAGAGATTTCTGAAAAAGAACTGTTATGATCCCCAGTAATAAACAAACTAACAAACAACAACAAAAATTAGGAAGCCAGTATACAACAATGCTCAATTTCAACATTAATGTACCTCCTTCAGTGAGCAACACGTAGTACTGCTATAATAAACACAACACGTAGTACTGCTATAATAAATGAGACAATGTTAATGAAAAGGAACAAGTATCTTATGACCTGTTTCACAGCGTCAAATTCAATTTGGCGGGAACCGATACCGGCCAAGAAGTGTGGGAGTTGACTCAATCCTGAGTAGCTGTGTCAGGGGCCTTGCAGCTGCAACACGTGTGGGGGTGAATCCCATTATATTTGCTTTTATTCACACAACATCGGCGTTGGCTCATGCTACATTGCATCCCTTGTATTGGAAAACATTTGTGGGGGAGGGGTGAGGAAGAAGCACCACCTGCCACGAGTTTCTTTTGTGACCAAATCCTATGATTATAGCTGTCAGAACATTTTCTGTGAAAGTTACTATTTTTGTCTTTCAGGAAAAGCTGGCTCGTGCAGTTCTTTACTTTTGATGTAAAGCAAATTCTAAAACCCTTAAGATATGGTGGCATTTGTATGGCATTTTCTATTAAAATGGTTAAGACGATGTTCGGAGCCCCCTCCTTCGTTTTCGTACTTAGAGAGTTTTCATCATTCCAAATGAGCTGAAACCTTATTAAGTAGACCTCTGTTATTTTGTAATTACCCATTTTGTTGGTACTTTGAACTTTATCTGTTGATAGAAAATGTGTTTTCTCACGCATTTTTCAGCTGATGCTATGCAAATAAGTGTGATTTTGCATTTTCATGTTGTGTTTTGTTGCTTTCGTTGTCGTTTTCATTGCCATAGTTTTGTTCTGTTATATGAATTGGGCACACAGTCGCCATTTGCAGTTTTCTCAAGAGCAAAAGCCTGTGTGAGAATAAGGCAAAAGTCCAGTCCCACTGGCACGGTTTGCAAGCTGTTCGAATGACATGTGACGAATGAAAAATTGATATGTCAGTGTAGCCTAAGTGTTACATAAACATCACAAGTCCAGTTGCAAGTACATTTGTACATGTACCGGTACATCACAATTCAGTTCACAAATGTGTTACAGGGGATGAACTGCTACGGAGCAGTGACGTAACTAGGAAGAGGGCGGGGGGAGCGCATGTCTGTGCATGCCCCCTCCCCCCCCCCCCTTCCCACTAAAATCTTGAATTGTACAAAAACAATATATCGATTGCCTTCAGTGACCCCCTTGAAATAATTGGTGCACCAGGCTACAATCCCGGCCAAAACGGTTGGGACACTTCCTGAGCCTGCCACGCCCACGCTTCCCCGCTCCCCCGGTCAATGTTGTTCTCTCTAGCTGATGGAGTACACACCGCGCAATGAGAGACAATATTGAACGGGGGCCGGGGGGTTAGGGGCCCAGCGAGATTTGGCCCCCCTAGAAGTTTAACCCTAGTTACGCCTCTGTAACAGAGGAATGTCTTTGTCACATTTCATTCGAGTAGACTGTGACTGGAATTGGAACTGATTGACTTGTGACTTTTTAATGGACTTGTGAAGACTTGTTGAGTTCTGGTAATAGACCGGACTACAGCCCTGGTCATGGCTCATCCCGCTACATGTGACATCACTTGTCACTGGATTGTCACTAACTTATGCTTAAAGGTGATATTCATCCACGGATCGCCAGAATTTAGTGTTATTCTTTATTTACCATATTTCAAAGGTTAAGAAATCTACATGAAAACCCCATTTGTTTACATCTGATGATGCGGCGTGGTTTCTTTTCTTTTTTTGCCTTGTCGATACTTAATTCAAGCATAACATTTTGAGCTAGACCATCAACAGTGGTGCACCCAGGATTTGGCTTGGGGGAGCTCACAATTTTTGTTTCAAATTTTTTAGAAGTTTAATTTTTTCAAAAACTGTTGCCAAAAAATTTTGGCCGCAGAAAAAAATTTGTATTTTTTTTTTCGTGGGGCGGACAATTTTGACGTAGGTGGTGCCACTTACACCCCTATTATACTACTCGAAAACAGACCACATACATATTACCAAGGTCAAATCGTGGGACTAAAAAAAATAAAAATAAATAAATAACAATTGGCAACCTCTTGAAGGGGGAGGGGGGGCCTCAAGCCCCCTGACGCCCCCCCCCCCCTTGGGTGCGCCACTGACCATCAACCAAAGTCAGAGACGGAGCACAAACCTCTGCAAAGGCTAAACAATTAACCGTGATATTGTCAGTGCACCCAAAAGAAGAACTCACCGTGACATAAATGGTGAAGAATCCTTAAAAAGTGCTACATCCAGACCCAGATCCAGATCAATTCCAAAATCTAACTGAGTTGTACTTGTACCGAGGACCACCTCTTAAATAATTTTCATTCAAATCCGTCCATAATATTTTGAGTTAACAGACAAACCAACCGACCAGCCAACGCCGATGAAAACATAAAAAGGTTTGCAATTGACTAATGCAACTCGGGTTACTGGTTGAGTTCATTTCCAGCTCAGTAACGATATATGTACACTAGCTGACTTGTAACTGGTTTGTCAGCACAGACAATTGGTTAACTTGAACACAGCTCGTCAAAAAGTAAAGAAGACATACCTCATTGATGAGAGTCGCCGGGATCCTTACATCAGCTGTCCCACATTACAGAAACCTCAGTATCTTGTCTCCCATTGCTGTCGGTAAGTCTGTCACGGACCCACGGTGAGTAGTGGTCCAGTGGTCCAATTTAGTTCAGGGCTGATCTTGCTCCCTCGTCCCACTGATCCATGCTTTGGTGTCCTGTCCACAGCAGTATTTTTAACACACGTTCGTCGCTTCTACTACAACGGCCAGCCAAGGCATATCCTTCTGCATTTGATCTGATCACGGGGAAGGCACCACTTCAGAAATAAGAAAGAAGAGGTAAATGTCTTATAACCTCAGTAGCAGAAAAAGGGAAATTAGGGCGAGTCAGAAAGATGGTTACCTGATATCAAAAAAATATTGAAAATATTATTTGTTGAAGACAGGGGTTGAAAATAGTACATCAGCTGTCATCTGGTGAAATGGGCAACATGATACAACATATCTGAAAGTTACAGTGTTTCGAAAAAATAGGGGAAAACAAGGTTGTCCACGGAATACCCAATATGCAAAGACGTGTCGGTTTTACTACAGGCTATAGGCGTGAATGACATCGGCACATGAATGGAATCCTTAATCATTTTCTGAGTCATGTGAATGGAAAAACAAAATGAGTCGGAAATGGTTGAAGAAAACTGTGTTCATGTCAAATGTTTGTATTCTATCAGCTCTGCAATAATCAGAAACACCGTTGAATAAACAATATGATAAGTAAAGAAACAAAACCTTACATTTAGGAGATTTGCACTTGCTATTTTCCTAGAGGTATACAAACATTAGTCAGCTTTTGAACGAGACATTAAAAAAAAAAAGAACGCCCCCCAAAAAACAACCCAAAAACAAAAAACACACACACACACACACAAACATCCATGTTTAGTTATGCCATAATGACTGCACAAATTTCAAACTTATTAGCAGCTTAAAACAACAATTAAGTTCTTGCGGGGTGGACTGGTACCCGCCCCTATCAGAAACGATAACGTAGGGATAAGGGACCAGTCTACACCCAAAACTGAAAGCAAGCTTAGAATAGAACAAAGTTTTTCCTCGTTTAAAAAAAACATATGTTGAAATTTGCCAGGGAAAAAAAGAAAGAATTTGTTGATAAAAACAGCTGAAAATGGTGTAAAAAGCTGAACTTTAGAAATCTCCTACACTTTTGTACACAGCAAGTGAGGGGAAAAAGCTGAAATACAAAAAAGAAGAAGCTGAAATCAGCTTTAAAGCTGAGACTTCACACTAAACTGTACATCTTTACATTAACAGTACGCAAAACTTGTGAAAATTCTGTACAGTCCTCATATTTTGACAAGTTAAACAAAAACAAAAAGCTGAGCTTGGTTGGTTCGGCATTGGGAGATAGATTGAGATCTTAATATTTGAAGACCTTACATCCCATGAGACCTAGGAAAATGTCATGCATAAATAAAAGGCGTCGTTTGCGGGACATTGGAGCACTGTCCACGTAATTGAAAAACAGTCCTTGCAGGCTAATACGGTGCTTCGCTTGTCACATTACCCGATATCTGATTACTTATATGACATTCTAAGCTAAAAACAATATAGTACGGCAGATTGTTCATTTGATGATAAAAGCATGGCATTTGGCACACAGTCAGAGTATGTCATGAGAGAGATATTTGGCTATAGGGCCATCACAGATCTGTCCTTTGAAAAACAATATAGGTTGAATAACAAGCAATGACAGCCATTTTGAACATTTTGAAAATTGCTTGTTATTCTACCTATATTATCGGGACAAATCAGCGATGGCCCTATAGCCAAATATCTTTCTCGTAACATACTCTGACTGTGTGCCGAATTCCATGCTTGTATCATCAATGGCACAATACCCCCAAATATCTCCCCTATCTGCCCGACTAATATGCTAATGGTTATAGCGGATCTGGAGGGGGAGGGGTTCGCACCCCCCCCCCTTGTGAAACTAGTAAAATGGGACCAAAAATAAGAAATGGAATGCTAAAGTTCCTAAATTTATGCTCAAATTACCTTAGAATGAAGAAGAAAGCATTGTATATTTCAAACAATTCCCCCGGACCCCCTAGCAAGGTGTGCCTTTGGCAAGACTCAATCAACCCCCCCCCATTTCCTGAAAGCTAGATCCGCCCCTGAATGGCACTGAAAGGACGTAATTCTGCATAAAGCCACTTGAATTTTTGAACAGTAGTCAATTTCTGAGACCTACTTTTTACAATTTTTAATTTTTTTTTAAGAATCCTGGTAATTGCAAACAAAAACAACATTACAAAAACCAGGTACTTTTCATCATCAAACGAGTGGAGCTTCACAGTGTGAAGTTCACACTAAATATTTTGTAATCGTGACTGCAGATTACGAGCGGTTTGTCGTTCTCACTTGTTTGAACACCAGGTACCAGGCTGGCCGTAAGGTCAGAGCCAAATTCTGCTAAATGCACATCAAAAATCTGTCAGATTTATCAAAATCTGCCTAATTCCCCAGAATTACTCGAAATACACTATAAACATTTAAAATCACATGCAGATTGGTAGTACTGCCTTAATTAAGATTCATATTATATAATAAACAATCTAGTCACATAAAGATGTTGTGAAATAATTGGTAAATTTCGGGCAAAATGCGGATCCGGCCACGACGAAGTCCGTTTCCCAGTGAACCTCAGCACCTCGACCAGCAAACCTGTCCCATTATGCAAGGGTTTGTTTGAAAGGATTGAAGCTTTTTTTAAACAAACGTATGATTTTTGTTCAAAATTGCTGTTTTTCTGTCAAATAACCATTACTGCAGAATTCTGCAAGAAATCTGCCAAAAAAAATCCATTCTGTCAAATTTTCTGTCAAACTCGTTTTTTAACAAATATTCTGTCGAAGTTAGCCGAAAATCGGCTAAAACGGTCACCCTGCCAGGCACGTCATGAAACCTTTCCTGTGTGTCTCCATAAATTTCATAACACCAACAAGAAAAATCTGGGTCACTGATTACCAACGGTATTTCAGCCGATATCCCCCCAGCGGTGGGAGAGAACGCTTCTAATGCTGTGCAAATTTGTTATCGTGGAGTCTGAGCACGCGTATCATTAAGGATCTACAGCCTTCTCGTGTGCAGACTGGTAATTGCGCAGACAGCGATCTAGACAAACACAGAGACCAGGATTATTGTCGTAAGCTGTCTGCAAGCTGTCAGCTGGTGAAGTGTTGTTTTCATTTGCTGTTTCGGCAACGAGCAGAAACAGCTCTTGTTTTTGTTTGATTTTTTTTCTCACTTTTGTCCAAAGACTATGTGCATGTTTTTTTTTCTCCCAAAAATTTACTTTTGGCACTATTACCAATCTGATCAACTATAATCTTTTCACACATAATAGACTACCAACCAGGATGATTGCCAAACACTGATGTATGGTGACGCCAGTATGCGTCACGTGACGTCACATTTAAGGTGCATTCTTTTAAGGCCCTATATCTACCAAACTACAGGTCAATTTGGGTTCAAACTCAGTTGGCAACGAGGACAAACAGCTCCGTTTTATTTTTTTATCTTCTTACTTTTGTCCATAGACTATGTACATTTTTTTTTTAACACCAACTTTTTGGTAATTTTACAAATCCGATCGACTTTAAACTTTTCACATACACATGTATAGACTAAAAAAAAGATTATTGCCGCCAAACAGTACTTGACGTAATGATGACATAATGATGACGTCATTATGTATCAAGTGATGTCACATTAAAGGTGCATTTTGTAGGCCCTATATGGACCAAACTTGTCAAATTGGGTTCAAACTTAGTATGTTCATAGACAGGTATGTGTTATAGGTGAAAATTGTAGTGACGTCATGTGATTTTGTATGGATTTTTAAAGTTTTGACCATTGAACATATATTTTGCGAACCAAAAAATGCTAACTTCACAATTCCTCTTGTAACAGGTTTTGTAGGAAACAGATATACGCACAAAATTTGGCAAAATGAGTGACGCCATAATGATGTCATCAAAAATGTGATTTTTCAAAACACATTTAAGGAAAGGTCCAATTGTCATAAAACTTGGTGGTTAGTTAGATAAGTTATTATTACGCCAACAAATGAAGTGATGTTATGATTTAAATCAATTTGACACTTAGTACAAAGACCACCTAGAGAAGGTGTGTATTGAAAAGAGATATCACGATGATGTCATCGTGAAAAAAATACTTGCAACATTCTTCTTATTCTTTACAAATTTATAGAAGCAAAATATTTCATCAGTGGAGATAAGCCTAACTAACTCTTTTTTTTTCTACAAAATGTCAGTGTGCATACATAGAACGATATCCATACCATAGTCAGTACATGTACTTATCTTCATAAAGTTTCTTGCATAAAAACTGTCCCTATTTGCAGGTTATACAACAGGGTGAGAGGAATTCATGGTTGAATGGTATTGTCGTCTGGCCACGGACCCAGCAATTAGCTAAATTACACCCAGATTAGTTCGGCCTATAGCTCCTGCTCAACCAAGACGAAGTTGCAGAAATTGAGTCCGGATTCCTAACGACCATTAGTCAACATGCTTAATTTTCAAGTCGTGATGTAAGAACGCGGAAATACGCATTACAAAATGTTCCTGATTGTGCGAAAGCTGGTCTCATGTTGGATAACCGATCAAACAACACTACCGTTTTCTCTCCAGTAAACCATTTCCATGACAACATATTCCAAAGTATTGTTTTGCTAATAAAAGTAAAGCTCCAAATCCACAATTCAGGCTTCCTCTTGTGAAAAAAATGTGATAAAGTAAGTTGCTGATGGACACAAACATTTTTATATATTTGTGCACATTGCTATGGGGAGAAACGAGGGGGTCCGCTTGATAGTCCGAGGGTATGATAGTCCTAAGGTTCATAATCCAGTGGCGCACCCAAGGGGGGGCCTCAGGGGGCTTGGGCCCCCCCCCCCCCCCCCCAAGAGGTTGTCATTTTTTTTGTGTGTGGTATTTTTAGTCCCACGATTTGACCTTGGTGATATGTATGTGGCCTGTTTTCGAGTACTATAATAGGGGTGTAAGTGGCACCACCACCGTCAAAATAGGCCGCCCCTCAAAACTAAAAAAACCCAAATTTTCTTCTGCGGCCAAAAATTTTGGGCAACATTTTTGGAAAAAAATTCAACTTTTAACAAATTTGTAAAAAAAAAAAATGTGAGCCCCCCACAAAACCAAATCCTGAGTGCGCCACTGTCATAATCTGATGGTTTGATAGACCGAACACACAAATTTTCTATACCTGGGGGTTCATTAGTCCGAAAATGAAACAATTAGGTTCGCTAATCTGAACATTTGGTCCGATAGTCCGAAGGTTCATTAATAATACTAATTATAATTTAGGGGTTAATCATCCTTACTCGCAGCTGAGAAGCTGAAATGCAAAGGACGTGGCTACAACGTTGTCGAGCCGAATTAGGCATTTAAAGGCGCCTATGGCTGCCGGCAGTACGACCCATATATGACCACAGAGCACAGCTAGAGATCGAAAGTGTTTGATTTTTTCGAAGGGAGAAAACCCCTTGTGGCACAGGAGAGAACCAACGCACAACTATACTCAAATATGTGACCTGTTCTGTCAAAATCAGACTTTTCTGGGCATAAGGTCAAAAATGAGATTTTTGCATATTGTTAAAATATGTTCTTTTTCCTTTTAATAGGTGCTTTAATATTTGAAACCGGTCATTCCTGCATGGGCAGAGCTATGCTATTTTGAAGTGTGCACGAACGTCACAAAACAGTCATTTCTTTAACTGATATACCTTAACAAATCATCAAAAATACTATATACTAGAGTTCAAATTAGGGTTTCAAACTTTTATACTATACTTTAGACATGTTCAGGATTACAAATATGTAAAAATTTGAAAATCGAAAAAAATCACCCCACGGCGTTTTGTGGCCCTATCTTAATTTCAACCTCTGCCCAGAAGCGTCTGCTTTTGACAGAACAGGTCACATATGGTCTGCAGCCGGGAATCGAACCAGGGCCACAGTGGCGACAGGCGAGCGCCTTACGTACTACCCATCCATGCCACCTTTGGACTAATGAACCCTCGGACTATATAACTGAAACAAGAACCTGCATGGGTGTACTTACCAAGTCAGCCGCATCCTGTCTCCTCCACTGTAAGCCTCTACCAGCCTCAGGGCAGCTACATCCAGTCAATTCCGAGCCCCTTCAAACTTTGTCTGTCCTCATGAACCACCTGCTTGATATGTCATCTCAAAGATTATCAAATTACATTATATGACAACTTTAAAGGGTCGATTTAGTCTCAGGAACACATTTTGTGCAACTCCTCTTAAATGTATGAAAACCATGTGACATTCCTTTTTGGTTAATTGTATTGAAAAGTGCACTTCTTCAAACGTTTAAAATTTGTAAACATTTGTCTTTTCCGGACAACTGAGGATGCTGTTGCTGTAATGTCATTTCGGGAAGACACTGTTCAGTTTAGGAGTTTTCTGTTCAAATTGTGAACCCTAAAATTTGTTGAAAACATTGGAGAGAAAAGTTTGCTCATTGGCTTACCAAAAAAAAAGAGAATTTACAACAGCAAAATATACAAAATTTTGGCAACTTTTGGTGCTTACATGTAAATAACTGTAAAATTGAGATTTCTGCCTAAAATGACTTCACGCTCTTGCTCCAGAATATGGAAATTCGCATTGGCATAAAAATAAAAATGCCACCACATACCCTTGACAAAGGCAAAACGGAAATTGAAAATACATGTAAGTTTAAATGGGACAGAACAGTGCATTTTCAAGAACTGCATTAAAAATATCACATTGCATGGGCCCTTGAAACTTATTTTGCTGGACTTGAAGTGCCAACCTAAGTCCTCTAACTGACTGATGAATCACTGATGACTGACCAAGTGACCGACTGACCAATTGACATGACAGTTTGACCGACGAACTGGCTGACCGACTGATTCACTGAGTTTTAATGCTGCCCTGAACTAGAGGTTTTCCAGTCCAACTCATTGAGCTCATGCCAAAAAGGCAAGCCTGCTCTTTTTTTCACTTGTAGGCACATGACAGAATATTAAAAAAAATGCAAAACATACATTGAGAAATAAACTACAGTGATTCACATTCTCAAAAACAAACAAGAAGAAAACGAAGAAGTTAATTTTGCATTACTCTTTAGAATCCAGCGAAACACACAGCAACAGCTGAACCTCATGGATGTTATATGCAAATTGCCAACTGCAAACCATTTGTTTTGGGAAAGAATTATTCCCATCAATTCTTGCTCCCCCACTTTGCCTCTTCCTGTTTCCATGGCAACCCTGGACCATCACTGGTTGCCTGTGTTACCAAATTGCACTGAGGGCAATGTACTTCTCCCTTATCTTCTTATTTTATAATTACCTCCCCCCCCCCGTGTTATATTGAACAGTTAATGCCTGCAGGCTTTTCCACACATGAATGCATAGGCGTAGCCGCGGGGGGAGGGGGGGGGGTAAGGGGGTATTTACCTCCCAATATTTTGTAAAGACTTCCTTTTTCCATTCAAATGCCCTTTTTTCAACGGGCTTACCCCCCCCCCCCCAATAATTTGTAAAGAGTGCCCTTTTCAAAAAAGAAGTGGTGCCCTTTTTTGTGCCGACTACAACTTGCTTGCTTTGTCTGTTGACCCAGTTTGACTAGCGACAATGCTTGCTTGACATATGATCTGACGGCTGGTGCCCAGCCTTTGTTCAAAGTATAGCAGAGATGTGGAAGTGAATTTTGACTGTCTGTGACTGTTTAAATAGCAGGAGGGTTAAACTACTACCCATATGCTGTCTCAGTTTCACACAAAAAAGTTATGCTTACTTATAATTTACTAATGATTCATTCCAAAAAAAAAAATGAGATGTTAGGCCCAAAAAAAAAGTCTCCGGTTTCTGGTATGGAGCTTGCCCCAAAAGTGGTGTGGCGACGCAGCTTTTTTTTTTTTTTTTTACCTTTTTTTTTTTTTTTTGGCTTCAAATGTCGGCTGATGACTGCAAATGGTGCCCGACTAAACTTAGTGCAAATATATGGGAGTCCAGAGAGGCCACATAAATCTTATTCTCGATCATAACCCCATCTAAAAACACGTTAAAATTGTGCAGCAGCAGAATTCCAGTCAAACCAGTGACTTTGGCGGTTTTGAAACATCATCTTGCATTGAAAAAAAAACTTTTTCATTTTGCCGACGCGCATGGCTACGGCGACGCGCGCGCATACCAGAAACCGGAGACTTTGTTTTATTGGCCTTAAGTTCCACATTATAATTTATGTCTCTCCAACATATTATTGCTGATTTGACTTCACTCAACGACAGAATTGTCACTCCTGGGTATAATACATGAACTTGGGGAACAACAACAAAAATTTCAGCAAACAAGCACAAATTCATAAGCTTGTAGTTGTAAACTTTGTGGAGCAGTGAATTGTTCTCGAATACTGCATTAAAGAGGTTGTGGAATGCTCGAAGACATTTCCGTCATTCTTCGGGTATATGTAGACTAAGGTGTGGTGAAATAAAAACGACTATTGTTTCTGTCATAAAGTGAGTACAAAAGGTACTTTTGAGAGCTGTTTTTCAAGTCCTGTTATGCCTGTTTCGACCCGAACGTGCAATTTGTGTAAAAGTCGTCGTTGCGGGCAGCAAACAAAACACAGTAAATCGTGACGTAATAAACAGGACTCCCGATGCAGAGTAGCATAAACGAGTTTCATGACTGAAACAATAGTCGTTTTTATTTCACCACCCCTTAGGCTACATATACCCAAAACAATGACGGAAATGTTTTCGAGCATTCCACAACCTCTTTAAAATTGACCTTGGGTTTATATGACAAAGTGATAACGATTGTAACGCTTTACACCTCGTCGAACGCGCAACAAAAGTGCAATATGAAAAGTTGTCAAATCGTTCGGCACTGCGTACATTAAAGGGAATATACATCATTTGCTTTTGCTGTAATTTTCAGAAATGGATGGAATTGGGGGTTGGAAATATATAGCAAATATAGTAACACTGACTTAATTTTGAGTTCGAAAATGCTATAAAAACCAAGAAAAACAATCATTTTCCTGTAGTCTGGTTCCCTGACTCCATATAAGAAGAAACAGAGCAGTTTACATACATTGGGGAATTGTAAGGTCAGGGAACCAGTCTAGCTGGCTCGTACCCGTTCATAGGTTTGTAATCAGTTTTTCAATCAATTGTTACAAAAATACCACTTTTCTTGAAAATGACAGTATACCAGGTGCCATGATGTTACAGGATGCTTTACACTGTCATTCACTAACAGTCCAGCAAGGTATTTCAAAATGATTTGGTAGTTTTATTTTTTGATGTTTGCAAATGTTGTATTTTCCCTTTAAAAACAAAATCTGAGAAGTCAGGGACATGAAAAAGGCCGCTCTACACAAAGCAGCTGCTACACTTGAGAAGCTATTAGATGGCCAATCAATGGCGACCATTACAGCCATTCAGAGCATCACCTCTTGATTTTCGAGAATGTGACACAATCGACGCAGTCTTCGTATTGATTTCTCGTTCGCCGCGTTACTTGGGTTTCTTTTTGTTTTCCCTCGGCCGACACGCAAACAGCTGCGCCGTTTTGTCTGACGGCGATGACAGAACAGCGACCTAGTGAGGGTACAGGCCTGTGTTGTTCAATAAAACAAAAACAAAAAAACTTGTTTTTCTTTTAGCCTTGAACTTAATTACAAGTCATTTTGATAATGACTAAAGAAGATTATATTCTGGCCTCGGTCAAAAGGTTACAGTAAGGTCCAGGAAAATTGAAATTAGGCTTGGACAATACTTCTGTAACACAGTACTATGACAATTTTTTTTATCAAACGTGATGCGATCAAGCTATATGAGTCGTTTGTCGACCTTGGTTAATTTTTTTAATTTTTTTTTTTACAGATTTGAAAAGAGCACAATCTCAGCATTACTGCTGTGAAAACCGCATGCTGATACCATCTTTAGTTCAAAAATTATGGAAGTCGGAACACCAAGAGATGTGATGAAGTGATGTGATGAAGTGGCCCTATTTTGGCCTGAATCTCCAAATGAAAATTTCCGGCAAACGACTCATTTAGCTTGATCACATCACAAATATTGTTAAACTAACAAAACACTGAAAATACTCGGTATGGAATTTCAATACTGTGACATTCCCTCAAAAAATGTGGCAAGGTGTTTACACACATTTTCCACCATTTTTAAATGACCTCAAATGACCCATATAGAACCCCTTGACCTCCAATTTCGAAAGAGTTGTCATGAACCCCCACCCAAGGATCACCTCATCCAAGTTACATTAAAATCCATCAAATTCCGTAGACAAAGAAACGTTTGAAGTAAATTCGAACAATGACCTCTAATGACCCCTACATGACCTTTGACTTCAGTGATCCGATGAAGAATTGTGTCTTCCCACCCAAGGGTCACTGCATCCAAGTTTCATCAAAATCCATGAAAGCATGTACAAGTTATACATTTTTTGTCAAAAACTTTACCTAAGGCCAAAAAAATAATAAGTCGGTCTCTGGTCAGCGTGCACGTCGATTTTAATCATGCGCGTCAATCTTTTTTTTCCTAAAATGTTCCGCGGTAGCTCCAACACCGCCCTCTATTGCCGCACCTCCTCAATTGTTTTTTACCAAAGAGCACCAAGGAATGGGAAATTGCACCAAGGCAAATGATCGAGAGCACCAAGGCAAATTATGGAGGACACCAATGTACATGAGGACACCAAAATAGTACCCCTCCTTGTCTGTACAATCGAAGCTTGAAGAAAAGAAAAAAAAGCCCCCCCCCCCCCAAAAAAAAGCTGCGTCGCCATGTCAATTCCGGAACTTTGGTCTGACCAGAGACCGAATATTTTTTTTTTTTGGCCTAACCTTTAACATATGGAGATACGGTCATACAGAGTTTAGGACTGGTAAGTGTCCCCCCAAAACTTTGTGTAGGTGACACAAAAAACGAGAAACGACTTGCCAAGATTTGGCACTATATGGATAAGTTTGAATTCTTTATGGACGCTGTATCTAGATGAGACAAAAATTGTGGTGCTGGACTTATAACCGATCATACTTCTGCTTTAATGACGCAGAGTTTCTGAAGTGCTGCTGACAATATGACCATGTGTCTTACTGATGAAATAATAATTGTCTACCAAGAAAAGTACCCGGTGTAGCATGAATTTAGGTTTTATGAAATACGGACTCATTGGTGGTATTGCGCATGCTCATGCATAGATAATTAGGAGAGGGACCGGTCAAGTGAGAGGGTTTAACCAATAAAAAGGAAAAAAGAGTCCGATTTTCATACGAGTCCGATTTTCATGTGACACCGGTAATACCAAATACAGGGCGAGTAAAAAAAAAAACGAAACCCAAATGTAGGGACTATTGTTTTAGTGAAGTGCCCCATGTAGCACTTTCAAAATCTAGGATATGAAAGCCTAATTCATAAGCTTTCTTTTCATACAAGAATCATTCAAATCACTCATGTAATTTTTAAGTTACGGAATTTTAAACACAACCACCATTTTAAAGTTCTATCCACGGAACACAAAAAAGGTGTGCGTACTTTCAGCAAAACAAAAACAATTCACACACATCTCTATGTGATTTGTTTTCATTTTGCTGAACGAACACTTACCTTTTTGGCCCTGACATTTGGGTTTCATTTTTTTAAAAACTCACCCTGTATTGCAGTATTTGTTAATGAATATACTGTGACTCTGAAAATACAATAGTGCACAAGCCTGGCATACTCAATGGGCATTGCTGCAAAGGCACTACAATTTTGGATTGGGGTTTTGACTATATCATAAATCATAACCTCATTGACTATTTCTACTCACAGAGATCCTGTGACAAGCCTATTCAGGCGGGATGAGAACTCATGAATTTTTTCTTTCATCCCAGCCTCCATTTAGAAATGAGTCTAGTATCCCCCCCCCCCCTGCTTTTTCGATATTGGAGTTCAAGTTTGCTCCTCATCAATCAGCGTAATACACCAATCTTCTTAAAAGCTTTCATTGCGCCAACAGTGACGGCATTAACTTGAAAATTACTATTGGAGCTTGTACCCATGAATACAAACGGTCAGGGAAAAAGGAGAAAAAAATGTGGATCTTGCATTTTGTCAAGATGTTCAATGGTAATGCATTAAAGGTATAGTCCATCATTTGTAATTTGTGCATTTTGTTCGTTTGAAGCAACAAAAGCACTCAAAATCTAAAGAAGGGTACAGAACAACTAACCTAATGAAGTTTCAGCTCAGCTTCAGCTGTATATTCCGAGAAAAACAGCATTCTAGGATCTCAATTTCAAATCAAAAGTTGCTGAATTATGTTTTGAAATGGGCCTGAATTCAGCGTCCAATACACGTTCTCACTGAGCCCATTGCAGCTACGCGATGTCGCGCACTGATCCGACATATTATAGCAACTGCGCGGGCCTGTGCGTAGTGCCAATGCTTGCGCGCACTTCGCTGAATAACAAAATGAACTACTAATTTAAATTTTCTACGGTGCGTCTTAAGAAGCACCGTTGGAAAGGCCTTCTTTTGTTGATTTCATCAAAATGACAGCTTGCCAGAAAGAATAATTTCACAGAGAGTTTAGTTCCCTTACTATCTTTCAACCAAGAACATTTCAGAAAAATAATTACACCACTTCCTTTTCAGATAGCTGCAAATGATGGACTATAACTTTAATGATTATCTAAATGGCTTTGCAAGGACACCATCTTTCTATAGAGGCGCCCTTCAAAGTTATCCTTAATCTAAATAAATAACTAAACAATGGAACTAATATGGTACAAATTAATCTAATTCAATTTTAATTACTAATGTTGACCAAAGGGAAATAAAAATGTCAAAAAATATCACACTTCTGATGTTATCTCCTTGAAGTTTGCACAAGTTGGTTTATTTTCTTTCTCCGACAGAAAAAATACAGGACTATAATTTCTGATTATGACATGATTGTTTGAACTTCTTTTATTTTTTACTGATTTTACATGATCGCTTGATTATCATGATGTTACTTTTTATTTTGATCGGGGTGGCAGAGAGGGGGGTCAACTACATGTACGTATACGCTTTAACAACTGGGTTCAATAGACCCAAGACATAATCACGTCACGCTTTGTTTACATTTTTTTTCATTTTTTTTTCATCCAATTGAAGTGCAACAAAAAATATTGTAAGGAGAGTATTGTTCTCTTTCCTAATACATACAAACCCTCATTTCGACCCCGGCCCAGTTCTGTCTCATTTTGCCAGAATGCCTCACAGATATCCAAATTAGATGGTTTGGTTTTTAGAGTCACAATTAATACCAAAAAACGATATCCCTGATGCAATGCCCGCGAAGATTTCAATCACATTGCAAATTTTCAGACCGCCATTGTAAGAAACACTCACAGGGCCATGTTTTTTGCTTTGATGATTAAAGCACTATGAAAATTAATGTTATTTTAATTATATTACCATTAAATTTCACATGATGTTGACTTGATATAGCAAAATAATACTAAAATTAATCTGGTGCTTATATAGCGCTTTATACGTATGGCTTTACAATTATTATCCCTGTTCATCAGGAATGAGACTATTTTTTTGCAGCAGCTCAAGATCAGCGCAATTTGGTCTGTACCATGCTCCTGGGAGAGACACACTAGCAGTCTTGCCCAAGAACACAAGCACCATGCTCGCCATCAGGGTTCGAACCCATGTACCACAGCACATGAGTCGAACACCCTAACCATTGGACCACAGTGCCCCAATGCAGACTAAATAAATTTTAATGAGGATAAAATAAATTTGTGGCCCAATGCTGATGCTTTAGCAGCAGCTTTTTTGTCCTTGCAGAATATTTTATTCATTGCAGAATATTATGATCCTGGAGGCCCTCTTTGACGATGACTGACTGAAGCGTAGACCGAGCTGGAATCAGGGACACTGATTAATTTACAGCACGGTGATGTCGTCTATTCACATGCAGGTATCCAAAGCTTTTGGGCATCAAGTTTCAAGGTGTTCCTTTTCTGGTGGCCTGTTTAAGCAATGTTTACATTTTGGCCTTCCACACACATTCAGCTTAGGGTTGTGCATTGGAACCGGGTACCCGAGCACCCAACCGTTGATGTCAGGAACCGGTTCCAGATTATGGGATCGGGTACCCGTAACCAACTTTACAAATTACTAAGTAACTTCTCAGACAATGATAAAGAAAACTTTTGAACGTCAATTTTGGGGAACTTTCCAAATGAAAACCAGGCGAAATGGGAAAACAAAACAGATTCATATTTATGACGTTCGTGAAAGTTGTAGTTTACACCGTAAAACTATGCTCACTGTACACATTTGTATCCTGCTGCGTTGACACACAGCTGTGTTAGTACTATCATGCGCACCTTTATGAACAATCCGAGATTTGAATTTTGGGTTGGGTTTCTTTAATGGGTACCCATGTTTTTTTCAACCAGGTACTGTGAAATTGTGTGATTCTCGTGGAACGATCGGCATCTCGACACAAAACAATCGCAACCATGCCCATGTCACCCACGATGCGACGACAATTCCACAGCAGACAGTTATGCGACTTCTTTAACAATAGCAGTTTAAGCGTGTTGATCGATCAAATGACTTCCATGTCTGTTCATTTAGCCATTTTGGAGCACGCTGATTGGCCACACAATAAATGAGATGATCTTGATACACACACGATGTCGTAATTTCACACAGGTCGACTGCGATTGACTCCCGCTGTCAGGAACATGTCGCAGAAGTTGAAATGTTTCTTCTCTTGCGACTGTTCATTTTCTTTTAGCGCAGACTAATAATGCCAATCATATTAATATCGTTGCAGTTACACTCAGGTCTCAAAATATTGACCACTGATATGTTCCTGACGGTTGTAGCTCAGGCACAGCTTGATCCTGTAAAAAACAGTCACCGATTGTTCTGTATCGACGCAAGGTCAAGCTGAGGGCAGCTGAAGTTACTTTTGCCTTACATGATGTGAACAAAATTAGGAATTTGTGTATTTTTCCAGCGATGAACAAAAAAAAACCGTGATGGCAGCTGCTGGCTGGAACCGTCTGTTCTGTCATGCTTGGCTGTAGATACACGTAAGTTGTGGTAGCTCCGAAGCCAACGCAGGAAAGATTGGGTGAACGTTTGACTGCCAGTCATGTCCGTATCCTCCTCATGTTAACCACTTCACCACTCTCGGCTTGAATCGCTGCTATCCATTGTCAGGGTACACTCCAGTTGCTGAAGACTTTCATCTCGGAAGATGCTACTTTGAAGTTTTTGATGATGTCGTTGTAAATTTTGCAACCTGAATGGAGGTGCTTCAAAGCACATACCGGCGACATCACCAGAGATGACATGCCTGACAATACTGTGGCGGATCAGGAGAAGAGTATGTTGGCTCTCCTGCATTAATGCTACAATACCAAAGCTTTGGTGAATTTCCTTACTTCTTTTTTTTGCATCTACTTTAGACAGCTTCTTCAAGCTTCCGGGAATAATGGATCGGCTGCTAGATAAAGACAACATGGTCTCCTTACCGGATTACGGCAACATCACCAGCATGAACCTGCCTCATGAGAAACAACATTTCAACTCACCGAGAGACTCTGTGAGGGGTGGGGTTGAAGGGGGTGGGGCGTTGTTATTTCAGCTGTCTGGTGGTTTCTGCGATGTGGTCAGGTACATGCCCCTCAGGAGCTTAGCAGAGGGGATCGGCTGGTTGTCGGTCGGGGTACGGACGGGACCGTTTTCATCCACGTAAACATAACTAGAGGAAGACACTTAAGGACTAAATAACCAATCAACAGTTTCAAACTTGCTATAATTATAAACAACTATGAGAAATTTTGGATGATTTCTGTTGTGTCCTTGGGGTAACTTTACAACTCAATAATTGACACGGAGACTTTGAAAACTTTCAGAAAAGGGCCGAAAGTGGGCAAACATGTTGTCACTCCAAACCATCACTTGAACAAGAGAGGGAAGGTACTGAACTTTCCATACAGACGGACGGACGTTCCAGCCAGACGGAATTGTGGGGTGATAGCATTGTGTTCCCATTATCCCTTTTTCTAAAGATTCCCTTCTGGGGTGATGTTTTTCTACTGTGAAAAAAGTGGGGTGATGTGTCCTGAAAGGAACATCACCCCACAAGGGTGGTATGGTCAGAACGCGCACGCATGCGCATTGACAAGTACATTAATAGTCTACTAGTCTTAGTTCAAGTACATACACAACAATTTCAGACTTTTTTTTATAATAAAAGGATACGGAAAGCGTAGCACCCACAGGCTGTTGCTGGACAGTGTGATCCCGTCTTCACTCATCTCGGGGTGGAATATCGGGCAGGGGTGCTGGTCGGGCCTGAGGCGGGGGTTCAGCTTGATGTAGAGGGGTACGTCGGGGGTGACAATGAAGGCCCGCATCAGCTGGCCAAGTGGGGGCTTGGTGGTCCTGTAGCCAGGGAAACCAAAAGAAAAAAAAATGTTATAAACAAGTCGTCACGTCCGTGCAACAAGGTCGTAACTCGATTCTGCAACTAAGTTGAATCTCTCGTGAATACACTCTGTGAAACAAGGTCGTATCTCACATATCGCGACGTCCATTGACTTTATGTGTACATCTGGGTTATTTTAAGCAAGATACAATCTTTTGACATTGAAAACTTGCGTTTCACGTACATGACGTCGCAAGCCATTTTAGGAGATTTGACCTTGTTGATCAAACACGATGAATGGAAAGACATATTTTGGGGTTTCATCACAAATTTTTGTTTTGTTTTGTTTAAACTGCTTTTTCTAGCAAGTTATTCAACTTCGAGATAGGACAAAGAACCAAAGAAATCCTTGTAACTCCTATACAAATTCTGATTTATTTTTCGGCCTGATTTTAATGCAGCTCTCGTATGGTAGACTGTTTTTTTTTCCCCACCCCTTGCCTCAATTTTGATAGTGTAGGGACTGGGAAGCAGTCCACTTATAATGCATATCTGATGTTAGCAACAACAACCCAAAAGCCTGTTTGATGTAGGTGTCCAAAATAAAAAAAAGTAGCGTTTTGGTTTAATTTTGAAAAAAAAATACGAAGAGAAATTTGTGCAGGGAAAGTACACAGTGGCGCACCAAGAATTTGGCTTGGGGGGGCTCACAATTTTTGTTTTGTCTTATTTTTTTTAGAAGTTTGAATTTTTTTGCCCAAATTTTTTGGCGGCAGTAAAATATATTTTTTTTGGAGGAGAGGGGGGGATGGACTATTTTGACATCGGTGGCGCCATTTACACCTCTATTATACTACTCGAAAATAAGCCACATACATATCACCATGGTCAAATCGTTGGACTAAAAGAAAAATCGGATCCCCCAAAAACAAAATTGACAACCTCTGGGGGGCCTCAAGCCTGTCCCCCCTTTGGTGTGCCACTGAAAGTACAGGGTCTTTGACAAGGACGAGGAGGGTTCAACTGCAAACACACTGACCGGCAGGGGCAAGGACAATACAGTGGCATGTCGGATGTCACCAGTTTGGTCCCAGTGTCCTTGACGATACCACTGCCGCTTGCCTTGACGATACTGTCCGGGCCTGAGCAGATGAAGCGGTGGCCCCGCGGGCATTCGTACTCGTCACCGATGTAGGCCTCTGAAAGCAGTACAGGATACAAAGCTTTTATTGTAAGGTTGACACATTAGTACTTTCCTCTGGGCCCCAGGTTCAAATCCCATGTGTGGATTCGGTTTTTAGTCACTGTGGTTCCTTCCTCACCTTCTAACTCTGAGACACAGGTTCGAATCCAACCCAGACCCATAAATGGATTTGGTTATCCTGAGATGAACATGTGGATCAGGGTTTCAGTCACAGAGGTACTTCCTTACCTTTTACATCTGCGACCCAGGTTCGACTCCTATCCAGACCCACATGTGGATCGGGGTTCAGTCATAGTGTTGCCTTTCTCACCTTCCATCAGTCTGTTACCCAGGTTCGAATCCAGAGATGAGCATGTGGGTCGGGTTTCAGTCACAGAGGTACTTCCTTACCTTTTACATCTGCGACTCAGGTTCGACTCCTACCCAGACCCACATGTGGATCGGGGTTCAGTCACTGTGTTGCCTTCCTATCCTTCCATCAGTCTGTTACCCAGGTTCGAATCCATGAGTGAGCATGTGGATCAGGATTTTAGTCACAGAGGTACTTCCTTACCTTTTACATCTGCGACCCAGGTTCGACTCCTACCCAGAACCCGGTGTGGATTGGTGTTCAGTCACTGTGTTGCCTTCCTATCCTTCCATCAGTCTGTTACCCAGGTTCGAATCCATGAGTGAGCATGTGGATCAGGATTTCAGTCACAGAGGTACTTCCTTACCTTTTACATCTGCGACCCAGGTTCGACTCCTACCAGACCCACATGTGGATCGGGGTTCAGTCATTGTGTTGCCTTCCTATCCTTCCATCAGTCTGTTACCCAGGTTCGAATCAATGAGTGAGCATGTGGGTCGGGTTTCAGTCACAGAGGTACTTCCTTACCTTTTACATCTGCGACTCAGGTTGGACTCCTACCAGACCCACATGTGGATCGGGGTTCAGTCATTGTGTTGCCTTCCTATCCGTCTATCAGTCTGTTACCCAGGTTCGAATCCATGAGTGAGCATGTGGATCAGGTTTCAGTCACAGAGGTACTTCCTTACCCTTTACATCTGCGACCCAGGTTCGACTCCTACCCAGACCCACATGTGGATCGGGGTTCAGTCACTGTGTTGCCTTCCTATCCTTCCATCAGTCTGTTACCCAGGTTCGAATCCATGAATGAGCATGTGGATCAGGGTTTCAGTCACAGAGGTACTTCCTTACCTTTTACATCTGCGACCCAGGTTCGACTCCTACCCAGACCCACATGTGGATCGGGGTTCAGTCACTGTGTTGCCTTCCTATCCGTCCATCAGTCTGTTACCCAGGTTCGAATCCATGAGGGAGCATGTGGATCAGGGTTTCAGTCACAGAGGTACTTCCTTACCTTTTACATCTGCGACCCAGGTTCGACTCCTACCCAGACCCAAATGTGGATTGGGGCTCAGTCATTGTGTTGCCTTGCTCACCTTCCATCAGTCTGTTACCCAGGTTCGAATCCATGAATGAGCATGTGGATGGGCCTTTAGTCACAGAGGTACTTTCTTACCTTTCACCTCTGCGACCCTGGTTCGAACCCTATCCAGACCATAGAGCTATATTAAATTACTAGAGCGCTGACTCATGTACAAAGTGATGCCTGCTGGGCGCATCCATATTTGTGCACAAACCTATGGAAAACACCAAATTTCGTACGGCTTTCGTTCGGCTATTTGCATATCTGCAATTGTATTCTATACAGGTGCATTACCGAAGTTGATACGCCCAAAACTGAAATGCACGATCAGCAAATGAGAGTTTCATTTTGCTCTGCGCAAACAGCGCAACGCGGGCACGTATCCGCTGCAGATGCTTTTTGCCTTGACGTTTTTTGAACCGTCATTACGTGCTTAAGTTGTTTGCGTATGTTCTACTTGCGTACACGAGTACACGTTTAAAATTCATTCCATCTAAATTTTATTGTGTTCTACAAACAGGCACATGAATTCAAAATGTCTGCGCCCAGGACGGCTTCAAAGCGTCTCCGCACGCAAAAAGCAGGAGTTAGCACTCTAGTAATTGAATATAGCTCTATGATCCAGTCTCACACGTGGATGAAAATGGCAGCACGCCAGGTGCCATGATTTCACACAGGATGCTTGAGACTATTATTCACTTACAGTCAAGTAAGGTGTTTCATAACCATTTGGTAGTTTTATTTTGTGATGTTTGCAAATGTTGTATATTACCTTTAAATATTACAAGAAAACAAATCGATGAAATGAAGACAACCCACCTTTGGCCCCTCTCTTGTCCCGGTGTTTCCCTCCTTTGCGGCTGCTCCCTCCCGTGTCGCTCAGCACCGGCCAGGAGGGATCCAGCGCGCTCCCTTTGGGAACGGGAAGATCCCAGGGAACAAGGAAGTTACAATTCCGCAAGAAACCTGGCTGCTCCAGTCCTGTTGTGGGTTGAAAAAAACAACAACAAACAAACCATTTTCACAGCAGGTCTTTCGAAAGATTGCCAAGTAGTAAGATCTTGGTTCTTGGTTGGTTCTTCTCCTAAACACTCTGAGTGGGAGTTTATACAGGAGACTAGAAACACTGGGGCAAACCCCTTCTCTCTTTGCGATAAGTGTCACTGGGTTCTTTTACGTGCATTGGAGTACACAACACACGGGACCTACGGCTTTACGTCCCATCCGAAGGACGAAGCAATAATGGTTAAGTGCCTTGCTTAAGGGCACAAGTGTCCAGACCAGGGCTCGAACCCACGTCACTGTTGCCTCTGAAACACCAGAGTATGAGTCCGGTGCTCTTAACCGCTAGGCTATGACACTCCACTAGTGCAGATCTCTGCACTAGTAAAGTAGGATGTCATGGGTACAAGTGCCACCCGAGTGTTAAGCTTGTGATTTTCAATAGAATTCACAATTTGAACAGAAACCCCCTACACTGAACAGCGTCTTGAATTCCTGAAATGACATCACAGCAACAGTGCCCCAATTATCCTGAAAATCATGGTAATTTGTTTAATGGGTAAAGAAGCTAGTGCACTTTTCATTAAAATAAACCAAAAAGGAATGTCAAATAGATGTTATACATTTAAGATGAGTTAAAACTTGCACAAAAGATATTCCTAAAACAAATTTTATTTCATGGAACCTTTAACCTAGTCTATGTAATAGACCCTGGCCCTGGCGAAGCCGACCATGGTCTGTTATACGTAAACAGATTTGGCGATTAATTATGCAACTAGACTGCGTATGACTGCGTAAGAAACTGACCAATCAGCAGGCGCCTTCTATATGCGCGTAATTCGAGCTCCCCGCATGTGTAAACATCACGCTCACGACGAGTAGCATTTTTTGTACAGGTTGTTGTATTACAAAAACGCGGCATGGAAATTGACCACTCACAATCTTAGTCCTGATTTCGGAAAGAAATGACGCCATGCATGCTTAGATATATCAGACGTTAGCCAGGAGACTGGGCTCCGTGAATAACGGGTGATGGTGATACTCAGAATACCTTTAATCCTCACAGACAGTCAAAAATCAATCCTCTTCCCCTGCCGTGCTTTTATACACACGCTAGTCACCAACAGTCAGATCACATTTCCCGCAAGCACTGTGACTAGTCAAATTCAGTCGACAGACAAAAGCAAGTAACTAGTAACTACAGCTGGCTTATCAATCACCTAATGTCAAGGCAAAACTGTCTCAAGTTACATAAACAGACACAGCAGTCAATCCTGCTTTATGTAGGCTGGGAGCTCTTAACTGTTAAAAACAGTCACTTGATTGATTTTGATTGCTGGGATAGCTGTGTTGAATTTGCCAGCCAGAGAGGGAGGGTTTAAAAGGTTCATAAGCCGAGGCCAAAAAACCGAGTGTTCATCAACTTACCTTTGCTGGGGTTGTACAACGATGCTTTCCCTAAGCACAGCAGTGACCAGGATGAGAACAGCGGCAGCAGACCACGAGGGGAGGTGGAGCACATCATACCCTGCAGGTACTCGGCTGTTGAGGACTCTCGGAAATACACAGGTTTCTCTGTGAGTGGGGAAAGTCAACGGGATGACATGAGGCAGGTAAGATTGTAGAATAAACCAGTTATTCTTAGGATGTGACATTTAGACATTTGAACATTTCACCCTTTAGCACTTGTATTACATTATATTCACTCCTCCACGAATCAATTAAAGGCAGAGTACATCATTTGCAGCTATCCAAATTTTGAGCACTTTTGTTGCTTTAAATGAAAAAAAAATGCACAAATGACAAATGATCTACTCTACCTTTAAACAATAAAATTCAAAATCCTTTCACAGATTTTCCTGAATTGTTTTAAATGGAACTCAAATTTGAAAAGTGGAAACATGTGTTTACGCAATCTGCCTTCCAGTTTTATTATACAAAGAACCAAGGATACCTACATGTATGAATCTATTTTTATATCTCAGAAATTTTTAATTTATAAATTTTTAGAAGATTGGCAACTATATATTGAGCCAAACAGAAGTGATTGTTATGATAATGTATGTTACCAGTCTTCCAGTAGTAGTAGATGATCTCTTAATTGAATCGAATACTGGAACTTACTTTTGCAACTGTGCGACGTTGCGTCTGAAACCATCGGACTTCTCATGTGACCAGCCCACCAGGTCACCAGTTGCCTGACGAAGTCCGATGGTTTCGGATGCAACGTCGCACAGTTGCAAAAGTAAGTTCCAGTATTCGATTCAATTGAGAGATCAGAAGTGATTGTTATTTCATGTTGTAAGTCTACGCTCAGCAGATTTTCAGAGATGGTGGAGTTATAAGAGTTTTCACCCCTGACAGTTTCATGGATGCCATCGCCCATGCTCAGCAGGCTGGCCGCACTGTTGCCTGGCAACCCACTGTGGGCATCATGGGATAGCAGATCGCTGGCTCCTGACTGGCCGAGGCTGAGAGCAGGGCTGAAGGTGTTTGGAATGCTTGCTGTGTTTTCTGGAGAAAAACCAAAGGAGGGTATTATAATTCAGACTTTTTGTGACAGATATTGTTCTGACCTGGCTTACAAACATGAACCAGACTGGGACCATAACTACTACTGACGTTGTTTTTACTCACCATTCAGCTCCCAAACGCTCACACAACATATACCTCAAAATGCTATAGTAACAAGCATGTTTCATGCGCAATTTGAGATCTTAAATCCAATTTTTAAGCAAGTTATGGCAGTTTGTGAAGTTCACCCACTTTGTCTGGAAAGGTTATTGCGCTTAATGTAAGAAGTACCTTAAACGCAGCTTACTTGTTTTTTAAGCTTTGGCCAAAATAACATAGCGCCCTCTATTGAAAACATACATTATTCCTATTGCAAATGCGAGGATGTAGCAACAAGAGGGCGCTGTTTTACTACAGGACCATATGAAAATGTTACAACTGAGGAGTGTTTTCAAGGGGCAAGTTGTTTAGTCATAAGGATATTAATCAAAAGGTATCTCGTGTTCTGTAGGCCTATGTGTGAAATTTAGATTTAGTTTGTGTTCTATGCATGCACGGGAAAATTGGTTTTATGCATTTCTTTCCAACAACAGTTTCTTCGAGCGGTAAACACAAACATGAAACAGATCAAATTGGGGTCTTGCTTATGGTGTGTTTAGTGAAATTGGCCTTAGGACGAATCTCAGCCAGGATCGATCTTAGAGCGGGGACTCATCCAAGTCCTAAGATGAGTCGTAAGATAAGACAAGTTTCGTGAAATCAGCCCCTGATCTGCAGAAACGTTGCATGCCTTAAAAAAACCACACAGAGCAGCTGCCATCTTTGTAAGTATCTGATTCCGTTGCCGTGACAGCAACAACAACAACAAACCTAATATCATACCACTCTTCAGCTTTTCGGCAGCCATTTTGCTCAGGCTGTCTTCGTTTCCGGCCTCCTTCCCAGGATCCTTTGCTTGGTCCTTGCCGGCCATTGCCATTGCCAGCAGCACTGTGGAGTCGCGGCGCTTGGCCTCGTACAGCAGGAACTTGTGTCGCTTGAGCTTGCTGCAGCAGCGTTCCTCCAGGCCTTGGAAGAAGTCAAAGTTGGCAAGCTGCAGGAGCAAGAGATATCAGGGAGCTAAGATTTCTGAGTATGTATGAGTCTTTCTTTTTTTTTCATTACAGAAAAGAAGCCAGTGACATTCAAAAGAATACATTTATATGTAATAAGCAGTTTCACGGTAATATGCGCCATCTTGTTCACGGCGCAAAAACACGTTGCTAGATGCGCGCACATTTTGGAATGAACACATGAGGACTTGGAAGCGCAAAACTTTTCAATTGATGATGAATACACAGCAACGCGTGTAAATTTGCCCCCGAACAAGATGGTGCACAGTACCGTGAAGGTGCTTATTCATAAATACCTAAGACAGTTTACCCATTCCTATTGGTCGACAGCCTGTAATGTGAGTGGTTTTAAACGGTTGATAAAACAAAGGCTGGTTTTAAACACTTTATTCCCACACCCCTACGTTCTTCCCCACATCACGCCACGTGCACCCTAATCTCCATAAAAGGAAATTTTTAGCATTAAACGTGAGAGGCGCATACCATAGACATGGCCAGAGGGGTGTTTTACAAAACATGAGGTAAGATTGCTGAACAGAATCGGCTAGGGGACTGGTCTCGGATAATGGCCCTCATCGAGCCCCTTAACAGTTTTAAAAGTACTTGTTTACAACCGGCCAAGCCCACATGTATTCCCTTTATAACAAATAACTTGACTCTTTCTTCAGAGCTCTTTACAGTAAGGTATGGTGATTCCCAGAGTAAAAACAATCGGATTCACAGTGCATTTAATTAAACCTATTTCTGTGTTAGTTTACACGTAGTAGTAGTGGGAGAAACTTCTATGCTTATCATAAGAGTGGAATTTCGTAATCAGTAGAGAAATGAAAGATGGGACCAGGTCTAACCTTCAGGGTGAACGGATCATCTCTCTGCCCCACGGTGCGCCCACAGTTGCAGGCACAGGGGGTGCGATTGTTGTTGGTGTGAGGCATTCTGGGAATCACGGCTTCTGTTTCAGGGTCAATCAGGCTGTCCAGCAGGAGATGAGCCTAGTGAAAGCAAAGATGGAAGAGAACAGCTCCTAAACACCTCAGATTCTCGGTCTTGATTGGCCAAGAGTAGGGCTGTGCATTTACAGGTAGTATGGGAACCGGTTACCTCATTAAAAAAAACCACAAGTACCTGGGTACCATTTAAAGAAACCTGGGTACCATTTAAAGACACCAAAATTCAAATCTGAAAATACTACTGCATCGTTGCATCAATACAGCAAGATACAAGTGTGCACAGTAAGCTTATCGCTTTAAGGTCTAACTTGCAACTTTTATGCGAGTGTCATAAATGTAAAATATATGTTTTATTTCCCATGCAGCTGGTTTTCGTTTTTAAAATGCTCCCCACAAATGACATTCAAAACCTTTCTTTTTCATTGTCTGAGAAGTTACTGAGTAATTTGTAAAGTTGGTTATGGGTACTCGATTCCATAATCTGGAACCGGTTCCGGACATCAACGGTCGGGCACTTGGGTACCCGGTTCCGATGCACAGCCCTAGCAGAGAATGAGTCACATAGCATTCGTTAGTTTACTAGTTTGCCATGCACAGCAAAAATGACTTTACAACAGCCAAAAAGGTAGCAACCGTGGTTTGTTTGCACACGTAGGCGTACAGGTGTGCGCATTGCGCATATTGTTCCTGTTATTATAGTGCAAGCACAATGTATGTTACGGGGAGTGTGGTCTAGTGGTTAGGGTTTGTGGCTCATGATCAGAGGGTCAGGGGTTCAAATCCAGCTGCTGTGTCCATGGGCAAGCCACTTCACCCCACTTGCCTCTCTCCACCCGGATATACAAACAGGTACCGGCATTAGCTGGGGAGTGACCTGCGACGGACTGGCATCCCATCCAGAGGGAATCGAAAATATTCTATGCCGTTTCATGCCAAGGAAACTGGCAATAAACGCCAGCCTGATGGGCCATATTGGCTCGCAACCTTTACTACTTTTACTTTACAACATATTTCATGACCCAACTGCTGGTCAACAAGTGACCTTAAAATCAAATTAGGTTTTTTCTCCACCGACGTATAAACACTGTATACTCAGTGTGTTACCTCCCGAGTGAAAGTTGGAAAAAATCACTCGGGTGGGACTCGAACCCACGACCTCCTGCTTTCTAGTGCAGACGTCTTACCACTCAACCACCGAGTTAACAGGATCGGTTGGCTGGTTCGAAGCAGGAGGTCGTGGGTTTGAGTCCCACCTGAGTGATTTTTTCCAACTTTCACTCGGGAGGTAACACTCTGAGTATACAGTGTTTATACGTCGGTGAAGGGCAAAAACCTAATTTGATTTACATCACCCCAACGCAAAATTCCATCTTACGAATAAGTGATCTTTAATTGAAATTTCTCTAGGATAAGCCTTTTCAAACATTAGACACAAGTGAAAGATGACCACCTTGACTAGGACTCAAAACCAAAACAACCAGACAACAATTTGTCCAGTTTTCGTGGCTACCTTGTGGATGCAGTGGTGGCCCGTCAGACTGACCACCTCACAGAGCTGGCGTCCACTCTGCCAAAAGAGCTGGCACTCGGCCTGCAGCTGGTTGGCGTACTTCTCAAAGGCCGGCCCCCGGGCGTGTTGGGAAAACACCTTCATGGCTTGAGCCAGCTACAAAAACAATGGGTTGTAGACGAAAGAAAGTTCCAGTAATTCAAAGGAAAACGCGTACTGGAAGCTCCGTTTCCCATTGGTGTAAGTGGAAAAGAACTAAGCTGAAGATCCGTGTGTCCGTCGTGCTGAAACGTAGTGCGCACTGTGTGATGCGCAAAAATCAGTTGTTCGACTTAACATGCATGCGTGCATGTATCAATATTGCGCATTGCGCTACACTGCGTTATCCGTTGAAATTGTATACGTTTCAGGTGGCGATTGAAATGGATGACGCATCCAATGCGTATGAGATACTAGGATCACCGATTTTACCGAATTATGCCAGAAATCTGCTCAAATTTTCATTGTGCTAGATTTTCTGCTAGATTCGGGGTTTTTTTCAAAAAAATCTGTCCGATCTAGCCGAAAATCGGCTAAAACGGTTACCCTGGGCATACGGCAAAGAAAGATACAGAATGAGTAACTCACCCTGCTTGCATGGACAGTGCTTGTGTAGTGGGAGGGCGCCCCCTCTTGGTATGTCCTGGTTGCTATGGGCAGGACTTTATTACATCGCCTGTTGTCAAGCAAAGGAAATAACCCGATTGGTCAGTCTGATGACAATTTAACCCATCAGCCATTGTGCTACCACAAATTACCCTGCCTGTTACTCCCTGTAGCACCTGAAACCGCCCGAGCACTCTATGGTTTTACATAGGTTTGAGCGGTTCCAATCTTCCTGGAACCGGTTCCAGTTCCCAAAAAAGAACCGGTTCTGAGTCGAAACCGGCTCCCAGAAAATTCAATGAAAAAAACATAAGCTCTGGAAATCACATGTAAACAATAACTGTGTCACCTTGTGAGGCCGTGCTACGTGGATTTCGACGTGCAATACACTGTACATGTTATTCTACTAACTATTTGTTTTCAAACAATGTCTTTTTCCTGTGTAACTGCGAGTACCCGGTTTTCGAAAAAATTGGACTCGCGGTTCCAGTTCTCGTATTATAGCCGGGTAGAACCGGGGAACCGAGGGAACCTCGCAATACTAGTTTCACACACTCATCATCATGTGATAAACACAATGTGATACAATGTAATACAGTTGTTATAATTGGAATAACACAAGCATTTCCACTTTAATTCAAATGTTTACACAAAGTAGGTAGAGGCCAGAAACAAATAACCAGAAGATTTCAGCTCACTACTGTCAGGATCCAGTAAGAAAACAAAGTTTTTAGGGTTTTGACCAAATGTCCCCAATCTAGAAAGTTTTCCAAATCAGCAGTCACCAAAATTGAAAATGTTTGGCCCAAAAATCATACTTCACGAAAACAAGTCAAACGTTCACAAAGGTGCGTAAAGGCCAGAAATGAATAACCTGAAGATTTCAGCTCACTATAGTCAGGATCCAGAGAGAAAACAAAGATTTCAGGTCATTTAACCGAATGTCACCAATTTAAAAAGTTCCCCATATCCTCAGTCATCAAAATTATATATTTTCGGCCCAAAAATCCAACTTCAGGAAAATAAGTCGAATGTTCACACAAGGTGCTTAGAGGCCGCAAGTGAATCCCCTGAAGATTTCAGCTCACTGAAGTCAGAATCCAGGGAGAAAACAATCACTTCAGGTTTTTTACCGAATGTCTCAAATCTAAAAGTTGTTCATATCCTCGGTCATCAAAATCATCAATTTTTTGTCCAATTATCAACTATTATAAGTGTCTAGGTTAGTGTCAAAGGTTGCGATCGACACAGTGTTAGAACGGTCGATCATGTAGGATCAACACGTAACGCCGCAATCTCATGGCAATAGCAAAGTTCATGTTCCGCAATCAATCTTAAAGGGAATGTACATCATTGGCTTTTGCTGTAATTTTCAGAAATGAACTATTTGAGAGGTTAGTATAATAGATCAAATATTGTTACACTGACATTTTTGAAGTTTGGTGTTCGAAAAGGTTGGAAAAACCAAGAAAAACAAAAATGTTCAAGTAGTCTGGTTCCCTGACTCCACAAAAGATAAAATGGATCAATTTATAAATGATGGAAAATTGTAAGGCAAGGGAACCAGTCTAGCTGGCCTGCACCCGTTCATGAACATGTAACCAATAGCAAACAAAATTTGGACTGAAAAAAATGGTAAATTTGGAGCGGTAGTTGAAAAATAGTTAGGTTTTTCCAACGCTGGTCGGCTGACCACCGTTGGAAATGTTTACAAAAATACCATTTTCTTGAAAATGACTTCACACCAGGTGCCATAATTATACAAGATGCTTGAGACTGTCATTTACCAGCATCCTAGTAAGGTATTTCGTAAAAACTTGGTAGTTTTATTTTTCGATGTTTGCAAATGTTGTATATTCCCTTTAAGGAGTGCATGCATTGGAGCAAAACGAATGGAACCAACATTTTTGGTAAAATGGAACCAAAATTCAAACATGTATGGCATAAATCATACAATGGAATTTTTGTCAATGAAATGGTGTACATGATTCATTGTTATGTGACTAAATTCCACCAATAAAAGGATCTATGTTATGCATTTTGGCAAATTGGCCACATCACCGCTACTTACGCTTCAGAGAATCGCATGTCCAGGTCCAGGGCAGAGGTCATAGCATTGAAGTGACTGCTGACCTTGGGGTCATCCGAGTCGCTCATGAAGAACTCGTACAGGAGGCTGGATACGGCTTGCCACCTGCTGAAACTCAGGCTCTGGAAAACGAGGGGGAAACAATGGTATACAAATATTGAGTGGCGCAGCGTGGAATGGGAGGAATATTATCGCAAGGTAAAATCTGGACTTTTCTATTTCACGAGGCAAAGCCGAGTGAACTGGAAAAGTCCAGATTTTACCGAGCGATAATATTCCTCCCATTTCACAATTTAAAGCCACTCAATATTTGTTTTATATAACTGACATATAGATCCTTGTCATTTGATATATTTGAACTTTTATTCCAATGCAAAACTGGAGGAAAATGTATTTCTCTCTTCCAAACCACCCCTTCACCAAAATGTTTGAACCCCACACTCTGTAGTGCTGGCTCTTTGGAACAATATGCGCTACGGGCAACGCTGAACGCGCACACCAGCATGCATTTGCACACAAATACCGCGTCATGGAACAAGAATGATCCTAACTGTTCAATAGTATTTCCCATTCCCCATGGGCGGATAGTACTTTTTGAGCCGCGGCGTGAATGGGAGCAATAACGAAATGTCATGTGATGTGAGTTGCACCAATCAAATGACAAGGATCTGTATGTCGGTTATATTTAAAGATAAAGACAATTTTTCATTTTGATGGTAGATCTAGACTTGTCATTAAGGTAAGGGCGAGTCAAAAAAAGCGAAACCAAAACCTCAACAAAATGTATTTCATGTACAAACAAAATATGTAGCACCAAAAATAACAATGACTGGAAAGCCAATTTCATAAATTCCAAAAAAAAATTACTTAAATTGCTCAATCCGTTCAAAGTATATTACCATTTAAACACAACGACCCTAAAACCTCTTTCGTCCAAAAATGTGATTTCAAGAATCGTCTCACAATTGTCTTCAAACATCACCAGCGATAAAACCTCAGTTTAACAGTTAAAAATATTCAACAAAGTCCTTTTGAAGGCCTGCCTTTTGAAAAAAGTGGATTTTTTTAATCATCTGGTTGATGTTAATAAAGATATTGTGTACTACAGTCGATGATAGTCTTTGAAACAAGAATTGGGTTTCATTTTCTGTGTTGTTCCAAACAGTCAGAACACACCATAAATTGCTTTTTTTTGACAAAACAGGTTTTAGGGTCATTTCGTTAAAATGGTGATATTCTTTGAATGGATTGAGCAATTTCAGTAGTTTTCTCATCCAAAAGTAGTTACTGAAATTGGTTTTCCAGCCTTTTTAAATTTTGGTGCGCCACATTTTTTTTTAAATATGAAATATATTTTTGGGGGTTTGGGTTCCGGTTTTTTTTTACTCACCCTGTATAACGCTTGTGCAATATTTTGTTACCTAAAACACTTATAGAATGTTAGTCCCAACGAAAAGGGAAGAGGGCAGTCAAATTTTGCACCGTAAAAGCTTTCTATTTTTAGTGAGGAAATGTAACAACTCCTATTCGATAGTACTTTTTCATTTAGTCCATACTGTTTTATCCATAATTATATCCTCTGCTAAGAACCATCGCTTAAACAAAAATTAAAAACCATGGGGGGGGGGAGTTTTACTGACCAATCATACTGACCTCACAATGTGGTGTTGCCCCTCGCCCAACTCCATCATCAAATCCCTTCCCATCAAGCACCAGCTGGATATGTTCCCATAGAAACGACCTCAGGTCATCCATTTTCCTAGGCTCTTCCACAGTTGGTATTGTATCCGTGAATATCTGGAACTGCTCGGAGGGTACCGGTGGTGACGGTGACGTCGCTGATGGTAATTTGGTGTCGACTTTTCATAAAAAAAGTAAAAATTATAATAAATAAACCAAAAGAAGGTAGAGAACAAAACAAAAAATCCACACATTTTTTGGCAGGGTCTGTGGGCTGTTGAAGCCCCATAGCAGCACAGGGTCTGTGATACATTTACAGCAAAGAAATTCAGACCAACTGTACAAAATCTTTAGCCAACAAAATACTCCAAACTTTTTATGAGGCAAAGACAAGGTCCTCAGTATTTCACCACACCAGCCATGTTTGAGGTCTCAATTCATTTTTTTTAAGGAGACTTTTCTTTAAATTTGGGGTCCACTTTGTTTCAATACTTTGGGGTGTGCACTGGAGCGTAATTTGTCCAACAATACACCGTGCACAACGGCCAATTCAAGATCAACACACGGTCCGCCCCCACAGACTTTACGGACTTTGTGTGTGTGTGTACAAAAGGCACGAGGGATTAACGTGTTTAGACGTCACCTGGAGGTGAGTCGAGGCAATCTGGACGTCTTAACCCCCCAGCCGTGCCGGTGTATAAAAACAGCCAGTGTGTGTTATCATGTCCTCTGACGTGAATTGATTAAACTGGACCCAGGAAAATTTTTATAAAAAGGGACATGGAATGCACTAGCACACGGAATCTGCAAAAGTGTTTGATGGAAAGTGACATTTGACATTCACAGACACGTACCTTTCTTGAAGGGCTGAAAATTCTTGTTGAGTTCAGAAATTATAAATGACACAGGGTCTGTGGCCAGACTCTGCTGGTCCAAAAAATGCACAAAGGCCTGGTTTCCGGGCACAGTGAACAAGCAATGAGATCTGCGAGCACGATTCAAAGAAGAAAAAAAGAGGTTAAAACTTTGAAAAGACGTTTTTTGTTAGAATTTGAAGTTCAGGGAATTGATGAACCTATCAAAATCAGCAAGAAGCCTTGAAAGGAAAACTAAATAAACGGACAGGTACCTACTTATTTAGAGAAATACTTGGTACACAGATAATGGTTTAGTTGAAAAGGAGGTTTCACCAACCATATGCTTGGTGATGCACTGTATTAAATGTTAAACACTTCTTTTTATTAAGGGGAATCCCATTGGATTTCTATTGGTGACAGATGTATATATTGTCAATTTAATTCTGGAAGATAATTAAGGCTTACAAATTATTGGTGAGAATGCGGCTCTTGCGTAGGAGTCTGTAGATCTGGTCTTCCAAGGAATGCTGTAAGAGCTTACGAGAAGACCAGCGCTGAACAAATAAAAGTAATAAAGTTAAGGCGATGGGGCTCGTCGAGTTTCAAGTGAAGTATTTGTAATTTGTTTTTCCATGTTGGGTCTTGCTAGTGAAGATCAGGGGGGAGGTTACAGTTGACCGCCGGTGGAATTTACCCCGCCTGGCTCTTCAGGTCTGAAATTGGGATCATTTCTGCAGCCTTGAGTTCGAAAAATGTCTTCTTTTCAGATTTGGGCCCAGGACAACCGCTTTTCTTTGTGCGTGTTGCAATTGTCCTGTCAGTATTTGTGTACTTGTATAGGTTTACGATAGAGGACAGACACACAAAGGGAAAGCAAAAGATCCTTTCAGTCCTCGAGAGTTGGGTCCTCTGTTGACAACTGTCCTCGATTGTACGTTTATGTACTTAGTCTATGGGAGAGTGCTACATTACAGGGACAAAGGGAAACACAAAGCATTGTCCTCAGGCATAAAGAAATTCACGACTGGGTGGGCCTAGTTTTGTGTCCGTGTTTAAGTCAAAGACTTTATTTCCAAAACATGATATAGCCATTTGGAAGACTGGTGCAAAATTTCGCAGTTAGGAAACTCAAAATAGTAAATAACAGCACAAAAGCTGTTTCTCAACTGCAGGAGGGTTGGGATTCTACCAAAAAAAGTAACAAAATGGTACTTGTATTGCTTTAAATTACAGTCCCAAACCCCTTTACACTTTACTCCTGCTCGCGGGATGGGAGATGGCAACCTTCACGTGGTCCACCCTGTTTTTAACGTCATCACATTGATGATGAGTACGCTTATTTGACCCTTGCTCGCAATCTGGTCTCTGCCTTCACTAGTGCCCATTAATACTCATGGGTGGAGAGAGGCAATTGTATCAAAGTGTTTTGCCCAAGAACACAAGCAAAGTTTTCCTTGTCAGGCCTTGAACCGATGTACTATTGTACATGAGTATGAAACTGAAGGTGTTGGGCTATGGACCATGACAGTTAATGACTAAAGCTGTGCAAAAACTAGACATACCTTCAATATCAAAATTCCAAACGACAGCATAATTTTCACCATTTATCGTGAACATAAAAAGCTGGTATCCCTTGACGGAATTTTAATTGTGGAGCGATGTGGTCCAATGGTTAGAGTGTTTGACTCACATGCAGTGGTACGTTGGTTTCAAACCCTGACGGGGAACATGGTGCTTATGTTCTTGGGCAAGACACTTTACTACAATTGCCACTCTCCACCCAGGAGTATAAATGGGTACCTGTGAAAGGTAGAGACCAGATTGCGCTGATCTCAAGCTGCTGAAAAAACTGGTCTCATGGCCTGATGAACAGGGGTAATAATTGTGAAGCGCTTTGAGACGTTTGGTATAAAGCGCTATATAAGCACCGCATTATTATTAAATTATTATAATAGGGACAAGGAATTCTTAATTGGATGCGTTATTTTAATTTTATTCTTTCGGTAGGCAATTCTCAACTGGGCAGGTAAATAAGGAAGGCGACACCTACCTTGTATTTGGATCTTGTAGTAGACACTGTTGCTGTTGAGTTCAACTCGTCTTCTGTCATGTCGGTCTGATAAAAGAAAAAAAGAATGCGTTGACAGTTGGAAACTCAAGAAAGCATCAAGTCTAGATTTTCCTTACGTTCGATCCAGAATGTGCTCTTATTTGGGGAATATTCCTCATTTCTGTAAAACCTGCTCACCTGCTGGCAAATAAAGAGCAGTCGTGGTGTGCACAGCCGGCCGTTGTTCTGACATTCCTTTCCCAACGGCACTTCCTTCAGGATGCTGGAAATGGAGGAATTCAGCTTCTCCCTGCAGAGAAAGAGCACAAAAAAATGTCCTCATTTTGTAATCCTCATCCTTCAAATCTCAAGCTTTGATCCTCATTATAGACCTTTCTATTGTTTGTAAATGCTGAGTGCCATTTTGTTTGGGCTGCCGCAAGCACTAAATCCGTGGTTGGCAACATACTTTACCCAAAAGTCCTCATAACATAAGAAAACGGCATGTTCGGGAAATATTGTGCAGCGTTTGTTGATAAGTTTGTATTTACAAAACTGAAATAATCTGTTCGTAATCATTAATAAATATTCTTCATTTTTGTAGTTTTGACCTTCCATAGTTTGGCAACCTGTGGTTGGCAAAATGTGTCAACCACACATCAGCGATAGAAAGGTCTTTATTTTTTATCTCTGTGCCGCAGTCATTATTCTGACATCCCCAGGTTGAAATGTTCACTCTACAATACATCTATGGGCTTCGTGCACCAACTAAGAGGGCGCCCTTTTACCTAGCAACGACTTCCCATGGGCGGGACATTTCGCTGGTTGACACGCACCATTCCTTGTGTGTGACGCACGTACACCAGGGGATATGTACTTTGTACACGCAGTGCATGGCCGCGCTTCGCGGCAAACGAATTGCACTCGGGCAAGATGGCGTTGGTCGGTCACCCCCAACTGTACTTTCGTTGCCGGTGAGGGGGCCGTACTTGTGAACGGAGCAGATTCTGTTTTTCTCACCATGTACTATGTTTTATGTAGCCTCTCAGTCTATTTTTAGTACCCTTTGCTTACCTCAGATTTTGCAGGGCTCTAAACAACTGGATATAGCCGGTATCAAATGTGTTCTTCGGATGGACCACCTGTTAAAAATACAAAAGAAGAACATGTCCAAAATTAAAGCCTTTATAGGTAGAGTATATCATTTGTCATTTGTGCATTTTCTTTCATTTGAAGCAACAAAATTGCCCAAATCTCAAGAAGGGTGCTTAACAACTAACCTGATGAAGTTTTAGCGCAGTGGATGATGTATACCCCGAGAAAACAATATTCTAGAAACTCGATTTCAATTCAAAACTTGCCGAGTTATGTTTGGAATTGCGCACGAAATCAGCATCCGGGCCACATTCTCTTTCCGCAAATTGCAGCTACGTATTGTCACGCTATGTACTGACGATTAATAGCAACATTGCACGCTTGTGCGTAGTGTCGACGCTTGTGCGCACTTATTCATGGCTTCGTGGAATTAAAAACAAACTACTAATGGAACTTTCCAAAGCGTCTTTGGAGATGGCCTTCTTTTATTGTTTTCTATAAAATGACAGCATACCAGAAGGAATAATTTCACAGGGAGTTTAGTGCCATTACTATCTTTAAACCAAGCATGCTTTTCAGCAATAATTTCTTCACTTACTTTTTGGATAGTGTCAAACGATGTCCCTTTATCCCAAAAATTATTTAAACTCTTCAACTGGACCCCTTCAAGTGCATAAGTACCCTCTAGAAAAAAATCACCCATATTTGGTTTATTTTGTTGGTGACTAGCCTGTGTAACAGGCATGGCAGGGGAAGAGGATTGATTTTTTGACTATTTGTGACTGCTGAAACAGCAGGCGGGTTTAAGTATGAACTTGAGCTAGTCTTACCACCATGATGTGGCAGACAGTAAACATGTACAGCAGTGCCCTGGCGTGGCTCGTCACATGGTCCTTCCAAAATGTGTGGCAATCCTGCAGGGAAATACATACAATGTACACATAAATTACTGCTGAAAAAAGGGATCTTGATTCTAATGTACAATGTATGAATGGCAAAAATTGAGTCAGTATCTTTGTGAGACGGTATGGCATATTATGATGATCTTTGCAGAAATATTGACTGGAGTGGGTTTGAACCTGCAACCTTGAACCTGGCTCCAGTATTTTTGTGTTACTTTCTATATAAAAAAGTCAATATTCTTTATGTACATTCTGTTAACAAATTCCGCATTTCTTTGTTTGAAGTTTCAAAAACATAAGCATAACATAGGCCTTGATTACTGTCTTACACCGGTGTCTGTGCTCTGTATTTCCATGTATGTCTGTCACTTGTCTGTCTGTCCATAGGCTGGGGAACAAAAGCTGATGCTTCACCCCGGACCTAGATGCTGCCATTTAGTTAATGTTCACTATTGTAAATATATCTAGTATGTATTGTCAATTTGAATATATAACATTATGTATTATGTATCATCCTTATGCAGCATCGAAATAAATGTATCAAATTGAACCGATTTATACTAACTTCGATTTACCAATTTTTTTTAATATCATTTTTGTTAAAAAATTCAAAGTTTTGCATCATCATCACCCGATTCCACAAAGCGCTGCGACGCGTCGCAACTCGAGTTACGACGCGTAACACGTCGCAGCTCGCGCAGCGTTGTATGATCCATTTCACGAAACTTGCGATGTGTTGAGCGCATCGTAAGTTCCTTGACAACGGCTTAAAACACTTCGCAAGTTTCAAGTCAACGCAAAATAAGAAGCGTCTTTTTCTTAGCCAGTTTTATGCCATAAAAAATACATAAATGAGACTACAATATAGGGACAACGTATGTAAAGTTGTAAATAGAAAATGCATTGAAAAATTATGAATTAACGTGGAAAATTGCAGTTGAAATTTCAAAGTAGCTATGCAGTCCACTGAGAGCTTGTTTTTCCTTGAAAATTGCATCACACGTCTGCCATTTTGTTTTTTGAGAGCTACCTAGAGGAGATCTGACGACTAAAATACATACAACAGTCACCGAGTTGTGCTATAAATACACTTACGACGCGTCGTAGGGATACGACGCGTCGCAGCGCTGCGATGCATTGTAAGTTACGATGAGTTTCATGAAATCGGGTGCAGACTTATTTTTGATGAGCAGCACCCGATTTCATCAAACTCTTCGTAATTTACGATGCATAGCAGCGATACGACGCGTCGTATCTCTACGATGCGTCGCAGCTGCGACGCGTCCTGCGATCCATTTCACGAAACACGTTGTAAGTACGACACGTCGTAGGTGTATTTATAGCACAATTCGGTGACTGTTTTATGTATATAGTCAGCGTACAGTAAATAGTCGTCTGATATTCAACAAAGAGTCGTCGGATCTCAGCTCGAAATTTGTTAAAACATCAAACAAAATGGTGGCCGTGCGATGCAATTTTGAAAGAAAAGAAGCTCCCAGTGGACTGTATAGCTACTTTGAAATTTCAACTGCAATATTCCAGTCTAATTCATAATTATTCAATGAATTTTCTATTTACAACTTTACACACATTGCCTCAGTATTATAATCTTGTTTTTGTCATGTTTAAGGCATTTAACTGGCTTAGAAAGGGACACTTCGTATTTTGCGATGACCACTAGACACGTCGTAACTTGCGACGTGTTTTAAGCCGTTGTCAAGGAACTTACGATGCGTTCAACACATCGCAACTTTCTTGAAATGGATGATAAGACGCGTCACGAGTTGCGACGTGTTACACGTCGTAACTTGAGTTGCGACACGTCGCAAGCGCTTCGTGAAATCGGGTGCTGGTCACATTGCCCCTCATTGTATTTCTGGAAAGTTAATAAAAATATAATTATTACAGGTTTTGGATTGTACTTACAGCATTTGACAGGTTTTGCTGCATTTGCTGGCAGACTCGTGACAACATTGGTGTGTCGTAGATGGAGACAAGATGGAGATACAGCACCCTGGAGTCGGCATCGTAGAAGCACTCAATGCTGCACTGATTCATAGAAAGAAAAACAACTCACCGGTAATATATGAGGTTCTGGCTCTAACAAAAATTGATCAGAATGATACTAAACTCAGCAGTTATGAGAAGAGTTTTACCCTTTCAATCTCTTGGTATGTTTACTAAAAAGTCTCCTAAATCAGCTGTAAAAAAATTCAAACATTGCAAGTAGCCAACAGCACAATCTTTGTAAACGCAATCAAAACATTAAAGGTAGAGTATATCATTTGCCGCTATCCAAAAAGTGACTGACGTAATTACTGTTGAAAAGCATACTTGGTTTAAAGATGATAATGGTACGCAACTCCCTGTGAAATTATTCTTTCTGGCATGCTGTGATTTTGAAGAAAACAATCAAAGAAGGTAATTTCCAAAGATGCGCCTGAAGACGAATTTTTGAAAATTTCCATTAGTAGTTCGTTTTTAATTCAGCCAGGCCGTGAATGGGTGCGCACAAGCGTTGACATGATGCTAATATTGGCACGGTTGCTATAATTCGTCGGTTCAGTGTGTGACATCGGGTAGCTGCAATCTGCTGAATGAGACTTTTGAATTGAAATAGAGATCCTAGCATATTGTTTTCTGGGAATATACAGCATTTACTGAGCTAAAATTTCAGCAGGTTGGTTGTTAAGCACCCGTTTTTAGATTTCGAGCACTTTTGTTGCTTCAAATAAAAAAAAATGTACAAATGAAAAATGATGTTCTCTACCTTTAACTTAAAGGTAGAGAACATCATTTTTCATTTGTAAGTTTAAGTAGCAGTATTATGCATTTGTAAATCTATCAAAGATCTGCACAGTCATCGCTTACACCTTTTTTTAAAAATAATTTGATGAATTGACTTTACACTCGTGTGGCCGGTTACATTTCCGCACAAAACAGTTGAGGGGTTTAGTATTTTTTTAACTGTATTTTAGCCATGCAATACTAGAAAAGAATGACCATTATAACACTTACACTGTCAACGTCAATCTTCTGTGTGTTGAATTTAGGATCCTGTCAAAAACAAACACACAATACGATTATCATGCACATATGTAGCCACCCTTAACTTTCTTAAGCCCCACCCCTTGCTTTTTTTTCTTCACAGACCTCCAAATGCAAATTTGTGTTTGTGTAGTACAGTGTATGAACAAGGAAGCACAGTTAATTTACTGCAAGATGTAGGTAAATTAAAAGTAACCTCTTCGAGGCAAAATGCTAAGCGTAGCATTGGGCCAAGTGGTGACTGCTCTATGTTCCGACAACCTAGACTGTGTTACTCCCGGTTAGGGTTAGGGTTAGGAATAGGAATATGTGCAGTCGGAACATAGGGGTGTCGGAACATAGAGGTGTAACCGGCCAAGTCACATAAAAAAAAGTTGATCGTCCCCGCTCACATCCTTTTTTGAAACCTTATGTGTGTTGTATGCATCATCGGCTTCAATCATTACCTAGAGCGTATAAAATTTCAATGGATAACACAATGCACATAGGATGTGTGGACATCCCAACAGTTAGCCCCATAAATGTGGCCTATTTACTGGACTGCCTCCGTAAACATAGGCCACACATCCACATGTACAAAAAAGTGTCGATTTTTCCAAATTTTGATTTTCACATTTAGGTTTAGTTTGTAGGATTTTTTTGCTTTAGAAGCATACTCACCCTCTTTATAGGCTAGTCAGAAAGTGCTGCCTTTTTCAGATGTCTAATTTTTGTGAAATTTCATGTTGAAATTTTGATACGCAAACGTGTAAAAATGAATCTGGAAATTTCACGAAAAATATACATCTGAAAAAGGCAGCACTTTCTGATTAGCCTATAAAGAGGGTGAGTATGCTTCTAAAGCAAAAAAATCCTACAAACTAAGCCTAAATGTGAAAATCAAAATTTGGCAAAATCGACACGATTTTTGTACATGTGGATGTGTGGCCTATGTTTACGGAGGCAGTACAGTAAATAGGCCACATTTATGGGGCTACCCAACAGTATGATTCCCAACTACAAATGGAATTGTCCCAACTCTAGACAGGATTACCCCAGAGTGGGACCTTAAGTGCTCAAAACGATGCAAACGAAGATCAGGCCAACTTTACTCACTCTTTAGCCGGCAAATTTCTCCAAAACTGTAATTGGGTAAAAGAAAAGGTCCTCAGTATTGCACCAACCAAGTTGGAAGACTCAATTCAATTTTTAAAGGAGACTTTTCTTCAATATTTGGCAGTGGCTTGCACAAGAGAGGGAAGTCAAGTGATTTCAAAATGAGGCTAAAGACTAGACTTCTACATGTCCATCCATGGTCCAACTGTTTGACAAGAGTGCCTTCTTCATTCAACGTCATTAGTCTGGTGCCTGGCTATTGAGAAATGTGTAGAAATAGTGACCTAGTACCCGGCATCCTAGATATTTCTTTAGGCACAGTCAGCTGACAGTTGATTGATGCGGACTCGTATGAAAATCGGACACTTTTTCCCTTTTATTGGTTAAACCCTCTCACGTGACCGGTTCCTCTCCTAATTATTCTATGCACGAGCATGCGCAATACCACCCATGAGTCCGTATTTCACAAAACCTAAATTCATGCTACACCGGTACCTTAAGTTTTTGGGACTCTCATATTCATTCATTCATTCATTCATTTAGCATTTATTTCCAACTCTGTATACAAAGGAAATAATATACATAATATAACCAAAAAAATTAACACGAGATGAAAAAATAATAAGCAAAAAGGGTCAATAAATGTACATGATATTAAGCAATAGGTAATAACTGGAACAGAGTATGTGGCGCGTTCTAAAAGCCGGGGCTTGTAGAGAAGATGGCATAAACAAAAACATTCAGTAAGTGAAAAGAAACGATAATTTGTGAATACAAAAATAACAAATTTAATAGACAAAGTGAAAACAATGAACGGACAAAGGCTTAAAACTTGCGATAAATTGAATCATAACAAAGTCAAAGTACACAGTATTGAGAGTCCAAAATTTTTGGTGTAGGATTACCCCACCTATAGATGGTACCATCCTAACTACAGTTGGGGTCATTGCTATAGTTGGGTCGTAACATCCCAGCCCAGGTGATCCCTCATTGGCCATAGTTACCTTGAAACCGTTTCTAGTTGTGACACCGTTCAGCATCAAACCTTTCGCTCGTTGGCTCTTTCCAAAAACTCCAACAACGCAGATGTTATCATTACACTCGGCGGGGCTGCAACGCGTGAAATACGGAGGAAGAGATAAAAATAAATTTAATGATAGGCCAACAAAATCTCCCAGATACAAGTTTTCAACTCATCCTCTTTATCCCTTCATTCTTTGGAATTAATCTGGCAGAGCGCATCAAATTCATCTCAAAACCAAAAGATTAATTTAAATTAACATTTTTACCATTGGCCATTCAGATATTTAATTTACCTTTAATACCAGATCATTTATCTCCCCACCTCTACTTTCTAAACTAGTCTTGTTACTGATGTAAAGGTATGGGCCCCTCTTTTGTCTAACTTCCTTGGAGTGTTTTCGTCTTTTTCCAAAATGACATCAGCAACCTTGAGCAGTCTTAATTTTCTTTAAATTCTCAAGACCCTTTATGTGTAATTTTGAACAGTACTTTTTGCTTGAGAATGTGAATTATTTTGTGGATTCACATTGCATCGCGGTGATCGCCATCTAAAATAATAAGTTTAACAAAAATAGATCAGGAAATGAAGTTTTGTTATATTTGTCATGTTTGTCATCTTCGTCATGTTCGTCGTCATTTTGCCCCAAAATTTCCATAAAAAATAAATAAAAACCCTGCCCAGATCTATCAATGACTTTCCTATTTGGGAAAGAATATTGCAACCTGATGGCATTTTGTCTTCATATATCATCTCAACAATAAAGGTCAGTCCTTGCACAATTGATGAACAGTGATGAAAAGACATGCATTTCCAATTTTGTTAGGCAATAAAATTTTCTTGACTCTCCATAGACTGTGCAGTTCAATTGAACACAACCGAAGTGGCGTCTGAATACTACATTCTTTCCCCTATTTCGCCTAGTTTGAGTTAATTTGAGACTTTGAGTCCAACCTTAGTGGATTTTCATTCTTCTAAAGGAACAGGGCCCGTAACTTCGCAATCGCACTTGCCTTGGGACACGTTGAACCTGTCGAGCGCAAAGTGAGTCCCCCGCGCAAGTTTAAACTTGCGCGCGCAAGTTTAAACCTGCGTGCGCGCGAGTTTAAACTTGCGCGCGCATTCATTTCCTTGCTACAAATTGCGCACGCAAGTTTAAACTTGCGCACTGCCTAGATTTTCCCGGCCACGAATACAGAGCCGATAAACTATTTTGCCCTGGGTATACTCATGCAGATATGTAACATTATTTTTAAAGCAGATTTTTTTCTCCGATTTAATAACATCACTGAGCTTCGGGAGACAATGCCTTCATGCCTTTTTTTGAAACATTTGATTAAATTCATTAATTAAATCATTTGCAAATGTATTTACTTTTTAAAATAATTACCATTTTACATGCATAGCGTTTTTTTAAGTTGTAAACATTTTTTAATATGAATTATTGAGCCTGCAATAAAAAAATATTTGTTAAAGTAATACATTTAATTAATTAATTAAATTAGTAATGCATTCATTAATTTTTTTCTTCAAATTATGCATTTTTGAAGTGTACACAGCGCTCGAAATGTTATGCAAGTATTTCTAAAAACAATATGAATTATTGTACCGAACAATTTATTAATTGTTAAATTAATTAGTATTTTTTTAAGAGTAATACTTTTTTAATTGTAGAATACATAAGCATTTTAAAAATAATGTAAATGATTAGTATAATGTCAAAACTTGAACAATTGAAGGGATCATAATCATTCTTTTTACGTAAACAGCGGGTTTTACACCTAGGAAATTATGATTTATTTACATTCAAGAATATAAATAAAATGCCAATTAGGTTTACAAAGCAAAAAACTTGAAGCTGGTCTCCATTTTTGAACAACATCAGTACACTTTCCAAGCAATCACCGCTGGTGTGCTTAAGTTGATTGCTTGCCCGGTCCCCTCCCTGGCCGGCCGCCCCCACGTACCCTTAAACAACTTCTCTGATAAGCACTGCTAAATCTCAATGTTTCTTTTCATTGACGCTAATTGAATTCCCCTTTTTATTAATTTTTTTATTCATTCATTTATTCCACTATTTCTCCATGTACTCGTGTTTTGAAAAAAAAATCTTCATCAATGAAAATCCCGCCCGCAAAAGAACGTTGCGATCGCCTTTGCGCAAGTTTAAACTTGCGCACGCAAATTAAAATGGCGCGGTGTAATTTGCGTGCTTCAGGAGTCCCTCGCACAAGTTTCAACTTGCGCGCGCAAGTTTAAACTTGCGTGGGGGACTCAAATTGCGCTCGACAAACCCATTCATCATGATTCAACAATATTGCAATGCAAATGCAACATGCCGTGTGTGCAGAATTGAGAATATGACTTTGCCTTTGGCAAATCTGATCTGGTTAATTCAAACATGCAAATTCCATGGATTATTTTTTTTTAATGACATTCACGTCAGGTACACTTACACAGCATTCGAAAGAAACGAATGTTGGAACCAACGCTTCTTAAAATCTGCCGACATTTCCCAATTATTTATATGTACGAGTCCTGAGAAATCCGCACTTGTGTGTTGCACAAAAGGTCACATGCTGTGTGACCTTTCAACCCTTCACCTTAATTGGTCGAGTCGAAATTGATAGAGGTGGGTTCAACTATAAAGTCCAAACGATATTTCATAATCCTTTGAGTAAAAAGCAAAAAAGTCCCTTTATACGATGTTTTTTTAATTACATTTGTGCTTTTTGGTGAATTCTGGTTCTTTTTTAATGTCTTTGATGAATCTTTTATAAACTCAAAAATCTCAAGGTACTTTTTTTTCCAATCATACTCCCCTACATTATATTTTGGTTTTGTGCGGGATGTTGTCAACAAGTACTCCTAGAACTATGAGGCTCCGCGTGAGCGGAGCCTCATAGAGTCAGAAGCCCGCAAAATTGCTGTCAACACTAAACACTAATTAAGTACAAAAACGTCCATTCCAAATAAGCCATTTCCCACAGAACCGCTGCACAGTTTGCCCCTAAACTCCGTACAGTACCTCACGACATACTCACGTTATGTGCACCAAACAAACATCGCTGGATTCTGTCTGTTTTCGGCAAAAATGATGAAAAATATGCCCTTTCCGCACTGAGCCAACCTAACACTTGAAACGAGCACGCGCGCAGAATGATCGCAGTCATTTTCGGGTTCGATCGCTCGGAGCGCGCCGCGGGGGGTATGTATGAGCGGATTGATAGTATGCGCATGCGTACAAGTGCAAGTACGTACCCCCCGCAGCGCGCTCCGAGCGATCGAACCCGAAAATGACTGCGATATCAGCGCGCGTGCTCGTTTCAAGTGTTAGGTTGGCTCAGTGCGGAAAGGGCATATTTTTCATCATTTTGGCCTAAAAACAGACAGAATCCACCGATGTTTGTTTGGTGCACATAACGTGAGTATGTCATGAGGTATTGTACGGAGTTTAGGGGCAAACTGTGCAGCGGTTCTGTGGGACATGGCTTATTTGGAATGGACGTTTTTGTACTTAATTAGTGTTTTGTGTTGACAGCAATTTTGCGGGCTTCTGACTCTATGAGGCTCCGCTCACGCGGAGCCTCATAGTTCTAGGAGTAGTCAACAAGTGGTGCAAGAGCGACGTCGTGTTTATTTGCTCGCCAAAATTATACCAAAATCTGACATAGTTTCAAACCGATTGCTATTTGCAGGGATCGTCCTTTGGTAAGTGCATACATGAACAACATTTTCAGTCCCCGGAGATCGGAGTAGTGGTTGGCCTACTGATAATATTTGATAAGGCCCTGCTAGCTGCTCCTGTCATGCCTGTGCGCATGCAGTGCAGTGTAAACAAAAATCCAACTGTACAAAATATCGGGGGGAAGGGGGGGGGGGGGACGGGGGGTGTTGTGTTTCTGCATACTCAAACAGTATCATGTCATCAACAGAAGAGAAGACTAGACGAGATGAGTAAATCAAACCGCCGACAAGCCAAGACCCTCACGACCGGCCAGCGACGTGATGCACAGGAACGCAAACGGGACGAGAGAGCCGTCCGCAATGGTTACCGGTAAAGACACTCTGGCGCAACAGACCACAGGGAATATCTCAAAAGTCAGAACATTCCCGTTCTGTATGGAACGTTCCTTTGGGAACGCACTGTGTTCCCAGCAATCAGCATATTCCCAACTGGGAAAAAATGTTGCAACCTGACGCCACATTTTTCTTCATATATCATCTCAATGAAGGTCAGTCATTGTAAAAATGACGACAAGACATGAATCTGGGATGGAGAAACATTTCCAATTTTGTTAGGAAATACTTGACTCTCCATACACTTTGTACACAACCGCTGAAGTGGCGTCAGGTTGCAACATTTTTTCCCCAACTGGAACAAACCATACCCAAGTATTAAGCGTGCAGGCGCACAGACCCACATTCCAACGTGGGAACACCTGGCATTCCAGGGCTGTTCCTGGTGGGAACAATGCTTGTTCTTAATTGGAAAAGGCAATGTTCCCCAGTGGAACGTTCCAACCGTTCCGATTTTTGAGACGTTCCCTTAGCATGCTCAAGGTTTACTCCATTCCATTGAATGGGCCTAAAATACTGGGTGTCCAATAAGTTGTCTAACTTTAGTAGCTAGAGCCTAGTGGTACATGTGCTAAATTTCCTGAAAAAACTTGTGTTTGCAAATTCCAAACCCTTTTCTTGATCAGCCTGTTCACTACGGAACATTTTTGGAAGCTACTTTCCTTCCAAAATTCAGTATTCATGTTTGACATAACTGCTATGTTGAGAGAAATGAAAAAGTGCATAAATTCATTATTTGGTGTTGCTTTATTATTTTATTTTATTTTTTTGGGTATCCCTCACCCCCCAGGAAACAGCATAAGGATGCCTCATACCTTGCAGATGATGAGAACTTTGCGGGTTTCGCCACTCAGCTGCAGACCATAGGCCTGGAGCTGAGAGACATACCAGGGGACGGGTAGGTGGCTGGCTATTCAGCCAAACAACCAACCAACAAGGCTATTTAACCAGTTCGCACCGGGATCATTTTGGCATTGACCGGACCCAGGCGCGGGATTGTTTTTCATGAACCTTGATGCCAGACGGGTTCAGGCTATCATATGCGGGTAGAACACCCTGACATTTTCTGGCCTGTCTGGCTGCAAGCTGGTCGCTGACAGATATTTCCAGCCTCGCTCGTTGTGTGTATATCCGTTCCGAATACGGCAAAACCTTTGCATGTAGACACGTCAACCGACGTGAACTGGTTAAATATGTGCACAAACCTATGGTGTTTAGCATCGTCAAGATACCCATCATTTCTCCACAAATCGCTGTGTATACCTAGAATAAGGTTGGGGCAGTGGTACTTTTCTACCCCTCCCCCTCCATCTGAGCTGGGTATGAATCCTGCCTAAGCCAATTTAATTTTTCCATCCCTACCTGTTTGTGTAGGAAAAACTTGGTAGTGTCTAGTATTTTGGGTTGTCCTCCCACCTCTAACAAACTGAATATTTCCTCATTGTCTTCTCTCTAGGATTTTTCAGGCTTGTGAGCTATATTGTGCATTGGCCACTGTTGCAGTGGCATATCTAAGGGGTTGGGGAGGGGTTGGGGGGCAGCCCCTTTGAATCCTGCAATTAATACTATGACCAATGGTGGATCGGGGGGGGGGGGGGGGGGGCAAAAAAACCCAACTTTTTTTAAAGTAACATCGCAAAAAAGGCAGCCACTGCGTACACCACCCACAGACCTCAAAACACAAAGCCCAAGTTACACTTTTTCACTGTTGGGGGATTCTCGGTTTACAGGAATTTTATAATGACACTAGTAATAGTGTCAGGGCTAATCTACTGCTACTTGCTACTGTTTCACGGTAATATGTGATTAAAAATTTCTCATCAAAATCAAAAGCTTAGAAAGATATCTCAGAATCTCAAGCCAGATACAAGTTATAGACAGAAATTCTGTATTATTGGATATTTCATTGTGATGGGAAGTTAAATTATGGCTGACTCCCTCTCATAACCATCTAGTACAAAGTACTACCTTATAGCTCATAGCTCAAATACACAACATTGACAGTCCCAGGGTGTTAGCACAAGGAACACTGTGAACATTGTTACGTTTTTGGTGGCGCTAGACTTGTTTGCTTCCAACTCTGCAAGCAGGCTCATCAGCGCTGCGCGTTCACTTAATCAGCGGTGATATATTTGTTGATTGTTCTGTTTATTGAACAGTAACTGTCTCTTCCGTGCCTTGGGCGATCAAACTGAGGGACACGGACGGAACCATTTGAGGCACCGAGCAGACACCGTGCAATATATTCTAGAACACCGGGATGACTTTGAGCCCTTTGTGGAGGACGATGTGCCGTTTGACAGACACAGTAAGACAGTTGTAACCCTTGATATAAAGAAGCAAAGAAGATTATAGATAATAATTATGAAGTTGAACAAAGAAATTGAATGGAGTGGAGTTTGAACCTGCGACCTCCGAATTACCGTTCCGGTGCTCTACCAACTGAGCTATCCAGCCCTGTGCTGGTGCCGTCCAAATTTGTCAACATCATTGTTCAGTATTATTGAATAGTGAATTTCTCTTCTTTTTTTGGGGGGGGGCAAATTGCAGAATTTCTCACCATCAAAAAATTGGGAAATGTTTTAGTGTGAAAAGTCTTCATGGGGCAATAACAGCTTATTCCTTTTGTCTTTCTTTCCAGTTGAGAATCTTGCCAAGTCTGGTACCTACGCTGGCAATGACAGCATTGTAGCCTTTGCGCGTAGGAATGGCCTTAACGTGGTCATACACCAGCTGAATGCACCAGACTGGAGGGTGAGTTAACCATTGTTTCAATTTCGTCTAATTAAGATAATGAATTCAGTAGTCGAAAGATTTAATCAAGTAAACCAAATACTGACTCGGGAGTTTTGAATCACTTGCCCATATATTCACACAAAAAGTGGACAAAGTTGGATTGTAATGTGCTAGCTGTAGAACGCCTTACCAATACTCAATCAACCAACGTATCGAAGCCTTATCTTATTCTCCCAAATTGCTACATCACATCATACATTTAGATCAATTAACCAGTTCACGTCGGATGACTTGTATACACGCAAAGGTTTTGCGGTATTCGGAACGGATGACGGATAAACACGCAACGAGCGAGGCCGGAAATATCTGTCTGCGACCCGCTCCCAGCAAGCGAGGCTGGACACATCAGGGTGTGCTACCCGCAGATGACGGCCTGAACCCGTCTGGCAGCGAGGTTCATGAAAACAATCCCGCGCCTGGGTCCGGTCATGTCAAAATAATCCCGGCGTGAACTGGAATTAGGCGCAGAGTTTTCAAATGGGATACATCTTTGTAGAACTTTTTCCTTGCCTTTTGTTCATCTTATGATCTAGTTTCTGTAAAGAGAAATGGCAACTTTATTCCTCAAAACCTTCAAATCATGTTACATCCCCCCACCGGCCCGCCCCTCCAATTGCTGCTTCCATTGGTCCTTGTATTGATTGGCTGTACACTTGTCATTGGTCACTACATTCAAGAAGTCTTTTTTTGTTACAGATATGTGGGTCAGACAGACCCGAGGCTAGAGAGCTCCACATTGCCTACCACAATGGAGACCATTACTCCAGTGTACGGAAATACGGGGACAAGTCACAAGATCCTACCAAATTCAAGGTACCGTGATGACATCATATAAGACCAGCTTTTAACCCTTTCGTGGACTTTGTTCCAAAACTGAATAGATTTTTTTTTTTTAAATCTACACAAGAAATTTTTGGACGGACATGTTGTGTGTGCATTGTACAAACTATACAACCAATTTTTAATAATCATGTCGTGCTTATATGTGAGGCGCTCTGGCAAAATGAGATGGAACTGGACACAGGCCATAGTGGAGAAATATGCAAAAACAAAACGACTGTGAGCATTTTTTTTTAATTTTCAGTTTTTACTGATATTTGTAATCTTTGATATTTCTACTACACGTATTTTAAACAAATAGTACAAAAAATGTGGAATTAAAACTTTTTTAAGGAAAAACAATTTTCATCTTTCATATTCACGGCTACAAAACTCAAAGCTTTAAAGTCCTTTTTCTCAGTATTTTACTTTTGTTGACATGTCAATAAATGCAATCTTTAAACAGTCATAACTTGTCAACGGAATGTCCGATTAAAGTGCAACAACAGTCTGGTATTAAAAAACAATTTTATTCTCTTTCCTAATACCCGCAAACCCTTATTTTGACCTCCGCCCAGTTCTTATTTTGCCAGAACGTCTCACATATTTTGCTTTATACTAAAAGGTCTCAATTAAGCTCGTCACAATTATTCCTGTTCATCAGGCCATTAGAGCAGTTCTCTGCAGCAGCTCGAGATCAGTGCAATCTGGCCTCTACCCTCACAGGTACATTGTACCATTTGGACTCCTGGGTGGAGAGAGACAATTATGGTAAAGTGTCTTGCCCAAGAACATATTTCAATATCAAAACACATTATGTATCTAGTCCTCAGACCCAAGAAAATATGCAGCCACGGGAGTTAAGGCCAAGCACAAAGACAGGAACGATGGCTCTTCCTATGGTGCATCAGTCGCTGATGACTTCACAGTGCCGGGCGGGGCTTGGAGCAACAGCACCATGGACGAGATGGTGATACACATCATGGATGCTACTGGTTGTCAGGTATGCTCGTCTGCTGGACATATATTATATAAGCCTCAATGTCTGAGTTCCAGACAACATGAACAGCAAATGAGGTAGTCCACACTAAATTGTTTGAAACTGGAAATCTAAGAGTTGGAACTTGGCTATAACAGTTTAAAAATAATTGATTCTGGACAATAGCACGTTAAATGAGGCCGATTGTGTAAACTCACTCACATCTAAACTTGGGTGGGTCCAGACTTGAAGAGTTCAGTTGCGAAAACCATTTGTGACCAAGAACTAATTTATTCACAAACGTCAATAGGTGAACAGTACATGTGAACATACATTAATAATTGTTGACTGCTGTGATGTGGGATATGGCGCAGTGTACCACATTTCAGCAGTCAACAATTGTTTTGTTATATCGGGATGTTCGGTCAGAGTCTGAGCGAACATTAGTTGCATTGCTGTGTCTGTCACTCGCACCCTGCGTACAAACTCGTCTGGCGTGTGTGCAGGTATAGGAGGTATTTTGATATGCAACGCAGTGTATATAAGGTAATTTGTATGCGACGAGGTGGATACGAGGTAAACAGTCATTTTTATAGCCTGCACAAGTGGCTGTTTTAGACCAATGAAATTACAATATTACAATTCTTGTGACTGGTCAGAGCACATGAATGTCTCTGGATTTGTCTTATACAGGATGCTGGTCTGATCAGCGACACACTCCAGGATAACCAGTATGACGTAGAGGCAACCATCGACTTCATCCTACAGATCCTGCAGGAGGACATTCATCCTGATGGTAAGATTGCAACTTCTTCAACTTCTAGAATACCAGACTGGTGCGCAGCAGTCTGAGTAATATATAGACCCATGTTTGTGATTTCCCAAATTGTCAGTGTATGATCGGATACTAAGAAGTAATACATGTGTATATCATTCACAGGAAGTGTACCCACAAATTTGGTGTCTATAAATTAGACTATGACCGTGATATTTCCTCCAATGACAAAATAATTACTTGAAGAATGCATTTGTGCCCCAAGTTTAGGAATGTGACAGACTCAGACTTCTGGATAATACAACCTTAGAAATGGCAGCAAATTTTTGTCACCTAGCTTATTTGTTTGAGTAATTACTTTAATACCAGAATGTAAGATTCTTGAAATAAATCCATCTTCTTTACTTCTTAAGATCAAACCATTTCCCAGGATGCTTCCAGAGTGCCTGAGGATGGCCTCTGGTCGTCGGAAGGCACAGGGTCCCGCATCTTTGGTGCACCAGTCGATGGGGACTCCAAGAAGATGCAGCCTAACGGAACACAGGGCAAAGGAAGAGGTCGGGTGAGTATCACGTGTAAAGACGTCAGTCAGCACAGCTAACAATTACAGCCTTTAAGGATCAAGGGAAGAGGGGGTACTTTGTTGGTTGTACTCCTAAATACTCTGCAAAGGAGTTTTAACAGGAGACCAGAAACACCGGGGCATACCCCTTCTCTTTAAGGATTAAAGAGAAGAATTACGTGCATTGCATTACACAACACACTGGACCTACGGCTTTACATCCCATCCTATCCGAAGGACGAAGCAATAATGGTAAAGTGCCTTGCTTAAGGGCACAAGTGTCTACCCGGGCTTGAACCCACGCCACTGTTGCCTCTGAAACACCAAAGCAGGAGTCCGGTGCTCTTATTCCACTAGGCCATGGCACTCCACAATGGAGTTAGGGTGTTCTGAGTTTTATTGACTTAAATCAGTTCCTGTAGTTATTCTAAGAAGACATGCTCAGCCCCAGAACACTTGGTAGTGGGAGAGATTGGGAGAGTCCATAGAGCTATATTAAATTACTAGAGCGCTAACTTCGTGTACAAAGAAATGCCTGCTGGGCGCATCCATGTTTGTGCACAAACCTACGGAGACCTAGAAATTTTGTATGGCTTTTGTACTGCTACTTTGCATATCTGCGTTTGTATTCCATACAGGTGCGTTATTGAAGCCAATACGCTCAAAACCGAAACGCATGATCAGCAAATGAGCGTGTCATTTTGCTCTACGCAAACAGCGCAACGCGTGCACGTATTCGCTGCAGATGCTTTTTGCCGTCACGTTTTTTGGAACCGTCAATGACGCGCTTAAGTTGTTTGCGTGTGTTCTACTTGCGTGTGGCATGTAGAGTACACTTTCAAAATTCAATCCATCTAATTTCATTATGTTCTACAAACACGCACATGAATTCAAAATGTCTGCGCCCAGGACGGCTTCAAAGCGTCTCCGCACGCAGAATGGCGAGTTAGCGCTCTAGTAATTTAATATAGCTCTATGGGAGAGTCAGAGTTTTCATTATTAAGTCAGTCAACAGTCAGTTCATAAGTAACAGGTGATGAACATTAACAAAGGAATGCCTTTGTCATGGCTCATTTTAATAGTTTGTGACTTGAGTTGAGGCTAGATGACTTGTAAAGACATGTAGTGACTTGCGACGGACAGAATTTAAATACTTTCAGTACCTCTGACATTTTGCAACCTCTCCAACAATTTCAGGGTCAACGGCAAGCTGTCAACAGCCGCATCCTGAAGCAGCAGAAGAGAGCAGAGAAGAAGGAACGACAGATGGAGAGGCACAAACAAAAAGTCTTGGGAATCCAAACGGAGAACCGAGACGAAGACAAAGACGACACGCAAAGTACCGTGTCCGTTCCCATTGGGCAAATGGGAGCGCTTTCGATATGAGAGTATGATACGAGTAAAACAGTGTGAACAATTCTAAGGTCTGTGATTGCTGAATGAGGTCGGCCAAACCTGCTGGACATGTTGGATCGCAAACATTTGAAGTCCCAAAAGAGATCGTCGACAGAAATTTTACTTGAAGTAGAGTCAGGACTGTTTAAATAGAAAACACCTTGTGACACTGCAGTCATCGAAGTTCATTAGCAGGTTTCAAGGGAGAGATATATGAGGTAGCAGTATGTGGACCATGTGTCTATTCAAACTCTGGTATAGACAAAGGGTGCCTTGTAAGCTGACATTGGTAGCGTACCGGGAAAAAATCACCATCCAGTTGAAGACTTGCAAAAATGCAGGGAACAAGAACGCCTGTTTTGGGATCTTTTTAATTGGATGTTTTCTTTGGTGACAAACAATGGCTCTTATTTGCTAGGGGTCCAAATGCAAATGTATTTGTTGGGAATCACACATAAACAAACAAAAATGGATGATCATATCATGGAATATATGCAGAAAGTCGACCAGGTAGTTGGAAGTGGCCTTTTTGAGGCACATACTTGTTGGCAAACTGTGCAATTGTTTCCTTCCCTTTTCGAAGAGGTTTGTTTTATGTAGTTGAAATTCTGTAGTAGTTTTGGAGTGCTGTTGGATGAGAAATGGCGGGGGGGGGGGAGTATAATGAACTTACATTTTATTTTTATTTTTTTGCTAGTGTATGAAATATATTTTGTGATTACAATAAAGGAAAACAAAACACAATTCAAAATGCCACTTTTAGTCAGTTTATTGATAATGAAAGCCCAGAATTGAGCTGTCCCGATATGTATACAGGCAAGATATTCCTCATCATGCAGGCATACATAGCAATAGATCAGCTATAGCAGATCCGTGTATAACACACACCACTACATAACAAACACCAATATACAGAATGAAAACCCAAACAGTTTATTCTGTCTATAAGTATTACCGGTGCATTGAGGACCAACAATTGCTGTAGCTCTCCTATTTTGTGGACCCTATGTTCGTTACTGTGAAGTTCTGTTGTCTGGATTGAAATGACTAAAAATTTCACACGATCAGATTGTTTTCTGACACAGTCAAGTCCTCCGACATTGTTGACATCTTCAAATTTGTAAATGTTTTAGCTTCAAACGTGATTTTATTAATGTGACAATTTGGAATGCTGGAGCAATACTGATCCATTTGTTGTACTCAAAATGTTCATACAATTGGACCTGTTTATGAAGCCCGGCATCTGAAAAAAGCCCTTGCTGTTTTAACAACAGTTAAGCAACCTTGGATTTCTGTCAATATAAAACCATGTCGTCTTGTGTGTTACTGTAAAGTAATTACAAAATTGAGCGTTATATTTGTTGTTTCAAAATGTTTCCATATTGGCATTCGGTGAATAAAATTAGAAGCCATTTTTTGAGGTGGTACCACGCATACGCACGTGCTGCCTGTGTTCTTAAAGACATTTTGTTGGCCCTATTGGTTGAAGGAGCCCGGAGTGCATGCGTATTACCTGAGCGCGACTCGCTTCAGCCTGGTGCCACCGCAGAAAATAGCTGCCGCCGGATTAGTCTATTGACTGAAAGGGCAAGAACATGCTTTTTAAATAAATGTACAGTATTTATGCAAACTATGACAAAGAGTAACATTTGTAAACGATGTATATGATGCTAACAAATACTAAATCTAAAATACATATTGTCTACGTGGAACTGTTTTTAAATTTGGCAAATTGGCAATAATAAAAGGCATATCTTATTATACAAACTGTTTCATCTTTTTTTAGTGAAGCATCGGCCAGTTCAAGGCTACACATGATTCTACATCTACAGATATAGTACTAAGGATACACTAAGATATAAACCAATTAGTTTGGAGTTGTAATAGACCGGTGCATTAGCCCCCGGCCACTGTGCACATGGGGCAATGGCATGCGCACCTCTCGAATGCCATACTACATGTACCGGTCATGGAAGTCATACACACAATCATGGCTGTAATTGGTCAACACACCCTTGGGTAGACAGGAGCTTAAATGGATGGGTCTATTGCACTGATCTAAAGACTGGATAGCGTACAGAAAGCTACAGAAGAAAGCCATTTGAAGCCGTATTGGTGAGACTGGCTGGTGATCTATAAAGGACAAGCTGCTGTCTTTATAGGCAGTATGATTCACTTTTGTAACATCGTCGTTCACCTGATTTATTTACCTGCACCCAGTACCACTGACCACAGTTTACAATTTGTCAAACGTGGTTTACTTTTTTAATGCCGCAGTTCACTTTTTGCGGCGTTTGGAAAATATAATCACGAGGGAAATGTGTCCTTATACGTGTACGGTACGTAACCAAAATGCGCGTCAACTCCTGATACAGCGCGCGTTCTCTATACACGTAGATTTTTGAAAGACCGGGACAAACTGGTCAAAATGTAAATTCAACTATGTGACTGGTGTTTGGGCATCCGCTATCTAGTCTTTATTTAGCGATCAGTGGTCTATTGTCGAGTCCTTTACCTCATCACAAAACCTTCAAGAGCCACACTTTTTTTGCAGTAACATGGTGTTTTTAAAATGTGAATTTCAACTCCATCAATTTGTTTCTGAATTTTGTCATTGAGTCGTACATTTTCAGACAATACGATGGATGCTTCTTTTTTTTTCCAAACATGGATGCAAGACATTTTTGTTCGTTAAATTATGACTGAGTTGTCCCTTCATGGCCACCGTACAGGGCAGCATATTTCATTCTCTCTGATATTAAATTAGTGATTTGACAGTGGAAGTCGCAAGCATGCAAGCTTCTGAAGTTTTTCTCTGATTCTACAAACATTACTACATTTTACTAAATTTACATATGCCAGTTATTACTTAGAATTTGATTGGCAGTATTGCTTATAATAACAACCTCATTGTTTCATTAAAAATAACACAAAGCAAAACTGAATGCTGGAAAGATGAGTTGATTAAAATTGACAATTCTAAATAATTTACTACCCGTTCTGAGTCATGATAGCTTGAAACTGCTATCCAACAAAGCCTGAATTTGTTTCCCACTGTGAAAAAACAACCACCGGAAACGCTGTACTGTCTCGTCCAAGACAAGATCGGGTGTTATTTCGCTACTACAACCAGCCTCACTGAGGTCACTGAATCAATATTGAGAACATTGGCGGCGGTACCCAAGAAACTCTGAGCATACCTCATGCGCCCTGTACTGAAACATGCCCGGGACACAGGACTAAAATCCATTGTTTACCTTGATGAAAACAAGTGGAGGCTGTCATTTTTTGATGCATGCAAAACAAGAAATTCTCATTAAAACAGAGACTAACACTACCACAAATACAAGTAAATATGTGTAAATATAAAAAAATATAAATAGATGTTTAAAATCGCCTACATGTGACCTACCGCTACACTGTACAGTATCGCCATTGAAAACAAAAAGCTGCTGAGGTGTGTGATTTGCAAAAACAAAAGGAAACCATTCTCTCAGAATTGTTTCCAAGGAGTTTGTCACTTTTAAACAATCCTTTCCAAAACTGAAAATTCAAGGTATGTAAAGTGTCCAAAAATGGTGTCCCTGATTTAGGAGAACACTCCAAAATTTGCACTTTAAAACACAGGTGGGGTTAACTGCTGAAACAAATCATTCTCATCAATTATTTTTCTTCTTTCTGCCATTCAGGTGGTTAATTGCAAATCCCTTACAAAATATGTGACGCATTCTGTTAAAAATCAGACATTTCTGGGCAGAGTTTAAAATGAAGATACGACCACAATAACTAATGTGGGGCTGATTTTGTTTTCTGTTTGTGTTTCTTTCTTTTTTTAGAGCATTTTTAAATCTAAATATATTCTAAAATATACTAAATATACTCCAGTAAGGAGATTTTTTGGGGGTTGATTTGTAGAAGTGTTCATCTGAGAAATGGAATAACGTTATCGGGCAAAATCCCTACACCTTAGTGACATGATCACAAATCTCAAATGGGCATAATTTGCCAATTGCCAAGAAAAGTCTTTTCAAAACTTGAGTGTCATTAGGAAGATTTATATTTGAACTATTTGAAAGACCCCTTTTGTCCACTTGGTCAGAGTGTGGCCTAGTGGTTAGGGTTTGTGACTCCACGGGGAGTCACAATCACATCCAGGGGGAGTAGAAATATTCTCAGTCGTTTCATGCTAAACCAGAGATAAATGCCGGCCTGATGCCGAGCCACATTGGCTCGTGACAGACATTACATTTTTTCTTGTCCACTTGCCCTATAGTGTTTTTTTTACAAAACGAGTCACATACATGTACATGTATATATACTGGCAATTAATTTTGTTACAATGGACACACATAGACAGATCCATTCGGCCACGCCCACTTTGCATATTTTAACTATTTGAAAGACCTCTTTTGACCTCTTGCTCTAACGTGTCTGTTTTTCACTGAACAAGTCACATATAATACTGGCAATATTGTTGCAACAGATACCTGGCTACTAGACCGATCCATTACAGACCAAGCCCACTTTGCAAGTAGGTAATAAACAACACGTGCGCTTCCCCAATGCCACACTACGTGCTCCAGCCGCGCATGTCATACACAAATGCACGCATGTCAGACATAGATTAGGGCTGTGATTGGTTAAAACATCGTGGGGCAGGGCTTTTAATCGGTCTTTTGGCCCAGCACTGCTCATATAATACAGGGTGTATCCAAAAAAGGTACTCATAGAGCTATATTAAATTACGAGAGCACTAACTCACCATCCACAATGTAGCCTGTTGAGCAACTATGTGCACAAACCTATGGGAAAATGAATTTTTGAACGGCTTTTGTACAGTATGGCTATTTGCATATCTGTGTTATATTTGAGGCGTTCTGGCAAAATGGGACGGAACTGGGCACAGGCCATAGTGGAAAAAAATGCAAAAACCGAATTGGGGTGATGTTATGCCAATTTTTGGATTACTGTTTTCGTAATCATTTATTCTTTACTTCTATTACACACATTTGAAAGAAATAGTATGAAAATTGTGGAATGAAAGTGTTACGGAAAAACAATTGGCATCTTTCATTTTCACAAATACAAAACTTGAAACTTTCATGGGCTTTTTCTCAGAATTTTACTTTTTTGACATGTCGATGGATGCAAACTGCAAACTGGAATGTCAGATTGAAGTGCAACAAACAGTATTGTAAGGAGAATTTTATTCTCTTTCCTTATACCTGCAAACCCTAGTTTCGACCTCTGCCCAGTTCTGTCTCATTTTGACAAAACGCCTCACATATTCCATGAAGGTGTGCCATTGAAACAGATATGCCCAAAATTAAAACACTCAAATCAGTCACCGAATGCTTTGTTTACATGTAGCTCTATGCTGACAACGCACACGTTGCACGTATATAATCGGACTAACCCCCATGTGCGTGTATGCCGACTGGGTTTGTAGTACTCTTGCGTTGTATATTGAGAGCACATCATTGCGAATTCAGTTCCATCTAATTTCAATTTGTTCGACGGCCACACACATTTAACTAAAAATGTCTGCGCCCAGATGATGATTGTGCACGAGAAAGTGAGGAGTTCACGTTGTAGTTGTTTAATACGGCTCTATGTTTGTAAATCAAAAACAAGGATAAGTATATTAACTTTATAAACTTGAGCATAAACGTGATCAAACGTGAAGGCATATAGGATCATTTGCAAACACTCAAAAACGAAACGGCCAAAATATTATGAAATAACCCACTTGATTGTAAGTAAATAATAGTATGAAATGTGGAGTGAAATCTCTTAGCCTGGTACGCTGTCATTCTCAAACAGGAATTTTGTATCAGTTCTAACGATGGTTAAGACCTAACCATGTCTGAAAACAAACAGCTTTCTCAAATACTACATCCTTTAAACGGCCATGAGCAAGCTGTTGACTAGGTATATATATGCATTACTTTCCCACGACTGAGCCGACGACGACAAATTCTGCGAGCTGCACTCTGACGGTTGAAAATGAATGGCGTTTTTTTCTCGTGTATTTCAGACACAAAACATTGAACAGCTCAGTGGAATGATGGCTGCTATAGCCCTTCAATCGGTTTATTTCATGAAATTAGGACAAATGCAAATGATCCTATGTACCTTTAAAGGATGGTTTATCTGCTTTCCATTGATACCTTACGTGTATTCCTTGCAGTCATAGATATTAACGGAGCACCACTGATTTCAACACTAGGGCTGTGCATTGGAACCGGGTACCCGGGTACCCAAGTACCCGACCACTGATGTCAGAAACCGGTTTCAGATTATGGAAGCGAGTAGCCTTAACCTACTTTACATATTCCTTGGTAACTTCTCAGACAAGAGATTTAAATTGTATGTATGTACATGTAAACATGTACTTACTGTGTTCAAGTTCATAAAACTTGTATCCTGATTATTTTTGGATTCATTTTTGGATACACCCTGTACGATACCTGACTAACCCAGCTTCAGGTGCTCGTAATACTTCGTGATCATCTTCGTGATTTCCTCCATGAGAACCTTTCTTTTGGCCTTATCGTCTTCAGTCTCTCCCTTCGTGTCCACAAACTTGTCGGGGTGGAAGTCCTGGCACGCCTTGAGCAGGAGCTTCTTCCGTGCTTTGCGATTCTCAAGGTCAAACGTATGGCTTTCAGCCTCGTTCTTCTTTAGCTCCTCCAGGTGCTTCTTTGTAAACTTGGGGCTCTTGGGCGGCGCATGGCACTTGTACAGGTGCTCCATCAGGCTGCTGGCGCTGGTGTTGGCCTTTTCCAGTGCGTCCAGTTCGTCCTTCAAGCCGTCAAGGATCTAATTTACAAAAGGATTTTTTTTTTGCTTCAAATAAACCACAACCGACTTGGTACTTTGAAAGAAACAAAATGAATGGGGAACCTCTAAAATAGGGCTGGATAGCTCAGTTGGTAGAGCACCAAACGGCAATCCATAAGTCCCAGGTTCAATCCAGTCAATTTCCTTGTTCAACTTTTAAAAATTACAAAAGAAAATGGCTCATAGAATTTTACATCTTCTTTATGTGTATTATTGCAATTCTCCCTCCCCCCCCCATCCACCAACACTGCTGTTTCAGCCGCCGCAAAAGACAGCGCCCTCAGTGTTTGAAATTAGTTAGTGGATATTACCTTGTACAGCGCTTCGACAAAAGAGGGCGCTGTTTGTTTACTAAAATTGTGGGTCAACCTCGTGACCATTAACAGTATGTTTTCCTTTTTTCATTGGGGCCTTGGGTCATATGCAAATATTTTCGGCATGTAAATTAACCTGTAGGTACATGTGTTTTAGAATTGCGGTCTGTAATTACGGGAACCGCCACGTAGCTAAAATATAAGGGATTATAGTCGCGATGACGTAGCCCGCTTTTTAGCGATGAGCGCGACGATGATCGCCGAGATTTTGTGGCAAAGAAGTGGTCATTTTATAGAAAATATCATTTTCATAAGGCAGGCATGTGGATTGAAGGTCACTTCGAAGTCGAACTGACAAATCTGATGTGATTTGAAGGTAAGGGCAGATGGTCTATTGAAGCATTTTGCTTCGGGAAATAGGTGCAAAACCACGTGCGTTGCACATGTTACATGATTGTGTATCGTAATACACACGTGCATGTATTCGTCATGTTTGCATGTAATGTTGGAATCCGTAATGTTGTTGGGACTTACAAAGACAACGTGCACATGCACAGCCAATTGAGATTCCTTTTCAGCTGTTTGAAAGAGAGTTTGATTTTTTTTTTACACTGGGTTACTCCCCCCCCCCCCATAAAAGGCATAAATAAAGCAAAAATAACATCATTCATTCCGACAATTTGGCAATCTGACAATTGCCATTTTTTTTTTACCATTTATTTTTCAATTATTAATTCATTTTCTCTAGGCATAAGAATAACAGCAATTGTAATGCTTTTAAAATTGAAAACTGAATTTCATATTTTTACAGGCTTACGTTCTAGTATGTTTAACGTCCTAGCAGTATCATGTTCTGATGTTTAGCGTTTAGGGTTCCGAGTTCCATTTTTGTTTCAGTCGATTCGTTCCTTTTCCATTGCGGTTTCAAATAATCGAATGGCTGCTTTGTTTGGTCAAGAAAAAAAGAGCAGATTTAAAAATGATAATGCCAATATGACACAGGCTTTTAGGGCACTACTACATTTTTTTCTAATTAAATTTTTTCCCTGTGGCTTCAGTACATTCAGAAAAGCAGAAAGGTACCTGTACATGTACATGTACATGTACATGTACATGTTTCATTGTATGTTGTCTGAAACTCTTATTTTGAGACAATAAGTAACTGACTTGATTATTTTCAATTATGTTCAATGTTCAGTTGACTTTACACCAAGTCTTCTTTGCATTATAGCCTGCCTGTACCTACATGTAAATTATGCAGTTTAGGTAAAGTCAAATCAAAAAGTTTCTACCTCCTGATGTTTCAGCCCATGTTAAGAGGCCAAAGAACACTGTGCAGTATAGTGAGCAGTTTGCACATGAATATATTATTGTTGTCTACATTTTAGGTTTCCCTGCATGTTACAACTAGTACAAATCAAGAATATTTGGCATGCACAATGTTGGCGGAATGAATCTTTTTACACCATGCAAATTTTATGTCTAAAATTGCTAAAAAGCACAATTATTGTGTTTTTTAGCAATTTGAAATCTGATATAAAATTTGCATGGTGTAATACTTGTTATTTTGACTGACTACACTTGGCCATAATAGCCCTAACAGTCCTGAATCCTCCAATTTCAATATGATTTTGCACACCCCATAGGGAGTTAAGGTTAACTGATACATGGAATTTATTCTTCTGTCTTTCTTTTCCGGGTGCTTGGGATGATCTTGGCCCTGACTTCTGGCATAGTCGCAACGTGATGACGCTTCATCACTGCCATCAACCTCTGGAGCCTGTTTGTCATGCCACTGACAGCTCGATTTGTTCTGTTGAACTGAGCATGGATGAGCTCCCCTCCTTGTTCATTCATCAGGCCAAATCCAATTCTAATTCTTGTCAACTGTTGATGAGCATGATCCTCCAAGAGATGCATTTTTGGTGTGATGCTTTCCCCAGGGAAAAGTCTGCGAAACGTCGCCATGAAGTCTTTGATGCAGAGGTCTGAAAAAAGGAAGTAAAGAAGAAAGGTAGTGGCAGAAGGTCTGAAAAAAGGTAGTGACACATTAGAGTGTTGACTTCTCATGACTTTTAGGCATCCAAGTTGCAGACATTTTGGAAAGACTGCTTGCGATCATATAACACACATGTATTTGAGTACATAGGAATGGAATTGTACCAGTTTTGTTGTATGAAAAAAAAAATTATAAATGCATTAACCTAGGAAAATTTTAGTTTCTTTAGGTTTTAGGACTATCTAACACCCAGTTCAGACTGGCGTTCCAGAGTCGCGCTGAACCAAACTATTTCCAAGATTTGAATTAAGTACGTGAAAAGTTCGACGTCTGAAACAGTTAGGAGCGACTACTCTGAAAGATCGACTGTTGCAGTCGTTCCGAACGACTCTGGTGCGTCTTGATTTCAGACGTCGCTCTAGTCATGAACCGAACCCAATGCATTTAGTTCGCCTGTCTGAAACCAAAATCTTTTTGGTCGACTGGAGTCGCTCCTAATGCCTTTTGGTTCGGCGCGACTCTGAAACGCCAGTCTGAACCGGGTGTAAAGTACTTCACAATCAGAAGAATCAGTATCTACGTACCAATGCGTTGTAGGTTTTCATCAGTGAGGCTATTGCAGTGATTTATGCCATGGTGTACATCGGCAAATTTCAACATTATAATGTTGAAATCTCTGCCGATGGTTGCTGATTCACGAATGAGGGCCTGTTGCCGTGTTATAGGGATGTCATCCAAGTCAAGACTCTCAACAGTTAGGCGAGGAGCTGACGTCAAATCTGATATCACGTTGGGCTGAAGTAAATAAACATGCAACAATTTCATCAATCAGAATACATGTACATGTACATGTATTAAAACATGTATTTGGTCAATATTTACACGTAAATTTTTTATTTACTTGTAAATTTTGTCTAATTAATTTGGAGAAAACTATACCTCACAGCACTTGTGAACATGATTCCCTACAAATGCCTTTCCATGGTAGGCTTGGCGTTGGACGTGATGTTTTTGTAGGACTTCATCAAGTGAGCTCGCAACTGGACCACTGCCAAATGTAAGGTCAATAGTGGTGTTCTCCTATAGGGAAAAAGTACAAGAAATTAAGGTTGGTCAATGTACATGAGTACATGTTTGTGCACTTGCACAGTATGTACAGTGTTTGCAATCATCAAAATTTACTATTACATGTACATACACATGGATCATTGTTTTCATTGGTATTATGTAATCTATTTTAAATATTTGTACATAAGCTTTTAAAATATTTATTAAGATATTTTTAAAACATTTAAATGAAATAACCCACCAAATCATGCAACTGAGTTCTCAGTTGTATAGCACGTTTAGCCACGCTGTTTAAGGCATCGTCATCCTTCATTTGCCCATACAGCATCTGCAACGGCAGTTCCTCTTCAATTTCTTCCAACTCAGACCTCTTCTTGGCAATATCAGCCTGGAGTTGTTCTTGTGCTTTGTATGCAGCCAAAATCTGCTGGTCAAAATTTGACTCGCATACTGGCACCTCCGATGAGTCGGTGTGCTGAACACGTAACTTAAAGATCTTGATATCAACCTTGTGGCAGTGGTTCTCAAGCAAATCATACAGCTTTTTATACACCCCGAGGGATATATGCAAGCTTGGCAGAATGACCTGAGAAAATGGGGAAAATACATATTAAACTTGTGTTCCCATAGGCCCTACATGCATCTTGAAAGCCCCCACCCACTGATCATAGTAAAGAACATGTGTACATGTATAAAATGTATGTTAATTGGAGACTAGACATATACATGTGTACATACATGTACATATGTATGTGAATTTACTACTAAATGCATGTACATACATGTACGGTACATGTACACGGATGTACATACAAACACATGTGCACGGAAGTTTTTAACAAACAGTTTGTATACAGGCAGTATTGTCAGAGTGTTTGATAAATTAAGGTCCCTGACACATTTTATACATTTTATATTATTCATCAGACTTACATGATCAATGTCAATGTCCATCAAGGGCTGAGAAACAACGCTGTTCGAAATGTCTTTGGCTTGGCTTCTTTCCGAACCATGTGCTACATAGGCCTGGTAATCCTTCTGCATTGATTCTCGAGTCCTGGGCTCTGCGGGGTTGCCACGCTCGGCTGGAGCAACTTGCATTTCTTTCTTGGATGCAAGGCAGTAGAGACAGCCATATCTAGCTTTAAAATGTACACATGTAAACAAGTATATAGTGAAACCAAATGCAAAGACTATAAGTCTTTCTCCTGCATTAGCATTGTGTTCCAAGATGAACGGATTCACACTATTTATGTACTAAAGAGAAAAGTGCTTTCACAGACAGGGTGTAAGTGATATTGATTTGAGCTTACCATTACAGCCACATATTCCATATATTTTCACCAGGAACTCATAATCGCCAAAGACGAACAAACGGAGTTTCTTACCCCTGTTCAAAAGAAATAGTGCATAAACGGTGGGTTTAGCTTTTTTCACAAACAAATGTTCAACAATCAGACTGAAGTGAAACAGTTGTCCTCACAATACAGTTTAACTTTTTTTACATACCTCCATGTCAGTAGTTTCAGATCTGATATTTGATCCATGATTGACTGGACGTGTTTGAGATTTACTGCTGAGTCTGAAGCCTCAAAGCAGCAAATAACAACGGTGTTGTTTTGGGAGTTGGGGTGCGCAGTGTTGGCTATTTGCATAGCGAGCTTAAATGAGTTGCCTCCCTTGTCGCCTCCAACTTTCAGCCAGATTTCATCAGCTGGAATGACTCCATTGTGCCATGTCAGAGTACTGTTCCTGTGGGGAAGAAATGAATCTATTCTGCAACTGGATGTATTTGTATCTTAGATGCAAATAACTTTAGGGTGTTTTCTACATCAAATTAAAAACAACATTTTCAGAATGGTTTACATGTGTACTTACATCTCAAGCCTGTCCAAGTAGTCAATAACCATTTTGCGCAAATTTTGCACTGTCACACATGGTACTGAAATTGTGCGCAAGCCATCAAGACCTATTGCATTCCTGGAACTTTCCACCATAAGCTCTTCAGTGCCAACCAGGTTGTCTCCAAGAAGTGTTGCTTGACGATTCCGCAGAGCCCTTTCGGACGGTATCCGGCGTTCACCAGATATCTGTAAACATGTCAACACAATTTTTCTCAACAAATTAAAACTTCAGTTCTACAGTTTCAACATTCACATTCACCAAAAAGTCTGAAAAAATGTATTTGTTGCAAGTACATGTCATGTATTGTGAATGTACATATGTACCTGTACATGTACATACACCAATACGTGTGAATGTACATGTACATATACATGTACATAAAAATGAACATGTAAATGCACACGTTGGTGCTCATGACAAATGCCTTGGTTGTACTATATACAGGTATGAAAAATTCAAGCACTGTCAAGTATCTAGTATCCCATTTGCTTGTCAATGAAAATGTAATTTGTGCAAATTATTTCTTAAGCAGAAGTTTCGCTATGTGGTTTATTCTACATGTGCATATAGTTTGACATTGTAAATATCAATTTTATTAAATCAGTTCTTTACTAAATATTTAATCGTCCTTTATTTATTTAATGTTACTCAGCCTTTTCTTCAACATTTGCGATTTAATGTGTTCAATTTCATAATATGGTTTTTCATGTAAATACATGTAACTCAAGAAAGTTTTTGAACCGTAAAATATAATGGAGATGAGATGATTACGGTAAAAGGATTTCCCATCTTTTGTGTTTTCTTACCGTCGAAGTTTACGTATCTGATCCCATGTCAGGTGGCAATCTCGCATCATGGCCAAGGTGTGGTCGGTGTCAAGATTTCCTGGGGGATGATCGGTTTGGGGCACTGGAGTAGAATCCATAGGGGAGTGGCGCCTCATCTGAACATAGGCAGGCTAGTGTGAAAATTGAATATCAACCAAAATACATGTACTGACTTAAATCCCTCAATTATAAAAAGAAATGTTCAAGAAAAGTAAATATATTTGAAATTAAACTTAGGTTTTCATGCAGTGTGATTTTGGTGAAAATTATATTTATCGATCAACGGACTGCATTGGATTTACTTTTAAAATTGGGTAAAAAAAATAACATGAAAAGTAAACTCACCCGTCCAGGTGTTTTGATGTGTCCAACCCTATCTTGGTTTATGAGTTTTAGCCAGGTCCAGGCATCTGCTGCAGCCTCTATCTCTGGTGGAATTTGTTCACCTTTCTTATGTAGTACCGCCATATTTTTGAGGAGCTTGGCTGCAGATTTAGAACTTGCCTCGGACTGGGATTGCGGTAGTACTTGGGGTTCAGGGCAAGATGGGCAATGGCAGACAGCATACTTGGGGGGTCTCGGTGCACAGGAATGGTCCGCCATTTTTTCCAATTTACCAACAGTGCCACACTTAACACAAGCAGCTAGTAATGCAAGAATCTGTAGTCGCATCACTCGTGGGACTAGACTGACTTGACTCCAGTGGATTTGTTGACGACAAACTGGACAATTGACTTGACATGACTTCTTAAACTGAAACCAAGCCGACAGACAAAGTGAACAAAAGCTATGTTCACAGGGAGTGTACACTGGAGAAGAACTTAAAATACACTGACATATCGGACACACAAACATGGACTTCTCCTCTTCTGATCTACACAGAACATCCACCAAGGGCGTGACAGACACATATTTTCCTAAACTTGGTACTTGAAAAATATTGCCTTCATCGTCTGTAGCAGGGAGAACCTCATCTGACTCAGACTCGGTGTCACAAACATCAGAGCTCTTCACCTTTATTTTTTTACCACGTGGTCGGCCCTTCTTCGAGACAACTGAACAGACATGGCATGTTCCAACCCTTGGATGCCTTTCCCAAGATGCTACCGGAAAATTGGAGGATGCCCCACTCCTGGTGCCTTCAGAATCATAACGCAATGCCCGTGCACACTTTGAACACATGGACTCTGGGTGTACATCTGGACTGTCCTCCCAAGTCCCAACATCAAAAGCCCAGTAAATTTCCTTTCTGAACTTACAACATTCGACAGGTTTGGTGTAACTCTTGATATTTCTGGTATTTACAAGCCGTCTCCCGCAAATTCTGCACAACTTACGCAGAGCGTCCCGGTGGAAATCCATAATGCACCCCGGTATTCCCCAATTGCTGAAAATGTAAACAGAGTTTGTGTTTCCCGCGATTGCTTTTACTTAATATAATGTGTAGTTCGTGTTCCCCTACACGCGCGTTAGCAGCGCGAGTTGCGCTTCCCCATGAACTGTACGCTTTATTTTAGAACCACGTTCGCTGTTTTCGAGCAGACGAAATCGTGTTTATACGCTGAAGAAAAACGTCAATATCTCCGGAGTTACCCCTGCCCTCACAAAATTATTGAACTGTCAGTTGGAAAACGATGTCACTTTATGAAAATTTAAAAGGTATTTGTTGTAAAAATGCCGAGAGAGTTGTAATTTCATCTTGAAAATGTTGTTGTTTACGGAGTTTTATCAGCGGTTTTACACACGTACGACATGTACTCTTAACACGATAAATCGTACAATTACTACTCATTCGAAACGATTTTGCTTCTGTTGAGCCCCCCTAATACTCAAAATGTTATTATCTTTTTGTGAATTAAGTTTGTTTTGGTCTTGGTTTACGCTCTCGTGAAAAAAAACGGGGGATTTCCCCGTTATGCCTCGCACCATGCTCGCACTAATTTGCGTGCCACCGTGCGACTGCACGGGAGCACATCCGTTGTTTGCATTACTGGAGTAAGCACATTTCAAACTCGCGAACTCGGGGGGCTTTTATTACGTGCGCGCTATGCAATTGAAACAGCCGTGCCAAATAGGGGGAACTTTTTCGTTTCAAAAACAACTCGGTGTTCTTGTGTTCGTATGTTAATTGCGCTACAGGTATTGGAATAGGGAAAGAGTTGTTGTAGCTCCAAATATGTCCACATTCAACACAGACTCTCTGGAAAACTGACAATTGAGTCCCTCTTCTTGCCAAACAGGTAGCATCTGACACCCTACCCAAACGTTGAGTTCAGTACCAGGGCTGATTTCACAAAACGCTAAGATGCGTCTCAGGATGGGTAACTCGTCTTAAGTCGCTACTCATCCTAGGATCGATTTCACTAAGCTTACGATGCGTTCAACACGTCCTAACTTCCTTGAGTAGCAAGGCGGCTGAACTCATTTTAAGATCGGTCTGAGGGTTGTCTAATCCTATTAATGCAAGTGTTAATTTGCATATTGTCTGGAAATCATTGCCGTTTAAAGATGAGTGTCAGCCTACAGTTATAGTTTTGAAACAGAAAACCGCTGTAGAAACAGATTTTAAAAGATTTCTTTAGTTTTAATAAAAATATAGCTTAGGCCAAAAAAAAAAAAAATTGTCGGTCTCTGGTCAGACCGAAGGTCTGGAATTGATGCAGCGACGCGTTTTTTTTGTTTGTTTTTTTTTGGTGGCTTTTTTTTTCAGGCTTGAATTGCACAGACAATGTGGGTACTATTTTGCTTTTTTATGTCGTCATTATACATTGGTGTCCTCCATAATTTGCCTTGGTGCCCTTTATCATTTGCCTTGGTGCAATTTCTCCATTCCTTGGTGCTCCTTGGTACAAAAATTTGAGGAGGTGCGGCAATAGAGGGCGCTGTTGTACGTTCCGAGTTAATTTGAAAAAAAAAAAAAGGTTGACGTGCATGATTAAAATCGACCATGCGCTGACAAGAGACCAAGTATTTTTTGGGGGGGAGGGGGCCCTTATTTACAAATTTGATTATACACCAACCCCTTTTTCAAAATAAAGTAATGAAACAGGGAGCAAGAATGACTCTATCATACATGTATGTATCTTTTGTAGACCCACATGTACGTTGAGTGTAAAATTTATTGAGCGGAGTAATATTTCTGACGAAAGTTTGTGTCCTATGCACCGGCGTGGGAAGTTGGTTTTGCAAGGACTGTTTCGTCAAGGGGTAAAAACAAACATGAAACAGTCATCAACTTGGCAGCCTTGATGGGTCTTGCTTATGATGGGTTTACTGAAATTGGTCTTAGGACGCGTCTTAGCTAAGATCGATCTGAGAGGCGGGACTCGTCTCAAGTCCTAAGATGAGATAAGATGAGTTTCGTGAAATCGGCCCAAGGTTCAGTAAAGATTTTGTAAAGTGACCAGGCATCCCTTGATCCTTCTTCACTCAAACTAGGTTAACAAAAGTCCATTCTTGACTCCAAATATTAACTCCGAGTGTGCCTCACAGAAGGAATGAACACTGACCTTTCGTCTGATCTTCTGCTGGGCTGCCTCGTCCCGCCAGCGCTCTTGATCCTGAATGCGCTGGTACCCCTTCACGCACTGCTTGTACCACTTCTCCTTGAGGAACGTCTTCGGCTTGGCCGCATCGACGAGCTCCAGACAGCGCTTATAGTACGACTTGGCCTTGGCGTTCGAGAAGAGGACCTTCTGGTTAATGAGGCCCAGATAACTAAGGGCTGCCGCCTCCTGTTCTAGGTCCAGCTCAGCTGCCTGTAAGAATAAGAGTACGGTGTCAATGGTGGTGTGACCTACGACCAAAAAAAAAGAAAACTTGAACCTTCCTGCTATCCGAACAGTCACAGTCAAAAATCAATCGTCTTCCCTGCCATGCCTTTTACACAGGCTAGTCACCAACAGTCAGATCATATGTCAAGCAAGCACTAACTGGTTGACACAGCTGTCTTATCAATCACCTACAGTCAAAGCATAGCTGCATCAAGTTACATAAGCAGTCACAGCCAGTCAATCCTGCTTTATGTATTAAAAAGCAGGCAGCACTCAACCATTAAACACAATGACTTGACTGCTCCTTGAGGACAACTTGGCACAGGATGCATGTTTGCATAGGAGGGTTAAGGCTGACCCAACGGTTTGACAAAACACGGTCGTCATTATCTGCAACATATATGCACTCACAAATGACATGCAAGTTCAACATTTTCAGTAAGACACTAGAGATGCGCATGTGCACAGTGGGCACAGCAGTATGCATCAGTCTATTTCCAAGCAAGCCATTAAAGGTACTGTCCATCATTTGTAATTTGTGCATTTTGTTCGTTTGAAGCAACAAACGTGCTCAAAATCTAAAGAAGGGTGCTGAACAACTAACCTGATGAAGTTTCAGCTCAGCTTCAGCTGTATATTTTGAGATAAACAGCATTCTAGGATTTCGATTTCAAATCAAAAGTTGCTGAATCATGTTTTGAATTGAGCCTGAATTCAGCGTCTGAGACACATTCTCACTGAGCTGATTGTAGCTACGCGATGTCGCGCGACGATCCGACGAATTATAGCAGCCAAGCGTGCGTGTGCGTTGTGACAACACTTGCGCGCACTTCGCCTGATAACAAAACGAACTGTTAATCTAAATTTCCTACGGTGCCTCTTAAGAAGCACCATTGGAAAGGCCTTCTTTCGTTGATTACTTCAAAATAACAGCTTGCCAGAAAGAATAACTTCACAGGGCGTTAGTCCCCTTACTATCTTTCAACCAAGTGTGTTTTTCAACAATCATTACGTCAGTTACCTTTTGGATAGCTGCAAATGATGGACTATAGCTTTAACTGGAGTATCCACATGCCGTCTACACAAAGGCAGTGAAACCTTGGTGTGTTTAGGAATTTGCCTCGGGGTGTTTCCAGGGAGCCATTATACTTTCCGAGCCATTATACTCACTTTTAGGCTGGCCTCTTTAAACCAATCCACAGTGATCCATACCAAGTCCATATCAATGAACTCCTCGGTTTCGAATAGTTGCTCCAGAAGTCCCTCGCCGCTCTTGCGTGCCTGGATTGACTCCGCGGATGATGCTTGGTAGCGGGCGTCTTTTTTTAGGACCTTCACTTCGAAAAGGAGGTCCTCTGATTCCTGATCCAAGGTTCTCCCTCTGAGGAAGCCCAGGGCTTCCTCTACTGGCTGGTGGAGATCATGGAGGCAGTTCAGGCACTCCTTGTACTCGCCACTCTCCAGGAGTCTTACGGACTCCTTGAAGAGGGTGTTGGCTAGGAGGTAGTGTGCCCCAGCTTGTACCATTCCGGCCGGAAGATAGCTTGCTACTACGTGCAGCTCCCGCACCTTCTCCTTGACATCTTCAAGATTGCTGATGATCTCCTGTGTCTCAAAGTATGAGGCTTCCATCTCTTCGCGGAGCTTGTTCTGCCATGCTTCGCCTTGAGTGCTGCTCCCCCGCAACAGAGCGTGGCCCATCTGCTTCAGGGAGTCCTTGAATAATGGGAGGGCGGCAGACTCCTCCTGGTTTCTCAGGAGGTGCTCCTGGGCCATCCTCTTCAAGGCCATGCCGCAGTTTTTGGTGGCGGATGCCCAATTGGCCAGCTTCGTCGGCCCGTCGGCCAGGTTCGCAGCTCTGGTGTACAACCGCAACGCGTCCTCTAGGCGGGACATCTTGATACAAGGCGAGATGCCTTCCTGTAGCGCCTTCTTGTACATGATGTTGCCTTCGATTCTGAACTGGGCCGATGCTGACTGATCATCTGTGGAAGCGCTGGCTGTATAAACAAAAAAAAGATCAAAATAAGGGAATTTACGGTTGCAGCTGCACAAAATAGACCAAGGTCGGCTTCGCCAGGACCAGGGTCTGTTACATAGATTAGGGGTTTAGCTGCACTTGCAGAATATTATAATACTCAATAGATCCCATCTTTGGCCAAGACTAAATCTTTTGCGAACTTGACCACAGCTGTTGAACCCACTTGGTCCTAAACTGATGAAAGTCAAACAAAATATGCCATGGATTGAAGATAGGAAGGAACATTGATTAAAGACGCCTGTATTGCTTTTTTTGTGCATTTTGTTCGTTCCATGAAGAACACCACTCACAGAAAAATTATCAAACGTCTTGTTTTCCAAGAAACCAGTCAAAAACAACGCACAACCTTTTGATCCTGAAATGGGATTTTGTTATTTCCAAAAATCAGTCAACTGGCTGATCTTTGGAAATACATGTACATTTCTTGATTTCTTCTAAATGTCAGCAATGGAATAATTTCACAGCTTATTTTTTTTTAGCACCGGTGCAACCTTAAACCCCAAAAAGCTGTTTGATAATATGTCAATAGTAGGCTATCAGCTTCAGTCCCAAAATTGGGCCACCAGTATCGAATAATCAAAAAGAGCAATGCTCATAGCGATTTTTGGCAAGGTATACACATCTAGAATTGGAAAATGTGCGATAGCTTTGTAGTGTGAGCTACATGTATGGCAGTTTTTTTGGTGTTATCACTTTTTTGTTTCAAAAATGGCCGCTAATATGTTTGAACCGGATTAATTATATGTGGTGACAAGCATTTTTCGGCTGCAATTTTTTTTTGAGGGGGGGGGGGGTAAATTGATAGCATCCAAAAAGCTGCCACCGCTGCAATGCTGTCACATATTTTCCAACTGCAGCGTTGCATATACCTTGCCAAAAAATATTATACAATGACCATTATTCCCCTCATTTGATAAAGACCAAACCCTCCGGCTGATGGCCTATAGGTCACTTTAGGGGAAAATGCAAACGATTTCAAGGGCAATTCCACGGTTACTCACGTTACATTTTTGATGTACTTTTGAGTTTCCTTGGGCTGTAATTACCTTACTGAAAAGGTTTAATAACTGTTATCCCCATGGTAGATAGAGTAGACCTAGACCTACCTAAGCACCAAAGATGACATCCAGAAAAATGTGTTATGTATGATAAACAAGACGCACAAAATCAGTTACTCACGTTACATTTTCGTTTACTCACGTTACATTTTCGTAACGTGAGTTAACCGATTTTGTGTATGTATTATCATACATAACACATTTTTCTGGATGTCATCTTTGGTGCTTGGGTAGGTCTAGGTCTACTCTATCTACCATGTGGATAACAGTTATCAAACCTTTTCAGTAAGGTAATTACAGCCCAAGGAAACTCAAAAGTACAGCAAAAATGTAACGTGAGTAACCGTGGAATTGCCCTCAAGGGCCTTTTTCATACCGGCGTTCCTGGAGGGCATACCGGCATTCGTGGAGGGCATACCGGCGTTCCTGCAGGGCATACCAGCATTCCTGGAGGGAGGTGCACATTGGAAACTGTAGCTGGAAGTTGGAGTGCATGTAGGCGGCTTCACATCTGGTGTGGCCCTCGCCTTGCCAGCAGCTGTCTTGGGCTTCCCTCTTTTGGGCTTCTTCTCCGGCAGTGAACAGGTGTTCTCGCACTCACTTTCACAAGAACTGCAAACGTGGGGCGACTTCTTTGTACGTCCGCTTCGTCTGGGGGTAGGTGGGGACACTGGTACCCTGCGTGGTTTCTTTTTGGGAGGCATCTTTGGACTAGGTCTGGGGGGGAAAGTGAAGAGTTTCATTCATTCTGACACACAATGGCATTGCCACTTAGGCGCTGTTGCACATGTAGTAAGCAACACTAGAGGAAAAGCTGCACATGAACCCCAAAATTCACGCCTCATATACAAATTATTTACAAAGACCTAAATAATCACCCATGAACTTTTTTTTTTTTGTTCAAACCGAAGTGCCAGTACAAAATAATGGAAATAATGCAGAACCGGTTCTTGGTAAGCCTACTTCAATTTGAATACTTTGCAGGCTTATTAATTTGTTTTTATTATTTATTTGACATCCCTATCAATATTCTTTGCATGATTTGTATGATTGGGGGCCTATTGCTAGTGTGGCAGGGCCAAGATTTAGTTGTAAAGTTTAGTACAGGATAACGGTGCACTTTGTGTCCAATATACGAATAATGAATGTTTGTGAGTGCAATGGTAAGAATAATTTCATCTGTCACCGAATGAAATTCTTCTTTCCATTGCACGAACGCGAAACATTCATTATTTGTTTTATATAACACCTGAATAAATCTTTGTCATCTGATTGGTTGACTTTTAATAGCCAATTTATTCAGGTTAAAACTGTTTAAAAATTTGACAAGTTCATCATATTTATATTAATATTGCAAACTGTTCAACAGGTTGAGAACAATCATATTCAATTCAGAACGATTTAAAACAGCAGCAACAGTGACACCATGCAATGGAAGTTCTATTCGCGCAATAAAACTTCCATTGCACTGTGCGCTGCGTGCCACGTGCACGCCACGCGCGCGCCGTGCATTGGTACGAATAATTCAATGACATGTGATCAACGATCCACCAATCAAATGATTGGGATTTATTCAAGTGTTGTATAATAAGTACTATTAGAAGAATGAAGAAATTTGTACAGTGTGAAGTACAAAACAGAAGTTAACAAGTACATGAATATTACAAGGCGGTTTTTTTTTTGGTGTACAGTGTTCCAGGAAAATTCCACAGTTCAGGTCAGGTCAGTGCAAGGTTAAGATTGAAGATTTATAGTTCTGTGACAGCTTGAACTCAAGAGGGTAAGGACAATCAAGATTTGATGTTCTGGGTCAACTTTGAACTCATGACCTTCCTGCTGGTCACGTTCAGGGTGCAGAGCATAGTATCATTGTATACAGCATATGGGAGTAGCTACCCCCGGGAAAAAGAAATTAATTTTAGTTTCAGTTTAGATGTCCCCTCCCCTCGTTCTTGGTAGTGTGTCCCCCTGTTTGTTTGTTTATTTCGGACCACAAGTCCCCCCTAGTATATAATCTGTCACATAGTCAAGCCTCATTTTACCGCCAGCTGACCAGCAGAGACAAGTTCACATTTGCTATCAGGGTGATTGTTTTAGCCAATTTTCTGCTAACTTTGACAGATTTTGTTTGTAAAAAAAACAAGTTTGACAGAAAATTTGACAGAATGGATTTTTTTGGCAGATTTCTGGCAGAATTCTGCAAACATGGATATTTGACAGAAAAACATAGCAAATTTGAAGAAAAATTGTACATTTGTTTAAAAAAGCTTTAATCTTTAAAAACAAACCCTTGCATAATGGGACAGGTTGGCTGGTCTAGGTGCTAAGGTTCAATGGGAACCGGACTTTGTAGTGACGCAACTGCATATTTAGGCTGAAATTTACGCAATTTCATAACATCTTTACGTTATACATTGTTGATTTCAGACTTTAAGATTTGTTGACCAACCAAACTAGTCGGCGACATATTATAAGAACATATCATACATAAAGGGCAGGGTTTTGAATTTTTGAGGTAAAATGACCATGACAACGACAAACCGCAACACGAAAATAAAGATGAAGATCACTGCGCGATGTACCATGTGTACCATGGGCATGCAAGTCGTGCTGCATGGCACCAACCATGCACCAACCGACCCGTAAATCGAGTCGGAAAATCGTAGCAACTGTTCAAAAATATAAACAAAAAAAGTGTCATTACATTGAGAGAAGTCTGCTTTAGGTTGACAATGTGATTGTTTAAAATGTTAGAAATAAAATAAAAAATTCTTGATTCTATAATTTCTAATTTGATCGAAACAAAACCAGTGAAAACAGGGGCACTACACTACACGATTGCCCAGACACGATTGCCCAGACATGCCAGATGTGGCAATCTAGGTGAGATCTCCCTGCCCCAGCCCAAGCTCACATCCCCCCCCCCAAAAAAAAACACCCATCCCACCAACACCACCGCACCTCTCGGCTCCACGCCCCATCAGACCATGTGTTCCTTCACACGATGCACGCTGCTGGTGGTCAGACCATGGAGCTAGTCAGACAGACTTGTCAATGCATGCAATGCTTGTGAAATCAACAAGTAGCCTAGATCTGTTTTATCATGTTTATTGCAGAGTCCGCACCCACTGCTCCAAATCCGATCACTCAGTAAAAGTTTATTCATTCAACATGTCTTGAGATTACTTACGTCTTTAGCCTCAGCACGGAAGATTTCTTGGGGAAGTATCTTGAAGATGTTCTAACCAGTTACACTTGACAGCAGGGCTAAAAGTACAAATTAGCTTGATTCAGATTGACAGATGTTTACAACACATGCAAGATGTTTACTTAAACTTTCACGGGCGAGTGGCGCGAACTCGAAAGATTAGTCTTGTTTCAAGACACAGTACTATTGAATGATGTTGTTCCCTCTCTATAGATTCTCAGGGCTGGGTGTTATATTTGTCAGAAGTGAGCTCTCATTATTGCGTATTTAGAACCATTTTAACTTAAGGCAAATTAGTTAAATCACGCGTCGGGTGTGCACTAAAAATTGGCCGTGAAGCAGTCCATTCCGAACTCTAACGTCTTTTACTAAGACTACTATCGTCTCGGCATGGCCGTTTCACAAACACGGCTTTGTTTCGTATTGGGCTTTAGCTAGATTCCCTAAACGAAACGAAGCCCGTATTTGTAAAATGGCAGTAGTCTTATTTCAAGAGTTCGTTCTGTTATGCGAGCGAAAGCGGCCTTCCTTGTACCTTGTACTAGGCCTACTTGTAGCAAAGTTTCCGCTAACACAAAAATAATTTTAAAAATAAACATTAGTAAGGCCAAATTTCATGTCTCTCCTAATACCTTTACCGAAACCAGGGCTTTTGTAGAAGAGTACCACCTCGCACCCTCCGAAATTCTTAGGCCCCGCCTACGCTCACCCAAGTATAGACGGGTACCCAGACCTTGTGGTATTGATCATTACGATATTAGGGGACGTAGCTAGGAACCGATCGTATGCAAACGCATGGGAGTTAGCACGTGTTGCGAAACTGAAGTAGCAACGATGTCGAAAAACAGGTTGGTGAAAACTACCTTTCTGACGAAAAAAAAAACTCGATGAGACGTACTCGTGTTGATTATTAATTTCGTGTGTCAATTGTATGTTTGAGTTTGTGCATGGTTGTCTATAGCCCCACTGTAGAGGTTCAGCGCAGCATACCGCGTACCGACGGCCACACTAGTGGGGCTAGGTTGTCTAGATCTTCCTCCGTGACATGATGACCAGGCTGGACGGTCGTTCACGGTTCAGGCAGTGTTTTCGTCTCTACCCTGGGATTTAACCTGTGTACTTGTATTTCCGACACTAATGTAGCCGGCCATGTTTGTCCAAGCAAGAAATGGGAAAGATACGGGAATCTTTCCCAAAGTCTATGGGCCATGGAAAAGTTAAAGTAGGCCCTATTAATTATTATCAAACTTTTATTACTAAAAACTGACGTCAACCTAAAGCAGACTTTTCTCAATGTTGTAATGACATATTTTTGGTAATATTTGAAATGTTGAACAGTTGCAAATAAGGATTTTCCTATGCGGTTTGCGGGCCAGTTGATGCCGTGCAGGGCGACTTGCGTGCTCACGGTACATCGCGTGGTGATCGCCATCTGTTGCGTTTTGTCATTGTATTTTTTTGTAGGCCCTAATTGTCATTTTACCTCCAAGTTTCCCTCAAACATTTTTTTTAGATAGTGGATATTTTGCCAGAGGTAATGACGGCAAACTAACGTTTACTAAAGGTTTGCCGGCAGCAATCCATATCAACAGAGGGCGCTGTACTCTTTAAGATAGGGCTGAATTATAAGATGTATTCAATTCCCACCAAAAGTTGTGTAGCACGTTTGGTGTAGTGGTTAAGCGAGAGCTCTAGTGAGCGGAATGACTCAAGTTCGAATCCGATCGGCGCCGCATTTTTAAGGTTTTTTTCCCATCCCCAAATAAATAAGAATATTCTTCTTTTATTATTTTAATATGTCTCAAACATTTTATTGCAGAGTATTACATTTTCTTTTTCAGATTTGTGGCTCTGGAGGATTTTTTTTAAAGGGAAATAAAGTCCGAAATTATAAAATGGTCTGAATCCCATCTTGTGAATACGAGGTTACAACGATAATATTAGCATGGAGCCAGACTAAAATTTGTCACCGGAAAATGTTTTAAGTAAAAAAAAACAGTAACTGCACATGTTCAGTGCATATCCGGCAAACTAACGTTTACTAAAGGTTTGCCGTCTCCAGCAAAATATCCACTGCCTTTTTTTTATGATTTTACGATTACAGAAAAAAGATCGAGGAGATGACAGCGGAGGAGATGATGGCTGCCTCTGACTCTGACTCTGGCAGCGAGCTGTCCGATCTGGAGGCAGACCTTCATGAGGAGGAGGATCTTGATGAGGAGGGTGAAGAGGATGAAAATGTAGGGCAGGAGGAGGAGGAGGATGATGATTATGATGAAGATGACGATAATGATGAGGAAGATGGTGAAGTAAAAGATACTCAAACGGATGGGTAAGCTGTGTTCCATTTCAGAGATCCCAGCCACTCTGGAAATCAGGGGAAACCTTGAAAACGAGTTTTCATTTTCCAGTCAGGAAAAACTCCGGGAACAACACCAACAAATGGGGGAAAAACTAAGGGAATGTGACAGTGTCCCACACTGGAAAAGTTTTCGCCAGTTTGGCATGTATTCGTCTTGTGCCATGTGTCCAAGTTGTGTGCATTGACTGACTGTAAGGATTTTTATAATATAAGGGCAAGAAGAGAGGCCATCGTTTGTCAACAGGTTGCCTGTGTCTTATTAGTATCTTACTTTGCGGCAACCACCTCTTGTCCTCCCAGCAACCTTGTTAAATGGAAATATTTCTCATGGAATGTTGGACATTTCTCTGGGAAGTAGGGAAAACACCTGTGTTCATAAAGTGCCGGAAAGCCTGTAGTTGAGTCTATCACAAGTCTAACAAAAGTAAATCACAAGTCAAATTAGGTTTTGCCCTTCACCGATGTATAAACACTGTATACTCCATGTGTTACCTCCCGAGTGAAAGTTGGAAAAAATCACTCGGGTGGGACTCGAACCCACAACTTCCTGCTTTCTAGTGCAGATGTCTTACCACTCGACCACCGAGCTAACGGGATCGGTTGGCTGGTTCGAATCTGATGTACATAGCAGCGGGTACCGCATTAACTATTCATAAGATGGAATTTTGCGTCGGGGTGATGTAAATCAAATTAGGTTTTGCCCTTCACCGACGTATAAACACTGTATACTCACTCGGGAGGTAACACACTGAGTATACAGTGTTTATATGCGGTGAAGGGCAAAACCTAATTTGATTTACATCACCCCGACGCAAACTTCCATCTTATGAGTAAATCACAAGTCATTTCACAAATCCAATCACAAGTAACAGGGGATGAAAGTTGACAAAGAAGTGCCTTTGTCGCAGTTCATTTGAATAGATTGTGATTTGACTTGAGACTGAAAGACTTGTGATGGACTCGACTTCAACACTGGCAGACACAAACTAGAGAGTTGACCCCCAACTCTGTTTTCTGCTGTAAAACAAGGAATTTAAGTGTTCAGGCACTTTTACCAGTAACAACCTTCTAAAATCCATCAATTTGCAGAGCCTAAACACAATGAGGTAGCTTAAAGAAACTCATAAGGAAACAGTCCAAGGGATAAACCAAACAAGGGATAAACCTACACAAACTAGAGAACTGAGGTCCCAACTCTCTGCTCAGCCAAAAACAGTGTACATTTTACCTGCCATGGCAATTTTGCAAAAAGCCTTCCTGAGTCTTTCAAAATCCATTACTGTGCTGAAAACAAATGCAAGTTTTTTGTGATTAATTAAACTTCAAAGAGATATGAGTCCAATGTTCAGCAATTGCTCGAAGGCTGTACATACATGTATTGTACTTGTCTTAACCCTAACCCCGTAGGCCCTTTTGGCTAGGAACCATCCTCAATCCTGCCAAGTCCTCCAATTGCCATCATGTGAAAATGGGATTCAGCCTCAATCCTCCAAAATCATGTGTCATTTCTTGAATTTGTTCAGTGGAGAGGTGACAATTGCCTCAATCCTCCAACAATCACTGTTAATGGGTCCTCCAAAACCGCCATGAGGATTTTTGGAGGATTGAGGAGGGTTAGGGTTAGTCTTACAAAATCTTCCAAAAACCTCTTTGTGTATTTTGAAGGGTCTGGGATGGCCTTGGTAAAATAGCACTAGTGTATCTGTATCATCTCCTGCCAACTAATCCTGACTCTCTGACCATTTTTAAGTTGGAATCACCCCCCATTGGCTGTTAGACTTAGAACCTTTCACATTTTTCATTCCTGCAGCAAAAGGTCGAGCAAACACAAGCAGTCGTTGGAGAATCTCAAGGAATCGGATCCCGAATTCTACAAGTTCCTCCAAGAGAATGACCAGGAGCTCCTGGCCTTTGACGACTCGGACGACGAACTATCCAGCGACGAGGAGGGCTCTGTCCACGAACTGCCTGACAAGCTGGAGGTGAGGGCCTAGAATGGATCCTCCAAAAGGAGGCGATAGAAATCGTTCAAGGAAAGCTCTTTCCCAAATGGTATGGCTGTGCCAAGTGTGTTCAGGATTCCGATGTTAGCCCCGCATTACTTTGCACGTGCTCAAAGCCACAATGTATGCAATATAGGAAATAGAATTCCATGATAAGGCCAAAAAAAAAAAATATTCGGTCTCTGGTCAGACCAAAGTTCCGGAATTGATGCGGCGACGCGTTTTTTTTGGGGGGGGGGGGCTTTTTTTTTTTTTTTTTCAAGCTTGGATTGTACAGACAAGGTGGGGTACTATTTTGCTTTTTTGGTGTCCTCATGTACATTGGTGTCCTTCATAATTTGCTTTGGTGCTCTCGATCATTTGCCGTGGTGCAATTTCCCATTCCTTGGTGCTCTTTGGTAAAAAAAAATGAGGAGGTGCAGCAATAGAGGGCGCTGTTGGAGCTACCGCGGAACATTTTGGAAAAAAAAAGATTGACGCGCATGATTAAAATCGACGCGCGCGCTGACCAGAGACCGACTTATTATTTTTTGGGGCCTTGGCCATTGTTTTACTTTTCACATTTTTAAGTCAGATATACGTTTAAAAAGAATCTAGACAAAAGAAAAACATGCGGGCAAGTGAAAATGCCTGTGGGCTAGTTAGGGGTCTGTTTCAGTGGCTGGCTAGTGACCAAATAAGTTAATGTCGAGCCCTGGGTAAGCTGAGGACTAATTTTAGCATTTCTTTTTTTCCCCACAGGAGCAAGTTGACAGTGATGATGAGGATTACATTGCAGACGGTGACAGAGTCAAGCCCCCAAAACGCGAGGGGAAGGACGTAACCCTGGCGATGGTCACTAAATGGAGGCAACAACTTCAGGTGAAGTCTTTAGGGGGCTTGAAAATTGACTTGAAATCTGCTGAAACTCCAACTAAGGCCAAAAAAAAAAAGTCTCCGGTTTCTGGTATGGAGCTTGCCCCAAAAGTGGTGCGGCGACGCGGCTTTTTTTTTTTGTTTTACCTGTTTTTTTTGGGGGGGGGGGCTTCAAAATAATGTCGGCTGATGACTGCAAATGGTGCCCGACTAAACTTAGTGCAAATATATGGGAGTCCAGAGAGGCCACATAAATCTTATTCTCGATCATAACCCCATCTAAAAACACATTAAAATTGTGCAGCGGCAGAATTCCAGTCAAACCAGTGAGTTTGGCGGTTTTGAAACATCATCTTGTATTGAAAAAAAAACTTTTGCATTTTGCCGACGCGCATGGCTACGGCGACGCGCGCGCATACCAGAAACCGGAGACATTTTTTTTTTGGCCTAAAAGTTGTCCAATGTGCTACAGTCCACACGGTTTCCAAAAGATACTCAGAAAAATCTCTGTTTGAAACTTTGATGCTGAGTCTAAGTTATGAAATATGTTTTGTTTGACATCTTCTACATTTTGTATAAAGTCTTCAGATCTTAGTGAATTTTTTTCGCAGTTGGTTTATTGAAGGAAGATGTATTTTGGCGGATCCAGGATTGTTAAAGATAAAATTCAGAGGGAGTTGTGATTAAGTTAACATGTGCTCATTGCAAACTGTGTTATTTTCGTTGAAGGCCTCTTCATTGAACAGCTTTCATGAGGTGGTGAAGGCCTTCCGAGCAGCGGTGCAGCAAATATCATCAGATGAGGAGGGAAACAAATACAGAGTCGAGGGCAGTGGGGGTAAGTTTATTACGCATGTACAATGTACATACTATGCATGAGTGTTGTCAATACTAAGGGAATTAATATGTTCTTTGCCGGTTTTAAACAAGTACGTTTAAAAACGGCTCATGACCAGGCCCCGAGCCGGTTTTAAATGTATTTGTGTAATACCGGCCAAGCACATATTTATTCCCATTCATAAATACCTTTGAGTCAAAAAGTCAAAACAAGCCCAAAATTATAAATTTCCAACAATTTTGTGCAGCAATTTTACTTCATGTGATTTTAAACACCCCTCTAGCTATGGTATGGTATGTGCCTCTCACGAGTAGTCGTAAACATCTCCTTATATGGAGATTGGCGAGTGCGTGGCACATACTACGCAATGTGGCGCAGAACGCAGCAGTGTCGGTGTAGTATGAATTTATGACTCTCAAATTACGGACTCACTGGTAGTATTTGTGCATGCCTTTAAGTGAAGATTTTGAAGGTTCAATCAATAAATGGGTACAAGGGACCAGATTTCATAGAAGTCCAAGTGACGGGCTCTCGACCAGTAGGAATGGGTAAACTGTCTCGGGTATTAAATGAATACAGTTTCAATGGTCTAGGAACTGTTAAGTTTATGCAAGTGACTGTGACTGTTAACATCCATAGAGCTTTTATTTTTTGAATCGTAATTCTCTCATTCACTGGCGTAAAATACTCTCAAATGTGACATTCTTGCTGCTGACGTGTCTTTGCTCAATATTTTCTGTGCAAACCAGATTTGCTCCTCAAAATCGGTACAAGAAATTTGTGCGATATGAGTTAGTGTCACTCACTAGAATTGTTATTGTTTGTCCTCCCTTCCTTGCAGTGTTCAATGCCGTAGTGAGTCTGTGCCTGAAGCATGTCCAACCGACCCTGCAGAACATACTCGAGATGGAAGAAAAACCAAAGAAAAAGTGAGTCTCTCTCCGTCTAGCAACAAAGTCAGGGTTACGTCTAAAAAAAAAATCGTATAGGCCAGTTTAAATCTGGGTCATTACAGGAAGTTTTCAGGCTGCAAATTTGCAAATGTTGAATACATTTTCAACTCTGGCAAACTCAGTGAATGTTCAATATTGGGGGTTTTTCCCTTCACCGATGCATTTTTATGAACACTTTATATTCAGTGTTTTCCAGAGTGATTGTGAGAAAAAATCGACAAACTACTCGGGTGGGACTCCTGCCGTCTTGCCCACCAGTGAATCTTTCATGACATCATAAATTCCCTTGAAGAATTTTGCATGGGCGCTGCTTTATGTAACCCTCCCATGCAAACATGCGTTCTTTGCCAAGTTGTCCTTTCAGTCAAAATCAATCAAGTGACTGTTTTCAACAGTTAAGAATTCCCAGCCTACATAAAGCAAGATTGACTGGCCGTGATTTTTTATGTAACTTGACACAGCTTTGCTTTGGCTGTGGGTGATTGATAAGCCAGCTGTGCCCACAACTGGTCTGCTTTGTCTGTGCATGGTCTGTTGACTGAGTTTGACTAGTCACAGTGCTTGCCTGATATGATCTGACTGCTGGTGACCAGCCTGTGTTAAATTATAGCAGGGGAAGTGGATGGACATTCTGACTGTCTGTGACTGTTTAAATAGCAATAATATTTTTCTTTGTTTAGGGTATTTTAAGTCTCTCTTGTTCTGGTGTGTCAAATATGTTTGAATGGTTTTCATCTTTTCAATTTTTCTTTTCTTTTCAGACGAAATCTGCCATCCTCTTCCAAACGGTGGAAGCAAGTACAAGCCAGTATCAAGATGTACATCACTGACGTCATGAAGGTACAGATTCAAAGGCTCATTAGCATATTTCCAGGGTTCGGCCTTAGCGGTAGTTCGCTCGCCAAATGTGAGTTAAAACAGCGGCAGACTAGTCAAAACCATTCCCTAAGTAGTCCACCCGGCGAGTCACAATTACTGTAAATAGCATTGTTGTAAATAACTGTCTTTCTGGTGCAAATTTTTTTTAAAAAATAAAAAATTGCGGACTAGTGAAAAAGCTTGTGGACAAGATAAGGGTCTGTTTCTCAAGTCAATTGCGAACCCTGGCATATTTCTGCCATAACCTTATCATCTTCACTGTTTTTGCTTGTATGATTTTAATGGACCGATTCAGTAAGCTCCGCCCAGGGCGCACGTGGGCAAATTAACATGTGCTCCTCTCCAATGCCACACTGCATTTTCCTGCCGCGCGCATCATACGCGCGTGCACGCATGTCGGACTTTTGTGCACGCACGTCGGACTTTTGTGCACGCACGTCGGACATAAATCACGGCTGTGATTGGTCAGAATACCATGGGGCGGTGCTTACTGGATCGGTCCATTGTTACACAGTTGTTTCACTGCTAGTCTACTCATTTTCTTCCAGCTCTTGAAGCAGTTATCAGAGACCACCATTGTCTGTGTTGTGTTGCGACACATCCACCGCATGATCCCTTACTACTGTTCCTTTCCACGGTTAGCTAAGGATCTGGTCAAGGTAGGAATTCAAAAAAAAAAACTCTATTGAGTTTCTTTCATTTGATCATATAACTACTTCTGGAATCCTGTTGCATCACAAGAGGACGATGTCAACATTCTTGCAATCAAATCTAACATGATGATGTGTACTTTGTCTGCCATTGACTGTACCTTGTAATACGGACAAATTCAATTTTTCTGCAAAATGTACATCTATGCCAGGCACCCATGTGAAGATGCTACTGGTTGCATTTATTCAGATGAAAATTGTTTGTGCGCACTTGAAGCCATATGCCCGCAAACCAGCTGACTGAAAAAGCGTCTGTGTGTGTCACACACTAGAGTTGCAATCGAGGCAATAATAATTTACTATAAGTCATTACAAGTCATCCAGTCTGAAGCCAAGACACTGTGACAGTCTGTTCAAATCAACGTTGACAAAGACAATCCTTTGTCGTTGTTCATCCCCTGTTACTTGTGACCTGACTTGTGATTTGACTTGTGATTTGACTTGTGATTTGACTTGTGATGTGCTCGCTTACATCTCAGTTACGCACATGGAGCTGTCTTAGAGTAGCGGGGGAGCACCATGCTCAGAGTCCGTAACAGAGAGAATGATGGTAAATGAAGTGGTTTGGTTTCTCCACGTTTGACAGCGTTTGGTCTCCCTGTGGAGTACTGGAGAGGAGGCGGTCCGTGTCTTATCCTTCCTGTCTCTCTTCGCCATCCATCGATGCATGCAGAAGAACGGCTGGCTGGAGTACATCCTCAAGGTATGAAACTTAAGCATAAGAGAATTATCCCCACAGACACGACAAAACAAAATGGACTAGACAATATGCCTCTGCACTAATGACGTCACACTTTGTTTACGTGTGCGCTTTCCTGTGGTGCTCAGTGGACCATGGACCCCCACTGGCTCCATAGGACAGTGCACATGTAAACAAAGTGTGACATCATAAGTACAAAGGCTTTTTGAAGTAGCATGCTATTCAAATTTTCATTCCAAACTATTACATGTTAAACTTTTATGCCATACTCGCAAATTTAATTGTGTGTCCTTGCAATGAACTGAAAATGTTGTGGTCAAGTTGACATTTGATTTCTCCTTTTTTCCTCCAAAACGAAATGGTTAGTGATATTTGTGAGAGAAAAAAATAAGGTAAAGACAGTGTGGTTTGAGCATGCTTAAATTGTATACTGTTTTTATTTTGCATTGTGCTGTTCAGCAAATGTACCTGGCCTACGTGAGGAACTCCAAGTTCACCTCGCCCTCCACCCTGCCCCTCATCAACTTCATGCAGCGCTCCCTGACTGAGATGTTTGCCTTCAACACGCAGTTGGCGTACCAGCACGGATTCGTGTACATCAGACAGTTGGCCATCCATCTGCGGAACGCAATCACAGTGAAAAAGAAGGTACGTAGGACACTTCTGAAGGACTCATATCCACGAGTATTGGTGCTCAAGGCACTACATCATTATTACCCTGCTCATTGGGCCAATAAAACATTTCAAATACCATCTCAGCTATCTGGGGAGTATACAGCTTGATGCTGCCATTTCGGTGCAAAGAAGCTCAAATCAGCCACAACAACCATCTCTGCCCTCACAGGTACCCAATTTACTCCTGGGTGGAGAGAAGCAATGAGTGACAAAGTGCCTTGCCCAAGGGCACACGCACTATAACCCCAGGCTGGACTCGAACCCACAACCTGCAGAATTACTTGCAAACCGTGAATTCAGTGCTCCAGACCACGAGGCCACGGCACTGCACAACTGCATCAGTCAGTTGTTTGTGATTATGAAGTTGCATTTCTATTCACTTGCAAGTAATTATCTTTGCACCGTTACAGGACACCTATCGGTCAGTGTACAACTGGCAGTACATCCACTGCCTGAACCTCTGGTGTCGTGTCCTGGCAACGCTACATGCTGACGAAACCCTCAGACCACTGATCTACCCGCTGGTTCAGACTGCTATCGGGGTCATCAAGTGAGTTCATCCCATAGATCTTCATCAGAAATTGCAGCCCTATAGACAATACCACAAACCCCCAAACTGTCCGAAATGTCATTGTTAACGACAAACTGTCTGCAATTTTTTAAAGACCTGAGATAATTTGATGTGTGTTTATATTGACGGCTCTTTTGGAAAAAAAAAATCTTGATAATGACTGGAATAGACTTCTCTTCTTTGTAATGATTTTATCAGTGAAATCATTGTTGTTGTTGACAAATGTAGCTATTATTAGCTGAACCTGTAGAGAGCCAATGCACTTCCGATGAAACATTTCAAGCATTCCAAATTGACCTGTTGGTTTATTGACGACAGTCCTTTTCTCCTGTTTAAACAATTCCTCGTTCTTCGCCCTACTTTAGGTTGATCCCAGCTGCTCGCTACTTCCCGCTACGCTTCCAGGTCGTCCGTTCGCTCAACCTTCTGTCGGAGGCGACGGGCACATTCATACCTCTCCTGCCCTTCCTACTAGAGGTACAACAGAGCCATGTCAAAGTCTTCTTGGAAAACTATATTTTACTTGGTTATTTATTTAACATGTTAACAATTACGTAAACTGCATGTATGCAAGTAAGGAAGCTCTTTTTCTGTGCTAACTATGTGCTTAAAGAACGATTTAGCAACGTGGAAAGTTCGACACATGAACCGTGAGTTTGCACAGGATGATGCTTTGATTTTTATTAAGCAAACTTTCTTAAGAAATTATGTTTCACACGTACAAGAGCAATCTCTTCAGACGCATTGGCCAGTAGTATTTGCAGAAGTTAAAGGCAAACATTGATGTATCTTAGCGATGAACGAGTTTTCCATCATAAAGGCATATTTAATTTATTTTTGAGATACATTACTTGCCTTGTTTTGTTTTGTCACCATTTTTGTTGTCCCTTCAAAACTTTGTTTTGGCTACAAGTTTTGTCATGATGCTGATGCATTTACCTTGGAAATGTTTGTATTTTTTCTTTGTATATCAAAGGCAAGAAATGAATTTTAATCTTGAATTGATTTGAGTTGTTTTCAATTCAGTTGAAATCGATTGAAAGTAATTCATTTTTTGGGTTCCTTTTCGCAGATTTTTGAGTCGACAGACTTCAACAAGAAGCACACTAGCGCGTCCTTCCGACCTCTGAACTTTGCTGTCATGCTCAGGGTGTCCAAGTCACAACTCAACGAGCGAGCATTCAAGGTATGTTACGTTGTGAAATGCTTCCATCTTCCCGGGTGCTTTTGTGTATCCAACAGCCCAAGCTGTAAAAATACTACCATGTACACGTACTATATGGCCTGTGCAGTGTGCCCTTTTAAAGGTTAACTGTTGCGAATTTGACTACAAGCCCCGCCTACCTGTGACATTTTTTCCCAGTGCTTGTGACAAGTTTAACAAGCTTTGAGGATTCAAGGTACCAGACTTGCTTGGTTACTGTTATTTGTTACTTTTTACTCCAAGTAATGGAACAGAAAGTAGGAGTCAGGTTGGCATAGCGGTACTTTCCTCGCCTTCCACCACTGTGACCCGGGTTCGAATCCCACCTGGGCCAATATGTGGATTGGGTTTTCAGTCCCTGCCTGATTCCGTGGGTTTTCCCCAGAATATTCTTCTGGGCTTTTCCTCCCACCTCTAAAACTGTAACTTCTTCTCATTGTCTTCCCTCCATTTATCCATCCTGTTATTGGCGCTTGCGCTGTTGGATGTGGCTGAAATAAAATAAAAGTGATATTTTTTCCCCAGGATGGCCTGATGGACCAATTATACGAGCTGATGTTGGAACACCTACAAGTGCACAGTCATACGATTGGCTTTCCTGAGCTAGCCTTGCCGGCCATAATGCAGGTAATGTAATGCCAACACCTGCAGAGATGCTGTCCATGTATTTATTTTTAACTGAAGCAGTTTAAGATTAGGCTGATGTTAAAAAAAATATATTTTCATGATATAGCAAACAAAAGCTCAATACTAATCAGGAGCAATATACATCACATTGAGCTTTGGCTGGTAACCTGCTTTTTAAAAGCCAGACTGTTTTTTGTGCTTAGCATATTTTTGTGCTTAGCAGCGCTGTGAAATTAGCCCCAGGACGTGAGTCTTACAACGCTGCCAATCATGCATGCAAGGATTCATGCACAGAGTAAATACGCAAATACGCAGTCCCTACCATCACAGGTTACACTCAAAATCCTTACTTAAAGCTAAAATCCATCATTTGCAGCTATCCGAAAAGTAACTGGCGTAATTATTGTTGAAAAACATACTTGGTTGAAAGATAGTAAGGGGACTAAACTCCCTGTGAAATTATTCTTTCTGGCAAGCTGTCATTTTGAAGTAATCAACGATAGAAGGCCTTTCCAACGGTGCTTCTTAAGACGCACCGTAGGAAATTTAAATTAGTAGTTCGTTTTGTTATTCGGTGAAGCGCGCGCAAGCATTGGCCCGACGCACGTGCGTAGCTGCAGTCGGCTCAGTGAGAACGTGTCTCGGACACTTAATTCAGGCCCAATTCAAAACATGATTCAGCAACTTTTGATTTGAAATTGAGATCCTCGAATGCTGTTTTTCTCGAAAAATACCCTGATTCAGTACCCTGATTTAGATTTTGAGCACATTTGTTGCTTCAGACGAACAAAATGCACAAATTACAAATGATGGACTATATCTTTAATTGTCTGTACTCACTCAGCTGAAGGCCTTCCTGAAGAAGTGCAAGGTGGCCAACTACTGCAAGGTGATGAAGGGCCTACTGGAGAAGGTCCAGGAGACGTGCAAGGACATCAACAGACAGAGAGATATGGTGACCTTCGGCGTCGCTGACAATGCTGCTGTGGTAAGCGATAACTTGCTCCTTGCATTAACCCTCCTACTGTTTGGAATTTTTGACTGTCACAGACAGTCAAAAATTCCGTCCACTTCCCCTGCCATGCCTTTTACACAGGCTAGTCGCCAACAGTCAGAAGAATGCCTGTCAAAGGCGCCTTAAAGGGAATGTACACCATTGGCTTTTGCAGAAATGAACTATTTGGGGGGTTACTATAATAGATCAAATTTTGTTACACTGACATGTTTGAAGTTTGTTGTTCGAAAATGCTTGAAAAACCAAGAAAAACAAAAATGTTCAAGTAGTCTGGTTCCCTGACTCCACCAAAGATAAAATGGATTAATTTCCAGATGCCGGAAAATTGTAATGTAAGGGAACAAGTCTAGCTGGCCTGCACCCGTTCATGAACATGTAACCAATAGCAAACAAAATTTGAACTGAATAAAAAAATGGTGAATTTGGAGCAGTAGTTGCAAAATAGTTAGGTTTTTCCAACGGTGGTCGGCCGACCACCGCTGGAAATGTATACAAAAATACTGTTTTCTTGAAAATGACTTCACACCAGGTGCCATAATTTTACAGGATGCTTTAGACTGTCATTTACCAACATCCTAGTAAGGTATTTCGTAAAAACTTGGTAGTTTTATTTTTCAATGTTTGCAAATGTTGTATATTCCCCTTAACATGCCTGTGGCTCGACAACGTTGTAGCTTCTCAGCTGTGAGAAGGATGATTACTTGATTAGCCTCCCAAATTATTATAATTATTATTATTGGAAGCAAGTCCTCATTAGTGGCTGATCGGGTCTTTTACCTGGTGTCTTCTCAGAGAGCATGGGAGACCAAGATGAAGCTGCAAGGCACCACGCTGAGCAAGCACTGCGCGACTTACAAGAGCCTGAGGGAGAAGGAGCTGAGACGAGAGGAGGCGGGCAAAGACAAGGTAAGAGTTTCCCATGATCATCATCTTCCCTGACAGATTACAGAATGATAACTGATTGAAGGATGACAGTGAGATCCTTCAGAAGTCACATCTTTGCAAATAATTTTTAGAGCCATTAGCCTTGTTTTTTTTTTTAAAATAAACCCTAAGCCAGGAACTTGCCTAGAAGCACATGTTGGCACTGACTTAAACTAGGGGCACATCTTTGTACATGTAATCGTTAATCCTTCAGCCACATATCTTTGAAAGTTTGTATCCTAGGGTTAGGGTTGGGTTGTTAGCGTTTGTGACTGATAACCAGATGGTCAGGGGTTCCAATCCTGCTGCATACCATATGCTGTGTCCTTGGGCAAGCCACTTTACCCCACTTGCCTCTCTCCACCCAGGAGTATAAATGGGTACCGGCTTTAGCTGGGGAGTAACATGTGATGTACTGGCATCTCATCCACGGGAAATAGAAATGTACTTAGTTATTTCATGCCAAGGAAACCAGAGATAAATGCTAGCCTGAGCGACATTGGCTCACGACAAATTTTCATTACCCATTTCCATTATTTTTTGTTGATTTTGTATCGGACTGAAACTGGCAAGCTGAACGACAAGCTTGGTGGTCGTCTGGTTGAGTACATAAGACATGCGCACTCATAAGCGGGAGGTTGTGGGTTAAGTCCCATCAGAGGGTGCTTCTGAATTTTTCTTAGGAAGCATTCAAGAAAGCATGGGTACGCAGTGCTTATAAAGTTCGACATCCCTATTATGTACAAGTGCATCTCCTGAGATACCATGTAGGAGTGCATCTATTTGATAACATCCTTGATCTTTTCCTCACCACGCAGATGGATGATGACATCCCAACGGTGCGCAGGAGGCAGCAGCAGCAGGCAAAGGAGGAGGACAAGCGAGAGTTCAGCGAGCTGTTTGAGACAGACAGTGACTCCGAGGATGACATCCTGGTCCGCGCCAAGCGAAAGAAGGAGCGATACACCCCTGGCAAGAGATATCACAAAGACGACAACGATGACGATGATGATGACGACGATGATGATGATGATGATGAAATTAAGGAAGATGATGACGACGACGATATGGGGTCATCAGATGCAGAAGAAGAGGTCAAGCAGAAGGTCAATCCCATGTCAAAGGTCAAGGGTAAGGTCAAGGTGCTGGAGGACGGAGAGGAAAAAGACGACATCGTCCGGGATTTTGACTTCTGGTCTGATGACGACGAGGATGGCGAACCCAGGAAGAAGAAAAAGAAGGCCGGCGGACTGCCAAAGAAAAGTGGGAGAAAAACGATGAGTGGACAGAAAAGTACAGAAGGGAAGAGTGCTTTTCAAACAAATAAGGGCAAGAAGTTCAAAGTTGGGAAAAAGGGACAATCAAGACCCAAGTCTTAATTGATTGGTAATGACAGCACTTTTTTATGTGCTTTACTTTAATGGTAATGTACAACATTTGCTAACATCAAAACACAAAACCACCAAATTATTATAAAATACCTTACTTGACTGCAAAATAGTGTAAAGCATCCTGTGAAATCCTTGTGCTGTCCTTTTCAAGAAAAGTGGAATTTTTGTATCACTTTCTAACGATGGTTCGGCCGACCTTCGTTGGAAAAGAAAAAGCCTTTTTTTTTTCCAACACTGGCCCCAATTTACCAAATTTAGTTAGTCCGCATTTTGTTTGCAATCGGTTACACATCCATGAACGGGTGCAAGCCAGCTGGTCTGGTTTCCTGACCTGACAATTGAAGTCTATAAATTGCTCCGTTTTGTCTGAAGTAGGGTCAGGGAACCAGACTACAAGAACGGTAGTTTTTCTTGGTTTTTCCAGTGTCTATGAACGCCAAACTTTAAACAGGTCAGTGTAACAATATTTGCTATAAAATACTAACCCCCAAATCCATCCATTTCTGAAAATTACAGCAAATTTAAGCAAAAATTGTATATTATCTTTAACAACAATCTCTTTCAAAGCTGGACAGGACTGTTTCAGATCTACAAAAATATTAATCAAAACAATGTATTAAATGTTAAATTGAAGCATATTAAAAAATACAATCAAAGCAGATGTAAGCTCACATACTGAAATTTGTATCCATGTGTAGACATTTCTTTGTTCTCGTGTACTAAAGTTTTCGAGTTTGAAAGTGAAGTTTCAAAATGCTCTTATTTTAACCACAATTAGTTTTCTTGGCTGAAATTCGGACTTAATATCCCTTTTCTAAAACTCTTCCATTTGCTACACATCAACATACCTTGGAAATTCCTAGTTTTTTTTCCAGTAAAATCCATATATCTATTTCGTGAAAACCTTGTGGAGATGTATTCATCTATAGAAATTGCCCTGTGGAGACGTATACAATCTTTTGTTCCCTATTGTGTGCATGTCTCCAGAGGGCACGGTGTATCGGATCACGACATTGGATATGGGTGCTGTACTTTTCTTCATTTTACAAGAGTTGAGAGTAATATACATTCTGTTGGCAACAATTGGGGCACAACACAATAGCGACAAATAGCTGTCACTAACGGCTTTCCGATGGAATGGAATGAATTGAAATAAACAAGTCATAAAAGAGGGCCTAGAAGTAAAGCAGAATCTATGTATTTTGCTTCTTTTTAGAAAAGTGTTGAAATCGTTATGTTTGGCCCTCTGACTGTTTACATCGGCGGAAAACACCGTGTTTTATGTATCCTGTCTTTGGTATGTTACTGTGATAAGTTGTAATTGCCGAGTTTCAAAACAGGTAGGCCTACTCACACACGTTTGTTTATGGTGTAAATTGTACATGTTTTCTAATCGAGGTCGTCCTCGATTTGGTTCCTGTCCTCGATTCAATGATGTTGCACATGTGTGTTCTCGCTTTACACCATAAACAAATGCTATCAGTCATGTAGGCTGCTGTACAATTGAAGAGGAGGTTGAACATGTGTACCAGAAACAACAAGTGGTTTTTTCAGCCTGTGTGTGTATTGAGGGCGTAGGGACCTATATAAGAATGGTTTTATGATAATTATTATTATTATTATTGAATTTATGATTAGCCAGTAGAATTACAATGTATGTCACTTCCTGTAATAATAGAACTCTCTGCAACAGTTGCCTCAATGATGTATGATGGCGTATTCATTGACACAATAAATTGAATGGTAACATTTGTATTCAACCGCAGCCTGCGCTGAAATATGTTCAAAGGGTTCCTGTGTGTCATTTACTGGTTAAAGCCATTATAAGATCACGGCTTCAATGGCTTGGACATGTGCTGAGGAAAACCAAAAGACAACCTGGTCAACCTCTATGCCCTCTACCAACCTGTCCATGGGTTGGAAAGGAAGACCTTCGTTGATGTACCCACAGTACCTTGTGACCGGCGACTAGTAGAAGTAGTATGAGATAATAGAGAGGTTAAGGTCGCGCACAGTTAGCGTAATGACAACTTGTAGAGTTGAAAGAAATTGTAGAACACAATCTTGACCAAACTTTCTAAAGTTGCACCCCTTTCCCCCCAAATCGTAAAGTTTAAAGTCAGTTGTGACAAAAAGGCACATGGGAACATTAGTAATTGCTGATTTTATGAGAAAAACCTTGCTATAATTGAAGAAAGCAGGCATGCAACTTTTCCTCGATCAGCTGGTTTCCTCTCCCTTTTTTTTCTTCCCATGTGTGCCATTAAAAGTCGAAAAATTGCGCACAAAAAGTCTTGGAAAGATTTGAATGTCCTCTTTTGTTGTGACTTCCCGGTTGCATGCCAGACTGAAAGGACTAATACCAAATACATATGTAGCCTAAAATGGTATCAGAAATTGGCAGAAAAGCAAATGATCATATATGAAGCTTTCAACATTTCGATAAATTACCACCAGTAATATTGGAATTTTGTTGTTGATCTTCGCTGTGTAGTCATGGAAGCTTACAAAAATAACACCCGCCAGATGCCACATACAACTCCCGGCTTTTTATCATGTGCAATAACTTCAGACTTGAAACAAGTCTAAAGGACTTTGGATGCACCTCCGCACAAAACGAAGGATGTGACGTCACCCAATGACTGATGTCAGTCGCGTAATAGCAAAACCAGTCGTTATATTGTGACAGTTAATGCAGCTGGTATGATGCCGTTTCCTCCAGGGACATATGTATGTCACAATGTGATTGATATTGACTCATATGCCTTTGTAGCAGTCATAGCAGACATTTCGTGAATGACAGTCCGTAATTTGTTCATTTGTCGTGGTCTTCCCTAACAATGCTAAAAAAAAGTTCGTGGTCGGAACCTTAAGAATTAACGACAAAAACACCTATTAATTGCTCTGTGACTCAAATAGCTATATGTCACAAATATGTTATATGTCTCATATGTTATATGTCTCAAATATGTTATATGTTTCAAGTAGGCCCCTATGTTACATATGCCTCAAATATGTTATATGTTTCAAGTATGTTATATACAGTGTATATATTTCTCAAATGTGTATGTTTGTCTCAAATATGTTATATGTCTCAAATATGTTATATGTCTCAAATATGCCGTATGTCTCAAATATTATGGCGTATCTCTCAAATGTTATATGTCTCAAATATGTCATATGCCTCAAATAATTATGTTATATACATGTACATGTATGTCTCAAATATGTCATATGTCTCAAATGTGTAATATGTCTGAAATATGTCATATGTCTGAAATATGTTTTATGTCTCAAATATATGGTATATGTTTCAAATACATGCAGGTTATATGTCTCGAGTAGGTTATATGTCTCGCAAATATGCCATGTATCAGTCTACGATGTTGTCTTGGATTTTTATTATAAGAAAAGTGTACTTCATTTAAAATTTAAAAATAGGGGTGTGTGAACGTTGCAGTCAACGCATAAAAAGACCAAAGACCTGAAACAATGAATCAAGGTTTGCAACATTGAGTAATGACGTTATTTAGGGAACTTACGGAAATTCGGGATTGTTTTCAACTATAAGTAGATAATTAACAGTGCTCAGCCGAAGGGGAGTGGTTAAGCCAACCCCATTGGATCCCCCGTTGTATTAATGTCTGTCAAATGCCAAAGTCTCCAGCAAATTAGACGATAACACTAATATATGTTGAAGTTTGAACTGAGTGACTTTCGTGAATGTCTCCATATTGAAAGACAAAGGTCGTTGACCGCACGCAACCCTCCCCCGATGCCATACCACCGACTTCTATTAAAGCACCGATTAACTGCAAACCGCCCTATGCTGGCCCACAGCCGGCAACATCAAACATATTTTTGTTACCCCCAAATTATATTTTCTCCTAAGCGTCTAGCTTGTTCACCCAAGGTTGTCATCAGAGGCCAGAAATGAATACCCGAGCAAGAGAGTAGGCCTAGTACATGTACTTGCAAAGATTCGCACTAATGCGCCTATCAAATGTTCCCCCCCCCCCCGCTGCCCCAGGTCCGATGTCGGGATTTGGTCACGTTTTTCATGCCCCAGGGTGGGGATTTTGGTCACTCAAATTACATTGCCGTACTACATGGAAAGGCAATCACTAGTGCGCCCCACGTATGTATGTCGGGACATGGTCGGGGATTGTCACTTAAATTTTGCCCGAGGGGTGGGGATTTTGTCACTTCAAAAGTGACAATCCCCACGTCTTGGGTGGGGCAGCCCGGGGGAGGGGTGGGGGAAACAATTGATAGGCGCATAATCAGTAGAAATGGTTCCAAGTAACTTTTGGGTAGGAGGGTTCCCCATAAATGTCTACCTGCATGAACTGGATCCACCTCCGATTTCCTGAGTTACGCAACTATTCATTGACCCACAGGGACGAATGCCTGGTTGTTTTTTTGTGTTGTAGGCCTATAATATGTATAGCTTGTCGTGTCCCGAAGGTTCAGTACTCGGTACATACTTTTCCCACGGCCTTTGATCCGACAGTGATGTAATTTTTGTCGCACAAAGTACAAACATGTGTTTAGACGATTTGTTACTAGGCAACTTTAAATCCAAATTTGTTCCGTCGCATGATGATGACCGATTTTATCGAATATCCGTCTGTTCATGTTCGATACCGTGTCCTTTAAAATGTGCTTGGTTTAAATCGAATTAGCCCGTACGTTGCAGAGATCTAGACTCGGTCACCATGGGCGTCGCAAGGATTTTTTTCTAGGGGCGGGGGAAACACATCCCCCCCGAAAACTTTTCCAGCATATTCTCGATTTATCATTTTTCGAGGGTGGGCAGGGACTTTTCCCCCCTCCCCAACCCATTAAATTAACAGCAATTTTCTTTTAATTTTAAATTATTCAAATTTTTTATTATTCAGTGAAGCAGACTGGAATTAATTAGAAATTAAGTTGGTCTCATTTCTCTTCGCAAGTACCAAAAATTGAGATTTTACCTCATTTGCAATTCATTATGGCCGACTCGTGAATAAGGCCCATAGTATACCTCGTCGTACTCGTAGGCTACTCGAGTACATTTTTTTGGTACTCGTATGCTCGTACTCACAAGAAAAAAAAACTACCCGTGCTGAACTCCTACTCGGACTCATGACAAATGACTTATTTACTCGTACTCGTATTCTTGCAAATGTTCTCCCGCAAGAATTTGATGGGAAATAATTAAGAGCTATACGTACGTAATATGAAGGAAAAGAACCAGTTAGTTTTGTATTGTTTGGGAGAATTCTCCATTGTTTAAACATAGTTTGAAGGCAAAAAGCCCCTGAAAAAAGTGACACATTGAAAGTTGTTTCTTTATACTTGTGATTAGTACTCGTACTCGTACTCGTACGTGGCAACGTAGGCCTACTCGTACTGATGGAAATTTACTCGACTATACAACACTGCTATATGCACAATATTAAAGCGCGCATAATTTCGTGGTTCACTTCCAGTAGAAGTTTTCGATTTCAGTGTCGGGTGGCCCAGGGGAGAAAAAGAACCTGTACAGTCGAGTCTCGTTATAACAAACTCGTTCGGACCTAGCCAAATTGTTTGTTATATCAGAATTTTGTATTAAGAGGAACATCAGTCCCATTCATTGTGCACATAAATGCATAGTCGGGACCAAGGCTTTATGTTTGTTATAACCAGAATTTTGTATTAACAGAGTTTGTACTAACGAGAGTTCGACTGTATATAGCAGCATGCACGGATGGACAGTCGTCAAATTTGTTGTGTCCCCCCCCCCCCTCCCATTTGAAGTGGTGTACCGTAGCAACGCTTCTAAAAAAAATGGGCCCAAATATTTACAAGCGCTGTTTTGTTATTATTGCAATATCACTACAACTAATGAATCGCACTAATGGGTTCGTATTGTTTTTCGATTTGGGACCTGATTTCAATCATCTGCATGCCCCTTGCCGGTATCGATATTCAATATTGCCCCAGTTTCCCATGTTCCCAATTTTTCCTGTAATTACCCTAGACGCAAAGGATGGCAGACGGTAATTGCTCATGCTGGTTGTCAACAAAATTGTAAGCACACTAGCGGGACAGCGGAGCTGGGTGGAGTCATATAATAATGTCTACTTTGACCTCAATTTGCATGTTGACCCAAAGTGGGCGTGATAATCCTGAAAGTTGTCACATTTTTCATCATCATCGTTATGTTTTGCGTAATAGCGATACGTTTTGGAGTGTTTTTATAAAGATAATGTAATATTTAACTATTCAAAGTCTGAAAATAACACATTGCCAAAAACCAAACAAAAACAAATGAATCATTTTTTTTCACGTGCCAACCGTGACCTCAGAGGACAGTGAAATCGGAGCATATAATTATACATTTAAGCACTAGCATACATGCCTCTCCATTAACTCTTGCATGTTGTACTTCCGCACACTCCTCGGGCCTTTTACCAAAAAAGGGACACACAGACATCAGACAGACATACATCAGGTGGACAGACAAATAAACAGCACGACAAATGGACAGACAAACAGCGTAGGATCTTTTAATATAGGAGGAAGGAGGATGTACCGTATTTTCTATATACAACTGAGCGCATTAAGTTCGCGGATACTCTTATACGTGCCAATCAAAATGGGCGTTTGTTTTCCGAATCTGTCTTTTTTCTGTTACAAAGTTCTGAGACAATTTCCGTGGTAAAATAATCTAAAACGGTAGGCCCTAATAATTACATTTTTCTCATGTAAAGACAGAATATCGTTCAAGAAGCGTTTGCCTCTTTTCTTTGCAGCTGAGCCACGCAACATTTGCTCTCCACATCCAAGAAGTTGGGCGAAAATCAAATGTTTAAGTTGCAGGGTGAGTCAAAAAGAAAGTTACCCAAATTAATGATTTTTTATCTTAAACAACAATCAAATTATAAGCACCAATGAAGTGTATCTGAAAAGAGCATCTTCTTCCACTTATCTAAAAATAAAATTACTGAAATAGATTCATGCTTTTAGGAGTTATGAACGTTTTACTTTAAGAACCAACTTTTTAGCTGTCCATGGAATGCCATTAGAAGCTATTGAGCTGGGTGAGTATTACAGATTACACGTCCACGTTTCGTTGTACTCAAAAGGCATTCATCGGTTCGTGGAACGTGATCAGTTGTGGACAGCCGAGTTTTGTGATCTTTTTTTGTGAAATAGACAGAACTTGGGAATAGAGTAGGCCTATGCAAATTACATGAAATTTTAACAGTTAAAAGTCAATAATATACATTTTATCTCCATGTTTTGTGTATGAAATTGAGCAAGCTGAATATTTTGAAAATAATTTTGAAATTGGGAAACTTTTGACTCGCTCTGTAGGCCTATATAGGCCCTATTGTTCAATATTTGTGAACAAATATTCACTTTTGGAACAAGGGAGTTTCTTTCTCGTTTGAGGTTCGTCTATGGGCTGACGTATTAACTTATTAAAATATAGAAACCTCGAATAAAAACACCCGAAATGTCTTTCCAGGCATGCCAAAAACAGTACAGGTGAACCATACCAAAGAGCCTTAGTTTTGGTAACAGAATGATATACCGTGACAGCCGCCACCTGCTCAAGAAATATTGTTAGGAAAGAAAGTCACCGTTAATAAAGGAAAAAAGGAAATTATGAAATACCACAAGTATGAAATACCACAGCTGCAAAATTGTTACAGTTGCTTGTTGAGTCTTCCCAGCGTGAGCGAAACCAAAACCCAGCGGTTTCCCGTCCGCGTGGTCACGGCGAGGTCATTGCGGGGACCGGTCGGTATATAACCATTACCGCCAACGCTAACCTGGGTAAAACCTGCTCGGTGAGCGATCGAGGCCGCACATCATTACTCTCTTCCCAGAAGTCCGGGGAAATTGTTATCAGCACCGAGATATTGCCAGGTGGTGTCATGGGTCTGAGACGGCTTCTGACCCCGGCGGCGCTGCCGCTGTTCTGCGCTCTTCTGCTCGGCGTTTGTCCGGTCCGTTCGCAAGGTAAGTTGGTTACGATCTGCCTTTTGTTTTTGATTATCTGATTAGATTTTCTTGTCCAGCCTTTTGGACAAGCAACTAAAAGAATTATCGGATTAGATTTACCTTTCTTTGGATGGCAGCTTGAAAACCGAGACATGTCGAACTGGATGGGATGTGAGCCGAGCACATTGGCCCGCAAATGTTGAGGGCAAGCTTATTAGGGCGTCAATCGCTTCTCAAAAGTGCAGGGACATACTTTAATCAGAATAACTTGTGAGCACGAAGCGCAAAGCGCCAACGGCGTAGGGTTTTGGATTCCAAACGCTCTGTGGTGCGATCTGAGGCAATTTCTGACCACTTTAACCATTTTTGTTCCAGCAAATAATCATCACATAAGCATTTTCGAGTTTGAAGTAATTGAATCAGCTATTCTGAGCTATAGAACCATAATGTAGGCTTCAATGTTTATTTAGGGACGAAAAAAGTGGGAGGGGACCGGGGACAACCCCCACACTTTAATGAGGGGGGGGGGACTTGTTTCCCCCCACCCCCATCAATTGACGCCCATGGTTGAGGGCGAGGATAAATGCTACCAGTGTGCAGACCTGAAGTTCAAGGGCGTATGAGTACGTATATACGTGTACATGCACTATACGTGGATGTGTTTATCCCATAAACAGAAACTGTTATGGGCCTACATTAATGCGTATTTCGCATTATTTGTAACTAGGCCCAACTCCTACTGCAATGGGAAACTTTTTCGACGAATCCACATCTTAAAAGGTGATTACCCAAGCGATCATTGGTAGACCTCCAGTCGCGCCACTTATTTTGTAGGGAGCAGAGCCAAGACATGACAGGCACTGTTTGACATTTCATTTCCCAGTATATTGGGCGTGACAAAATCTGCTCAGTGGAGCAACTTGAGAGTTCAATAGCTCCCTTTTCACTTTTCAGGTCAGGCTCTTAAGCTATTTGGCAGGGCATCCATAAAGAAAAAAAACCCGGTGTTCCTGAAAAGCCGCAGTGCCAGGCTATAAATGCACGAAAGATTTATCCGCACAGCACAATGCCAACAATTATAGGGCTAAATATATATGCCTATCAAATATTTTGTCTGGGGAGTTACAAAAAGACAGACAAAACACCGAAGACAACGCTGGGTAAAATTGCGCTGATAAGACGAATATATAATTATAATGACATAAACAGGCAGTTTATAGCCGCGGTGCAATCACGTCGTATTTCAGTCATACGGTTTCGGTTTATATCCATCTTCTGATTTGTGAGGAAGTTAGTTCAAGTAAAAAATGAAACTTTATCAAACATTGGCATAATTATGATGTATAACGGGAAAAGTCATCCAAATTGCATTGGAGTTTGTCAGGTCGGGGCTGAACATCACTCGGATGTTGGATTCAAAACCGGAGACGAACTGAGGTTTGGTAAACGACCTGTTTATGATTTCGAACTTTGCACAACCAAAACAAATGTTCCTAACATTAACAAACGCAATCTCATCCTGAGTCTTCTCAAAAACCGTCAGAGAGCGAGGCGTAACTCAATGGGAAGACTCTGTCACTACTAAAGGGATCGCTGTTTATTTATGAGTTGCAATTATTAAAGGTCAGTTGAAGAATGCTTGCAACTGACCCGCAAAGTCGTAATTCAACAAGGGCGGCGCAACCGGGGGGGGGACACTTGCCCCCAGACTTTCCCAGGCCAACAAAATTGCCCCTCTCGCTGTCATACTGTGCCCCTCGAGATGAAAACAAAACTGCCCCTCAAACTTCAAAGGCAGACATGAAAGTATTATGATCGCGCTTAAAATTGTCTCCTCTCTTGTGCGAAAGTGCCCCTCAAAAACACAAACACCCCTCTCGCATAATAAAACTGTGCCCCTCTCGAGATGAGAAATTGGCCATCCAAAACAATAGAGCTCCTCTCGCGATAACTGATCGAGATGTGAAACTGCCCCTCGAAAGCACAATTAGTGCCCCGCTCGCAACATTGAAACTGTGCCCCTCTCAAGATGGAAAACTGGCCTGTAAAAAAAAAGAATAGTGCTCCTCACGCGAATAAAATGGTCACTAACTGGCCATCAAAGCAACAGTGCTCCTCTCACGATAAAAAATGGTCCCTTTGCATAGGCTTAACTAGTCAAATTCAAGGACGGACCAGAGAGGCAAGGTTACTGCCGGCGGTGTGCCGGAGGCCAAAGAGGTCTCTCAAGTGAAAAATTACCTTATTTGAGAACAATACGGCTATATTGAGACTATTTTAGGAATGGACACTGTAATTTTTTTGAGTAAGGGAACTAATATTTTTATTTTTTTTATTTTGAACGCAAACATTTTTGAAAGTGTAAATCAATGTTGTTAATAAATTTTGTTCGGGTAACATGTATTCTTTGCAATGTGAACGAAAACAGGTTCACAATTTTTTTCTCTTTCACACGACGGAAGGTGCTTTTTTTATAAGCAAGTTACCCTTTTTGGTGACGGCCCCCCAGTTTGAAAAGCGTTTGAAAAGCGTTTTGCCGCCGCTGAGGTACACTGCAAAAGCGAGCACATATTACCTTGACCCACCCAGCTGACTACAGCTAAGGTCAGCTGTGCAAGTTTGACTTTTTTTCTAGTCCAAATTTAACTAGAGTGTTAACAGAGTGTATATTTATCGACAGACATGCATGTCTAATGCCAAGCCAATGGTATACATGTATTTGAAATACATACCATTCAACAGGCACTCAACTGAACTCAGGAGTATTTTTTTAAATCCAAAATGTCCACTTCATGTCTCCAGTTTGGGCTTCATCAGCTCAATACTTATTGGTCCATGTTCAGAAGCATCAAACCTACTAAGTTTAGGGTATTTGTTTCGTTTGGTTTTGGAAATAAAGGCTTCTAAATGATTTTGGTGTCGAAGATGAGGTCAAACCAGAGACAAAGGCAAGTTGGAAATAAAAAAACCACCCTTTTCAATTGACACGATTATAAACCTTTTGCTGTTAACTGTATACACTGCAAAAACTGTAGTGTTAATTTAACACCGTTCGGTATCCATATAAGACAACACCAGTAAAATTTAACACCAGATTGTCCTATATAGATACCAATGGTGTAAATTTAACACTGCAGTTTTTGCAGTGTATCTGCAATGAAAACTTTGTTTTAAAGGCATCTACTTTAGGGTTATTCACCTACCTTTATTGTGATCCGTGGACAAGGTTAAAAACCGGTGTTTGTCATCAAAATTCCATAACTGGAAAAGTAGATGAGAAATTTGAATGATTCTTTAAAAAGCAAGCTAATTAATTGGGTTTTTGTATCCTAGATCTGGAAAGCGCTACATGCAGCACTTCTTTAAAAGAAAACGGGGCTCCATTTGGGTTTCTTTTTTTTTTTACTCGCCATTATGCCTTTGAACAATAATTGCCATATACTAAATTGACAGAAAGTACATGTTCTGAATAGATACATTGATAACTTTTTATTCACATTCACAATTTGTCCTCTGCTTTTTTAGCTATTTTGTTGTTGATACTTATCATTTCAAGCAGTTTTTTCTTTTCAATTATAATAATAATAGCTTATTTGTACGCGGAGCTCGGTGAACTGAATCGAATTGTAAGCATTAACCCTCCGCGGCTATCTGAGCAGTCACATACAGTCAAAAAGTCTATCCACTTCCACTGCCATGCCTTTTACACAGGCTACGTGTAGTCACGAACAGTCAGATCATATTTCAAGCAAGCACTCTGACTAGTCAAATTCAGTCAACAGAAAGAAGCAAGAAGCTGGTGGCACAGCTGTCTTATCAATCACCTACAGTCAACGCACAGTTGCAACAAGTTACATGAACAGTCACAGTCAGTCAATATTGCTCTATGTAGGCTCTTAACTGTTGCAAACGGTCACTTGATTGAATTTGACCGAAAGGACAACTTGGCACAGAATGTGCATGTGTTTGCATAGGGGGTTCTTAACTACCATAATTTCCCCCCTTTTCGCGGTGGACATTTTCATCCAGGTCCCGAGTTCTGGAATGACCAGGCGCAACTCACCTTACGCAAAGCCCTTCACCGCCAGCGCACGCTCAACACAAACGTGGCCAAGAACGTGGTGTTCTTCGTGGGTGACGGTATGGGGATCTCCACCGTGACGGCGGCCCGGATCCTCAAGGGGCAACAGGCCGGCAACCCGGGGGAAGAGACGGTGCTCGCTTGGGAGGACTTCTCGAGTCTCGGGCTATCAAAGGTGGGATATTAACTGTCCGACTGACTGACTCCATCTTTCTCTCCGAAAGACTGACGGCTGACTTCACGACACGCCGACCTACTGACTTTTCGACTGGCTGGCTGGCAGTCTTGACCCGGGCAGTGTTATCGTATAGCATTACCCCCAAACGCCTATATGAATGGGCTAAATCCAGCCCATTGTCACTATGACCCTTTTTATCACAATAACCTTTGACCCAGAGGATCATCTATTACACGTCACTTATATCTCACCCCCTCAACCCATTCACCATAACTCAGGTTTTTTTTTAAACAACTGTGCATGCATCATCCCCATCCTTTCCACCACTTAATCCGATGAAAACCGCACTTAAACCCTTGAATTAGTCCAATCTTATAAAGTACTAAATAAACCCACATTTTAGCCCATGTCTTCCCATACCCTCTCACTAAGGTGGCCACACACAATTCAACTAATGCCATAACACACCCCAACTACACCTACGTAATCACCCACAATACGCAGCCTTAGACTGTACCTCCTCAAACTGTCCACTCGCTAAAATGAAGTCATCAAAACTCTCCATGCAAGCCCACACAGACCAGTTAATCCACCAAATTCAGCAACCTATCAATCCATCCACCAATCAAAGCCCCCCTAGGCCCACACACCAACTAATCCACCACACTCAACCCGTCCACTAATCCACACCTCCCCCCTCTATCTCCAAACAAGACCTACAGCGTGGATCGCCAGACTTCCGACTCCGCCGCCACGGCCACTGCGTTCTTCAGCGGCGTCAAATCCAACGACGACACGGTGGGACTAGACGACAGAGCCAAGGTCGGCGACTGCGCTTCAACCTTCAACGCCTCGGCCGAGTCCTTCCTAACCTTGGCCCACAAAGCAGGTGACAAAAAAACGATTCCCCTTTTCCTACATTCAGTTCAATCAAGAATTTTCTGTTTTTATTATTACTACGGTATAGACCTACGGCGTGGACCGGCAAGTGTCAGATTCGGCCGCCACGGCCACAGCCTTCTTCTGCGGAGTGAAGGCCAACGACGCCACGTTAGGACTGGACGAGACAGCACTGTTGGGGAACTGCTCCACAACGCGGAACGCGTCCGTTGACTCCTTCCTCACGTTAGCTCACAGAGCAGGTGACCCAAGTTGCCGCCCGTCAAAAAATAGCCTCTTTGACAAAGCCATTGTGACTTTGGAATTCGAAACCGACCAGTTTAGTCTTGAGGCTTATTGAGCGGAGACTCAAGTTCCTAGCGCAGGTAGAGTGACGAGAAATTTATAACGAGAAAATCGGAAGAATAACGTACAGAAAATTCTGACAAAGTGCAAAAGGCATCGTGACTTTGTCACTCGGCTTGTATAGTCTCCCGCTCAATTCGCGTCGTAGCTTCGCTGCACATTAATGGCGGCACTGAGTCACGATGGCTTTTTCAAAAGGCTAGCTGTCTGTCCGTCCATATCTGTCGGTTGCTCCTCATTTTTTCACCATGATAACCAGGTTTCACTCCTGTCACTACGTCTGGTCACCCTTTTTGTCGTTACCATCACCACATTCACAAAGTTGACCACCAACAGTTATTATCACCAACATCACCATTTTCGCTTGACGCCCTCATCCCCATCATCATTGTCGTCCTCACCACCATCACCACCATCACCAACGTCACCTTGCTCAGTCACCATCGTGTCTCCTGTGTTGTCCTCATCCCGTTGAGTCTTGTCTTCGTCATCACAATTAACTTTGCGTTTAATGAATCAGGAAGTTAACAGTTGGAACTGCTTTCCTTTTACTGAACCCTGGTTCAATTTCTGAGCGCCCTTTTCTTTTACAATACAACTCCAGTGTTAAAACGCATTTAATGTTGAAGTCGAGATTCTTGTGATTGGTCACGAGTACATCACAAGTCCCCAAGTTCGGTCATAGGTAAATCAAGCCACAAGTCTAGTCAAAGTTACCAGGGACTGAATTTGAATAGCTTGTGAGTATGGACTGGATGACTTGCGATTGACTTGTGGTGGACCTGTAATGATTTTGCAACTGTCGCAAGTACCGCCCTGTACGCCCACTAGAGGGGCCTCGTCGCGAGCGATTAGAGCGTGGAGCTAGAGGCTTGCCGGCTCGAATCCCAGTCGGACCAAACACTGGAAAACTCTCTCTGACGACCCAACAGTAAAATGGGTATCGGTACCTGATTCATTCAGGGAAGGTAAGACGGCGAGAGGAGAGTACTGGACACCGCCACTCATATGCCGCGCCCAAGACACAGTGGACCTCTAACGTCCCACTGCCCCTACGGCCAGTAATGGCTATGGGACATAATACCTTACCTAAACACAAATACCTCGACTTCAACACTGTCGAAAGCGTTACAGTTCAATTTGATTTTATGAAAAATATAATCACCTTTAATCAAATTTATCTTCTTTCACCGCCTGTCGTCTGCCGCATGCATGACGTACTGTATGTTTAGAAAGCCCCTTCAGGCGTTTTCGTGCAGTATAAATTTCTGAAGGTTCTGCAGGTTAAATGATCTCATTGGTAATAGATGGGCTTAGCTGGTCTACGTCTCAACCCTTTTAACCAATCAACTAAACTAGTTAACTAATTCGATCCAGGGAAGGTCATTACTCCTGAACCCGTTTAACCGATTGACTAATTCAGGTTCTGTTTCCTAACTTGTTACCGATGAACTAAATTCAATCCAGGTAAGGCCACTGGTTTCGTTACCACGTCCCGCGTGACCCACGCCACACCTGCCGCCCTCTACGCCCACTGTCCGGACCGTTACTGGGAAGACGACGAGGATGTGCCGTCTTACGAACGAGCGCTGGGCTGCACCGACATCGGCTCACAGCTGGCAGAGAACGGTAAAGATTTTGAGGTAAGTTCAGTATTCTTTGTTTCATCCGTCCGATTGTACCTTGATGTTTCCAAGGGCAGATCCGAACGCAATTCTTTTGGGGGGCAAAACAAAATTGTGGTCCCCAAAAAGTGGGTCCAAACAATTACGGCGTGGGGTTCGGGGCCCGCTTTAGGGGCCCAATTTTTTTGGTTGGATTCTAGATGCACTGTGGAGCGATCTGAGGCAATTTCTGACCACTTTGACCAATTTTTTTGATGAGGAAAAGATGGTGGTGTACGCAGTGCCTGCCTTTATTGCGACGTCACTTAAAAGCAAAATAAAATAGGTTCTTTTTGGGGGGGGGGGGCAATGGCCCCCGTTGTCCCCCCTCTCCGGATCTGCCCTTGCATGTGTCATGGGGAGAAGAAGCAGATGGTCAGCAGCAAGCTAGATGAAGGCTCTGGAAAGGGGAAATGCCGTGTTTCCTTAATGTCTCTTTGACACCTTTGATCCAGGTTTTCCTTGGTCGCCTTCTCGCTTTACCAAGACATTCTGGTTGTGTACGCCAGGTTGTCCATGCAAGTGAAGTGTCAAAACATCTGCTAGGGCTGGATTGCAGTAACCGGTCCTAAAACTGATCATGTGCATTAGCCGGTCTTCATATCGCAGAGAACTTCAACTTCAAGTTGATGCCAAATTATTGCTTCCATTCCGTTGTCTTATTTTCTATAGGTGATTATGGGAGGAGGCAGACGTGAGCTAACCAGCAGGGATTTCATCGATCCGGAATATCCTGAAAAGGACGGACACCGCGAGGACGGCCGTAACATTATAAGTAATGCCACCTAGAATCGGCAGAGGGCGCCATACGGTCTTTGCAGTGCCGGGTCAGATTCGATACTGAGAACTGTCGAATCTGTCCCGGGAAATTTAAGGGTGGAATAACCACTTCATGTTTTGGTACAACTTTTTACAAACATAGGTTATTGACCTACGATGATTGTTTGGGTGGAATACCAAAAAAGCCCCACATTTTGGTTATAGCACAGAACAAAAAACAATTTCCAAAAACGGACATCCATTACTACGGCGTTTAACACAATGTTCTTGATTTTGATATACATTAAAAGAAAAAGTTGGGAAAATTGATTGCCATGTAGAACAATGTTGGTCAACAACTGCCTTCGCTTCTGGGCAAATTCTTCCCAATACTTGGTAATTTTTTTTAACCCAAATTAACCAACTAGGTAAAGTCATACCAAGGACAGGCAAATAATCCTACCCAACAGTGTTTTATTCCTCTCTTTTTTTTTTACATTGTACATTACGAAATCCGATCCGTGGAATCGTACGTTTTTTCGTATTACAATTCACATTTGCTTTTACCGCATACAGTTTTGTTCCATCTTGTTCAAGTTAACAAAAATGTTCGACTTGGATAAAATAATTGATTACTCATCACATTGATAAATCTCCAGTTTTCTCATTCGCTGATCTCTCTTATAATAATCTTACAGACGAGTGGCTGCTCAGCAAACCACAAGACCGCAGCAAATACGTCTGGAACCTAGACGACTTCAACAAGGTCGATCCAAATGAAACGGACCATCTGATTGGTTAGTGGAGTCATCACGTGGTCTTTAACAATAACACGTGTGCACACTGTAAACAAATTTGCCCGTAATTTTACGGTAGAAGAACTGTCACACGGGTTGCCAACAAAAACACGTACAATTACGGTCAGTTACGGGTTTCCTTAAATGACGGTGACCGTAATTTCAACACGAATTTCCCATAAATGTATAACAGTAATTTGCCGTAGGAATACAGAGTGGGGTGGCGGCTTTTTCTGTTTACCATTTTGCTTCCTAAATTTGTGGTTTTAGCCCTATTCGAGAGGAGTCACATGCACTTTGAAATCGAACGCGCGGATGATGAGGGTGGGGAGCCCTCTCTCGCCGAGATGACGGAGAAGGCAATCAAGATACTGCAGAAGGACCCGGATGGCTTCGTCCTCGCTATCGAAGGTAAAGAAAAAAGTGCCGTTTACGTTTAAATCTGACATTGCAGCTGCTTTTTTTTTAAAACCTTTTGTATGAAGCTCTAAAAGTCAGAACATTCACCTTTTGAAATCAGGTCCCACAATAATTAATTACAGTGTTAGAAAATAGATTTTTCTCTGAAAGGATGTATGACTTAAATCAAGGCTAGCACTTTGACGGCTCGATTTTCGAGGACCAAAAACCGAAATTCCGCCACGCGTTAATTTTAACTCACTGAAATCGCATATTTTGAAGGTAAAATTTTTATACCGTACTTTTGTTTTACCTCCGTGAAGGAGGTTATGTTTTCGTCGGCGTTGGTTTGTTGGTTGGTTTGCCGGTTGGTTGGTTTACATGATAACACAAAAATGTATGGACGGATTTTCTTAAAACATTTTAAGGAGTGGTTCTAAAATCAGTTAGTTTTGATCATGTACAAAAATAACGTATTTCTCTTCAACTATTATCATTCACAATCAGGTGAATCTATAATCTAGGATTAATTTGTGTGATTTCACGATAGGCGCCCGCATAGACCACGCCCATCATGACGGCACGGCCCGGCTGGCCCTCCTGGAGACGCTCTCAATGGAAGAGGCCGTTGCCAAGGCGATGGAGCTGACCAATGAGGAGGACACTTTGGTCATCGTGACGGCCGACCACAGTCACACCTTGACGATCGGCTACTATGCGGACCGCGGCAACCCCATCTTAGGTAAATATACAGATAACTATTTTTCCTTAGCGTGTAATTCAAATTAGGATTAGAGTCCAAACGGAACGGTACAGTCCGTGGTTTAAAGAAAGACGTGTGTATTTTATTTTCTTAAAAGCAAACTTGAATGCTCGAACCTGATTGGACGGTCCATGACGAGAACAATGTCGTCTTTTCCTGTATATTACACGGTCCTTATGCACGGAGTTGGCTACCTTGGGCTGGACATCACTTGAAGAGAAGAGGGAATTAAACCAACTAGTATTTTTGTACAAGGTCATCAACAACACAGTAAACATTCAACCAGATGCACTGCAACCGAAAAGTAACAGACAAAGGAGGGGGAACAACTGCCAATTTAATGAAATCACCGCAAGAACCAATGTCTACATGCAATCCTTCTTACCAAGAACAGTCAGAAAATGGAACAAATTACCCCAAGATGTCATCAATGCCCCAAACCACATTAAATTTAAATCATTGATTTAGTTAATGCCACTCTCCAAGCCTCTAAGTTATACTTCCTCGAGGAGTTCTGAAGAGGATAACCACCAAGTACCAAGTACCAAGTAAGTAGCCAGCTGCAGTACAGCGTTTTTTTAAGCTATACTTTCCGTTGTCATATATGCCTATAGTCCTAAGCTACTGTGTTCATTTTTCTTTGAAACAGCTTTGCAGTGTTACCGACTTATTTGAGTTCAATGGAGTTAAAATAACTTGCTTTTTGACAACTATAAGTGATCAAGTAAACCGTAAAAATACCATAGATCGTGTGCGTTGTGTATTTCTGTATCGTACTTATAAGACGAATCTTTCGTGCTTTGTTGAGGACGTCAACCTTAGTACCTTCCTATTTGCGGCCGAAAGGGGAGTTACCCTAACCCGTGGATCCGCCACTGGCAAACTCGCTTTTGTTTTGACACAGTAAGAAACGATTTTTACCATTCATGGTAACTATACTCTAATACGGTACCAGGAATGAAACAGTGGCAATGTGTACCTCTCCAGTGGTCAACTGGCTGAGGTTTTTGCTCTCGTTCACTCCCTATCTCTCTTCCTTTGATAGGACTCTCTGGTTATGAAGGCGAGGACGACCTACCGATCCCAACGCTATTGTACGCCAGCGGTCCGGGCGGAGAGCTGGAGATGAAGAGCTACAATAGCATGGGGGCCAGGAGGAACCTTAACAACATAGACACCGGTGGGTATACAAAATAATGAATAAGTTTTAAAAAGAAGGGTGTTTCCTTGGTACGCGTTATCCAAATCTCGTCTTCGTCTCCCGGCTTCGCCTTCACACCTATTGAGCCTTCAATTTCCAAACCAGATGGAACTACTGTCCTACCGGGCACCATGTGTTAAGATTGGATGTTGTCAAGGCAAAGCACATGTCTTCATGCCTGCACTGAGTCGGAATCTCCCACGGCAAGGGCTTATGTAGCCACACCCGAGATGAAATTTATGTTTTAAACTCTTTCAAGTTAAGCTAGTGGTCTCACGAGTAGACTGTGTCCGTTTCTGCTTTCGTAGTCAAGAATTACGAAAGGACCAGGGACATATATCTCTCGGGATTAACTTATAAAGGCATACACCTACGACTATGATGTAATTTATCATAAATTTGCGGGGCTTTTGTCAGGTGCCATTTTTGTCGACTAACTTTTTTGTGTCCTCGGTTCATTGTTCTCATCCTTTTAGCAGGTTAAAGCCGTGTTACAATGATTAAATATTTACTGCAAACCACTCCAGCGCCCCATATCGATTGCCGCACGCACATTTTAACTTACTCTTTGTGCAACTTTTTACTGGAGCCAGCGCAGCATGCACGCAGTTGCAGCTGGCAGTTTCGAATATCTGATTATTCGGTCCGACGCAGTTTCGAGTAAATGAATACTCGAGTAAATGAAAGGAGAACAGATCCAGCATTGACCAAATTGAAACTAAGTCGCAATAAGTCCGCACATATCTTTCCATATATGTTTATGGTACATACGTAGTGTGGACATTCCTTTGTTTTCGTATAGTTGAGAAAAACTTTGTGAAAAACTCATTATACTCACACTGTGAAAACTCTTTCAACCCCATTCTTTTTCTATGATCCCCTTTAGTGTTTCTCTTCATTTTGCCACGGATAAACCTAACCCAAAATGCCTCTAAACCTGTTTTCCAGAGAGGGGGAAACACTGTGTGGATGTACGTGGGCAAGTCCACACAACGTCGCTGTTACCTGTGGACCTCTTTTGTTGAATTTGTTCGGAAGTCCACACAGTGAACGTAATGCTTGTACAAGGGAGTTTGTTCGTGGGGTTTCATTGCAAAATTGCTTTTCCTCCCTCTCCGCAGAGGATCTGGAGTTTATTCAACCGGCCATCATTCCAACCCATGACGAGAGCCACGGCGGCGAGGACGTGGCCATCTACGCCAACGGACCCATGTCGCATCTGATCCACGGCGTCCACGAGCAGAACTACATCGCGCACGTCGTCCGCTACGCTGCGTGCCTCGACGACAGCAGGGAGAACTGTGATGCGAGCAGCGCGCCCCCTAGCGGTAGCCTTAGCCTAGCACTGGGCATTACCACTTTTATATTGTCAACGATATTTGGTGTGTAATTAATTACGAAGGCTTATATAGGTATAGACGTATCTTTCATAACATTTTCACTTGATATGTTAACATTAAAGTGTTTCTTAAAGTACTAGTTTTTTTGTCCTCGTACATAAACCCAAGTTACATTAAAAGAACAATTAACTTGAATATTTTCGGGATATTGGGCATGGAATGTTTTGCTGGAAAAAGAACACACAGAGAATGGTTCATCAGCAAAACATAATGTAAAGTATACACCTGTTTTTTGCGACTGACTTCCGATTCCAAAGCTTTCGTGTACATTTTATTATTTTACTTTTTCGTACTATCTGGACCAATTTGTAGCATTGTAAAAATACCTGATAAGAACGGCAGTTAACAGGTTAACAAAATATATAATCATAATTATGCCGATGACCCCACGTTACGTTTTATATTCATCGTTATTGGTACATTGTAATGTAATTACTTGAGTTGTAAAAACTTACCTTTTGATGTTCGATAGTTCTACGTGGTTCCTCAGTATTGGTAAAATGATTATGTTTGGATATCCAACAATGATAGACCAAAATTGGACCAACATTTCATCTGTTCTTGTTTACTTTTGCTGTATCTGTAGATAATAAATTTTCGTAAAAAAGAGATAAATACCGGCACTCATGGGTGTATATTTAGCAGTCGTGTGGAAATGGTTCATTTGAGTTCATAGTAGTAATTCGAACGTTTTGAAAGAAGCCTCCCCCCCCCCCAGAAATCTCAGAAATTGTGTAATATAATCATAACTTCTGGGTATTATCACTGTTCTCCCCTAGATTTACAGTTGTTCACATATCCTTCATGTCACACTAAACATGTATCCTCTATACATGCTAGGACTCACGCTCACAACAATTAGTCAGATCTCTCAAATAATCGATTCCATCACTCGGTTTATTCAACGTCATAGATCATTGGCACCAGACCTCATATGAAATTTCGATACAAAATTGTTAATTATTTTAATTATTTTTAGGTCTACAATCGAAAACATCTTCTTAGAAGTGGTAAAACCTTAGCAGAATCCTAGTATATCCGGGCATGTCTGTGGGACATTCGTAGCGAATTCGCAGAGATTTCTACCACGAATGATCTACTACGAATCCCCAAGAAGATGTACAAATAGCCACGAATAACACTACGAATTAGTAAGGTTGTCCTACGGATGTCCCACGGTTGCACTACGGATTGATTTTCATGACGATTCACCACGGAAGTTTGGAACAGTTTCAAACTTCCGTAGCCCCTCCACGAATACCCAAGGAAGATACGGTGCTCATCCCACGGTTTATCACGAAAATTAAACCGTGGATATCCGTAGCTCCAAACCGTGAATGTGTGACTGGGGCTTTTCCTGTCATGTAGTTTTCAAATTGGTAAAACAGTATACGTGTGCATTGTAATGTTGCTGTACTCAGAATTTTGGGTTTGTGGGGAAGTAACTAGAAAAGTCAAGTAGGCCCTACTCCAGATCTCCAACGCACCTAATCCTTTTATTTTGTTCCCCGGCTATAAGGAATTTTAAATGAAGGCCAAGAACTTGAGAGGAATCTAATGTGACACATGATTTAATAACAGGCAGGAAACATTGGGCTCGTCCCATGATTGTGTATATTCTGGTTGCCGGAAACGTGTCATTTGACAGACATTCCCATACACTTGTGCACAAAACTTTTCCATCTTTAATGCCACCTAACCCCAATTTTATCTTATCCTACCGCCACGAATGTCGGTATATTGATGTCTAGTACCACGAGCAATGGATCAAGCCCATTTGCGACACTAACGTTTTGCCTCTAATTAGGAGCTGTGACATTAGAGAGACATTGAAATGTCTCCTTAATGTCCGGTGTCTCCCTATAAAGTATAACAATAAAATCGACGTCTCCCAAAGGTACCATTATGTCCAAAAAAAATACGATCTTTACTTTAATAACACTTAACCATCACCGCAGAAGTGTAATATGTCTTCCTAATATTTCAACCCAAATTTACAAAGTTTAAACTTCGTAACTCTGGGGTTTGAGTCCCGATTTAGGGTATTTGCGACGTTAAACGCATGCCTAGAAGTAGGCCTTGAGATATAAAGAGACATTAAAATGCCACCCTGTTTTCCTTGTTTCCCTGAGGTATATACCATTTAATAAGTGTCTTCCTTATGGGCCATTTGCGAGAATTTATGGAGGCAACGTACAAAGGACAGCCACCTGTCATTCTGATGAAATTTGTTGAAAACCTACATTGTCCTCAGCCTCTCCCGTTACAATTATACTGTTCTCAATCGATTTGTGCAATATTTCCAATTGAGGTAGACTGGCCAACCGAGGACTCATTTTCCTCTTATGTTTGTCTTCAGTTCTGTATCATAGACGAACCACAAAACCCCACAAACGCAGCCACAGGTTGAACCCATCGCGTGAGGGCGCGCTGCCCATCTGACAGTGCTCCTTGTAGTCCAGACAGGCGGCGTAGCGCACCACGTGCGCGATGTAGTTCTGCTCGTGGACTCCGTGGAAAAGGTGGGCCATGGGTCTGTTGGCGTAGATGGCCACGTCCTCGCTTTTTTTTGCTTACAAACCTTCAAATTCATGGTCCACAAAATGCTCTAAAAGCAGAGTAAATGAGGGCATACAAATTGTGATTTGGCCCGCATAGGCAATTTCGGGCCTATTTACTGGTCTACACCTTTTAAAGAAGCGACATTTTGCAATTTCCCCCAGGCCACATTGAAGGCAAGAAGAAGGATCCGTAAATTATATTTCATTAAAAACTTAAACCCCCTCCCCCAAAAATTCAGGTCAGTAACCGGCCTTAATTTTTTTTTCCAACAGCTTGTACGCCTTTTCTAGCCTGTGCAATGAAGTTTTCATGTATTTTCCCAATTCCCCGCACTGAAATTGCAGTCACAATACCATGTTATTACGTTTGAACCGTGCTTCTTCGCAGTGGTGTAGCCGGCGGTCGGGGGATGGGGGACACCACCAACTGTAATTCCTAGTGACCACCAGGTTCCTCCGTCTATATCAGCAAAACGGAATGTTATGAGCGCCTGTATTTTTTTCCAATCGCTTTCCGATTCCGAAGCTTTCGTGTACATTTAAAAAAACACACACACTTTAGGCAAAAAAAAAAAAAAATACTCGGTATCTGGTCAGCGCGCGTCGATTTTAATCATGCCCGTCAACCTTTTTTTTCTTCTTCTTCAAATTAACACGGAAGCTACAACAGCGCCCTCTATTGCCGCGCCTCCTCAAATTTTTGTACCAAGGAGCACCAAGGAATGGGAAATTGCACCAAGGCAAATGATAAAGGGCACCAAGGCAAATTATGGAGGACACCAATGTATAATGAGGACACAAAAAAGTAAAATAGTACCCACCTTGTCTGTACAATACAAGCTTGGAAAAAAAAGCCCCCCCCCCAAAAAAAAAAACCCGCGTCGCCACATCAATTCCAGAACTTCGGTCTGACCAGAGACCGACTATTTTTTGTGGGGGCCTTATCGTATAATCGTACTATCTGGATCAATATGGAGCATTATAAAATATGAACGCCAGTCATTGGTAATAATCAAAACATAAGTAGACCGTTGACCCCATATTACTTATTACAATCACCGTTCTCGTTAATGTACGATAATTATTTGTGTTGTGAAATCTTCACATTTTGATCAAACCTACCTTTTGATGTTTGATAGTTCAAACATTCTTTCGATATTGGTAGAATGACTTTGTTTGGATAACCAACAATGATAAACCAACATTTCATTAAATTGTGCTCTCGTTTATTTGTGCTGTATTTATAGATAATAAATCTTTGTACGAAAACAGTATTAATACCCGTGCTCAGGAGTGTTGATTTACCGTTCGCGTCGAATTGATGGTTCATTTGAAGTTCATAATAGTGTAGGGAAACAGGTTTTTTTTCCCCCTTTAACGTATGGCATTGTACATGCTGCCCGTTTGCGATAACTCACTATTGGACAAGTCCCTTTAATGGTTTGCTGTAACTGGGGAGACGACGCTTTAGTTATATAAATATAATTATATAAACACAAACATATTCGAAACCTACAAAGTAGTACCCTTATATTGTCATCCTCGGGAAATAACGTCTGCTTGTTGAATGGGAGGTTTTGGTTGACATAATTAATTATTGATTCTTTTTAAATTTTCAGAGGTAAACTGTATTATCAATATTGACTATCATTGAAAGTAAAACCGTTTCATTGCGGAGCAATAACTTTACTCACCACGAGTGCTTTGGTTAGCTGCTGCCAGGTCAGAAAACTTGATGGTTGCTGGCCGTTATGTGTGCAGAATTGAACCTTTTTGGAGGGTCGGATAGGCGTCAGGTCCGGATGCTGATAGTAAGTTAATTGTTTATACGTTCAGAAAAAGAGCTTTAGGCTGAACAATTTAATCATTTGTTGCTCAAAAAAGTGTGTTTTATGGCTGGATTAAACAAAACGGTACGAAATGTGCATACCGTGCATAGGTAACCAACTCGTACCCATATTATTTACTGCGGTAGGTGGCTGGGAGTGAGAGCACGCTGGCTTGGGGGTTTCTTTCTTTTGTATCTGGAATATTTCTTTGGCTGAGTTTCCTGTACCAATGCATTATCATCACTCTTGCTGTTACAATACCAGTGCTGTTTCAACACCAGTTAATCTAAATAAATGGGCTTATCAAGATTCACCACTAATCCAAGGCTTTTGAATGTTATTTCGAGAGGTACACACCCTCACCCATAGGTAGAGTCCTCCTTGACAGGAGCCGACCCGCTCCTGTTCCATGACAGTAGTATAATCGTGTTAAAAAATGTCCCCCCCCCCGCAATCTCTGCCCATAGCCAAATTGTGTAATTAATGCAGTCAGTTATTTTACCACACACCGAGGATCAACCCCTTCCCCACTTTTTTTCCAAATCACTTTTATAAGCCCGGTACCCATCACACGCTCACAAAATTTGGTCAGACCTCCTTGAAATAAGCGGTTCCATCACTCGGTTTATTCAACGTCATAGATCACTGGACACCAGACGTAATATGACATTTTGCTGAAACTGTTATAGGTCTACAATCAAAAATATTGGGTGGGGGGGCAGCTTCGAAAAGACAACGTAACGCTTAACAATACGCGGGATTCCATATACAATGTCTGTAACATCCGTTTAAGACCGGCCACGTGACGGGCTCTCGACCAATAGGAATGGATAAACTGTCTACAGGTATTTATAAATAACACTTAAACCTAACCTAAAGTTACCATCACCAAACTTGTAAATCTGAGTTTTGGTATCACACAAGGAATCGATTTAGGCTATTTGAATATGTGACAGCAAGCTTATGCTTAGAAATTGGACTTGAAAAAGTATAATATATAGGGAGACATTCAATTAATTTCTCGATATACCTTGTCTCCGAAAAGGTAAACCTTTTTTAGCAAAAACGTGTCTACCTAAAGGGCCAGTGGCGAGAATTTATGTACCAATATACAAAGGACAGCCCACTGTAACTTTGGTAATTTCTGTTTCATTCCTACATAACACTCTTCTCCCACTACAACTGCTTTCAATCGATTTGTACACGATTTCCAACTGAGGAAGGCTGGTCAATCGATGACACAATTTACTCGCATGTTCGTTTTTAGTTCGGTGTCCTCGGTGCACATCATACGCACCCACAAAAATTCCCATGAGAACCTGAGTCACTTTCTAAATCCAAAAACGCACGCTCAGGAATACAGTGGCCAATATCAGCCGCAGGTTGAATCCATCGCGAGAGGGCGCTCTGCTCATTTCACAGTGCTCCTTGTAGTCCAGACAGGCGGCGTAGCGCACCACGTGCGCCATGTAGTTCTGCTCGTGGACTCCGTGGAAGAGGTGGGCCATGGGTCCGTTGGCGTAGATGGCCACGTCCTCGCCGCCGTGGCTCTCATCCTCTCTGGGGACGATGGCTGACTGTTTGAAGTCAATGTCACCTGAAAACGTGTCCAAATAATGAACGGATGATTCTTTTCCCAACGTTTCTTCCGTTCCTTTGTTTAAATATAATTGGTATACCAATATATGGCTGGTATACCACAGATCTTACCACACATTGTCTTATGGTGTTAATAGTCCTGAGACCTAATGACGTAATGGCTTTGTTTACATACGCGTTTTCCTATGGGCGCGAAGTCGGGACGCCAGCAATAGGGACCGTCTACCACATTAGGTCTCAGGCCTATTAAGGTAAGTAATTCCAAAATATAATAATCCATTATTTTTGTAATATCCTTTCTGGTTAGTTGCACAACTCTTGATATACTACCTGTGTTCACGTTGGTAAGGTTTCGTCTCCTCCCTACAGCATTGTAGCTGTCTCTCTCTATCTCGCCGCCCGGCCCGTCTGCATAGCTCAGGGTCGTGTAGGGCATACCGTCCGAGCCTTCACCATCATCGTATAGTCCTGCAGTCAAGTTGAAACCAATTTCACTTACGTAGATTTATAAATTCAGTATGCTTGGCCATATGTGGATATCCACTTGAAAGGAAAGAGAAGAGCATGTATTATAATGAAGCAGCGTGGAGAAAAACAATTGATGTGTCTAATTGACGTTAGAACATTAATCAACCTGTTCACAACGTCCACCCAACTGATGATGACAACGACGACAACAATGACAACAATATCAACAGCAGACAAGCATCAGCAAAATCCGTTTAAACAAAGACGTTGCCATATAAACAGCATCAGCAACACCAACAAAGATAGTAACCAAAGGCAACAGCAGCAATAATCGCATCACCAACAATCCTTATAGGCCTGTCACTAGTAAGAACTATATACAGCAATATAGCACCAAAATGAAACTAAAGCAGTACAAAAAAAACCGGATTTTAAAATTTTTACCAACCACCGTTCACGCCACAGCAGCATAGCAACTGCTGAAACAAGTCCAAATGCAACAGCAAGAGCAGTAGCAACAGCTGAAACAAATTCAAATGCAACAGCATCTGTGGCAACAGCTGAAACAACTTCAGATTCAACAGCAAGAGCAGTGGCAACAACTGAAACAACTTCAAATGCAACATCGCAAGAGCAGTAGCGACAGCTGAAAAAAACCCTCAAATGCAACAGCAAGAGTAGTAGCAAGAGCTGCAACCACTGCATGTGTAAAAGCAAGAGCAGTAGCAACAGCTGAAACAATTTCAAATGCAACAGCAATAGCAGTAGCAACAGCTGAAACAATTTAAAATGTAACAGCAAGAGTAGTAGCAAGAGCTGAAACCACTGCAGATGTAAAAGCAAGAGCAGTAGCAACAGCTGAAACAATTTCAAATGCAACAGCAAGAGCAGTAGCATTAGCTGAAACAACTTAAAATGTAACATCACGAGTAGTAGCAAGAGCTGAAACCACTGCAGGTGTAAAAGCAAGAGCAGTAGCAACAGCTGAAACAATTTCAAATGCAACAGCAAGAGCAGTAGCAACAGCTGATAAAACTTCAAATGCAACAGCAAGAGCAGTAGCAACAGCTGACACAACTTAAAATGTAACATCACGAGTAGTAGCAAGAGCTGAAACCACTGCAGGTGTAAAAGCAAGAGCACTAGCAACAGCTGAAACAAGTTCAAATGCAACAGCAAGAGCAGTAGCAACAGCTGATAAAACTTCAAATGCAACAGCAAGAGCAGTAGCAACAGCTGAAACAACTTAAAATGTAACATAACGAGTAGTAGCAAGAGCTGAAACCACTGCAGGTGTAAAAGCAAGAGCAGTAGCAACAGCTGAAACAATTTCAAATGCAACAGCAAGAGCAGTAGCAACAGCTGATAAAACTTCAAATGCAACATCAAGAGCAGTAGCAACAGCTGAAACAACTTAAAATATAACAGCAAGAGTAGTAGCAACAGCTAAAACCACTGCAGATGTAAAAGCAAGAGCAGTAGCAACAGCTGAAACAATTTCAAATGCAACAGCAAGCTTAGAGCAGTAGCAACAGCTGAAACAACTTAAAATGTAACAGCAAGAGTAGTACCAAGAGCTGAAACCACTGCAGGTGTAAAAGCAAGAGCAGTAGCAACAGCTGAAACAATTTCAAATGCAATAGCAATAGCAGTAGCAACAGCTGAAACAACTTCAGATGCAACAGCAAGAGCAGTAGCAACAGCTGATAAAACTTCAAATGCAACAGCAAGAGCAGAAGCAACAGCTGAAACAATTAACTTCAGATGTAACAGCAAGATCATTGACAACAGCTGAAACAACATCAACCGCAACAGCTAAAGTAGCAGCAACAGCTGAAACATCAGATACCACAGCATCTGCAGTGGCAACACTGATCTGACACAAATACAACGCAAAAGCAATATAGAAACAGCTGAAACTTCAAAGGATGCAACGGCAACTGCAGTGGCAAAAGCTGAAACAAGTGAAAATGCAACAACAGCAGCTGCAGCAGCTGAAACAACTTCAGATGTAACAGCAAGAGCAGTAACAACAGCTGAAAACAATATTAAATGCAAAAGCGAAAGCAACTGTAGCAACAGTTGAAACAATTTCAAATGCAACAGCAACTGCAGTACGTGGCAGCAACAGAGGGATCGACAACAGTGACAGACAACTAAAGCAGAAACAGAGCAACATCAACGGAAGCACCACAATTATTGTACGACGCAGCTTCCAATCATACCTAGAATAGGGTTGCCCCGCAGCGGGTAAGCGCCGATGGTCATAGTGTGGCTGTGGTCAGCAGTCACGATGACCAACGTGTTCTTCTCATCGGTCAATTCCATGGCCTTAATCACGGCTTCCTCCATCGCTAGAGTGTCCGTCAGGGCTCGTGCTGCATTGCCGTCATGGTGGGCGTTGTCAATGCGGGCAGCTGTTGGCGTCGAGAAGGAAGAAAAAATCGAGACATACATTTTGAAAAGAACTACAGTGAAGAGTGTCATCCCTGACACTACTTTTTTTACATTTTTTTAAATTTTTTTTTTAGAAACATTCCCTTCTCTTAATAAACGTTCTAAAAAGCATGTGACCGGTCGTTTGCATTGTGGAGCGCCGTGGTTCGATGGCTGGGGGGCTCGACTGACGTGCAATAGTACGTGGGTTCGCACCGTGACGGGGAACACGGTGCCATTGTTCTTGGGCAACACACTTTATTACAATGTATTATAATGGGTGCCTGTGGAGGCAGAAACCAGATTGCGCTGATCTCGCGCTGCTGCTGCAGAAAAAGGTATAATGACTTGATGAACGGGGATACGGGGACCCAAAAGAAAATGTGAAAAGTTCTGTAGCAATGATCAAAACAAGTGCAAATGAGATATGTTATATAATAGCTGGTGTTTAGGACATATTTGGTGAACGTTTCAAGTATATCTATTGTACCATTTTGAAGAACAGCGCTAGAAAAAAAACACACGCAAAAAACACTCTGACCACGGTTGTATGGTTCAATAAATTTATAGAAATCACGAACTGATGTGAAGCAGTGTAATAACAAATTAAAACCTAGTCATGGTGACGGACTCACTTGAAGTTATTGATACATTTAAATTCTGAGTGCAGACTGAAAAATGAGCCATTTCAATTAAAATGGCATAACTCCTCACCACAGCCACAAATTTGAAAAATTCAAAATTGCTGTGGAAGACAAGGTAATAACTATTCATAATTTTTTTTTTTAAGTTTTTTTCCTTTCAATTATACTCTATTTGCCACGAAAAAAATCATTCTGATTCACCCTGTATAAAGCACCAGATTATTATTATGTTGGTATCGTTATAATTGCAAATACTTCATGGCTTCCATTTACGGATGTTATACGGTGTGTTTAGGACTTTCTCAAATATTCTGACCATGAATACCTTCAACAACGAGAAAGTAGCCATCTGGATCCTTCTGCAGTATCTTGATTGCCTTCGCCGTCATCTCGGCGATAGAGGGCTCCCCAGCCTCATCATCCGCGCGGTCGGCCTCAAAGTGCATGTGACCCCGCTCAAACAGACCTGAGGTCAATGGCAAAAAAACTTGACATCGATATAAGGGTGCAGATCTACGCGAGCCAAATGACAATTTGTATGCCCTCAAATTCTCCGTGAACTTGAGGATTTGTAAAAAAGGAAGTGTGGAAGCCGGAACGAGGACTGCGAGCTCGTATTTCTATAAAATGTGCATGAAATTAGGCCCTGATATGGCTCCCTTTTGCAATAGAGCGAAGGCGTCCATTTTCAAAATGGCGATGGGTTTCAGGACTGCTTTTAGAGGTGCTCATATTTGGATAGAATTTTCTCCTAAAAGTCATCAGTTAACCCCCCCTGCAATCAAAATTAGCAGAACATGAAAGATGATGAATAAGCTTTAATTTGATGGGTGTCTCGAACACCTTGGAGAATTGTGGGTATTTTAAATAATGTTTGGATGTACGCGTAATTACCATTGGGGTCTACGGGAGTCGATTTGTAACCTCATTTAGTGGTTAATAGAAAATGGCGATTCCCCGTATCGACTGTGTTTGAATTGTATATAGCATACCGAGAAGGGCATCTGTTTCCGCCGGATCCACGCTGCTGAAGGCGTCAAGGTTCCAGACGTACTTGGTGCGATCCGCTGCTTTCTTGCTCAGCCATTCCTCTGAGTTATAAGAGTGGAAACAACAGTCGGTCACTAAGGCCAACAAAAAAAGTCTCCGGTTTCTGGTATGCGCGCGCGTCGCCGTAGCCATGCGCGTCGACAAAATAAAAAAGTTTTTTTTTTCAATACAAGATGATGTCTCAAAACCGCCAAACTCACTGGTTTGACTGGAATCCTGCTGCTGCACAATTTGAACGTGTTTTTAGATGGGGTTATGATCGAGAATAAGCTTTATGTGGCCTCTCTGGACTCCCATATAGGTAAAAAAAAAAAAAAGCCGCGTCGCCGCACCACTTTTGGGGCAAGCTCCATACCAGAAACCGGAGACTTTTTTTTTTGGCCTAAAAGTCTCGTGTTTTCTAGGGTAAACAGAACAGACAACACTGACCCATTTGGGGAGAGGAAATTGACAGAGATTGATTACGTTAGTACAACTCGCTTCTCAGGCGATCGTATTTCACTAAGTTATTGGCAAGGCAATTTCGCAAAATTTTGACGTATAGTTTTACATGTTGCTACATATCAAAAATTACATTTCCACAATTTTCTTTTCTTTTTAGAATTAGGCATAATACCAAACTGTTTTGTCCCCTGAACAATGGCGGCGTTATAAATGTACACTCTAAAAAGACCCAGGTCAGATTGGACCCGGAATCTGGGTCCTATGGGGCCTAACACTTTTCCTTGGCCAAAATGACACTTTTCTTGGTCAAAATGACTCGGAGACATTTTCCAGGTCAGATGGCACCTCTTTGACTCATATACCGGATCATTTGCAACTTTTCCTTTTTTTCGGGTCAGAATGACAGAATGTCTCGGAAAAGCAGTTAAAGAAGTCTCACTTTGACCCGGAAAAGTGTCATTTTTTGACCCGGAAAAGTGTCAGCACCTCATTCGCTTAAACGCATTGACTTGTGCAGACTGCATCGGCTGAAGCTCGATTAGTTTGAGAATTTGGGCTGTGAGTGCTTGGTAAGGTGCAGTGCGCATTGTCCTCTTTATAAATATTCCATCGAGCAATAATTATTTGATCGAGCCCTGATACCTATAATGTTGCGGCCGTCCGTCCGGTGTCCGACCTCGGCCGGGTACTCGGGGTCCGTCTCGTTGGTGCCTGTCAACTCCCGGCGGCCGCCTCCTAACACGACCTGGGGAAAAACAATTTTAGAAGTCGGGATTGGAAGCCTAACTTTAAATTCCCAGGTCAGCTTATTATTAGAAAAGCCTGTATTATCGTCTTTTGCTCATTGACAGACAATAAACTACCAATAACTACAGTGTCAGATTATCATCACGAGGTATGTACGTTGAGCCATAATAGGATTTTTTTTTAGCATCATCAATTAAGTAACAGGAGTTTTTTTTGCAGGCGTATAATATTACAGATCAAGTTCGAACCAATACAAAACACTTGTTGTTTTTCTTTGGGGGGGGGGAAACCTCAAAATTGTCCTTTTTTTTGTTCACGAGGATTGACTGGCAAATGTTCCAAGTGACTTTCTTGGCCTATGACATAATTAATGAAAGTTGTTAAAAACCATGGGGCTAGAACACGAAGATTTGTGTAAGACCGAGAGCAGGTTAAAAGGGACTAAATTTTATAGGAGTCCAAATTTTACACGACACCGGCTGTAGTGAAACAGCTCAGCGTGAAGCGTGCCCTCAAGAAACAGACCGCTCCGTGCGCACACCATGCGTGAGGCATGTTGCACTATAGGCTGGTGAGTTTAATGGCTTATTAATTTTTGTTCTAATTATGTGGTTTAAGCTCATGAGTATGATGATTAAGATCCGTTTCCTTATTGATCATTTATCCTTGACCATAATTATATCGAAGCATTAATTGTTGCCGAATTGATTGTGAAATAGGGGTACGTTCAAAAGGTGTCGGAAATAGACACATTTCTGTATGTTTTCGTTCCGTATCGCTATTTGCCGTTGCAATGCAGACCAGTTGTACTTTGTAACTTATACTGTATTTCTAATCTTTTCTTTATATTACAGACCAAACTTACACCCAAGCACCTAAACCCCATTTGCTCGTCCCATTCAGCACCAACCCCAGCAATATGAAAGTCAGGGTGAATTCATTAATGTATGCACATTAAATAGACAGGCGGAGAATGTTTCGACAACCCGCACATATCGGATTGTGTTACTCCCTGTTAGGGTTAGGGTTTGGGATAGGACTATGTGCAGTCGGAACATAGGTGTATTGGAACATAGGGGTGTCGAAACATATAGGTGTGTCGGAGCATAGGTGTGTAACCGGACAGGCAACCCGAATACTGTGCCCTCAATATTCAACACCGGTCTTACATCGAACACGTGACCGTTTTCGACAAGCTGCGCCCCAATGTCCGTGCAGCCCTTGGCCGCTTCCTCCGTGGGTATGTCGCCGTCGTTCTCCCAGTAGCGGCTCGGGGCGTGGGCGTAGAGGGCGGCCGGTGTAGCGTGAGTCACACGGGACGTGGTCGCAAAACCAGTCGATTTTCCTTTAATACGACAAAAATGAAATCGTTTTAACTTGTTTCCACTATACGCAACACTTGGTACACTTGAAAGCACATCTCACTATACAAGCAACACTTTGTTTACATGTAAGATCTGATCGTGTGACGTCAAATTACATTGGACGTGGCAATCAGGTTTCCCCGTGGTCAGCCACCATTGCAGTAGGCAAGCGTTTGGTTAGCGGAATGGAAGAAGGAACACAAGGCACCAGTTTATTATGAACATCCAAATACCTAAAATATGCTGCGCGGTACCCTCGGACAGCTTCTCAAATATCTACGTAATGTAGATATTGTTTTGAGAAGCTGTATAATTGGGTACTTCGCAGCATATTTCAGGGCTTTGGATGCTCATAATAAACTGGTGCCTTGTGTTCCTTGTTCCTTCGGGAACACAAGGCACTTCGGTTTCATCTGTGGTTTGGCTGCGGGTCTGAAATAATGTTTAGGCTGACAACATCAAAATCAAATTGCAACATACAAACCTGTTTCAGGTTATGTAGAAATACATTGTAACCTCCACAGGTTACAGAAATACCAATAAGCTCAGTTTGAAACTCATGCTTCGATTGCTGTCTCAAGGTTTAATTCACAATTCACAGTGGTGTCTTAAGTAGCAAGTAACATGTACAGTAGCATGTGGCAATCAATCAGGTTGCGAGTAGTAGTAAGCAAGCAAGCAAGCAAGGTTCAATTTTGCTGAGCTTCCACTGAAGGGATGTCACATATAAATGGCAAAGTACAGAGTGATGTCAAAGCATGTCTGCATACATGTAGGTTTCTGCATAGGTGTGCACATGTACATGTACATGTACATACACATGTACATAATGGTCATGCATGTCCAAGGAGCTGACCTCACCCAATCAAACGGCGCCCTCAGGCAACAAAAATACCAGAGCTTTTACGCATAATTATGCAAATAAGGAAAGTTTACTAGACTTGTTTACAAGTGTCAAATTCTGTCCGTAACATATATCTTATTATTTTTTTGAAAGCAGGACATCAATTTATCCGGAGTTCCAACAAGGGCTTAAGAAATCGCCCAAGCCGACGATGTAACCAAGAATTGGTTCAGCGGGATAGTAGTTTGTGCGCTATCTTTTAAAACCACGAGGTGGATGTCCGTGATATGGCGTGTATTTGTACGCAATAAGCGGCCACAACTTGACGGTAACGCAAATTACGCAATATGTTTGTTCTATTAGTAACCTTAAAAGATATTTTCGCACAGTTTTGAGACTCGAGTGTTATTAGCCGTCGACTTGAGTCGAGTCAGGTCTTCTGATGAGGGACTCGAGTCGAGTCGAGTCATTCGCTCTGAGTGACTCGAGTCGAGTCAGTTACCCGTTGGGGGGAAAAGAGGTATATTTTTCCTTAGGAGATATAAATTGCATACAGTGCTACAATATGCCCCAGAAAAGTTACTAAGTTGGTTACCTGCCCGATGGGCTAGAATCAGGAAGGAATCCACGGCCGCACCGATACTGGACGCGCAATCTCCATATCGCCCTCTGGAGTCCAGACCAACCATGTTGTCGTTGGCCTTCACTCCACAGAAGAACGCAGTGGCTGAAGAGCCCGATGATCCAACTTGCTTGTCCACACTGTAGGTCTGTGTTTGGAGTAAAAAGAAAAAAACATACCAGGGTCAATTTGCACCTGCTAACCAAGGAATTAAGCACTTATAATAAGCATAATCAGCGGGCATCACCAAAAAGGGGCACTTGCTCAGATAAAAAGGCACCTTCCGTCGGTGTGAAAGGAAGAAATTGTGAAATTGCAAGGAATACGTGTTACCTGGAACAAAATTTACTAACAACATTGAGCAACACTTTTTAAAATGTTTGCGTTAAAAATTTTAAAAATCTAAATTCCCTTACTCAAAAAAAATTACAGTGTAGGCATATTCCTGAAGTAGTCTCAATATAGCCGTATTGTTCTCAAATAAGGTAGTTTTTCACTTGAGAGAGCCCTTCGGCCTCCGGCACACCCCCGGCAGTAACCTCTCTGGGTCCACCCTTGATAATTTTGACTGTAGTTAGGCATATGCAAAGGCACCATTTTTTTTTTTATCTTGAGAGGGGCACTGTTGCTTTGATGGCTAGTTCAGTGACCATTTTATTCGCGTATCTTTTTTTTTAACCGGCCAGTTTTCCATCTTGAGAGGGGCACAGTTTCAATGTTGCGAGCGGGGCACTAATTGTGCTTTCGAGGGATAGTTTTCAATCTCGAGAAGGTTCATATCTTGTCAATGCGCGAGGAGTATTTGTGTTTTTGAGGAAATGAAGAATTACATACCGGTGTCGAATCTTTACCTTTTGAGTAAAACCCTTGAGAGGGACGTCATGGCACGTATTCGCGCTGCGAACTCGTAAAAGTTGAACATATTTCAACTCGGGCGAATTTCGCCGCAATTGTTTCATGACGTCAAATTCGCTTCGCATTCGCTTTCGCATGAAGTATGAACCGGGCTTTACAGCGTTGGGTTCAAACATTTTCGTGAAGGGGTGGTTTGGAAGAGAGAAATACATTTTCCTCCAGTTTTGTCTTGATATAAAAGTTCAAATATATCACATGACAAGGATCTATAATGTCAGTTATATAAAACAAATATTGAGTGGCTTTAAATTGTGAAATGGGAGGAATATTATCGCTCGATAAAATCTTGACTTTTTCAGTTCACTCTGCTTCGCCTCGTGAAATGGAAAAGTCCAGATTTTACCTTGCGATAATATTCCTCCAATTCCACGCTGCTGAGCCACTCAATATTTGTATACCATGTGACCCGCTCTCGGCCAATCAAGACACAGAATCTGTGGTTGGGTTGTTATAAACGTCACTACAGACGTTTGTTTATTATTATTGACCTCTGGCCTGGCGGCATATTTTGTGTTCCACAGGTGGGTGAAGCCATTCATGCGAAAAATCAGTAGTTTCGATGGAATCACCATACTAACGATACATTTGTAGGAGTAAAACAGTCAATGAAAATTGGGCATCAGTGGATTTGTTTAAGGGATTTGTCGATTCATAGTTAACATGGACTGGACTACTTAGGCCGCTGGCTTGACCACAGGCGTTCTTACTGTAACTGTTGATTAAATAACAGCAATGGTGTTGACGTCGTTGTACTTTTCTTATGAATAGACATAATTTTTCCATTGAAGCTACTGAATTATTCAGGATATAGTGCTTCATCCGCCTTCGGAATTTTTTTCGCGGCCTACTGCAGGGCCATAATGAATATTTTAATGCGCACGCACGTACGTCATTGCCGCACCTGCTCATCTTAATTGATTGCCAAAACACGGGGAGGGAATCATCAGCAATGCGAATGGCAACCTGTTAGGATTGTTGAAACTGTACAAACATTGCCTGTGTCCTCTTTTCAAACGGGCCAAGTTTTCAAATTTTTGAGAAGGTTGCCACTTTTTCAGGCAAACACTTCCATGACGGAATATTTTCAGGAAACGGGACAATTTAACAAAAAAATTGTAACTGTTTTTTTGGATATCTCTTTTGGGCTGAAAAAGGGGCTTTTATGAAGTTGTAATATGGTGGTATTTTCAGGTCCGGGTGTAGCGCTAATGCAACCATGTAGAACGACCTATTCAAACAATTTTGTTTAGCTACAGATTTGGACCAAATGATGCTGGATTTTATTTACAGACCTTGTTGGGCAAACATAGAAATGGCGCTGAATATGTATACACAAAATGTCTATAGCCCACCAATTGGCAGACTTGTATTCGAATCACCAAACATCGAGTCCGAGTCACCTCTCCCGAGTCCGAGTCTGAGCCCCGAGTCATGCAGGTCGAGTCCGAGTCACGAGTCACAAAGGTGGAGTCCGCGAGTCCGAGTCACGAGTCACCTTTAATATAATACATGTACTACTGGAAATACATTTTGAGGTATTGAAAAAACCTCTCAGTGTAAATGTTTCCATTTTTTTCACAGCTTTTCTCTGTTTTTTTTTTTACTGGAAATACATGTCAAAATAAGGCAAGCCACCTGGATCTGAAAAAAGAGATAATCTGGCACCAAACACTCCATTTACGCAATATAAAGGATGGACGCTTGGGTACATATTTCTATGAATTGATTTCCCAAATTAACATATCGGAAGCAAGCCAGCCGCTACAGCCCGAGTCATTTGTCATCGTGACTCGGAAAATGGGACTCGAGTCGGACTCAGGTCCGAGTCCGAGTCACGAGTCATGCAAGTCTGCTATATAGACGTCTCTTCAATTATATTGTAGGTCCGGTAGCCGTCATTGATGAAAGAAGAATGTGAAGCTGAAACAAATCACACAGATTAACCGATAATGTAACAAAAAGCTGACGAATAGTGTAATAAAACTTACTACACTATCAGTCGTTTTGTCTTTTACAGTATCGGTTATGACCCGAAAATGCAACAACAATGGACTGATAGTGTAGTACATTAATTTGTATTACACTATCGGTCATTTCTTGTTACATTATCGGTTTAGTGAATCTGTAAATTTATGTGACATTATCGGTTGCGGGTGATACATTATCTGTTGGTTACTACATTATCAGTTATATTATGCGGACCTTCATTTACTAAATCAATTTTTTTAATGGAAGTGATAACAACCATGGGACATTAAGGTAAATGGAATATTACCTATCTAGCAGTATCCACACAAAGCTCTGCACGAAGTCTAGTCCATTTCAACCTTTGCATAACAAGCCAGCCAGCAATATTAGCCAGGTCTAGGTCAAACTAGTCCCAGTACAAGTTTTGACCCTTGACAGAATAACAACGAATGCCCAGTCATCCATGTTCACAGGCACACAACCAAGGTATCATTTATACTTGATGACAAGTCGTTAGATAGTCGTATTTTGTCCGCCGTGAACTTCAGTCGAACTCCATTGGCGCGGCTGGTATAAGACTAGTACCGTAGTACGTCATCGGCCGTGTTGCGACAAATCTAATAGTCAGCATCATTTGGTCTGGGAACCAAACAACGCGCATTGCAGCGATATTTTTCGTGCGTGGAGCCAGTAACCGGTATCGTATACGCAAAACATGTCAACTACCGATTAGGCACCAAGTCTAGGTATCATTGGAGGGTGCACACCTGTAAATAGGCCTAAACCCATCCGCCGAGCTCATGAATACAAGTTATACCCTCAAAATATTCTATATTAGAGAGTTCTGAGAGCCATAACATTGGGGAATTGAAGAGATATGGCTATGAACCTCTGGTCCGGACTTGGGGCTTCCAATTCTGAGAATAGGGGTCACCTTCTTTGAGTGAGAATTCCTCGAAAAGTCAATGGTCAACCCACCAAAAAATGAAAAGAAAATGAAAGATGACATGTAGATCATCATTTTACTGTGCAGCTAAAATACCTGTGAGAGTTCTGAGTATTTCAAAAAGCATTCTGAAGTATGGGGCATTTAGCACTAGTGTCTATAGGAATTTTATTGCACTGTTGCACCCTGGATCGGAAAGAGGACACATTGGCGTTCCACATGATCTTTAACTAATTTGAAAAAAAATTATTGGATTTTTTATAATTTGCATTTACAATTGGGTTCCCCTTTTTTGTCGATACACCCTGTATTATTGCACGAGTGCACTACGGTGGTCAGACATTAATCCGATACATTTTTACAGCTGTCGACCCAACAACTGGGCCACTGCTGCTCAGGGTTATTGTCAATCAGGAAGTAGGGCCGGAAAACACGGACCAACAGAGAAAGGTCCTTTTACAAATAGAAGGTCATTTCCTAACCCGAAAAATCAGAATCCGGAATCCATATCACATAAGAGTGTATTGCTTTGGTTTATTTTTGTATTAACAATTTATTATTTTTAGATTGAAGCAAAGCTATACTAAATCGTAACGTTGCTATTTTTTTTACCATGAAACTGGCGTGGTTACAGCCCAAAAAATGTGGCCTAGTATTTTGTTTTTGTCCACCTACCTTGGAAAGGGCAACGCTGGGGAATTCCTCCCACTTTAGCACCGTCTCCTCCCCCGGGTTGCCCATATTCTGCCCCTTCAGGATCCGCGCCGCAGTCACGGTGGACACCCCCATGCCGTCACCTACGAAGAACACCACGTTCTTAGCCACGTTCTTGTTCAACGTGCGCTCGCGGTTCAGGGCATTCTGCAACGTCTGTTTTGCCTGGTCGTTCCAAAATTTGGCATCTGTACAAAATAAAGTCAGTAAAGCCATTGCCTTTTTTGTTTATCTATTCGTAAGTCGCGTACCGTATAAGTAAGTGTTGCACAATGTGAACAACGCTACAAAATGTCGTGCAAGTGGAGTTACGCCAGCGTCATTTACGTAAAGTTTCGTGTTGCTGAATCGGTTACTGCATGGATTCGCTTTGCCAGGTCATGTTTGCGAAGGGAGAAAACACTGAAGAATACAACCCCTAACCTTGGAAACCTCCAATATCACCTTGAAATGATTCGTGGGGTCTTTTTCCATTATTTCCATTAGACATTGCTACAGTCAATGGACGCTTTGCGAGTGAAACATCTTTAGAAGCAGTCAGGTAATTTATAGAAACAAACTATAACTTAAACATTAACAGAACGGGCCACGGAGACGATATCTCAGATGGCAGCACAAACGAACAGTTTGACATTCATTGGTGCACAAGATGAAGATAAAATAAATCAATACCCAGACAGTTTACCCATTCATTATTGGTCGAGAGCCCGTGGCGGGTAATTATCAGCATCCAGACTCCAACCGGTCTTAAACATTGTGTTTAAAACCGGTCAAGCACACATTTATTCCGTTATTATTAGATCTGTAACATGTATTTCATGGCAACGCTCAAAGCCATAAACGTCATTTGCATTTATCCCCAGAGTTACCTTAGCTTCCGAATAATTGTCCAAAAACTTACTTGGATTTATCGTACTGGTACTAAACACCTCGATGAGTTATTCCGTCTGGCCTGCCGTTTTGTACATGAAATCATGAAATGTATACAATGTAGGTGATTTCCAACAATCAGTCAATCGACTGAATTTTGGAAATAGGAGTGCTATTGACGAAAGCGTGATTCGTGATCAAATGGTTCGCGTGATTTTTTTTCGGAATTTTCCACTGTTTTCTCGAAAAGTGTTACACCCACTGAGCTGAACCTTCAACTGGTTAGGTTTTAACATTCTCCTTTGCATTTTGAGTGGTGTTATTATTGGAAACGAAAAAAAATGGATGAAATGCAAATGACCCTATATGCCTTTAAAAGGTAGCAGAACAGTTGTGCTTACACCAATGCAGAAGAATGGTGCTTATCCTATAAGCGTAGCTTATTTACGAAGTTAGCATGCTAACGCCTGTTTCCACTGCCTGCGGGGAGGTTTCTCTCAGAACTCTTAAAAGCATTACATCTGCCTCTTTAATAGCACCCGAGTGCTCCGGGAAATACAAAGAGGCTCTGTTAGCAGAAAAGGGTGTGCTTAGCAACGCCGTGAAATAGGGCCCAAAAGGATTAAAAAGTGAGCAACTCGGAGTGAAACTCACCCTGCGATTGGACCCGGCCACCGACCAGGAACAGGGCGCAAGCCACCGGGACCAGAAGCCGCGTTGTTAGGCCCATACTCGTCGATGGGAAAATCCTTGTGACTGCTAGCAAAGTGATCATGAAGAAATAACTGTGGATTTGGAGCTTTCGTTGGACGTGTGATGAGGTCTTGTGTTTAGTGTCAACTAAAAATAGAGTTTCAAATAAACCCACCGGTGTGTGACACTCATTTGGCGCTGTGACTTTAGTGTTAACAACAGATGGCGGGCTTCATTTCTCCATGTTCCCGATGGTTGCAGACTAGTAAATAAACTGCCATAGACCCCAGTGATTAATACGCCCACTTCCGAAATTCAGGAAAAATACTCACAACATTCCAAGGTGTTTGAGACATACATCAAATTAAAGATTCTTTTCAACATCTTTCATATTCTGTTCAATCTTTTGAGGGTTAACCCATGACTTTTGGGAGAAAATTTCATCCCAAGATGGTCACCTCTAAAAGAAGTCCTGTACACCCATCGCCATTTTGGAAAATGATGCCTGCGCTCCATTGCAAACTAGAGCAATTTTAGTGCCCAATTTCATCCGAATTTCACAGAAATATGAGCTCGCACTCCTGTGCACGGCTACCATCCATCTTTTTTTTGCTTACAAACCTTCAAATTCATGGTCCACAAAATGCTCTAAAAGCATTGTAAATGAGGGCATACAAATTGTGATTTGGCCCGCATAGGCAATTTCGGGCCTATTTACTGGTCTACACCTTTTAAAGAAGCGAAATTTTGCAATTTCCCCCAGGTCACATTGAAGGCAAGAAGAAGGATCCGTAAATTATATTTCCTTAAAAACTGAAACCCCCTCCCCCAAAAATTCAGGTCAGTAACCGGCCTTAATTTTTTTTTTCAACAGCTTGTACGCCTTTTCTAGCCTGTGCAATGAAGTTTTCATGTATTTTCCCAATTCCCCGCACTGAAATTGCAGTCACAATACCATGTTATTACGTTTGAACCGTGCTTCTTCGCAGTGGCGTAGCCGGGGGTCGGGGGATGGGGGGGGGGGACACCACCAACTGTAATTCCTAGTGACCACCAGGTTCCTCCGTCTATATCAGCAAAACGGAATGTTATGAGTGCCTGTATTTTTTCCGATCGCTTTCCGATTCCGAAGCTTTCGTGTACATTTAAAAAAAAAAACACTTTAGGCAAAAAATACTCGGTATCTGGTCAGCGCGCGTCGATTTTAATCATGCCCGTCAACCTTTTTTTTCTTCTTCTTCAAATTAACACGGAAGCTACAACAGCGCCCTCTATTGCCGCGCCTCCTCAAATTTTTGTACCAAGGAGCACCAAGGAATGGGGAAATTGCACCAAGGCAAATGATAAAGGGCACCAAGGCAAATTATGGAGGACACCAATGTATAATGAGGACACAAAAAAGTAAAATAGTACCCACCTTGTCTGTACAATACAAGCTTGGAAAAAAAGCCCCCCCCAAAAAAAAAACCCCGCGTCGCCGCATCAATTCCAGAACTTCGGTCTGACCAGAGACCGACTATTTTTTGTGGGGGCCTTATCGTATAATCGTACTATCTGGATCAATTTGGAGCATTATAAAATATGAACGCCAGTCATTGGTAATAATCAAAACATAAGTAGACCGTTGACCCCATATTACTTATTACAATCACCGTTCTCGTTAATGTACGATAATTATTTGTGTTGTGAAATCTTCACATTTTGATAAAACCTACCTTTTGATGTTTGATAGTTCAAACATTCTTTCGATATTGGTAGAATGACTTTGTTTGGATAACCAACAATGATAAACCAAATTTTCATTAAATTGTGCTCTCGTTTATTTTGTGCTGTATTTATAGATAATAAATCTTTGTACGAAAACAGTATTAATACCCGTGCTCAGGAGTGTTGATTTACCATTCACGTCGGATTGATGGTTCATTTGAAGTTCATAATAGTAAGTTAATTGTCTATACGTTCAGATAAAGAGCTTTAGGCTGAACAATTTAATCATTTGTTGCTCAAAAAAGTGTGTTTTATGGCTGGATTAAACAAAACGGTACGAAATGGCATATCGTGCATAGGTAACCAACTCATACCCATATTATTTACTGCAGTAGGTGGCTGGGAGTGAGAGCACGCTGGCTTGGGGGTTTCTTTCTTTTGTATCTGGAATATTTCTTTGGCTGAGTTTCCTGTACCAATGCATTATCATCACTCTTGCTGTTACGATACCATTTAATCTAAATCCAAAAACGAACGTTCAGGAATACAGTGACCAATATCAGCCGCAGGTTGAATCCATCGCGAGAGGGCGCGCTGCTCATTTCACAGTGCTCCTTGTAGTCCAGGCAGGCGGCGTAGCGCACCACGTGCGCGATGTAGTTCTGCTCGTGGACTCCGTGGAAGAGGTGGGCCATGGGTCCATTGGCGTAGATGGCCACGTCCTCCCCGCCGTGGCTCTCGTAAGCGCTCGGGACGATGGCCGACTGTTTAAAGTCAATGTCATCTGAAAACGTAACCAAACAATGAACGGATGATTCTTATTCCAAAAACCTCTCTTCTGTTTCTTTGTTTAAATATAATTATTTGGTTGTTCTATACATTAAGGTCAATTAGTGTCACCCTTTTCCTTTTCCTGTTACCTTTGAACTTGGTCGATTGCCCTTCAAGTGTCGTTAAAAATGACTTCAAACTACTTTTTATCTGCGCTGATTTGGTGGTAGCCTGATCTGGCAAAACAATCGTGCATCCCTTTGGTCTGTGTGTGCCTACCCTTTAAGCATGCAGTTCATGGTGACAGTATTGGACAGCTCATCCTCACTTAGGAGAACCAATCCAGCTTGTAAAAAGACGGTATTTACTTCTGTTTTGAAATCAATGGTGCTCAGTCATCCATGATGTAAGGGGTACAAGTTAGGTATCACTGGGAAGCTTGTAAACCATGTTCTTTTAATACCCTTTCTGATACACCTTGCACAACTCTTGATATACTACCTGTGTTCACGTTGGTAAGGTTTCGTCTCCTCCCTACAGCATTGTAACTGTCTCTCTCTATCTCGCCGCCCGGCCCGTCTGCATAGCTCAGGGTCGTGTAGGGCATACCGTCCGAGCCTTCACCATCATCGTATAATCCTACAGTTAAAATGAAACCAGTCTCACTTACGTAAATTCAGTATTATACCTATATCTGCATATCTACTTGGAAGGAAAGTGAAGAGCAGTGTATCAGAGTGAAGCATCTGAAGTAGGAACATTCAAATCAACCAGTTCATAAAGTCAATCTGACTCATGATCAATGCGACTATAGTTGCAACAGATTGCAGTAGCGGCAATTCGGTGCCAACAACAGAAAAAGCATCGCCATCATCAACAAAGATGTTGCCATACGAAACGGCATTAGCAACATCAACAAAGATGTTATCATAAGCAACACACGTAGCAATATCAGTATGGAAACAGAAGCAACAGCAGCAACAATTGCATCACTAACCATCCTTTGAAACAAGTCCAAATGAAACAGCAAGAGCAGTGATAACAGCTGAAACAACTTCAAATTCAACATCAACTGCAGGGTCAACAACTGAAACAACTTCAGAGGCAAAAGCAACAGCAGTGGCAAGAGCTGAAACAACTTCAGATGCAACAGTAACAGCCAACAGCAGTGGCAAGAGTTGAAACAACTTCAGATGCAACAGCAAGAGCAGTAGCAAGAGCTGAAACAACTCTAGATGCAACAGTAACAGCCAACAGCAGTGACAGGAGCTGAAACAACTTCAAATGCAACAGCAAGAGCAGTAGCAAGAGCTGAAACAACTTCCGATGCAACAGCAAGAGCAGTAGCAACAGCTGAAACAACTTCAGATGCCACAGCAATAGCAGTGACAACAGCTGAAACAAGTCCAAATAAAAACAAGCGAGAGCAGTAGTAGCAGCTGAAACAAATTCAAATCCAACAGCAACAGCATGTAGCTACAGCTGTAACAACTTCAAATGCAACATCAAGAGTAGTATAAGTAGCTGAAACAACTTCAGATGCAACGGCAACACAGCATGGCCACAAACTCAAAATAAAGTAATAAAAGCGACAACAGCGGCGCCGGTTTAACAATATTCGCCTTCCAACCACCATTAACTCAGTAGCAGTATAGCAACATATGAAACAATTTTAAATGCAACAGCAAAAACAGTAACAATAGTAACAGCACAGTCGACAACATCATCAACAGCAACAGCGGCGACATGAAACAAAATCAACAAAAACAATCCCACCACAAAACGACACTTCCAATCATTTACCTAGAATAGGGTTGCCCCGCAGCGGGTAAGCGCCGAAGGACATAGTGTGGCTGTGGTCAGCAGTTACGATGACCAACGTGTCCTCCTCGTTGGTCAATTCCATTGCTTTGATCACGGCTTCCTCCATCGCTAGAGTGTCCGTCAGGGCTCGTGCTGCATTGCTGTAATGGTGGGCGTGGTCAATGCGGGCACCTGTGGGCGTCGAGGAGGAAGAAAAACCGATCGAGACATATTTACATTTTACGAACAGTTTTGAACACAACTACAATATACAGAGTGTCACCCCTGACTCTACTTCTGTAGAAACATTCACTTCGCTTAAACCTACTATACAAGGATTAACTGATAGTTTTAATTGTGGAGCGCCGTGGTCCGACGGCTGAGGTGCTCGACTCACGTGCAAAATAGTATATACGTGGGTTCGAACCCTGACAGGGAACATTGCGTCATTGTTCTTGGATCGAACCCTGATAAGAAGAGCACTGTTAATACAACGTCATGTTTATAACAAGCAAAGTGTTAGGTCCCAAATCTTTCGTTTTCTCTGTTTTCCTTTGTTTTCCAATACTGTTAATACACGGTACCTGTTATAACAAGGTAATTGGTCAAATCCCATTGACCTTGTTATGAAGGTTTTCGACTGTATAATGGCCTGATGAACAGGGCTTATAATAAATTGTGCAGCGCTTTGATATAAAGCGGTACATATTAAAAGTACCAGATTATTATTATGTAAGTATTCGTGGTAGTCCGCCGAGTTCGACGACAACGCTACTGTGCGACTCATCTGTTGGGCGTCCTCGGGTGGATGTACAAGCCGATCCTGGAAGCACGACGTTTTGCACAGAATTGATGGGGCAAGGAAAGTCCGCTGTGGCTGCCACTCCTCGTGCCGCTGTTGCCCAGTGACGTCTCTCTTTTGCGTCCTCCAGGTGTTGGCAGGTGTTGCTAGTATTATTAGAATTGCAAATACTTTATGGCTTCCATTACGGATGTTATACCGTATATAGAGGAATTCCTAAAATACTCTGACCATGAATACCTTCAACAACGAGAACGTAGCCATCGGGGTCCTTCTGCAGTATCTTGATTGCCTTCGCCGTCATCTCGGCGATAGAGGGCTCTCCAGCTTTATCACCCGCGCGGTCCACCTCAAAGTGCATGTGACTCGGCTCAAACAGACCTGAGGTCAAAGGCAAACAACTTGACATCAATAACAACCTCATTTAGTGGTTAATAGAAAATAGCGTCTCCCCGTACCCACTCTGTTTGAATGGTTTGAGCATACCGAGAAGAGCATCTGTTTCTGCCGGATCCACGTTGTTGAATTGCTCAAGGTTCCAGACGTACTTGGTGCGATCCGCTGCTTTCTTGCCCATCCATTCCTCTGAGTTTTAAGAGTGGAAACAACAGTCGGTCACTTGTGATTATAGCCAAGCCTCATGTTTTCTAAGGTGATTTCAATTTTCAAGGGGGCCTTGGGTAATTGTAATACACCGATTAATGTAAACAGAACAGAGCCTACCGACCCATTTGGGAGAGAACATTGGCAGAGGTTGATCAAGTAAGCACATCTCGCTTATCAGGCAATCGTATTTCACAAAGTTATTGAGAAGGTAATTTCACATGGTTTGTGACGTAGGTTTACATGTTGCTACATATCAAAAATTACATTTCTACAATCTTGTATTTTTTTGTAGAATTCATACCAAACTGTGTTTGTCCTCTTTACAATGGCGTTGTCATACATGTTGCACCTGATTCGCTTAAACGTATTGACTTGTGCAGACTGCGTCGGCTTTAATAGCTCGATTGGTTTGTGAATTTGGGTTACGAGTGCTTAAAATTAAGATCTGATACACGGTACCCTGTGGAGACAGGGCAATTTCTATAGGTGAATACGTCTCCACAAGGTCACCACGAAATAGATATATGGATTTTACTCAAAAACTAGGAATTTCCAAGGTTTGTTCATGTGTTGCAAATTGAAATATTTTATGTAAGGGATATTCAGTCCGAATTTCAGCCCATGTAATTAAAGCTGGTTTAAAAAGGAGCATTTTGAAACTACACTTTCAAACTCTAAAATTTTAGTACACGAGAACAAAGAAATGACTCCACAAGGGATACAAATTCCAGTATGCGTGATGCAGTGCGAATTGTCATCCTTAAGGGTGCACGCCTGTAAATAGGCCAAACATCCGTCCGCCGAGCTCATGAATAAAAGTTATACCTTCAAAATATTTTGTATTAGAGAGTTTTGAGAGCCATAAAATTGGGGAATTTAAGTGATATGGTAATGAACATCTGGCCCGGACTTTGGGCTTCCAATTCTGAGCATTTTGGACGCTATTGGGCTCGTAAGTGGCGCTAATTTGCCATGTTGTGGAGTGATCGTTTTTCAAGATGGCTACTTTTCCTCTTTGGGGAAAGATAGGGGTCGTCTTCTTTGAGTGAGAATATCTCGATAAGTCGATAATCAACCCACCAAAAAATGAAAAGAAAATGAAAGATGACACATTGATCACCATTTTTCTGTGCAGCTTGAATACCTGTGAGAGTTTTGAGTATTTTTAAAAGAATTTTGAAGTATGGGCATTTAGCACTAGACTAAGTGTCTATGGGATTTTTTTTGCAGGGTTGCACCCTTAAACCCGCCGCACACGAGAGCAACATGCTGAGCAAACAGTAATTCGAGGCCGTTTGCTCAGCAGTTAGCTCACAAATCCCCGTGTGCGGTGAATTTTTGCCGCCGAGTTTTCCGCCTCGCGAGGCCGTACGTGAGGCAAATATCTCCCCTGTTTGGTTTCTTTCACCACGCGAGGCGAAAAACTCACCGTGCGCCGTCAACGTGAGCTAACAGATTCACTAGCAAATGAAGGAAAATTGTTTCTGTTTTAGTCGGTCGCGTGATTTAAAAAAGGGGACAGACGCCAGCTGGTTTTAGAAGATTTGTACAAAATTTCTTAAAATCACGTTTACAGGGTACGTAACTTCATTGGCTAACTGTTAATCTTTCTAGCTCTGCACGTATATCACGTTGACCGCAGACAGTGAGTTTTTCGCCCTCGCGAGGCGAAAGAAATCAAACAGGATACATATTTGCCTCCCGGCCTCGAGAGGCAGAAAACGCAACAAAAATTCACCGTACACGGTGATATTTTGTGAGCTCCGTGCTGAACAAACGGCCACGAATGACTTTTTGCTCAGCGCGTAGCTCTCGTGTGCGGCGGGGTGATACCAATGTTGATCGAGTCTCAATACCTATAATGTTGCGGCCGTCCATCCGCTGTCCGACCTCGTCCGGGTACTCGGGATCCGTCTCGTTGGTGTCGGTCAACTCCCGGCGGCCGCCTCCTAACACCACCTGGGATAAACAGATCGAGAATTCGGGATTTGGAGAGGACCTAATTGTTAGTGTACAGTGATGATGTGCCTGTATTCGTCCCTACTGAACCGCTCGCCGAATGCATGTACACATGTACATGCATATAAAAACCAATATCAAAACTGTTCGTTTTGGGTCCATGAGGACGGACTGTATAATGTTTCTGAGGGAAAAGTTTTAGCATGAGCTCACAAAGGACAAGCAATGTTTATACGTACTGTGAAATATGTTATTTGTAGGGACATTTTTATGGTGATTGTCCTCGATGACTATATGGGCTAATGCAAACTTAGCTAAACAAATAATTGGTGGAAGACAAAGTAACGGTAACACAAGTACTACGAAAAATTTGCTAAAAAAATTGCTTGGTGAAAATACTCATCCAGGGAGATATCATGAAATTTATATTTCTTGTGAATGGTTCTGGACTGATATTTTGAGCCGGTGAAATGTACAATTTCGGACTAACGAAATACGAATCATTGACCTTATACAATGCGGCACTGCGCATGTCTCGGTTCACAGAACAATGTGAACACATCGATATGTGTAGACCGGTAGTACAGGTAAAAGGGTCTAGATTTATATGAATCAAAATTTTATAGGAAACCAGTCTTACATCGATCACGTGGCCGTTCTCGACAAGCTGCGCCCCGATGTCCGTGCAGCCCTTGGCCGCTTCCTCCGTGGGTATGTCGCCGTCGTTTTCCCAGGAGCGATTCGGGGTGTGGGCGTAGAGAGCAGCCGGTGTAGCGTGAGTCACACGGGACGTGGTAGCGAAACCAGTCGATTTTCCTTTCGAAAAAAAGGAAGCGTTTTAACGATGAGTTGTTTCCGCCACAAGCAAGATTTGGTATACTTGAAAGCACAACTCACTATATGAGTTATATATGAGTAACATTTTTTTTGACATGCAGGCGATAGGTTCTGATTGTATGAGGTAAATGTACCACGTGGCAAATGGCAATCCGGGTTCCGCGTGGTCGGCCACCATTGCAGTAGGCAAGCGTTTGGTTAGCAAACACTTCGTGCGTTGTAAACTCAGTATAGACAGAAGGGATTATTTTCATGTAAAGTAACTGTGACTTCTTTATCAAAATTGCGTAATGATCACTACCTGTGCTGTGATATGGACCTAACTCACGAGGAAGCCAATTTGGTCGTGTTCCCTGAATGCATTTTATAAATTGTGAACTGTTGAATGCGATGGTGCCAGACTATTTATTCATTCCAGCCTCAATTTTTTTTTTAATGTGGCTCGAAACATTATGGCATGGTTAATAACAAAGTTTAAATTATTCATCAGAGCAGACTGGTACTAATTTTTAATTAACTTTATGTCATTGCTTTCATTACTTTTGGCAAGTTCCCAAAATTGGAGATTTTACCTCGCTTTCAATTTAATATGACCGACTCGTGAATAAGGCCCATACGGTTGTGATAATCGTGCCGACCCAGCACTGGGTGTTGGCTCCGCTTTTACCATCACAGCTTTGAATGCTTGGCCACCACCTACTGCACGGTGCGCGTATTTTTTTTACCCATGACGAATGAGGCCACTTAGCATAAATGGGCGTGTTTTATCCACTTTTCAACGTACGGTTTATACACAGTCGATGGCTCATAACAACTCGCACAGCACAACTCCACACCACATGTTAAATGCCGTAAATCGAGGGACTTCCCTAGTAGGACTTAATTAGGAGATATAAGTCATACTTATGACTTTCTATATTCTTTTTTTCGCAATATCTCTTTAACGCTACCGTAGATTTTTACACGAAAGCCAAGCGAGCACTTCCCTTGATATGTCATTTTACCCGATCCCTTTTGTTAAAAACATAATTACTGGGGGAAGACTGAATGTGATGTAAAATTGTCCTTCCAGTAGGGACAAATACATTGAAATAAAAATACAAAAAAGTACCAAACAGACACCGACAAAAATACTGAGAAATGTTCCATTTCAAAAATGTGTATATATTTCATATCCTATATAATTGTGACACAAGCAGCAACACAATATATAACGCAGACTTCAAACCTTACTGCAGATCTCCACGATCAGAGCACACAGTGAAAATTTGCAATTTGAAAATATTTAGACGTATCTTTGACATTTCCTTCTAATATAGCATGTTTTTACACACATTTTTGAGCCTTTTAAACAGATCAAACACGAAACAGGTCTGGTGACATACATGTTTTCTCTTTTCTGATGTGGAGGTAGAATTGTATATCTAAATGCGAAAGAGATATTCTTTTTAATCTTTTAGTCTGGTTCCCAGACTAATAGATTCTGACTATTTCTGAATTTCTGATGGTAACCGTTAGTAATACAAAAAAAATATATACGTCACGTGACTAAAAGGGGAGGAATGCCTCCTTTTCCGAAAATGTCCGAAGTGTGCCGAATGCATTTCGTCGACAATCTTGGATAGCGCCCGGATATTTCTGAGTATAAAATAGGTTTTATTTACCTGCCTCGCTTAGGCCAAAAAAAAAGTCTCCGGTTTCTGGTATGCGCGCGCGTCGCCGTAGCCATGCGCGTCGGCAAAATGAAAAAGTTTTTTTTCAATGAAAGATGATGTCTCAAAACCGCCAAACTCACTGGTTTGACTGGAATCCTGCTGCAGCACAATTTTAACGTGTTTTTAGATTGGGTTATGGTCGAGAATAGCTTTATGTGGCCTCTCTGGACTCCTATATATTTGCACTAAGTTTAGTCGGGCACCATTTGCAGTCATCAGCCGACATTTGAAGCAAAAAAATCAGGTAAAAAAAAAAGCCGCGTCGCCGCACCACTTTTTGGGCAAGCTCCATACCAGAAACCGGAGACTTTTTTTTTGGCCTTATCAAAAATACAAAAAAAGAGTTGATAATTAATATTCATTGCTTGCATTTGGAAAACTTGAAATTTAATGACGATTTTGTGCCTGTAGTATGCACTCGGACGGTACGAGGGGCGAGCTTTGCTGCGTCCACAAGTACTATTTTGAATCTGACGACGGTTACCGGGATTTTCCAAAACTCGTCGTGGTCTCCATTTCGGCTTCGCCTGCTAACAGTGCTGTTAGGGTGCCTTACTTGTCTTTGAAGATTCCAGGTCAACATTAGTCAATGTTTTCTTACAGAAATATCAAACTGTATATCATAACTGTATGATATATGAAGCAAGTGATTTATTGAGAAAATTCATTGGAACATTAAAAGCTATAAATGATAAAGCCAAACCGGAAACGAAGCCGAGCTTTGCAAAAGGGCCGTCATATTTATTTTTAGCCCCCTGCGGTTGCCTGAACTACAATTCAGACGTCTAGGCGTCGGGGAAAATGGTGAGGTCAGGGAAAGTACGCGCGCGAGCGTAATACGATCTTTTCCTACTTCAATGGCGACGCTGACTTTTGGTACCCGGATGTAAGGTGGGTCGTGAGAGAACCCCATAGAGAGCTTGCCCGGAGTACCCTCATTGTGCATAATATCTGTGTTCCTCAGTCTGCGATACGCATGAGTGGACAATATTTGTACATTCATGATTGCCTCGTAATTTCAACAAAGCAAAATGAACCTGTCCACATTGAGGGCGTTCTTTCAAAGCTCTCTATTGGCCTACTGTAGTACATGTCGAAAACACTTTACACTTTCTTGCTCATGTGCTTTCAAACACCAAGTTTACATACCCTCGGTCCAAAAGTAGTTCAATTTTAAAAACAGAAGAGGTATTTTTGCCTCAGTAGTTTTAAATGCCATACGGTGCTACAATCAGCCCCGGGAAAAGGGACCCAGTTGGTTACCTGCCCGATGGGCTAGCATCACGAAGGAATCCACGGCTGCACCGATACTAGACGCGCAATCTCCATATCGCCCTCTGGAGTCGAGACCAAGCATGTTGTTGTTGGCCTTCACGCCGCAGAAGAACGCAGTGGCTGAAGAGCCCGAGGATACAACTTGCTTGTCCACACCGTAGGTCTGTGTTGGGAGTGAACAGATAAATAAAGAAATAAAATTGAAAAAAATTCCATCTACGGACATCACTTATTTCAATGTAATTTTGAGGCGCCAAAAAGTTACATCCTGTATCGTTATTTTCTCTACTTGCCCTCCTCGACTCTCACCCTCTCATCCCTTCTTTCTTTTTGTCTCTTATTAATCAATTGTTTACTTAACGATCATCTATGGAAACCGAACCTGGAGAGCTCTCAAACTGTCATTATTAAATACACCAGTCTTATCCGCTCCACCACGCGCTACGTTGCCGACATTGAGATCATTTGATATATTTAAAGTGTCCGTTAAAGTATTAGACTTATGGATATTTAATAAATTAAATATTCATGAGAAATTAAAGATTCATGATGAGGTACCGCAATGTTGTTGGCTAATGCATTGTCATACGCACGGCAGACTTCCAGACTCTTCAATATGGCTGCCTACGTGATCGGCTCTCCGAACGCGACGATGTTTGCACCCAAAATGTGCTCTGAAAACACCTTTTTCCCTGAGATGTTTTCAGTTTTCCCAAGCCCATAATGGATTTGTTTTTTTTATCAAAACACAATGTGAGATGAAATGTTATCAGTTTGGTGGCGATTGTGTGATGTCCATAGGGCTACATGGAATTCGTACCAAAACAAGTTACCAGCAGTGCCAATTTGTACCTGCTTACCATTGAATTAAGCACTCATGATAACCTATGTACTTCCAATGCAAGCACAGATCGGAGCATCTAGAACAAAAATGGAGCCGTTAAGCAAGGAAACTTATTTTGCTTAACAAAATGGGTTATCAGTTCAAGTACCATGCACTGGGCCCAATTTCTTGGCTCTGCTTACCGTAGGCGAACAATCCCTGCTTACTGTAGCAGAAAATTCCTTTGCTTACGGTAAGCGTATCTCATGCTTTAGCGAGGAATTTTGGTGGCTTCTGCGCATGCGTACATCCCATAACTAGGGCTTCTGTGCTTACAGGATTGGCACAGAAATGTTATGCTAGCGCGGTTAACACAAAATGGTGATCGTAAGCGCGGAATTCTGTGGTTAGCAGAGCCAAGAAATTGGGCCCTGATCTCTATATAGAGAGTACGGGTTAACGAGGAATTTTGGCTTCAGCGCATGCGTACATCCCGTAACTATGTGCTTACAGGGTTAGCGCAGATTTGTTCTGTTTGCGCGGGTTAACACACATATTGATCATATAAGCGCGGAATTCAGTGGTTAGCAGTGCCATGAAGTTGGGCCCCGCCAGCCAGTAAAATATGCTAACTGTTGCTCATGATATTCTGGCATTTAGTTAAATTTCATCCTTTTCAATACGAAATCAAAGCCGTGAAATTTGGTTCTACTTTTCTTTTTGGATTGAAGTCATAGGCCTATAGACGTCACTACAGACGTATGTTTATAATATGCCAGTTCGGTATTTCAAAATAGTCTAGTGCACAACAAGATTGGACGAATTTTATTCGGGATAAAGGCGGCAGATAAATGCACACAAGGCCATGGGGACGTGGTAACTGAATCTGCATTCTGTGTAATTTTTTGTGCAATCGTAAAGAGATGGAAACTTTCGTTCGCACACACATTTGGACACACAAGACACCTAAAATCACTTCGCTGTTCAATTTTTTTTTTAATGCAAAATGTTACTTCAGAACACGACGATCTCTTCAATTTTGCTGGTACCCCACTATGTGTTTACACGCATACGATGAAATGTTTATAGGCCATCAGCTTGAGGGTTTGGGCAGTATCAAATCAGGGCATAAATGATTATAGAGCGCATGCTCATGGTGTACCGCTCCTAGAGTGGTAACAAGCATTTTGATTGACATTTTGAAAATAAAGGGTGATAACACCCTAAAAGCTGCCACCGCTGCAATGCTATCACATATACCTTGCCAAAAATCGCTATAACGATTATTCCCCTCATTTGATACCGGTTGCCAAAATTTTGGACCGAGGCTGATGGTCTATTATTACGAAGGAGAAAAATAGTCAAATCATGATGTGCACATGCGCAGTTGGAATACCGAATGGGCTCATTATTGACCTGTGGCCTGGCGACATACTTTAATTGTTTTCCACAGGCGGGTGAAGCCATTCATGAAAAAAAAAATAGTTTCGAAAGAATCACTGCAAGATACTCAGGTTCTCCGGCTCTTTATGCCCCTTAAAACTAAAGTTATGCCAACGATGAATAATTTGCAGAAGAAAAATTCTCGATGAAAAATGGGCATCGGCCTGGATTTGAACCATGAATTTTTCGATCCATAGTTGCTTTTTCCACTATGGTCTAGACTACTTACATTAGTGGAGCTGCTTAGGTCTATTTTTGGCCCAAATCGTGCACTTTGTGGTAAAAGCATGAAATTTGGCAAATGGGGTCAAAATGGGCTAGAATTCATTTTAAGATCGGGACCCATCCTGGATCTTGCCCATTTTGGAGGCGGAGCTTGATTTTTTTTAAAAGGGGGTGCAAACAATACAAACTTATAAAAACTGTATTTAACATCCATTTTCCTTGTTTTTCTATGGTTTGAAATAAACTTAAAACATAAAATATAACATTCTAGCATTCGAACACCAGTTTATTTCCACCCATTTTGTGGGCGTGGCCTAAATGTACAAAAGAGGCGGTATATATTAGCAGGTCCAGTTAAAATGGGCTGAAAATAATTTTAAGAGGTGAACACATCTTGGATCTTGCACAATTTTGGGGGGCAGAGCTTGATTTTTCAAAAAGGGGAGTGCAAAAAATAAAAAAAAACTCAGAAAAACTGTATTTAACATCCATTTTCCTTTGTTCTTCATGCTTGAAATAAACTTAGACGTGAGAAATAACTTTATGAGAAATAACACGTTAAAATTGTGCAGCAGCAGGATTCCAGTCGAACCAGTGAGTTTGGTGGTTTGAGACATCATCTTACATTGAAAGACATCATCTTACATTGGCGACGCGCATGGCTATGGCGACGCGCGCGCATACCAGAAACCAGAGCCTTTTTTGGACTAATAATCGTTTACTTCGTTTCGTATGAATAAAAAGGAGTAAATGCTTCAGATTTCATATATGCACTTGTCATTTACAAGGCTGGGTTGGGGCAACCTTGAAATTATAAAGCAAAATAATTCTGCGCATAAACTACTGCATTTATTAAAGTTCATAAAGTACAAATGATACCATATGTTTGTATGAATAAAGCATGGCATTTGCTTTTTCTACCACTTTCGAAGCATTTACTCGCATCTGTATGAATGAAAATTAAGCAAACACTTTTACTAAAAACCATTTGCTCTTGAGTAAATGGCCTGCAAAATGTAAAGCTTTACACGTTTATAAGTTTGCAGAAAATAAAACTATCATAACCGAAACGGAAAGCGGCACAGGGGAGGGTCACGTGCTGGAGGACCGATACAAAAAAAGAGCATCAAACGTGACGAACGCAATGCCGTTTACGTGCACAATGCACTGTGCATCGGCACCCATGGTCTACACGTGGATTGGGTTTTCAGTCCCTACCTGATTCCGTGGGTTTTCCCCAGACTATTCTTCTCGGGTTTTCCTCCCACCTCTAAAACTGTAATTTCTTCTCATTGTCTTCTCTCTACGTTTTTTTCCGGGGTTTGCGAGCTACAGTGCCTGGGGCATGCACTTTTGAGGATCCTTGGTTTCATTACCAGAAAAAAATTATTTATCGTTTACTTCGTTTCGTATGAATATAAAGGAGTAAATGCTTCAGATTTCAAATATGCACTTGTCATTCACAAGGCTGGGTTGGGGCAACCTTGAAATTATAAAGTAAAACAATTCTGCGAAAAAATTACTGCATTTAATAAAAGTTCATAAAGTACAAATGATACCATGTTTGTATGAATAAAACATGGCAATTGCTTTTGCTACCACTTTGAAGCATTTACTCGCATCTGTATGATTGAAAATTAAGCAAACACTTTTACTAAAAACCGTTTGCTAAATTCTGAAAATAATTACTTTTTACCTTTAAGCTTTTGCTACACTATAAGCGTTTACTTCGTTTCTTATGAATAAAAAGGAGTAAATGCTTCAGATTTCAAATATTTACTTGTCATATTTCAAGGTTGGGTTAAGGCTACCTTGAAAATATAAAAGCACATAATTCTGCGCAAAAATTACTGCATTTATTAATGTTAATCGCGAAAAAGTACAAATAATACCATACCGTAGTTCGTATGAATAAAAACTGGCATTTGCATTACTCCCATCTGTATGAATAAAAATTAAGCAAAGGCTTTTACTGAAAACCATTTGCTCTTGAGTAAATGGCCTGCAAAATGTAAAGCTTTACACGTTTATAAGTTTGCAGAAAATAAAACTATCGTAACCGAGACGGAAAGCGGCACTGGGGAGGGTCACCTGCTGGAGGACAGATACAAAAAAGCGCACTAAACGTGACGAACGTAATGCCGTTTACGCGCACAATGCGCTGTGCATCGGCACCCATGGTCTACACGTGGATTGGGTTTTCAGTCCCTACCTGATTCCGTGGGTTTTCCCCAGACTATTCTTCTGGGGTTTTCCTCCCACCTCTAAAACTGTAATTTCTTCTCATTGTCTTCTCTCTACGGTTTTTTTTCCGGGGTTTGCGAGCTACAGTGCCTGGGGCATGCACTTTTGAGGATCCTTGGTTTCATTACCAGAAAAAAATTATTTATCGTTTATACTTCGTTTCGTATGAATATAAAGGAGTAAATGCTTCAGATTTTAAATATGCACAGTCCTGTCATTTACAAGGCTGGGTTGGGGCAACCTTGAAATTATAAAGTAAAATAATTCTGCGAAAAATTACTGCATTTAATAAAAGTTCATAAAGTACAAATGATACCATGTTTGTATGAATAAAACATGGCAATTGCTTTTGCTACCACTTTGAAGCATTTACTCGCATCTGTATGAGTAAATTTAGCAAACACTTTTACTAAAAACCGTTTGCTAAATTCTGAAAATAATTACTTTTTACCTTTAAGCTTTTGCTACACTATAAGCGTTTACTTCGTTTCTTATGAATAAAAAGGAGTAAATGCTTCAGATTTCAAATATTTACTTGTCATATTTCAAGATTGGGTTGGGGCTACCTTGAAAATATAAAAGCACATAATTCTGCGCAAAAATTACTGCATTTATTAATGTTAATCGCGAAAAAGTACAAATAATACCATACGGTAGTTCGTATGAATAAAAACTGGCATTTGCATTACTCCCATCTGTATGAATAAAAATTAAGCAAAGGCTTTTACTGAAAACCATTTGCTCTTGAGTAAATGGCCTGCAAAATGTAAAGCTTTACACGTTTATAAGTTTGCAGAAAATAAAACTATCGTAACCGAGACGGAAAGCGGCACTGGGGAGGGTCACGTGCTGGAGGACAGATACAAAAAAAACGTACCAAACGTGACGAACGTAATGACGTTTACGCGCACAATGCGCTGTGCATCGGCACCCATGGTCTACATGTCGATTGGGTTTTCAGTCCCTCCTGATTCCGTGGGTTTTCCCCAGACTATTCTTCTGGGGTTTTCCTCCCACCTCTAAAACTGTAATTTCTTCTCATTGTCTTCTCTATACGGTTTTTTTCGGGGTTTGCGAGCTACAGTGCCTGGGGCATGCACTTTTGAGAAATCCTTGGTTTCATTACCAGAAAAAAATTATTTATCGTTTATACTTCGTTTCGTATGAATAAAAAGGAGTTAATGCTTCAGATTTCAAAGTGCACGATTGTTCGCTTAGCAGCTCCACTATTACAACATTTCATATTTAGATGCTAGGCACTAAAGGGTTGGTCATATTTTGGCCCTAAAAGGGGGGGGGGGCGGATTTTCCCTCTTTCAACTTTTTCCGCGATACTCTTGAAAAAAATATTTATTTCACGGTCTGAGCTGTCCTGACTTTTTAGCCTCGAGTCTTGCACATCTTTTGATACCAAAAACATAAAATTCGAACCACAGGTTGCTGCGCAGCGAAATATTTTCGGCGCTACCCTCCGTCAAAACTGAATTTCCCCATATACGTAGTGTACACATTTGAATTACCATACGTGTTTATGAATAATTCATTAGCCGTAATTCCAAAACCCTTTAACCCATAGTCATGAAATTTCTTGGGTTTGTTCATGTTATGTTGTTCTATGCATGTACCGAGTTTCATAATTTTTCGTCTCTCGATGGCCGAGGTCATGGGGGGGGGGCGGAATCTGCGTGAGATGGTCAAACAACCCGGCCCTTTTCGGGCAAAAGTGACGTTTTCCCATGTTTTCTTCAGGAAAACCCATAAATACATTAATAATAACATTTATTATAATGGAGAAACTCTCAACCAAATACAATATGTGCTCACTTGCCTCGAAAATCTTCGCAAACCCTTCCGAAAGGCAAATTTTAGGTGAAAATGACCCATGAACTTTGACCTCAGGTCAAGGTCACTAAAGGTCAATGGAAAAAATGGCAACATCAATTTTCTTGTTCTCAGGACTCATAAGATTACATTTATAATGGTTGCAATAAATTAACATGAAATTTCGACGGGAACCCAAATCTGCACATTGGCCCCCCCCTACTAGCATATGAAAGAGCCAGAGCTTTATTGTGCAATCGCACTTGTTTGAATTGTAAGCTTATATAGCCAGTCTACGGTGAGGGAATCGTCGGCAATGCGAATGGTAACCATTGGAATCGTTGAAGCTGTACAGACATTGCCTGTGCCCTCTTTTCAATAGGGTCATGCCGAAAAGGAAAGTTTCAAAAGTTTGGGAAGGTTGGCAACTTTTCAGATCATTTTTTGGACATTCTGCAAACACTCCATGATGGAAACTTTTCAGAAAACAGGATGATTTAAGAAATGTGTAAAGTTTTGTTGGTTATTCTTGTAATATTGTTTTTAGGTGACCAAAAAGGGGCTTGATGTAGTTATAAATACAGTAGTGTATTTCCGGTATTTTCAGGTCAGGCTGTAACTCTTAATTGACAATGGTAACCCCATTAACTATGCCCAATTCAACAAGATTCTGCAAATTTCAAATGATAGAAACCTTGAGGGTTAAGGTCAGTGACGACGCTAGGGGAGGGGGGGAGTGCACAGGGCAATTCCCCGCCCCCTCTCCAAACAAAATTTAAAAAAAAGGCGAAAAATGTAAGGTAAACGAAACAATACGAGACTCGAAGTCGATTTTTTACTGTATATTTATGACTGGAAACCCTATGCGAATGGTCCTAAAACGCGGCCATGTGTACCTAAATAATTACGTGACTATGAGTTTTTGAAAAGCCCCCCATCTTGCCCCCAACCGTAAAATGATTTTTTTGCCCGTAGTTTGCCCCCCCCCCAAAAAAAATTGTACAGTCTGGTCTGGCCAATGGTTAAAGGGCCCACGCAATGTTACTGGTTTTTTAGCACTCCTTTAAAAAGCACCTTTGTGTTCCATATAACCTGATTTTCAATTTTCGTTTTGCTACTTTCAAGGGAATTTTGGTGCCTGTTTGGTTTTTACCTAATGAGAAAGATACATATTCATGAGCAAAAACGTGGTTTCATTTCAGGCCGAAACCTCAATGTTACATTTATTTCAGCAGGAAAAGTTGTTAGAATTTTAGAGATTTTGTTGTCGTGAATTTCCTTTTTTTTGGTGATTCGTTGTTGTGTTAGTACATAGCAGTAAGCCAATGAGCAAACTTTTCTCACAAATGTTTTCAATAAAAAAAAACCTAAACTACATCACACCAAATTCCTAAAATGACTTCACAGCAACAGCAACCTAAGTTGTCTGGAAAAGCATGGACAACTTTTCAATGTTTAAATAAGTGCACTTTTCAATTAAATTAAATTAACCAAAGAAGGGAGGTCAAATAGTGCTCATACATTTAAGAGGAGTAGAAAGTTACAAAAATGTGTTCCAAAGAAAAATTCATCTCATGGGGCCTTTAAGGTTAAAGCTGTCGTGCTTCATCTATTTTGTAGCTTTCGAGCAAGTGTATTGTTGGTATTTGTTAACAATAATTCCCAACTATACATCTAGGCCTAAAGTCAGGTTGGTTTCGGTTCCATAAATCATTCTGCGGATTTCATAAAACTTTCTTTGTTACGTGAGATCAAGGCCACGGCAGAAAACATGGTTAGTTCGTGGAGCGGCCTGTATAGACGAACACGTGTATTCAGCATGTAGAACTACCTATTCAACGAAAAATTGTTTGGAAAAAGTTTTTTTTTTAACGAAAGTCAAGCGTGTGTGTATGCTGGCTTGTTTCATAGCTTCAGATTTGGACCAAATATAAACAGAAGTGACTGGAAAACTGGATTTTATACAGACCATGTATTTTACAGATCTAGTTGGCCTCCCATAAATATTACGCTGGATGTTTATACAAAATGCCTATAGCACACCAATTGGTGGTCTAGTTCACTGACCTAATAAACCATATAGACGTCTCTTAAATTACATCGTAGGTCCGGTAACCGTCCTTGATAAAAAAGAACATGAAGCTAAAAATCCTGCCTCGTCTCGTGAGTGCTTATTAACGAGGAGGAACACAATATGTGCTTGGCCGGTTTTAAACACTATGTTTAAAACCGGTTTGGAGTCTGGACGCTGATAATGACACCCATATGTCTTTTGCATTACGAACGTCCACAGTAAAGAGGCCACTGGTGGTCAGGGTTGTGGGAAAACAGCTATAAGGACAAAACGAACAAACAGAGAAAGGGTCGTTGGGAAATCGACCTCATGTCATATCCAAAGAGCAACCACGATTAATAGTCCAGGCAAAATACTTCATTTTTTGAGTGAACCTCAAACAAATTGCAACAGAATTTTTTCACCACAGTGCATTTCTATAAGGTCCCTAAAATGACATACTAAAAGTCCAAAAAAATCCAAGTGGTGGAAATATGCCTAATTTGCATAAATCCAAAATGGCCGAAAATTTTAAGACTTTCACATTGATTTGGTCATATTTCTTATACTCGATAGCTTTTACAGGTACTTAAAACGACAATTGTATTCCGTTTACATTGATTACATAATTATTCTAGTCCTACGCAACTTTCAAGATCCCCATATTTCCCAAATTTGCCATATGCCATATAATAATTTGCATAAATGCAATATATTAAACTGCATAAATAAAAGTTAAAATTATAGCTGTCATGTGTGGACATGTCACAATTGAATTTTCCTGATAATCCAAGTTTAGTTATTTAATATTTATACATAAATATCACAGCACAGTGCATTTCTATAAGGCCCCTAAAAAAGGTCCAAAAATCCAAGTGGTGGAAATATGCCTAATTTGCATAAATTCAAAATGGCCACTTAAACCATGATTTTCATATTGATTTTGCCATAACTCTCGTCCTACATTGCTTTTTTGGGTACTTTAAACAACAATTTGTCCTTTTACATTGATTTCATCATTATGCTAGTCCTGGGTACCTTTCTAGGTCCCTATGTTTCCCAAATTTGCCAAATGCCGTATAATAATCTTCCCATACAAACGGACAAACCACCAGCACCACCATCACTACTTGAGGTCATCAGATGTGGGTGTAAGAAGCGTTCTTTCGTTTTGGACGGTTAGTCATGACGGTTCGTGACAGCTCGTCATGACGGTCGTCCTGGCAAATCACATTCCTCGCTAAAACGAAGGGGCGTGATCAATGGATCTTGGCCAATCAACTGGCTCCTCTGTACGGTAAACTTTGTTGTTCGGGAATAAAGACTTTAGATTATTATTCAAATAATTATGGAACACACACACACACCTACCTGCCAGGGACTGCCACGTTGAATGCCATGGGCGTCGCCAGGATTTTTTCTAGAGGGGGTAAATGCACATTTCGCCTCCCCCCAAAAAAATACCTGTACTTTTGCCAGCATATTCTCAATTTATCTTTTTTCGAGGGTGGGCATGGGGGCATTTACCCACCACTTTTTTCATGATAAAAAGTAGTAATTTAATAGTAAAGTCTGTCAGGAGCAAGTGTGGCCCATTGGGCCATGGCCAGCGCCGGCATTTAAATCCGGTTCAGAGAATATTTCTATTCCCCCTGGATGGGATGCTAGTCCATCGCAGGTTACTCCACAGCTAATGCCGGCACCCATTTATACTCCTGGTTGGAGAGAGGCAAGTATGGATGAAGTCTGCCCTAGGACACAACATAATGGCCAGCACCTGAATTCGAACTCCTGACCCTCTGATCATGAGTCACAAACCCTAACCACACTACGGCACAAAAAGGAGTTTGATCACTGCTTGCTCAATTGGAAGTTGGTTGCTGCCTCGGCAAATAAAATGGAAGACATAATCTAACTTTTGAAGCGCATTTCTGGTGCTGCACATGGCTACCCGAAAATAAATACGTCAAACTTCAATTTGGAGATTGACGGATCCTCTAAAGTCCTTGGAGTTAATATAACACATGCCTGTCATCTAAAAATACACAAAATTATGGCTTTTCTGTTTTTGCACAGACGTAATAAAATTATATTCTGAATTATCGAAAGAACGGTTCGTGGCTAGACTGTACGAATCATAATTTTCTGCATAAGCAATAAAATATGCTTATTTTCAAAAAAAAAAAAAAAAAGGATTTTGTGGCTTTTTGGTTTTTGCAGGGCATAATAAAAGTTTGCTCTGTTATTTTTTGGTCCCATTTTAATAGTTTATAAAATTAGGCAGCTGCTGAACGGCAGAGGGAATTGCAACCGCCCCTCTAAATCTGATACTGTAGAAGGAGGCTTGTTGGAAATGAGAGGCTGCAATTATTGTCCATTTGTCTTTTGTTCTTCCTCGTTTCTACTCATGAATATTAATTTGTGAAGACATTTTTTTTTTAAGCCAGCCATCCAGTCAAAGTAATAGAAGCAAAAAAAAGCTGCCTAATATGGGAGACGTGATCCACTTTTTTTTGGTTCACATTATGACTACTCAAAAACATAAGCAGTGTCGGTAGACTTCAATTTGGAATTTCACAGAGCCTTTGAGTCCCTGGAGTTTATGTAACATATGCTTATCATCTAAAAATACATATTTTTTATTATGGCTTTCTTGTTTTTGCAGGGCGTAATAAAATGTTTGCTCTGAGCCAACGAAAGAATGGTTCGTGGCTACATTGTACGTTCTGTTGAAACTAAACTGGTTAGGTACCATTGCAATCAGTTATGGCGAAAAAAGAGAAGTGTATGAAATAAAATAATTCTTGTTTTTCGCCCTGGGGTTGTGGTGCGTGTGCCATTGGGCAAAACACTTAATTTGCCACTCATTTGGCCCACCCAGGATTTTTTTTTGTAGCGGGGGCAAAGCAAATTAATTGTCCCCCAAAATCCTTGTATTCTCTCTAGCATATTCTCAATTGATCATTTTGTTTTTGGGTGGGCGGGGGACATTTGCCCAACCCACCCCCAGTGACACCCCTGCAGATGCCCATTTTGTTAAATGTGTATTAAATTAATAGCAAATATGACTTTAAGTAGGCAGGAGGCACAAATCGTGCAATGTTTAGAATTCTGAAAGAAAAGAATTGAGAAAAAAACCCTCTTCCATGCAGGCACAGATGAAGTCGCACAGAAAAATGAAGGATTATGGGGTATATTGCAAAAGTGGCATTTTAGTGTTTGAATCCACATGTACATAGTATATATAAACACATGCACTGGGTTCAAAACTACATGTAGTGATGAAAGTTTGCCAATTTATTCTCGCAATAAACAAATGAACCCTGTAATCCATCATGTTTTTGTACGAGCCATAAGACAGTCCCTGCATGAAAGAGATTTCTTCCTGCTCCTTTTCTTTAAGAACTTTAAACATCGCGTGGTAAATAAAATGTAGGGCTTATGGCCTTGTACCCCTTTTGAAACTCCTGCACTAATCCCATTCAAAGTGAGCAACTGCATGGGCTGGCTTTCCATTTCCATTGTTGTTGCATTCAATTTCAATTTGCATTGTTGTTGCATTGTTGTTGCATTCTAAAATCTTTATTACGAATGACAAAGGTTACCGTACAGAGGAGCCAGTTGATTGACAAAATTGTATTGATCACGCCCCTTCGTTTCAGCGAGGAATGTGATTGGACGGGACGACCGTTATGACGAGCTATCATGACGACCCGTCATGACTAACCGTCCAAAAACGAAAGAACGCTAGAAAGACTTGTGCGAATAGAAACTGCACGTGCCGAAAGTATGGTCTCTCTTGTTCAACTGCTTGCACTGAAAACCGTGGCACTAGTTGTGCCAACTCGCCACCACCAGACATTGATCCTAAGGCTGCTGAAGATTATAGTCTGCCACATAAGTGTTCATTCTAAGATACAATGATGTACGTGTAGATGATAACAATCAGACTAACATTGCATGCAAGCCAATATGGATGATAGGCCGCCAATATGAATCTTTGTGATACTTCTGTATTCATAACTGAACTTGGATTATCAGGAAAAGTACAATTGTTTTCTCCCTTCACAGTAATGAGAAATGATAAGAAGTTAAGCTACGCTTTCATTTCATTTACTATTCCGTATTTTGTATTTTGAGTTGCATATTTGAAACTGATATTGTTAAGTGATTTACAAGAACCTCTTAAATAATTGCGACTTTTACTATGATTGTGTTTTTATTTAATTGACTTGCTACTTGTTCCTTTTTAGTTGTTAAGAATTAGTATTTAACTTTGTCATTCTGTTCTTGGATGAAGATTACTCAATATGTATCTTGCGCCTCTTAAATCAGACTCAATAAAAGTGCAAAACCTGATGAATAGTTACCCCCGCAACCCATTTTCCATGGCCTAAGTCCCAACATGATTCCTAATTGTGCTGTAACTTCAACTTTACTTTACTTTATTTGAATTTATGCAAATTAATATAAGGCATTTATGCAAATTATTATACGGCATTAGGCAAAGTTGGGAAACATAGGGATCTCGAAAGGTACCCAGGATTAGAATAATGATGAAATCAACGTAAAAGGATAAATTGTTGTTTAAAGTACCCCAAAAAGTAATGTAGGACGAGAGTTATGGCCAAATCAGTATGAAAATCATATAATTAGTGGCCATTTTGAATTTATGCAAATTAGGCATATTTCCACCACTTGGATTTTTTTTTTTTTAACTTTTTTTCGGGACCATATAAATATGCTCTGTGGTGTGATACATAACTGAACTAGGAGTTATTAGGGAAAATTCAATTGTGGCATGTTCACACATGACAGCCATAATTTTAATTTTAATTTATATGCAAATTAATATACGGCATTTATGCAAATTATTATACGGCATTTGGCAAAGTTAGGAAACATAGGGATCTAGAAGGGTACCCAGGACTAGAATAATGATGAAATCAATGAACAAGGACAAATTGTTGTTTAAAGTACCCCAAAAAGCAATGTATAGGACGAGAGTTATGGCCAAATTAATATGTAAATCATATAATTAGTGGCTATTTTGAATTTATGCAAATTAAGCATATTTCCACCACTTGGATTTTTTTGTTCATTTTTTTTCGGGACCATATAGTGATGCTCTGTGGTGTGATATTTATGTATACATACATGTAACTGAACTAGAAGTTATTAGGGAAAATTCAATTGTGATGTCAACACATGACAGCCATAATTTAATTTTAATTTATGCAAATTAATATACGGCATTTATGCAAATAATTATACCGCATTTGGCAAATTTGGGAAACATAGGGATCTTGAAATTTACCTAGGACTAGAATAATGATGAAATCAATGTAAAAGGACTAAAATTGTTGTTTAAAGTTCCTCAAGAAGCTAATAGTATGAAATATATGACCAAATCATTGTGAAAGTCCTAAAATATGCGGCGATTTTGGATTTATGCAAATTAGGCATATTTCCACCACTTGGATTTTTTTGGACTTTTAGTATGTCATTTTAGGGACCTTAAAGAAATGCACTGTGGTAAAAAAAAATTCTGTTGCAGTTTGTTTGAGGTCAAACCTTATATTGCCTGGACTATAAGTGTAGAGAGAATTAGTCCGATGCTTTACCACACAAAGCCTCAAACTGTAAATACACTCTAAAAACATCAGGGTCAGATTAACCCGAAATGCTTGTTCTTTTGGGCTCAACCCTTTTCCAGGTCGAAAATGACACTTTTCCGGGTCATTGTGACCCGGAATAGTGTTCTTTTGACAAGAAAATTAAGTGTCATTTTGACCCGGAAAAGTGTCATCTTGACCCGGCAAAATGTCAGGCCAAATAGAACCCGGAATCCGGGTCAAATCTGACCGAGAGTTTTTAGAGTGTGTTGACTTAGTTCAAAATGTGTAATCGTTGCAGCGTCCTCGTTTGCTAAAGAAAAGTGTGGCCTAGTATCACTCTCAAAACTTCCAGGTCTGATTTGACCCGGAAACCGACACTTTTCCGGGTCAAAACGACATTTCTTTATCACATTTTGCGGGTCTTTTTGACCCTGAAAAATGTCATTATGACCCTGAAACGTGTCAGGCCTAAAAGAACTCGGATTGCGGGTCAAAATATGACCCGAACGTTTTAGAGAGCTGTATTTTTGTCCGCCTACCTTCGACAGGGCAACGCTGGAGAATTCCTCCCACTTTAGCACCGTCTCCTCCCCCGGGTTGCCCATGTTCTGCCCCTTCAGGATCCGCGCCGCAGTCACGGTGGACACCCCCATGCCGTCACCTAAGAAGAACACCACGTTCTTAGCCACGTTCTTGTTCAACGTGCGCTCGCGGTTCAGGGCATTCTGCAACGTCTGTTTTGCTTGGTCGTTCCAAAATTTGGCATCTGTTAAAAGTAAAGTCAGTATCCATTGCCATGTTTTATTTTTTTATCTTTTCGTTAGTCGCGGACGGTAAAGCCTAGTTTTCACATTGACGTAAGAAACGCTAACGTTTCTTAACTAATCTCGCCGACAACCCCGACAAACGATCGGCAAGATGAACCCGGCTCAACTTTGCCGTATACTGTCTGCGCAGTCTACGTACGCTTAAAGGGTACATGAGATGATATTCTTTCAACACATTTTATTGAACTTTCTAATGCTCTTAAATGTATGAAAACTGTTTGTCAGTCCTTTTCGGTGAATGTTATTGGAAAGTGCACTTCTTTAAACATTAACAACCGAGAGCGTCGTTGCTGTGGTGTCATTTTAGGAAGACACTGTTCAATTTAGGGGCTTTCTCATTGAAAATATTTGTGAGATAAAAAAACCATACTGGCCCTATCGAAAGAACTAAATTATTCACGACTTGGCTCCAACCGTCTTGGGAATAAAAATTACGCGTCCCGGGCAGGGGGGTTCGAAACCCCACTTGCTTGTTCCGGGGGTCACATTTAATCTTGTGCGGGGGGGGGGGGGCATGAAAAATAAGTAGGTTAGGCCTATCGTTGCATTTGTACATTCTACTTAATGTAACTTGAAATAAGTGAAATTCCATTAAAGTCTGGCTCCAACTTCTGTAAATGATTCTCGAAATATGCAAAAAAACCACACACAAAAACGGTTTTTAATGGCTAAATGCTAAAAGAAAAAGTATGGTTTCTTAATGGCTAATTTTTCCTCACTGGACTTGTAATGTAATTGTATGTATTGATCTACGTGTTCACCATTTTAAACATATTTATGCTGTAATTTTTTTAATATTTTAATGTGTACAGCGCCTAAGAGCATATTATGGATCCGCGCGCTATATAAGTGTTAATATTTTTATTATATTATTATAACTGCTTAACGGTTTATCCAGTGCAACATGTCAAAATTTAAATATCTAAATGAAAACATGTCGTAGTTAAACATGTGAAAAAAGTGGGTATAGGCCTACAAGATATGAGTTTAAAAATGTTGGACCCATGCAGGGAAGGAAGCTATTAAAAAGTTGGAGTGAAACTCACCCTGCGATTGGACCCGGCCACCGACCAGGAACAGGACGCAAGCCACCGGGACCAGAAGCCGCGTTGTTAGACCCATACTCGTCGTTGGGAAAATCCTTGTTATTGCTGACAAACGGAACGGGAGAATGATAGATTTGGAGCTTTCGTTTGACGTGTGACGAGGCCTTGTGTTTTGGTGACAACTAGAAAAGAGTTTCACATTAAGGCTACGGTGGGCGGCACTCTTTGGCGCAGTGACATTGGCGTTAACGACAGATGGCGGGCTTCATTTCTCAACGTTGGGGTGCAGGCCAGTAAACTGGTCCGAAATTGCCTATGCCGACCAAATCACGATTTGTATGCCCTTAAATTCTTCAGTATTTAAGCATATTGTGGGCCATGACCTTGAGGATTTCCTAAAGAAAACCTGAAGGGTGAAAACCGTGTAGAGGACTGCAAACTGAGCATCGTATTAATTAGTGTGATATGTGGATGAAAGGCTCTAAAATGGCGCTATATGGTGCAATGGAACGTATAGACATCCGTTTTCAAAATACCGATGGGCTTCAGTCTTGCTTTTAAGGGTAGTCATCTTTGGATGGAATTTTAAGTAATGCATTAAATTGAACGGTGGCCAGGTGATTTATCATGAAAAATAGACAAACTAAACAGAAAATTTCGACTAAATATTGTTGTTCTCTCCCTGAACAGCGTCTGGTGTCAATGCGGAGAAAAACTTGGCGAGAGTGCAGTCCCAGTCCAAACAGACCAATTTCCACACTTTTTGGTAGGAAACGATAGTCATGGACGACAAACTATCTCAAAAATTAAGTAATGCATTAAATTGAACTGTTGCCAGGTAATTTATCATGAAATATAGACAAACTAGACAGAAGATTTAGACAAAATATTGTTGTTCTCTCCCTCAAAAGTGTCTTGTGTAAACGCGGATAAAAACTTGGCGAGAGTGCAGTCCCAGCCCAAACAGACCATTTTCCACACGTTTTGGTCGGAAACGATAGTCATAAACGACAAACTATCTCAAAAATTAAGTAACGCATTAAATTGAACGGTGGACATGTGATTTATCATGAAACATAGACAAACTAGACAGAAGATTTAGCCAAAATATTGTTGTTCTCTCCCTCAACAGTGTCTTGTGTAAACGCGAAGAACAACTTGGCGAGAGTGCAGTCCCATTCTAAACAGACCATTTTCCACACTTTTTGCTCTGAAACGATAGCCATGGACGACAAACTATCTCAAAAATTAAGTAATGCATTAAATTGAACGGTGGCCATGTGATTTATCATGAAAAATAGACAAACTAGACTGAAGATTTAGACAAAATATTGTTTTTCTCTCCCTCAACAGTGACTTGTGTAAACTCGGAGAAAAACTTGGTGAGAGTGCAGTCCCGGTCCAAACAGACCATTTTCAACACTTTTTACCACAGAAATACGAGCTCACAGTCCTATTCACTGCTTCCACATTTGTTTTCGTGCAAACCCTCCAGTTCATGGCCCACAAAAAGCACTCATAAAACAAATACGAGGGCTTGCCTGATGGCATGATGAAACAATGCTTTAGAGAATACAACAATGAAACTAATACTATTCATGCCAAAAAAGGGAAACCTCTACGAGACACGAAAACAGGCATAAGGGAAAAAAAAGGAGATTATGTTTCCACAAATAAAATGATTATTACACCTTTTGGTCTGTAACCTGTTTTTGCAGTGAGTAAATAATTTCCCTTTGTAGCACATTTCTGTGAATTTAAGCTGTTCTCCCCGGACTCTTAACCTGAAAGGAATAGAAAATATTAGTCCAACCTGGGCGTCGCCGGGATTTTTCTAGAGGGGGGCAAATCACATTTCCCTCCAGAAATCCCTGTACTTTTCTAGCATATTCTCGATTGATCATTTTTCGAGGGTGGGCTGGGACATTTGCCCTCCAACCCATTAAATCAACATCAATATGACTTCGCGCTTCTTTTTCTGTCTTTTTTCAATTTCCCCCATTTTTTTGCTTTCCCTTGCTCCCCCCCCCCCCTGCGAAGCCCATGGCAACCAAAACTAAACCGGAGGAGATCCTTTAAACCAATATAAAAAAGAGCACCATTGTTGACTCTAGCTTTCGTATCAAGGATCAACGAGTGTTTTATCGCGTCATGTTTGCAAGTTAGATGAGCGATAGCGTCAAGTTGATCAAAAGTGTAGTCGCTAATAACAGAGGTGTCGTAACTCACACAAGGTATAACAAACTGGTACCGGTGCATGTCAACGTGCAGTTGCAGTGGGCTGATCGACCTCAACTTGTCCGGTGAAGCTTTACCAACGTCTGCAAGTTCCAATCGCAGGCTGGTTCCAAACTTGGGCAGACGTTTTTTTTCTCAACTTCTTGCTTGTTTAGTATCGATTCCGATCATGCGATACACGGGCTGGACGACGATTTGGCTCCTTCTGTGTCTGGGTTTTGCCGGCTGCGCGTGGGCTCAGAGTAAGTTTGCGGTGTTTTTTTTTTTTGTTTTTTTTTTAAAATACATGTACTTGAAATCCACCATTCAATCATCAAAATGCAAATTCCAGTGAAAATGGTATCTTTCAGTTTATCTGAAAGGATCTGGCGTAAGGTTTTGGTGATTATCAAAATCCTGGATTTGTTACCTCCATAATGACAATATGGAATGCAATGGGAAAAATGATTAGTACCCAAATGTGCATCCGGGTCTGGACATTAATTGTGTGCTCTTAACAAAGGCACCTAACCAGGGCCATTCGGATCGGACGTAATACCGTATGTACCGTGTGTTGTGTAATGCAATATGCACGTAAAAGAACCCAGTAACACTTTTCGCTTAGAGAAGGGGTTTGTCTCGGTGTTTCTGGCCTCATGTTGAAACTCTACAGCAGAGTATTAAGGAGAAGAACCAACGAAGTATCAGGTACCAAGTAGTAGAACTCGTTCTAAAATAAAACACCAGCTTTCAAGCTGCTAGGGTAATAAATAGAGGGGAGGGGGGGGGGGGGGGTGAGGCGCACTCATGGGTGAATATTGCCCAAGCCAAGGTGAACAATGCAACTACCCAAAATGGGATTGTCCTTTACTCATGTTTTGGTTAGAATTTCTATTCAATTGACCAAAAACTTGTGGTCATACAAGACCAAAATAAATTTATTCTGGTATTTAATTTAATACCAATTCTAAGCCAAACACTAGGATAAATCACAACCCAAGTATGGGAAAAGGCAGTTTTCACCCTAGCTGGGGTAAATATTTTTCAGTGGATCGAGTCTTTTGGGAGATCCATTTCAATTAAAATTGAAGAGGGTTTGACTTAATAACAGTGTTGTAGTCGAGTATAATACTTTTTTTCCAAGTACCGAGTACTGCCGAGTACTTAGGTAGCCGAGTACAAGTTCGAGTACGAGTACTTGTACCTCCGAGTACAAGAACAGGTCTCCGAGTACGAGTACTTATACTTCCGAGTACGAGTACGAGTACTGTACTTCCGAGTACGAGTACAAGTACTTGTATTCCGAATACAGCCATACGGCAAATGGTTGATTGTGCGTAATTATTGGCCAAGACTCAGTCAGACCGATGTATACAGACCCAATTACGGCTAGCTGTTGTGTTCATCTGGACGTGCACAGAGGAAAATCAGGAAACTTCGATTTCTCCACAAGCCAATCAACCATTTCAAACTGAAAGTATTGATAAAATAAGGCCATGGTGTATAAAGCCAAGCTATACCATTTCCCCGAGTACTGCTATTCGAGTACAAGTACTTTGCTGCCTGAGTACGAATACAGTCATTTCGAGTAGGAGTACTTTGACATTCGAGTACGAGAACGAGTACGAGTACTCCAAAAAAGTACTCGAGTAGTACTTGAGTACGAGTACCGAGTACGAGTACTACAACACTGCTTAATAATCAACTCTTCCTCTTGAATTTTCCGGAGTTGAAGGTTTATCGGCTACAAAATAAACTTGGTGCAATAACCGAACCGGCAGTGACCATAGTTGAGTGGCCGGAACCTTGACTTTGGACCCGATATTCGCAATATTGTCACACGCCCTTGCTTGCATGGTTGTCCACATGCCTGCGATGCATGAGTAATGGAGTCCCACGCGTGATCACAATGTTGCTGGTTTCTGTACGTACTCAGTTGAATCAATAAATATAGACGCAGTATCATCGCACTAAATCTGATTTGTTTCAGTTCAACTGTTCAACTGAAATTAATTATTCATTGGTTATCTATTAGTTCTCAAGAGTTATACTAAAGTTCGTCGACTGACAGGATAGTTAATACGGGTCGATATTCAACGGGCCCAATATCGCGTGCACTGTGCTCGTAAATTTACGGACTCCGTAAAGTGAAACATTCTGTATTTTCGGGGTAATTTTAAAAGGGTCTGTTTATTATACGGAATGAAAAAAACGTTTCCGGAAATTTTGCTGCCTGCACGAAAATAGCGTTCCGTTTTCCTGCAGCAAAATTTCCGGGAATTTTTTTTCATTCCCTAAAATAAACAGACCCTTAACATTGAGTTTGGACATGATTATGTACACGGTTGTGGGTGAAATAACAATACCTACTTAGATGTATCATATTATGTGTAGGTGTTTGGGCCGATGTGGTTGATTGTAATCACGCTAATTAGTATTTTTATTTACGGAAAGTCCGTAAATTTACGCCGAAAGTACGGAATATTCCACTTTACGGGGTCCGTAGATTTACGGGCATCATGCCAAAAGGGTGAGATCAAGAAAGAAAATTTTAGTTGCCATTATGGAAACTACGCATTATGTGCCCAGTTTCAGGGCCCATTGTAAGGGTTTTTTGGCCTTGGTTTTCATATCCCTCGTTCATATCAGAACTCTGTATAGCATTTTGGGGTTCACATTTATGCTCGAAGGGGCACATTTATGTCCGAGGGCACTTGGGTTTTAATCTAGGGGGAAAGTGCCCCGCCCTCTCCCGGCTCCGCCGCCCCTGGTGGTAGTGTATACTTGTTTGCTTTATGGTATTAACTCTATGTGTTATAATCTTTCGAGAAGAATTGTGATTCTAAAGAGAACCAGTTAGTTGTAAAACTCGACGTTTCATCTAGTGTGTTCTGATCATCTTCAGGAGAGAGCCGCAGGGGTGGATGATGTTGTAATGTGGGCTGAAAGAACGCGTGGGATATGGGCGCGAAAATGGTCCTATGATTTTGTTGTTCGGATTTGTCTTTAGATGCTCAGTTCTGGAACGACCAGGCCCAGGACACGCTGCAGAAGGCCCTGACGAGGGAAGCCAGCCTGAACCGCAACGTGGCCAAGAACATCGTGTTCTTCCTCGGGGACGGCATGGGCGTCTCCACGGTGACGGCAGCCCGGATCATGAAGGGTCAGCAGGCCGGCATGACCGGGGAGGAGACGGTCTTGTCCTGGGAGAAGTTCTCCAGCGTCGCCCTGTCAAAGGTTCGGTAACAAACCTTAGGCCTATCCGTTGTTGGAATAATTTTCACCGCAGACAAAACAAACTGATACCTTCTTTCTAACTTCGACGCCGAGTGTCGCAGTTAGCTATCTCGCCTTTCATCTCAATTATATGGAAGTGTATGTGGAAGTGTAGATAGGACATGGTTAAAAATAGAACTAATTCGTGCGTACGGTTTAGTAATTCGTACGTACGAATTAGTTTTATTTTTAACCATGTCCTATCTACACTTCCATAGAAAATGTCCACCGCGACCGGTGTAAACAACCGGGTTTTTCCTCAAGAAACGGTAAGACATTAGGTTAGTTTCCGTTCAACCATGAACTACACAATCCGAAACATAATTTTTTTCCCGGTGATTTCAGGCTGTTATGCCCTTTTATGTGCAGGGTCTATAAAACATGTTAGCGTTGTAGATCGCAATAAAGATCTTCCCGCTGACCATTAAACAAAGGTCACCTGTTCAAGTGCAAAACCCACTCGGCATTTTGTTAACTTGAACAGGCTGACAACTCATCACCTCTTTGTTTACTTTTTGCCATAATGCTGAGAAAAAGTGTACTTTAAACTCAAATAGTACCATTGTCGTGGACACACAACAATTTAGATAAGATAAAGAGGTCAATTCGTGATTTAAAACAAACTGTACTGGGCTCAATTCCAAAGCAGTGCTAAGCGCTAAAGGGTATAATAATAGATAAATTCCCAAGGAGATAAGATCCCTACAGACACAATACTTCCAAATTGTTTAAACGATGCTCAGAACTCTCGCAGGTGTTTAGGCTGCACATAATGATTATCAATACAGCCGTCTTTCATTTTCCTTTCATGCATTTTTTGGTGGTTTGATTTCTTTGGAGAAATTCTCACCCAAAGAAGGCCATCCCTAAAACGAATGATATTTCCCAACTGGAAAAAGTAGCCGTTTTGAAAAAGGATCCCTCCACAACATGGTTAAATAGCGCCACTTTCGGATCCAAATGCATCCGAAATGCTCAAAAGTGGAAGCCCCAAGTCCAGGCCAAAGGTGCATTGCCATGTGTCTTCAATCTCCCAAATTCCATGGTTCTTGGACCTCTCTAATAATATAGAATAATTTGAATGTATATCATGAGCTCGGCGGACGGAGTTTTGGCATATTTACTTGGTTGCACCCTAAAGCACACGATCTTCTGCTCACAACCTCCGTCTGTTCCAAGGACACCGTAATAATGATGTGCAAACCCGACCCGAAAACCGAAACCGACCCGACCCGAAACCGACTTCGGGTCGGGTCGGGTCAGTTTGTCCATCTTTTCAGTTGGATCGGGTCGGTTTCGGTTTTGCATTTTACTTTTTGGGGTTGGGTCGGGTCGGTTAAGCCATCTTTTGAAAAAACAAAAAAAAACACCGAAATAAACCGTAAAAACCCTAAACAATTGAGATATTCAGGGATGCAATATTATTGACAGTCACTGTGACCGCAGCCCATTGTGTGGTGTGGCCAACGTGCGCACTATCAAATATCCATGGTATTAATTTCTCCAGTCGGATGGGGACTGACAGTGATATACTGTAGATGGTGTGTAACATTTTTCATGATACCGCGTGGTAATACCAAGCGCTTTTCGTTTGTCAATAAGCAGAGTACTGAGTATGAGAGATCTCGAGAGACGATGGTTTTGCAAAATAATTCACGCAACGTGGGTATAAAGGGCAGGCACAAAAAAAAATGTTCACTTTGTCCACGCCAGGTATTTGGGATTTTTCGGGTCGATTCGGCTTCGAGTCGGTTCGGCTCGGTTTTACCTTATTTTTTGTCGGGTCGGGTCGGTTTGATGGAGTTAAGATCGGTTTCGGTTCGGATTCGGTTTATATCTCTAATGCTTCGGGTTGGTTTGACCTGGTCAACCCGACCGATGCACATCATTACAGCTAATTTTGTTGCCAAATATCAAGCTGAAACTACGGACATACAAATAGAAATCTCACTGCGCGAGCAACCGTTAGCACGTCCACTCCGTTAAATAGTGCTTTAGGGTTAGTATTTTATTTCCTAGTATAGGTAGTAAAACGTTTTGTGCTAACGTAAACGTGGAGCAGCGCAAGGAAATCGGCCCTGGCCTAAAAGGGGCAATGTCAAACAGCACGAAAGAAAACGTCGATGGTGACAGAGAAACTGTTGATGACATTAGCAGCTACAGTGATGTGATCCTCATTCGTCCATGTGTGATCCATGTTACTTTCGTTATACCTTTACAGGTATAAACTCCGCACACAATGCTGGGGTTAATGACAATGTTTTGAATTGTTAATTGTTAATTCACCGACAACGACCCAGTCGAAAGATGACAGTGACAAGAATGGGTGATGAAGATGGCGGATGATGCTGGCAGTAAAGACCACAGTGACAAACGTGATGGACCTCTCCACATTCTTTGAGTCTTCCATCGTGACGTAGCATAATCATTTTGTTTTTCTTTTGGCTTTAATACGGTAGACCTACAATACCAACCGGCAAGTGCCGGACTCAGCCGGCACAGCCACAGCGTACTTCTGCGGCGTCAAGACCAAGGAGGAGATGATCGGAGTGGACGACCAGGCCGTATTGGGAGACTGTCAGTCCAGCCTGAATGCTGCAGTGGACTCGGTCATGACAGATGCAGAAAAAGAAGGTGATATACAAACCATCTTCACTTTTGAGGACTTTTTCACACATGGTTTGCGCGGGTACCCGGCTCAGCAAGTTGTGCTTGAATGTACAAACGCGCAGCTTTCCCGCAGGCAATTTTTTTTCATGAAACCAATACAGCCACGGACTACACTGAACCCCCCAAAAAAGAAGAAAGTCTCCCCTTCCAATACTTTTATGTCTAACTCAAAAACTACTGGGCACATCTTGCTTTTATTGCGTGATTAGTGCAGAAATTCCTTAGCAATCCAGCCATATACTCTTTATGTGGCCCAAAACGGCAATAATGTGTACGAATTTGTGCAATTTATGAATAATGATACCGAAAACAGTTGCGCTTTGTATACGTGCATGTTGCGGTTCACACTCACCTTGCTAATGTACAAAAGTGCAACTTTTTTTCGGAACCACTTGTTTAAATTGCATCATTTTGTACACATTATCACTGTTTTCGGCCAAACGGAGAGTATGGCTGGATTGCTAAGGAATTTCTCCACTGATCAGTTGTAATTTGAGCAAGATGTGCCCAGAAGTTGTTGAGTTAGACAAAAAAGTATAAAGGGAGACTTTCTTTTTTGGCCGGTATTTAACGGTTGATTAAGACCGGCTGGCTGGTCTTAATTAAACTCTTTTTCAGTGTCACATGAAATTTTGACTCTTGTGAAATCCGGTGCTTTATACCATTTTATTAGTTGAACGTTCACATTCCTCACGTAGGCATGCGCAATACTACCAGTGAGTCAGTATTTCAAAGTCATAAATTCACACAACATAAAATTGCATGCGCAATACTACCAGTGAGTCAGTATTTCAAAGTCATAAATTCACACTACATAAATCCACACTACACCGGCACAGCTGCGTTCGGTGCCCACGCGCGGTACGCGCGACACGCGCGCCAATCTCCATAAAAGGAGTTGTTTACGACTTACTCGCGAGAGGGAAATACCATAATATGACTAGAGGGTTGTTTCGAAAACATGAAATAGGCCTACAGTTGTTGAACAAAATCGTTGGAAATGTATAATTTTTGTTATCAGCATCCAGACTCCATCCGGTCTTAAACATAGTATATAAAACCGGTCAAGCATACATTTATTCGATTCGTATAAGATATGATTGAAAGAAAGAAAAGTCACATTTGAATTAAATAACAATGAACAACTAAGTGACTCGAAACCGTAGCATTTGGACCCCCGTTGTGTCCTAACGGGCCACAGGCCACGCTTACCGCCTTTGGATCTAAACTATTTGAAGTTCCAATCACATAATATTTTACTCACTCACGTGATATTTCTCAAGCAAGAGTATTCAGGCAAATGACTTAACTAGCCTGCAGAAGAAAACAATGCCCCCCCCCTCCCCGCTGCAGACTTAATGCAGCTCATTGTGTCCTTCAATCTCTTTCCAAACGTGGAGGGTGTACATGTACCTCGTAAATGGAGTCCATAGAATCCTAAACTTTTTGTTGTTGGTCATTCTCTAGGCAAGGCGACGGGGTTCGTCACCACTGCCCGCGTGACGCACGCTACTCCGGCGTGTTTGTACGCACACTCTCCGGACCGGAACTGGGAGAACAACAAGGATATCCCGGAGGCAGAGGCGGCGCTTGGGTGTACCGACATTGCACACCAACTGGTCACGCTGGGACAAAACATTAAAGTACGTATAACTATCCGTTCACAAGTACCCCCTCACCGGCAAAGAAAGTACAGTTTGGGGTGACCGAACGACACCATCTTGCCTGACTGCAATATTTTGCCATGAAGCGCGGCCACTGCGTGTAGGCGCGGCCTACATAGTAAAAATCCCCTGGTGTACGTGCGTCACACAAAAGGGACGGTGCGCGCGCGTCAACTAGCGAAATATATGTGTCCCGCCCGCGATATTTTTTATTACACAACTGTCTGGGGTACTTTGTGCGCTTTCCTATGGGACATTTTTATTACAAACAGGCTGGAGTGGAGGCTACTATTTTTCAACTTGGTACGGATTTCGGACTTTATTTCCCTTTTATAAAAAATCTTCAAGAGCCTCGGATCAGAAAGAAAAAGAATGTATACGCGCGCGCGCGTAGGTAAAAGGCTACAGGACATAGATATAGAATTTAAGTTTTATATCTATGCTACAGGATTGTAGAGCGCTGCTACGCGGCGCTCTACAATCCTATAACCTTGATTCAAGTCGCCTGAAAAATGGGTACCCTGTACTATTGTGTAAATAAAATATTGGCCAACCGTCCATGAGACGTCGTTGTTAGGTAAAAGGGTGCCCTCTTTTGTTGGCGCACGGAGTCCATCCTTTTCTGTGGGAAATATTGTTGACACAATATGAGGGCGCTAATTATTATTGCGTCCACAAAAGTATTAATTGTGGTCCTGATCCAAGATAATGAAGTCTAGGATGCAGACGGAATTCCCTAACGAGATTTGGCGTGACCATACTATCCCTAACGAGATTTGGCGTGACCATACTATCCACGACCCCTTTTAACTTTCTTTGTGTCACCGGCCCATGGCGCCGTCCATGACTTCTGTGCCATCAACATTCACCCTGCTGTTTCTCTGACAAAAAAACAAACACGGAAATCTGAAATAAAGGTTGAGTAAAAACGGAAACCAAATCCCAACATTTATATTTCATATTTTGATAAAATGTGTAGCTCCTAACATGAAATTTACTGACAAGCCAATTTCATAGCTACTTTTAGATGAAAAAAAGTCTTGAAATTGCTCAATCTGTTCAAAGAATATCACTACTTCAACGCAATGACCCTAAATCCTCTTTCGTCCAAAGATGATATTTCAAGAATCGTCGTCACAATTGTCGACAAACATCACCAGCGATAAAACCTCAGTTTAAAAGTTAGAAATATTCAACAAAGTCCTTTTGAAGGCCCGTCTTTTAAACAAGTGCATTTTATAAATCATATTGTTTGTCTGACAGGGTTGTTAATAAAAGATATTGTACACTACAATTGTTGAAACAGGTATTCTGTATCATTTTCTTTGATGAACAATCAAAATACACAATAAACTTTTTTGGAGGAAACAGGTTTTATGGTCATTGCGTTTAAATGGTTTATATTCTTTGAACGGATTGAGCAATTTGAGTATTTTTTTCATCTAAAAGTAGTTTATGAAAATGGCTTTCCAGTCACAATATGTTTGGTGCTACATATTTTTTTTAAATATGAAATACATTTTTGGGGGTTTGGGTTCCGCTTTTTATGACTCACCCTGTCGTCGAGTGATATGTGTTTGTGTGTATGCCGAAAGTCTTTGTCGAACCCAGCGTTGCAGCAAATTCTGCTTCTATACCAGTAGAGTTTGTTTACATACACTTTTTTTCAGGTCATTTTGGGCGGTGGTCGACGGGAGATGATACCGAACAATTTTACGGACTACGAGTACCCCAACATGACTGGCCAGCGCACAGACGGCAGGAATCTCGTAGGTAATGTTGAAGAGAAGGCAGGGTATCAGATTATGAAAACTAAACTGATTTCTATTTTAAATCGAAAAGTCACTAATTTGTATAACTTAAACAGACACAGAGAGTTGGAAAAGGAAATAGTCTTCAGATTTAGTCTCGTGAGAGACAAGAATTTTGGTTTTAAAAGTCTGGAAAAACGATACACAAGGATTCAATATTTTAGATAATGAACACAGCATTGTCGGTTATATTGGGTGTGATTGTCCCTTATTTAGATATGTGTTGCAACACAATAATGACGAAATGCAAAATATAATAGCAGTAACACTAAGAATTGAACATCATCTTAATCAACTTGAGACTTCATTTTTCCCCTAGACTAAAATTATTCTCGTGTATTTGTCTGGTTTTGACAGATGAATGGTTGGCAAGTAAAGACGCTCAAACGAGTCACTTCGTGTGGAATCTGGATCAGTTCAATGAGGTGGACGCGGAGAACACGGAGTATCTGCTAGGTGAGTGTCTTCGGTGAACCGTAGGTCATAGTTTGGCCTTCTCCATCCCCTTGAAGAGAGACTGCATGGGCAAAAGGGGAAATGGCTTTGAAGAAACTCACCAGATCCGAACCACAGATCGCTTTTTTTAATGATGCTAGGAATTGCAATCACCTGAATGCACTTGTGGTTTCAGCTATGGAGTTGAAGGGAACCTCTTGATTTTGAAATGAATAGATCTTACGAGTTGTGCGATTTGCTTAAGAAATAAAAAAAACCTAATACCTGTTATGTGCAAATAACTGTTTTGACATAATTTAATTTCACGAAATGTTACAACCGACCTGTGCAAGGTTTTTTAAATATTTTTTTTTTTTGAAATTGTTAGGCGGATCACCATTATTTTGAGGTTTGTAGAATCCACTTCAGTGAAGACACCCCCACACACTCTTAATTATACAAAATTGGGTCGTCTATGTATGACCGGGCTAGCTGTCTTCATGAACATGTCATCCAGATATAGCATGGACGACTAACTTAGTGGCTTCTGGGAAGAAATTAGGTAGCGATGAGTGGCGTTAAGTTTAAGATTCGTCCCTCATAATATTGTTCAGCAAGGACAAAGTTATGTCGCCTGCCTTTTCCCCACTTTTTTCCCTTCTAATTTCACTGGGTAGCCCATTCAGTGAAATCCAATGGTCTCCCATGGGGCCCAGTAAAGAAAAGACAATGTGAGAATTAAGAGTTTCAGATGGAGGAAAACCAAAAAAGAATATTCAGGGGGAAACCCACGAAATCAGGTAGGGACTGAAAACCCAACCCCCATGTTGGCCCAGTTGGGATTCGAACCCGGGTCACAGCTGTAAAAGGTGAGGAAAGTACCGCTATACGCCAACCTGACTACCCAGCTGATGGCAATACGTGGTCTTTTGGAACAAGTATTGACATTAGCCTTTTGAATTATGGTGAACATAACAGGAGGCGCTATTTTCTATACTGTGTGCATGGGAAAACTCATTTCCTGAAATTGATCAATACCAAATAGCGCCCGTACTATTGTGTCCATCCTAACCTGAAAGGGCTCCCGTCTCCTGCTTTATTTGTCGCTTTAGGTCTGTTCGAGTCCAGTCACATGCAATACGAAGGTGAGCGCACCAACGAACCATCCATCGCGGAGATGACAGAGAAGGCCATTCGGATCCTACAGAAAGACAAAGACGGGTTCTTCCTGATGGTCGAAGGTAAGACCAACATTGAATGGAGAACCGTTCCAACGGGCGTCGCCTGACCTATTTTTATAAAGGGTAGCATCATCTGACACGAAAGGGCGCTGTTGAAGACATACAAACGAAGGCTTATGTACAACTAGGGCAAGGTTCGGGCAAGGTCCAATAGTCGACAAGTGGTTGATTTGTGACGTACCATACGCCTGCTCACTAATAGCAACATGCGAACGTCTCTAGTCAATCGCTGGTCAAAATGTCATCGCAAAACTTCTGGATCCTGGCTCCCTTCTGTACGTTATGAATTCGCGCGGCTATTGGTTGCCATCGATGCAACCAGTCTCAGTAGGTTAGTTCCAAATAGTCGACTAGCGTAGTAAGCCACCGTCGATTAGACAGAGTTCGGGCTAACTTTAGTCGGACTATGGTTAACCAATGGTCAGCAATAGTTCTTGCGCGAACTTGCCCTAGTTTTGCGGCTGTGTGAACGAGACTTTACACCACTAAGTGGCGTTGTCCATTTTAATTGCTTTTTGTGACACGATTTTTTCTGATAATGACGGATGACATTTTTTTTGCAACAAGAAGAATATTTCTTCGTTAAGAATGACGGTGTCGTTACGCAAAAAAAGACTTGCTGATAATTATAAACATCGAGTTTGGCACACACAAAAAAGTAGACTCTCCTTACTAACGTCGAGTTTGCCGACAAGCACAAGGCTTTGCTGGCATCAACGACTGCCCTGAATTATGAAGTGAATATTTTGTACCACGGAAAAAACACCTGCTGGTTATTTTACCTTTTGTGTATGTACCAATCTCAGCCGGTCGTATAGACCACGCCCACCACGATGGTTTTGCCGGCAACGCCCTCAACGATACCGTGGCCTTTGACGCAGCTGTTGCCAAGGCGGTGGAATTGACCAATGAGGAGGACACGCTAATCATTGTCACAGCTGATCACAGTCACGTGATGACTCTCGGTGGCTACCAAAGCCGTGGTAACCCTATTTTAGGTAAATACGGCTCTTGGCTTTCGATTTTCTTTTTTGCTTCTTTTTTTTTGGACAGTACATTTTGCAGTATGAAAGTCAATGGAAATTGCAGTGAACAGCCTGAGTAAAAAACACACACACACAACCCCCCCCCCCCCCCACGAAACCCAAATGTCGGGACCATTTTTTTTTAGTGAAGTTGTGCAGGTAGCACTTTTGAACATCTAGGATATGAAAGCCCAACTCATAAGCTTTCTTTTAGTACAAGAATATTCAAATAACTCGAGGTATTTCTTAACAAACACCGTTTTAAACTTCTGTCCACGGATCGCAAGAAAGGTATTAAAGTGTTCTTTCTGCAAAACGAATTAACAATAGAGGGATTATGTAAATTGACATGCATGAAATTAATGATAATTTCCTTATCATTTGTTTTGTTCCTATAAATTTTTCGTTCCAAAATTCCACCCAAACAAGTCCTGCAAGCCCATCGTCATTTTGAAAAATGATGTACTCTATTGAAAAATAGAGCAATTTTAGGCCCATTTTTATCCTAATTTCACAGAAATACGAGTCCGCAGTATGTTCATGGTTTTTAACCTTTCACATTTTTTTTGTACAAACCGTCAAGTTCATGGCCCACAAAAAGATCTAATAGCAAAACAGTTGAGGGCGTGCCAATCGAGATTTGGCCGGCGTAGGCAATTTCGGGTCTATTTACTGGCCTGCACCCTTTGGGTTAGTACGATTTTCTTCTATAGTAGGGACAACGTTTCTGCTAACTGTTAAGAAGCGCCACAATATTAGCCCCAAATCTTTAGAGCTCGATTTATTTTGCTTGTTTCAGGCTTAGTCGATTTGAGCAGCGCGGAAGACGATCTTCCTTTCACTTCGATCGGTTACACAAATGGACCTGGTGGCATTGCGGAACAAGTCAGCTACAAGTTGCTCGGCCGAAGACGCAACCTCACTGACAACGACACAGGTGATCAATTGCAGCTGCGTTTGCCACTATTTTTATTTCTGGGGCACATCATATTATCCGAATTAAGGCTTACTAAAATGCTTGTCAAAATAATTACACCAAGTTAAGTGTTCTAGTACTCCAACTCGTTCTCGAGTACTTTTATCGTAATCAAACACGCGTACTTCTTTGTACTCGTACTCAAAAGAAAAAAAACCCTGTACTCACGTTCGCACTCGTACTTATAAAATATTTTCTCCTGTTGAAATGTGGAACTTCGTTCAGAGACAGTGTCCCAATTTGTCTACATATAGCATATTCGCACATACAAAATGGTGCAAAATCTTACAAAAAAAATCCTGGATTTGTAAAGAGGGTTAGTGGATAACAAATAATAAATGGGACCAAAGACCTAAAAGAATGACTGGAGATTGTATGACGAGTGTTATTTCATGAATCTAAGGAAACATTGGGGATTTTCTACCCATTTACATGTTTTGTTTTGTTTTACTTTAAAATCTGGCACGACAGGCTTCCGTACAATTCTGAGTTGAGTTTTATAGGAATTTTAACTTCAGAGAGAATGCCTAACTCCTTAGCTTAACATTTGTCGAATTGGTCTTCTTATTTTGTTGTGAAGTTGCTTTGTTTTCTCCTCTTCCCTAAGAAAATCCGAGGTTTACACAACCGGGCATCGTCCCGCGCGAATCCGAGACCCACGGCGGGGAGGACGTGGCCATCTACGCCAATGGACCCATGTCCCACCTCTTCCACGGAGTCCACGAGCAGAACTACATCGCGCACGTGGTGCGCTACGCCGCCTGCCTGGGCAACAGGCAACACTGCGACGAGTACGTGGCACCCTGTGGCAGCGGGACCTCGTCGGTGCCATCAGGTGGCGTTGCAATGATCACGGTCTTGCTTAACTTATGGCTGGCACTTGTTTTGCCGAAATAGCTCGACTAGGGATGTTTTCCTGAGACCTAAATGTTTCACAATGTTTTTAATCGGTGAAAACTATTTTTTCATTAACTCACACATACTGAAATTTGTATCCCTGTGGAGACATTTCTTTGTTCTCGTGTAGTAAAGTTTTCGAGTTTGAAAGTGAAGTTTCAAAATGCTCTTATATTAACCAGACTTAATTTCCTGGGCTGAAATTCGGACTTAATATCCCTTTTCTAAAACTCTTCCATTTGTGACGGATCAACCCACCTTGGAAAATCCTAGTTTTTGAGTAAAATCCATATATCTATTTCGTGAAAACCTTGGTATTCATCTATAGAAATTGCCCAAGGATACGTATACAATCTTTTGTTCCTTATTGTGTGCACGTCTCCAGAGGGCACGGTGTATCAGGTCAATATGAGTGCTACATTCATCTGAAATTGTGTGTTGTGCGTAATCGGTTATTAAGCAGCTTTATCGAATTAACAAAGGAACCAAGTTATATAGGCCTAAGTAAAAAAGAAAAGAAGTGAAGTCTGGCACGAGCCATTGTGGCCCACTAGGCTGGTGTTTATCTCCGGTCTCAGTAGTACGAAATTAATGACTGGGACTATGTCTGTTCCCCTGGAAGGGATGCTAGTCCATCGCAGACTGCTCCCAGGCTAATGCCGGTACCCGATTATACTATTATACTCCTGGGTGGAGAGAGGCAAGTGCGGACGAGGTGGCTTGCCCAAGGACACAACATATTGGCAGCAGCTGGATTCGAACCCATGACCGTCAGATCATTAGTCACTAAGGCCATACTACTAGCCCACACTCCCCCACCGAATGCAAGTTATAAGAACCACTTATATTATTAATTGTCGTATGAAACAAAACAGTATCAGAAAAATAATATTAAAAAAGACTTTAACCTGCAAAATCGTGTGAATTCTCGGCAAGATCTTATTTTCACGTATTTTTAGTGGTTAATTGACTAGAATTCGACGCCAGCGACAGAAAGTAAAATAATGGTCAATAAATTATTATTCATCTTGAAACCGTTTGCAACCTTCCTATGCTCACAATGAATGGATGGTTAGCAGTTCTTTGTACTAGCAGTACTTTACCATACTTTACCAATAAGATTATGCAATTATTTAATAACGGGTAATAATTTAAAAGCATTCTTATTCAACCAGTGCCTACATGAAGTAGTATCTTTGTAACGTTGTAAACTCATTTTCTTGTGCCAAATAGAAATAGTTATTTAAATGGACTCTTTTCAAGCCAAGCCAAAGTGTTCAACAACCCAATGGATTTATGTTAACCTTGTATGCGGCTGATTAACGAGTATTGAAGATAAAATTATGTTCCTTTATAATTGCAGATATACTATAAACCTGTTTCTAGTTCGTTGGCAACACAGGAAAGAACATTTTATTTATAAAAAAGAGCCAGTCGTCTCCTCTCGATGGCGACCTTGTCTGGTACTGTTTTTTTGGAGCGATTGTGTTGGGCACTTTTCCCCATGCATGAACGCAATCTACTTTTAAGGTGTTCGTTGTAGGCGAACGCCCATTGGATAAACACTCGGGTTGCGTTAACTTCCGATTCCATTCGTGCTATGCTCAACCTCGTCCCCAGGGTGTCGAGCAGTACGTGCCCACCACTACCTCCTCTCTCACCCTGGTATTGGATCATTTGCATGTGCAAGATTTTTGAACACGTATGCAAATGAGGAATAGTCTGGTGCCTGCATGTGCGTTACTTTGGCGTTTGTTTTTGTATGCGGTGTCTGGGGTAAAAACAACATCAATTCGCCGCGCCGTGAGTTACGAAAACATGATTGTTTTTGAAGTTAAAATGTTCTAATATTATCCCGCCAATATGCAGTATCACATTTAATATTAATATGAGCAAATTGGCAAAGAAGGGAGTATTTTTGAGAAGGCGTGGACGTTATAATTGCAATGATCGTGAAAACACGTACTGCTCGTTGGAAATAACAACACCAAGTACACGATATAAATCCATCACTAGCCGATTGCGGTATTGAATCAGGATACAGGAAGAAAATTTCCTATCCAGGTCTTACTATTGGAAACGAGGTTGGGAATATAAAGTAAGTAACGGGGACGAGGTTGTGATATGCTACACCGTGTAAAGTACGCATGGTTGAATTGAGATGACGTCACACTAACAAACCAGATGCACGGGGGATATCAAAGGCCCTCTCTAGTTCTTGCAAGGAGCTTTTACAAAAAAAGGGCCCAGTATTGACTTTGGGTTTCCTATCAAGGCCCAACTAGTGTTTTATCGCGTCGTGTTTACCAGATGAGAGATAGATTGATATTGATAAGTATCAGCCGCTTATAACATTAACAGAGGTGTTGTAACTCACACAAGGTTTATCAAACTGGTACCAGTGCATGTCAACGTGCAGTTACAGTGGGCTGATCGACCTCAACTTGTCCGGTGAAGCTTCACCAACGTCTTCAAGTTCGGATCACTGGATTATACCAAATTTTGGGAGACACCTTTTTTTTCAACTTTGTGCTTGTTTAGAATCGATTCCGATTAAGCGATACATGGGTCGGACGATGATTTGGCTGCTTCTGTGTCTGGGTTTTGCCGGCTGCACGTTGGCACAGAGTAAGTCTGCGTTTCTATCAACTTAACATACTTAGTCCGTCATTCATCGATTCCCTAAAAACGAAACATTCCTTCATCTGAAATGATCTTATTTCCAGTTGCGATTTGGTATGATTTATTGAAAGGTTCGGCTTGTTAATTCCAAAAGCTTTATCGGCAGTGTAGGCGATACAGGGTGCCCCCCCCCCAAAATATAAAACCCGTAACCGCATACTTCCTCTACCTTGAGACTCAAACCAGCTTTACCAATTGATGGCGAAACCTATAAGAAGAATTATGATACCAAGAGATCTCGATTCGGTCTGGTAGGTTTTGCTGCAAAGCCTATTTTATGAAGGATACTTCTATTAGATAACAATCCCTCTATCAATTACAATGTAGGCCCTAAGTCAGATTGCCGGGCGCGGTTTAGTAATTCATCGGGACAAATGACCCCCACCTTGCTTCACATTACAAAAAAAACACTGGACCGAATCGGGCGATCGTTGTTTCATTTTCCTTCTGAAAAGATTCTCCATGCATCGTATGTGGTTTGAGTCTCAGTGTAGTGGAAGTATGAGGTTCTGTGTTTTTGGACCACCAAGTGTAAGGGGGAATGATCACACGTCAATATGCTGCAATCTACATACAGTCACTCCTTCGTCAGATTTGTGGCGGAACCTGGGTCCTTTTTAGTCTCAATACGTTTAATTTGGACCCAGGAACCTCGGCAAAAGTGTCATTTGAGAACCCAGAAATGTGACATTTTCACCCCGAAAAATATCAGGCTAATTAGAGCCTCGACTCTGCGTCGAATGTGGCAAGCGATTTCCATTTCATTTAGGGTGTGCGTTCTAAAATGATACATTGTATTGGTTTCGCTTTAAGACTTCCGTTTACGGATAGAACACCCAAATGTGCAAACAAAACGGGAGTCACGCCCTTCCAAAAAGAGGCGCCCTCTTTGTCTTCTTAGAAATACTCCCCTTTTAATTCCGGGAGGTGAGGTATATCGACGAAGAAAAAAGAACGCCCCTTGGCAGCTCTCTAGTATAAGGCGTTGGTTCAACAACCGATCCGGCAGTGGCCATGGTTGAACGGCCGGAACCTCGACTCTGGACCCGGTGGTATTAATGTTGTCACGTACCCTCGCTTGGTTATACGTTAGGCCTACTTGATGCATGGCTTATGGAACTCCTTGTGATGATCACATGTACGGCGTTGTTGTGTAGCTCTCTGTTAGTCTGTAGGGCGTTGGTTCAACAACTGATCCAGCAGCGGCCATAGTTGAACCAACGGCCGGAACCTCGACTCTGGACCCGGTGGTATTAATGTTGTCACGTACCCTCGCTTGGTTGTATGTTGGGCCTACTTGATGTGTGGAACTCCTTGTGATGATCACATGTACGGCGTTGTTGTGTACTCAGTGGAATCAATTATGTATTCAACATCAGCGTGCCAATATTGATTTGTTTCACCGCACCTTCTATCTAAAGGGTAAACAGTAGTTATCTAATAGTTCTTAATGGTTATTCATAATTATTTAAACTAGTGCAGTGCCCGTTACGCGTTGAAAATGTGCCTGTACGGAAGGGGCAAATTGCTTGGCCGCTGGTATTGGTTGCTTGCAGCGTTTTTGAGAACTGATCATGTCACCCCTTAAATCAGTCCTGATGCCCATCGCCATTTTGAAAAACGGTTCCTACACTTCATTGCAAAATAGAGCGCCTTTAGGGCCCGAATTTTATCCAAATTGAACAGAACTACAAGCTCGCAGTCTTGTGCATTTTCGTTTACAAGCCCTCAACTTCATGACCCACAATATGCTCAAAATAATATTGAAGATTTTCAGGGCATGGAATCCTATTTGGCCGGCGTGGGCAAGTTTGGGCCTTCTTTAGATTTGTGGCGGAACCTGTGTCCTTTTTTGTCTCAATACGTTTAATTTTGGAACCAGGAATTTCGGCAAAAGTGTCATTTGAGAACCCAGAAATGTGACATTTTCACCCCGAAAAATATCAGGCTAATTAAAGCCTCGACTCTGCGTCGAATGTGGCAAGCGATTTCTATTTCATTTAGGGTGTGACTTTCGTTTACGGATAGAACACCCAAATGTGCAAACAAAACGGGAGTCACGCCCTTCCAAAAAGAGGCACCCTCTTTGTCTTCTTAGAAATACTCCCCTTTAATTCCGGGAGGTGAGGTATATCGACGAAGAAAAAAGAACGCCCCTTGGCAGCTCTCTAGTATAGGGCGTTGGTTCAACAACCGATCCGGCAGTGGCCATGGTTGAACGGCCGGAACCTCGACTTTGGACCCGGTGGTATTAATGTTGTCACGTACCCTCGCTTGGTTATACGTTAGGCCTACTTCATGCATGGCTTATGGAACTCCTTGTGATGATCACATGTACGGCGTTGTTGTGTAGCTCTCTGTTAGTCTGTAGGGCGTTGGTTCAACAACTGATCCAGCAGCGGCCATAGTTGAACCAACGGCCGGAACCTCGACTCTGGACCCGGTGGTATTAATGTTGTCACGTACCCTCGCTTGGTTGTATGTTGGGCCTACTTGATGTGTGGAACTCCTTGTGATGATCACATGTACGGCGTTGTTGTGTACTCAGTGGAATCAATTATGTATTCAACATCAGCGTGCCAATATTTGTTTCACCGCACTTTCTATCTATAGGGTAAACAGTAGTTATCTAATAGTTCTTAATAGTTCTTGGTAATTATCTAAACTAGTGCAGTGCCCGTTACGCGTTGAAAATATGCCTGTACGGAAGGGACAAATTGCTTGGCCGCTGGTATTGGTTGCTATAGCAGCGTTTTTGAGAACTGATCACCCCTTAAATCAGTCCTGATGCCCATCGCCATTTTGAAAAACGGTTCCTACACTTCATTGCAAAATAGAGCGCCTTTAGGGCCCGAATTTTATCCAAATTGAACAGAACTACAAGCTCGCAGTCTTGTGCATTTTTGTTTACAAGCCCTCAACTTCATGACCCACAATATGCTCAAAATAATATTGAAGATTTTCAGGGCATGGAATTCCTATTTGGCCGGCGTGGGCAAGTTTGGGCCTATTTACTGGTTTGCAACCTTACATTCCATGGCGAATAGCAAGGTTTCACTATAGAAGTTGCGTTAAGTCGCTGGTCTGAATGCTGCAGGTTCAAGGTTCGAGTCGTTGAGGGAATTTTGCCATTTAATTTTTTCCCCCAAAAGTGAATTTTCTTCCCTAAATTTTGTTTAATCAAGTCCTGATGATTGATAGAAAAAATGTCACCCTTTCTTCTCATTCGTGGCTCGGGGATTGTTTTTAAGGGAGAAAAATCCTGAGAACCATTCTGTTACCAACTAACGCACGCGCATTCTGGTCAATGACTTTACTTGGTTGCAGAAAAAAATTAATTGCCACCTGAACAGCCGGATATTGGACATGAATTTCCCCCCGACAAGCGGGTTTGGCGATTAATAAAACTAGACTGCGTCTTGACCTGGCGATTCTGACCATTAGGAGGGCGCCTTCCATCGGGTTTTCGGTATGTGACCCGTTGTTGCATTACAAAACATGGCGGCTAAATTGACCAATCAATAGCTTAGCCCACATTTCCTGTTCGAAAAATGTCTTGATTTGTAAAGTCGACTCCGATTGGCTGGCGTATGGGGTCCGGTACAAATTGTGTGTTCATAATACCAGCCGTTGGTTCAACGGAGAGGGCTCTGTTAACCGTTGAGCAACAGATAATACTCAGAACAGGCAGTGGCTATTCATTTTGTTCGCCTCATTTGTCTTTAGATGCTCAGTTCTGGAACGACCAGGCCCAGGACACGCTGCAGAAGGCCCTGACGAGGGAAGCCAGTCTGAACCGCAACGTGGCCAAGAACATCGTGTTCTTCCTCGGGGACGGTATGGGCGTCTCCACCGTGACGGCAGCCCGGATCATGAAGGGTCAGCAGGCCGGCATGACCGGGGAGGAGACGGTCTTGTCCTGGGAGAAGTTCCCCAGTGTCGCCCTGTCAAAGGTTCGGCAAGTAGTGCTGTTTGGAATACTTTATCTCCACTGATAATACACGACGATGACATTGCCGACGACATTAACAACAACAGTGAAAATGACTGTGATCTTCTTTAGCCAATGTGCAATCTATGTTACTTTGGCCATACGTTTACAATTTTAGTTCACATTCAATGCTGCGATTGGTGATGATGTTTTGGATTGCACGTACTGAATTGATAACACAAATAACGGCACTGTCGACAGATGACAACGACAAGATTGGATGACAAGGATTCATTTATTCATTTGATCAGGATCAAACGTTAACAAAAGTCAAAAGACTAAACATAAACAATGATTGATTGACGATATCACAAAATACCCAATTTCAATGAACAATAACTAAAAAAGCAAACTACATAGAATATTACGAATATTTGCAACTGTATTATAAAACAAAGTGAATAGAAAATCTGTGACAATTAGATGACAGATGATAATGACAGTATCGATCACAGTGTCGATGTCTAAGGCGATTGACTTCTCCTCATTTGTTCCTTATCAATCCCCATTAGCGGTGATTTAGTCTGCGTTCTTTTACCTATGACAGACCTACAACACCAACCGTCAAGTGCCGGACTCAGCCGGCACAGCCACGGCGTTCTTCTGCGGCGTCAAGACCAAAGCGCAGATGATCGGAGTGGACGACCAGGCCGTAGAGGGAGACTGTCAGTCCAGCCTGAATGCTGCCGTGGACTCGGTCATGACAGATGCAGAAAAAGAAGGTGCTATAAAACAAACATCTTTCATTCATCGGCCATCGTCTGATTGAAAGTATATCGAACTCATTTTTGACACGCAAAGGATCATTTTGGGCTTAAATATTTAAAATATACTAAAAAGGGCCACAAAACTGTGTTTTAAAAGCAGCAGTGAGTGAAAGATATGGCCCGTGCGCGCGCGAGGACAGACTGGTTTGTGCGCGTTTTGCCCGGAATACGATGTTTAATCATTTTGTACTTCTACAATTTTTGCATTCCTGATTTTTTTTGCCGACAGCTTTCGTCATGTACTTTAGTCTTGTCTGTCTCGTCCGTGTCTCCTCATAGTGTTGTTTTTGTTGTTGTTATTGTTGTCTGTAAGGGTTGGTTCTTACACGCCTCGGCTTACTGTAACAACCCCATACCCCTTATTTTGTCTTCTACCGGTACATAAACCAAAGTCAGTTTATCATTATGCGTATTTTACTTTTGTTACATTTGTGTGTGTGTGTGACATATTTATAAAAAATTGTTATCTTGCTATGTACAAGATTTCTTTTATTTATTGATGTAAAGGAGTATAACGTTAATGTTATTAAATTCTTGAGTTGAATTTAAAAAACACTTTACGGGGTACACGCCGTTATCTCGCCGTAACGCTCTTCATTCTCTTTCAAAAGGGTGAGATATGGAGGGGGGGGGGTCCTTTGGAACTTAGTGACAGTCCCACAGAATATTATTTGGACTAGAGGGTCTGGAATGTACCCACAAAGGCTTCCGTAGCTACCTTTTCAGTGTGTGAAGACACGGTGCATGCGCGTGCGCAGACTGGTTTGCGCCCGTTTTGCGCAGGTACCCAGACGCGACCAGCTCACACCTGAATGTCACAAACAAGAGGCAGCAAAGCGTTAGAGCAAGACCGTTCGGTTTCTTATTTTGCCTGGGGTAGAAGTACTTGTACTGCGTGCGTGACGTCCACAGAAGTACCCTTTTGTTACTTGGTCATTCCAGGCAAGGCGACGGGGTTCGTCACCACTGCCCGCGTGACTCACGCAACACCGGCGTGTTTGTACGCGCACTCGCCGAACCGGAACTGGGAGAACAACGCGGATATCCCGGAGGCAGAGGCGGCGCTTGGGTGTACGGACATCGCACACCAACTGGTCACACTGGGCAAAAACATCAAGGTATAAGCTTCTTTTTTTTATTTATAGATTTTTAGGAGGGCGGTGAGGAAGGGAGAGTTTGCGGAGACCACTTAGAGTGAAACTCGAACGCATTGCTGACGACGTTTGTCACTTGAGCGAAGACGCTATGGCTTTGTTTACATTATACTGAGGTCACCGTCTGATGGCGCTGTCAATGACCTTTCTGCCATCAACTTTCACGCTGCTGTGTTATGTTTTATACCCATACAGGCGTATCCCTAGTCCTATGCACCCCGTGAATAAGTCGTTGTCTTCCAAATTTTTTTTAAAATTATTAACACCCTTTCAGGTCATCATGGGCGGTGGTCGACGGGAGATGATACCGGACAATTTTACGGACTACGAGTACCCCGCCCTGACTGGCCAACGCACAGACGGCAGGAATCTCGTAGGTAATGCTCAACAGAAGGCGGGGATTAGATATGAAAACTTTACTGACTCCTATTTGAAGCAAAAAATCACGGGTTAATTTAATTTTCATAAATACCGAAGACAGTTTACCCATCCCTATTGGTTTAGAGTACGACTTTTGCCTGGTCCTTAAGCTTAAGTGGTTTTAAAAACTTTTTCGGTGTCACATGAAATTTGGACTCCTTTAGGTCGGCCCCTTTTACCCTTTAATTGGTTGAACATTCACAATATTCCCATATGCGCAATAAAAATACCAATGACTCCGTGTTTTAAGAGTTCCAAATACACAAAACACCGGCACCGCCGCGTTCTGCGCCACTCGCGCATTCTGCGCCACATCGCGCATTCTGCGCCACATCGCGCATTCTGCGGCGCCACATCGCGCATTACGCGCCACGTGCGCCGTACACGCCACGTGCGAACAAATCTTCATAGAATACCGAAGTGTGACGTCATTCAGAACCAGGTAGGGGTTGTTTACAACCTCGTCCCCAGCCTGTCGAGCAGTACTCGCCCTCCACTAGCTGCTCTCTCACCCTAGTATTGGATCATTTGCATGTGCAAGATTTTTGAACACGTATGCAAATGAGGACTAGTCTGTATGCGGTGTCTGGGGTAAAAACAGAATCAATTCGTCACAGCGCGAGCATGGCGTGAGTTACGAAAACACGATTTTATTTTAATTAAACTGTTACGATCTTATCTAGACAACATGCAGTATCACATTTCATATTAATATGAACAAATTGGAAAGAAAATTAATATTTTCCAGAAGGCATGGACAAATGATTGCGAAAACTCGTACTGCACGTTGTGAATAATAACACCAAGTACACGATATAAATCCATTTCCGGCCAATTGCGGTATCGAATCAGGATACAGGAAGAAAGTTTCCTATCCAGGGCTTACTATTGGAAACTTTGTTGGAAATAAAGTAAGCACTGGGGACGAGGTTGGGGTTGTTTACGACTACTTGCGAGAGGCACATACCATTACATAGCTAGAGGGGTGTTTGGAAAAAAAGTTTCGACTTTTTCAGCGAAAAATGTATTTATGAAAGGGATTATATATGTGTTTGGCCGGTATTAAACAAATCCGTTTAAGACCGGCGAGGGGCCTGGTCGCCGAAAACGTCCCTCGCCTTCGGCTCGGGTTATTATCATCAGCGTCCATTCCCCACGCCGGTCTTAAACGGCCTTGATTAAAACCGGCCCAGCACATTATATTCCCTATGTGATACCTAAAAATAGAGTTGGAAAGTAAAAGGATCACACGAAGAAATTATTGAAACGTGTGGCAAAGGGGATTGCTTGGAAAATTAAAACGAAACACAAGGAATCATTTTTTGAATGTGACGAACTCAGTATTGTTTGGTTGTTGGGTCTTGTTCTTATACACAAGATTGGTACACAATTTTCACCGTAATAATTCTACAAATAACTTGAAATAACACTGTAAAGAATGGTACACAATTTTGATCAATAGGGACTTCTTTTCCCCCCCCCTCCCGCGTTGAATTATCTTCATATATTTGTCTGGTCTCGATAGATGAATGGTTGGCAAATAAAGACGCTCAAACGAGTCACTTCGTGTGGAATCTGGATCAGTTCAATGAGGTAGACCCGGAGAACACGGAGTATCTGCTAGGTGAGTGTCTCTGAAATCAAAGTCCAAAATGTTTGGCATCACGCAGACCCCTTGAAAAGAGACTGGACAAGAAGGCAAAAAAGGCTCAGAGAACCTTGCCAGATCGACACCTCAGCTCATTTAAAAAAAAAAGAGAAAAGAATTGCAACCACCTGATAACACTCGTGGTTTCAGCTATAAAGTAAGCTTCTTGATTTTCTTATGAATAGATCCCAATCTTACGAGCTGTGCAATTTGTTTAAGAAACAAATCATACCTGTGAAGCGAAGTTAACTTTTGCGACTTCACGACATGTGCGTTTTGCTTTTATATGTCAACTGACCTGCGTTTTTTAATAAATTTTATATTTACATTGTTATGCGGATCACCTCTTGACCTTTTAAGAATCACTTGAGTATATACACACGCACTTAAAGGGACATGACGACATGAAAAGCGCCCAATTAAGCTACAAAACGCATTTTAAACGAAATGATGTTAATTTGAAGGAGCATTTAAAAGAGGGATAAACGTCCTCACAACCATCCGTTGAAGCCTGTGCGTTTTGTGTTACTCTTAAAATATCTACTTTCGGCGATGAACATTTTGACTTTCAAAAATCGAGTTTTTGAGTGCTAGTCGTGAATCCTGCCGCACGTGTTCCATCAGTGCATTGCATTATTATTATGCGTCACACACACAACGTGTACCGTACATTGAATGGATACGGCTGGAAATACGTATGCGTTTGCCACAAAATCCAGCAAGGACAATGCTGTGTCGCCTCCTTTTGTTATTTGTCTCTGGCTTTGATCCTAAGAGGTTCCTCCCACACGGAAAGAAATGACTCTGGTATAAAGGGAATCCCTAGACTAAAAAAGATATGGTGGACGCAACAGGGAGCGCTATTTTCTGTGTGCATGGGAAAAACCCAGTTTCCCCAAATTGACCCATAACGTCCGTCTATTGTGTCCGTCACATCCTAACAAATCAAAGGCTCACGTCTCCTGCTCTGTTGCTGTAGGTCTGTTCGAGTCCAGTCACATGCAGTACGAAGCCGAGCGTACCAACGAACCATCAATCGCCGAGATGACAGAGAAGGCCATTCGGATCCTACAGAAAGACAAAGACGGGTTCTTCCTGATGGTAGAAGGTAAGACCAACAGTGAATGAAGAACCGTACTATTTTGTTGTAGGAGAAGGTAGCATCATCTGACACGAAAGGGCGCTGTTGAAGACATACCGACGAAGGCGTATATCTATCAGTATCTATACGGCTGTGTGAACGGGCCTTTAAACCAAATAGGTGGCGCTGTCCGTGTTAATAGCTTTTGCTAGCTGTTACACGATTTTGCTGACAATGACTAACAACGGTTTTAGCAACAAGACTGTTTCTTCGTTTAGAATGACAATTTTTCATGGTAAGACGACAGCTATGCTTGGCAAAAAGAAGAGTTTTCTCTTTACAATTGAAGGTAATTTTTGCCAACAGGCTTGACAGCTGTGTTGAGAGGAACGAGGTTTTGCATACAGGAACGACGATTTTGTTTTAATACAAGCACAACGCTTTGCTACACAAAAACGACTTTCCCTGAATTATGAAGAAAATATTTTGCAACACGAAAAAAAACCTCTGTTTTGTTCTTTTACTTTTATCAATCTAAGGCGGTCGTATAGACCACGCTCATCACGGTGGTTTCGCCGGCAACGCCCTCAACGACACCGTGGCCTTCGATGCAGCTGTTGCCAAGGCGATGGAACTGACTAATGAGGAGGACACGTTAATCATCGTCACAGCTGATCACAGTCACGTGATGACACTTGGTGGCTACCCCAGCCGGGGTAATCCTATTTTGGGTAAATACGACTCTATGCTTCCGATTCTCCCTTTTGCTTCTTTTTGTGTGTGTGACAGTCTTCAGTATAAAAGGCAACGTAGACTGTATAGCGTACTGCACATCACTGACCTCCATGCTAACTGGACTGGCTGCGACGTGCTAAGTTGCCAATGCGCCATGAAGCAAATGATCCACCATGATCTTAGATACGGAAAGCGTCACGCCGAGACGTACATGAACACCATTCCCTGACATTTGTTTTTCTATCATGAATGACAACAATTTCCGCTATAATCAGCTATGTACGGATGTTTGCCAGTCGTAAGAGTAGGGTTGTTATAATTTTGAAGGTCGAGCAAAAATACTGATCTTATGTTCGCTTCCTGTGATGAAGAAACAAAATACCAAGCTACCCATGAAACTTGTATTTACCACGCGTGTTTTTGAATGGTTGGGCCAAGATTGCGGCCGGCTACTTTCATGGGTGGACATTGTCAGCAAGTCAACAACAGAGTGACCCTAAAAAAAGGTGGTTGCAAGATGTCGTTAAATTTCTCAAGAAGTACCTCACATGAGGATTTAATTTTTGATGGAGAATATTAATTATACTGTTGTGTATAATTAGTTAAAGTGTCATGGAAACCCATTCGTGAAAACAGGAGATGTAACAGATTATAAAAGGCTATTTGTTTTTCAGCCATTCCAATGGGAATTACACATTGCATTGGGAATCGCTTAACCGGCACTCTCTGCAATGGGTCTTTTCATTACGTGCAAATCACATAATGGGTGAAAAACACATTGCCCTGGATAATATGCATGTTGTATCTTTGGTTTGCGTGAATGGATTTTCATCAATTTTTCGCTGTGACTATACGCAAGAGAACCAACAATATACTCCATAAAAATGAAATGCTGGTGTTGGATACTTTTTGAGAAGTTAAAAGATGTCGGCTTGCACAACTTTTTGGGGGTTACCTTGTAGTATATAATTCAGTGACTTAAAACGAAACAATGTTGTTTGTTTCAGGTTTGTACGATTTGGATGTCGGGACTGACGGTCTTCCCTTCACTTCGATCGGTTACGCAAATGGACCTGGTGGCATTGCGGATCAAGTCAGCTACGAAATGTTCGGCCAAAGACGCAATCTCACTGACGCTGACACAGGTGATTAATTCGGGCGAATCACAATGCAGTGCGCCATCAAGAGTTTGCCACGGAGAGTTAGTTTTTTTCCCCAGTGCATTGTGGGAGATGGTCGACAAATTCGCAGCGCGGGACATTTCAATTGTTTTTTAGTTTTTCCCCGTCAGTAGTTTCGTAAGCATATGATTCGATCGAGGATGTGTTTGCCCTTTACTTGTTTTTTTTTAATCAATGTGGTGAACGCACTGATCCAATCTATAACATATTAGCTCAATTTGTCTACTGACACTCATTCCAACTGACCCATGCTTTGTCGATTATAAACTTGAAAATCGGACTCTCCATGTCAAACTCCTGGTAGCGAAACTGCCCAATCCGTATTAAGGATTGAACAAATTCCTGTTAAAATATTTACGCTACACCAAGGCATGTGTTCTAGTTCATCTACTCGTTCTGAAGTACTTAAACAATCATAAACATACAGGAGCACTTCTTTTGTACTCGTACTCAAACGAAAAGAAAAGAAAACATATACTCATAATTTGCACTCGTACTCTTACTCGTGAAAATTTTCTACAGCTGAATTTTTTGGCCAATCAATCGCCTTGTTTCTTAGGCCCTCGCAACAACACGTGCATCTTCTCCACTGACCAGCTACCAAATTGCAGTCGTGGAAAATTGCGTCATGAGGTCACTCATTTCGCATCGGGGCTAGAGTACTGTACTGCACATAAAGATCATTTCGAGCTTGTTCTACAGTTCTGGTTAAATTGGTATTTTTATGTAGTGGTAACGTTGCTTTGTTCTCTGTTCTTCCCAAAGAAACTCCGAGGTTTATACAACCGGCCATCGTCCCTCGCGATTCCGAATCCCACGGTGGGGAGGACGTGGCCATCTACGCCAATGGACCCATGGCCCACCTCTTCCACGGAGTCCACGAGCAGAACTACATCGCGCACGTGGTACGCTACGCCGCCTGCCTGGGCAACAGGCAACACTGCGACGAGTACATGGCACCCTGTGGCAGCGGGACCTCGCCGGCGCCATCATGGGGCGTTACAATGATCACAGCCTTGGTCAATTTATGGATGGCTCTCATTTTGCCGAAATAACTCGTCGAGGTCTAGGAATGTTTTCTTAGGACCTAAATGTTTTACAATATTTTCAATCGATGTAAACTATTTTTCACTCATTGCATTTTAAAATAATTTTCAATTACTCCCTCATTTTCCCCACAAGTTCCCTATTGAGATAAAGCTGAAAAGAATCGTGAATACCCCTTTAACCCTGCTCGCACTTTTCACCCAAAATTGTGTTGTGCCAACTACTCTGTCATTAAGCAGTTTTATCGAATTAAGCCCAAGGATTAATAAAGTTGTAAAAACCAAACGATATTGAATTGTCATATAAAGCAAAAAAGGGCAAATTCACGTCTAGTTTTTGGGGTCCTTGACGAAAACTAGATGCGACGCATGCAACAACAGCTAAAATCGTCAATAGTCGTCTAGCTACCTCCCTATGGCCCCAAGGAATGGATTATGGATGATTGTCAATACAGTGCATTGACAAACTAATGGATGACCGGCGAGCGCCCACTAAATTGTATACTTTTTAAAATGTTAGTTTAAAATGTTAGTACTTAAATGTAAGTACTTTAACATGAATGTTAGTACTTTAACAAGAATGTTAGCACTTTACCGTACTAAAGTAATTAGATCAACTACATCATAAAATCGAGATAAAAGATAAAATCGTACTGTTTTTTTAAAACAAGATAAAAGTATGTTTTTAAGGTTGAAAACTCATTTTTGTATTACTGTTGTAAAAGTTTATTATTTTTAATGGTCTCGTTTAATTATATTCCAGTACTCACTTGAAGTGTGGCCTAGTGGTTAGGGTTCGTGACGGGGAGTGTGGCCTGTATAGTGGTTAGTGATCGTGACTCATGATCAGAGGGTCAGGGGTTCGAATCCAGTTGCTTGTCATATGTTGTGTCCTTGGGCAAGCTACTCCACCCCATTTGCCTCTCTCCAACCAGCAGTATATGGGTAGTGGATTAGCATCCAGTAATATATCAACATTGGTGGCGCCCTTGCCGAAGTACGTTATGAAATTGGTGTTTTGCGTCACACGATCGGTGTGATAAGCTGGGATGCAATAACAAAAACACAACATTCGTTTCAGCTATATGAAATGTTGAAGAAAAACTAAAAGTCAGATTGATTCAAATGACTTTGCGTCAATCTGTCGTAAGATAAACAAGACAAGACAAGAAAATAACCCGTGAGATGAACACAATAATTGATTTAGACCAAAAAAATGTTTCAACTACTAATGCGAGAAATGACTAACAAAATAAACACGTCACTAGAGCAAAGTCCGTGTTAAAGTATATAAGGTCAAAGAGCATACGGAAGTCTAAGTTTAGCCGTTCAAAGATAACCAGTTAATGCATGAGTCGAAATAATTGTGAATTGGTCCGGGATCCGGGTAAAAAAAAGGAACACGCACACATACGAATTGGTTCGGAAAAGTGCCGGTCGTCCAATCTTTTTCTGAACTGGTTATACACGTAGACTTACAAAATGGCGCCCATGCTTGGAATTTGGTTCGCGGCAGTAGTTGGTTTGTGTGGGATGATGGTCGAGGTTCATTCTCAGGGTAAGTAAAACAATGAAGAGGATTGATGATAGAACATAAACAAGTTTTTATTTCTATATACTTTTTTTTATATTGCTTTTTATTGTTATTATAACTTATCAATCCTGGAATAATGAAACCAAGGATTTTTTTAAAGCGCCCCCTGGACACTGCAGCTCGCAAGCCTGATGTCACCTGTAAAAGAAGAGACAGTGAGAAGTAATTACAATTTTAGAGGGGAGGACAAGCCAGATATTCTTGGAAAAATCCACGGAATCATTCAGGGACTTAAAACCAAATCCACATATTGGACCAGGGCAGGAATTGAACCCGGGTCACAACGGTGGAGGGCGAGGAAAGTACTGCTATACGCTAACCTGAATTGCTACGAAAGGATAGAGATGACTTTAATGCAGTCGTCAATGAGGAAAGATGATAATGCATATAGGCCTATGTATGAAATTGTATTTAATTAAAGCTTTTAATTAACACAAGCTCCAACCGCCACAGATATAGTGTTTGTTGTGATTGTCTGAATCCTTGCAAGACTACAATCTCCCGGATTACATCGCTGAAGGGCTAAAAGCCAAAGTTACACAATCAACATTATTTTCGTTGAAGTTTCTTCAAGAGAGGAAGAATTATTTTCACTGGTTTCTCGGTCACTTTGAAAAAAAAAGGACACTAACAATCTCCCGTCTAATCATTTTCTGTACCACCCCCCCCCCAAAAAAAGGAGCCGAATTTTGGAACGATCAAGCCCAGAACAAACTGAAGGAGGCCATCAGGTCGGCTGAGAATCTGAACCGAAAGGTGGCCAAGAATATCGTGATGTTCGTGGGTGACGGGATGGGGCCCTCCACCGTGACGGCCGCACGGATCCTCAAGGGGCAACTGGCGGGTTCGACCGGGGAGGAGGCCGTCCTCGCTTGGGAGGATTTTCCCAGCTTCGGACTCGCGAAGGTACACACACACTGTTGTTACACTCGTCGTAAGGTGTGGCCTGTTATTTGTTGTCATGAAACACAAACATGGGTCTCCAATTCTTGCTAATTTCTCTCAGGAAGAATGCAGGCATCGCTTGGGACATCTACAATTTGTTACAATAACCGTCTGGATTTGAGTGTGACTAGTGATTAGTTTGGATATGCATTGAAAAGACACAACTTATCTCTTAATCATTAAAGATCGCTGTTTGGCATTGTCTTAGTAGCTCATGCTCCATCACAGATGCAATATCGTTTCAATGGATTGTAACTGTCAGTGTAAGGTAGCTCTAGATACTTGAGGTAATTTTCGTTGTGTTGGGTGACTTATTGTGGGTTTTTTGGTATTAATTTGCACACGGTATAGGCCAGTCCAGTTTACCGATGATGATAAAGATGTTATCTTTTTTAACGGCAGACTTACACTACCGACCGTCAAACGCCCGACTCGGCCGGCACAGCCACGGCGTACTTCTGCGGCGTCAAGGCCAAGTCGGGCGTGACAGGTGTAGACGACTCGATGGAATACGGAGTATGCTCGGCCAACATCGACACGGCGTCCGTGGACTCCGTCATGACCCACGCCGCCAGAGCAGGCAAGTACAGTATAAGCTCGGTGCACGTAGTCGCCATAATTGCAACCAAAGCAAACGCGGACTATAGACCTTTATTAGGGTACGCCATCTTGAAAATCATAGCCAAGCGAAAGTTGAAATGAGACATGACCCACCTAGAAAACAAAAAGATCCTTCGGGGGAATTTGAGGTATCCATATTGTAAGATTGTCAATCTGCTGTAACTTTGCGAGAGTCACTCGTTCACCGCACACGCTATTTACGCCGCCATGTTTATATAAGTTATTTGCCTCGCCTTGATTTTCAAAAATGGCGTACCCCGATAAAGGTCTTTTGCACGTGTTGATTGTGTAGTAGCTGAGTTTTCACGTAGATATCATTCAAGTAGCAACAGATCGTCAATCGTGCCTTCATTTGAACCAAACCTTTTTTTAAGTTTAAAATAAATGGTGGCCCTAACATTTCGGCCCTTGCAGGATCTCTCTCAGGGCAAAATCACAGTGGTACATAAAACAAACATGTTGGGGACACACAAGCATTCAAGGTTGGAAAGGGGAACACAAAGTAGAGAAGGGGCAGGGGAAGGGACAAAGGAGTGTGGCAGTCTGTGGTAAATCAAAGGGGATGAGGAGAAGGGGCTGGGGCAGGGGAAGAAACAAAGGAGTGTGGTGGAGAAAACGAAAACGAGGCTGTGCCCATTTTCAAAAAAACTATCCATAATGCCTCCCCTTTCCCAAAATCTGGAGGCTACTTAGACGTCACAGTTTGCCGAGGTAATGTGCGTTCACAAATTGTAGCACTTTTTTTCCCCTACTGAAGGACGAAATCTGGTAAGTGTTTTTTTCTTTGGGAGGCCCCGCTCTCCGAATCGCTACTGATCAGAAGCATATAGATATCGCCACTGAATATGGAATATGAAATTTTTGGATTTCATTTTATTGAAGGTAAGGCGACTGGCTTCGTGACGACAGCTCGTGTCACGCACGCTACACCGGCGGCACTGTACGCCCATGTCCCTAAGCGTAGCTGGGAGGCCGACATACCGGCCGATCAGACGGGAAAAGGCTGCACGGACATCGCTCTACAACTCATCACGCGTGCTAACGATACCAATGTGAGCCAGTCCGTTGTTTTTTTGTTGGCCAAGAATGACAAAGGTTCCTTACGGTGTTTATCCTTATACTTTTCTTGTGGTATATTATTCACATGTTAAGTCATACAGTTTTTCATAATAAGCTGAAAATAAGAAGTTTTTTTTATGGTTGAAAAGACACTCATTTGAAAAACAAAAACAAGCTTCTCTGTGCCCCCCCCCCCCATAATCATATATGTTTAAAAGCGCTCCGTCATTGGTTACATTCCCGGTGCCACTGTAAAGAAAAACAAACAAACAAACAAACAAACAAACACCCCAACACCCCGTGTTTTTATTCAAACTTCTCAAAGGTAATATTAGCAGGAGGGAGAGCGTACTTAATGCCGGAGACGGATTATGACCCCGAGTATCCCGACCAAAAAGGCCTACGCAAAGATGGACGAAACCTCATTGGTACGTATAGCATTAAAACAATAATAATAATAACGTTTTGAACGAGGCTTGGTTTATCGGTGTCTGGTTACTCGGCCTCATTTCAGTGAGTGGCGTTTATTATTATTATTAATCATTTCTGGTAATGAAACCAAGGATTCCTCAAAAGCGCCCTAGGCACTGTAGCTCGCAAGCCTGAAGAAACCTGTGGAGAGAAGACAATGAGAAGAAGTTACAGTTTTAGAGGTGGGAGGAAAAGCCCAGAAGAATATTCTGGGGAAAACCCACGGAATCAGGCAGGGACTGAAAACCCAATCCACATATTGGCCCAGGCGGGATTCGAACCCGGGTCACAGAGGTGGAAGGCGAGCAAAGTACCGCTACGCCAACCTGACGAGACGTCCGGGAATCCGACAATATGGCGGCAATTCATTAACAATATATTGCAGTCTTTGATAAGTTTTAATTTCTTTTAATCTCAGAGGAATGGATTGCTGGTAAGGACCCAGAAACAAGCAAGTATGTCTGGAAGTTGGATGACTTCAACAAAGTCGACACGGAGCAGACAGATTATCTTTTAGGTAAAGCTGATAATTATTCTGTCGTTACTCCTCGGCCACAACCATAAATTGATTGATTGATCAATTCCAGTCAGTATAAAACAAAGAATGGATTTTATCATCATCTTGTGATGCACCAACGTTAAATTGAAAGTGGGGCACTAATTCCGGTGTCTCTTAGGGAAGTACATGTATTATTATCTATCAGTTAGGCCTAAGTAGATAATTATGTCATTCAAATAGGGGAAACTACAAACAATATTGAAAAATCCCCACATCTCTCTTTAATCCACTGAACTGAACCTCACTTGGACAATTTATCAACCGCTTCTATTAAGTTTTAAGCGCTTTTCATGCTCGATTCAGAAAACAACATACACATGTTTATTTATGACGTGGGCTTACACCAAGGAATTTCCATTGTTGTTCCCCTAATTTCCACCCTAAATTGCTTGTCAATAGCTTTTTTTGTTGGAATCCTCACTTGAATTGTACACGATTTTGAACTGAGGATATGTCACCAATCGAGGACGTATTATCTGCTGTGGTAGTCGTTGAAGTCCTGCGTGGGAATATTAATTAACACGCACTCGTATTTAGACGAATGAATATAGCTTGACAGTAGATCTTCCGTCAAATCCGCTTTAGGGTTGTTCGAGCGGAAACACATGAAGTACGAGTTCGAGAGAGCCGACGACACGGCAGGCGAGCCGTCCATTTCGGAGATGACAGAGAAGGCCATCAATATCCTGCAGAAGGATGAAAAAGGATTCTTTCTCATGGTTGAGGGTAAATTGATCTCTGCCATTTCTGTGGGCCCATACACTGTTATTTCGGTTGTGTAAAAATCAAACGGTTGTGTACTATTATGAACCTAGCAACCTGTTGGGTAAACTGTTGTTTACACAACTTGTGTAAAATATTACACAACTTGTTCAGTTTTTTTTTTACACAAGGTAGGTTCATATAGTACACAACCGAAATAACAGTGTATATCCTACGTTCACTGTGTAAAATCCTGTATTTATAATCCTGTAATTTTGCGAGGCATGCATGTTCTGAACCCGGCTGATGTGGTGTAATATGAGTGAAAATAAATTGATATTAGGAAATTAAAAAAAATAATATTGCTTCACCCTGCAAACTCAAGAAAAACGACTGCTTATCTATCTACTCAGACTGCTTAGCAAGAAAAACGACTGTTTATCTATCTACTTAGACTGCTTAGCAAGAAAAAAACGACTGTTTGTCTATCTTCTTAGACTGCTTAGCAAGAAAAAACGACTGCTTATCTATCTACTTAGATTGCTTAGCAAGAAAAACGACTACTTATCTATCTACTTAGATTGCTTAGCAAGAAAAATGACTGCTTATCTATCTACTTAGACTTCTTCCAAGAAAAACGACTGCGTATCTATCTACTTAGACTGCTTACCTGACTGTCTGTCACGTGTGCCTTAGGCCTACACTAGTCTGGTACCAGCTTTACGAGGCCTGGCTATACACGTATGTGATGTAGCATTGTTTTAGTATTTTCATGATACATAGAGCACCACATCACCCAGGCTTAAATCATGTCTCACACATCACTGATCATTCTATTCTTCTGTCTAAACTTGAGTTTAATGGAATTACAGGTGTTGCCCATCGGTCGTTTCCGAATTATCTCTCTAACAAAAAGCAGTTGACCTTTGTTCATAATTGTTCTTCGTCTAAGCAAGGTATTCTTCATGGTGTTCCTCAAGGCTTTTTTTATTTGTCCTCTTCTACTTCTACCGTATATTAATGATCTGCCTGATACCTCCTCTTCTCTGTCTTGTGTAGTTGTTTGCTGATGACACTTCTCTGTTGCACACCACTTTTAGTTCGTTTAATTTTTTGAAATTTACTTCATTTATATACTTTACATCTGGTTTACTACTACTGTAATTTCCCCAGAACTTGGAAAACAATAAATCAATCCATCAACATCAATCAATCAATCAAATACAAGTCTCCCTGCTAACGGTGAAAGTGGGTTTTTCCTGTAATCGTGTTACTACCACCACAACAATTCTGAATCAAATAAAGGCATGTATAGGAACATTTGCAATTACCCGTAGGCCCAAGAGTATACCTACCGATTTGACGAGGCACTCCTTGCTCAAAGTGAAGGTATAAGACAGATACCAAATACCCCTTGAAATTATTCTGCCTAATATGGTATCTTTCGGAGGAAAAACAATCATTGAAAACGGTTTTAAAAAGTGTGTCCGCGGGCACAGGTTTTTTTACGTGCTTTAGCAACGGAATCCAGTTGCGAGACCCGAAACTTGTGCATACGTTTTGTCTGTCTTCTCAAAAGTTATCAGTTGTTACGCACCCTTCTTGAGAAAAAAAATTGCACAAGAAGCAAATGTACCTTTAACTAGAATGTTATAAACTCTAGACTTGCTATGTCTTGTTTTCCATAAGGTGGTCGCATCGATCATGGGCATCACGACGGCAAGCCATATAAGGCCCTTTACGAAACTGTTGCCATGGATAAGGCAGTTGCCAAGGCGATGGAAATGACCAATGAGGAGGACACGTTGGTGATCGTCACGGCCGATCACAGTCACGTGTTCACCATGGGTGGTAACCCAAGCCGGGGCAATCCCATTTTAGGTAATAAATAGAAGTAAGATGTATAAGAGGAGGGTATGGTTAGAAATATATTACAGAACTTATCGAAAAAAGGCAAATTGGAAAAATAATGGAGTATGCTATATTAAGTTCCACTAACTGGGCTGAAAAACTTAAAAAGGTGAGTTAAAAAAGGAAACCCAGCCAAGTAGAAAACAGGGCAAGACTGTAAACTCCTGACACTGTAAAGCATGTTATTTTAACATTGGTAGCAGCAGGTTTTTAAATGAATGTTATGATAAGTGCCAATTATCATGGTTATGAGAGTGTTCTGTTCGATATTTTTTAAATAGTTTTTGTTTTGCTGAAATATCACCTACCTTTATTGTGATCCGTGGACAAGGTTAAAAAACGGTGTTTGTGTTCAAAATTCCACAACTGGACAAGTACATGAGCGATTTGAATGATTCTTTCACATTGGGCGTTTATATCCTTCATTTTGAAAGTAGAACATTTGGGTTTCCTTTTATTTTTAACCACCCTGTATAATAATGTAACTAAAAATATAGACTATGTAACTGAAAATATAGCCTATAGTCTTTTGCAATAGTTTAATTTTCAAGTTTTGTTCCATGTAAAGGCTATCAGACTAAGTTAAATCTACAGCAACCCCACCCAGAAAAGAGACTTTTGTTTGTAATTACAGTTACTAAACTACAGTCATCAGTTCCAGTTACTGGCATATTGTTATAGAAATTCAAAACTTTAACCTCATTTACATTGACTCTTTACATTATTCTTTAAGAGTCTCCCGAAATGCAGGTGCCAGCTCACCGAACTTACTAAGCAAGAACTATTTTTAAGGGCCACACGTTCTGTTTACGCTCTTTGTATGTACTGTATAGGGCTGGATGACAGCGGGTATGCTCTAGATGGCCTGCCGTACCCGACTCTGCAATACGGTAACGGCCCCGGCGCAGATCAAGACCACAATAGCTACGGGGCTACCGGAATGCGGAGGAACCTGACGGATGCCGACGTCCGTAAGTTTATTTTTGTAGCCTAATCGGAACGCGCAAAGTCTGAGACAAACAAAACTTATTGGTGTACAAAACTTACATGGAATTGTCTGAGGGGCGTGGCTAACTCGCAAAATGGCGATAGGTCAATAGTGACAATCACCGTTTTTCTGTTTTCCCGTGAATCACACAGAGCAGCCCGAGTTTGAAGCACCTTGCATCTTCTACACTGATTCCGAGACCCACGGCGGGGAGGACTTGGCCATCTACGCTAACGGGCCCATGTCCCACCTCTTCCACGGAGTCCACGAGCAGAACTACATCGCGCACGTGGTGCGCTACGCCGCCTGCCTGGACTACAGGGAGCACTGCGACACGGAGCGGGTCGTGCCGCCGATATCTCACTATGACCCGGACGACCAGGAATGCCCGGGATCGGGAGGGAGCTCAGCTGTTCCTCTGCACGAAGTCTTACTGATCTTCACAGCTCTGTTTCTGCCGTTGTGGCAAATCTAGGCAGCTCTTATTCCTCTGTCGATATGCAGATCTAAAGGACATTGACTAGAGGTGGGAGTAGGGCACATGGGGTACACACTTTTCTGGGAGGCGCTCTTGGGTTGTCATAGTTTCTTACAATAGAGAGGCCTTTTTGTTTCATAAATTTGGTAGCGGAAGCACTCTGGCAATATATACCTTGAGAGATGGCCCCGTTCCCCTCTTGAGTTATGAGTTTGTCTAAGGAAGCCTATTGAAACCTCATTCGAATCAGAATCTTTCAAATAATTTATTTCGCTGATAGAATTTTAGAATGGCGTCTTAGCTTCACACTGAACGCTAGCATGAGCACCGACAAATTATGCCAAAGGTTATTAGCCAGGACAACTTATTTGTTTCTATCGAAAACTTGACTGATTCTGGACTTTTAAAATTAATACATGTATTAAAGTCTTAACATCATTCCATGCAGTTACCAGTTGTTTAAATTTTAGTTTTAGATTTAGATTTAGATCTTGTTATTGTTATTTATGTACAAAAGTATATAATAGAAATTGCTGTGGTTCTCGTGCTTATAAAACATTCAACTGAATTAATAAACATTACCGTTGAAGGAATACAGTGTAGGATTTGTATTTGAAACATAAGATTGTCACTAAAGTTTATTTAAAACTGGCTCTCAGAATGATAACAGTTGATAGTATAGGTTTTCCCGGCCGAGTTCACCAAGTTTTCATTCAATTTAACGCCTGGCTCATTCAATTTAGAGTGAAATTGAAAGATCACGCAGATCGTCATTCGACAATCAAAAAAAAGAATCGTTCAATTTCACTATCCGAGCAATCGTCCCCGTTAAAGATGCTTTCATATTAAAAATATCGCGTTGTTCATTCAGTTTCGTCTGAACCAGTAGTAAGTGGTAGATCGGGCATTCCTTTTCATTAATGGGCAACATATTTCACATTTTGTCAAGCATGTTTTAAGACTCCCTGCATGCAAACTTCTGAATTATCTCGGCGTTTATCGTAATTTTTATCTGATGTTTTCAATCCGTAAATGCACACCTCTCTTTATTAATTAAAGGGTCCGTGCGATGAAGTCTTCTCAGGAATACTTTTTGTGCAAATTACTACTACTCTGAGATGCTTGAAAACTATACATTTTGACATCTTTTTTGTGTTAGTCTCATTGCAAAGTGCACATCTTTAAACATTTAAACGTTTCCATGCTTTTCCGGACTACTGAGCGCGCCGTTGCTGTGATGTCATTTCAGGAAGACACTATTCAGTTTAGGGGGTTTCTTTCAAATTATTCACCAAAAATTTGCCAATTGAAATTATTTTTTGAGAAATGATTCCTCATTGGCTTACTGCCAAGGACTGACACAACAAAGAATCGACGAATAAAAGAAATTTATGACAGCACCATATCCAAAATTTTGCCAACTTTTTTTGCTGAAAAAGCCATGTAACATTAATGTGCCTGGAATGACATCAAAATTCTGCTCATGTGTAAATATGGAACTTTGCATATGAATAAAAACGGAAAAGGCACCAAAAACACCCTTCAAAATGGAAAAAAAAAACTTTAAAAGAAGGTTAAAATTAACACGATGCATTTTCAAGATTTGCATTTCAAGGGCCATTTAAATAAGTGTTCAGTCAGACATGCGTAAGAAAACATTTAAGAGATCACCCAAGAGAAGTTTCCCGATGGTACAACCATTGCCAAACCTACATGCCCCGATGTCTTGCACGTCAAGAAATCGTCAACGTAAAGAAGCCCCTTGCTCAAACGTTTAAACAAGTAGAAAAGATCAACAGTGCAAAAGGAAATTATCTTAGCCCGCACATCTTGCATCTCTCATATCAGTTAATTTGTTACATTGTAAATTTTACAGTCACCAAGAGGTTTTGGAGAAGATCAACCTCGGAGGCAAATAGGAATATATATCACTTAAAAATCGTATAAATTTGAATGACCAAACGATGAAAGTGATTGCCCATAAACGAATAAGAAACGAAAAACATGGTAATATATACTATGATAATAATAAAGTAACAGGTTGCTTTGTCGTGTGGAGTTCCATGTTCAATGTTTGTATTTGTCAAAACGACGACTGGTTAGACATAGAAAATCATCAGTTTTTAGTTTGTTTGTTAGAAAAGCATTAGAGCATAATTTATGAATCCAGTAATAAACTTTCTATCTGTGAGCGTGTACACTGAATTTCAGAATTTAATAAAACAGCAAAAATGCTGCCTTTAGTTTAGAAGTAAAGAATTCGGCCCCAATGACATACGCAATATTAACAGCCGATAAGATTGTTCGAACTTCAAGAGTGTAAAACTGTTGGACAAATTCGGGGTTTTCCCTGTAAAACATTTGGTTGTGTTAATACATGTAATATGATTATGATATGATAAGGTAACATGTTACATTGTCGTGTAAAGTTCAATGTTCAATGTTGGTATCTATCAAAACGACGACTGGTTATACATAGAAAATCATCAGTTGTTAGTTTCTTTGTTAGAAAAACATATAAGAGCATAATCTATGAATCCAGTATTCATTTTCTTTCCTTGAGTATGTTCACTGAATTTCAGGATTAAATAAGACAGCAAAAATGCTGCCTTTAGTTTAGAAGTGAAGAATTTGGCCCCAATGACATACGCAATATCAACAGCCGATAAGATTGTTCGAACTTCAAGAGTGTAAAACTGTTGGACAAATTTGGGGTTGTCCCCCCAAAACAGATGTTTGTGTAAATGATATGATCATGATAAGATAACATATTGCATTGTTGTGAAGAGTTCAATGTTCAATAAAGGTGTCTGTCAAAACGACGACAGGTTATACATAGAAATCATCTTTGTTTAAATGAACTGAAGAAGAAAAAATACTAGTGTCTTTTAGGCTTGCAGACATGTCCCTCACAAGTCAAATCACAAGTGCGTCAAGCCAGTGTAAGATCAACAACGACAAAGAAATACTTACAAAAGGTATGTTAAATGTAAAAACAAAACGGCCTATGTTCAAAGAAGCATGATCGTGATTGGCATTTGATGACTGCAACTCTGTTGATTCATTTTCTTGTTCACGTGGAGACTAGTACGACGACCCTCATCGATACCTCGGTAACACATTCTGTTCTAGGAATAATATCAATGCTCACCGAGCACTCGTGGACTTCTCAACCCGGATCTATGTTACTTTGTGGGTTGGCACACACTTGTTATCTTTGACAAAGGCCATAAACCAAAGTTCAGAGAGGTGGTGTGTTTAGATGCTAGTTTTGGAAAGAAGCCAGTTAATTTAAGTATTGGGATAATCGCTGCAACAACTTATGCTATTGATAATATTACTGACGGTTAGATACTCCCAGCCTAAGATCTTTTAATTGTAGTAGTATAAAAGTTTATGACATTTGTTTTGTTTTCAATCCACCTTCTCTTCATTATGATGTCCACGATGACGTTTGGATGGCTTGCCGCATTGATTATTATTTCAATGTCAATACGGACAGTGCAGACACAGTGTAAGTGTTACAACAATTTTTGATGAATAGTCTGTTCTTTTTGTACATGTCCAGACTAGATCACCCCTAAGCCAGAGTTCGCTACCATGTTTTATCATGGGGTTGCGTAAATAAAGAAATACACCAAACTAACGAAACTATATATGGTTTTGCTTCGCTTTACGCCAATCTGTGATTCTGAACATCATGGTCTGTTTTCAAATGAAAACTGGTACGTAGGCTGCATACTATTTTTTGGATTCTCTTTCCTGCAATGTAGGCCTAAATTGTGGTTAAAGTGTGTTTTGCTTTTTTATCCGGAAGTTGATTTGTTAGTGTCGAAAAGGACAAGCTTATTAATACCAAACCATCTAAGATAAACATATTTGTTTTCAGCTGCCCAGTTCTGGAACGATCAGGCGTATGATACGCTCAAGAAGGCTATTCTCAGGGAGGAGACACTCAACACCAACACGGCTAAGAACGTGGTGTTCTTCGTGGGTTCCGGCATGGGAGTAACCACCGTGGTGGCGAGCAGGATCCTGAGGGGGCAACTGGACGGTATGAAAGGCGAGGAAACTATCCTTGCATGGGAGAAATTTTCCACCACGGGAATGACAAAGGTAGGCCTGTAGGTATAGCTTAATCATTTGAAAGGCATTCCATACGATCGTGCAAATATCAAGCCTCTGATGTGTATATGGGAATAGCCGTTTGGTTCACCTGATTACAACTTAAACAGTTGAATTGTTTTTACAGGTAGCATAATGAGTGCTATTTTACTGACATGATCTATGAAGAGCTGTTTCTGTGACGTCAGTTTAGGCGCTCGCTTTTCAGTTTGTTTTCTGTAGTTTCCAGGATTTTTTTCTGTGGAACCCGACACAGGTTGTGCATTAAGTTTGCTCACAGAGTATGCCATGCCACTGGATAAAAGCCAAATTACACTACAACAGAGAATTTACCTTAACTAATTTTTAAAGGTCAGACAATCTGTATGCCTAGTTAAGCGTCTGCCAAAATGATGACAGCATGGTTTAGTTATGCATATTAAAACAAGTACTAGTGCACAATAAGCTCTGGCCGTCTTGCATGAAAGTGGTACATGAAATCTATCAAAATGATCCCTGCCAGAGCTGAAAAATGCGACGCCCAAAAATTTGACGCCGATGGCACATATGAACACCATACTTTAGATGTTTACCTAGATTTATGGGGATTTATGATAAATACCACGTGACTGAAACATTTATATTTTGCCTCCATTTACAAACTGTTCATAAACCTCTTTTCCAATTGTTACAAACATTTTTTGTTTTAAGTATTTTAATTATTTTATTTGCTTTGTTTGAACATAAAAATGTGGTAGTTATATTTTGTGGGAAACTTATGAGGCCTTATTTTGGTCAATTTTCCGGAAACAGATCGACCGACCACCAAATGACATGTAAAAGCCCGTGCCAGAGCTTAAAAAAGATGCGTTTTAACGTTTGGGGATAGAATGCACTGGGTTATAGGCCGCTCAAATGTATTTTTCGTCCAGACATATGAAGATAAGAAAATTACTTTCTCGTGTGTTCAACGAATGCTTGCTTTTACGGTTCTAGACGTATACAACCGACCGACAGGTGGCTGACGGTGCCGGGGCCGCTACGGCGCTCTTCTGCGGAGTGAAGACCAAGTCCGGCTTGGTAGGCGTGGACGACTCGGCAATGCTCGGTGATTGCAAGACCGGGCAGGCAGCTTCCGTGGACTCCGTCATGACCTCGGCAGAGAAGGCTGGTCAGTCCATCTCTTTATTTGAATCTAAGACTGGATATGGGTTTTTGGCTCTGCACGCGTGAATGTCCGATCCTCAGACTACCCCGCGCGCCGCATCAGCTTAAATATAGTGCGCGCAAAGTATGCTCGGAAATTCTTGGGTCCGAGTGCCAAAACTCCCAGGGTCAGATTCAGGTTGGAGTACACCTTATTTAATCACTTATTAACAAAAGATCAACTTTTCTCATTATTGTACATTTCCGAAGTCGGTGCCATCCCTTGGTGTTAGGAAAGCCATATATTTAATATAAATCTATCTATCCCAGGGAAATCAACAGGATTTGTCACTACGGCCCGCGTCACGCACGCCACACCGTCAGCACTCTACGCCCATTCCCCGGACCGAGACTGGGAGAACGACGCAGATATCCCTGAGAAGGAGGCCGCCATGGGATGCACAGATATCGCATCTCAACTCATCACGCAGGGCAAGAATACTAAGGTGTGCCATAGCATCAAGACTCTTGCAATATCGAACAAAATCCTTAGTTATTAGTGTAGCCTAATCTCGGAAATAAATAATAATGCAAATTTCACGCTGTGTGACTGCCTGGTCTCTGGATGTTGTAAAATGTCTTTGAGTATATGTCATAATTATATTACTATGCATCTAGCATTCAGTTACTTTTCAGACTACTTGCTGCTGTTTTATTAAGTAAGATTTGAGGCTTTGCATGGTGGAGATACTAAATAATGAAAGGTTTGCGGAAACACCATGTGCGAATAATTTCTCAACTAAGAGAATGGTTCTGAAAAGAACCAGAGGTATAAACTCGACGTTCCGGTCAGTATGCTCTGACCGTCTTCAGGAGAGTCAGAGTCAGAGATAACCTTTCATTATTTGCTGTTTTATTTCTGTTGTAAGCTGTCAAATTGTAAAGAGAAACATGTTTTGTTAGACAAAAACAACACAATGAGAAATGAGATTTGTATGTCATTATACCGTGGGTTTCCATGGCATCGTAGACTGAAGCACTGAACTCGTGGTCTGCGGGTAATTCTGCAGGTTGTGGGTTCGAGTCCAGCCGGGGTCATGGTGCGTGTGCCCTTGGGCAAGGCACTTTATCACTCATTGCTTCTTCCCACCCAGGAGTAAATGGGTACATGTGAGGGCTGAGATGGTTATTGTGATTGATTTCACCAAAGTTTCGAAATGGCGGCATCGAGCATGTAGACTCCCCACGGAGCTGAGAGTGTATTTGGAATGTTTCATTGGCGTTGTGAGCAGGGGTAATAATGGTGTAACGCCTTGAGCACAATAAGGGTGGACAAGTTTATTAATACACATTATTATCATCAAAGATGCATGTAATGTTAATTATTGTGGAGCTTTCGCAAAGGTGAAAGGTCAATCTTTTGAGGTTTATTTAGTTTCAAAAGAAGTTTGAATTTCACCTTGCAGCAGTGCACTGCTTGAAACCAAACTATGAACTTACTGATCAGACGGGCAGAGCTCCAAACGACTGACAGAATAAAATAGCATTTGCTCTCGTACTTTGTCACGCTGATTGGTATGTGTTATTGCCTGACATATTTCCCTTTTCTTGCAGGTCATAATGGGAGGTGGGAGGGCTAACATGATGCCTAACACTGCCGCTGATCCAGAATACCCAAACCAAAAGGGAACCAGACAGGATGGCCGCAATCTTATCGGTGCGGTGTTTGTTTCTCAATAGAGTAATACCTTATAGTCTTCCCTCGTGTCATTCAAATCTAGTAACCTTTTTCCCACATTTTGATTCAAGAGAATATAGAAAACGGTTCGTTTAAAAGTATGTTATTCTTTGGTAAACACATAAGGAAACTCTAGCTTTGATTGGCTGCAACAGTATGTCGTGGCACGTCGTTTAATTGTTAGGCCTATTACCCACAAAGACCGATACCAGTCATTATTTCAGCTACCCATTTTTAGGAAATAATTGATAAAAAAAATCCATTGCCGACCTCCAAAGATTACTATGTGAGGAAATATGATTACATATAAATGAAATAATACATAATTTGTTTTTTAATCATTCAGATGAATGGGTGTCGGGTAAGGATCCTACAACCAGTGAGTACGTTTGGAAAGCGGAGCAGTTTAACGCAGTCGACCCGAAGACAACTGACTATATACTTGGTGAGTTAACGCAACCCTGGTTAAGTTAGTTTAACTTAAGATAACGTGTAGCATTCTGCAGACACATCAAGATTTGAAACTT